>JAPPVO010000010.1:103409335-104839231 GCA_030407325.1 Camellia japonica | reverse complement strand
GACCCCTTGTGAGAATCCAAATTGCCTAGAAAATTGGGCAGGACAATAAGGCTCAGCGATGCATTTGTAAGCTTTGGGGTTCATAGTCCCAATGAATAATTCTCTGGGAATCAGAATAGAGGCCCATATGTTTTTGTGCTGAGGTGTAGAACAGGACCTATCACTCAGAAAGGTCCTCAACCAGGATGGGCCAATATTGTTAGGTTCAAATAGACGGAAACTATGCGATGAAAGGGAAATTGGGAGTTGGTGGAAGAAAGAAAAGTAAAAAGCAAAGTTGGAAGGATAGAGTGAAACATTGGCTAATTTCATGCCATGAGTGGTAGGGTTTGGCTCCAAAAACCTTAGGCATTTAGACTACAACTCGGTGAAATATGTGAAAAGCCAAAGTTGAAGTATCCAAAATGGGCCTCCCTGAGTGGCATCCAAGGATTTTTCACAAAAAATGGAACAAGCTCTATAAACATGACCTAGAACGTATAGAGCTAAGGCTACATTTCTTTGTAAAACAAGGGCTTTGGCAAGAGGGACAAATTCAGGTATGATTCTCTGAGAAGAGGTACAGAAGAGGAACTTACAAAGCCAATACAATATAAAAGAGAAAAATTCCCTATCAGTCACAGGGCCCTCTCTTTTATTCTCAGCCTTGACAAAGTCATTATAGGATGAGTTCAGAGAGGGGAGGGAAAAAGGGGTTTTGAGGTCAGGATAGTCTAGACCAATGGGGTTACCAGTAGGGGATAATCCTAACAGATGGCAGATGTTAAAGACATTAGGAGTTATTATCCCACATCTGAATTAAAAGAAATTAAAAACAGAATTCCAAAAACAAAGGGCAGCAGGTATTAAAAAATGGTCCTTTGAAATGGTAAACCTGGATAATTGGAGGGCATCGAAGAGGCAAAGCTCCTGAAGGTCCAGTGTCCTATCAGGGACGACCCGATCATACTATTCCTCCCACTCTGGTCTCATTGTGGGCCAGCAGCGACGGGGTCGGTTCATCCTCCAGCTTCCCCAATCAAGACCACATTCGTAAAGGAGACAATGATCTTCTAGACGTAGGTACAAAGCTGGAAGCTCAGTGGGAATCTCCTTAAAAATGGGCCCAAGCACATGTTCTTGTTGCTCATGGCGACGGGGAATGAAGATGTGTCCGTCAATGGCACTTTTCTCACCAGCCTTGTACTTCTCACACTCCTCATCAATGATTCTTTTCAAGGCTACGAATGGACTCACACGCTCCACAACCGGTATTTTCAAGAAAGAAGAAGCCATTGATAGAGAGTTTTCTCGGAAGACGTAGTTAGGAAAGAGAGTAAAAGGAAAAAGAGAGCCAGCAGAAGATGAAGGGTTTGTTTTAGATGACCAAGTGGATTGGGAGCACAAAATAAAAGGGTTTTTAAACCTTTCTGTCTGAAAAAACACCCAGTCGTTTTATCTGGGCGGAATTCATAAAGAAGTACTAAAGGTACGGATGCGAAAAGTTTCCCTTAATGTTGATAGTTATGGAGGGAAACGTATCTCAAATACTAATGTTAGCTTCGAAATAAAATATTTGGCTTCGAAGCCAAGTTTTGGCGCCAAAATCAAGTGACAAACGGCTTCGAAGGCAGGAAGTCGACTTCGAAGCACATTCCACACCTAAGGGTGCAGGAATGCTTAGGTGTTTGTTTACTTCAAAAGGATTAAAGACCTGTTTTTAGGTTTCTTGATGAGAGTAAAATCCTTGCAAGCAAAATTTGAAATACCTTATGGTTAGAATTTGTTTGTTCTAGGTTTAAAACCAATAGTTGGTTTGGTAGTATACAATCACTTTTTAAAATAAAACAGTGCAGTCCTTGAAAAATGCTTCCATATTTTGGAAAATATAGACTGTTTGTTCGAAGCAAAATTAGTTGATTTAAAACTACTTCATTGTATTAACCATATGTTGGGGAGTTGAATAAGATCAAATCAAGTTACGAAGGACAAAATTGGTGAATTCGAAGCCCTAATTTTGTTTGATTTTGACAAATGGAGCAAAATCAGACCATGCCAAATAAAAAGACAACATCTTAGCTTTATTAAGACAAAGGCAATTACATTAGAAGCCTTCCTTGGCTACATATTCAAGTTCATAAAAATAAGAAATAGAGTAAATGACAAGGTCATGAAACTTGTTTCAACTATGGTCAATGAACTTCTGTTCCTTTTTTATTCTATCTTCTATTTTCTTCAGGCTAGGCTGCTGAAGTTGATATGCCCTTACTTGATAAAAAAGTTTTTTGGCTTTTATTTCAAATTCTGTTTCTTTCAACCGTTGGTCTATTTCATCCATGTCCAAGTCATCCCAGTATGCAGAGTCTTTATTCTTGAAATCATCATGTTCGTTGATGAGGTTTTCTGCATCATACCGGGTATGAATTCGATGGGCTGAGATTTGATCTAATGATCGAGTGGTGGCCATAGAAATGTGATGCCAATGAAGAAACAGTGGGAGTTGGTCTAAAAACATCTGGAGCTCTGCTTGAGCGATAGGGTTGAGGACATGACCCCGGGTCATAACATCACAAGCCCATCGAAAGTTCTTGAGAGGAGCATCGTCCTCGAGAACATGGAAGGGCAAGTGAGAAAATGCTGCAAGTAGAAGTTGGGCTTGTTGTCGCTGATATTTAGTAGGGAAAGATGAAGGGTTATAGAAGGGGAGGAACTGGTCCTCAAAGAGAGTAAGTCTCAGTTCCTCCATCCAGTGAGGATTTTGTGGAAGAGGAGGTGCAGGAGCTTCTATCTCGAAAGAAGGAGGAAATTGGAGGTTGTTGACGATATCAAGCCAGTTAGAAGAGTAGAGTTTTGCTTTCTGGGCTAAGAATGACGGGCTATACCCTTGAGCCTCTTCTGGACGACGAGTAGCTTGTACTATCTTCGTAGGCATAGAAGACGTGTACCATGCTACAAGTAAGTTGTCTTCCAAACGGCGTCGGCGGTCGATGGGTACATATGGGTAAACCACCGAACTCCGAGCAAATGGAGGGAAAGTTAGTAGATCAACAAATTCAACAAAATGATGATTGATTCGCTCTCTTAACTTGGACTCCTCAGGTTCTGGCCAGCTTCTCCAACCAGAAGCCCCAGAAAAAGAAGAAGCTGTAGCCTCATCCCATGCAGAAGGTTTTGGGTGAGAAGAAGAGCTTCCAATATCCATGTTTGCAAAATTTTGGGTTAAAGAATTGTGGACAAAGGGTTCGTAATCTAAAGGTTGATAGTTTGCAAAAGCCTCCATGACTTGAATATAGGAGGGTGGGTGAAGGTGGCTAATCAATGCATGAAGATTCTTTCGAGGACGAACTGCATTATCAACAACTCTTCATATGCTTGATCGAGGTAAGAAAAAATTTGCTTGGCCATGAGAGCTGAACTAGTCTTTTCGAATACTGAGATAGTGGGAAAGTTGAAAGGATAGAAGAGAATTTAAATGTTCATTGATGAATGACGGTTGCATTTCTGAAGATGCAAAACCCATGCACGTTCTAAGACGTGGATAAAATACCTTGATCCACTAATATCACCAAGTATTGGGTATATTAGTGCGGGGGGTAATGTTGGTTACATATTTTGTATAGGCCAATCACAGTTCAGCACGTGGCAGGATGAGGGCAATACGGGAAGACAATTCAAATCTTCAATCGTAATCACACACGTGGCAGTTAGTATTGGTTATTGTACATCTGCATAGCACTGAATCAGCAAAGAGATGCAAAATGACGTGGCTTTAATGGTTACTCATATATTTAAATTCAAAATCAGGAGGGAAGCCTAACTGCAGACATGGCATAGTAGAGCTAACTGTGAAGAAACATAATCAGTGATCATAGAGGGATGGTTCGACGGTTAGAAACGCATTTCGATGGTTGTCATTAAGAAGTATAAATAGCAAAGAAGGCCCCAGAAAGAAGCCCCGGACTTAGATAAAAAAAACTAGTTATATTCTACTTTATTTTCCTTCCAATTTTACATTTCTTGTTCTTTACATTTCTATACTTCAAATTCCTGCACTGCACTTCGTTCATAGGAGTAGTTTCAAGTAGTTTGTTACTGTAAACCTCTACGAGGCTGAATTGAATCATTGAAAGTCTTTTATTTTTACTTAATGAAATATTACAATTGTTCTTCATTTAATCATTGTTTGCTTCCTAAACAAAGCCACCAGTAAAAGTCATTTTCATTAAGGCTGAAAGAACTAAAACACAATCGTCTGATAATTAGTTGGCAATTTATTTTCTATAAGGATTGATCGATTCTTGCTGGCACGCTTAAAATTACAATAATAACATTCGAAAGCTAAAAAATCAACAATTATTAAGTCAAAATCTAAAATTATTTTTTATAATTTCCTTAAAATTTTATATACACACCATTAATTAACTTTCCCGATAAGTTTGTGGGATCATTTCTGATTTTTCTAAACTTACTGTTAACCAAAACTACAATCTACTCCATTTGAAATGTTAACCAAAATTACACTTTCCTTTATTTGTTTATTTATTTATTTTATTTTTTTTGTTAAACCAAATCTACACTTTACTTTATTTGAAATGTCAACCAGTGGACAAGTATTTGGTGATTCTGAAACATGGCCACATGTAGGGACGGAGTTGGGATTGTAAAAGTGGGGGGCCAATAGAAATGAATATGATAGATCGTGTTATATGAAAAATCTAATCGGGTCGGTTCCAATAAAATTTTGAATTACTTGAATATGAATAATTAAAAACTACTTAAAATTCATTACTTATTTTATAATTGTGTGTGTATATAAATTAGGGTAAATTACATTGACACTCTTGTTCTTCTGATATCACATTGACATCTTTTTTATCCTCTGAAATTACACTGACACCCCTCACTTTAAAATTTTGTAAAACAGATGTACCCATTTGTTAGTCAACAAGTTGACTAACATATTTTGCTGATGTCATTAATTTAACATTCTACAATACTAAAATTGCCCTTGCCCACCACCCTCTATCACTCTCTGCCTCTCCACTCAAACCCCAATAGACTCATCACATAATTATCATAAACCACACACATCAAACCATGCTCACCACAAATTACCCAAATCAAAACCATCTCTGCTTACAAACATGCAAAAAAAAAAAAAAAAAATAGAATACATACAAATCAAATTCACATTACATTAGATACAAATCAAACCCAATGGAAAGAGCATCAACAAACACAACACCCTGATCACAACATGGCCGTCTCTGCAACCAAAATGTAATGTATCGACTAAATTTATTTTAGTGGCTTCTTGAGAGACTCTTAAGACCTAAGTTTTATTTCCAAATTTTTATCGCTCAACTAACTTCTTAAAATTCAGAAAAGTTTTAACTAGATATATATTATTGGAGTCAATTCTGAGTCATTAAACATTCTAGACAATTAATAATCTAACACATTCTATTGGCTCTCACTGACCAAACAATTTTTAATTTTTTACTAAAAACTCAGATATATGTCTAAAGGACCACAAGACATGAACAGTTTTCACAGCATCATAACTGAATAATAATATAAAAAAAAATCAATAATAATAAAAAATTCAACTCTACGCAAAATATTTGTATATCAAAATATGGTATGATTCAAATTACCCAGGGCCGGCCCTGGCCCAAGGCTAGTAAGGCCTATGCCTTAGGCCTCAAAATTTTGGCCCAAAAATAGAGCCTCAAATTTAGTAAAATGTTATAGGTCAAATATTATTTTTTTTAGATCAATTTAACGGGTCCCAAAATATTTTATTGGGTCTATGTATGGTTTAACCCATATTTATTTATAAGTGTAATTTGGCTCATATTTATTAAAATGAAAATATATATTAAAAAAAAAATATTTGGGTCCAAGAATAACAATATATGGGCCCTAATTTTTTTATTATTTTTTTTACTTTCTTTATCTACTAGATTTCAGTGGAATAAATAATTTTGCCTTAATTTTTTTGCCTAAGTCTTTATTCAGTTTTAATTGAATAATTTATTCCTAATTTTTTTACCCTAATTTTGTTTCATTAAATTATTTTATTTATAATTTTAATAATTATATGTGCAAGTAAATTTTTTGTGGTTACAAATAAATAAAAAAGTTATAATTTATCGCTTTATGCAAAAAAAAAAAAAATTTAATATAGGAGGAAATCCCATTTTCAAAATTCGCCTTTAGCCCCAAAAACTTAGGATCGGCCCTGATTCCCAATGGTAAAAGGTCAATGAAAGTCACACTACTTGAGACTTGGATTCAAGTCTTCCCAATATTTCAAATATCATTTTCATAAACTATATTGTTCAAGTAGTTAATAATATCTCACTTCTCAATATAATAATAATAAATAAATAAATAAACAAACAAACAGAATATCAGAAAGAGACTTTTCTTGAAAGGACAGATTTTAGGAGAACCATTTGGAGGCAAATTAACTGTGACAAGAGTGTTGTAGTTGAGGCATAAAAACAGTTCTTTATTGCGAGGATAACAGAGGTAGGATGGCTCTTTAATATGGATGCTGCCCCATACGTGCATACACTCAAAAAAATAAAAATAAAAAATTAAGAAACACTGACACGGACATGAAGACAAAAAATTTTAAAATATATAAAACAAGACATATAAAAAACACGTGTAAAATATTTAATATTATGTCATACATAAAGATTAATTATTATTATATGTCATATATATGAATATTCAAGTTAAAAATAATAATTTTTAAACACTAAATGAGGAGAATATGTAGAAATTTTTATTATTTTTATATTATCATTAGATTCTAAATTATTTTATTCAAACTTATAACCTATTTTATGTGTTCAAGTGTAAAAAAATAACTAATCAATATTATATCATGTCGTATTGTGTCGATATTGAACACAACACTCCTTTAAGAACTAAGCTATTGAATGAGACAAAAAAAAAAAAAAAAAAAAAAAAAATGACGTGAAGGTCCTAGATCGTAAGGGTGCTACTCCTATTGCTGTCATTTTTTAAAATCACCCAATAAACCTTTCCAATATCAGTATGCTTTTATCAGTCCAGCCGGCAGCCTTCGCCCTTCCAGTGCTTGCACTGCAGATGTATATATATTTATTGTTGGTGATAATTACAAATAATATATCAAAAAATATAAAAAAAAGAAAAGTTACAATAACTAATATAAGGGCTGAGACGCGAGAAACTCGCTCTCTTTAAGGAGATTCAAGCCCTCTGCGGTTAGGCAAAGCCTCACACCGGTGCAGCAGAAAAATCTTGACTTGTCCCTCCCAGGATACAACAGCCCGACTAAGTCGTATGGTTCACCAATACTGCACAACTAGTTAAACCCAAAGCTTTATCACACACACCCTTTTTTATTTGCCTGATAATCTCACTCAAGACATAACAACACAACCAAGACTTCTTTTCTCTTCTTAATCAGATATGACACAGGTTTAATATATATAAACACTTGTTAGGCGATGCCTTGGAGGATAAGAAATGATGATGACTTGGAAGACTTAATGATAAGTCTTGGGAAGACTTGGAAGACTTTGGCAAAGCCTTAGCAAGGAAGGCTCGGATGGATAAGATTGGAGAAAGACCAAGACCAAGACCAAGACTTAACTAGGAAGAAAAAAAAAGAAAACCAACCTATAACACAAGATAATATTAAAATACTTACTAACATTCCCCCACCTATTTTAATATTATAGGTAATCAAAACTGAGATTATTAGGCAAATAAGGATATTATGCATCATGGTAGGTGTGCTCTGCATTGAACCTCCATTAGTGAAACAATAATATCTACTCCAGAGCCAATAGTATGCTCAGCATTGAACTATGACTACTTAAGGGAAATAAATAATTATTGCACATACATAATATTCCAGGTGTTCACAAAAGCTTTAAATGCCAGCACGTTACGGCCTTGTGCGATCCCAGGATTCATGAGTGTATTTGAGAATTAGCCCAAATCTCATAGGTAGCGGCCCCACTACCACACTCACATAGGTGAATTCTGTCAAGGGTGCTCCTGTAACTATGACACCCCACTCAATAAGAGCTACATAAATTCATTAAGAGTTTTTTAATAACTCAACCTCTACAACGTTACAGGATAAATGCACTTACATCATAGGGATGGGTAAAAAGTAATTTAGTGCATTTCTCACGGCCATCATATGATCGTTTTTCTCATTGAACCCAGTTACAGGATCTCTGGTCCCTGGGTTGAGTATCCTCATACATGGCTCCTGCTATATTCAATGGGCTTCAATCCCATCCCCCTCGATGTATTCCAGACTCTATCTCTTGCTAAGGCCTTAGTTAATGGTCTGCAAGATTATCACCAGATTTAATATAATCCACATTTATGATGCCATTATTCATATAAGATCTCACAGTACTGTGTTTTCTTCTGATAGGTCTGGATTTACCGTTATAATAACGGTTGTTAACTCGACCAATTGCTGCGGTGCTATCACAATGAATCAGTATAGGTGGAATCGGTTTTTCCCAACAAGAGATTTCATTTAACAAATCTCTCAACCAATTTGCTTCTTCACTAGCTGTAGCTAAAGTAATAAGCTCAGCCTCCATTGTTGAATTAACAATAATGGTTTGTTTTTTTGATTTCCAACTTATAGCACCACCTCCCAATGTAAATAAGTAACCAGTGGTTGATAATGAATCACCTGACAAGGTATTCCAATCAGCATCACTGTAACCTTCAAGTACTGCAGGAAACTTATTATAAAACAAGCCATATTTTATGGTACCACATAAATATTTCATAATACGCTCAATGGCTAGCCAGTGATCACTGTCAGGCTTGCTAGTAAACCTGCTAAGTACTCCAACTGCATATGCAATGTCAGGTCTAGTACAGTCAGTCGCATAACGCAAGTTACCAATCATACTAGCATATTCCTTTTGATTAATTACATCCTCATCATTTTCAACAGGAAATAAACACATATGAGGATCAAAAGGAGTAAGAACATGCTTGCAGTTATAAAAATTATATTTTCTTAAAATTTTCTCAACATAATGCGACTGATCAAGAAATATACCATCACAAGTTTTGGTAATTTTCATTCCCAAAATATAATTAGCCTCTCCAAGATCTTTCATATCAAAATGGCTACTAAGCATATTTTTAACTTCCACGATGATATGCAAATTAGAGCCAAATATAAGTAAATCATCCACATAGAGGCTAATAATGACATGTGAATTTTCTTCAGATTTATAGTAAATGCATTTATCACATTCATTCGTTTTATAGCCATTCTCAATCATGCAGGAATCAAATTTCTCATGCCACTATTTAGGGGCCTATTTTAAGCCATAGAGGGATTTAACTAGATTGCACACTTTACTTTCTTGACCGGGTTCCACAAAACCCTTAGGTTGATCCATATAGATTTCTTCACCTAGGTCTCCATTTAAAAAGGCTGTTTTGACATCCATTTGATGAATTTTTAGATCATGAATTGCAGCCACTGCAATTAATAATCAAATGGATGTAACTCTAGTAACCGGAGAAAATGTATCAAAAAAGTCAAGATCTGCTTGTTGTTTAAAACCTTTTGCAACAAGCCTTACTTTATATTTATCAATAGTTCCATCCGGTTTAAGTTTTTTTTCTCAAAACCCATTTACAGCCAATAGTTTACAACCTGGTGGTAAATCTACTAATACCCAAGTTTTATTGGATAATAATGATTCCATCTCATCATTTACAGCCTCGTTCCAAAAAAGAGTCAGGAGATGCCAAAGCTTCTTGTAAAGTTAATGGAGTTTCCTCCACATTAAAAACATGATAATCAGGGCCAAAATCTTTTTCTAATCTGGCTCTTTTACTCCTTCTAGGTTCAAAAACTATAGTATCTTGGTTTTGTAAAAGAGGAGTAGAGGAACCGTTTCAGATAAAATATTTTCTTGATAATTTTGACCCCCACCATTTTTAGATTTAAAAGGAAATTTTTCTTCATGAAAAATTGCATCACCTGATTCAAAAATTATTTTGTTTTCAATATCAAAAAATCTATAGGCTGTACTATTTGTTGCATATCCAAGAAAAGCACAAGTGGCAGCTTTCACACCTAATTTAGGTCTTTTAGGGTCCACAAGTCTAACAAAAGCTAGACAACCCCAAACCCTCAAATATCTCAAATTTGGCTTATGCCCTTTCCACAACTCAAAAGGTGTAACTTTTGTTTTTTTATGTGGCACTCTATTCATACATAACATGCAGTTAAAATTGCTTCTCCCCCAAATTTGAAGGAGCACCTGCTTCAATTAGCATAGCATTTGTTAAATCAGTTAAAGTTTTTTTTCCTTTCTGCTACACCATTAGATGCAGGTGAATATGGTGGAGTAGTTTCATGGATTATTCCCAAAGACTGAGCAAACGAGTTGAATCCAAAAGATTCATACTCCCGGCCTCTATCACTTCTATATCTTTTAATCTTTTTACCGAATTGATTTTCAACTTCAAGAAGGAATTCTTTAAATTTTTCAAAAGCATCACTTTTATTTTTCAACAAGTATACATAAGTGTATTTTGAAAAATCATCAATAAAAGTGATAAAATATCTATTTCCACCACGTGTTAAAATTCCTTCAAATTCACATAAATCAGTGTGAATTAATTCTAACAATTCAGTATTTCTCACCACACTTTTATGAGGCCTTTTAGTTATTTTTGCTTGACTGCAAACTTCACATTTCTCAAACTTATTTGTTAGTCTGGGAATTAATCCTAAACTACTCATGACTCCCACATATCGGCTATTAATATGACATACGAGCATGCCAAAAATTCATAGAAGACAGCATGTAAACAGAAACATGTGCTTTCTTATTCTCAACATTTAATTTAAACATTCCATCACAGGCATACCCTTTCCCACAAATATGCCTTTTTTAGTGATTACATATTGGTCAGATTCAATAGTCTGTTTGAAACCAGCTTTGTTGAGCAAATAACTTGACATCAAATTTTTCTCATGGACGGTGTGTACAACACATCTTTTAAAACAAGCACACGTCCAGAGGTAAAATTCAGCTCAACATCCCCACACCCGAGCACCTTGGTTAAACTGGAGTCACCAAGCATAACAGTCTCTCCTCATTAAAAGGAGTGAAATCTTTGAACCAATCTTTATCATAGCAGACATGCCTATTGGCACCAGAGTCTGCCCACCACCCTTCCACAGATTGAACCATAAAAATATCTGTGATCATAGCCACAAATGGTTCCTCGGTAACATTAGCCTGTGGTCGAGACTGTTGTTTCCGAAATTTGCAAGTTCGAGCAATATGCCCACTTTTGCCACACACAAAACATGTCACATTTGTCAATCTTGTGAAGGGGGTTCTTGGTTCCATTTCTTTTGCCTCGGGTAATTTTTATTTTGTGGCTTCCAGTATTTTTCCAAATTTTCTTAACTGGCTTCAAGTGACTATTTTTATGAAATCGACCTTTAGGTAAAGTATTTCCAGAAGTTAAATTTACCTTTGCAGTGGAATGCTCTTGTGTCATAAGAGCATCTTGTCCTCGTGCTTCCTCCTCCACCCGAATCCGTGTGATTAGAGTCTCCAAGGACGTCTCTTTTTGCTTGTGGCGCATTGACTTCTGGAACTCCCTCCAAGATGATGGAAGTTTGTCAACAATACCTGCTACAACAAGATTGTCTCCAATTTTGATGCCTTCAGATCTAACTTCACTAGCCACTAGCATCTGAAAATCTTGAACTTGCTCCACCACTGATTTTCCATCTATCATCTGATAGCGGAAAAAACGGCTTGCAGCATATTTTTTAGCGCCTGCCTCTTCAGTGTCATATTTATTCTGCAAGGCTTTCCAAATTTTCTTGGCAGTGGTGTAAGTAGTATCATAATAATCATAAAATTGATCTGAAAGACAATTCAAAAGATAGTATCGACATTTATACTCATCTGTGTTGTATTTTCTTTTTTCAAGATGAGCAGCATACTCCTCGTCGGTCATCTCTTCAGTGGGGACTTTGTTCGGATTTTTCTCGGTCAGGATATAGCCACCTTGAGGAGACTGAGGTAGAAAAGCACCTTGCCTTTCCATCTCTTGAAATGAGCTCCCTTGAACCGGAAGGGCTTGTTGAGATCGCCGGTATTCTCGTTGGGCTTCTCCAGTACTGGCTCCATGAACTTTTGCTATTTGAATCTCCTTAAAATTGTTGGTGATAATTACAAATAAACACCAGAAAATACAAAAAATAAAAGTTACAATAACTATATAAGGGCTGAGGCGCGGGAAATCGCTCTCTTTAAGGAGATTCAAGCCCTCTGCGGTTAGGCAAAGCCTCACACCGGTGCAGCAGAAAAACTTGACTTGTCCCCCCAGGATACAACAGCCCGACTAAGTCGTATGGTTCACCAATACTGCACAATTGGTTGAACCCAAAGCTTTATCACACACACCCTTTTTTTTTGCCTGATAATCTCACTCAGACATAACAACACAACCAAGACTTCTTCTCTCTTCTTAATCAGATATGACACAGGTTTAATATATATAAACACTTGTTAAGCGATGCCTTGGAGGATAAGAAATGATGATGACTTGGAAGACTTAGGCTTGGTTTGGGGTAACCTATATAATCCATCTTTTTATCTTTTTATCTTTTTTCCATCACATAACCTCTCTACTTTTCTGCACATCTTTTTATAAAAAGACAAAAAGTGCACTTTTTTAGAACACCCCAAACCAACCCTTAATGATAAGTCTTGGGAAGACTTGGAAGACTTTGGCAAAGCCTTAGCAAGGAAGGCTCGGATGGATAAGATTGGAGAAAGACCAAGACCAAGACTTAACTAGAAAGAAAAGAAAAGAAAACCAACCTATAACACAAGATAATATTAAAATACCTACTACCATTTATATATTTATAGGACAACTGTGTATGAGTAACAAACTAATGTCTTTTCATGTCTAGTAGTTGCAACCACGGAGAGTCATGAATGGCTCTCAATCATGGTAGGTCAAACCATCATATTCAGAAACACAAATCATTTCAATCTATGATTCAAGTATGGGATAAAATTAATAATTTATCAAAATTAATAGTTCGTTATTTAATTTAAAATTTTTATATGGGACTATAAATTTTAAATTTATGAATTGTTCTATCCCATGGGGGAACGGGACACAATCTATGGGATAACTCATCTCATGGAATTAGGTAATGAAATTATATTTTTAACCATTTTTTTTGGATGAATACATTTTTTACCCTTTACTATTTAATATATTTTTAAAAATAAAATTTATTTATTAAATTATTTATACTTAATAAATTTATTTATCAAATTATTTAATAAATTATACTTAATAAATTTTATTTATTAAATTATTTATACTTTATTAAATTATTTATTTTAATAATCATATGGTATTAATTATACTTAGTAAAATAAAATAAAATTTAAAAATCTTAACTACAAATTAAAATAAATTTATGTAATTTTTATTAATATTCTATTTATTTAATTTTTTACTAAAAGTTCTTGTTAAAAAATTAAATAAAATTTATAATTCAAATTTGATATTCCTATTATTTAGTAAAAAATTCGAAAGGGCAAAATAACCTTTTGAGCATTTATCCTTTTTTATAATATCCTAAACAAATATATGATTCAATAGAATAGTCTAATCCAGACATCTAATCTCATGACTAAACAAACATAGGATACAAATCCAGTCCAACCAAATAGTGCAGGGACAATGGCCTTGTTTGGTTTGTTTTTTATTTAACAAATCTTGGATAAAATTTTCTAAAATTTTGTTTGTTTTAGTGATTTTGAAAAAAAAAAATTACAAAATCACTTTCTATCTCCTACACATCAATCAATCATTTTTTCTTTCTCCTCCCTCATTCTCAATCACTTTTTTTCTCACATACATTTACTTAACTACAACAAAATATAAAATCATCCCAAACTCCTACACTCCAAAATTATTTCTAAAATATACAACCAAACAAATCAAAAAAAATTTTAAACTCTTTCTCCAAGATTTTTTTTTTTAAATTTATCTTCCAAAACCAAACCAAACACACCCAATATATCTCAAGACTAACAATTTAGTAGATTAAAATTCTCCTTATCCAGTCCGTCCAAACAAATATGCATGTGAATCGTTCATGAGTCCCCAACCTACTGCAGCTGCAGTTTACAGCAAGCTATACAGAGGTCGTTGCTGTCATTTAACAAAAAATGGTCAGAGTATTTAAGTCAGTAGGTCAACTGTTTTGTTGTTTTGGTTATTTGGTTTAAAATGTGGCAATGCCCTCCAACACAATTATGTGAAGGAAGGCCAATAGATCCTCTGTTCCAAAATCCCCTTCCCCATAGTAAATTCTTTGTTCCATAAGAATCTCAAAACACAAGAATCAAGATGTGATCGTTCGGTTAAAAATGCGTTAAAGGACAAAGGAACAGGGATTTGGAGAATAGTAAATCCATCCCATGAAGTAATTGGTTCGACACAAAATATCTAAATTATGATTATCAAACAATACAGAAACATTTTATGCAGAGCACTCGTAGACAAAATTATGGTACCTTTCTTTGGCTGATATGTTGGGTTTAGTTGAAGGATTTAAAGAGATATTTGGAAAGGGAAATGAAAAAGATTATTGATATGTAAATAAAATATACTTACATTTCACTTACGCTGTGTTTGGTTGGAGGATTTGGAGAGAGATTTGGAAAAAGAAAGGGAAAATGTGTGTTAAATATAGGTATATTTTATTTACATTTCACCTACCTTTTTCATTTCTCTTTCCAAATCCCTTCTCAAATCTCCCAACCAAACACAACATTAGTTTTACGTACCTTTTCCTTTCCTTTTCTAAATTCCTTTTCAAATCTCTCAACCAAACACAACATTAATTGCAAGCCTTTTAATGCTTTCAGAGCACAAACTGGTCCCCTTAGCCAACCCCATCTACAAAAATCAAAACACTTCTAAAACAATGTCAACATTCATTCAATCTCTACAGCTCAGCCACCATCTCTAACACTCTCAATTCATCACCCATGGAGTTGTATGGAAAAGAAACTCCTTGGAGCTTCATGGATGATGAAAGGAAGAATATAAATTTACCTAGGAGACTCTCCTTTGGTAATCACGAGTCGGATTCCCACTTTGCTTCTGCAAGAACATCTTCTGCATCTGCAACATCGTTCCCACTATGGCCTACAAGTCCTGAGACACCGTGGACGCTATCCCCTATACGTACATCTCCTACCCCTTCTCTTCTCTACCATTGCTTAGCCTCGCTACATCGCCACGAAGGTAACATCTTCTCCATCACAATCTCAAAAGATTATATCTTCACTGGCTCGGAAAGTAGTAGAATCCATGCATGGAAGCAACCAGATTGTACTGAAATGGGTTATATCAAGACTAATGCTGGTGAAGTCCGAGCCATCTTGGCATATGGAAAACTTCTCTTTACCACACATGGTGACCGCAAAATACGAGTGTGGGATGTGTCTTTGAAGGAGAATTTCAGGCCAAAGAAGATCACTACTCTACCAACAAGAAGCAAATTCTTCTTGTATCCGAGGAAGAATACTAATCAGCACAAGGACTACATCTCTTGTATCGCTTACAACCATGTTGAAAAGATATTATATACAGGTTCATGGGATAAAACAGTCAGAGCTTGGAAAGTTTCAGAGAGGCGATGCGTTGATTTGTTTTTGGCTCATGAAGGTCTTGTTAATGCAATTGTGATCAACCAACAAGATGGGTGTGTCTTTACTTGCTCCTCCGATGGCACTGTCAAGATATGGAGAAGGGTTTTTGGAGAAAGCTCACATATTCTCACTATGACACTAAAGTTCCAACTCTCACCAGTTAATGCCTTGGCATTAAGCTATTCATTAAGTGATTGTTTCCTCTACTCTGGCTCCTCAGATGGGCTCATAAACTTCTGGGAGAAGGAAAAGACATCCGGTAGATTCAACCATGGAGGATTTTTACAAGGTCACCATTTCTCTGTTCTTTGCTTAGTAGCCATAGAAGACTTAGTCCTCAGCGGTTCTGAGGATGCAACTATAAGGGTATGGAGGAGAGAGGAAGGGAATACATTCCATTCATGTCTTGCAGTTATAGATGGCCATCATGGGCCAGTGAGGTGCTTAGCAGCTTCCTTGGAAACAGAGGAAACTGTAATGGGGTTGTTAGTGTATAGCGCAAGCTTGGATCAAACCTTCAAGGTGTGGAGAGTTAAAGTTTATCCTTCCGAGAAGGTGAACCAGGAAAACTCAGTATCAAATAGTCAACAGTCGGAGATTATGGAGTGTCGAATGAGTCCAGTGTTATCGCCTTCCTGGGTAGAGAAGAAGATGCAAGCCAACCACTTCTAGGAGGAAAACAACAATAGGCGAAACTTCAATTTATGTGAGCTTTCATTATACATGTTCATGTGGTTTTTAGGTTGACTTTAATTTTATATGTCACAATATTACATATAGATTTGGTAGTGGTCAAGAAGAAGTGGAAAATAACTTATAAAGAAGAAGTGGCATACTGATGGCATCCTGCTTCTTCGATGATGGAAATACGATTTTAACTCCCATCTCCTCTTCAATTTTTTCCATGTAGATCCCCAGAGAGAGGAATTCAAGAAAGTTAATGTCAAAGAGAGTCTGTGTGTGTGTGTACTCGTTAAATTTTAATCTCGTCGAGATTTCATGATTAAAGTTCTACCTTTTTCCTTCGATGAAAGGCATTAAGGAATTTCCTATCGGCATAGCAACACACACACAGATAGTCAAACCATTAAAAACAAGAAGAAAAAATAACAAGAAGAACAGCAGCAAGGATTGAATTTGAAGCGCTGCACATTCAACAGATATTCAGTGCAAAGTAAGAAAAGTAAAACCTATTTAAGATTCTGTTGTTAAGAATGATGATGGTGATAGCATGCTGGGTTATTGGGAAATTGATGGAGTAGAGATTCATGAAACAGTATCAGCCAAACAAAATGGAAACAAGCAAAAAAACTGAGGATACTCTTCACACCTTTCTTCAACTACCACACCATCAATAAGGTCTGAAACATAGTTCTAAATCGCGGTATCGGCTGACGTAACGGTATCGATCGCGGAGTATCGGTATCGGTAGTATCGGCCGGTACGTATCGGGAATCGGGTGTCGCGACCGTGAAATTTTAAAAATCATTAGCAATCCTTCTAAAACTAAATTTTATGCATTTTTTGACTCTTTTAACTTTAATTTGTTACATTTTAATCAAAATTTCGTTATGTAAGAATATTTTTTACTCATTTTCAACTAAATGATATGTATTTTTTGGTATATGTTAAATTTTTAATAAAAAAAATTGATTTGAATATTCATTTTTTCTTATACTGAAAAAAAATAAAAATAAAAATAAATAAATATATATATATATATATAATATAAACAGAGATATAGATATAAACAAATAAATAAATAAATAAAACTTTAAATATTTAAAACTACAAATCCACCATAAACACATATATTATATAAACAATATATACCAAAACCGTGGGCACAAATCAGAAAGTAGCCGACCATACCCACGGAACCCAATACATCTTCAAAACACACTAATAAACCAATAAAATATTAGTCCACTAAGCCAAAAGTTGGGTTTTCCCTCCAAAAAAAAAAAAAAAAAAGGAAATCTGCCTTGACACAAATCAAAATCCCACGTGGTGAGATTAACCCAGACACACGCAACAAGACAACTTGCCTTCCCCATGTATCAAGTACCACAGAGATACATCAGAAGCTTCATAAACCTGCAACAAGCTACAACAGCAGATGTGCTAGCTTGACTCCAACTTTGCAACCATCTTCACCCCTTCCAAAACGTCGACCATGGATTTGCAGCAGACCGGCCACACCGAAGCAAAACCTAGAGGCCAAACCCCGTCGGCGCTGCACCAGCAGTGAAATCACCTCACGGTGACGACGACCCGTGTACAGAACACCTTTCCATTGTTATCGCTCAGCACATCAAGAAGAAAACAGAGATTCACGCCGCTGCACAACAACAACATAAACAGAGACCGTATCGGACTGTATCGGCCCGTGTCGGCCCATATATCGGATTCACGCCGTTACGTACCGGGACTCGGACGCTACGGCTGTGAATTTCAGTCTCACCGGTATACCGGTGAGTATCCGAATCGGAGGTATGATTTTCCGGTACGAATCGGCCGGTACGTACCGTACCGGCCGATATTTAGAACTATGGTCTGAAACCTCTTTATAGATTGAAACATGTTTTTTATTTTTTTACTTTTATGAATGAGATATATAATCACACTTAATTCCAAAATGACAAATAACAGATTATGAAATATTGAATACTTTTTGGGCCTAGAGGTGGAAATGGAATGAAATTGAAACTGTGGTTGGGTTTCCTGTCGTAAGTTTTAGAATTCCACCCAAATTCCTAAATTGATTCTTTTTATATACATTCAAGAGTTCCGAAGAAACTGACTTCCTGGCTTCCTCAAAATCAAAAATTTTAAGTTGAACAGTTACAAGAAGAATTGTTCATATATAAATCATTATTGCCATACAACTTACAACTAATCATTGAAGTTCTCTTAACCCACCACGGTAACCCGACAGCTCAACACTAGGACTAACCACAAACACAGAGGTCTTGTATTTGAATAATCCAGGCGACACCCTGAAATGTTGTAGAACTAAAAGTTGGGTGAGCTTGGTCCATTTGCTGCTTCACCTTCCTCATGGTCATATTGAGGCGCAAGTGCGGACCATATTTGGCTCACGCGATATTGCAATTGCCAGAAGAAGAGCATCTATTGCTAAATTATTCTACAATGGTCCAAAAAACAGAGAATCAAATATATTTTTTTATTTTTTTATTTTTATTTTTTTCACTAAAACTAGTTTTTGAATATTATTTAGAAACAAATTCTAAATATTTTGTAATTTTTCGTGGTTTGTAATTTATATATATATATATATTTAAAATTTATGTTTTTGGCCATATAAATACATAATTTTTATTTGATCACACCGTCTCAAAACATCAGATAATTAATTCCTATAGCACTCTCCTTTGGAAAAAATATATCTATATAACAATGGGAGGGTTAATTTGAAAATGTCTTTCAAATCAATGGTTCAGATCTGTTTAGATTTAAAAGCAATGGCTTAGATTTATTTTTGAAAATGTCTCTCTCACAAACTATCTTTAATGGTTGAGATTTGTCTAATTTAAAAACAATGGCTGAGATTGAAAAGAGTTTCAATGGTTTAGATTTGTCCATGGCTAAAATCCAATGGTCCAGATTTGTATTCCTATCAACTCTCACCAACCCACTGCATTTTACCAGGTAAGGCATCATTTGTATCGTATGTATCTGAAGGAAGAGAGCTCAATCGAAGGAAGAAAGCTCTGAAGAAGGAAGAACACTCTTCTCCACCGAAAGCTCTCTTCTCCAGGTAAGGCACTTTTTTTGTTTGTGTTTCTTCTCTGCTTTTTCACTTTTCTTGAAAAATCTGAAAATCTGTTTCTTCTCTGCTCTGATTTTTGTGATACGGATTGGCACTTTCATGTTTCTTCATTTTTTTGTTTGGTCCACCGAAAGCTCTCTTCTCCAGGTAAGGCACTTTTTTTGTTTGTGTTTCTTCTCTCCTCTTTCACTTTTCTTGAAAAATCTGAAAATCTGTTTCTTCTCTGCTCTGATTTTTGTGATACGGATTGGCACTTTCATGTTTCTTCATTTTTTTGTTTGGATTTTATATGATGGATTTTGATTTCATTGATGGATTTTGATTTCATTGAAGTATGTTTATGATGTGTTTGATAGCAACTCTGCTCTTTCTTCTCTGCCATTTTGGTTTTGATTTTATGATAGGTTTATAATTTAATTTTATGATAGGTTTATATCGTAATCGAAGGAAGAAAGCTCTGAAGAAGGAAGAACACTCTTCTCCACCGAAAGCTCTCTTCTCCAGCTAAGGCACTTTTTTTGTTTGTGTTTCTTCTCTGCTCTTTCACTTTTCTTGAAAAATCTGAAAATCTGTTTCTTCTCTGCTCTGATTTTTGTGATACGGATTGGCACTTTCATGTTTCTTCATTTTTTTGTTTGGATTTTATATGATGGATTTTGATTTCATTGATGGATTTTGATTTCATTGAAGTGTGTTTATGATGTGTTTGATAGCAACTCTGCTCTTTCTTCTCTGCCATTTTGGTTTTGATTTTATGATAGGTTTATAATTTAATTTTATGATAGGTTTATATCGTAATCGAAGGAAGAAAGCTCTGAAGAAGGAAGAACACTCTTCTCCACCGAAAGCTCTCTTCTCCAGCTAAGGCACTTTTTTTGTTTGTGTTTCTTCTCTGCTCTTTCACTTTTCTTGAAAAATCTGAAAATCTGTTTCTTCTCTGCTCTGATTTTTGTGATACGGATTGGCACTTTCATGTTTCTTCATTTTTTTGTTTGGATTTTATATGATGGATTTTGATTTCATTGATGGATTTTGATTTCATTGAAGTGTGTTTATGATGTGTTTGATAGCAACTCTGCTCTTTCTTCTCTGCCATTTTGGTTTTGATTTTATGATAGGTTTATAATTTAATTTTATGATAGGTTTAGGGGTACTTACCAATTAGTCCTATTAACTAGACTTATTTATCTATAGGTCCTAACTAATAAATTTAACACTATAAAAATAAGAGAGTGATAAATTTATCACTAAAAATTTATTTATAAAAACAAAGAGACTGATAAATTTATCACTATAAATTTATTCATAAAAATAAAAGACTGATAAATTTATCTTTATCACTTAATAAATTTATCAATAGGACTTAATGGGTAATAAGTCTTCAAAGTAGGACCTATTGGGTAATAAGTCTTCAAAGTAGGACCTATTGGTAGTTTACCCATAGGTTTATGATAGGTTTATGATAGGTTTATAATTTTGGGTTTATAATTATAATGGGTTTTGTAATTGATTATATTGGGTTTATATTTCGATTTTAGGTTCATATTTGTGGGTTCTATTGGTTGAATTTGCCATAAACAGGCCGTCATTGTTCCTGGTTTTATTTTGAAGCTTAGTTTTCTCCTACCGAGCCCATGTTGTAGTGAGGCAATCTGTCCAACTTTTTTGAACTTGGTAATTGAAGGAAGGGTAGTTAGGCAGAATTTATAAATCAGAGATGTTCATGAAAGTATTTATAAATCAGAGATGTTCATGAAAAAGTAGTGCAGGAAATTTGCTACAGTTAATGCCAACTTTTTTATTTGCTGAGCATATATCGATCGATTTGCTACATTCATAATGAATGTTGGACAAACTTTTTTATTTGCTGAGCATAATAGCCAAATAAAAGTTTATAAACTACAATGTTTTTATTGGACAAACTACAATGTTTTTATTGGACAAACTTTTTAGATCAGAGATGTTAATGCCAACTACAATGTTTATAAAACTACAATGTTACTTTTTTATGCTACTTTTTTATTTGCAATATGCTGAGCAAATAAAAAAGTTACTCAGCATATTCAGCAATTTACTCAGCATATTCAGCATATTCAAAAAAGTTACTCAGGAAATTTACTCAACAATTTGCAATATGCTGAGCAATTTGCAACATTGCTCAGCAAATAAAACTACAATATGCTACTTTTTTATTTGCTGAGCATAATAGCCAAATAAAAGTTTATAAATCAGAGATGTTAATGTCAACTTTTCGATCGATATAATGAATGTTTGTCCAATAAAATTCAAAATTACCAGAATGTTTTGGAGTCCTAGGGATTAAAATGTTAAACAGCCACATGGGCCATAGTATACAAAGGGGTCTAAGGAACCGAAATATTGAAATTCTGTATTGTGTTTTTTTCTTTAATAATCAATGGGTTTCAACACCCACTTCTCTCTCTCTATCAAATGGGGGTTAAGGAAAAATGGATTTCAAATTAAGAATTATTTTTATTTCATCTTAGTTAAATGGGTTGAGACTCTCTACAATTATCAATGGTCATAATTATCAACAGTCATATTTTTACTCACCAAATATGGGTTGAAAAAATGACGGTTTGTCAGAATTTTTAAAATTTTATCAAATGTCTCAAAATACAAAATAAAATTATGTATTGTTGCCTTTGTTCTTTAATAATCAATTGGGTTTCAGCGCCCACTTCTCTCTCTCTCTCTCTCTCTCTCTATCAAATGGGGGTTAAGGAAAAATGGATTTCATGTTAATAATCATTTTTATTTCATCTTATGGGTTGAGACTCTCTTTAAAAAAAAATTCTGAAGCAAAAATCTCATTAAACCCTACCAATGACAATTATATTTGGACCACACTGAAATTGAAACATTATCGGGTGTCTTTCTATTTTTGTAAATATTGAAATGGGTTAAAAATATGATGGATTATAGGGCTGTTTGCACCCTGTTTTATTTTGTTGCATTATCTAAAGCCCATTTTATTTTGCACCATGTTTTTGGTGATAATAATTCCTATAATCTATTAAATGATGCTGTTAAGGATGAGCTTTAATAGCAAAAACAAAAATGTTAAACATTTTAAAATTTTTATCAAATGTTAAACAAACTAAAATTTTGTATTGTGCTTTTTTCTCAAATGTCTAAAATTGACAGTTTAACATTGCAATCCACTATAAATGATATAGTGGATGTCCAAGTGGTGTATTTTTTTTTTGACATTTTTAAAAAAAAAAATTGAAGAAAAATTTATAAATTATTGTGATGGTGTCTAATTAGATGATTTTATAAAAATTATGTATTTTGGTTTTTTGTGGTATGAAAGGTGAATTTATCTATACTAAGTGAAGGTAGGACTTGGTGGTATCCAAGCCTTCTATTTATGCCACATGTCCCTCATTTTTCTATTTAGAAAAAATAAAAATTAGATAAGTGAGGGGTGAGACTTGAACCTCTTTTTATTTTTGAAGGTGAATATACTATATCATGATGAAGGTGAGTACACTACACAAAGACTCACACTCTTGCGTTCTATTTAAATACTTCAAAATGTTTTAGAAATTATAGAAATATTATTAGTATGGTTTAGTGACTTTTAGACTTATTTGAGGTCAAGAACTAGATTAAAATAAATGAATGTTTGATCAATAAAATTCAAAATTACCATAATGCTTTGGAGTCCTAGGGATTGCAATGTTAAACAGCCACATGGGCCATAGTATACAAAGGGGTCTAAGGAACCGAAATATTGAAATTTTGTATTGTGTTTTTTTCTTTAATAATCAATGGGTTTCAACACCCACTTCTCTCTCTCTATCAAATGGGGGTTAAGGAAAAATGGATTTCAAATTAAGAATCATTTTTATTTCATCTTAGTTAAATGGGTTGAGACTCTCTACAATTATCAATGGTCATAATTATCAATAGTCATATTTTTACTCACCAAATATGGGTTGAAAAAATGACGGTTTGTCAGAATTTTTAAAATTTTATCAAATGTCTCAAAATACAAAATAAAATTATGTATTGTTGCCTTTGTTCTTTAATAATCAATTGGGTTTCAACGCCCACTTCTCTCTCTCTCTCTATCAAATGGGGTTAAGGAAAAATGGATTTCATGTTAATAATCATTTTTATTTCATCTTATGGGTTGAGACTTTCTTTAAAAAAAAATTCTGAAGCAAAAATCTCATTAAACCCTACCAATGACAATTATATTCGGACCACACTGAAATTAAAACATTATCAGGTGTCTTTCTATTTTTGTAAATATTGAAATGTTAAAAATATGATGGATTATAGAGCTGTTTGCACCCTGTTTTATTTTGTTGCATTATCCAAAGCCCATTTTATTTTGCACCATGTTTTGGTGATAATAATTCCTATAATCTATTAAATGCTGCTGTTGAGGATGAGCTTTAATAGCAAAAACAAAAATGTTGAACATTTTACAATTTTTATCAAATGTCTCAAAATACAAAATGAAATTCTGTATTGTGTTTAATTATCAAATGTTTCAAATAAGAATCATTTTTATTTCATCTTAGTTAAATGGGTTGAGACTTTATTTAATTATCAATAGTCATATTTTTACTCACCAAATATGGGTTGACAAAATGACGGTTTGTCAGAATTATTTATTTTTGTGATTTTTTATTTTTGTTCTTTTTCAATTTTTTGTTTGATTTCTGATTGTGTTTTGTTCTTACTTGCAGATTGTTTCTCGACGCTCTGGTTAGTACTTCGAACTCTGTTTTTTTAGACTCTATCTCTCTCTCTCTCTCTCTTTTAAGTTTGGCAGTTGATTGTTGAGAGAAAGAGGAAAATGAAGTTTGAATCTTATGCATTGTTGTTTGGTATGTGAGAAAAAGGAAGGAAAAGGAAAAGGAAATTGAAAGTGTTAACTTTCTTCCCCGGTTCATTGCTTATAAAACATATAATTAAAAATAATAAACACTTTTGAATGGAAATATGGAAAAATTGGTTAATGAAAGATATTTTTGATTGAATAAGCTATTGTGTAGTACTCATGGGAGTAAATAAGCTACTGTGTAGCATAATTTTTATGAGTATTGAAAAAGGCATTTGTAATTATATAGATAAGACAAGATATTTTTTTAACTTTTTATCAATTTTTATTGTAGTTTTTACTTATTTTTTTTTTCACATTTTAAAATGCAAAATTAGTAATTAATCTATATTGAAGTTTTGCTAAAATTTTATTTATAGTAGTATAATTTATATTTTTTTATAATTTATTTTTTTTTTGTTTTTGGTGTGGTATACATTAGTTGTTAGTACAAAAAGTGGGCAATACAATCTATAAGAATTTAACTGTTCTCAATACAAAATTACTATATAGAATTAACTGCAAAATCATGTATTGCAATAGTTTACATTTTGGCCAATAGAGAAAAATGAAGATTTATATGATAGTATTCAAATTTTCTTCTATCATTTTTAATGGCCATTGAAGACAAAAAATTTATAATTTGCCTTCAATCCTGTAGTAGTTCAATTTCTCCATCTGTGATATTCATGCACATACGAACTTCTTAAAGTAGGTTGTTAACTAAAATATGTTATAAGGTTGTTCATTCTGTGTCAATTAATTTTTCTTTATGGCAATTACTAAATCTCATTCAGCTGTCTTACAGTTATATTTCATGTCAACAATCATTTTTATTTCATCTTAATCAAATGGGTTGAAGCTCTCATTAATCATCAATGGTCATATTCTTACTCATCAAACATAAAAATAGATTTGTATACATTTTTAGTGTTGAGGAGTGCTCTTACTAATTGTGTTTTTTTTTTTTTTTTTTTTATCCTTTTGTCTCATATTTCTTTAGTTTTGATTCTCAAGCATATACTTAGGTTGGGAGGTCTTTCCCTTGCAATTCTTTATTAGTTCCCTACTTTCTTTCTTGAATTGTAGTAGGTTAATTAATGAACTCTCTCACATTTCTGTAATGCTTTGGAATTTTCATGTTTGGTCTTGGAATTTCCTAATTATATTAAACATTAAACTTTTAATGTTTGGTTTAAAAAAAAAAATCTAATATAGTGTGTATAGTTATGTATCTTGGTATATAGCTGTTCAATTTCTAGAGAATACTTATGTGTCTTTTTTTTATTTATTTAAATAATAGGAATGTATGATGAATTATGTGAATACTTACTTCTTCTTTTTTTAATAATGATATACAAGCTCATTTTTCATGCCCACTTTATTTTTTTTTTTGGATTCTCTCTCTCTCTCTCTCTCTCTCTCTCTTAGTTTGGTTGTTGATTGTTGAGAGAGAGAGAGAGAGGAAAAGGAAGTTTGAATCTTATGCATTGTTGTTTGGTATCTAAGAAAAGGAAGGAAAAGGAAATTGAAAGTTTTAACTTTCTTCACTGTTTCACTGCTTATAAAACATATAATTAAAAATAAATAAATATAACTTTTGAATGGACAATATGGAAAAATGGGTGAAGTAAATATATTTGTGATTAAATAAGCTACTGTGTCGTGTAACTCATTGGAGTAAATAAGCTACTGTGTAGTATAATTTTTATGAGAGTATTGAAAAAGGCATTTGTAAATGTATAGATAAGGCAAAATATATTTGTACTTATCCAATTATAGTATGGTGAGACTTTTTATAAATTTTTATTGTAGCCTTTTACTCTTCTTTTTTTTTTTTCACATTTTAAAATGCAAAATTTGTAATTAATTTCTATATTGAAGTTTTGTTAAAATTTTATTTTGCCTTTTTTTGTGTGGTATATATTAGTTGTTAGTACGAAAAGTGGGCAATACAATCCATAAGAATTTAACTGTTGTCAATGCAAAATTAGTATATATAATCAACCACAAAATCATTTATTGCGATAGTTCTACATTTTGGCCAATAGAGAAAAATTATGAAGATTTCTATGATAATATTTAATTTTTCTTCTATCTTTTTAATGTATATTAAAGACATTAAAAAATTATAATTTATCTTCTATCCTGTAGTAGTTCAATTTCCCCATCTGTGATACTCATGCAATGATGAACTTCTTAAAATAGGTTATTAACTAAAATATGTTATGAGGTTGTTAATTTTGTGTCGATTAATTTTTCTTTATGGCAATTATTAAATCTCATTCTGTATTCTTACAATTATATTTCATGTCAGCAATTATTTTTATTTCATCTTAATCAAATGGGTTGAGGTTCTCATTAATCATCAATGGTCATATTCTTATTCGTCAAACATGAAAATAGATTCATGTACATCTTTAGTGTTAAGGAGTGCTCTTACTAATTGTGTTTTTCTTTTTATCCTTCTATCTCAGATTTCTTTAATTTTGCTTCTCAAGCAGATACTCAGGTTAGGAAGTCTCTCCCTTGCAATTCTTTATTAGTTCCTCGCTTTCTTTTTCGAATTGCAGTGGGTTAATGAATGTTCTGGATTAATGAATGAACTCTCTCAGGTTTCTTTAATACTCTGGAATTTTCATGTCTGGTCTTGGAATTTTCAATAATTAGATTAAACATAAAGCTTTTAATGTTTGGTTTAGAAAGAAGTCTAATATAGTGTGTACTAGGGTATGCCCGTGCCTAAAGGCACGATAAAAATAATGTTTGGTTTAGAAAGAAGCCTAATATAGTGTGTATAGTTATGTATCGTGGTATATAACTATTAAATTTCTAGAGAATACTTATGTTTTTTTTTTTTAAATAGTTGGAATGTATGATGAATTATGTGAATGCTTATGTCTCTTTTTTTGTTTAATAATGATATACAAGTTTATTTTTTATACCCACTTTATAGACCCAGTGATGTGTCAAGAAGATGATTGGTTGATTCTTGACATATCACTGGGCCTGAATAACTATTCTTTATTTATTAAAGTAGGTCTAACTTTTGGGCATGAATAACTTTTGGTTGATTCTTGATTCAATAAAGTAGATCTAACTTATTTATTTATTTATTTATTTATTACAAAGATTTTGTACAGTTTAATTTTGTAATATGATAGGTCTTTTTTTTTTTTTTTTTTTTCTTTTTTTCCATCTCTCTTAGGCTGTATTTGGATTTAGGATTTGAAGGGGATTTGTTGATTGAAAGGAAACTGAAACATTAAAAAGTTAACCCTTTTTATTTGATAACCCTTATTTTTTTTTTGCTTTTAGTGAATTGTTTTTAATTTGGTTTTTTATTGAACTGCTATTTTAAAATGTTTAGGCTTCTCTCTCTTTAAAAAGAGTCCAATTTATTTAGCTTTTTCAATTTTATTTTTGGAATTTTTCAAACAAAAAAAAAGACTTCTGAAAAAACTTAAACTTATTTAAAAATTTGTTTTAATGATTTTATGAGAGTATTACTCCTTAGAGTAAATAAGCTACTGTGTAGTATACTTTTTTGAAAAAGGCATTTGCAATTATACAGATAATACAAAAGGTATTTGTAATTTTCCAGTTACAGTGTGGTGAGCCCTTTTATAAATTTTTATTGTAGTTTTTTACTTATTTTGTTTTCACATTTTAAAATGCAAATTTAGTAATTAAATTTCTGTAATTAAGTTTTGCTAAAATTTTATTCATTAGTATAATTTATATTTTTTTATAATTTACTTAGTTGTTAGTAGGATAACCTTTGTCAGTGCAAAGTTACTATAAAAATCAACCACAAAATCATGTATTACAACAGTTCTACATTTTGGCCAATAGAGAAAAATTATGAAGATTTCTATGAGAGTATTTAATTTTTCTTCTATCCTTTTTAATGTATATTGAAGACATAAAAAAATGTTATTTTTTCTTCTATCCTGTAGTAGGTCAATTTCTCCATCTGTGATATTCATGCACAAACGAACTTCTTAAACTAGGTTGTTAACTATAATATGTTAGGAGGTTGTTAATTTTGTAGCGACTAATTTTTCTTTATGGCAATTATTAAACCTCATTTTGCCTTCATATATAGTTATCTTTGTCAAATTTACATAACCAGGCACTTTCAGGTTGAGACACCATTGACCTTCAACCGCTGATTATGGACAACATTACTATTTTTGGTCACGTAAGTTGTTTTCTTTTTTATTTATTTGAAAAAAAAAAACATTTTTCTTATAAGCAAAAGTCAATTTTCTTTTCTTTTCATAATTTTTTATCTAATCCCTTATAACAAAATGCTCTTTTCTTATAATTTACAGATGGATGGAGACCTACGTCGAACTGTAATACTGGCTCCTTTTACTCATTTTCTTACATGTAAATTTTTTTTTTACCTCTAATTCTTTTGTATTTTTAGGTCCAATTTCTTCAAGAAAGAAATGTTAATGTTGTTATCCGTGATGAGCGTGACCTTAATGTCATCCGTGTTCGAGAGGTAGGCCCAATTTAATTATATAGATTTTTTTTATTCAAAACACCGTATATTCTTATTTATATATTTTTTAAAAACTTTCTACATATATAGATTTTCTTTATTCTTTAAAAATTTTCATTGTTTTTTGTAGGCAAAAGAAAAGGAAATTGCCAAGGCATTGTTGAAGAAAAACGAAAAGACCACCATTTCGGGCAAGGGAAAGGAAACACATGTTCAGTAGTATGGCTCTTCAACATTTCCATTTAAAGTTCTTTTTTTTGAAATATTTATTTTGGACCATGAACCTTGATTATTTATTTTTATTTTTTTTTAATGTAAAATTGACATACTACTTGCACAGTGACATATACTGTTCTTATAGTAAACAGTTTCATATAAATTTGTGAAATGTTTTTTTTGAAGCATGCTAAAATAGCATTTGTACAAAAACATTATATTTGTTTTAAAATTATTATTCTTTTTGGCTTTTTGCTATTGACATTAACATCTACAAGAGAAGAAAAAAGGAATAGAACAAAAAAGAAATAAGGGGAGGAGGGATACAGAATGAAAAAGTTTTCAATTTTTTTTACAAAATATCAGAAGGAAAGGGAATTAAGATAAAGTAAATTAATAGAAATGAAAAATGAAGAGAAAAGTATAAAACAGTAGATGATAATATTCATATTTTAGGCATCTTATGAAATTAATCTTCATGTTTTAGGCACATAACAATAAATATCATATCGAAAAGCTGCATTGGCTCAACGTGCACGGCGAGAACGCGAAAGAAATGATAAGGCAAGCTCTTCATATCAATTGGGACAACGTTCACGACGTGCACGAGAGAGATCAAGAGAATTGATTCCACCAAGCACAACTAATACTCCACTGGCTCAAAAAGGAGTAATGTTTACACATCTTACTTCGCCAAGCACATCTTTAGCTTCACAAAGGAATTGGTAAAACATTATATTTATTTCTACAAATACATATTCTTATTGTTAATATTTTATTTTACAAATTTTATTTTGTACACAACAAATATTTGTAGGCCTATCCATGCAAGCCCATTCCTCCATGAGACTAGGAATATCGGTGTTGTTATTCGTGATGAGTGCAATCTTAATATTATCCGCAATTCTAAGGTAAGTATAAATATCAAGTTCAACATATTCTTTTTTCGTAATCTTAATAAATTCTATAAATACATGTTCTTTTTCGTATTCTGAATAAATTTTATTTATTTTTGGTAGGCAAAGGAAAAGGAAAAGGGCAAGGCAATGTGTAAAGGAAAAGAAAAGGCAACTTCTTTTGATAAAGGAAAGGAAAACACATGTCCAATGGTATATATTCAACATCTTTAAAAAAATATTTATCGAGTAAAACAAAGCCAATCATATTGTTTAAGTGAACATTGATCATGTATATTTTTAAAAATGTAAACTGTGTTGTCAATTTTTTTTTCTGTGCTCTTTGTTTTTTGTACACTCAAACAAAGTATTTTTAGCTCTCTTTTACATTTCCTAAAAATAATTGTAACATTTATCAACTCCAACAAAAACTTTATAACATCTAAGCAAAGGAACAGAGGAACATAGGCATAGAAAATATTTTTAATTTTCTTAAAATCATCATGAGGCAAGAAGAAAGAGAAAAAAATTATTAAAAAATAAATTGTTATATCACAAGGCATGAAGAGGGAAAATGAAGCAAAATGGAAAAGGAAGAAATGTAAAAATATAAAAATATTCTTAAAATTATCACAAGGCAGGAAGAAAAAGAAATAAAATAGTATACGATAATATTTGTATTTTAGGTATCAATGATATAATGTTCACATTTTAGGCACACAATAACAATGTTATATCAAAAGCTACATTGGCCCAACGTGCACGGCGAGAACGGGAAAAATTAAGAGAATGTATTCAACCGAGACAAACTTCTTTAATACCATGTCGTCGTAGTCGTGCTTGCTTGGAACTAGGAACAAAGGCAACTGAGGATACTCAGTCGGCGCAAAAACGAACAATGGTTGCACATCCTTCCACATGTTCGTTCTCAATGCCAAGCACATCTTTAGCTCCACAAAGGAATTGGTAAAAGACTGTGTTAATTCTTCAAATACATACTCTTACTATTACCATTCTATTTTAATTTACAACCTACCAATATTTGTAGGCCTACTCTTACAACTCCTTCCCTTCAAGAGGATCTATGTACTAATGAGGAATTAGAGGATATGCCTATGAGTCCAATGGTTGGTACTCGAGCACATATAAATTCATGTCGTCATTCTCTTGGCAAGATGGATGTATTATGTCCTTTCTGTTCAGCATTACATTGGATGGATGAAAAATTAGTAAAATCATCTCCAAACCGTCCTCTATTCGGAACATGTTGTTCAAAAGGGAAGGTTAAGCTTCCTCTGCTTATTACACCCCCTTCACTTCTTCAAGCATTATATGATGGGAATGACGAAAAATCAAAATCGTTTCGACGTTATACTCGAGTGTACAATGCAACCAATGCTTTTACAAGTCTTGGTGCTACATTAGATCCAAGAGTACTTACTGGAAAGAGGCCCTACATCATTCACTATCCATGGGGAATTGCGACATCGAACAGGATCACTACTACCACAATCAGGGCAAGATGCAGCTTATGCACAATTGTACATTTATGACCCTGATTCAGCTTTAGAAGTCCGCAATCGTAGAAATCCTCAATTAAGAAGAGATGTTCTAAAAACTATTCAAGATAGTTTATTACAGGTTAATGCATTCGTTGCTAAATTTCGCCAGGCTCATGCAATTTTGAATCAATTAGCCTTGACAGGACGAAATTTGCCTGCTCATCTCCACTACAGTTCATCGACAGATCGACGACGGTATAACCTACCAACTACAGATGAGATTGCAGTTGTAATACCAGGTGATGGAACCAAGGTTAGTGGAATGAGAGATGTTATCTTACATCTACATGGAAATAATGAGCTAATGCAAATCAATGAATGTCACCCAGCATATTTGCCATTGCATTATGTTTTATTATTTCCACATGGTGAGCTTGGATGGGAACCTGAGATGAAACTGTGGGATGTTGAACGTGATCGGCCTTCAACTGATCGGCTTACTCAAATGGATTTTTATAGTTATCGTTTGTTTGAACGACCCACAGAGTATTCAACAATTTTGAGAGCTGGAAAATTGTTCCAAGAGTTTTTGGTTGATGCTTGGGCCGCAACTGAACAAAATAGGTTGACTTACTACAAGCTTAATCAAGGGAAGATCCGTGCTGAACTTTACCAAGATTTGACAGATATTGATCCAAATGACCTTCAACCCAATCAAATTGGTCAAAGATTTGTTTTGCCATCTTCATTTGCTGGAGGTCCTAGACACATGTTTGAAATCTTTCAAGACTCAATGGCTATCACACGATACAACCAACATCCAGACATTTTTCTCACCATGACTGCAAATCCTAATTGGCCAGAAATTACTTCGGCATTATTACCGCACCAAAAGCCTATTGATCGTCCTGATTTAATTGCCCGTGTTTTTGAGTTAAAGAGAAAGTGCTTGATGAAGGAGATAGAAACGAACCGAGTGTTTGGTAATAAAGTTGCGCATGTTTTTACAATTGAATTCCAAAAGCGAGGCCTTCCTCATATGCATGCACTTCTATTTCTTAAGGGTCCAGACAAAATTCGGACATGTGCTCAAGTAGACAAATTGGTTTGTGCAGAATTTCCAGATCCAAAAGATGAACCTATGCTTTTTGAAACTATCAAGTGTTGTATGGTACATGGACCATGTGGTGCTCGAAATCCACAAGCACCATGTATGGAAAATGGTAAATGCACTAAGAGATACCCTCGAGCGTTCGCAGAAACAACTACTATGGATCAAGATGGATATCCTATCTATCGTCGTCGCAATAATGGTCAAGCTCATATTGTGAGGGGGAAAGAAGTTGATAACAGAGACATCGTACCATACAATGCATATCTTTCTAAACGTTTCAATTGTCACATAAATGTGGAAGTTTGTGCCGGAATGAGATGCGTCAAGTATATACACAAGTACATTTATAAGGGTTATGATCGTACAACGATGGTGTTGGGATTGATAAATGAGATCCAACAATATCTCGATGCGAGGTATATTGGACCTCCAGAAGCTGCTTGGCGAATATTTGGTTATCCATTGCATGCAGAGATACCAACAGTTGTACGCTTAGCACTTCATTTACCTGGAATGCACCGCGTTCTTTTTAATCCTGATGAATCATTAGAAGCAATTGTTTCTAGAGCTGGCCAACAAATGTCAACTCTTACTGGTTTTTTTGCATGTTGCGCTTCTATGAAGATGAATGTCCATTCACTTACCAAGAATTTCCACAACATTTTGTTTGGCTTAATTCAGAAAAGAGATGGAAACCAAGGCAGCAGGGCTATGCAATCGGTAGAATGTACTTTGCTAGCCCTAATTGTGGGAGAGATTTTATTTGCGTTTGCTATTAACTGTTGTCAAAGGACCAAAATCGTTTCAATGTTTACGCACGGTCAACAATGTCTTGCATGATACATTTAAATCAGCATGTGTTGCAAGAGGACTTTTAGAAGATGATGAAGAATGGATACAATGCCTTAAAGAGGCTGCAGTTATGAAAACTGGTTATCAATTAAGGAGATTGTTTACTATTATTCTTACTCAGTGCTCTCCACTGCAACCATATGCGTTATGGAATCAATTTTCAATGCATATATGTGATGATCTTGCACATAAGATTCGAACATTGTTTGCCATTTCTGAACCAACTGAGGCTCAAATTGAAGACTATGGTCTATATCTTTTGAATCAAATGCTCCAAGAATCAGGAAAAAGTTTAATTGACTTCCCGCCAATGCCACAACCTTCTACAAATTGGAGTGCAGTAGTTGGTAACAGGTTAATATTCGAACATCAACAACTGCATAATGAGGCACAACAGGCAGATGCAGAAATTATTATTGATCGCCTCAACAATGATCAACGAACAGCTTATGATGCAATCACTTCCTCAGTCTTTGAAAATAAAGGAACTATTTTCTTTTTGAATGGAGGTGCCGGAACAGGGAAAACGTTTTTGTACAATGCGATTGCATTAAAGTGTCGCAGCCTTGGCCATATTGTTATTACTGTGGCTTCATCTGGAATTGCATCATTGTTATTGGTAGGAGGTCGTACTGCTCATTCAACTTTTCCATTCCGTTGGATGTATTGGAAAATTCAATTTGTGGATTTAGCAAGCAATCATTACAAGCAGAATTGTTTAGAGAAACAAAACTTATAATCTGGGATGAAGTTCCTATGCAGCATAGACATTGTGTTGAGGCAGTTGATCGCACACTTCGGGACACTTGTGATAGTGAAAAGCCATTTGGGGGTATCACTGTTGTTCTTGGTGGAGATTTTCGACAAATCTTACCAGTTATAACCAAAGGAGTCCGTGAGCAAATTGTGAATGCATCATTAAGACACTCTTTTCTATGGAAGGATATACATGTTCTGTCTTTAAATTTGAACATGCGCTTGAATCATGCAAATCTTGAAAATGCTAATTTTGCAAAATTCTTGATGGAGGTAATATTTCTTCAAACTTTTTCTCTATTATATGGTTCTTTTAAATTGACGAAATATATTTACGTTTATGTACTTTAATTGATTTTACTTACTATTTTATTTATTTATTTTTATAAATAGATTGGGACCAATCCTCAGGAAATTGTTAAACTTCCATCAACAATACACAAATGCCAAGATCTAAAAGACATAATCTCAGTAGTTTATCCGCAACTGGATGTGGCAATGACATCGACTGCAACATTTTTAACTGAACGTACAATTCTTTCTGCACGGAATGATGATGTCAGTGCTATCAATACTGCAGCATTGAATATTTTTCCCGGCACACATACTTATTTGGCAGCAGACAAGATGTCTGAAGATGATGAAATTGATCGTACTATAATAAATAGATATCCTAATGAATATTTAAATTCATTAGATCCTCCTGGGCTACCGGCTTTTAAGGTAGAGTTGAAAGTGGGTTGTCCTATAATGTTGTTAAGAAATATTGCACCAAAAGATGGACTGTGCAATGGCACAAGATTGATGGTTTCTAGATGCAATACTCGCATAATTGAAGCTCAAATTTTAACTGGAGAAAAATGTGGCAATTTGGTATTCATACCAAGGATATCCTTGACACCGTCTTCTTCAGAAATGCCTTTCCGAATGACAAGACGTCAATTTCCAGTTCGATTGGCATATGCCCTGACCATTAATAAATCTCAAGGGCAATCTGTGAAATTTGTTGGAGTTGATTTGCGCACACCAGTGTTTAGTCATGGGCAATTGTATGTGGCCCTATCTAGATGCACATCTTTTGATCGTATAAGTGTCCTCCTTCCCAATGATGAGCCAGATTCTACTACAAACATTGTTTATCCTGAAATTTTGTTATAGTGTTACTTATGGATCAAAACTTTTGTCAAAAGGTACAATTTATTTATTGATAAATTTGTTTCTATTGATTATAAATTGTTATTTTAAAAATATTTTACTATATGTGTCGACTTTTGTAGGATTGGGTTAAAAAATATATGGAGCTCAAAAATATAAATACAACTAGATTGCTTCGATGGGGATGTAACAAGGTAATTTCAATTTGAAAGTGTTTTGATATATATATAAATTTTCTTTTGCTAATATACTAACTTTTTTTATTTTCATAAATTAATAGATTGTCGTGCATGCTCCTCACTGGGGGTACATACAAGTTGATACGAGGACTTTTTGGAAAGTGATGAGGCGCTCCTAGGATTTCTAAGAAAGAACAAGTTTGAATCTCATATTTATTTTTGTGAAAAGCGTACATATGCTAGCTATGATCCATATTTTGTAAAGTTTCCGATCGATGTGAAATTTATTACTTACAATAGTTTTGTAAAGCCTTTTATTATGTGAAATTTATAACTAAGTTTAGATGTATGTTAGATAATTTTCATTTGAATTATTGCTATGAGTTTGTTTTTGTAAATGTAACACACTAGGTGATATATTTTTTTGTTTTTTGTTTTTTCTTCCTAATATGCTCTTGAATTAGGTTAAACAAAACTAATCATTTTTTATTTGGTTATCTTTTTATTAGGAAGGGTGTTGCATTTTCTTTGTATTACAGAACATTGGCTGGTGTGCTTAATTTGTTATTTGGCATTTTTATTTGTATTGCAGAGCACTGGCTGGTGTGCTTAATTTGTTTTGGATTTTTTTTATTGCAGAGCATTGGCTGGTGTGCTTAATTTGTTGTTTATTTTTTTCTATTGCATAGCATTGGCTGGCGTATTTCGTCTGATTTTTATATAGATGTTTTTGTGTTGTGGGATTTTTGTTTAAAATCTTATGCTTTTATTGTGCTTGAATTTTACGTAGCAATTATGTGTTTACTTTTCACTATTTCGTTTACCTATAAATTTGGAAAATTTATGTTCAAATTGATTTATTCACCAAGCAGCATACAATTTATTTATTTTTCATTTATTTAATTTTCTACACAATAAACTGACCACCAAACCATAAAAATTGGTAGATTTTAACCATTACATTAAAATTGATGCAAAATTATAGCTTTGAGATCTCTCTTCTTTACTTCAACCAAAACTCACTATCTAAAAAATGTGAATATAGAAATTTATTTGGGTACTGTTATTGGCTAGGATAATAAAATGCTTATTTTCTATTACAAATTGCAAGTGGGTTACATAAACAAAAATACTACAATAGTAAATATTTGGTGATATGATCTTTGTTTGCATTTGTGTCATACTACAATACACCAAACTCTTTTCAAAAATCTAATTATAAAATTCATTTGAAAATTCAAAACCATACGGATCATCTATTTATATTTTCACCTCAAATTTTTTTTCACAACAAATTAAATAAATTACATTTTAACCCAATAATTTTATATTTAATTAATGGTCACCGTGCCTTCAGGCACGGGCATACCCTAGTATATATATAATAATTAATTCCTATAAGTTGATAAATTGTTGTATTAAAATAAATAAATAAATAAGGTCTAAATTACATTGTTGGTCCCTCAACTATATTACAGTTTCAATTTAACCCCTTAATTACATTTTGTCTCAATTGGCCTCCTCAAAATATTGAGTAATTCTTCAATCTAGCTTTGAAGACAGTCGTCCTATTTTTTCCTTTCAGATTGCTATCAATCCAATACTCTTTATTTATTTATTTATATGTATATATATATATATATATTATTTATGGCATCAACATATTCCATGCATGAGACACAAAAGTGACCAAAATAGCACTCTCTCATCTCAAGGCAAGAATAGCACCAACAAACCTTTTCTCTATTATCACAAGAAGCAAAGAACCCAACCCAGATGACTGTACCCTTCTTCCTCACCCAACCACCACCCAAAACCTCTCTCACCATGCTGCTCAACAACCATGGTGTGTATTGGACTCGCCTTGTTCGGCTGCAGACACTCCTCCGCCACGTCCTACATCATATCAGCTCTCATCATCATTGGCATTGTCATCGGCTTACGCATACTTTGTTACACCATTCATCGGTTATTGGATAAGCGCCACGAGCATCGTCATCACCACCAACCAGAACCAAGTTCAGATAATGGCGGTGGCAGGGTGGAGATGGAGATGGAGATGCAGCCTTGGAATCGAGAGTGGGCACGGGCACATCAGTGTCGGGTCATGGTGCCGGAGAGCAAGGTTGTGATCTTGGCTGGAGAGAATCATGCTTCTTTCATAGCTCAACCTGTTCCTTTTCAGGCCAATTAAGTGGTTTCATTTTCATTATTAATCCAGTGTTGTAGATTTGGGAGTACTAAATCATTTTTTTGATAAATTTCACATCCGATCTTCCATGATATGATGATGAATTAATCAAGATCATGTAAGCATGATTTTAAATAATGGGTATCGATATATGTATTGGTTTTGATGCAAATGACTTTTAATAAAATGTTGCTTCCATGGGATCATTTTAACTATTGTTTACACTGCATCAAATCTACAGTAATGCTGTGTTTGATTGGGGGATTTGAGAAGGGATTTGGAAAGGGAAATGGAAAAGGTAGATGAAATGTGAGTAGAACATACCTATATTTCACCTAGTTTGACACACCTTTTCCCTTTCTCTTTCCAAATCCCTCCCCAAATCTCTCATCCAAACACAGCGTAAAGAAGTCAATCAAGTAAACATCAAACTGTTCAAATTTCGCTTTAAAATTTCATGAGCTAAAAAATATATTTGAGTTTAGCTTATTTACCAAACAATTCAATTTCAAATGAGCCTAATACAAGTCAAATTCAAATACTTTTACTTTTTACGATATATTCTCTCTATTCTAATTTGATAATCCCTTTCGAAGATTACAACTTTTTAAGAGGTTATGCAATCATTACACTTAAATTTAAATTTTAAAATATTTTTTCACTATATTCCTATATTTTCAAAATTTTAATATATTTATAATTACTCAAAAAAGTACTTTTAAAAAATCAAATATATATATTTTAATTTTTCAAATAAGACTATTATTTGGGACATCTCAAAATAGAATAGTGAACCAACAAAATGGGACGAAAACAGTATATAAATTTATTGAGCAAAATTGTAAATTTTTCGAACTCAATTTGAAAACTCCACAAATTTTAAAGTACTTTTGAATTTAATTTATTTACCTAACAAATCAATTTCAAATAAACTGAACACAATTTGATTAATCTGATTCATTTTACAATTGTAATTAACTTTTTCTAAACTTGTATCTAACAATTGAAGGAGCAATTATTACAATATTCATCACAAGTAGATTACGGCAATCTTCGCCATTCATTTGTATCACAAACTAGTGACCAGATCTACTTGCAACATCAACCCATCAACACTTGAATAATTTTTCCCAAATTCAAAACTGTACACTCGCACCTCCAAAAAAAAACCATGCTCAAAGTCAACGTCAAAACCCTCAACTCAAGTCCAAATACTCACAACTCTTCTGCATCGAACTCCGACCCGCCGGGTCATCCGTGACCCGCCACACCTTCAACACTCCGTCGAGACTCCCGGTACAAACCGTACACCCCTCCTCCCCCTCCTCCGCCGCCGCCACTTTAGCCGGAAACGCCGCGACGCACCTGATCGGGCCCCTATGACCCTGAAGCACAGCAACACAACAATGCTGCCCCTCTTGTTCCCTAACCCAGACCCGACCCGTCAAATCAGCCGACCCGCTAACCACAAACCGACCCGCATTAGCCAAACACATGACCGCATGGGTGTGGCCTTGGAGAGCGCCGCCGTACTGTAACTGGCCGGAAAACCAGCCCTTGAGCCAGAAGTGGACGTAGCCGTCGGTGCAGCCGCCGTAGACGACGGCGCCGTCGGAGGCTAGGGTTAGGGTTTTGACGGGGGATGATTTGGCGGGGAGAGTGAGGGTGAGGGAGTGGGGGCGGTGGCCGGAGCAGAAGTTGCGGCGCCAGACTTTGACGGTGGCGTCGTCGGAGGCGGTGTAGAGGACGCCGTCGTCGGCGACGGCGATGGCGTTGATTGGGTCGGAGTGGGCGTTGATGGTTTCGGTGCATTTGTGATCGGAGATTCGCCAGACTTTGACTGTTTTGTCGAGGGAGGATGAGTAGAGGATGTCATCTGTGACGTTGATCGCTAGTGATGAGATTGGGCCCATGTGCTTTGTCTGTTATTATGGATTAATCAAACGTCTAATTAGGATAACATCATGCTTAAAATATCAAACATGTTAAAGCTATGTTTGGTGTGGACTTTTTTGCTAAAAAAAACACAAAAAATAAAATAAAATTGGTTACATATGTCAATAAAATAAACTATCACATCCAAATCATAATCATTATATTTTTTTTCTCACAAAAATCAAAAAAGTTAAAAAGAAAAGCTAAACGAGATTAAAAAAGCTAGACTAAAATAGTTAAAAAGTCAAAAAGTCAGGCTATGTTAGTTCTTTCCAAATAAAGACTAAGGCCTTGTTTGGTTTAATTCTCAAAACATAATTTTTGAAAAAAAATTCTAAAATTTTGTTTGATTGGAAATTTTTTGAAAATTTTTTCCAAAATCACTCTCTCTCCTCTACACATCAATCAATCACTTTTTCTCTCTCTCCTCTCTCTTTTTCAATCATTTTTTCTCTCACATACATCTACACAATTACATCAAATATCAAATCATCTCAAACTCTCATACTCCAAAACTATTTCTAAAATATACAAACAAACAAACAAATAAAAATTTCTAAACTCTCTTTCCAAATTTTTTTTTGAAAATTTATCTCCCAAAACCAAACCAAACACACCCTAAATGCCTCAAATAAATAGTTATTTTGGAAAGATGGTTAAAAGTCATCTTTCAGTTTTGAACTCATTTTGAGTCACATCATCTCTCATATTTTTTACACATTTTTTCAAAAAAAAGTCAAAAAATTAACTTTTAACTATTTTTCCAAAACAATCCAAATTATCAAATATTCTACTTAATATATTTAATAATTTTTTTAAAGTAAGCATGATCTTTTTATAAAAATTAAAAAATCAATTAAAATAGTTAATTCCCAAATAAGGTTGATCCAAATAGGCCCTACAAAATTTGATAAAAGAATAAAATGCCATTGATTTGATAAAAAAAATTTAACTCTCCCATATTGATTTGATAAAATGATTAGAGTTAAGTTTTAATGCATTTTTCATTAAATTTAAATTTGATAAAATATTTAATAAATTGAAAATCAGCTAACAAATCATTAATTGTTGAATGGTGAATGGTCTGACAAATCCTAACAAATCACGTGATCATATCTTAAGCCAATGACAAATCTCTATGCCTCTCTCTCATTTTTTAATCCCTCAATACAAAATTATAAATTATACTCCTTTTACCAATCACAATATATAAAGGACCACATTATGCTAGGGGTGCAACTCGGGCGGGCTCAACCCGAGCAACCCGAGCCCAGCCCGAGTTTTTTTAGGGCTTGGGCAACTATATCTTGTAATCTGAACGGGCCTGGGTAGATTTTTGATGCCCGAATTGTAATTCGGGCCGAGCTTGGATAGAATCAATGGCCAACCCGAGTAACCCGAACCCGAATTGAATTTAATATATTATATAAATTATATATTATATATAAATTAAATAAAAGAGGTTTAATAAATTAAATTAACTCAACTATATCTTATAATATATAACTGCCTTAGGTTTGAAATTTTTTTGCCCTTTTGATTACATTTTTTCTTATGTAGTCTATCTATTCACTTTCATAAGCTTGTTAATTCTTTATTTTACCTTTGTATTTTAAATATTGGATTTAGGGACTGGATACTATGATAGGTGAGCATGTGACTCAATTGTCTGGTGGACACAAGCAGAGAGAGTTTCATTTGGTCTACCTACACTCGGGCAATTCGGGCTAACCGAGTTCAAAATACAAAACTTGGTCCGAGCTTGGGCAGCAATGCTCGGGTTCATGGTCGGGTTCGAGCGGGCTTGGGCGCTGCCAAATACAATTCGGCCTGGGCTTAAGTAAACCCCTATGCTGCCCTAACTAACCAATAACTTCTCACAAATAGCAGCCTAATGAGAATTGGGTAGGAGCACCACGTCTTGCTGATCCCCATGAACCGAATTATAATTTATCAAAATATAGGAGAAATATTAGTTTATGTGTTTTTACAAACAAGTAATAAAATTTATAAATATTAATAATTAAAATTTTAAATTTATTAATAAATTTATAATTATTTTGTGAAAGTACTACTGAATTATAAATTTCTTTATAATAAGAATATAACTGGAACATAAACAATAACACATATCATACTCCAATTTTAATAATTTTTCACCATTGAGGGACTATTGAATTGCCCTTTATCGCAAACAAAATAACTTTCTCGCTGAAGCCTCTAGGAGGAAGGGGAAACACATAGTAAAGAGTCATTATATTTATATAAAACAAATTTAAAATTTTTAAAATATTATTTTTTAATTTATTTATAATAACGTGAATGAACTCTTCCATCTCAATAATTAATTAATTTAAAAATTGATTGATGATTCATGATTGCGAGCCCAAAAATATGGAGAAGACTATCCAATAATGCAAATGTGGAAATGTGAAGTCAGTGTCTTAATTTCTAGGAAAATTTTAATATATACTCCCTTAAAAAAAATATATATCATATCAATTCATAGTTATGCTATTTTTTAACTATGACATTATTTTAATTGTAATTTATGAGTTCTTTAGTTATGTCTGATATTGTGTTTAGTTATGATATATATATATCATGTTTTTAGTTATGATTCAAAAAAATGAAGTTATATCATTTTTTTTTATAAAGTGCATAGGGTATGTACCATAGTGTTTTCTTAAATTCTAAATTAGTATAATATTGTGAAGTTATGGTTTTAATTTTGCACCACATTATTTTATTTTTTTTTTAAATCTATTTTTTGATCATCATTCTAATATTTAAGACGAACACTGCAACCCTTAAATAAACAGTTGGTGTGCCCCCATTAATATAACACTAAAATATTTATTGCATATTCAGCAAAGTAGAGCAAACTTTTATAGTTTCGATTTGACATTAAATAGAAATAGAGTTGGCCGCTGAATCTATTTACAACTACTTTATGAGTTCACCAAATAATATCTTACCAGAAAAAACTAGTATGCTTTTAAAAATAAAATAAAAAAATTATATAATCATATGCAACTCTTTTATATGAGATGAGTGTTATATTTTTTTTTTAGTATTACACTCTTATAAAAAAAATTATATTTAATTTCGTGATTAATTCTTCTGCAACTAAAAGTACTGATGTTACAAATGCTCTATTCCAAACATCCTCACAACTTTACAATTAATTTGCCTTTTTATTTTTATTTTTATAGCTTCCTTGCAAAAGTTACCTGAAGTAGTACTAATCAGTGTGTTTAGTTTGAGTTTTTTGGATTAAGTTTTTTAAAAATTGAATTTTTTGGTTTTCGTATTCTTTTGTTTTTAGTGAATATTTTTTAAATTTTAAACATTTTTTTTTACTTTTTTAGATGGACCTTAGTTAGATGTATCTAAAAAGTAAAAAATTTATGAAAAAATATTTTAAAAAATTAATAAATACATAAAAACACAAAAAATATACTGAATTCATATATTTTTTTTATATTTTTGATATTTAGTGAATTTTTAAAAGATTTTTTTTACAATTTTTTTACTTTTTAGGTGCATTTATGTTAGGTGTGTCTAAAAAGTAAAAAAATTATTTAAAATATTAAAAAATTCAGTAAAAACAAAAAAATATGAAAAATAAGAATGTAAAATTTTCTAAAAAATGTTTTCTAAAAAATGAAAACAAGCAATAATTCTCAACCTCAGTAACCATAGCAAGCAATAAATGAAATCTGATATCATTAGATCATTAATCTCTTACTTCTTTGAAAGCATGATTCCAAGCAAAAATGTTTGAGTGTGATGTCTTTATGCATTTTTTTATTATTTATATTATACATTAAGAAAAAGGTTTTCTTCCAATCTAAAATGTAAGAGTTCTTACATCTCAAATAATGTGGCACCTTAAGATTGGTTAAGTGATTATAGATGTATTTAGAATCCTAGTTATTTTAAGTAACTTACGTATTTTTTTTATAATTAAATCATTATCTAAAAATATAAAATTTAATTTTGGTAAATTTTGGATGACCCCACCACCTGAATTTTTTTCTTTCATTATTTATTTATTTTTTATGGTCAAATTGTGCCACAATAGTATTACACAATTAATATCTTTTGAAAATCTATATACATTAAGCAACATTATCTGTCCTGGAAATATAGAAAAAATTTCAAAAAAGAAAACTAAAATGTGTCATTGTTGGTTTTTATTTTTATTTGTTTTTAGCAACCAAAAAAAAATCAAATTTCTTCACAAATATTTCAAAGTGCATCTAAAAAAATTTAAAATTTTGATTAGACTATGAAAAAGTTACTAAAGACAAAATAAAAATAGGAAATTAAAAAAACTTGAAATTATTTTTCAAAAATAAAACCAAACATAATTTTGTTAACAAAATTCTACAACACACAATGTTGTCTGATGTATGTAAATTTTCAACCAATACTAATTGTGTGATACAATTGTGGAACAATTTAATCGTCCAAAAAATTAACAAATAAAAATGAGCTGATAAGTCATTCAAAATTTGCCAATATTGAATTTTATATTTTTAGATAAAAATTTAATTTTAAAAAAAAATGTAAATAAGTTACCTAAAATAAGTAGGATTCCAACTATAAACCAACTAGGCCTAGCCTAGTTAGCCACTATCCCTTCTTTAGGGTTTAGTCCCAAAGAGTTCATGGGTTCAATTCCCCTTAGAGGGTTGAATTAAGGGTCTTTGCCAAGGGTGAGGAAATTTTCTTCCATAGGTGCTAATCTAACAACTAACAACTAATATTTTCCGATAAAAAAAAAAAAAAGTAGGATTCCAACTACAAGCTTTTTTGAATTTTGTAATATCTTAGCTAATCATATGGCGCCACATTACTTGAGACGTAAGAGTTCTTATATCTTGAGTTAGAGAAAACCTTTTCCATAAATGAAACAACCACTATGGTATAGACGAAACTAACTCACGTTGTAACTACTTTGAGTTGTTCGTGTTACTGTTTAGAGCAATTTTTGACTGTATTTAACAGTTTATATTTGTAATTGTCAATCTAATTATTTCACTTACGTTCACGTAGCATGTGCCAACACTACTGCTGTGTTTGATTGGGGGATTTGGAAATGGATTTGAAAAAGGAAAGAGAAATGATGTGTAAAACTATGTAAAATATAGGTATATTTTATTCATATTTCACATTCATTTTTCCTTTCTCTTTCCAAATTTCTTCTCAAATCTTCCAACCAAACACAACTTACAAGTGATTTATATAAAGATAGGTTCAAATGATCCACATGAGGAAGTATAAAGAAAACAATAAATTGGTTTAAAATTTTTTCTCATCATAATATTATTTTTAAAAAATTACCTATTCTGATGAGCTATAACATTTTCAAATATAACCAAAAAAATGATGATTTTTAACTTAAAATGAAAATATCACATAATTCTCTATAAGATGTTGAATAAAATTATATTATTTGTAATTTAATTTTTATAATAATGTATTTAGTTAATTAAATAGATTTATTTATGTGTATACTTATATTTATGATAACATGTATAGTTATTTTTAGTTACGGTTTTGGTTGAAAAAGATGGAAAGGGGTTTTTTTTTTTTAAGAATTTGATTTTTATATGAATTTTTTAATGAAAAGGAACAAAGGACTCAACAATCAAAATGACAAAAAACGCACTGCCAATTATTGAAGTAAATAAAGTTGAAGTGCAAATGATTCAAATCCAAAGGATAAAAGTGAATTTTGACCAATCTAAAGAGGATCACTACTACATACTATACATATTACATCGTGAAAAAGCTACCTTAATGAGTGTAATGAGTTTTTTTAAAATTTTGAAATAATGATAAACTTACATAATTATTTTGTATCTATTGAATAATTGATGGATGAATAAAACTTAAATACAATGACGTAGTATTTTCATTCAATAATAGAATAATAAATAGGATACTGAATCTCACCATCAAAATACAACTACTTATCCAACTCAATCCATCTGCACCGTGAGAGATATACTATGAAGTACGAATATGGATACGAGTACTAGTATTAGTACGATACGGGTACGTTGATACGGTAAAATCTAAAAAAATAGGATACGGGTACGGCTTGGGCTTGGTATGCTTGTAAAAAAATATTTATTTTTAATTTAAAGTAATGTAAAAATTAATTAAATGGTTTAATTTGTTAAGATTCAACCTACAATTAACATTTAATGCAAAAAGTAAAGATATAAATCAAAATTAAATGTCAATAAATATTAAATAACTTACAAAGTATAGTTTAATTTTAAAAACATGCTAAGCATAAAATTAAAAATAAAAAAGAAGTTTAGTGAAAGGAGTTTTATCTCCATACTAGAAGAAAATAGGGGTACTTACCAATTAGTCCTATTAACTAGACTTATTTACCTACAGGTCCTAACTAATAAATTTAACATTATAAAAATAAGAGAGTGATAAATTTATCACTAAAAATTTATTCATAAAAACAAAGAGACCGATAAATTTATCACTATAAATTTATTCATAAAAATAAAAGACTAATAAATTTATCTTTATCACTTAATAAATTTATCAAATAGGACTTAATGGGTAATAAGCTCCAAAGTAGGACCTATTGGGTAATAAGTCTCCAAAGTAGGACCTATTGGTAGTTTACCCAAGAAAATATTATTTCAACTGAGGTACAGTACTGTTTGGGTATATAGTAGGTACGTCTGGATACACCAAAAATTCAAAAGAAAAAATTTGAGTACATGTTTCGTGTATCCGGTACACATGCAGAAGTACCATAAGAGGTACCATATGTTGATAAGTACCTGGTACGGGTACGACATGTTTTTCAAAGTACCCATGCTTCATAAGAGATATATGATTAGATAGTAATACCACATATCAATGATGACATGATATCACTGTTAAAATGAATTTTTTTTTCTCGAGAAGCTTCTATTATAGTTAATGTTAATTATAATATCCTATTTCATGTGTTCTCAAACATTTATTATTATTATTATTATTATTTCAAGCCAAATTCTAAATTTGTTTACTCTTTCCCTTCCAATTTTCTGTTGTACTGAGTTAACTCAATTAGGTGAGCTCATTGAGTTAACTCACTTGGGTTAGATTCTAGAAGAGCAAGTTGCAATTCGAGAACCTAAACCTGCATTATCAACTTGCTTGCAAGTTGGAAAATAAATGCTTTGTAAAATTTTCAATTCATCCTAAAATATATGTATGTATAAATAGGGAGGTAAGGAGGGAGTACGAGCAAGTGTAGAGTATTAAGTCTTAGCCAAGAGTGGTAAAAGGAGAGTGAGGTGAGGTGAGGTGAGGTTGAAAGAAAGAAACAGCTTTGTAATTTTTTTTATTCCTAGTTTAGTGAAATTCTATTATTGGTGGACGTAGACGACTTTTTGAATTACATAAATGTTTATATGTTGTTATTTGATTGTTTGTTTTTGTTTGTGTTTGTTTCTAGACCTTGCGCACCACATTTTCTTTACTATTCACGATTCTCCAACTAAAAATAGAGCCATGGCGAAGAGAGTAATAGTCTAAAGAATCATAGAGTAATGAAAAACCATTCAGATGGTTAATGTTAGTTAATACCGGACCTACCACTGACTACGGAGTAGCTATTTGTTACCAACCATAAAGATAAGACTACGAGCAAAATTAATAGTAAATAAATAGAAATACCATAATTACCATCTTATCCTTGCCGGCGATATAGCTCCGAACGTAACTCCCAACCTTGGGAATAGTAGCCAATCTCACATGCTTCGTAACTCCTTCCCAAGTCCTCCTCCAAACCCTAATCTTACAATCTCCATACGCCGCATACAGCTTATCATTCGACACTTCAATCGCCACCACCCTACACGCCTTCGTCTTCAGCTCCCCACACTCTGTGAATTCCGGAAGCTTCCACACTCGAATCACATTTGTCTCCGATCCCGTGTACACGACACCGTTGGATGCGGCTATGGACAAGATCTGGCCGTCCTTTTTGAGGACCGACGAGACGCATCGGTAGGAGGTGTGGAGGTGGTCGAGCTTGGAGGAGGAATGGGGTGGTGGTGGAGGAGTGGAGGTGAAGGAGAGGCGTGGAGAGGAGGGTTGGGAGGTTAGGCGGGGAGGAGTGGAGGGGAAGTCTGAGGAGAAAGATGGGTTTTCTTTGGTGGAAATGCTTCGGAGGAATGGGGAGGTTTGGGGGCCTCTGATTGCGAATGATGGACTTGGAGTGGCATTGGGAGAGTCTATTGATGCCATTTTCTCTTTCTCTGTGTTTGGCTGTTTTGGTGGGGTTGTGGAATGGGGTGGAATGGAATGGAATGGTTGAATGGGAGGACAATTATTTGGGTAGGATGGGAACAAATCTCATTTAAGTTTTCTCAAGATATGTGTAAGTTGGGGTTTTAAAGATCTTACCCTACTCAAGATCATGGACTTTATTCCCCACACACACTACTAGAGCTTTCGACATGTATAGAAGAATTGTTTGCGTCTAAAATGGCTTCTTTTATGAGGTGGTGGGTGACGGTCTACCTACCTACTATGCCTTCGTTTGGCATGGGTTATGAGGCTAAAATAATTATAAAAAGATAAAATAAATTAAAAAATTAATAAGACAAAATGTCATATTTAAATTATAATCATTTTATTTTAAAATGAGACTTTTTAGTCTTAAGCTAATAACTAAAGAGTCAAAAACCAACCCACTTCCCAAACGAAACCATCTTATTTATATTCATTAGTTATTTGATGTGAGATGGTTATTTGTATCGATTATATGTCATCAAATTTTATAGGTATAAAATTTTTCGTCATCTATTCACATTAAAGGAATGAGTTTCCTTCTAGTTTAGAGTGTTGTCACGGTTCATGCAAATTATTACTGAGTTTTATTTTGATAATTTATATCGTTTGTTTTATAAAGTCCTTCATATAAATCATCTACACAAAAAATTAAATTAATTCAATAGTCGTAACAAACAAAAAAATGATCTATTCATAAAAAAAAGTTACGTAATCTATTTTCAAAGAAATATTTATCGTTTATTTTTTCGGATACAAATGAGATAAATTAAATAAGATTTAACTATTGGAAATCTAATTTTCTTATGCATGAAGGATGTTACAAAACAAATAATTCACATCATAAAGAGGGTACATGTAGTAACCACATGAATTTGAATATGGATGACAGGCGATCCAACAAACATCTTCATTAAAATGTTTCTCATGCTCAAGTGAGTCTTAGGCCTATTTTGTCAACGGGTTAAAAGTTATTTTTTAGCTTTTTTAGATCACAATGTCTCTTTATTTTTTTATATATATATTAGTCTATCACCCGTGCTATGTACGGGATAATTATAAATATTTATATTTGTTTTAGATTTTTTTTTAATATATAAATTATGTTTTTTAAGATTTTTTATAAAAATAATTTAACAATCTTATAACTAACCATAGTGTATGGGATAAGTTAAAAAGCGTATTGCAGTAACTATGCGCGGATTGTATTTATAATTATTTGTATAAGGTGATTTTAAATGTTGATTAGAGAATTTTGACTAAATCAATAAATGCAGGCATGTAAAAAGACATGTGGATTAGAAAACGTTAATAAATGGTCATCAGGAGATTTTGACAAAATCAATAAATGCTGAGGTTTTTTTTTTTTTTTAATAAAAAATTTAGAAAATTTAGATTCAGATATTTAAATAAAAGTTAATAAATGCTGAAGTTAATAATACTATCTAAACTACAATCACATTTTTCTCATAATAAAAAAAATAATTGAAAAAAAGAACCATTAAAATAGTAAATAAAAAAAATTATTTAAAACTATTGAACAAACTACAATCACATTTTTCTTTTTGTGAGTGTTTATGTTTATCTAACTTAAATCATATTAAAAAATAAAATTATAAACAAAAGGAGATAACTTCAATCATACAAATCACAATTTTTTTAATGCTATCTAATCATCATCAATAATTAAAAAAATCAATCACAAATTAAGTCAATTGATAATTAAAAAACACAATAATTTATTTTTCAAAAAACATAGTGAGTTAAAAAAAACCAATTACAATTTTTTTGGGGTCAAAATACAATCTAATCATCATCAATAATTGGTACATTATGTGACCCTAATGAGTACAATCCATTTTGTTTTTCAAAAAACACAGTGAGTTAAAAATCAAATCACAAATTAAGTGAATTGATAGTTAAAAAAACATAATAATTTTTTTTCAAAAAACACAGTGAATTAAAAAAATCAATTACAATTTTTTTTTCAAAATACAATCTAATCATTATCAATAATTGATACTTTAAAAATCAAATAAAAAAAAAATCAAACCAAATCACAAATATTTTTATACTATCTAACTACAATCATATTTTTTTCATAAATAATTGTAAATAAAAACCATTAAAACAGTAAATAAAAAATTAAATCACATTAAGAAAAAAAATATTGAACAAACTGCAATCACATCACATTTTTCTCACAATAAAATAAATAAATAAATGAAAAAAAGAACCATTGACTAACTACAATCACATGTAAAAAAAAAAAAAAAACCATTGAACTAACTACAGTCACATTTTTTTCTTTGTGAGTGTTTATGTTTATCTAACTTCAATTATATTAAAAATAAAATTAAAATAGTAAATAAAAAGATTAAATAACATTAAAAAAAAATCATTGAACTAACTACAACAATCATATTAAAAAAAAGAGTCATTGAACAAATTACAATCACATCACATTTTTCCCATAATAAAATAAATAAATAAAAAAAAGAACTATTAAACTAACTACAATCACATTAAAAAAAAAAGAATTATTCAACTAATTATAATCACATTTTTCTATTTGTGAGGGTTTATATTTATCTAACTTCAATCATATTAAAAAATCAAAAATAAAATTAAAATAGTAAATAAAAAGATTAAATAACATTAAAAAAAAACCCTTGAACTAACTACAACAATCATATTAAAAAAAAAGAATTATTGAACAAACTATAATCATATTTTATTTTTCACATAATAAAATAAATAAATGAAAAAAAGAACTATTAAACTAACTACAATCACATTAAAAAAAAAAAAAGAATTATTCAACTAATTATAATCACATTTTTCTTTTTGTGAGGGTTTATATTTATCTAACTTCAATCATATTAAAAAATCAAATTATAATTTTTTATTCGCTAGACAAATCATAAATATTTTTATGCGCTATCTAACTACAATATTAAAACAATAAATAAAAGAAAAAATCAAGAAGGAAAAAACAAAAAGAAGATTTACTGTTTGCATACGTAGTCACTGAAATTGAAAGTGTAGAAGTGAGAAGTCAAGAAGGAGAAAACAAAAAGGAGATTCACTGTTTGCAATAGATATGTGAAAAGTTAAAAAAAGTGTGTGTATTGGAGAACTTAAAAAAACTTGGAAGAATTTAATAAGTGCTAAGTTTTTTTTTTTCAAAAAAAATCAAAAAAATTAAGAAATTAAGGTTCAAATATTGGAACTCTCACAAAACTTCTGGGTTAGAGATAAATATAAATAAATAGATAGATATAGATATAGATATTTATATTTGTTTAAATTTTTTTTTAATATACAAATTATTTGTTTTGAAAAAGGTACTGCAGTAATTATGAGAGAAGTCAAAAAGTCTTGTGGGTTGAGAGAAGTTAATAAATGTTGAGGTTAATTTTTTTTTTAAAAAAACAAAAAATTAGAAAATTAGGATTGTCATATTGAAACTCTCACAGGCCTTGGGGGTTAAAAACCCCTTTTGCTTAATATATAGTATAGATTTTGATAATAATCATATGTGTTGGATTTTTCAAGGAATTAAGGCCAAGTTTGGCATCTATTAAATAATACAAAAAGTCAAAAAGTCATTATCCTATTTAAGTCACATCATCTTATTTAAATCACATCACCTCTCTAACACATCACATCAAACCCAACCCAAATTCAACCCATATATTATATTATATTAAAGTTTAATATTTTGATAATAATCACATGTGTTGGACTTTTCAAAAAAAAAATTTTATGTTTGTTCTTAATGTATTAAAGTGTTATTATGAGGGATAATAATCATATGTGTTGGAACTTTTCAAAGAATTCATATGTGTTGGATTTCAAAGAATTTTTTTTATACTTGTTCTTAATGCATTAAAGTGTTATTATGAGGGTAAGACTTGGGAGTTGGGAGATTTTAATAAATGTTAAATTTTTTTTTTTTTTAAATCAGGAAATTTAGATTGGGAGATTGGAGCTCCCACAAGACTTGGGGTTAAAAACCTCCTTTTACTTAATATATAGTATAGATTATTTTTAAAATTTTTAAAAAAACTAGATTTTAACTTACTTTCCAAAATAGGCCTTACTTTTTTATATATATTTTTTTTTTTAAAAAAAAAAAAAAAAAACTAGCTTTTAACTTGTTTTCCAAAATAGACCTTAGAGTAAGTTTTGGGAATTTGGATAATAGTAAAAAAAAGTTAAAAGTCACTAAAAAGTCAAAAATTTTAAAAATGATATAAAAAAGTTAAAGATTTCTCTTCCTTTTTTTTTTTTTTGTCGTAAAATGTTAAAATATCATCTCAAATATATTAATTTTTTTCACTTTATATTTTAACTAAAAAGTTATTAAAATAGCCTAAGATGTGGATATTGCTCTATTGTTGGAAAAGCAAATAATATCTAAGAAGTAATAATAGTAATACATATTTTATGTTTTATAAAAAAAAAAAAAAAAACAAATTTTAATACATTTTTTACACTTTAGTGTTCGTGTCCAGAAGAATAATTGACGCATGTAGCAGGGATGGAGCCAAAGAAGGTGCATGGGGTCACGTGGCCCCTCAATTTTGAATTTTTTGTGTTTTCATTTTGTGATTATATACAAAAATGTATTTTTTTTTTTTTTCATTTCTTAACATATTCTTTAGTTAACGATTTACTGTATTGTTCATAATAAGTAATTATTTGATATTTTGGGAGCACTATATGGTATTGTTTATGTACTAGTCTAAACCAATAGTGTAGTGAAAAATCGTATGGATTGAATATAATTAACTCATTATTTTCAGGTAGTTAACAAATTATTTAGTATGATTTGCGATTTCTCATGCTTTGAGCATCACATAACCAACGCCATATGATATTACTATTTAATTATTTTCATTCAAAGCACATCATTTATAAATAATATCATCTCTTTAATTTTTTTGTCAAATAAAAAGTAAATAGATTTTATAATAATTTGTGCTATAAATGATGTGTTTTTATTTATAAAATTAAGAATTTTGATCCGTAATTTTTTGTGCTAAAATTACAAACTCACATCATCATCCCGCACTGAGCTATTACACACTATTATAGAATTTTGATTTGTTCCAATTTATAATGATTTTTAATTTCTTATGCTTAAATTTAGTTTATAAAATTATTATTATCTTAATGATGATCATGATTTTTTTAAAATAAGAAATTATAATTAATAATTACCCCTCTAACTTTCTTAACTCCGCCACTGCATATAACATTACTTAATTTAATTAATTTTGATTAATACTCTACATAAAATAAAGAAAATACTATTAAGTCAGACTAACCATAACAGACATGATCCACGTCGATTAGTTGTTGTGGGCATAATACCAACTAATTAAGATTGTACACATCTATTTGTGTAAATTTCGAACAAGATATCATTTTTTTCTCTCAAGATATCTAGAGAACTAGTTCGTTGGTCAAGTATTATTTGTTACACCTCTTGTTAAGGTTAAATTAATGTCACTAGCTTGTTGACTCTAAAGCCACGTTTGTTTGGCAAGTTAAGTTAGATGTGATTGTTAGTGAATGTGATTGTTAGTAAGAGAAGGGTTAGTGTAGGGACATATTTTTGGATAGTCCACGTGGCCGAGGTTGTTGGCCGAGGTTGTTAGCCGAGGTGCCACATGGGCGGACCATGGTGCCGAGATATGGTGCGATAATACCGGAATCGGAGATATTTGGATAGAGGACTAGAGTCGTAGATGACATCAAACTACCTATTTGGATAGAGATGAGACTCTTGAGGAAGTTCATCTTAATGTGAATAGTGTGAGTTGTAATAGATGTTTTCCTTGTAAAGGATAGAGTCCCATGAAGTAAGACTTCTAAGGGAAGTTGGACACTAATCATTATAAAAGTAATGCATCTCCAGTAGGTCTAAGGTATATTTTTTATACTTTGACTTGTAAGCTGAATACTTGATTTGATATATTTGAGAGATTATTGACTTGATCGTCGGAGTGCCCCCGGGTGGACGAACCACCGCGGTATTCTCATATTCTTGTTGGCAGGTGTTGAGCTTAATCTATTCTGCCGGTGCTCTCCAGTTGAGTTCCCCCTTTGGTTGGGTGGTCGAAAATCAACACCCATAATTTGGCGTTGTCTGTGGGAACTTAATTAGAATAGATGGCCATCATCGTGCAAGACCAACGTTTCGGCAACGACGAGTTCAGCGAAGATGAAGAATGTGTCAACATTGACAAAATGAAGGCTCTTCCAGAAGGGATGAATGCAAAGATAAGGGGGAATGAGCACTCCCGATGCGATAAAGATGACCTTCAAGTAGACAAGATCTCAGCCTAGATGATTAGGTTCGAGAAGACAAGAGCTCAGCCCAAGTGAGTAGATCCCGGATTCCAGATTCCAGAAGACAAGATCTCAGCCTAGATGATTAGGTTCGAGAAGACAAGAGCTCAGCCTAAGTGAGCAGATCCCAAATTTCAGATCCCGGATCCCAGATCCTAGATCCTAGAAGACAAGATATCGACCTAGATGATTAGGTCCGAGAAGATAAGAACTCAGCCTAAGTGAGCAGATCCTGGATTCCAGATCTCGGATCCTAGATCCTAGAAGACAAGATCTCGGCCTAGATGAGTAGTCCGAGAAGATAAGAGCTCAGCCTAAGTGATCAGATCCCAGATTCTAAATCCTGGATCCCAGATCCCATAAGACAAGATCTCGACCTAGATGAGTAGGTCCGAGAAGACAAGAGCTCAGCCTAAGTGAGCAGATCTCGGATTCCAGATCCCATATCCCAGATCCTAAAAGATAAGATCTCGACTTAGATGATTAGGTCCGAGAAGACAAGAGCTCAGCTTAAGTGAGCAGATCTTGAATTCCAGATCTCGGATCCCAGATCCTAGAAGACAAGATCTCAGCCTAGATGAGTAGGTCCAAGAAGACAAGAGCTCAGCCTAAATGAGTAGATCCCAGATCTTAGAAGACAAAAAAGAAGCACACAAGATCAAACTGAAGTCAGCCAGGTTTTGCCTATCCGCAGAAGGCCATCTGTACAGAAGGGCTTTTACTGCACCTCTATTGCGATGTGTACATCCTTCCGAGGTTGAAGACTTTTTACACGAGATCTATGCAAGGGGCAGATCCCTTGCCTACAGAGCTATATCACAGAGATTCTGGTGGCCCTATATGCAAAAAGATGTCGAAGCCTATGTAAAGAAGCGTGAAAATGTTGTTGGAATCCATGATTGTACGATAAGATTGAATAGTCTTATGACAATGTTCCCATTGTGAACATGACGAATAACTTAGACTTGCCATATGGTAGAGTTGAATTACACTTGCCGTATGGTGGAGTTGAACTAAGTTTGCGATGTTTCCGATTGAAACATGACGAATAACTTAGACTTGCCATATGGTAGAGTTGAATTACACTTGCCATATGGTAGAGTTGAACTAAGTTTGCGATATTTCCGATTGAAACATGATGAATAACTTAGACTTGCCATATGATAGAGTTGAATTACAATTGCCATATGGTAGAGTTGAACTAAGTTTGCAATGTTTCTGATTGAAACATGACGAATAACTTAGACTTGCCATATGGTAGAGTTGAATTACACGTGCTATTTGGAAGAGTTAAACTAAGTTTGCGATGTTTCCGATTGAAACATGACGAATAACTTAGACTTGCCGTATGGTAGAGTTGAATTACACTTGCTGTAATAACCCCGACCTATGATTAACACTAATTCATGTTTAAGTATGCCAGATAAGTAATTAGAAGAAATCCCGAGTCGATTATATGTGCATTGCATTATTTTGTGTTTATATCTGTTTAACGTAGAAAGATCTGTTCACGTCTTAGTTTTGATTTGCGAATTGAAGGCCTTATCGGCATCTGACTCAGAAATTGACTTCATATATATGTTAATTAGGATTTATGAAATTTTATGGTAAGTTTAATTAAAATTCGATTTAGAACGATTAAATTAGATTAAATTAATGTCCTTTTATTTGGCTTTAAATTAATTACACTTTTGTCCAAATCTAATTAAGGCATTAGTGGACTTCTTTGAGCACCAAACACTCCCAATTCATTCCTGTGATGATACAAATGGGAGAGTGAGGGAGAGAAGGGAGATTTAGTCCAAGACTTGAGAATTTGAATTTAAAACCAAGGATTGCTAGAATTGTTGTCTAAGTGAAGAAGATTAGAGGGTTTCAACTTCAACTCTTGTAGATTCAAGCCTCTAGGTAAGGGATTAAACTCTTAATTGAGTAATTAAGTTGGATTCTACAAGATTATTGATGAATTCATGTAGGAATTGCACTAGAATTGGGAAGATTTGGGCCATACCATGCATGCATGTTCATTTCTTTACAAATTGAGTATGTTTTCAAAGACTTCTTTCATGCATGTGTTCATCTCACTTACATTTTAGTTATTCATCATGTTTTCTATCCAATTGTCAAGTTTGATCATGTTTTGAAGAGGTTAAGTTCAAGAAAATTCTTGCATGTTGTGTTTTTGAAACATTCATAAAGTTTATGTTGGAATTTTGTTCAATTGGCATACTTTTTGGCTTTGATTTCATGAAATGATCTTTAAACCATGATGTTTTGTGAGTTTCTAAACATTTTCCATAATTTTGGCCCAAGAGGATGAGTTTTGAGGTGTTAGGTTTATGTTTTGAAACTTGGGAGCAAATCTGGAAAACCCAGAATTTTGCTTCCACGCTCGAGCGAGGGATCCTACGCTCAAGCGACCGTCTTTGTTTTCATGCTTCCGCTCAAGCGACAAAAGGCTAGCTCGAGCGTAAATTGCAAGCTTTCAGGAATTTGCGTGTTTAGAAGCATGCTCGAGCGACAAGACTTGCGCTTGAGCGAGGAACTCTGTCTCAAGCTCGAGTGAGCGTCGAGCGGAGATTTCATGCAACTAGAACTTTTTCACATTTTACAGACCGCTCGAGCGAAGGAGTCCACGCTCGAGCGACCACTCACATTTGGCATGTTCGCTCGAGCGAAGAAAGCCACACTCGAGTGAGACCCCTGTTTCAGCAAAAATTTGGCTAAGTGTTTCAAGTACTTTTTTGCATCCTCATTCCATCCTAGGCATTCCTAGGCCATGTTTAAGACTCCATAATGAGGTTAAAGGCTAGAGACACACTAAGAACAACGAAATAAGTTATGTTTAAACCAAGCGCGTGTATTCAACGTATGTATCAACCATGTTATGTAGGTCACGCGCCTCAAGATAAGTGAATTGCCCACTTTGCCATCTGATTGGAGCTACCAAATATCTTTGAGTAATAACTCTGTAAAGTTATGTTTAACCTTAATTATTTTATGATAATATGAGATGATAAGTTTCTGAAATGCTATGTTTCGCTTGAATGAATGATTGTCCAATTTTCCTTGAAACGTAATTGTGGTATCCTTAGCACAGGCCCTCGCTCGGGGGAAATAATACCGTGGCCGATGTATGAGATATGCTACCCGGTACCGGAGGTTCCTTTATGGGACTTAATAAGCTTGACCCAAGAAACATGTTTGTGCTAATGGATGTACCACACATGAATTTGAATATGGACAAGATTATGATTCTGTTTCGTTATCTGATTATGATTCTCTTTGCTATAAGATTTAAGATATGTTATGGACATCATTCATTAAACTCTTTACTCTGTTATTATTCACTGGGTTTTAGCTCACTATTTATATTATATATGTAGGTGAGTAGGCACATGACCAGGCACAGAGTTGATGGCCTAAGTCTCAGTTTTGGTCAGCCAACCTTTGTGCCTCCCGAGGAGGTTCCGATTAAAGTCAAGTTTCATGGCTATTTTTGTAATCATGTTAAACTATGTTTATACCATGTTGTGTTTGGACAAGACGTCTAGTAATGTGTATCTCGAAATGATGTGTAAAGTTTGTATCACTGTTATAAAAAGTTTCAAGTTATCAGTTCCATGTATGTCTGCACAGCTCTATGGACTATATATGTCTTAATTAATTGCTTCCGCAGCCCCTGCTATATTTGGAAATCAAGCTTCTGCGACATTGTTAATAATATATAATATATATAATGTATATATATTATATTAATAGTTGTGTATTAGCCTGTTTGCTCCATCAGATGCCTTAGTTAGTGCCATATGCTTTCGGCCACTTTTATTTTTATATGTTGTTTGCTTTCGGTTGCTTTTACTTTTAGTTTTATATCCTTGCCTTTCATCATAATGTTGTATAGTTTTATATGTTGCCTTTCATCATAATGTTGTAAAATCTCTCCTATATAATGGAGGATCCTCGTAAGAATTAATATGAATTGAAATACAGAGCCTATTTTTGCTCTTTCAATCACTCTCTCTCTCTCTCAATATTAATTTTCATGGTATCAGAGCAGGTGTAATCCTGTCTCATCATTTTCGCCTCTTCAGTCAGTATTCGAATTTTTCTCTTCTACTCAAATATATCCTTCTATTTCATGCCTAAATACGGTCCAGCTTTTGGAATGACTATCAACTCATCCTCCTCTTCTTCTGATATTATCATATCATCATCTTTCCTCTTATCAAATGGAAACCTCTCATCTTCCGATCACCACCCATAAACTGAATGGGCAAATTATTTGCAATGGTCTCAATCCATATTAATGTTTATACGGGGAAAGGAGAAAGATGACTACATCACCGGAGCCCTCGGCGCTACCAGAAACCACAGCATCAACCTACAAAAGGTGGATAGCTGAAAATAATATGGTCATGTTGTGGCTCGTCAACTCTATGACCACTGACATTGGCAAAAATTTTCTGTCATTTGATACTGCCAAAGAGATCTGGGACATGGCAAAAGAAACGTTTTCAGACAAGGAAAACACATCTGAAATCATCCAGCTTGAAAGCTCCCTCCACGATTTACGTCAAGACAACCTTACGGTAACTGAATATTTCAATACCCTTACTCGTCTATGGCGTCAACTTGATATGTTTGAGGTTCATAACTGGCAGTGTGTTACTGATGGTTTGTTGTATAAAAAGATTGTCGAAGGGAAGCGTGTGTTTAAATTCTTGTTAGGATTGAACACAAATCTTGATGAAATTAGAGGAAGAATTATGGGAGTAAAACCGCTACCTAGCCTTAGAGAGGCATTCTCTGAAGTCTGTCGCGAAGAAAGTCGGAAAAAACTCATGATGGGATCTCATCAACAACTGAATATGGCAGAAAGCTCGGCTCTTAAGACTCAATTCGCTCCTATCGACAACCGTCAGAAAAATAAAGGAGGTAGGTCTTGGTGTGATCATTGCAGAAAGCCGGGTCACTCGAGAGAAACTTGCTGGAAGATTCATGGAAAGCCAGTAGATTGGAAGCCACGTCAGCCTTTTGAGAAAGAAGGACGAGGTAATCATGTAGGTACAAATGAACTATCACCACAACCTGAAGCAAGCCCTTTCACCAAGGAGCAAATGGAGATGCTCCAGAAACTACTACAGTCACAATCTGGTTCGTCTTCCAACCACATCATAGGATCCGGAACCTTGGCTCACAAAGGTAATTCTTTGAACGCCTTTACTGTTAGTAAGAAATGTAAAAAACCTTGGATTGTGGACTCAGGAGCATCTGATCATATGACGGGAGATGCACAATTTTTGATACATATAGCTCATGTCAAAATAATTTAAACGGTCCGAATAGTAGATGGTTCACTATCAAAGGTTGCCGGTACAGGTTCAGTTGTGCTGTCTAGGAATCTTAATTCTCAACTCTGTTCTCTTTGTTCCTGACTTGGACTGTAATTTATTGTCAATAGTAAACTCACTAAGGAAAGAGGTGTGTTACTAATTTTTTTCTCCACTCATTGTGAATTTCAGGATTTGGATTCGGGGAAGACGATTGGCAATGCTGAGGAATGCTCTGGACTCTACATCCTTAATGGAACGCCACTATCCCAAGAACAACCTCAAACGGCAATTTGTGGTAGTTCTTTTCGGTTTCGTGTCAAATAACGATAGAGCAATTATGTTGTGGCACTATCGCTTAGGTCATCCTAATGTTATGTATCTCAAGCATTTATTTCCTTCATTATTTAATAAAAATCCAAAACCTTTGATTGTGAAATCTGTCAATTTTCTAAAGCAGTACGGTCCCATTTTCCCCATTCAATCCTATAAAGCGTCTCGTCCATTCTCACTAATTCATAGTGATATCTGGGGTCCATCCAGAATAAAAAATGTAACTGGTACTAGGTGGTTTGTCTCATTCATAGATGATCATACTAGATTAACCTGGGTCTTTCTCATGAAAAAAAATCTAAAACGAGCCAAATCTTCAAAAATTTTCAAATTATGATTCAGACACAATTCCAGTCAAAAATCCAAATTCTAAAGTCTGATAATGCTCGGGACTATTTCAACTCCATTCTAGGAGATTTTTTAGCAAACGAAAAGATAGTTCACTTAAGTTCATATGTTGACACCCCACAACAAAACGGCATCGCTGAACGGAAAAATCGGCATTTGTTAGATGTTGCTAGATCGCTCATGTTTTCCACAAATGTTCCACAATTCTTCTGGGGGGAAGCTGTTCTTACAGCTGCCTACCTTATCAATAGGATGCCATCTAAGGTACTACAATTCCAAACTCCTTGTCAACTTCTCCTAAAATCCTTTCCCACTACTCGCCTCATCTCCACCATCCTACCCAAAATTTTCGGGTGCACTGTCTTTGTTCATATCCATCAACAGTATCGAAGTAAACTTGATCCCAGGTCGCTCAAGTGTGTCTTCATTGGGTATTCGTCACATCACAAAGGGTATAAGTGTTACTCTCCGGTCACCAGGAAATTCTACACTTCCATGGATGTCACATTTTTTGAAACCCAGTCTTACTACCCTAAAATCGATATTCAGGGGGAGACTCCAACCCAGGAATATCAATTTTGGACCCTTGAGTCATTTAGTGAGCCATCCATCACCACCAAAAATCCTACACCTCCTGAGTTATTGAATCAATCTTTACCTGCCGAAAATTCCGAGTTCATTGTTGCCTTGCGGGATAATGAGCACATCCAAGAGGAAACGGAGGAAGGAGCACTTTCTCAACAATCCCATGAGGCTGAACCGGGTTCTAATCCAAGCAACATTCCAGGTAACAATATTCTTACCACAGATAGTACTGTTGATTCTGAGTTAGAAAACAGTATTCTTAATATGCCCATAGCTTGGAGAAAAGGAGTTAGATCATGTACTCAGCATCCCATTGGGAACTTTATTTCTTATGATAAGCTATCACCTTCGTTCCGTGCCTTCACTTCTAGCATCACGGAGATACCCATTCCTCGGAATATTCAGGAAGCCTTCAAGTCTCCTCAGTGGAAGGCGGCAGTCAATGAGGAAGTTCGGGTTCTGGAAAAGAATGGTACTTGGGCAATTACTGATCTTCCAAGAGGTAAGAAGCCAATTGGATGTAAGTGGATTTTCACAGTAAAACACAAGGCAGATGGTAATGTGGAACGTTATAAAGTTCGGTTGGTTGCCAAAGGATTCTCCCAATCCTATGGCATTGACTATCAAGAAACCTTTGCTCCAGTTGCCAAGCTCAACACTGTTCGTGTTCTTTTATCCTTGGCATCTAATCTCGATTGGTCACTTCACCAACTTGATGTAAAAAATGCCTTCCTCAATGGTGACTTAGCGGAAGAAGTTTACATGGACATTCCTGCTGGACTTGAGACGACATCAAATTTCAACAAAGTTTGCAGACTCCGAAAATCCTTGTATGGTCTCAAACAATCTCCCAGGGCCTGGTTTGAACGGTTCACTAAGGCAGTGAAAGGGTACGGTTTTGTTCAATGTCAATCCGATCATACATTATTTGTGAAGCACTCCTTAGGAGGGAAATTGGCAATTATCATTGTTTATGTGGATGACATAATTCTAACAGATGATCATGAAGGAAATTGGCTTACTTAAAAATTCCTAACAATGAATTTGAGATTAAAGATCTTGGAAATCTTAAGTACTTTCTTGGAATGGAGATTGCTAGGTCAAAGAAAGGTATAGCAGTCTCACAACGTAAATACGTTCTAGACTTACTGAATGAAACAGGGATGCTAGGATGTAAGCCGGCAGAAACTCTTATGGACACAACTATCAAACTGGAAGAAAGTGACGGTAGTACACTGTCACGCCCCAAACCCGCCCCAAGAGGTTCGGTGACGAGACCGGCCAGTAATCTTAGATTACCAAAGGCCTTCTTGTACATAACATAATTAAACGGGGCTCGCGGAAGCGAAAATAAAATACAATAGTCCAAAGAGCTGTGCATTTATATGAACAAGCATTACATGCCAAAAAAATAATAATGTTAATTTACCCACCAACTACACATGACATAGACCAAGTCATATACAAAACATAAATATATGCTACAGATGCAAGACAAAAGAAAGCTCTCAAAACGGCCTTCCAGGCCTAGCTCCGGCTCGGAGCACTCAAACACGGTAGGCTTCAAAACGGCGGCTCAGCTAAACTCCGCCTAGGCTTGACTCCCAGCATGCTCACCTATAAATACATAAATACAAACAATGAGCTAAAGCTCAGCAAGTAACATTAAAGTAAAGGGGTGGTGAACGAATTCCAAACATTCCATATATCCGTAAATAAAACCATTCATAATCATAATCATAATCAGAACATACCTAATGGCATACTCCATAGAACATAACATGTGTCGACTAACGACTAGAGTAACCGGTCCCGGACACCGATTAAACACATACCGAGATCTCGTAAACTGGTCGTGGGCTTGTCCTTCCATGCCGTCCCCCATAACTAAAGCGCATGGGCCTGCATGTTCTCGCCCACGACTAAAATATCTATGGATCCATAATAGATTCGCAAACCAGAACATTCGTTCACAGAAAACATTCTCATTTCAAAACGTATCATACATAGCACTTTTAGAACATAATTTCATAATAACATATCTTTACAGAAATGTCACTTACAGAGGGTTTCCGAAACCGATGGCACGGTCTTCTCAATTTGACCTGCAACAATAACATTATAGCACATTTCTCAATTACATTATCCTTAATCATGCACTTCATTCCTTTCTTTACTTTATTTCATGTTCATAAGGTGATAAATGATGCAATTAACATGCAGAAATCATGTAGTTCATTTCCCCCAAAATTTCCTGAAAATAGCCTTCCCGCTCGAGCGCCACCTGTCCGCTCGAGCGGACTGTAAACTGTCCGAAAACTGCTGGAAGGGTGATTTCTACGCTCGAGCGAGCTTACCTCCGCTCGAGCGGACCATGCAAAACCCGAAAATCTGGTTCTTCTTCACTCCTTCAACCTTCAATCTCTTTTGTTTACAAAATCAACTTCTAATACTTGAAATACAACTTCTCATACACTCGATCAACAACTTGAATCAAACATTACATCATCAATCAAAACTCAAATGCATCATATAGAAGAGCAAACCCATGAATATGTATATAAAAGCTTCATTTTCAACTTCCATGGAGGTTTTCCCTCAACTTGCCAAATAAATATGAATTAACCATTTAAAAGCCATGATTTGAGCCAAACTTACTAAATGTCAAGGATCAACTATCATTTTCATGTAATTAGAGGAGATGCTTACCTTAATCACTTAATCAAGCTTGATTTTCCCCTTTTCACTTCTTTTTCCTCTTTGGTTCTTCCTTCCACGTTTTTTTTTCTCTCTCTCTCTCTCTCTAAGATATTTCATCTTTTCTTGGTTTGAGTCAAATGAGTCCATAATCCTTATCTAAATACATATCTATCACATAATCCATTTTATCAAAAACATTTAAGCCAAACAAGGTCCAACGAATCAGACGAATTTCAGTCCTCAATTTATTTTACCAAAAGGTTCTAAAAATTCCCGGTATCACATAGACGTGCTCAATTTCATTTTCTGAACCCATTATGGTTGTCAATTTCAGTCCCGAAGTCGTACTGCCAACAGATATTTATCTAATTCGAACAGATTTTTCTCAATTAAATCACGTAAACACATAAGTAATTACTGAAAATGACATCATACGGTTCTGGGTCGTTACACTCTCCCCACCTTAGGAAGTTTGGTCCTCCAAACTTAACTTATTCTAACAAAAGGTCAATCAGAAATCTGAGTTACACATTCTTAATTTCCCCCATCATAAATGTTCCATCCATGCAAAGGTGATATCATAACATAACAATCCATAGCAAAGGTAATAATAAAGAAAATTCGTTCTATCATTAGTTAAGTATTCCACGTTCAATAATCTCCATCGCATAGGTAATAATGCTATCTTACTAAATAGTAAAGTCATACCTGTCTTCGCTTTTCCAGTATTTTGTGTCTTTTCGGGAACTAAGCTATAAACTCTTGCTTGCCTTAAAGCATTCCCCTCGGAAGCAGACGTTGCAATCGTCATCGGTGTCGTTGTTGAGTTAACTCCACTAGCAATAGGTCTCTCATTCCGTGAATAAACTTGTGGACAAGTTTTAGCTAGATGTCCTTTCTGTCCACATTTGTAACAGGCTCCAGATCCACGGCGGCAAATACCCCAATGCTGTTTCCCACAATCTTTACACGTAGGCACACCTCCCTTTGTAGTATCATTAATGGTTAGATTCGATTTATCATTTACGGAGCCCACTGATTCACTAATCACTTCCACTTTCTGTTTCTTAAATGTCTTACCCTCCCTGTCAGTCATTGTCGTTGATTTGGACATTTTCAAAGCCGCAATATTTGTCTCGGACATCAGAGCCCTATCCAGTACATCAACATATTTCTCCAATTTTAGCACATTTACTCGGTCAAGCACTTCAACCTGTAGACCACCCTCAAATTTCCTTGCCTTTTTATATTCGGTATCAACCATATGAGGAGCGTAACGAGCTAGTTCAGTGAATTTACTTTCATACTCTGCTACTGACATTGCACCTTGCTTCAGCTGCTCAAATTCAGATATTTTCCTGTCTCTCATGCATTGTGGGAAATACTTTTCATAAAAGATCTCTTCAAATCGATCCCATGTCAAATCCCTATTCTGATCCCGTACCAACATCCACCATCGTCTAGCTTCTTCTGTCAGAGTAAAGGTTGCTAACAACACTTTGTAAACATCATTACACGGAAATACTTCGAAAATCTTTTCTGTTTCTAAGACCCAAGCTTCTGCCTTTAAGGGTTCAATACCCCCTGCAAACTCTGGTGGTTTCAATTTCTTGTATTTCTGTGTCAAACTGATAATGTCATCATTGTTCATCTGTTCTACTTGCACTGGTGGTGGTGGAGGAGGCGGAAATGGCTGTCTCTGCTGTGGTTGCTGGTTTTGTTCTAGCTGCTGTCTAACCAACCCAGTCAAAACTTCTACCATTCTTTCTAATCGATTCATTCTTGCATTAGACGGTTCTGTTTCATCTACGTTTCTTGCATTGGTATCTTCCATTGTCTATAGAACCCATAGCAAATACAACATTTCATTTTCTATATACTGTTTCCTTTACTGCCTCATCATCATTCAATTCTGGTTTCTCATATACCGAGACACACACACACATGCACATATGCTCATGCTATGCTCTATATCTTTTCTAATGCACCTAACAGCTCATATGGACACGTGTGTGGGTAAATTAACTTGTGCGCTCTGATACCACTCTGTCACGCCCCAAACCCGCCCCAAGAGGTTCGGTGACGAGACCGGCCAGTAATCTTAGATTACCAAAGGCCTTCTTGTACATAACATAATTAAACGGGGCTCGCGGAAGCGAAAATAAAATACAATAGTCCAAAGAGCTGTGCATTTATATGAACAAGCATTACATGCCAAAAAAAATAATAATGTTAATTTACCCACCAACTACACATGACATAGACCAAGTCATATACAAAACATAAATATATGCTACAGATGCAAGACAAAAGAAAAGCTCTCAAAACGGCCTTCCAGGCCTAGCTCCGGCTCGGAGCACTCAAAACGGTAGGCTTCAAAACGGCGGCTCAGCTAAACTCCGCCTAGGCTTGACTCCCAGCATGCTCACCTATAAATACATAAATACAAACAATGAGCTAAAGCTCAGCAAGTAACATTAAAGTAAAGGGGTGGTGAACGAATTCCAAACATTCCATATATCCGTAAATAAAACCATTCATAATCATAATCATAATCAGAACATACCTAATGGCATACTCCATAGAACATAACATGTGTCGACTAACGACTAGAGTAACCGGTCCCGGACACCGATTAAACACATACCGAGATCTCGTAAACTGGTCGTGGGCTTGTCCTTCCATGCCGTCCCCCATAACTAAAGCACATGGGCCTGCATGTTCTCGCCCCCACGACTAAACTATCTATGGATGCCATAATAGATTCGCAAACCAGAACATTCGTTCACAGAAAACATTCTCATTTCAAAACGTATCATATCATAGCACTTTTAGAACATAATTTCATAATAACATATCTTTACAGAAATGTCACTTACAGAGGGTTTCCGAAACCGATGGCACGGTCTTCTCAATTTGACCTGCAACAATAACATTATAGCACATTTCTCAATTACATTATCCTTAATCATGCACTTCATTCCTTTCTTTACTTTATTTCATGTTCATAAGGTGATAAATGATGCAATTAACATGCAGAAATCATGTAGTTCATTTCCCCCAAAATTTCCTGAAAATAGCCTTCCCGCTCGAGCGCCCACCTGTCCGCTCGAGCGGACTGTAAACTGTCCGAAAACTGCTGGAAGGGTGATTTCTACGCTCGAGCGAGCTTACCTCCGCTCGAGCGGACCATGCAAAACCCGAAAATCTGGTTCTTTTCACTCCTTCAACCTTCAATCTCTTTTGTTTACAAAATCAACTTCTAATACTTGAAATACAACTTCTCATACACTCGATCAACAACTTGAATCAAACATTACATCATCAATCAAAACTCAAATGCATCATATAGAAGAGCAAACCCATGAATATGTATATAAAAGCTTCATTTTCAACTTCCATGGAGGTTTTCCCTCAACTTGCCAAATAAATATGAATTAACCATTTAAAAGCCATGATTTGAGCCAAACTTACTAAATGCCAAGGATCAACTATCATTTTCATGTAATTAGAGGAGATGCTTACCTTAATCACTTAATCAAGCTTGATTTTCCCCTTTTCACTTCTTTTTCCTCTTTGGTTCTTCCTTCCACGTTTTTCTCTCTCTCTCTCTCTCTAAGATATTTCATCTTTTCTTGGTTTGAGTCAAATGAGTCCATAATCCTTATCTAAATACATATCTATCACATAATCCATTTTATCAAAAACATTTAAGCCAAACAAGGTCCAACGAATCAGACGAATTTTAGTCCTCAATTTATTTTACCAAAAGGTTCTAAAAATTCCCGGTATCACATAGACGTGCTCAATTTCATTTTCTGAACCCATTATGGTTGTCAATTTCAGTCCCGAAGTCATACTGCCAACAGATATTTATCTAATTCGAACAGATTTTTCTCAATTAAATCACGTAAACACATAAGTAATTACTGAAAATGACATCATACGGTTCTGGGTCGTTACATACACCAAGTGATAAAGGGAGATATCAACGTCTTGTGGGAAAACTCATTTATCTTTCTCATACAAGGCCAGACATCGGCTTCTCTGTTAGTGTGGTCAGTCAATTCATGAATAATCCAACCGAAAAATACATGACTGCTGTGACCAGAATATTGAGGTACCTAAAAAGGACACCGGGAAAGGGTCTCTTCTTCCAAAGAACAACAAATAGAAAAAATTAAGATTTTTTCAGATGCAGATGGGCAGGTTCAGTGACTGATCGAAGATCAACCTCTGGCTATTGTTCGTTTGTTTGGGGGAACGCGGTTACATGGCGAAGCAAGAAACAGTCAGTGGTAGCCCGTAGTAGTGCTGAGACAGAATTTCGTGCTATGGCCCTAGGTATCTGTGAGGGAATCTGGTTGAACAGACTGTTAGAAGAATTACGGGTTCCATCTGAGCCCATGGTTTTATACTGCGACAACCAAGCCGCCATCAGTATCGCTAAGAATCCGGTTCATCATGATCGAACTAAACACGTGGAGATAGATCGACACTTTATCAAGGAAAAGATTGAAGAAGGAGTTTTTCAAGTCAGCTACACTCCAACAAACTGTCAAAAGGCTAACATTCTCACAAAAGCTCTTGCTCGAGTTAACTTTGAAGATCTGACGGACAAATTGGGAATGATTAACATCTACAACGTAGCTTGAGGGGGAGTGTTGGAAATCAAGCTTCTGCGACATTGTTAATAATATATAATATATATAATGTATATATATTATATTAATAGTTGTGTATTAGCCTGTTTGCTCCATCAGATGCCTTAGTTAGTGCCATATGCTTTCGGCTACTTTTATTTTTATATGTTGTTTGCTTTCGGTTGCTTTTGCTTTTAGTTTTATATCCTTGCCTTTCATCATAATGTTGTATAGTTTTATATGTTGCCTTCATCATAATGTTGTAAAATCTCTCCTATATAATGGAGGATCCTCATAAGAATTAATATGAATTGAAATACAGAGCCTATTTTTGCTCTTTCAATCACTCTCTCTCTCTTTCAATATTAATTTTCAGTTATTATGCCAAGAGGCCTTTGGTAATCCAAGTATTATTGGTCGGTTATGATGTTAAACCTATAGATGGGGGTTTGGGTAGTGACAGAGTGGTATCAGAACACGAGTTATACCGCACACACGAGTCCATATGAGCTTAGGATGTCCTAGTAAGAAGTAGGGGCATTCCATCTGCATGTCTAAGTGTATTTGTTTGAAGGTGAAAGCATAAATTCAATTATGATCATGTGAATTTAAATAAAGTAACAAGGACTATTTGCCTATGTTTACAAAGTTCTGTTTACCTATAGTAAATGGACAATGCAAGAAGTGATGATACAGCAGGGTCCTCAGATGCCCGAATGAACAGAATGGAACAAATGCTTACAGCTTTAACTGAAGTGGTAATGCAACAACAGAGGCAACAACCTTTACCGCCTCCATCCCCACCGGCTCAAGTTGAAGCGGGCAACAACGACATAATTAACATGATTCAGAAATTTATGAAGATGAAACCGCCAACTTTCTTGGGTGGCATTGAACCACTAAAGGTAGAAACTTGGTTACTGGAAATGGAAAAATTATTTAAAGTGTTTCCCTATTCCGAGGTTCAGAAAGTCTTATTAGCCACCTACACTCTGAAGGACGAAGCTCAGAGATGGTGGTTATTAGTTCGGAATGGTAATGAGAACATGACATGGGCTCAATTTAATACAATTTTCTATGACAAGTACTTTCCCCAGTGCTTCCGAGATCGGAAGGTTTCAGAATTCCAAGAACTCAAACAAGGCAGAATGTCTGTAGCTGAGTATGAGGCTAAGTTTACTGAGTTAGCTAGGTTTGCTCCTCATATGGTGGACACGGACTACAAGAGGGCCCGCAAATTTGAGGGTAGGCTGGATTTAGATATACTGGATCGGGTGGGAGTTCTTAACCTCCCCGCGTACGTGAATGTTCTAGATAGAGCACTGATGGCAGAGGCCATTCTGGCAGCAAGGAAACAAACTACAATTCCACCAACTGAATGGAAAGGCAAGAGGGCTGGGTTTAATTTCAGGAAGGGCCGATCATTTTCGAAAGAGCAGAACACAGGATTTTCCAGTAATTCTAGCCAAAGCAGTGGGTCCATACCAAACTGTACAGATTGTGGCAGGAGACACAGAGGAGTGTGCCATCATACGTCATGTGCCTGTTACCGTTGTGGCAAGGTTGGCCATATGATAAAGGACTGTCCAGTGGGATCCGGGCATGCCAATCACCCTGCAGCGAGTTCAGCTGGGTTGGCTTCAGTGGCCAAATCAAACATCAGAACTAATGTCAGGGGCAACAATGGAAATGAGACATTGAGACAAGGGATAGTATTCGCCTTGGTGCCTGGAGATGTACAAAACACTGAATCAGTAGTGTCAGGATCATTTCTATCTGTGCTCAGAATGCATATGTGCTGATTGATTCTGGTTCCACACATTCATTCGTATCGCATGTGTTTTCCCAGAAATTAACTAGACCATTAGAACCTATGAACTATTTGCTATCTATATCTACACCGTCTGGGGATTCTATGACGTGTGCTTATATTTATCCGGCATATGATCTTATGATTGGCGAAATGACATTGTATGTTGATTTATTACCCTTGAACATCGATTATTTTGATTGTATTCTAGGTATGGACTGGTTGACTAAGTACTGTGCCACCATTGATTGTGTGAATAAATCTGTTGTATTTCATCCACCTGGTATGCCTAAGTTTACTTTCACTGGAAATAGGGTAGTTCCTCCGTCATACTTGATTTCACTTATGAAAGCTAAAAGGCTGCTAAGAAAGGGGTGTCGGGGCTATTTGTGTAGCGTGTTGACTGTGCCTCCAAATAGTGCCAGTGTAAAACTTATTCCTGTGGTTTGTGATTTTCCTGATATGTTTCCCGATGATCTACCCGGGGATTTAATTGATAGAGAAATTAAATTTACCATTGATGTAATACCTGGAACACAACCCATCTCCAAGACTTCAAATAGGATGTCGACTTCTGAATTGAAGGAATTAAAAGTCCAACTTCAAGAACTCTTAGACAAGAAATTCATTCGCTCGAGTACCTCACCTTGGGGTGCTCCAATCCTATTTGTCAAAAAGAAAGACAATTCTTTGAGGCTATGTATTGACTATCAGGAATTGAACAAGGTGACCATTAAGAACAAATATCCATTACCCCGAATAGATGATTTGTTTGATCAACTCCAAGGAGCCAAAGTGTTCTCTAAAATTGATCTTAGGTCCGGTTATTATCAGTTAAAGGTTAAAGTGGAAGACGTAGAGAAAACTGCATTCAGGACTAGATATGGACATTATGAATTCTTGGTAATGCCATTTGGGGTAACAAATACACCTGCAGCTTTTATGGATCTAATTAACAGGGTTTTCAAATAATATCTCGATGAATTTATCGTTGTGTTTATTGATGACATTTTGATTTATTCTAAAGACAGGGAAGAACATGAGAATCATCTGAGAACTACCTTGCAGATCCTGAGAGAAAAGAAATTATATGCTAAATTGTCCAAATGTAAATTCTGGCTTGACAATGTAGCATTTTTGGGGCATGTAATCAACAAGGATGGTGTCTCTGTTGACCCTTAGAAAGTCGAAGCTATTATGGACTGGCCTAGACCGACAAATGTAACAGAAGTTAGAAGTTTTCTGGGATTGGCTGATTATTATAGAAGATTTGTGAAAGACTTCTCAAAGCTTACAATGCCATTGACACAATTAACGCAGAAGAATGTACAATTTGATTGGAATGGTCAGCGTGAATCAGCCTTTCAAGAATTGAAAACCAGACTGGTGACTGCACCGATCCTAACTTTACCTAATGGTACTGATGGGTTTCAAATTTACAGTGATGCTTCGTATAAAGGGTTGGGCTGTGTATTGATGCAAAATGGAAAGGTAATTGCCTATGCTTCGCGACAACTCCGTCCTCATGAAAAGAATTACCCGACCCATGATCTTGAACTGGCAGCTGTGGTGTTTGCCTTGAAAATCTGGCATCACTACTTGTATGGGGTAACTTGTGAAGTGTATACTGATTATAAAAGCTTGAAATATTTCTTCACCCAAAAAGAATTGAACATGAGATAGAGGAGATGGTTTGAGCTAATCAAAGATTATGATCTACAAATTTTGTATCACCCAGGGAAAGCTAATACTGTAGCAGATGCTTTGAGCCGAAAGTCAATGGGGAATCTGTCATGTTTGCTTACTAGCCAAAAAGAATTGTTATAGGACTTGGAAAAGAATGAGATTGAGATTGTGATGCGTGAACAGGGCGGAATACTAGCCACTATTTGCGCTCAACCTGCAATCGTTGAAGAGATCAAAGAGAAGCAACTTGAAGATGAATACTTGAAAAAGGTTGTAGAAGAACTTGATTCAAAACCGAGGCCAGGGTTTGTACTTGAGAATAATGTGCTGAAATATCAGAATCGTCTTTGTATGCCTAATTGTTATGACTTGAGAAAACGTGTTATGTCTGAAGCCCACAATACTAAATTTGCTATGCATCCAGGGAATACAAAGATGTACCATGATTTGAAACAGAACTTCTGGTGGCCTGGAATGAAAAAGTGTATTGCAGGTTTTGTGGCTAGGTGTTTACATTGCCAACAAGTCAAAGCTGAACATCAACGACCCACTAGTTTATTACAACCGCTTCCAATACTGGAATGGAAATGGGAGCACATTACCATGGATTTCATTGTGGGATTGCCTCGCTCTTCTCGAGGTATGGATTCTATTTGGGTTATAGTTGATCGTTTGACTAAGTCTGCTCATTTCCTACCTGTTAAAACTATTTATAATGCGGATAAGTTGGCTAACATGTATGTGGACGAAATTGTGAGATTGCATAGTGTACCAGTATCTATTGTATCTGACAGAGATTCGAAGTTTACATCAAGATTCTGGCAAAGTTTGCAACAAGCCTTGGGGACAGAATTGAGGTTAAGCAGTGCTTATCACCCACAGACAGATGGTCAGACAGAGCAGACCAATCAAAGCTTGGAGGACATGCTCAGAATGTGTGTGTTAGATTTCCAAGGAAATGAGAAGACTTATTTACCATCGGCTGAATTTGTGTATAACAACAGTTACCATTCAAGCATTAGAATGGCTCCTTACAAAGCCTTGTACAGAAGGAAATGCCGATCTCCGATATGTTGGGCCGAGGTAGGCAACAAGCCGTTGTTAGGACCGGAACTTGTGCAAGAAACCACCGAAAATGTGAAATTGATTCAGCAAAAGGTTGAAAACTGCTCAAAGCCGGCAAAAGAGCTATGCCGATGTTCGAAGAAGGGACAGAAAATATGAAGCTAGGGATCATGTATTCATAAAAGTGACTCCAATGAAAGGACAGACACGGTTTGGTATTAAAGGTAAATTAGCACAGAGATATGTTGGGCCATGTGAGATCCTTGAAAAGATCAACCCGGTGATGTATCGAGTGGCCTTACCTCCAGTAATGGAGTATATGCACAACGTTTTTCATGCCCCTATGCTTCGGGAGTATTTGAGAGATCCGCTACATGTGATTGAGCCAACTCACGTGCTTTTAAAGGATGATTACACGTAAGACGAACAGCCAATTCAAATTGTAAATCGAAGGATAAAAAAGCTACGAAACAAGGAAATCCCACTTGTGAATGTGGATTGGCAGAATCATGGGGGAACCTACGCAACCTGGGAAACGGAAGAAGACATGATGAAAAGATATCACGGGTTGTTCTCTTTGAACCCTGTATTCTTCTAAAATGAAGATAATTAGAGATTGAAGGACCAAACTCTTTTAAGGGGGGAAGACTATAACAACCCCGACCTATGATTAACACTAATTCATGTTTAAGTATGCCAGATAAGTAATTAAGAAGAAATCCCAAGTCGATTATACGTGCATTGCATCATTTTGTGTTTAGATCTGTTTAACGTAGAAAGATCTGTTCACGTCTTAGTTTTGATTTGTGAATTGAAGGCCTTATCGGCATCTGACTCGGAAATTGACTTGATATATATGTTAATTAGGATTTATGGAATTTTATGGTAGGCTTAATTAAAAGTCGATTTGGAACGATTAAATTAGATTAAATTAATGTCCTTTTATTTGGCTTTAAATTAATTACACTTTTGTCCAAATCTAATTAAGGCATTAGTGGACTTTCTTTGAGCACCAAACACTCCCAATTCATTCCTTTGATGATACAAACAGAGGAGAGGAGGGAGAGAAGAGAGATTTGGTCCAAGACTTGAGAATTTGAATTCAAAAAACCAAGGATTGCTAGATCGTTGTCTAAGTGAAGAAGATTAGAGGGTTTCAACTTCAACTCTTGTAGATTCAAGCCTTAGGTAAGGGATTAAACTGTTAATTGAGTAATTAAGTTGGATTCTACAAGATTATTGATGAATTCATGTAGGAATTGCACTAGAATTGAGAAGATTTGGGCCATACCATGCATGCATGTTTATTTCTTCACAAATTGAGCATCTTTTCAAAGACTTCTTTCATGCATGTGTTCATCTCACTTACATTTTGGTTATTCATCATGTTTTCTATCCAATTGTCAAGTTTGATCATGTTTTGAAAAGGTTGAGTTCAAGAAAATTCTTGCATGTTGTGTTTTTGAAACATTCATAAAGTTTATGTTGGAATTTTGTTCAATTGGCATACTTTTTGGCCTTGATTTCATGAAATGATCTTTAAACCATGATGTTTTGTGAGTTTCTAAATATTTTCCATAATTTTGGCCCAAGAGGATGAGTTTTGAGGTGTTAAGTTCATGTTTTGAAGCTTGGGAGCAAATCTGGAAAACCCAGAATTTTGCTTCCACGCTCGAGCGAGGGATCCTACGCTCGAGCGACCGTCTTTGTTTTATGCTTCCGCTAGAGCGACAAAAGGCTGGCTCGAGCGTAAATTGCAAGCTCTCAAGAATTTGCATGTTTAGACCCATGCTCGAGCGACAAGACTTGCGCTCGAGCAAGGAACTGTGTCTAAAGCTCGAGCAAGTGTCGAGCGGAGATTTCATGCAACCAGAACTTTTTCACATTTTACAAACCGCTCGAGCGAAGGAGTCCACGCTTGAGCGACTACTCACATTTGACATGTTCGCTCGAGCAAAGAAAGCCACGCTCGAGCGAGACCCCTGTTTCAGTAAAAATTTGGCTAAGTGTTTCAAGTACTTTTTTGCATTCTCATTCCATCCTAGGTATTCCTAAGCCATGTTTAAGACTCTATAATGAGGTTAAAGGCTAGAGACACACTAAGAACAACGAAATAAGTTATGTTTAAACCAAGCGTGTGTATTCAACGTATGTATCTACCATGTTATGTAGGTCACGCGCCTCAAGATAAGTGAATTGCCCACTTTGCCATCTGATTGGAGCTACCAAATATCTATGAGTAATAACTCTGTAAAGTTATGTTTAACCTTAATTATTTTCTGATGATATGAGATGATAAGTTTCTGAAATGCTATGTTTCGCTTGAATGAATGATTGTCCAATTTTCCTTGAAACGTAATTGTGGTATCCTTAGCACAGGCCCTCGCTCGGGGGAAATAATACCGTGGCCAATGCATGAGATATGCTACTCGGTACCAGAGGTTCCTTTATGGGACTTAATAAGCTTGACCCAAGAAACATGTTTGTGCTAATGGATGCACCACACATGAATTTGAATATGGACAAGATTATGATTCTGTTTCGTTATCTGATTATGATTCTCTTTGCTATAAGATTTAAGATATGTTATGGACATCATTCATTAAAGTCTTTACTTTGTTATTATTCACTGGGCTTTAGCTTACTATTTATATTATGTATGTAGGTGAGCAGGCATGTGATCAGGCCCAGAGTTGATGGCCTAAGTCTCAGTTTTGGTCAGCCAACCTTTGTGTCTCCCGAGGAGATTCCGATTGAAGTCAAGTTTCATGGCTATTTTTGTAATCATGTTAAACTATGTTTATACCATGTTGTGTTTGGACAAGACGTCTGGTAATGTATATCTGGAAGTGATGTGTAAAGTTTGTATCACTGTTATAAAAAGTTTCAAGTTATCAGTTCCATGTATGTCTGCACAGCTCTATGGACTATATATGTCTTGATTAATTGCTTCCGTAGCCCCTGCTATATGTTATTATGCCAAGAGGCCTTTGGTAATCCAAGAATTACTGGCCCGTTACGATGCTAAATCTGTAGGGGCGGGTTTAGGTCGTGATACTTGCCTTATGGTAGAGTTGAACTAATTTTACGATGTTTCCGATTGAAACATGACGAATAACTTAGACTTTCCATATGGTAGAGTTGAACTAAGTTTACGATGTTTCCGATTGAAGCATGACGAATAACTTAGACTTGCCATATGGTAGAGTTGATCTAAGCTTGCGATATTTCTGATTAAAACATGATGAATAACTTAGACTTGCCATATGGTAGAGTTGAACTAAGTTTGCGATGTTTCCCATTGAAATATGACGAATAACTTAGACTTACCATATAGTAGAGTTGAACTAAGTTTGCGATGTTTTCGATTGACACTTGACGAATAACTTAGACTTACCATATGGTAGAGTGAAATTACACTTGCCATATGGTAGAGTTGAACTAAGTTTGTGATGTTTCCGATTGAAACATGACGAATAACATAGACTTGTTATATGGTAGAGTTGAATTACACTTGCCATATGGTAAAGTTGAACTAAGTTTGTGATGTTTCCGATTGAAACATGACGAATAAACTTAGACTAACCATATGGTAGAGTTGAATTACACTTGCTATATGGTAGAGTTGAACTAAGTTTGCAATTTTTCCGATTGAAACATGACAAATAACTTAGACTTGCCATATGATAGAGTTGAATTACACTTGCCATATGGTAGAGTTGAACTAAGTTTGCAATGTTTCCGATTGAAACATGACGAATAAACTTAGACTTACCATATGGTAGAGTTGAATTACACTTGCTATATGGCAGAGTTGAACTAAGTTTGCGATATTTCCGATTGAAACATGACGAATAACTTAGAATTACCATATGGTAGAGTTGAATTACACTTGCCATATGGTAGAGTTGAACTAAGTTTACGATGCGTCCGATTGAAACATGACGACTAACTTAGACTTTCTATGATGGTAGAGTTGAACTAAGTCTGCGATGTTTTTGCATGAAACAAGGCGAAACTGGCCATGACTTGGTCAGTTTGAAAAGAAAGCTGAGGAGTATGGTACTCTCGGTGCACTAAGGTTAAGCCTTAAGTGCTTCATTTGGGCGAACCAAAAATGATGATCTCGGCCAAAGAATGTCTAACATAGACTTAGGCGATAACGATGTGATGTGTCATTAATGTGAACATAAGTGGTACTCAGGTTCACATTAGGGGGCAGGAAGTGGGAATGCGCATAGCATTTGTGAAATTTTTTGAAAAAATTTGCAAATTGATGTTATCCGAGATCATTGACAAGTGATACTATCCAAGATAAGTCAATCCGAGATGGCAATATTGTACTGTACCCGAAGTGTAATTATCCAACATATCCAGTGAGGTTGTTAGGCTTGGAATAGTGAAGTCTTGCCAGAAGATAGTAAGTACAAGTGAAGAAATATCACCTATAAAGAGATTAATGAGAAAACTCTACAAGTATTGTTCGGCCGAGATAAGTAACAAAGGTTATTATCCGAGATAATCAGTCTGCTCAACTCTGATGTGTGGATGTATCCAAGATACTTATGTCCGAGGTGAGGAACCAAGTTGCTAGACTTGGAAAAAGGACAAGAAATTTCTAAGTTTAGAAAAAAACATGCAAGGCATAAAAAGAAAGCAATAAGCATACATGAAGGAAGCATTCAACACTTAGAAGAAAAGATAAGACTTGCATTGAAAAGAGATAGCTTATTTAAGTACATAAACAGGCACATCGGCTCGAAAAAATAGATGTTTAAAACAGAGCAGAAGAAAATACAATTACAAAGAAAAAAGTACAATGAAAAAAAAAATTCCTAAATACTAGAATCTTGTGCATTGATCTCAGATTGTTCAACCTCGGCTATTGGAATTGTTTCGGCCTTGGCAGACAGCTGGGCAGGCTTCTCAGCCGCGATTTCAGCTTTGATTTCCAAAAGAGTCTGGTCCAGGCTCTTTGCAACGGCAGTGATCTCGGTTTCAGAATTGTCGGGCTTCTTTGGCGAGGTGCTCTTGAAGATATCATCTCCATTTTCCTCTGTCAAGTCCAGGACTTGAACATTTAGAGTAAGGGACTTAGGCCCAGCAGTAGCTTCAGATTCTTTCTTGGCAACCTCAGCCTCGGTCTCGGCCTCTTCCTTGTCTCCAGCCTCCTCATCGTCGGCCTCTTTTACTTCATCGACCTCATCCTCAGATTAATTGGGAGAGGAAGAGAAAGGGACATTGAGCTGACCCATATTACGGAGATGTGAGTCCTCGAGGACAAACATCTTTTTGAGGGCTGCCATTCAGCCGAGATAGTAGCCTTTTTTGTAGGCCATGTTGACTTGTTTTTTCGACCTTAGCAATGGCCTCGGCTTTGGCAACAGTAACTTGGTCCACTTGTTTCATGTGCTTATCTTTCGAGATATTGAGTTGCTGAAGGCATGAGCATGTTGAATTGATTATAAGGAGATAGAATGGATTGCACAGTTATGACATCAGGGATGTCAACAAGAAGGTCTTTTACGACAAGAGTTCGGCGAGACATGTCGTCAATGGCTACGGCGATGGTTACTCATAGATAAGGTGATTGGAAAATTATCAAAGTCTAAGGCTGGGAGCTTAGGACTTCGGTGTTTCCTATTCCTAGTTCTAGCTGCAAGATTGTCGCTATTTTCACCGCCATTGAGATAGTGGGTTGATGTGTAGAGCAGCTGATGAATTACTTGGCTGCTAGTCTGGTTCAGCTGGTAGAGTTTGAACCTTGGGCACAAAATGAGTGTTCATAGTAATGAATGCTTCAAGAACAGCGATGATAGTTTGTAGAGGCCAAGAGAAAGAGAGTCTAGGGGCACAGATAGAGACGAAATGGGAAAATGAAATGGTTTTGTTGGAATTAGAAAAATATGGCAAAAAGTTATGATTTTGAGTCCCGACGTGCCCGTGCTGACGTTAGGCGGCGGGGGGCAGAACTGATGCGACATGATGGGGACATGGTTGGTACGCTCCAATCTAATGATGATCTTGATTGAGAAGTGCGATCTCAGTTGAGATATTGATCTCGGTAAAGATGATGACCTCGGTTGAGATGACGATCTCGGTAGAGATGGTGATCTTGGTTGACATGATGATTTCAGTTGAGATGTTGATCTTGGTTGAGATGTTGAATTTGGATGGGGGCAGAACTTGTTTATTCTTGGTTTCTGATGAGTTGATACTAGGATCTTGATGTTTTTGAACTAGCAAGTCATGATCTCTGCTAACAGTGCGATCTTTGTCGAGATGTTAGACCTAGAGGAAATGAAACATGATGGTTTATGGTTTATGGTTCTTAATTCTTGATTCTTGACGAGTGGACATTTGAGTCCTTGTTTCTTGGTGCCAACGAGTCACGATCTCGGTCGGAGAAGTACATGTATAGGTTTCATCACCTCAGTTTGTTGAGGTAATAAAACCTAGGGGGCAGTTATAGGGACATATTTTTGGGTAGTCCACGTGGCCGAGGTTGTTAGCCGAGGTGCCACGTGGATGGACCATAGTGCCGAGATATGGTGCGATAATACCGGAATCCGAGATATTTGGATAGAGGACTAGAGTCCTAGATGACATTAAACTACCTATTTAGATAGAGATGAGACTCTTGAGGAAGTTCATCTTAATGTGAATAGTGTGAGTTGTGATAGATGTAATCCTTGTAAAGGATAGAGTCCTATGAAGTAAGACTTCTAGGGGAAGTTAGACACTGATCATTATAAAAGTAAGGCACCCCCGGTGGGTTTAAAGTATGCTTTTTATGCTTTGACTTGTGAGCTGAATACTTGATTTGATATATTTGAGAGATTACTGACTTGATCGTCGAAATGCCTCTGGGTGGACGAACCACCGCAGTATTCTCATCTTCTTGTTGGCATGTGTTAGGCTTAATCTATTCTGCCGGTGATCTCCAACTAAGTTCCCCCTTTGATTGTGTGGTCGGAAACCAACACCCACAGTTAGTGAAAAGACTATTAATGTGGAGATTGTTAGTGATGGGATTAAATAAAGATCTATTTGTTTTGATGATAGTATGACAGATGATTAGTGATGGGATTGTTGAAATATTTTTATATAAAATAAATAAATAAATTATGTTTATATTAAAAAAATTAAAACAAATAGGTACACTTGGTAAAAAAAAGATTTTTTTATATATAAAGTAGGCTCAATCTTCTTACTATTTTCTTAATCCCACCCAAAACCCAACCAAATTAATCCATTTACTGAGAGAGATAACTAAGCCCCTTGGACTATCAATCCGCCCTCCTATTTCACTATCAAATATGCTGTGGATGAGACCCACAATTAGAATAGTCCAATCTGACCACTCAAATCGTGAAACAAACATGAGGTAAGAGTTGACATTGGGCATTGTTCTCAAATCCACCCACAGACTAAGGCCTCATTTGATAAATGGTGATTTTAGTCAAAAAATTAAAAAAATTACTAAAAAAACTAAAAAGCCAATAACCTATACCAAAAGTTAAAGATTTTATCTTCTCTATATTTTTTTGCACATCTTTTCGTAAAAAAATTTATCATTCCAAACATACTAATTTTTTTTATATCATATATTAACTAAAAAATCAAAAAATTACTTAAAAAAAAATTTATTCCCAAACAAAACCTAAATTTGACAAATTTATTTTTCTTTTCTTCCTAGGCCAAGCGACTCAAGTCCCGCTTGATGGGCTTGGCCTAGATAGGCTAATAGATTAGCTCACTAGTAAAGATTCGGGCATATTTAAAAAAAGAAAAGAAAAAAAAAGGGTTGTTATTTATTTTCATTTTTTTTAATCTTCTAGTTTTTTTTCTCTATGATGGTGTTTGGGAAGTGAGTTTTATGTAGATTTTATTAGATGTAGGTTTTTATGAGATAAAAAATTTTTGGTGTTTGGGAAGATAGTTGGGTTTTTATGTGGTTGGATGTGATGTTTGTGAGAGAAAAAGTGAAATGATTATGGGGTTGGATGTGATATTTTGTTTGGATGTGTTTTTTTAGATTTTGCAAAACTTTTGTCTTTTAGTAAAAAAAATGAGAAAAAAATTTGGGAACTTACTTCCCAAACACCACCTATATTTTGTCAGGCTAGAGGATTAGGCTAGGTTGACAATTGGACTCTTAAGGGCTGAGGATTAGGTTGACAATTGGACTCTTAAGAGCTGACGAGTTGGGTTGGACTTCAATGCCTAGGCCCATAACCAATCGAAGCGATATTTGAGCAAAGCTAACCTTGGGCTCGTTTGGAGATTAAGGGTGTGCGTGGTTTGGTTTTAGGAGATAAAATTTTTTTAAAAAAGTTTGAGAAGAGAGTTTAGAAATTTTTTTTAGTTTGTTTGGTTATATATTTTGAAAATAATTTTGAAGTATGAGAGTTTGGGATGATTTGATGTTTTGTTGTAATTGAGTAGATGTATGTAAAAGAAAAAGTGATTGAAAAGGAGAGGGGAGAGAGAAAAAGTGATTGATTGATGTGTAGGAGAAAGAAAGTGATTCTGAATTTTTTTTTCTAAAATTACTAAACCAAACAAAATTTTGAAAAATTTTCTCTAAAATTTGTTTCTAAAAAAAAACCAAACAAGACCTAAATATTTTAGTCAAAAAATTAAAAATATTATTATAAATTATCATATCATTTTTTTTATTTTTTTACATTTTTTTTTAAAAAATTAAAAATTACTAAAATAACATGTTCTTAAACGAAGCCAAGTAAAAACGCAATAGGTTGGACCTTTGAACAAGTAATAATCCTTATTTGACCTAATACAATTTATCAAGTGAGTGTTACATATTTATATTTTTTTTACTTAATCATTTATTTTTGTAAAAGTTATATTTTATACTTAATATTTATAAATAAAAAAATAGAATTAACTCTAATTTTTACATAATTATAGCATACAAAGTGCAATTTTTTAGATAGAATAAAGTGAAAATTTTTGTTCTAAGTATTATATTTATATTGTTCTCAATCCTTTATAATCAATTTAAACAATCAAATGACATGGTTTTATTGATAAATTTTTTTAATATCACAAGGTAGTGCATTTTTATCAAATGTTAGGAAAAATAATCTTAAATTTTTTAAAATCTCAAAATTTCTCATGAATTTATAATTATTTTTTTATTTAAAAAAAAACAAAAAAAAAAAACTTTAAAGAGCACACACTGTTTGTTCACAATCTTAATGTAATATTTTGGGAGTCAGAGCAGAGGAGAGGCCAAAAATGCTGGAGAGAGTGCACTCTGTGCGCAGGGGTGCGCAATTTAGCGGCGAAGGAGACGACGACAACGACGAATCGAAGACAAGGAAGAACATATCAATGGCGATGAGAGCTTCCAATTACTTGACCCGAACTACTTACCTCTGGCCCTTCATCGTCCTCTTTCTACTCCTCCTCTTCCACTTCTCTCTCATCATTCACTCTCGCAATTTCGTCTGCGTCTCTTCCTCCTCCGATCCTCTCTCTCGCATGCGCTTCTTCGCCGTCCAAGACCCCGATTCCGACTTCGGATCTCTCGGCGTGCCCTGGTGTAAGCCAACTCTCTCTCTCTCTCTCTCTCTCTCTCTTTTATTTTTTTCCGATTCTGTTTCGTTAGGGTTTCGTTAGATCTTAATTATTTTAGATGGATTATTTGCTTAATTTAACTTATCTTTGGTTGTTGATTTTGAATCTCATGTTTAATGCATTCGATTTTGTTTGATTTTTGTCATTGTGTATGTGTTTCACTTCATTTTCGAATTAGGTTTTGTCTCTTTACTTCTAAAAATTGTGATTTTTTTTCATTGTGTATGTACGTGCTGTGTTTTAGTTAAGTGATGAATTGATCAAATATGTAGTATTGGGACGTGATTGGTGTACTAGTGAATTAGATTGTTTTTAAAGCAACAAGGGGTGGGTTGGCCAAGTGGTAAATATTTTCATTGGTGGGATTATAAATGGTTTGTGTAATAATATTGAAAGGTCTTAATCCATGTGGCCCTAAAATCGATCTATTCCCTAAGTTGTGGTTTTGATATATTAGGGTTTAGGGTTGGTGTAGGTTAATATCATAGGGATCTTAACTTAATAGTTCTTTTATTTTAAGGTTTAAATTCGTCAATGATATTCATTTGATTATGTGGGCTTGTTTTCTGTGCTGCATCATATTCCATCAATCCTGCTGTTTTTTGCTTATTACAGATGTTCAACACTCGGAAAGAAAAATTAGGTCAATGCTGAAAAATTATGTTGCAGATGTTACGCCTACTGATTTTGTGAATACCCACTGGAATCTCATATATAATCCTTGTTCTAGTTGCTATTTCTGGCTGTTTGTTTTTCTTTTATTTTTGAAGAAATATATATATATATATTTTTTAAATTTGCTTGTCGTAATGAATTTCAATGTAATTTTTGTTGTTGTTCTTCTTCTTAGTTGACATTGAATTTAGTAGGTCCAATAGGTTATGAATGAGTGAATCTTATACTTCATTTTGATTAGTTGATTCATCACTCTGAAATTTGATTTTGAGCATTAAGTCATGAAGATCTTACAGTCTGTGCCCATTTAATTGTTATCCTTGGCAAAAGGCAGATCGAAACATGGAAAAACAGTTGAATGGACGTCCAAGGATTTACTAAAAGGCTTGGAAGAGTTTGTACCAATATATGAAACACGACCCATTAAAAACAACATGTATGGGATGGGTTTTGACCACAGCTTTGGGCTTTGGTTCATTGCCCGATGGCTGAAGCCTGATCTGATGATTGAGAGTGGTGTTTTTAAGGGGCATTCAACTTGGGTTTTGCGTCAGGCAATGCCAGACAAACCCATTGTGTCACTTTCACCACGCCATCCTGAGAAATACCTTAATAAGGGACCTGCGTATGTGGATGGGAACTGCACATATTTTGCTGGAAAGGACTTTGTGGATTTTGGGAGTCTTAACTGGAGAAGTGTGATGAAGAAACACAGAATTACAGATCCAAGCCGGATTCTGGTCTTCTTTGATGATCATCAGAATGAATTAAAACGGTACTCATGTTTTGTAGATAATTGAATTCTTCTCTCTTAATGTGATACTTAAACTACCGTTTGCATGTATTAAAAAACTTAAAAATTTTAAGTTGGGCGTTCATTTGTTAAATCTTGTATATCAATGCCCTACTATTGCTGATGAGTGACATCATGTTTCCTTTTGCATATCATACTTTGATCTGTAGGCTCAAGCAGGCACTGAAAGCTGGCTTCAGGCATCTTGTTTTTGAGGACAACTATGATACTGGGACTGGAGACCATTATTCCTTCAGACAGATATGTGATCAATTTTATATAAGAGGTGCGCATTCACTCATTTTTCCTTTTATCAATGCAGGTCATATATGTAGTATAGATGAGTTTGTAGAGTATGTGCATCACTTGAAAATGCATGGATTGCCATGCTAACATGAGAACAGTTTTTAATTTTATTGTGGGGGAGTGCATGAATATTTTGTTAGAATCTATGAAGAAACTGATCCCAACCTACAAAAGAAGCTCTGGTAATATATTGGCAAAGCAAAGGAACAGTTGTGACATGGTTAAGGGGTCTATGACAAACAAGTTTGGGAACTTTTTGCACTCCACCAATTCAATCTAACCGCCAATCATTTGTTTCTACTTTTCCATTTCAAGTACACTTATTTTATAGTCAATTTTTTCCTTGAATGCCAAAAATTGGTACATGTGAGTCATACACATTGTCTGCCTCATGAGTCATCTTAGAAAATTATGTTTTATCAGCAATAGAAATATCTTCTTCTTCTTTATTTATTTTCAGTTGTACCACTGTTCTTTACACTATAAGCACTTGTGCTTTTGGTCCACTGCTGATTCAATCAGAAATGTTGTACAATTTTCCCTCTATATTTATTAACCAAAGACAATGTAAATGGAACCTTTACATTGCTATTTATGCTCAATAGTTGTTTATCTATATGTACACTGTACAGTACCAAGATTATACGCCATGCTAATCTGCATGGCATAAACTTCCATAGTCTCTTTCGGTAAAAGAACAAATCTGTCTTTTGTTACTCAGAAAGATTTAACTAGTTTTATTTATAAAAAAAAAAAACAAAAACAAAAAAAACAAACAACCAAACAAACAAAACACGAATAACACTCATGCTTATCCACACAAGGCCAAATCCACACACAACACATCAAAGGGGCCTAAATTTTGGATTAGTTATGGAGAGTGGAGAATTTTAAGATTCATTTGGGTTGAACACATAGCTGATATGGAACATCGATTTTAATCTTTTGAACCGAAGGAATAACACACATTCACACCAACAGCCAAAGAAGTCCGAGCCCACACAAGACAAAACTTTAACAGATTCAATAGGGAATTCTATGCAGATAATAGAGGCAAACCTTATGTGCTTCCAAGGTGACAGTTACTTCATAGAAATTTTATAATACTAGGTACTCCTACAAAATTAATTTGGGGAATTTTGTGAACATAGTTGTGTGAGACTTACTTTGTTACCAAGGTCTGGTTATTTTAAAAAGAAAATTATAATATTTATTAGTTTTAAAAATCAAATTTGTGTTTTTATAACCTGGAGAATTGTATCATTGACTTGCAAACTGGTCCCTTTCTGTGAGTTGGTGAATTGTTCAGCATGAGCATTAATTTTTCATGCTAATTGGAACCTCACCACACGTCCTTGCTCACGTCATTATAGTTTGCCCATATTTTGGTAGTACGGTAACTTCTTGGTTTTTTTTGGGTCCACCCCAATAAAAAAAGAAGGTACTAATCTGCAGAATTATGGGATCCTTTCTCTTCTATCTCTAAATTGAACTTGTAACTACTTTAGCCTTTCTAACAGTATCCAAAAATTACTGTGTGAAATCAAATTTTGGGATTATTTGCATGGTCGATAATTATTGTGAATTTCTGGCCTGCTCTAAGAATTTTCAACATTTTAGGTGTTTCTTTCAAAGCCATTGGTACTTTTACAACAATTATTTGGAACCCTGTAATTGGTACTGAATATGGTCAAAACTGAGTTAGTTCACTACATTAGCACTAGAATGGAATGGTCTTGATCGTCTTGGTCATGAAAAAAACTAATCCATATTCAATGTTCATATTCAGTGAGCATTGAATTCAAATCTGAATAATTCTTGCGTGATGAGATGTGTTCATATAACTTTGATGGTGGTACCACAGGTTCTTGTCTTGTAGCATTTAGTAAAATATATATATATATTTTTGCTGTTTGTTTATTGGTTGTAATATACATCTGTTTTAATGTAGATATTGTTTGGTTTTGCGGATCTTTGGATTTATGTTTTCATTTTTATGATTCCAGGTGGTGGCCATAGTTGCTTTAAAGATAGTGATGAAGCTAGGATAAGATCAACAAGGAAGAAGTTCTGGGAGAAGGCAGTGGATATAGAAGAACTATGTGGGCCCAGCGAAGCATGGTGGGGTGTTCGGGGGTATATGCGAGACGTCTTTAACCACAGTAATAAGCCAATAACCTATACACAACACTTTAAGAACAGCCGGTTTGTGGAATCAGTGCTAGATGTTTATTGGGAGCTCCCACCAGTGGCTGGTCCTTCACTTACTCATCAAACGAGATATGATCCTGCTCGTGCTTCCACTCCCATTGTCGAGGATGGCAGGTTTCGGCTATTCCAGAGACTTGGCTTGACTAGACTCGACACTTCTGTATTCAACGGGTATACCCAAATGGTTTATCTTCAAGTATCTGCACAAATTTCTTAAATATATCCGGAGTTAATGTGAAATTAGAAGTTTGGGCATAAAATCTTGAGATCTGTAAATTTTTTGCATTACTCTCATAGTTTTCTTTTCTTTTCTTGTTTTCTATTTTTTCAAAAGCATGCTTACTAGTTTTTTTTTTTTTTTTTTTTTTTTTTTCACTTCGAGGATTATTATTATTTCTAACATTTTCTTTTATGAAAAATCATTAACTTGGCTCTACTAGCATAGTTTATCTTTTGTTTACTGAAAATTTTCTGTTGTTTAGAGTTGTTTGTTAATTTATACTTCTGATCCTCTTATGAAAAAATGGTTTTGAATTTTAGTTTGTTGACAGGTTTTATCCAGGTTTGAATGTCTTTTCATTCTCAATTTTCTGTTTTTATTGTTAAAAATTGGTTTATTTTACATTGCTTCATATTTAAATCTACTACTTTCTTCATTATTTGTAACCGTTCTTTACTTGGGCGGGTGGAATATTTCTATTCCGTACATATTTGTTCCTGAACTTTTTGAAATAAATAAAGTAGGAAGAGTCTTTGGAACAATAATTGGTATCTTTATTATATTAGCTCAAACTTATTTGTTTTTGTTTATTTCTGTCACACGGAAGTCTTGTTTGGCTAACTATTTTCAAAAATATTTTTGAACTTTTTTTAAAAGAACTCACAATTTTTAGGAAACATCAAAAAATTGTTTTGATTTTTCAAAAATCCCTGGTTTTTATTGCCAAAATGTTGCTTTTTTAAATATGCATTGCCCATTATATGTGTCCATGAATGGCTCACTTTTATCATAATTCAGCTGTCATATAGATTTCTCTGCTAAATTAATTCTTTTCCAATAATGGGTAGTATGTAACTTGTAAGCAAGCTACATTCCTTTTTAACTCCTGGCATGAGAAGAATGGTGAGTGGGGTGGTCGTGGTTCGATTTGCGGTTTGAATCTGTCCACGTATGTGCGATTTGGAAAAAATTGAACCTGTAATTGTTCGCAACTTGGGTTGCGATTTGTGTGGATAGGATTCTCGAATGTGTAAATGATTACGGACAGTTTGCGGATTGGACTTTTTTCTTTAAAATCTTATTTTTGGGTCTTTTTTTTTTTTTCTCATTTTGGAAATATTTGTTTTGGATCATTTTCTTTCCATTTTCTAAAATGCCCAACATTAATAATTAATGAATTAAAAATTATAAAATTAAAAACATAACAAAATCAATTCATAACACAAGCAAATCATTCAAAATCCTAAACTTTTAAATAAAATCGTAAGCTGATACAAGTATATCTTTTAAAATCTTAAATTAAATCATCAAAATCATTTATTACCTAACAATACAATTAAAGTAAAATCATTTAAATCCTTAAGCTTACTTAAAAGTAATTTTTCATTAACTTTTACATTAATTCAAAATGCAATAATAAAATAACAATAAATTGTTGTCAAACCCTTTAAGAGATTAGGGTTTGGTTTGTTGGGCAAAAATATTTAGGATATGATGAATAAAATCAACGGTCCAAGTTTTAAGGGGGAAAAAAAAAATCTAAGTGTCGGTAGGTTTTTGCGGTGCGGGTAAAACTCGCAACCCGCCTGTAATCCGCAATAATGCCATATTTTAAACTGTATCCACTCGCATTGTGTTTGCGAAATCGTCAATTTGTATACGGATCGGTTCGGGTTGGGTGGTTTAAATAACCCTATGTCCAACCCTAATGCTTAGAGCACATAAAAATAAAAATAAATATAAATAAAAAAACTTTTAAAGTTTAAGCGTGGTAACAAAATAAATTTTTATTTTTAATTTTATCAATTTAAATATTAATTTTTTAATTTGTTTTTAGTTAAATTTTTTTCTATTTTATTAAATAAAATTGATTAAAAATAATAATTTAATTGTTGCACCCCATGTAGATAAATGGAATATGTTTAAAATATTTTTTTTTATTGAGTTTAATAACTATTTTTTTTTTTTTTTTGTTGATAGTTTTACTTAACAAAAATAAACAAACAATTTAGATTAAAAACAAATAAAAAGATTAACGTTTAAATAAATAAAATAAAAAAATTATTTTGTTAAAAAGCTCAAATCTCATGATTTTTATTTTTTATTTTTTTGATAACATTTTATAATTGATGAAAGTTACATTGGATCGGATGTGGCACCATAACCAAACATCAGCAGGCTTGTTTGGTTGTATTTTTGTTTTTAAAAGTAAAAATAATGAAAATTTCAAAAACATTGATCTTTCAAAAGCATAATCTGGACCCGGAGGAGAGAGATCAATATCTGAAAATAGCATCACACTCCATTTACATAGCAATTTGTTTTAGTAGAGAAATACAGATCGGAGAGAACAATAGAATAAGCGAACAAACATCTGGAACGTCGTCTCCAGTTATATTTCTGCCTGATAAGCTAGCTAGTTAGGATGTATTTCCGATACAAGAATTACTACAACCCTAAAAACATACAAAAACATATGAGATTCCGGAGCAGATAAAAACCTTCGGTTTTCCAGGATCTCTTTCTTGGTCCTACTGGCGCTTAGTTACGGTTCTTGCACTTCTCCATGGCCCTTGGAGCTGCAGCAACCAAGATAATCAATCAAACTCAAAAAAACTCAAATGGTTTAGTGGTTTAACTGTTGGTTGTGTGAACTGTTTCTGGAAACTGTTTTCAAAATTTTATTTTTGAAATGACTCCACTTCTTATTTCCCACCAGTTGTTTTCCTTTCTTGAAGATTGTTTTTGCACAAAAATATAAGCAATGGGGTGCAATGGCAGACCCAGAAATTGTGCAAAGAGTGGGCCGAGGTAAAATTACTTAAGAGTTTGGTTGGACCGAAGTAAAATTCTGTAGATTTTGAGGGCTAAACTGCTAATTTCTTTAATAAATACTAAAATATTACATAGGAATGCTGAGATTTTTCAAAAGTTTAAAGGCCAAAATAAAATTTGGAGGTTCCAAAAAGCTAATTTCTTTGTAAATACTCAAAACATTATGGTAAAGAACCGTAACTTCCTTATGGATGGGTGTATTTGAATTATTCTTTGTTTTTGTTGCTGAAAACATGAAAACAAAAAACTAAAACGAAGAAAACCAAAACATAACCAAACAGGCGTGTAAGCATACCTAGCCCAATTGCCTCTGAGCCTTTCATGATCCTCATTCTCCTACATGAATCGGTGAACATCCTGTGGGGTATCAAACAAGAACAAATTTAGAAGCTAGAAGTGTATTTACAGCCGAAGATAAGAATTAATAGCAAGTAATGTATCAAGTTGTATCAAGTTCTTGATCAACATGACCACTACTTCAGGCAAATTAGAGACATTCCAATTTCAATTTCCGTGCTAGGTCATTCAGAGTTTTTCAATTACAAGTTTGAACTACTCCGTTCCATTTTGCTTCACAGTTCACAAAAACATACTGAGTTTTCTCAGATGTTAAACAGAAGATTTCAAGAATGGGTAATTGAAAAGAGAACTTACTCCCATGGAACATCACCAACAAGCATCCAATCACCGTCCTTGTCTTCATATGTAAGCACATACTCAGAGCCATGGAGGAGATCCTTTAAGTGACTTTCACTAAGCCCATCTCGCCCCGGAAGTCCTTGGGAACTGCACTGACCTGAATCACAGTCATGTATAAACTGAAATCAATATCCAGCACAATATGCCAAACATTTCATCACATATTCATAGTGGTAACTCTGTCCACATCCAAGAATGAATGACCAAAAAAACGACGATGAAAATAAACAAAATATATCATTCTTTCCCCCTAATAGAAAAAAACTCAAATTAAAAAATATGGATGGAATGTCTAATAAAAAAAAAAACTATTGCTTGAACATAACATTGCTGATAGATTTCATTTTGACAAGCATATTTCTCAAACATCAAGAGCTCTTTCTAGTAGCTAAGTCGATTTCATAACTCAAAAACTAATGACACAACAGTAGAACTATATAATCAGCTATTGTGCACAGATACAATCACTTATTTATCAGAGTGTGTCTCTGTGTGTGTGTGTGTGAGAGAGAGAGAGTTACCAATTGTAAAGCCGCTGAACATCTTCTCGAGAGCAGATGAAAGTTCAGTATAATTGGAGTAGGTTTTCAGATCAACCTTCCTTAGGTATGGAGCACCATCCATGCTAACCTTAACATAGAGGCACCCGGATCCCGCCTTCCCCTCATCATCATTGTTCTTTGTAGAATTTGTGGCCATCGTATTCTTCCGAAAAGATCGAATTGGTGGCCAACCTACCACCTGTGCCCTGTCACACAAACATAACATGGGAACAAAGAAGATCAGGCCAGAAGAGTGCAGAATAAACATCCTCCAAAACAATCCACTATTTCTTATAAAGGGAAAACCCAATAAGTGGGAAATTAAATCTAATTAAATAACCAAAGCTTGAAGTGAAATAATTTGTGCACATGAGACATAAATTGCAAGCAGATGTACAAGTGTATACACCTATGTATGTATGTATGTATACATGTAGATTTAACTACAAATTCAAGGTACCTTGCTCTGATTGAATACTACAAAGCAGCATAGTTATTATCAGGGTAAAATACACCAATCTGCAGGTCTTGGCTCAGATAATGAAGGGCTAAGCTTCAAATTTTGCTAAGAAAAACTTAAGTAAAGAACACAATTACAATAGCTGAAAGAAAACTATATACAAATTTGACTTTCGTTTCTGAGAAAAAGTGAAGGAAATGAAATTTCAAGATTGATCTGTTCTTGTTTTGGCTTGAAAAGAATAAGAGAACTCATTAAGAACTTAGTCAAATAGTTGAATTAGGCTGAGTTGGATTCAAAATATTAAAATTCCAAGACTGAAATCCCAATCCTCTTCCTTTTTTAAACATATTTCAGCAACCAAAAACAGAACATCCCAATTTCTAGTGAGTCAAGCCTTATAGACTCTGACAAGGCCACAATTCACAGCTCACTTTGCAAGAAAAGAAAATAACAACAGAGTACAAGAATTTTTTTATTGGAAAGAAAGAAATGAAAGAGAGAGAAACTTACTTGGCAGCAGGAGCACTACTACCATGCTGATTTGAAGGAGAAACCTGAGCCTTCTTATCTTGAACAGGCTTCTGAGAAGGAACAACAACAACTTCTTTCATACTAGTCCCAGGCAAGGAAGATTGCTGTGTATTGTTACTCTCCAAAACATTCTTCCCAACCCTAGGAGAGAACAAAGGGGAAACACTTTTCCCCAAATCAACCTCAGATCCACCATTCACAGTAAAAACCCATTTCCCAGAACCATCAATGGCATCAGAAAACCCCCTTTTAGCCCCAGAAACAAAGTTCTTCATAGGGCTGAGTGAATACCCATTATTACCCTTATCCTCCAAATCCTTCCCAAAAAGAGAAACCCCAACAACTGCAAGTCCAGCCTTTCTCTCAGGAGACTTTGAACCAGGCAAGCCAAGTCTCAGCTCAGTCTCTTTGAAGTTGAGAATATTGTTCTTCTCATCCTCAGTGGAGACAACAGAGGAAGAAGATGAGGATGAGATCTTATCAGAGCTTCTTTCCATTGGAGAAGCCTCTGACAAGCCTATATAGTCATGTTCAAGTGGTGTAGACATCAAACTTCAACCCACAAACAAAAACCCAGAAAGAAAATCTTGAGAAACTATTGAATGAAGAAGAAGGGAAGGGAAGGGAAGGGAAGGGAAGGAGAGAATGGGATGATTGAGAGCACAAAAAGGATGAGAGAAATAAGGGGTGGCTCTTTCTGGGGTACCCTTTAAAAGTGGTGTTGGTTTTTGTTGAGGCAGAAAAGAAGCTTCTTTGGCCTTTTGTATAGCATTTTCTTTAAATCCTAACCCCCCACACACACACCCCCACTTCATTGCAACAAGTATAAAATAATTCTGACATTAGAATTTTAGAAATGGAGGAATATTACTTTGGGAATAATAAAACAAATGCATATGTCTGCTCATAAAAGGAAAAAGGCAGCTATGGAGGAATATTAAATTAGTGAGAAATGTATTAAAAAAAAAAAAACTATTTGGCCTTGTGGTTAATTAAATGAAAGCCAATTGCAAATGAGTGGTAAATATATAAATAACTGTTAAATAACAATAACAATAATAATAATAATAATAAATTACATTCACCTTCTTTGGTGTGAAGTGGGTGGGGGGACAAAATGGCGATTCTCAGTCTCATCATTTTATAGAGATTTGGTAGGAGATTTAGAATCAATTTTTCCTTGAAAGAGTGTTTGGTTGCCAAGTGTTCCGTTTAAGGTGGCTTTCTTTATGTGGACGGCAGCTTTGGGCCAGAATTTCACGTTCGATAATTTGATACAGCGTGGGCATGTGTTAGTGAATCGATGTTGTATGTGTTGTGTTGATGCAGAATTGGTGGACCATTTATTTCTTCACTGTTCAATGTCTTTGCGGTTGTAGGGTTTTGTTTGTTCACTCTTTGGGATTGCTTGGGTTCAATTGAAGGGGGTGGTGGATATGCTATGAGTTTGGCGGGGGTGTTCGGCTGGAGCGGCGGCGGCGGCGGCAACCGTGGTTGTTGGCACCGTCTTGTTTGATGTGGCTTATTTGATTAGGGCAAAATAAAAGGACTTTTCTAGAGATTCATCATAGTATGTCCTGGTTAGAGGATCGTCTTCTCGTAGTTATGTATAGTTAGAGAGGAAGGTTGATCCACACATGTTTGTTTTTTTAGATTTTTTAGATGATGTAATTGGCTAATGTTTGTTTTATTCTCTCCTAATTAGGGTGGTTGTTTTGTATTCTTTGCACCATCCTAATACTTTCTAGTAATATTTGCTTATTTGTCAAAAAAATATATAATTTGTTCCACATTATTTACATTGATCTCTTTTGAAATATTAATTCACATAAAACCCATTTTTCATATAGTTCATTAATCATATTTTTTATTAAAATATATATATTTATCTTTATTTATTTTAGTACTTACTTATCCTTTGCAATAGTTTTGATAGTGTTAATTGTACTACAATAAGATGCCAATTAAACCAATAATAAAGAGTTAATTTTAGTTTGGAGTAGAAATGTGGTTTGAGCCCTAATCATTTGACAAAGTATGGTAGTAGTTGGACAAAACCACTAACCAACTATTGTCTAATGTAAAACCTATTAATAATTTGTTTAAATCCACAGATAGATCTTATTTACATTATAAGTATTAAATCAACTACTTACCTAATCATTGATCAACTTCATATACATATATCTATTATGTTATTTGGTGTAAGCATTGTCATATTTTTTTTCTTATTTTCTTTTAAAAATGTTTTTTATATTTAATAATTATCATATTCAATAAATGTTAAAGAGATTTCTCAGTTTTCAAACCACTTAAAATTGCTAACAATTTTTTTATTCATCAAAATGTTTAAAAATTTAAAAATAAAACTATAAACATATCACATTTGTATTCACTTTAATATGTTTAGACAAATTACAAATATACCTCTTAAAATTTACTTAAAATACTAATTACCTCTATAGTCTTAGAAATTATATTTCGTCCTTAAAAATTCTAATCACATAACAAATAACTCTATTCCATAAATTAGCCATTAAGTCAATTAAGCAATATATACTAATTAACAGTTAATAATTCAAGTGATTTTATTATTGTATAAAAAAATATAAATAGTTAGAAATTATATTTTTTTAATTAATTTTATTAAATAAAAAATTCTAACAAAAGAGTATTGATAATTTATCAAATTACAAAGGCCTGTATGTTTTGAGTTATAGGGAGGGAATTGAGATTCATAGTGAGGTAAGACCCACTAATATCATGTTTGTTTTGAGAGATGGAGATGAGATTCGTAATCTCTTCCGGACTATGAATCCCTTTGGAGAGGGGATTAGGACATGCCGTAGGACTTGGTATTAAAAATTAGTCCGTCAGACTATTTTTTTTTATTTTTAACATGTTGGGTATTTTTTTTTTTGAACATTAATGTTTAATTTTTTATATTTTTTGTTAAGTAAAAATTATTTTTTTATTTGTTTTTTTTTTTGAATTTTTTTTATTTTTTACACGTTAGGATTTTTTAACATTAATGTTTTTTTTTATATTTTTAACTTATTTTTTATTTTATATAAAAATAATTTAACAATTTCTATACCAACAACTATCATCAAAAAAAATAATTTTACTTAATCTTCTTACTATAAATCTCTTCTATTTTATCACTAAAAATAAACGGGATGAAAGAATAAAAATTCATATTTTAAACAAAAGTATTTACTGACTTATCCTTTATATTTTAAGCATCTTTTTTTTGTCGCCTTTCACAGATCGGCTATTCACCGACAGGTCACTGAGAATCTCCGGCAAACTCATAATTTTTTAATTTTTTATAAAAAAAATATATAAAAAATTAAAGAGAATGGTACGAGAATTTATAATAATTTTTTATTAAAATATATTGCGGAGAAACGAGATTCGAATATCAGCATTAATCAATCACACTAACATACACCGTACTTACGCTAAAATACGCCGCGGCACACGGTTGCCCCAAAAATCAGAGAAAGTAGAGAGAGAGAGGGGGGAGAGAGAAAAGTGAGAGACGAAGAACATACTAGGCAGAAGAAAGTGATTGAACGAACACAACACAACACTGTCTCAGACTTTCTCTGCGTTTCGTTTCGGTCCTTTCTCTCTCCTTGAATTTTCAACTGATAAGACAAATATTTTATTGCAGATCTGCCAATTTTCGATTGCTAGATTTGCTTTGATTTGTTTCTGAGATCGTTCTAAAATATATCAGAAATTGAATTAGATGCTTGATTGAAATACATAAATAAAAAACAAAGCAATGTAGAAACAAAAAAATTCTAGAAATTTGTGTGAAAATCGCTGAAAGCCAATACAAAAGCACAACAGAGAGCTTGGGGGAAAAAAAACGGCAGTTGCATCAGAACGTTGTCTTTGGAGGCTAAAGATCCTGTTTGGTAACCGAGAAAATAGAGGGAAAACAAAATACTTTCCAATATTTCTGATATATTTTAGAACGATCTCAGAACAAATCAAAGCAAATCTAGCAATCGAAAATTGGCAGATCTGCAATAAAATATTTGTCTTGAAATACATAAATAAAAAACAAAGGACAATGTAGAAACAAAAAAAATCTAGAAATTTGCGTGAAAATCGCTGAAAACTAATACAAAAGCACAACAGAGAGCCTGGGGGAAAAAAACGGCAGTTTTGCATCAGAACGTTGTCTTTGGAGGCTAAAGATCCTGTTTGGTAACCGAGAAAATAGAGGGAAAACAAAATACTTGCTACATTTGGTAAATATATTTTAGGGCAAAGCTATTAAAATGCTTTACATTTTGTCCTCTTATTTTTTTAAATTTTTTTTTAAGAGTGAATTATAATAGCTGTCTTTATAGTTTAAAATTTGTATCAGTAATTCTTAATTTTTTAATTGTGATACATTCAATCCTAATTTTGAATCTCATTTCAAATAAGGACAATTAATTGTTACTCTATTTCAAGAGTAAAATTATCAATTTGATAAAATATAAATTAGTTTGACGAAAATAAATGTCAAAAAATTTATTTTTAAAATTTTTAAAATTATTTTTACTAATTAAAGATAAAATTATATAAAAATAATAAATTTATCATTTTTATTTTTTTATTTTTTTATCAAATTAATTTTTAGTATGTGCTTGGAAGATGATCATGTAATGAGTGATTTTTTTGTTGATATTTTTGAATGATTATCATGTAATAGATGGTTGTATTTGTTGTTAACAGATATTTTTTGATGGTTATCATTTAATTGATGGTTATTAGACTTTTAATGTATAATCAATATGTTTAATATATGAAATATTTTTAGTTTTGGATTTTTCAATTTAGCGGATTGGTTTAATAATGATGTCAAAGTTGTCACCATATTTGATTTTTAAAAAAATAAAAACTACTTTAAAGAAAATAAATATAAAAAAATTATTTATACCGTCCCAAAAGATAAAACTATTTTTAAATGATGTGTTTTAAAAATTTTTTCACCAATTTAATTTTTAATTTCTTAGAAAATGTTTTTGAAAATAGATTCTGAAAACCAAATCAAATAGAATTTTATAACTAAAAAAATTCTAACATTATTTATTAAAAAAATGTCATTATATTTCAAACAATACATAAGTTAACCAACACAAAATAAGTTGTATGATGACTTATCATTTTAAATGGAGCAACAAAGTCTTCAATTGTCCTTATTTGAAACAAGATTGAAAATTTAGGATTAAATATATCACAATTAAAAGGTTAAAAATCAAAGTAATATAAGTTCAAAACTATATGAACTGTTAGTGTAATTCATCTTTTTTTTAATCTTAAAATTATATTAATATTCTATTAAAGAAAATAAGGAAAAAGTAGCAAGTGAAATATGTATATTAATTCTACAAGGGTGTGTTTGTTTGAACGGACTGGATAAGGAGGGATTGTAATCCATCGGACTATTAGTCCTGGGATACATTGTCCCGGGACTATTTGGTTGGACTAAATTTGTATCCTATGTTTGTTTAGTCATGGGATTAGATGTTTAGATTGGACTATTTTTAGTTATCCAATGTTTGTTTGGGATATTATGGAGAAGGATAAATACTCAAATGACTATTTTTATCTTTTTCAATTATTTACAAAGTAATAGCAATATTAAACATATCTTTAATATTTTAATTATTTTTAGCTAGATTAAATAAAAATTTGTTTAATTTTATTTTTTGCACAATATTTTAATTATTTTAATTAATTATTTTCAATTAAATTAAATTTATAATTTATAATTTATATTTTTTATTTAATATATAATTTTAAATTAACGACAATAAAAAATTTTATTTAATATATAAATTAAATTTTCAACAACACTAAAAAAATTTAATTTATAAGGCCATAATTTATAATTTATTATTTTTAAATAAATTTAATTTATAATTTATATTTTTTATTTAATATATAATTTTAAATTAATAACACTAAAAAATAATTTAATTTAATATGTAAATTTAATTTTTTAACAACACTAAAAAAATTTAATTTATAAGGCCATAATTTATAATTTATTATTTTTAATTAAATTTAATTTATAATTTATAATTAAATTTTTTTATTTAATATATAATTTTAAATTAACAACACTAAAAAAATAATTTATAAATGTTTAAAATACTATTTTATCATTTTCTAATTGTTTTCTAAGTAATAGTATGGAGGGTAAAATGGACATTTCACAAAGGTGGTGTTTGGCAAGAACTTTTTTGGGCTTTTTTGGCTATTTTAGCCACAAAAGACAAAATAGGCTTTTTTAGCCACAAAAAACAAAACATCACATCCAACCCATAATCATTACACTCCTCTCTCACCAAAAAACTCAAAAAAGCCAAAAAGCCCTTTCCAAACCAAACTTTTAAGCCCAGGCTAAAAAAGTCAAAAAAGCCAAAAAGTCAAAAAGCCAACCCACTTCCCAAACGGAGGCAAAATAATCTCATGAGATATCAATTCCATGGTTTCTATCCCACCTCCCCCCATGGGATAGAATAGTCCCATATTTGTGGGACTAATAGTCCGGTGAGACTATTAGTCCGGAGCCAAAAAAATGAAACAAACAATGGACTATTAGTCCGGTGGAACTAATAGTCCAATACCACCCTCTAATTCTTCAAAACAAACACACCCCAAATGGATTGTTCTGAGAAGTTGGTTAAAAATTGATTTTTTATCTTCTTTATACTTTTTTTTAAAAAAAAATATGTAAAAAAATAAAGAGATAATATGACTCAAAATAAGTTAAACAGTACTTTTTGCTATCTTCCTATATATATAGTAAAAATGATAACAAAAGTAAAATATGTTTGGTACGCTTTGAAAATAAATAAAATGGATGGTCGATGAGAGATGATGATTAAAGGTAGTTAGTCATCAACAGTTACATATTAGGGCCAAATGTGATTATTGATTGAACAAATCTTGTGCTTAGATGCTGTTTTTGGCCGCCAAATGTAATTAGCAAGAGTCGAAAATAGTTGCCAGTTGCTAGAGGTTGTAGTCATTAAAAGTGTTTTCGATAGGAGATAGTGGCTAGAAGTGGTCATTGGCAATGGTGGTCGAAGGTAGGGGTAGCCATTGGTGGTAATCAACGGTTGGTGAGTGGTGGTCGAAAAAGAAAAAAGAAAAAAAAAATTGAAACCAACATTCTTATAAATTACAAAAATTTAATAAATTTTATAAAATGTTTACTAGTTTTAAGAAACTAAAACAGATATCAAATAAAATTTTAAAATATACATGGAAAATTATAAATATAAATGTTATTAACTTTTTTTTGGGAGCCAAATTACAATAGTAGTCCCTATGATTTGGTTCTCGTATTATTTTGGCCTCTATAATTTCAATTGGCTCGATTTTAATATTAAATTTATAATTTTGTTTTAATTTGTTTGATTAATTACAATTTTTAATATATATTTTTTTTTATGAAAAATGTCTCATGCTTTTATGAGCACAATTGTAAATTTATTTAGGGTAAATTACAAATACATTCCTTGATATTTGCTTAACAAAAGAATTGTCCCTACGGTTCTGAACATTACATCCTATCTCTTGAAAATTTTAATTTCATAACAAATAGTCTATTTTGTTAATAATTCATCAGATTAATTAACAGTTTTTAATAATATCATAAATTCATTTTAATTAATAATTCAAGTAAATTTATTATTGTATATAAAATCAATTATAAATTTTATTTTTTAATTCATTCTTTTAAATAAAAATTTTTAAATAGAGATAATTTGTAATTTTTTAAACAGTAGAGGGTATTCCATATTTTAAGTAAATCTTAGAAGATATATTTGTAATTGACCCATTTATTTAACTTAGTGAGTTAATCTTAATCAACTTAGTTACAATTTTCTCTCAAAAATCCTATTGATCGACAGTATCAATTGGATTGAATTAATATAAAATTTAACATTAAATATCCAAATCGAACTACTTAGCCTTGGTTTGGGAAGAAAAAAGTCAAGCTTTTTTTGGCTAAAATAGTCATAAAAAATAAAATATGTTTTTTTAATCCAATAAGACAAAACGTCACATCCAATCCATAATCATTACATTCTTTCTCTTACAAAAAAGTCAAAAAATTCAAAAAAACTAAAAGTCATTCCTAAACGAGACTTTTTAACCTCGGGCTAAAATAGTCAAAAAAGTAAAAAGTCAACCCACTTCCCAAATGAATCAAAATGACACGCACAACAAAGGCCTATTTTGACAATTGAATTAAAAGTCAAAAAATTGACTTTTTAATTTTTTTGAGTTACATTATTTTTTTATTTATTTAATTTTTTTTTATATATTTAAAAAAAAAGAAGGAACTTTTAACCTACAATAGTATTTTTTAAAACTTTTTTACCACGCCTACACGTGCAGATCTCCAGAAAACTAAACAAGCGTACGGAGGAATCGAACGGTTCCACGTAAAGTACAAAAAAATGAGCAGTAGAGATTCATCCAGGTCACTCTATATACGGTCGTTAGGGGACATAACGGCGTTCAGTTATCGAGTTGACGACAATAACGATTATTTTAAACAAAAGGGCTCGTTTGGGAATAATTTTTTTAAATTGATTTTTTAATTTTTTGCTAATTTAACTGGTTAAGTTAGTTTCATTTGAGAAGAATTTTTTAATTTTTCTGATTTTTTATTTTTTTTTGAAAAAAAAATAATTATAATTTAAATATGACATTTTAACTTATTAATTTACCTAACATATTTTATCTTTTTATATTATTTTAATCCCAACCAACTTTCCAAGCGGGTTTTGGGAAGAGATAAAAAATCTGATTTTTAGATTTTTTATCTCCTCTTCTCTCACAGAAAAGCTGATTATAATCTGCTTATAATCAGCTTTTCACCAAAAATCAGATTATAACCATCTTCCCAAAACACCCCAAAAACTGACCCGCATCTACCGGTAAGCCGGTCAAATGCAACATCTCACAAATAGAGAGGTGTTTTGGAAAGTTGATAAAAAATTAATTTTTTAATTTTTGCTTTTTTAGTAGCTTTTTTGACAAAAAATTAAATTATTTTGAGTAAAAAAGCTGATTTTTTAAACTAAAAAAAAGTTGAAAAACCAAAAAACTAATTTTTTTGGCAACATCCCAAAAGACCCCAGAAATATCTATCATCAAGTATTATTTGACTGGATTTTGGCATGCTTGCTTTTGTAGCTTCCACAAGAACATTATTATAGGTACACTAATTTTTTTTCAATATCTATAATAATTCCATAGTTGAATAATGAATTTGAACTTTGTAGTTGTTTGTTGGGTTCTATGAATAAATCCTTGAATTTGTTTTAGTACCATCATGAGAATGGCCCTTGTTTTCCATGCGCCTCTTATAAAATTGCTGGTCCTCGTTTGGGAACCTTTTTTTTTAATCAAAAATTTAAAAAGTTACTAAATTAACTAAAAAGTCAAAGATTCTCTTTTCTCTCTACTTTTTGCACATCTTTTCGTAAAAAGTCAAAAAATCATCCCAAACATACTAGTTTTTTTTAGCTCATATTTTAGCCAAATAGTCAAAAAGTTACTAAATTAGCCTGTTCCCAAACGAGGCATGATTATAATTTTCATTTTACCATTTAATTCTTGTGAAAGAGATAGAAAGGAATAGTAATGTTAAAGATCTTAAAAAATTTTATCAAAATTTTTATTAAATATCTTATATGGGTGTTGGTCTCACACAATGTGAGTTCCATGTAAGTCTCACACTTATGTGAGATATTTGATAAAATTTTTAATAGAATTTTTAAAATCTCTAACATTTTTGTAATAGAAATATTCTAAACATGAAATGTATTGACTAAAATCATTTTCAGTGTGACTCAAGTGTGGTTTGAGATGTTCTAAATAAGTGCTTGTTTGGGAAGCTGGTAAAAAGCCAACTTTCAACTTTTTACTCATTTTGTATCACATCACATCTCACATAACTTACCCATAAAAAAATAAAATAAGCTAAAAAAGTCAAAAAGTCAGCTTTTTGACTTTTTATAAAAAAAATGTATAGAAAAGTAGAGAAAATGAGTAGAAAAATAGAGAAAAGATGTTGATAGATGTTGATTGATGTGACCCAAATAAATGTATGTATACAAAAAAGTGTACTTTTTTAGTGCATGCCAAACACCTACTAAATTTTATACCATACATCACATTAATACTTTTCAAAAAAAATATATAGGTAGCGTTTGGTAGAGTTTTCTAAATATGATTTGAGAATAGAAGTTGTATTTTGAGTTTGTGAGTTTTAGAATTATGATTTGAGTGTGAAAAATTTGTTTGGTTATAAATTTTGAAAAGAGTTTTGAAAAAAGTTTTGAATTGAGTTTGAAATGAATGATGTGACGTATGATATTTAATTCAAAAACTTACAACTCATAACCAAACACACAACCCAAAATTCTATTCAAAACTCATAAAAAAAATTTAAAAAAATTTAGAAATACTTTTATTTAAAATATAAAAATAACAGGTGCAAAAAAAAAAAATGTACACTATTCTAATCAACTGGCTGGACGTCCGGAGGATGACCAGGTTAACCAATTTTTCCCGAATGAAAATGAGTTTTTAAAAATAAGTGTGAAATTAATTTTTAAAAATTACAACTAAACACCACGTGCAAATCAAGAGGTAAATTTACAATTCTCATTTAAAAACCTCCAATTTTATGTCTAAGAAATTTACTTACCGACAATGTTAGAGTATTTTCAGCAAGAGTGGCATTTAGAACATTTTAAGTAAATTGCCTAAGCCTAGTCCTCTCACAAAATAGAACTCCAACAGGATAAGCAACACTGGAGACATGGGCTTGTTTGATTTGTTTTTCAGAAAAATTTTTGGAAAAAATTCTTTACAAACAAATTTTTAAGAGTAATCAAATCAAACGAATTTTTTAAAAAAAAATCTCAAAATTTTGTTTGGTTACTTACTTTCCAAAATCACACTCTCTCTCTCATACACATCGAATCAATCATTTTTTTTAAAACTCTCTCCCCAAAATAATTTTCCAAAATCATTTCTAAAAAAAGACAAACCAAATAAGTTTTCGTATTTTTTATCTCAAAAATTACTCTACAAACACAAACCAAACAAGCCCGTTTTGAACGTTAACCAAATAAATTTCAGAAAATAAAGAGCATTATTAGAGTATATATTAGACAAAGTGAATAGACAAATACGAAATGTACTTTCTGATAATAGTTTTTCCTTCTAGTGCTGGAATTGCTCTTAGAAAGGCATATTAAGAGTATCTCCAACCCACTAGGTATATAATGCTTATTAGTTAAAATGTATAGTATAATTCATTTTTTTCAACTCCAATGCATTAGGTATATGATTAGGCATTTTAGCTCAACTCACATTCACTAGCTACATGTAGCTAGCCTTCAAGGTTAGGCAAAATGTATTTAATCATTAGGATTATTTCCCTCTATCTTTATTGCTGATGTGGCATTTTCTAAAATTAATAATATTTAGATAAATAGCTAAAATAAAGAGTATGGTTGGAGTAGAAACATAAAATAGTTGATAGGCAAAATAAAATATATACTTTATAGTAATATTTAGATAGGTAAAATGCTTATTACCGTTGGAGATGCTCTTAGAACTGTTTGATACAACTTGTTTGAAATTCTTATACTCCCTCCGTCCTAAAATATTAGTCTCTTATTTCATTTTTTATTATCCCAAAATATTAGTCCCTTTTCAAAAATCAAGTACAAAAATAATATAAATTTTCTATTTTGCTATTCTTTTAAATTAATAAACAATATAAAAAGTACAATTATGACATTGATATTTTCAAAAAATATACTATCAAAAGGATAATTTTGAAAAATCAACTTTTTTTAAATGTAATAATTGTACTACCAAAAAAAGTTTGATTCTCCAAAAGGGACCATTATTTTAAGATGGAGGGAGTAGCATTTTTATTGTGAGAGTTTATATCCGACTATTTGGTAGGTTATTAGGTAAAAATAATTTAATAAGCTGAAAAGAAGAAAAAAAAAAAACTATGTTTTAGAAATTGATTGAATACTTTTAGTTTGTACTTTTAAATTGTCAATTTATAACTTACAACAAACAGTATCAAACAACACCAATAAAGTAATTTGGGGTGTAAATAAGCCAAACCAAATCAAATTAATTTTTTATTTTTATTTTTATTTTTGTGGAAATTGACAAGTGAAGTGGAGAGAAGGAGTGAAGACAGTGATCAATCATTTTAGGACACTAAACCCAAACATGTGATGTTACTATCAAATCTAATTGCAATCTTAAACACTTCACTTTTGAGATGCCAAAAAGATATCGTTTAGTCATGCATCCATGTTTCATGTTAATGTAAATCCAAAATCTCTGCTTTTACTTCTACTTTTTCCTTTGGTTGATTTCTTTTTAGCTAGTTGGCAACATGTTCTGCTTATTGAACCAATAACAATTTTAAAGAGGAAAAAAATGAAAACTTACGTTGGTGTTTAGTTTAATAGAATAAAATAGATTGAAATAGAATGATTATCTTTTAGCTTTTTTATGAAATGATAATTCTTTTATCAGAATAAATTATGATTTTATTTGTAATATATTTTTTTTTATAAATTTTTTAATAAATCAAATGTTAGAATGGAACTTTAGTGAAATGATCATTCAATTCCAACCCATTCTAATGAATCAAACATAAACATAAGGAGTTGGTATGGTAGTTATAGGTGCTCATTCATCAAGCATGATGTCTAAGTTCTAATTTTATGATTATTTTTGGCAAATATATATATATATATATATAAATACTAGTAGCTTGAGTCCAAACTTTGGGTTAATTGTAGGAAGGTTGGATTGGCAATTATCTTTTTAATAGTTTATTTATTTAGTTTTAGAATAAAGTTACTGCTAAGAGCATTTTCAACTTTTCACGATTTTCCCCCATTAAATTTGTTCAAATATTTAGATCAACAATTTCATTTGATATGTGGGGACGTTGCTGTATGGGCTGCGCAGCAGCAGTGGGCCTATTTCGGGGCTCATTTCGATAATCTGAACCGTTAATATTTTAGAATAAATCAAATAAAATATGCCTACAAAAATCAAGTTAATTGGATATCATTTCTTATTCATCCACTTACATTTATGTTTATTTTAATACTTTAAATCACAATTATTATTTATTTTTGTAAACACAAATGTGAGTGGATGAATGGATAAACAATATCCGATTAACTTGATTTTTTACAAATATCTTTTACTTGATGTATTCTAAAATATGAACAGTTCAAATTATCAAAATAAGTCCCGAAATAAGTCCATTTTACTGCACAACAACCGCTGCTGCGCAAGCTGCACAGCAACGTCCCCACTTCCATTTGATATGTGGAGAGCTGCTGCGCTCATTCCAATGGTAAGAACCAAAATTTTCATCAAATTACAAAAAAAAAAAATACCTAACTTATCTGGAAAAAAAAAAAAACATCTTTTAACCAATTCAAGCAAAAAAATTGATTTTCAATCGTTTATCTTTTTAACAGTTTTATTAAATTTAAGTGAAAAAATTATTGTTAGAAATTTGATAAAAGATTTGATTCCTCCCTCATCCGATGAAATTTTTGTGAAAACAAAAATTTGAAGAATGGATTGGAATCTCATTTTCATCAAATTTAAATTTGATTAAAGATTTGATTTTAATTGATTGATTTCTAAACATTTCAATAATTAAAATGTAAATAAAAAATAATGTTAGGAGAATTAAAAAAAAGGATTTTGGAAATTGATAGATGAAGCACACATGACATCTATTTTGAGAATCAAATTTTCCCACTGGAAGTGTACAGTGTTTGTGAGCTCAAAAAGGTTTCCACTATTTCATTCAAACTTGGTTTGGAATTTGCTCAAGTTGGATTTGGACTTGGACTTGATATTCTGTGTTGAATTGACCCAAGTCACCTAAGACTTTATTTATTTTTAATTTTTATTTAATTTTATTCAACTTGTTTTATTTTTTATTTTTAAAATTCAAAGTCACCTGACTTTGTAAAGTCATGCTTTGCTTATAGAGTCCACTTTGTTCAATGAATTGGTGACATATTTGTTGGAGGAAAGCTGATACTATCTCACATAAATGTACAGTTAAAAGTTAGAATAAATTATAAATATATTTTTTTAAAATTTATTTAAAATATAGATTATCTATTGTGCTTTAAAAAATTATAAATATTTTCTTCTTAGAATTTTTTATTTAATAAAATTAATTGAAATAATGAAATTCCTAATTATTCTCCTATACAATAATAAAATTATCTAAATTATTAATTGACATAAATTTTTAATATCACTAAAAACTGTTAATTGACTTAATAATTTATTAAGAAAGGGATAATTTGTTATGAAATTAAAAATTTCAAGAGACGTGATGTAATTTATAAAATTACAAGAAATAATTCGTATTTTAAATAAATCTCAAGGGGTGTATTCGTAATTTAACCTAAAATCTATTGTATGTTTGGGAACATAAATAATCAAAAAGTTACTGCCAAAAAATCAGCTATTCTCTCTAATTTTTTACTCATTTTTTTTTAATTTTTTTTTTAAATTTTTTTTTAATTTTTATAAAAAGTAAAAAAACTAACTAAAATAGTTATTTTCCAAATAACTTTTACTGAAAAAAGAGTGTTTTTTTTTTTCTTTTTTTAATTGTAACAAAATCATCTCGAGTCTGCACCAAGATTAATTTTATGGGTATATGATTTTTTTTATTAAAATATGAATGTGTATATTAAAAATGTGAGATAATTTTTTTTTTTTTTATGCATATATGTATAAAAGGGTGTATTAAATTATATGAAGTGTGTATTAAAATATATTTTTATTATGTGATTATGAAAGAAGTGACCTTCTTTTATTACCTTTAGGTTTTAAATATAACCAGAATTAGGAACGAAAAATTTCTAATTAAGATCAGTGAGATATAAAGCAGGAAAAAATAAATAAATAATAATTATAAATCATATTTATACATTAAAATACAAGATTTACGTGTTTTTTTTTTCAAAATTAAGACTATCTTCACAGCTGCTACAATTTTACTTTGATCATAAAAATTTACAATTGAGATATAGAGATACCCACACCTCAACAATATGTACATATAATTAAATTTACAAGTCACAAGTCCAACAAATACGAAAAGAGTAGTGATATACAAATAAAAAAAAACTCATACATAATAATATGTCTTATTGTGAATCTTTCACTTCAAAACAAAATACCATTAACGATGGATTTATTTGCAATAATAATATTGCCACATCATTCTTGTCAAATTTTTTGTATAAATTTTATGTATATTTAAAATTTTCTATACCAAAATATTATTTACTCAAATATTTAATATTTTGAAGTTCTACTTTTCCACTATACCAAAACAAATTATTTTTTTTAGCACTATACCAAAGCAATTAGACTAGAGAAACTTGATCCCGTAATAAAAAGGAATTTGAGACAAGAAAATAGACAAAAATGACCCTCAATAATGCTAGAGAGACAAAAAAAAAAAAAAAAAAAAAAAAAAATCAAAAAAATACTCATAATAACATTTTGTAATAAAAATTAATTTTAAGTGTAAATCTAAATCACACACTTTTCTTTGAGATAAATTTCTCAACAATTTTTTTAAATTTCTTTTATTTTATTTTATTTTGCTTTTAAATACATTCTAAAGCATGCCGTGCTTGACTGGGATTTCATTAATTGAAATTGTTGTACCCATTGTTAGAGCATGTCCCCATTGTACCAGTAATTGCATATGAAATTAGTCCCCAACAGGGCACTAGTAAAGTCGTGTTTCATCTCATCAAAACTCTTTTAGAAGTTTCTAAAGATTTTTTAATAGGATTTTTAAACTCCAATTTTACTCAAAATAATACAATAATATAACATAGTGTCAAAGAGCATGAGCAATATCTAAGAAAAGGGTCCATGTTAGAATGAATTCAGGATTTTCCGAAGCTTTTTTTTTTTTGGTTTTGGAATTACAGATAAGTTTAAATCAAAAGTAATTACACAAACATGGGATGCAATTGTCCTATGTAAAAAATTCACAAAAAGGATTACACCCCCACCTCTCTGTAATTATTTTTAGTCTTTTATATTGATTTATAATTTTTCTCTTTTTTAAAAAAAATAATAATATTAGAGTGGGATTTTTGTTTGACTTTAGGAGTTGGAAGGTGAAATGACTATTATACGTTTAATTTTTATAAAATTAAATCTTAATTATTCAAAATAAAAAAAAAATTCCAAAATTATTTTTGGAAAAAATCACTCTAGAGGATGGTGGTCCTCAAAGGGAAAATGCCTCCGACCCCCAGTGGGGGTGCTGGGGGTCGTGCGTGTAGCCCCTTGGGCAAAAAAAAAACTTTTTTTTTTTTTTTTTTTTTCTCTCAGCCAATGGCGCAGAGCCACGTCACTGGGGTGCGACCCCACTGCGAGTCTGAAGCAAGGTTCGTCCTCCAAGGGGCCGACCTAATGGACTTATCAAGTGTGGTCACAATATAAACATTTGACATTTCTCACACCATACAATTTTCAATTAAAGAATAAGAAAGTACACTTATATCTCACTACTGGCACATCTATCCTGAAAATATGTTCCTTTTTTTGTAAAAGTTATTCACTATTATAAGCAATAATGCTGCAAATTTTATTTACACCGTTTCATTTGAATTGGGATCCTCTAGAGTGATTTTTTCCTAAAGTTTCCTAAAGTGCTACATTGTGTGGTTGAGATTTACTGGCAAGTCATATCAATTTTTCTGATGTGACTTGCCAGTAAATCTCAACCACACAATATAGTACTCTAAGAAATTTTAGAGAAATTTCACTGTAGAGGATCTTTACTCGTTTCGTTTATGTAAATGAATAATGTGAACGATATTTAGTCTTCGTTTAGAAAGAGTTAAAATAATTTACTTTTTTGGTTTTTTTTTTGACTATTTTAGTCTTGTTTAATTTTTATTTTTTAATTTTTTTGACTTTTATGAGAGAAAAAATATAATGGTTATGATTTTGATGTGATATTTTATCTTATTGACTTATGTAGTCAATTTTATTTTTTTTTTGTACTTTTTTAACTAAAAAGTCAAAACCAAACATAGCTTTAATACATCTTATAGTTGGAAGCACATTAAAAATAGACATAAATTTTGTCAATTTTTCACAATCTCAAGTTCTTAAGATGAGAAAATCGTGTTTCTGTGCTTGAAAAATACATGAAACATTAAGACGCAAACTTTTTTGAGGTTAATATTTTGACTGGTAAATAAAATGCTCTCACATCAGATGCAATAATGAGTTGTTCTTTTATTAAAGAGCAAATTACTTTTTGTAATCTTTATAGTTTGTTTTTGTAACAATTCGATTCTTCAAAGTCTTACATTATGTTAATTTAATTTAATTGATAATTTAAAAAAAAAACAAATTACATTGAAATTAAATAGCAAAATGGTTTATACTTTCCTTAAAAGTGATTAAAGGATTGATGCCTAATTTAATATAGTACATTCTCTTTCGAATGGACCATTTTACTCTTCGTTTCTATCTGATGTAATATCAAATTATATCAATCAGACTAAATTAATACACCCTAAAAATTTAATACTATTAAAATTATAAAGATTAAATTGAAACAAAAAATAAATTATACAAACTACAACTACAAGTATAATGTGCCTTTGTGCCCTATATGAATTTTTTTTTTTTATTTTTTGTTATATATATATATATATATATATATTTGATGGAACATAAAGGTATGATATGGTGTGGGAAGAAGAGGGGGGTCCCAAATGCTGCCCGCCATTGAAACAGTGAACACAAACAAGTTGGTAAGGAGATAAGCTTCGAGACCCACCCACCCACTCATCCTCCCACTGTTACAAAAAAAAAAGAAAAAAAAAAAGAGTGATTCTATTACATTTCTATTTGTTGTTGTTCCTCAAAAAACAACATATTCCATTAAAAAACTCTTTATGTCATTACATTGAAAAGATGTGGTCCGTGACATTCATCCCGGCGTTTCCAACTCTTCATCATATTTTTTTTAATCAAATTTAAATTTAACAAAAACGGTTCTCTAATTTTTTCATCAAATTAAGAGTGTTTGGAACCTTTCATCAATTTACTGTAAATAGTCATTAGTGTAGGAGCATTGGACGACCGGCGGACACCGGACATCCACATCTTTACAATTCATATTGGCTGATCGACCGGCCAGATATCCTCTCGGTTATCCTTCCGGCCGACCTATGATTTAATCAAAATTTAAAATTTTCTGTTGAAACGCTTGATATTAAATCAAGCTTTTACTCAAATTTTTATTAAAATTTGATGAAAAAAAAGAGTCAAAGTTAGAGATGCTTTTAATGCTTCCCACCCCTCCAATTAAACCCATTACAAACATAAGGTTTAGCTTCTCTCCAATTAGGTGAAAATATCAAATTGTATTGTTGAGTTTTTATGAGCTTATTATAGAATTTATTTCGGTAATTTCATATATTCATTTTTTAGGTCTTTATATTAATTATTTGTAATATAATAATTATATCTATATGATTTTATCATACTATATTTGTTTAAAAAAAATTATATATTCGTTTTTTAGGTCGCTATATAGATTATTCATAAGAAAATTAAAATAATTTAATAATTACAACTATATAATTTTATCATATTTGTTTTTATAAAAATAAACAATATGCATGATTTTAAAAATAGATAGTTGATTTTTTTATTTTTTTATTTTTAAAGTAAATGTGGTGAAATCGAATGATTATGATTATAAAGTCACTATGATTTTTTTTAGTGCATAATTTGCACATAAAATCTTAAAACATAAATGAACTGAATAGCTAAAGTGAGATCCGTAATAGGCCATAAATATCCAATAGCATGATTTACTCTTCTCTCATAATGGGAGAGAAACTAAGCCCATTATGTAGATAGGTTGTGTTTAGGGAATTCAATTTACAACAATGATTTATGCTATTAAAAAAAAATTATTAATAGTACTAATATATTGGGATTGTCAAAAAAAATAAAAATAAAGGTATAGGTAGTAGACGGGGTCTATTGCCACATTAGTAGTATTATTAGAGCACCACTTTTAATGCTCTCAATCATTTTTATTCAATTTATTGAGTAATGGTTGAGACCACTAAAAGTGGTACTCTAATAATACCACTAATGATGTGGCAGTGGGTATGCCTTGTTTGTTTTTTCAAAAATATTTAGGAGCTCTAAACTATGAGTTCTAAAAGAGCTCTAAGGGTGGGCCTCACTTATTGATGTGATGTTTTGGCCTTAATTTTTTTTTTTTTGAATTTTTACCTCATTCGTGCTCAATTAAAGCTCTCAAATTAAAAAAATAAATCTTTTTTTTTTTTTTTGACATTCTTAATATATTAATGCTGTTAGTGATTTTTTTAGTGGTACGAATCATTATTATTATTATTTTTGGAGATGAGGTTATTGTTCAACTTTTTCTAAAAGTGATTCCACCCAATAAACCATCATTAACCATTATGTTTCAAGACAAAAAACTTTTTTTTCATTATTTTATTATAGTGATTCCAAGATAGTTATCACCATTGCACCTGTTACTTTTTGTACAATAGATGTTTTGATGACTTTTCTCTGAAAATGTCTAAATCAAAATTCTGTTGCTTTTTTTTTAACACATAAATTTTTTATTCATAATCTTTACAGTAACTTTTAATTAAGTTATCAAAGGATCTTGTCAACATGTAATTTAAAAAAAAATTAAAATGCTTGTATATTTTTTTATTATATGTATTTTTATACAAAATATACAATAGTTTTGAATTTCACATTAACAAAATAGATAAACAAAATTACAAGTTGAAGTCATTCCAAGCTTCGAACAATTATAAACCTTGAAGAAGAAATGACCTAAATGGTAGTCATTGTGAGCAATTACCCTCCAAAGTTTCAAAAATCCCTTATTGCTTTACAGTTGGGTCTGCCGTTGATGGTGTCAAGTATTGGTGGTTATTTGCATGTTCATCAAGACTTGTTGTTTTTGCTTTCTTTGTGTTGTTGGTTTCTCACTAACTTTTGTGGCTTGAGTTAGTATATGATTAAGCATTTCTGTTTGGTGCCAACCTAGTTAGGATTAGGTAGCAATGCTATGATACTTTTTACTTTCACCTAAGCCTTATTGATATAATTTCATATGTATTGTATGTTGTTCTCATCAATAAAGTCTATTTCTTTTGCCGATCAAAAAAAATATTATTAAAATTAATTTAAATTATATAAGTTTGTTCTCCAAACAATATTTAACACCAACCACTATTTTTTTTTTGAAAAAACTTTTAGTAAAGTTTTACCTCTCAATTTATAGATTTTTTTTTAGTAATGCAGATTCTCCTCTCCTATATTATACCCAAAAAAAAAAAAAAACAATTGATATAGGAATGATGTGGCTGATTTATATCCGTTCATTTCAAAAAAAAAAAAAAACCTTGTTAAAATAACTTTTTGTTTTAAAAATATCACTATATATAGTGTCACTAAAGTGGGATTTTTTAAATAAAATTTCTATTTATAAATAATTTTCATTTGAAAAAAATTGGATAGAATTATGACAATATTTCAAGAAGCTACGTGGAAGAAAATGAGCCAATAGGAAATTGTACAACTTTTGAATTGCATTCCTTTTTCAATGATCAAACACAAGACAAGCCACACCCTTAAACCTAGACTGGAATGTTAGGAAGTCCATGTTCTCTTAGGTTTCCCAAACAATGTAAATACTTCACCAAGTCTAATGGTCCTCCATGCAACACTCCTATATAGATGGAATGAATTATTGAGGGAGGACCAAACTCTATGTAGCATCCATCACTCAACAAAGATAGATAATGAAGTATCCCTAAGGTTTTCACAATTGGTGGCTCAATCATTAAGTCACTTTGTTATTAGGTTGTGTAGTCCATATTTAGGAATTCACAATATTTAATCAAGAGTAATGAAACATGAAACATAAAAAGGAAAAAACGCACTAGAAAAATAAATTACACGGACACACAAATAATGCAAGGTTTATGTGGTTCACCCCAAACTAAAATTACGTCTATAACTGTTGCTATTTTTACTATGATCAGAAATGTTACAAAAGATTACAAAGATAACACTACTTTCCCTCAACTATAAAGACACATAAATTTAGGGTAACAAGTCACAAGTGCGAAAGTATAACAAATATCATTACTTTCAAAATTTGGGTCAAGTGGCAATCCTCTTGAATCCCCTCATTCCGTAGTCAAATGGTTACTATTTAGTACGTATCAAAATATACACTATTCCAATAGTCGAACGTCTAAAACTCAACAAGAACATCTCAAAAATTTCTTATCAGCAAAGGTCTCCAATTTTTAAAATCTAATAAAATAAAACATCATTTTTTTTTTTTTTTTGAGACTGAGATTTCAAAAAAATTCAAGCCACTATTGAATGATAGATCTTTGGAGAAATTTTTATTTTCCGTCAAATGAAGAGAAGCAATCCCTTTCCATTAACATTGGGGCATCACAAATTTGTCCAATCATTATTTATATTGTCACATAATTATTTACCCAACCAAGTTGTTGGAAAACTTATTTCACAATTGTACATTATTTTTGAGTTGTTTCTTAAACTCAAGTTTCGAAAATACAATTTCATGGAACATGTTTGGTTGGCATGTTTGTTTCATGCCAACTTCATTTTGTTTTGTTTGGGTTAAAGATTTTGCTATTTTTTTTTCATTAAATATTTTTTTGCTAGTGATTAGCTACAACTGTGTCCAATCTAATTGGGGCATGCCTTTTGCCATTGAAGCTATATCGTTTGTAATTATCTTACGATGTGTTTGGTCAGGAAATTTGGAAATAGATTTAAAAAGAGAAAGGAAAAAAATATGTGAAATGTACTTGTTTCTTCGAATTAATAAATTTTGTTATTGATGATGGAAAAAAACAACAACATTCATTCAAAAAACAAAGTTAAAAAAACCTTGGGATTGAGAAATAAAATACAAGGGTTTGGTAAAAAAACTTGAAGTGCCTCATCTAGCATGAATGCATGGCATTGTCACACATCTACAAAGATACAATTTGAGAGATAAGTTACCTTTGCATAGTGAGGGACCCATAAATTGTACACATAGGGGGTCAAGATAAAATTATTAGATTTTTAAAGGGCTACAGTAAAATTTATATAGGTTTTAGGATGCCAAAACGTTAATTTCTTTAAAAATACTTAAAATTTTTCATAGTCTAATGAAATTTAAGAAGGCGAAAGTAAAATTATATAAATTTTTAAGAAGTAAAAATAATATTTTTTTTCTTATAAATAATTAAAATCACACAAAGCAAATTTTGCCCGTTCTGTGTCCGTTGTTGCCTTTGATGACATGATGAAGAGAGGCCAAAAATGCCGATAAAAAAAAAAAAGAAAAAAAAAAGAAGGGGGGCCCAAAATAGTTAATTTTATTTTTTTTAAAAATTCTATTCATAAATAAAATTCATAAAAAAAAATTCTCTAAGAATAATGTGGCAATACCATTATTATAAATAAACAATCTTTATGAATCTTTTGTTTTAAAATGAAATAATTACATTGAGCAACATTAATTTTATATCAATTTGTATATCATTATTGTTTTTTTTAAACATATGGTTGGTTTGACATGCATGTCGCGGGCTGATCCATCATAAAACAAAGCTAATTAATAATAACTAACATGTGGGAGAACACAACTAGTTGGAGAATATGGGATTGAGTTATGGCATGCTTTCTTATTCCCTGAATGCTTGAAAGATAATGACACTAACCTAATTATATTGTGGTGGAATTTATTGAGAAATTATTCACTACTCCAAAGGAACCACATTAATTGTTATTAAGTTGAGATGTGGATTTTAACCCAAATTGTCTATATTTTATAGCACATTTAAGTGCAGTCACACACTACAATAAATGACACTTTTAGTGACTAAATTTTTGGTCACTAAAATTTCATTTTTAGTCGCTGATTATTTTTGCCAACTAAAAGTTTTGGTCTCTAGATTAATCGTTGAAAGATTGTTGGGAAAGATAATCGATGACTAAAAAAAGTTTAGTCGTCAAAAGTTCCCAATTGACGAATAATTTTTTCGTCGCCAAAAGCTTTTAAATAAAATTAATTAGCATATTTTTAGCGACTAAAGATTCTTGTCGCCAAAAACCTAAATTATGTAGGACAACTAAATCGTCAAATGTTTTTTTGTTCATCTTAATTTTTTTAGCTACCAAATATTTCGTCACCTAAAGTTTTTTTTTTCTTAGCTAATAAATATTTAGTCGCCAATTTTTTTTTTCATTTTATTTTATTTTTAAGCTACTAAAGTTTCAATCACCTAAAGTCTAATTTTGTTTTGGCTACTGAATATGCAGTCGCCAAAAAGTTTTTTTCGTTTTAATTTTTTTTTTAGCTACTAAAGTTTTTTCACCTGATGTCTAATTTTGTTTTGACTACTAAATATGTAGTCGCCAAAAAGGTTTTTTTTGGTTTTTATTTATTTTTTAGCTACTAAAGTTTTATTCACATAAATTCTAATTTTGCTTTGGCTGCCAAATACGTAGTCGCTAAAAAGTTTTTTTCGTTTTATTTTTTTTTTAGCTACTAAAATTTTAGCTGCCTAAAGTCTTCTTTTTATTTTTTTTTGGCTACTAAATATTTAGTCGCCAAAAAGTTATTTACTTCGTTTTTAGCTACCAATTGTTTAGTCGTCAAAAATATCATTTTGTGTTTTTTTTTTAATAATTAATTTGTCTTGAACCTATATATATTCCATGTAACATGTATCATGTATATAAACAAAACAATACATATATAATCAACCATTCCACAATCTGCATCCGTTTCGCTTCCAACCATCCAAAAATGAATAATTTTTAATATCAAATTCGATATAAACCAAGTATATATAGACCTAAAATAATAATTTCATACAAAATAGAGAATCATATGTATACAAAAAATATATTCATTACCATGCCAAATGACCATTTGGCGTGGTAAAAATTACCATGGTAATCTGTACCACGATAAAAGATAATTTATATACCACGCCAATGATTATCCGTTCGATGCCAAAAGTAATATGTACGATGCCAAAAGTTATCTATACGATTACTACTAATCTACAAAAAAACAGAGGACGACAAAATAGTGGGATTATACAAAAGTGTAATTGTCCTCCGTACACAAAAATAGAATATCCACAAGTGCACGCCAAAAGCCATCTACAAAAAAAAATTGCACCCATTAGTACTATAAATGCATACAAAACTTGATAGTTTGAGGCAAAAACATTAGAGGTTATGGTGAGTGAATGATGAGTGAATTAAACTATTCATCTTCTTTAGTTTGGATGCATACAAACTTACAACAACAAAGTGGCACCAAGAACTAGAGTTGGATGTCAAGGTCTTACATGCCCAATCTGCCACATTTCAATAGATCATTGTCAAATTTCATTTGTATTGTAGTAACATGAGTGGAGTAAGCAATTATAAGGACTGGGATCCCAGACCTATCACCATTCAAGTTGACAACACCAACATATTTATTGGTTATAGATTAGTCAATTTGAATTTTAGTTGATAGTGGGAAAACTTCTTGTACATCTACTAATGAGGCAAAATGTAGGTTGTATTTCAAACTGTTTTAGTTGAGTTGTTCACTAGAGGTCAGATGTTAACCCAAAACCAACCCACCAGTCCATTTGTAAGAAGAAAAATTTTAGAGAGAACTTTTTAAATGCATTTACCATTGTCAATAAGGCAATAATAATATAATGTTGAATAAAAACAACATATATTTTAGATTGATTAAGTTTAAAGTGTTTTCGATTCTAACTCCCAACCTACGTGTACTAATTACATGCCATGTATCCATAGGTCCTATTTGTCACGAGAAAGCTGCCCGTGACATCCATAGAGTGGTTTGGGGGCTGTTTTGTATTTTTGCCCCCCGAACGACTTTTTTCAGCTAAGTTTAAAGTGTTTTTGACTCTAACTCCCAACCTACAAGTGATAATTACATGCCGTCTGTCCCCACAAGTCCTAGTTGTTAGGAGAAAGCTGCTTGTGACATATATAGAGTGGTTTGGGGATTATTTTGCATTTTTGCCCTCCGAATGACCTTTTTTGGCTAAGTTTAAGGTATTTTTGACTCTAACTCCCAACGTACATGTGCTAATTACATGTTGTTTGCCCCCAAAGGTCCTATTTATCATGAGGACACTGTCTGTGACATCCATAGAGTCGTTTGGCTGTTGTTTTGCATTTTTGCCCCCTTGAATGGCTTTTTTGGGCTAAGTGTAAGGTGTTTTCGACTCTATCTCCCAACTTACGTGTGCTAATTATGTGCCGTCTATTCTCACAAGTCCTATTTGTCATGAGAAAACTTCTCATGATCTCTATAGAGTGGTTCAAGGGCTGTTTTACATTTTTAACCCCCGAACAACCTTTTTGGGCTAAGTTTAAGACGTTTTCGATTCTAACTCCCAACCTTCGTGTGCTAAAGACATGCCTTCTATCCCCATAGAGCCTATTTTTCATGAGGAAGCTGCTCGTGACATCCATAGAGTGGTTCAAGGACTGTTTTTCATTTTCGACCCTCGAACGCTTTTTTCGGCTAAGTTTAAGGCGTTTCCGACTCTAACTCCCAACCTACGTGTGCTAATCACATGCCATCTATTCTCACAAGTCCTATTTGTCATGAGAAAACTTCTCATGACATCCATAGAGTGGTTCAAGGGCTGTTTTGCATTTTTACCTAGCGAATGACCTTTTTGGGCTAAGTTTAAGACGTTTTCGATTTTAACTCCCAACCTATGTATCCTAACGACATGCCTTCTATCCCCATTGAGCCTATTTTTCATGAGGAAACTGCTCGTGACATTCATAGAGTGGTTCAAGGGCTGTTTTTGATTTTTGACCCCTGAACGCCTTTTTCGGCTAACTTTAAGGCGTTTCCGACTTTAACTCCTAACCTACGTGTGCTAATTACATGCCATTTGTCCCCATAGGGCTTATTTGTCATGAGAAAGTTGCCCGTGACATCCATAGAGTGGTTCGGGGGCTGTTTTGCATTTTCGCCCTCCGAACGTCTTTTCGACTAAGTTTAAGGCATTTTCAACACTAACTCTCAACCTACATGTGCTAATTACATGCCGTCTATCCCCACAGGTCATATTTGTCATGAGGAAACTGTATGTGACATCCATAGAGTGGGTCAGGGGCCGTTTTGTATTTTTTTAATGCCCTCAAAATAATATAAATAATCCAACTCATAATAGAAATGAATATAACATAATTGATACACTTTAATATATCAGAGTTCGTATTACAAAAGGAATTACATGCATTATACATTCATAAATGTTCATCATAACAGCATGTAATACAAGTTAATAACAACCGAAATAGATGCCTTACGGGCGTACATCTTTCCAAGTTATTACTTGGTTACAACAAAAGAGAGTCATAAGCCCTATAGATGTAAAGCCCTCGGCTTGAATAAACATTTAAATACAAAAATAAAATAAAATAATACAAGACAGAGCCTTCAGCTCTTGAGTCCTCTCAAGCTATGTCCTTGAAGGAAGCATATCACCAGCACCTAAAAATGGTTTCCCAAGTAGGGTGAGCCAAAGTCCAGTAGAGATATACTAACACAATATATGAGGTTTAACTAAGATATGAGTGTCAGATGAATGTTCAATATACATAACCAACTCACATTCTTTCTATGATCATTCAATATTGATATTTACATCTCAATCCATTTCCATTCATTCATTTCAAATCAATTCAAGAATATAGTTCCTTGTTATCTAAACAACCTCAAATGAGGCTACAACTCATTGGTTCACAATTCAATAACAACCGTTATTCAAATACTTCAATTTCTGCCATTTTACGAAATTCACATCTGAGGGAATCGGCACCCATAAATATAAGGTTTCGGGACTTTCACCCTAGACACTCCGGCAAACTTAATTTTAAATGGAGTCCATCTCCTATTTCCTCACAAAAAATGATACATATACAATCTATTTAAAGGCATTGTCATATAGGATGACTATCCATAACACATATCCAATGGTTTAATCAAACCGTCATATTCAATGACATAATTTATATGATTAGTTTCAATTCACCTAATCCTCATGCTATTTCTACAACAATCATAGCTATCCTCCACCGATAGCCCAAAACAGATATTTCTAAACAGTTATATAATCTATATAACAGATAATTTATCAAACTTCCATAGGTAAGTGATTTAACAATTCCAACTACGCCATTAATTCACATATCCTCCCAATTTCACATTTCCCATATCAATTTCATTATTTATACAAAATGATTATCCAACCCAAATTAGGACAAATTTTCCACTTTTTCAAATATCAACCCCAATGCCAAATTTCACCATTTTAACACAAAAGGCTTTATATTCAAAGCCCCATACTCATTTTGCAACCCAACATGGAAAAACCCCTATTTTAATTTGAACCCAAACCCTAGTTTATCCAAATTCACTTCCAAATCTCATCATCTATACATAACAACAAATATCTAGGTTAAAAGCCATATTAAGGTATAGAATATTCCTACCTTAAGTGTAGAAACCCAAAGGAGATGATGAGAAACTTCAAAGATGGCCAAACTCGTTTTTATTCGAATCAATAGGAAGCCTACGAGATGCTTCACTTTTTTAACAAAGGGACTAGGGTTGAGAGATCCCTAAATCTAGGTGTATTTGTAGAGAGAGAGAATATTTTAGAGAGAGAGAGTGTCAAATTAGGGTTTTGAGAAGAAATGAAGTCAAAAAGTGATATAAAACTGCTCTGCTGCGAACTAATATACGCGACCCTCACTCGAGCAACCAAACACAACAAGAAACCTCGCTCGAGTGCAAGAAGCGTCGCTCGAGCGTAGAATACATACCTTCAGGTATTTCACAGACGCACACCCTCGCTTGAGCACAAGAAGTCTCGCTCGAGCGAAGAACTTCACCTTCCTAGAAAATTCTGCGTCTGGGAAAAATATTGAGAACTCTCAAAGCTCGCTCGAGCACAAGAAACCTCACTCGAGTGAAGAAGCAAATTTCACAAGGCTCGCTCGAGTGTAAGAAGCCTCACTCGAGCGAAGAAACAAATTTTCAGACAACAACAACTTGAACAACTACCAACTAACCTGCTCCGAGCACGCCCAAGACATTCAAATACTCTAACCCAAAGACAAAAGAGGGAAAACAAGACATGGATAACAATATTAAACCACGAAACCTGAGTCCAGAATACAATGAAGGTCGAATCAAAATCGGGATCGCTATAACTTTTCCCCCTTAAAGAATTTCGTCCCTAAAAATTTAGTACAAGTTTCAAAACCATGTTTTAGCCAATTTCCAAAATGATTACCATTTAACTCTCATCACCATGACCCACCTGCCGGTCATTCAATCCCTGCACAAGAGGACAAATCCACAATATTTATATATCTCAACATATATTACCAATATGCATCCTTCGAAATTTAATTAATTTCAATACATATATCTCATATTTCCAAAACATATTCAATGTTTATGATAAATTTGCATTCCCAAACTTAAACAACATATATAATGTTCAAATTAAACTGTGTTTCCAAAACATATTCAACATATACAATGTTTTCATAATTCAAAACATATACAATGTCTTTATAATTCATGAACAAAACTAAAATCTCAACATATACTCAAACATCAGCATATAAATCTGGATATTTCTCCCGGACTTCCAATTCACGTTCCCAAGTTACTTCCTCGACCCCGTGATGTTTCCACAATACTTTGATCAAGGGGATTGTCTTGCCTCGCAAGACTTGGTCCCGCCTATCCAAGACTCTCACCGGTCTCTCCTCATACGAGGTATCCTCGTCTACTTCTATGTCGGTCCAATCCAATACATGTGATGGATCCGGTTCATATTTTCGAAGCATGCTAATATGGAATACGTCATGTACTCTGGAACGTTGTGGCGGCAACGCCAAACGGTAGACAACCTCCCTAATCCGCTCAAGGATCTCAAAAGGGCCAATAAACCGAGGGGATAACTTCCCACTCTTTCCAAATCTCATCAAACCCTGTTTAGGTGATATTTTCAAAAAGACGTGATCACCCACTTCAAAAGACAAAGGTCGCCTCATATAGTCGACATAACTTTTCTGGCGACTCTGGGCTATAACCAACTTCCTATGGATAAGTGCAACTTTCTCCGTCGTTTCTCGAACCAATTCTGGGCCCAACAAAGGTGCATCATCCACCTCGGCCCAACATATAGGTGATCTACATGGTTAGCCATACAGGGCCTCAAATGGTGCCATGCCGATACTCGACTGGAAATTGTTATTATAGGCAAACTCCACCAAGAGCAGGTGTCTCTCCTACGACCCCTTGAAGTCAAAGACACAGCCTCGAAGCATATCCTCTAGGATCTGAATAATATGGTCGGACTGCCTGTCAGTCTGAGGAAGGTACGCAGTACTAAAAGTCAACCTAGTGCCCAAGGCACTTTGCAAGCTCTGCTACAACCGAGCTATAAAACGCGGATCTCTATCCGAAACAATCGTCACAGGGACTCCATGCAACCTCACTATGTCCCCAATATACAAGTCAGCAAGATAGTTTACCGAATCATTTACGCGCATAGGAATAAAATGCACCGACTTGGTCAATCGGTCAACTACCACCCAAATGGCATCACTACTCCGTTAAGTCTTCAGAAGGCCCACAACAAAATCTATCGTGACATGCTTCCATTTCCACTCAGCTATAGGCAAGGGTTGCAACAAACCCATTGGCCTCTAATGCTCGACCTTCACTTGCTGACAAGTAAGGCACTTTGATACAAACATGGCCACATCCTTTTTCATAACTCCACCAAAACTGGCGACTCAGATCATGATACATCTTTGTGTCTCTTGGATGCACCGCAAGGCATGAGTGGTGAAACTCTCGGAGTACATCCTCTCGGCAAGACTCCGGCACAAACAAACGATCACGGTATCTCACACTTAGGTCGGGATACACAGTCAAGCCTTTCTCTATCTTCCCACTGGAGATCTTCTCTCAGAGGGATTCTACCTTAAGGTCATCCTTCTGCGCTTCTAACACTCGGTTCACAAGTGTCGGTTGTGAAACTACTGAAAACAAGGATGCAGACTCAACAGACTCGCTCAGATGCAGGTCAAACTCACCAAGAGTACCCAACATTTTCCATTCTCAGATGGCAATACAAGCCACACTACTAATAGACTTCCTACTCAAGGCATCGGCCACAACGTTGGCCTTCCCCGAATGGTAATGCAACTCAAAATCATAATCCTCTATGAACTCCATCCACATTCTCTGCCTCAAATTCAAGTCCTTCTATGTAAACATATACTTCAGACTCTTATGATAAGAAAATACCTCAAATTTCTCATTATATAGATAGTGTCTCCAAATCTTCAAGGCAAAAATCACTGCTGCTAACTCTAAGTCATGAGTAAGGTAGTTCCTCTCATGGGTTTTCAATTGCCGTGAGCCATAGGCTACTACCTTCTCCTCTTGCATCAATACACAACCCAAACCTTTATGTGAAGCATCACAATACACTGAATAGCCCAAACCCCTCTCCGGAATAATCAAGACTGGAGCGGTGGTAAGTCTAACCTTAAGCTCTTGGAATGACTTTTCACAAGTCTCCCTCTACACAAATTTGACCCCTTTTCTCGTTAATCTAGACAAAGGTGAAGCTAATTTGGAGAAATCCTTCACAAACCAACGGTAATACCCGGCCAACCCCAAGAAACTACGGATCTTGAAAGCATTCTTAGGCTATGCCCAATCTTGCAACGCCTCTATCTTGGATGAATCTACAGTTACCCCTTTTCCGGACACCATATGGCCTAAGAACTTAACTTCCTTTAGCCAGAACTCACATTTCCCAAAATTAGCATACAACTTATGGGCTCTAAGCAACTCAACCCCTACTCGCAAGTGTTCTTCATGTTCCTCCTCAGAGAGTGAGTAAATCAAGATATCGTCCACGAAAACGACCACAAAACGGTCTAAGAACTCTTGGAAGATTCGGTTTATCAAATTGATAAACACAGTCGGTGCATTGGTTAGCCCAAAAGGCATCACTAGAAACTCATAATGACCATACCGCGTACGGAATGCCGTCTTCGGGATATCCTCCTCCCTTACTCTCAACTGATGGTAACCCGATCTCAAGCCTATCTTAGAGAAACAACGAGATCCTTTCAACTGATCAAACAAGTCATCTATACGTGGCATTGGATACTTGTTCTTAACAGTTACCCAGTTCAATTTCCGGTAATCAATACAAAGTCGCAAGGCTCCATCTTTCTTTTTAGCAAAGAGGGCTGGTGCTCCCCAAGGCGAAGTATTAGGGCGAATAAAACCCTGATCGAGTAATTCTTGGAGTTGAATCTTCAACTCACTCAACTCAGCAGGCACAAATCGATACGGTGCCATAGAAATCGGTGCCATGCCAAGCACTAAATCAATAAAGAACTCGATCTCTCGATGAGGTGGTAAACTAGTAAGATCCTCGGGAAAGACATCCGAATACTCACAAACCACTCTTGGCAACTCAACTCGGGCCACATCACACTCACTACCCGCAAAGCTAGTGAGCATACAACTAAGTTCACTTCGTCCACGCGAATTATATACCGGTCATAAGACTCTATCCATCCGGTCCCCCAAGAAATAAAAAACAATCACCGCTCAAGGTACATATAGTAACCCTTTGACGGTAGTGTCACGACCCAAACCCGCCCCTATAGGTTTAGCATCGTAACCGGCCAGTAATCCTTGGACCACCGAAGGCCTCTGAACAGAATAACAAGATTAAGGGGCTAGCGGAAGCAAATACATAAATATAGTTGTCCAATGAGCTGTGCTGACTTATATGAAACAGAATATTTAAAACTTTATATACATAACCGGTGGTCAACATACATTATATCCACACACATTACAGTATTTTAAGTACAGCCAAGGACATCAAATCAAGTCTTATATAAACAGAAACCACAGAACTAAAACACAGGACACTTCGAGAACCTCCACGTGAGGCACAATGGTTGGCTGACAACGGAACACAGATCCAGACAAAAGCCTTCAGGCTCGAACTCCAGAATGCTCACCTATACATATATATATATATATACAAACAGTGAGCTAAAGCCCAATGAATAACATTAAGGTAAAGGGGTTAGTGAACGAAATCCGAATATATCATAAGCTTAAAACAGATCATAGCATAATCATTCTCATATCAGAACATAATAATGGTACATCCCATAGAACACATTACAGAACGTCTCCCGACTAGAGTAATCGGTTCCGGATACCGATTAAACACATATCACCACAATGAAGTGGCTAACGAGATCTCGTAAACTTGTATGTCATGGACCCGCATTTTCATGCCGTCCCCCATGACTTGGGACTATCTATGGATGCCATAGTAGATTTCAAACATGGAATATTCGTTCATGAAAACATATATCATTTCAGAAATCAGAACTTATCATATTTCATTTGGAACGTAATTCATATGAATGTATCTTTACAATAACGTTACTCACAGTGGTTCCAGTAAGCGGTCAATCAATCCTCGAGTCTTGACCTACAATCACAAAATACATAACACAAGCATGTCTTATCATTACACATTCAAGTGGCCAACACGGCTAGCTTTCTCACTTTAATTGCCCATTCATTCCATGCTACAAAACTTGTTCATATTGTCCATATACTCGGATTCAACACATATTTTCTAATTCACTTACTTATGTTATTTCTTAGCTTATTAATCTTTAACGGCTCATAAATCATGCCTAAGAATGCCCATAAAGAGATGGGAGTGAAGATATGCACTTAAAACATCTTTTGAAAACATGCTGAAAATAAGCTGGTGGCTAGAGTCAGCTTTTCTTGGCTAGAGCCAACAGAAGGCAAAAACAGAGCTCGCTCGAGCCAAGACTTCTTCGCTCGAGCCAGCTTTTGCAGAGTTCAAAATTCTGAGAGCTCAAAATGTTGGCTCGAGCCACCACTTCTTCGCTCGAGCCAACTGTAAATTTCTGGGCAGTAAGCTTAACAAAAATGGCTTCCAAACCACCTTCAAACCTTGGGGTCTTGCATGATTTGATCAAACACACAAAAATAGCTTTAGAAAACTTCAATACAAGACCCTTGAAACAACTTTTATTCAAAAACTCATCAATTCTTGAAAGGTTTGAACCAAAACGTCTTCATGCAATATTTTTCAACTCTTTCATGGTTTTTCAAAACATGCAAATGGTGACCAACAAACTCATGAACTCTGGAACCATGGACAAGATTAAAGCACACATACATGCAAGGATTCAAAACTCTAACAAAAAAAATGATGGAACCAAAAGGTTAATCCCCAAGGATGCACATGCAAGACATCTACAAGCCCAAAGACCCACTTCACTTGCTAATTTCATGAAATTGGTTCAAGGGTGAGTTGAAATCATGATGCATGGGAGTTAACTGCAGAATTTAAACATAGAATCCTTACCCAAAGCTTGTTCCCAAATTATGAGAGGTGAATCTTCCTATTTCTCTTCTTCTTCTTCAAACTTTTGAGCTTTCTCACTCTAAAGCCAAACTCTCTCTCTCTCTCTCTAGCCTGAATTCTCTCAGTATAAGGACTCAAATAAGCAGAAAGGAATGGTACAAACATTCTCACACTCGGCTGAACAAACACAACTCACACTCTCACTTTTTGAATACGCTACACGTGCACACACATGCACTACTCCAACACACCCACAAGGATTTAATCCTCTACATTCAACACCACCAAGGCCTAGCACACCTTACTCTTTAATCACATCTTGGATCACTAATAGGTTTAGATTAGGCACCAATCTTGCCTTATTTAATCACACATAAGTAACCTTAATTTATTCAGGTTAGATCGAAATTCAATTAATCCAAAATAGTTCCCATCAAGGTTCAATTTAATCACATGCAATTTTTATCAAACCGAATCAATTTTTTAACAAAACTTTTCAGATGGTTCTAAAAATTCTAATTAGTCAATCCATGTGCTCAATTCGGTTTCTGAAAGCGTTTAGGCTAACAATTTCAGATTCAAAGTAGAAATCATGACAAATAATTCTCAAATCAGATGGATATGCACAAATTACTACAAAGCACATATCACAATCAATAATAACACATAATTCCATTCTAAACACTTATTTAGCATTCTTAATTACGAATTAGTAGCTAATTACGGACCGGGGTTGTTACAGTCTCCCCACCTAAAAAAAGTTTGGTCCTCCAAACTTGAGTTATTTTAGATCAAAAGGAATGATGTTCATTACAATGTAACTTCAATTCTTTACAAAACAGAAGCATAACCATAATCATAAACATGTTCATAACCTAATCTCGACATTAACTCCGTACCAGAAACAGAATTAGAAATCACATACAGAAATTAGGGTTCGTATCAAAACAGAGTCTTATACACATTCAGACCTTAGTCAAGAACAGATTCAGATATATGTTCATAGTCATAATCTTGTCCAGATCATATACAGACAGAAATCATAAGTCATGCGCAAGCATACGTGATACATCCATTAGCATTAACAGAACAGAACAGAACTGTGCAGACAGATTAAGTTCCGTGATGGAACCTCCGATACCGGGTAACAGCTAAGAGATATCACATGATGCTAAGGATGTCACGAATACATATCATAAATTGGACAATCATTCAGCATATAGCATTTCAGAAAACAAAACTTATTCTGTCCTACAGAAAATAAATACAGTTGGATATACTCTATTAAGTTATTACTCACATTACTTATATCAAGTACTTATAGGACGTCATAGATTCACACCGTTTCCCATTATTAAGTCACAGAGACTAGATTTACTCACTCCCGAGTTATCCATCCGGTCCTTGTTCGATTTGGTTTTCAATCCGGTAATCTTATTACAGTTAATCCAGGTCATTCTGAAGTTATCAGGAATTCAAGGTAATTTCGTACATTAACCCCATAGCAGTAAGCGAAATTCTGTAGTAATCATTCATATACTATTCATCAGCCTTAGTTTCCACAGATTCAATCGTACTATGTGTCACTACAGAAGCAGTCGTACTGATTACATATACTCCCAGATAGTCAGAGTTTATAATCAAACCAGGCTGTTGTTAACAAATTCCATCAGTTTTGAAGTACAGTAACACCAAAGCAATCGTTCTCTAGTCAAACAAGTTCATAGTCATAACGGTAATACCGGGTAATTAATCACATGTCATATATACAGTATTCCCATATTCTCCAAGCATAAGTTACCAAATTCCATAATCCCATTCGCGTGTTTCGAATCGGTTATAGGCGTATGGTAAAAAGTCATTTATAATCACATAGTCCGATGTTGACGGTTCACATTCTTCCTAAGTGTTTGAGATTGATTCAAATTTTCATTCGGTTAGTTCCCTTAGCAACACGGCCCTGTCATTCAATCATGAGTAATTCGCAATCCCCCATAATGTAATCAAATCAGATAGTAGCTCTCAATAACGGCCTCTTCAGATCAAATCACTGAAAGTTCAATCAGGTCATATCAGATAAAAGTTCTACTCAGTCATATCAAATAGAAGTTCAAAGCGTGAGTCATCAAACAGAAGTTCTCTCAGGTAAACAAAGGTCTCATCAAACCATAGCTCTATCAAATTAGATCAGGTAAAAGTTCTATCCTCATCATTTTCAAACGAAACACATTTGGTTCTATAGTTCGTACTCCATTCGCTTAGGTGCATAGTCAGTAGTTCTACAGTTGTTCTAAGTTCCTCGGTTCTCAAATCACATCAGAGTTATGTATCACAATAGTTCATATCGAAGAGTTCAAGTCATATACAATGTTACATTCGCCAAGTAAGTTCACATGTGGGTGCACATGTATATAATTGTTCATATCAAGAAGTAAGCATCACAGTCAATATAGCAATTTCCCAAATGAGTTTTTCATGTAAGCGTAAGGTACACAATAACAGATTGTTATACAGAAGTTTCAAATTGGTCATACAGTCATTAAAGCATGGGCTCACTGGTCTAGTCAAATAGTTTTGTCAATGTTCAACAATCACAGTCCACAATTTAGAGGTTATCACATGGGGTCTTTACTTAGTCACACAATCCCAGAGTCGTAGTCCCAATGGTCAAATTATCAAAACAAATAACATATCAATCATTCTGAGAAAAGGTACAGTCATATATGTGTATGTCCAAAGTCTAATAACATCCACAAGCATAGGTATGCATATACATAAGTCCAAACATTCTCCATAGCATAGGTAGTTGTTAAACAAAAGGGTCTAAAGCATCACACATAGTTCATATCAGGCAGTAGGTCTCAAAGTGTACAAGCAAGGACGTATGTATACAGATACGAGTCTAGAATCAATTATCGTTTAGGCATTCATTCTCAAATTCATAAGCAAAGGTTCATTCTTCCAACCTGACATAGGTTCTCAATTTTAGAAATTCCCCACGTGACTAATTCATATATACAATTTGAGATTACGGGTCTAATCATTCAATGATGTCAGTCAATATATAACGGTTCCGTTCAAGTCATGGTCATACAGATTTTCTCAAATTATAGTCAATCATAATGTATTCCCATGTTCGATAGTTTTAGCATAGTTCAAAAGGTCGTACCTAACAATTCACATTGCACAGGCGATTCATTAAGTTCATAAGGTTTCGAGCATCTCACATCAAATTTACATTAAATAGTAAGTCTTCAAGACAGTCAATAACTAGGGTTCATAATTCTAATAATTCAATTGGTCCAATTAACATGTCCACAATCTATATCAAGTTAATGAATGTACACCTTCCACACAAATTCCCATATAAACAATTGCACATGTTAAGGTAATACCTGCGTCAGTCGTTTCAGTATTCCGAGCATTTTCTAGAACTAGGGTGTAGGGACAGAGCCAGTCGTACTAGCATTAGGCTTAGTGTTGTTCGGATGAGTTCGCGGGCAAGATTTAGCTAAGTGCCCTTTCTGACCACATCTAAAACAAGCCCCTGATAGGCGGCGACAAGTGCCCCAATGTTATTTCCCACATTCTCTACAACTAGGTATACCATTGTTCACATTGCTTCCCCGACCTTCATTGTTCAAAGCTATCGCCCTAGATTTTTCATTCGCAGAGGTCATCGAATTACTAGTCATTTCGACTTTCTGTTTCTTCTGTTTCGTTCTTTCGGATTCAGTTGATAATGTTGATTTTGATATTTTCAAGGCTGCTATGTTTGCCTCGGACATTAAGGCCCTATCAAGAACGTCCACGTACTTTGGTAATTTTAAAATGCCAACTCAGTCATACACATCTAGGTCAAGCCCACCTTCAAATTTTCTAGCATTTTTGTAGTTAGTGTCTATCATGTGGGGTGCATACCGGGCTAATTCAGTAAATTTTGCTTCATATTCGGCCACAGTCATATCACCTTGCTTAAGTTGTTCAAACCCAGATACTTTTCTATCTCGGATGCATTGGGGAAAATATTTTTCAAAGAAAATTTCTCTAAATCTATCCCATGTCACACCTTCATTATCATTCCGTACTAACATCCACCATCTCCTAGCTTCTTCTTTGAGTGTGAATGTGGCCAATGAAACTTTCTGTGCCTCAGAACACGGAAATACTTCAAATATTTTCTCAGCTTCTAAAACCCAAGCCTCGGCTTTCAACGGTTCAATACTCCCCATGGTTTCATTTTATTGTATTTCTGTGTCAGAGTTATCATGTCATGATTAGCTGGTTTAGGTAAGTATATTTGCCTTTGTTGTTGTTGTCTCAGATTTTCGGTTAAGGCTTCGACCACTCTTTCTAACCGGCTAATTCTAGCATCAGAAGATTCAAATTCGTCTACATTCCTTGTCCTTTCCATTGGCTACACACAAATAGGTTACTTATTAATATAAGGAAAGTTCTCACTGTTCTCACATTTCATTTCATATTAGACGTGTTTATACTTTCATTTCAATTTAGATACAGTCACATGATCCTTTACTTTCATACGTTCACGTTCACATAGATTCCACATTTGGTATTGAAATTAACATTACATGTTATTCCACTTAACTTCTTTGATCATGCACAAATGTTTCATTTCAATTCATTTTCAATAAGGATGTGTTCATAGTAGTTCACACACTTAAACATGATGATTCAATGCCCCTATTTTCATTTCTAGGACATCCTATAGCTCACATGGACTCGTGTGTGTGGTATAACTCGTGCTCTGATACCACTCTGTCATGACCCAAACCTGCCCCTATAGGTTTAGCATCGTAACCGGCCAGTAATCCTTGGACCACCGAAGGCCTCTAAACAGATTAACAAGATTAAGGGGCTAGCAGAAGCAAATACATAAATATAGTTGTCCAATGAGCTGTGCTGACTTATATAAAACAGAATATTTAAAACTTTATATACATAACCGGTAGTCAACCATACATTATATCCACACACATTACAGTATTTTAAGTACAGCCAAGGACATCAAATCAAGTCTTATATAAATAGAAACCACAGAACTAAAACACAGGACACTTCGAGAACCTCCACGTGAGGCACAATGGTTGGCTGACAACGGAACACAGATCCAGACAAAAGCCTTCAGGCTCGAACTCCAGAATGCTCACCTATACATATATATATATATATACAAACAGTGAGCTAAAGCCCAATGAATAACATTAAGGTAAAGGGGTTAGTGAACGAAATCCGAATATATCATAAGCTTAAAACAGATCATAGCATAATCATTCTCATATCAGAACAAACAATGGTACATCCCATAGAACACATTACAGAACGTCTCCCGACTAGAGTAATCGTTCCGGATACCGATTAAACACATATCACCACAATGAAGTGGCTAACGAGATCTCGTAAACTGTATGTCATGGACCCGCATTTTCATGCCATCCCCCATGACTTAGGACTATCTATGGATGCCATAGTAGATTTCAAACATGGAATATTCGTTCATGAAAACAGATATCATTTCAGAAATCAAAACTTATCATATTTCATTTGGAACGTAATTCATATGAATGTATCTTTACAATAACGTTACTCACAGTGGTTCCAGTAAGCGGTCAATCAACTCTCGAGTCTTGACCTACAATCACAAAATGCATAACACAAGCATGTCTTATCATTACACATTCAAGTGGCCAACACGGCTAGCTTTCTCACTTTAATTGCCCATTCATTCCATGCTACAAAACTTGTTCATATTGTCCATATACTCGGATTCAACACATATTTTCTAATTCACTTACTTATGTTATTTCTTAACTTATTAATCTTTAACGGCTCATAAATCATGCCTAAGAATGCCAATAAAGAGATAGGAGTGAAGATATGCACTTAAAACATCTTTTGAAAACATGCTGAAAATAAGCTGGTGGCTAGAGCCAGCTTTTCTTGGCTAGAGCCAGCAGAAGGCAAAAACAGAGCTCGTTCGAACCAAGACTTCTTCGCTCGAGCCAGCTTTTGCAGAGTTCAAAATTCTGAGAGCTCGAAATGTTGGCTCGAGCCACCACTTCTTCCCTCGAGCCAACTGTAAATTTCTGGGCAGTAAGCTTAACAAAAATGGCTTCCAAACCACCTTCAAACCTTGGGGTCTTGCATGATTTGATCAAACACACAAAAATAGCTTTAGAAAACTTCAATACAAGACCCTTGAAACAACTTTTATTCAAAAACTCATCAATTCTTGAAAGGTTTGAACCAAAACGTCTTCATGTAATATTTTTCAACTCTTCCATGGTTTTTCAAAACATGCAAATGGTGACCAACAAACTTGTGAACTCTGGAACCATGGACAAGATTAAAGCTCACATGCATGCAAGGACTTCAAAACTCTAACAAAAAAAATGATGGAACCAAAAGGTTAATCCCCAAGGATGCACATGCAAGACATCTACAAGCCCAAAGACCCACTTCACTTGCTAATTTCATGAAATTGGTTCAAGGGTGAGTTGAAATCATGATGCATGGGAGTTAACTGCAGAATTTAAACATAGAATCCTTACCCAAAGCTTGTTCCCAAATTATGAGAGGTGAATCTTCCTATTTCTCTTCTTCTTCTTCAAACTTTTGAGCTTTCTCACTCTAAAGCCAAACTCTCTCTCTCTCTCTAGCTTGAATTCTCTCAGTATAAGGACTCAAATAAGCAAAAAGGAATGGTATAAACATTCTCACACTCGGCTGAACAAACACAACTCACACTCTCACTTTTTGAATACACTACACGTGCACACACATGCACTACTCCAACACACCCACAAGGATTTAATCCTCTACATTCAACACCACCAAGGCCTAGCACACCTTACTCTTTAATCACATCTTGGATCACTAATAGGTTTAGATTAGGCACCAATCTTGCCTTATTTAATCACACATAAGTAACCTTAATTTATTCAGGTTAGACCGAAATTCAATTAATCCAAAATAGTTCCCATCAAGGTTCAATTTAATCACATGCAATTTTTATCAAACCGAATCAATTTTTTAACAAAACTTTTCAGATGGTTCTAAAAATTCTAATTAGTCAATCCATGTGCTCAATTCGGTTTCTGAAAGCGTTTAGGCTAACAATTTCAGATTCAAAGTAGAAATCATGACAAATAATTTTCAAATCAGATGGATATGCACAAATTACTACAAAGCACATATCATAATCAATAATAACACATAATTCCATTCTAAACACTTAGTTAGCATTCTTAATTACGAATTAGTAACTAATTACAGACCGGGGTTGTTACAGGTAGTAATCTATAACAGCCCGATATGACGATAACCAGTCCATACCCAAGATAACATCAAAACTAGTCATATCAAGCAAAAAAATGCAAATGGAAGTCGACGACTGGCGACCTTTATGTCATAACCCTAACACCCCTGTTTTAGAATAACCTCACCACCAATAGATGACTCTACACAAATAAGAGATGCTAACTGTGCCAACTCCAACCCCAAAATCGATGCAAATGCAGACGAAATAAATGAATGTGATGTACCCATATCAATCAACACACTAGCAACTGAATTGCAAAACAAGAAAGTACCTCTCACAATGGATGGAGTTGGTACAAGATCAGGCACGGTAACAGCATACACGCGCCCAGTTGGCTTCTGATCTACTTGTTCACCCCTCGGAGCGTAGGACTGTTGCATTGACTGAGTCAAAGAGGCACCCTGATTGGCCCTCGAGGCCTGTGCTGACTATGCAGGCTAGTGACTCTGTGCCTGCCTTGAACCAGACACACCAGGTGTGCCACCCAACTGTGGGCAAAATCTCTTCAAGTTCCCCACTTGCCCACACTAATAACAAGTGAGCGGCTGGCCTCTACCCTGACTCTGGCCCTGAGAGCGAGCCGAAGATGAAGTTGCTCGCTGCCCTCCTCCCCTCTGTGGGCAAGCTGTAGACTTGTGGCCTAACTGACCACATTTGAAACAAGTGATGTCTCCCAGAACCCGAACTCGACACTGGAAAGGTAGACCTCGAATGCGCTCCTTGGGACTACTGGAGATTAGAACCCCTCTGCCTTTTACTGTCCCCCTGGCCATCCCGACTCCTCTTGGAGCCCCTTATCCTCTCATCCTCCACATGCATGATAGTCTCAAGATGGGTTGCGGCCTCCACAAGGCACCCATAGTCCTTAATCATAGATCCGGCCACTTTAAACATGAGCCCGGTCCGCAATTTCTTCTTGAACTCCAAACACTGGCGCTCCTCTATCGCCACTAACTCCGGTGCAAACCTTGACAAACTAGTGAACGTGGCCTCAAACTCAGTCACTAACGTGTTCAACTGCTTGAGTTGAGAAAACTGATCCCTCAACTTCTCTCTTACTGTAGCAGGTAAGTACTTGTTCTGGAAATGCGCCCCCGCACATACTTCCACCACTGACCCGTGTCTCCCTTCAACTGGAAGGATGCCAAGGTCACCCTCAAACCACCGTCTTCGATGCCAAGCATCTCAAATGTCTTCATCATCTGTTCTAGCCACTCATCAACCTTCAGTGGCTCCTTGGGATCACCTAAAAACTCGTCCGGATGCGACCGGAAGAACTCCCTCTTCAAGAAAGATGGCCCTACTTCAACTACTTGGGCCTGGACTTGATTCTCAGCCCTGAGAATGTCCATGGATTCCCTTAATGCTCCGGTCATCTTGCGGGCTAAGGTGCCCATGGCCTGCTGACTAACCGGTTCGGCCACATTGGCCTAACTAACTCCCTCATCTTGCGCCAGAATTTCATCCGATATAGGCATCTCATGCCTCCTAGGGCTACCACGCCTACCACCACGACCACGTCCTGACATCCTAATGAAGGTAACAAAGGAGATTAGCACATTTACAAATGTGCACATTTACAAATGTGCCGAAGCTATTTCACTCACGTCCAAATATGGCGGACAACGGTAACTCACTCCACATAAGCACATAATCACATAAACACATACGAATTTCCTTCCTAGATAGTGACTGTCTCACGGCGCTGCTAGAGTTCCAATTAGAAACAGCAGTGATCAAGTGCTCTTCTAATAGGATTTCCAGAAACCCTTAGATCCAATCAACGTCTTAGGAACCAAATTCCAAACCCATATAACCACATAAATATGTTATCATATAAGACGAACCCATTGTGGTACTAATCACTTCCCACGTACCCAAAGTATTCAAACCCGGTACGCTTTGATATCAAGTTTTAACGCCCTCAAAATGATACAAATAATCCAACTCATAATAGAAATGAATATAACATAATTGATACACTTTCATATATCAAAGTTCGTATTACAAAAGGAATTACATGCATTATACATTCATAAACGTTCATCCTGGACCCACAACATATAATGCAAGTTAATAACAACCAAAATAAATGCCTTACGGGTGTACATCTTTCCAAGTTATCACTTTGTTACAACAAAAGAGAGTCATAAGCTCTATACATGTAAAGCCCTCGGCTTGAATAAACATTTAAATACAAAAATAAAATAAAATAATAAAAGACAGAGCCTTCAGCTCTTGAGTCCTCTCAAGCTATGTCCTTGGAGGAAGCATATCACCAGCACCTGAAAATGGTTTCTCAAGTAAGGAAAGCCAAAGCCCAGTAGAGATCTACTAACACAATATATGAGGTTTAACTAAGATATGAGTGTTAGGTGAATGTTCAACATACATAACCAACTCACATTCCTTCCGTGATCATTCAATATTGATATTTACATCTCAATCCATTTCCATTCATTCATTTCAAATCAATTCAAGAATATAGTTCCTTGTTATCTAAACAACCCTAAATGAGGCTACAACTCATTGGTTCACAATTCAACAACAACCGTTATTCAAACACTTTAATTTCTGCCATTTTACGGAATTCACATTCGAGAGAATCGGCACCCATAAATATAAGGTTTCGGGACTTTCACCCTGGACACTCCGGCCAACTTAATTTTAAATGGAGTCCATCCCCTATCTCCTCCCAAACAATGGAGTACATCACTTATCTCCTCCCAAACAATGATACATAAACAATGTATTTAAAGGCATTGTCATATACGATGACTATCTATAACACATATCTAATGGTTTAATCAAACGTCATATTCAATGACATAATTTATATGATTAGTTTCAATTCACCTAATCCTCATGCAATTTCTACAACAATCATAGCTATTCTCCACCGATAGCCCAAAACAGATATTTCTAAACAGTTATATAATCTATATAACAGATAATTTATCAAACTTCCATAGGTGAGTGATTTAACAATTCCAAATACACTATTCATTCACATATCCTCCCAATTTCACATTTCCTATATCAATTTCATTATTTATACACAATGATTATCCAACCCAAATTAGGGCAAATTTTCTCATTTTTCAAATATTAACCCCAAGGCCAAATTTCACCATTTTAACACAAGAGACTTCATATTCAAAGCCCCATACTCATTTTGCAACCCAACATGGAAAAACCCCTCTTTTAATTTGAACCCAAACCCTAGTTTACCCAAATTCATTCCCAAATCCCATCATCTATACATAACAACAAATATCTAGGTTAAAAGCCATATTAAGGTGTAGAATATCCCTACCTTTAGTGTAGAAACCCAAAAGAGATAACGAGGAACTTCAAAGATGCCCAAACTCATTTTTATTCGGATCAATAAGAAGCCCATGGGATGATCCACCTTTTTAACAAAGGGACTAGGGTTGAGAGATCCCTAAATCTAGGTGTATTTGTAGAGAGAGAATATTTTAGAGAGAAAGAGTGCCGAATTAGGGTTTTGAGAAGAAAGGAAGTCAAAAAGTGATATAAAACTGCTCTGTTGCAAACTGATATTTGCGACCCTCACTCGAGTGAAGGAATTGTCACTCGAGCGACCAGACACAACAAGAAACCTCGTTTGAGCGTAGAATACATACCTTCAGGTACTTCACAGACGCACACTCTCGCTCGAGCACAAGAAGTCTCGCTCGAGCGAAGAATTTCACCTTCCTAGAAAATTCTGCGTCTGGGAAAAATACTGAGAACTCTCAAAGCTCGCTCGAGTGCAAGAAACCTCGCTCGAGCGAAGAAGCAAATTTCACAAGGCTCGCTTGAGCGAAGAAGCAAATTTCTAGACAACAACAACTTGAACAACTAGCAACTAACCTACTCCGAACATGCCCAAGACATTCCAATACTCCAACCCAAAGACGAAAGAGGGAAAACAAGACATGGATAACAATATTAAACCACGAAACCCGAATACAGAATACAATGAAGGTTGGGTCAAAACCAGGATCGCTATAATTTTCGTCCCCTGAACACCCTTTTTCGAAGTTAAACATATGCATGTAAAACTGGAAATGTTGTTTCAAGACAAAGCAAAACACTAATAACCTATCCTTACCTAGCAAAAGGATTCTCCGCTTCATTTATTTATTGGTAAAAATGAATTTCAATACTTTTCTACACAATATAGTTAAGAAGAACCATATGAAAATTCTGATGCTAAGTATGCCAATACCTAGTCAAAATTAGATTGCGAGGTCTATATATTCTCAATCTATATGCCATTTGGATATTGGTCATCATTTAAGATAATAACTGTAGGGGAAGAGCTAAATGACACAATCCTTTTGAAAAAGGTTGTAACACTTGAAGTCAATGAAGTATAATTAAAGAACATTAAAGTCATACAAAACAATCGCACGGGTTTTGGTTGGATTAATAAAAACCATTATTTTGGTGATAACTATGAAAGAAACTAGAAATACACTAACAACGCTTGGGAAATAAAATAAAACCAGAACCAGTCTTTCAGACCTGAATAAACTTGCGTGCACGTTTTAAAACCTCGTGTCACAAACTCAATACTACTAAAACTACTTGGAGATATAACTCAAATTTACAGCACAGCTTTACAATTTACATTCCCGCATTACAATTTTTTCATGTTTATTTTTTCCCTCATAGATAGTATGTACATTATAAAAAGACAGTAATCTAGCAATGAACTATGCACGTAGCAAAAGATATTGCAACATGGAGTAGTACTTACAAACCAACAATCCAAAAGATGTTAAAGTTTTATAGGTACACACAAGTACAAAAGCTCACTGAACATTCTCTATGTCCTGGCAATTTATGGGACTAAAATTAGTATTTTGGCTATGTCGTAATCAAAGAACATGAAGGTTATTTTAAAAGCTTACCCGTATTTTACTACACCAATGGAACAATTATCCTTAATGTTCTTGTTTTCACTAGTAGAGTTTTCCTTCTTTGAGTGAATTTCATAGTATGAAAGAAACCTCCTCTGCACCAGCAAATGAAATGCTTAAAAAAAAAAGGTAAAAAGAGGAGCCTATCATGATGCTAATCTTATATATATAGTGGCAGACAAAAAAGGCAGCTAAAGGGGGGGGAGGGGGGCGATGGCCCCTACAAGGCTACAAAATTCACATGTAAATTTACTACTTTTGATGTTTCGTTTTGTGAACTCTAAAGGGGTGACCCCACAATTGAAAGCGAACTTTTTTGAAGACTTGGAAGTAAAACTCATTATCAATAATATCCCATAGTTTAAATTGTATTCATTAAATTTCAACAATAATACTACATTTTACCATATTTCTTTACTTTGTTATGCTTATTATCTTACTTATCGACATAATATTGGTGTAATCAGTTCCACCACTAATGTATATCTCTAATGCAATGCTGACAAACTAGTTTGACACATCAAATGGTAAGATAAAATAGTAAAAATAGATAGTTATTGTAGCATTACTCAAATTTCAATATCATTTCAAATAGGCAAAAAACAATAATGCTATAATGGCAATATCGTTTATCCTAATTGTGCCATAATTGTATTAGTTTAATGGGTACCACCACTTATACTCATTATCAATGCAGTGTTAACATATGAGATGATAAATAAAACATAAAAACAGATTGTGATCATTGCGTGTCCATCACCAATAAAAAGGTGGCCCACAATTTTTTCTATAGTAATGTACAATTTACATACAATTAATCTCACATACACAAAAAAATTTTGAGGTAAAAAAGACTTGTCATGCTATATCGATCATATTATCTAATTATATATTGTTTATCATGTCGTCTGTTACACATCACTATATTAGTCTTTTAATCCTAATTGTTTTGTATAATGAGAAAATGGTACTTACATAATTATCTTTGTACGCGTCTATCTTAATATCTGGTTTGTGTTTTGATCAGGAACTAAATTAGGTATAAATTATTTTTACTGGTTTAATAAAAATTTCTAACTTTTTTTAAACGTAAGAAATTTCATAAACAAGTGAATCTTTTAATATAACTTACACTTGCATATGATAACTTCACTAATAATAAAATAATTAAATTTTGTTGTCAATTTTAAATGCATATAAGTTGGCTCCTCTACATAGAATTTGTGCGTCCACCACTGTTATATATATTGCATTGTCAAATGCCAGTAGGGCCCTTGAGGAATACTTGGATGGAAAGCAATTATATCAGGATTTTCTTGAATTGAGAATTATAGAGAATCAAGAGCAATTAATTAGGCAGCAAACGTACAGTTAAATATTGGGCCAGAAACAAAGAAAGCACAAGACAACTAAATAGAACCTTGAGGTGTTGAAGAACTTGGTAATGCATTATAACTTCTCTAATTCAAGTGATTTTAAATGAGATTTAGGTAGTCAAATCCTTCATCTAAACTATGCTCATGTAGTAGATGCCAAGAACATATAAAACAACACTTGGTGGAAATGGCACTTACATGTTCCTCAAAGTCGAGACTAGTCAAATTGATGGAAAGGTTTCACATCAACAATAGCATCTAGAAAGGAGTAAAAAAAAATGAAACAGTTACAAATGTGGTTTCCTAAGGCATGTGTACTTCTAGGAGCAAACTTTTTAGCATTTAATCCAGGTCTAAAGTCATTGAAGCGGAGGTCAACTAAATAACATAAACCTATACGATAAGGCCAATGCAAAAAAAGCAATTTATATTATAAAGTCAAGTAGGGCAAAAGACCAAATAAGCACAATCATGGAATTTGATCATTACCATTCTATCTTGAGATTATTTTGAATACAAAATGTGATACTAATATTATTCAATAATGCTGCTCTGATGCACACAATAGTAGGGAAGAAATAAACGACTAACCATGAAACATCCATTTTTTAAACTTGTTCTAGTAAAAGGTATTTTCTATACAAACTTTAAAAGGGAGAAATAACTCCTTTTTTTTTTCTTTTCTTTTTTTTTTCAATTAATCCCCCGACATGTAATAATGCCTATCCTGGTAGCCCTGGACCGGGACAGGATTTTAAGAGGTTCCTCCAGCTTATGCATAATAGATTACTCTCCATAAACGTAGGAGTAGTTATCATTGTGTATTTTCTAACATTCGATTAAGTAGGAATTTTTTGTTTCCCTGCATCAAACCATATAAGGAAAGAAGTCTACTACATCTACATTTGAATCACAAAATAATCAAAAGAGTATAGGATATATATTTTTTGTTTTTTGATCAACCAAAAAACTTTATTCAAAATAAGGATAAGGATCTAGGCTGAAGAGAGGTTGGCTGGAATAACCAACCTTGAGTACTCTTCAGCCAGGATAAGGATCTAGGCTAAAGAGAGGTTGGCTGGAAAAACCAACTTTGAGTACTCTTCAGCCAGGATAAGGATCTAGGCTGAAGAGAGATTGGCAGGAAAAATCAACTTTGAGTACTCTTCAGCCGAGATGAGGATCTAGGCTGAAGAGTGGTTGGCAGGAATAACTAACTTTGAGTACTTTTCAGCTAGGGTAAGGATCTAGGCTGAAGAGAGGTTGGCAGGAATAACCAACTTTGAGTACTCTTCAGCCAGGATAAGGATCTAGGCTGAAGAGTGGTTGGCAGGAAAAACCAACTTTGAGTACTCTTCAGCCGAGATGAGGATCTAGGTTGAAGAGTGGTTGGCAGGAATAACCAACTTTGAGTACTCTTTAGCCGAGATAAGGATCTATGCTGAAGAGGTTGGCTGGAAAAACCAACTTTGAGTTCTCCTCAGCCGAGATAAGGATCTAGGCTAAAGAGAGGTTGGCTGGAATAACCAACTTTGAGTTATCTCCAGCCAAGATAAAGATCTAGGCTGAAGTGACTTGGCAGGTATAACCAAACAGATTACAAAACTCTTGAGCCAAGAAGGATATCTCGGCCACAAAAAAGAAGACAAATTACAAAGAAGAGCATAACTGAACGAAGAGTTCAAGAAAAAACACATTTCATTCCATTTCAAATTTCAAAGTACAGAGGAGGGGCCTTAGCCTGGTTACAAATTCTTGGCAGTAAAAGAAAAAATCAGGCAAAGAGATCGTCCAAGTCTGCATCAAGGTCAACCCGAGCTTCACCACTCGGCATCCTGGTCCCAGCCGGAAGGTCGGTCGTAGGCACGTTTTCAACCGTGCTTGGCGCCAGTGGCTCCACCTGAGTTGATTGAGCAGTCTGGTGACCTTGATCTTTGGCAGGAGACGGGGCGTTGTTTGACTCTTGGGACTCTTCCTCCTTCCCCTCTTGCAGAAACTTCTGTTGGATGATGTGGGCATATTCTTCCATATAGCTCGGGATGAAGTGAGGAGGAGGGTTCTAGAATACCTCGGTTTCTTCCCCTTGACCGAGCTTTAGGGCGGCTGCCTTCCACCCACACTTGAAGAAAATATCTTTGGCAGCTTCGCACTGCAAAACGTATGTGGCTTCGCCTTCCTTATAACCGCGGTCCTCCGCGTCTTCCATCTTCTTTTTCAGCTCAGCTATCTCGGCGTCTTTTTTCTTCTCGAGCTTAGCCAACTCACGCAGATAGCGGTCCTTTCGCTCAGCCAAGGCCTTTTGCTTGTCTGCCTCCGCCGAGCTGACCAGCTCGGTGAGTCGAGCGACTTCAGATTCGAGCCCGATCATTTTTTCCTTCACTTCTTATAGTTCGGCTGTCCTGGCGTTGGCATTTACCACGGCCAGCCGTGCTGTCTTACGAAGCTCCAAAACTCGCTTGTGAGCGATGTGGTTCTTTTGCATGGCCTACAAAAGAGGTGGCAGTTATGAACAGAAACCAAGCAAATAGTTGTTGATTAATGGATGACAGTTAGGGGAACACTTACCAGCACCATTAACTTAGTAGCCGAATGGATGGCCTTCAGCTTGGTGAGGTGATCGTGGTGCTCCATATCGGCGGGCAGACACACGCTTTTGGCGAGATTGAAAGCGAGCGAGTGGTCCTTGTCTACTACCACCGAATCAGTGCTGGAAACAGGCCGGTTCTTGTATGTTATCTTTGGTGCCCATTTAGAAGGGCTAGCCCAGTCAGAACCCATGGGCTCTTGGCTCGGTTGTGTAGATTAGGGAAGCAAGGTGTCGTCGTCATCCACAAGGTGTTGTGGCTCTGTTGAGGGAGTGCGAGCGCACTTTCTCGACTGGGATGACGAGGCTTGGGCTGTTGGGAGGGCCACCATTGCATCAATTGTTTGACTAGCTGAAGTTGTCTCGGTCTGAACCCCACTGTCTGGGATTGAAGTTGTCTCGGTGATTAGGGCTCGCACAGCTTGGCGCTTTGCCATTTCTTGTTCTGCGGTTAGGGGAATAAGGTTGATTTTGGAGAGAGTTGGATCTGGTTCTGGTGAAGGCTCTAGAAGGAAATCAGTTACCCTGATCTTCCTCCTTCCACTATATCTGTATGTTGGTTCAAAGTTGAGTAGCTCGGCCCAGCCTCGATCGCGGTATCGAAGCGCGGTACGAGAGCGTCCAAGTTGGGGGTGATGATACTGTGACTTTAGTTGGTTCAAATCTGCATAAGGAAAAGGCAAATGGTTAGCACGGTGATAAACTTACAAACCAGCAAGGGAAAAAAACATACAGAAGTAAGAACCGAGGTGGTCTTACCAGCAGTCCCTCTGTCCAATTTATGTTGTAGGACCGGTATTTGGTTCTGGTCCTCGAAGTTACCAGAAACCTAGAAAAAGTCATCATCGTTTAAGTCTTTATCCGGTGTGTGTTTTTTTTTATTATTTTCTCTCGGTGGCGTCTTATTCTTAAATAATATACCCAACGTCTTCATTCTGGCCAAGTGAGTATTGGTGAAGTAGCTCGGCTAAACTGAGGTTAAGGCCAAGCCGGCGATTTAGCTCGGCGATGCCATTTATTATTCTGTAAGAATTGGTGCTAAGTTGGGTTGGGCATAGTCTAGTCTGCCTAAGGAATTCACATAATAGTGGTTGAATAGGGAATCAGAGTCCGGCCTCTACAATGGAAATGATGGTGAAGGGAACGAAGCCCGGTTTTTCCCATGGAGTTGTATCTAGCTCGGCTAGTGAAAGATGAACATCATCAGGGATGTTGTAGTCCTTGCGGAACACGGCAATAGCCCCGGGTGAGTTTACTAAAAATCGGTATTTCCCCATGATTACCTTAAGGCTGTGAATAAGTTAAACCTAGCTCGGTGTAACTGGGGCCTTGGTTGGTTCGGTTGAGCAGAGCTGCATAGGCGCAGGGTGCGAAGGCGTGCCTGGCCAGCACTAGTCAAGTCTGCAAAGTGGAAATAACAAGTGTTATGCCCAGATCACTGACCGGGCTAAAAAAGAAGAAAGATAAACGCAAAAAACCCTAGTCCGACTAAAGAGGTTGCAGCCCATTCTTAGTTCGGTTTTGGCTAGGTCGGAGAGCTGGATTGGCCTCAAGATTTAGCTCGGTCACTGGGAAAGCTTTCTAGTTTGGTCGAGTACACACCTAATACAACTAGGTGCCTAGTTCGATCGTGGTGCTATTCTGGATCAAAGGGATTTCATAAACAGATTGATCGTGATATCCAGATAAAGTGTGATTAAGAAGTCTGGGTGTGTGAGTTTTGAAGATTTGTGTTAAAACTACAAGAATGTGTTTTAGAAAACATGTGTATATATTGCTATACTATACACATTCGCAAAAGTAAAAAAACAAAAGAAGGAGAAGAATTTGAGTCACTTACAGCTTTGAGATGAGGGGATGAAGGTCAGGGTTATAGGGCTGCCGACGAAAACGCACAGCTTTTCAGATGCTAGGATGGAAACTCAGAAGGCAAGAAACGAAGATGAACAGTTGGTGTCTCTAATTCAAAAAGGAGGTTTTTTGTATAAAGCAAGGATTGGGCGGGACTGTTTCAAAATTTTTGAAGTACGAAGACGGCTGTGACAGCTATCCTGGCCAATGGGGTCCTGCCACGTGTCCAAGGCGAATAGAAAGCAATTCAGATGTGCAGGACTGAAAAGACGTTTTGACCGGACAAATTGGTAACCCGGTGGTCAGGGGTAACACTTTAGCTCGGCTAAAAGGCTAACTTTTGAGCTCAGTTGAAACAAGTAATCCCATATTCATTGCTGTGTAGATGGAATTAAGAGGCAATTGAGAGGGTAATTTATAAATAAAATTGGGCCGAGCTAAAGGCTTCTTTGGAAGTTCAGGCCCACATGTCAGACCGAGATAAGAGCTGCTGTGGCTCGGTCTAAAAACTGACGAAGTTGGGCCAGGCGAGGTTCGGACCGAGCTATGGGCCGGGGTGTTTGGGCTTCGCAAGTTGGACCTCGTCCTTGTTAGCTCGGTCAGAGACTCCAGCAGTTAGCTCGGTTTGAACAGACAACTAAGGTACAAGAGAATAAGGGCCGAGCTAGGTGTTGCGTATGAAGACACCAGATTTAAGTATGACAAAGGGCTAGTGTTAGCACAGTTATATTGTTATTCAACCGTGGTAGTCATCTCACTTGATTTGTAGTGAGTAGGGTGTGTGATTCCTAGGAGGACTCTGCATTGAGGAATAAGAGTCCTACTAGGATTGTGCCAGGCAGAAACTATAAAAGCTTATGATAGAACCTACGTACAGGTATCACAATTTTGACTCTCGAATACACTAAGCTATTTGTCTATTTTGCTGACTTAGGCATCAGAGAGGTATCCGGCACACACCCGCCGGCAAACTCACGTTTGCGTTTTCAGGGAGTGAAAGCGACGACGTTTGGAGGAGTTCAAGCTTGATCAACAGGATTATACGAGAAGATTATTCTGCGCTCGTACAATTGGCGCCGTCTGTGGGAAGTCCACAAAGAATTGATCAAGCCTTCCTCTCTAGTTGGAAGTAATGGCGCACAATGAAAACTTGCCGCAATCGGCTATTGATGGGCAAACCTCGGAGGGGGGTGAGAGACGCGAAGGTTTGCTTTCTATCCCTCCCATGGCGGATTTAGAACCCTAGCGACAGAACTCCTAGAGAGATGCAAGGGAGAGATAGGGCACTAGCTCCCGTCGATCTCAAAGTCCTGATAAACAGAGGCGGATGCTGGATCCTCAAGTTCTGGAGGATTACGTGAGGGAGCAGGACGAGTTAATTAGGAAGATTGTAGCAGACATGGAGACAATGAAGCGCCAGATAAAAGGGAAAGGGGCGGCGACAGGAGAGGTGCGCAAAGGCAACACGCCCCATCGCTATTCGGAGGATCGTGATAGGCATACCACACCATCACAAGTAGAAAGTAGGAGCCCTAGAACAGGCGACACTCAATCGAGTACTAGTTACTCCAGGTCTGAGAGAACGAGAACTGAGAGGTCATGTACTGAGGGTAGCACCTGTTGGCCCTCGCACACGCACCAGACGACATCTAGGCACACGGAGTTGCCTAGATCATCTGACTTGCGAACAGTACTTGAAGAAAGGGCCCGATGGAAGGAGGACACCAGGGCTCACGACCCACGCAGAGTTTCAGCACTACAATGATTGGCCCCTAGGACACATGGGAGTGTCGAGGTAGGAATGCCAATGTCGTGCCTTACTTACGAACCAGCGGACAAAATGTTGGCAAGGTTACAGAGCTTGCCGTTCGTTCCAGTAATAGAGAACGCACCACTACCTTCAGGCTTCCACCAGCCCAAATTCACTACTTATGAGGGGAAGACAGACCCCTACATGCACTTAAGCCACTTTCGCCAGGTTATGGCAGTATACCGGCGAAACGAGACCCTGATGTGTATCTTGTTCCTATCTAGCCTTGGCGACCTAGGTCTAACCTGGTTCGAAAGGCTACCAGAAGGCAACATCATCTCCTAGGCACAATTGGCAGAGGCGTTCGTGACTAGGTTCAGAACAAACACCAAGACACCAGTGGAGATCAATCAGCTACTCTCTATTGACATGGGCGACAAGGAGACGTTGAGATCCTACAACAGTCGATATTGGGAGACTTTCAACCAGATAGGAGATTGCCCCACAAATCTCGCCATCGCGCAATACAAAAAGGGTCTACCAGTCGGAAACAAGTTGAGGGACTCAATTACTATGATGCCACCTCTCACGATGGAGGCCCTAATGGAGAGAGTGCACCAACATATCCGCGTGGAGGAAGATAGCGCCCGGGCTAAAGCAAAATCTGGCTCAACAGTAATGCCAGACAAAAAGACTGCAGCAAAAGTCAACACGATAGAACAACCAAATAGGAATGGGCGAGGCAGGTGAGCCAACTAGGAGGACCTAGAAAAAAGGAGGTTAAGAGTTCACACTACTATCACCACTGTGTTTAATAAACCCATCTACCAAATTCTCAGCGAGGTAAAGAATGAACCCTTCGTTCGGTGGCCAACCAAGTTGGGAGTAGCACAAAGGGGCTACGACGAGAGGTCCCGTTGCACTTTCCATGATGAGAAGGGGCACCTAACTGAAAACTGCACACCCCTGAGGCAACATCTGGAAGAATTAGTAGCTGCTGGTCACCTAGACCAGTATATTGAAGGGGGAACACAGCCAGCCCCCTAGGACCTCAACGGGCTAAACGGGATGCCGGTGGACGAACCACCCCAAGGCGTAATCAATGTTATTCATGGGATCATTGAACCTGAGTGGGTATGTGAACTCAGGGGGATGATAAAGAAGGTAGAGCACCTGAATGAGGTATTAAGTGCACAACCCGCCATCAAAAAGGGCAAAACAGAGGCTACGAACGTCATATCCTTTTCAGACAAGGACCTAGCAAGGCTACATTGCCCTCGCAATGACGCACTGGTGGTAACTTTACGTGTCAAGAACTTCGACATCAAGCAAATCCTGATTGACCAAGGAAGTTCGTGCGAGATAATGTATTATGAAACCTTCAAACAGCTGAAACTAGAGGACAAAGACTTGGCCCCTGCAACATCCCCCCTAGTTGGCTTCAACTCAATGCCAGAATGGCCAGTAGGCAAGATAATCCTCCCAGTCAAAGCTGGGACCATGACTAAATAAGTGGAATTCTGGGTATTGAAGGTCCCTTCCACTTACAACATAATCCTGGGAAGAACATGGCTACACGCCATGCGATCGGTAGCGTCAACCTACCATCAAGCACTGCGGTTCCCCAATGAAGCCGGAGTAATTGAAGAGGTCTTGGGAGACCAAATCATGTCAAAACAGTGCTTCGTCATAGTAAATGGCAGCCGGGCTGCAAAAGGATATGTACAGATGGTAGAAGAGCCTGAGAGCAATGAACTATTTGCGGAAGTTGGCAAGGTAGCAGAACAGAAGGCAGTGGAGGGCTTGGTTGAAGTAAGGGTAGATGAAAAGAACCCAGAAAGGTTCTTTTTGCTAGGCTCGTCTTTGTCTAGCACTGAGAGAACCGAGTTAATGGAATTCTTAATCTCAAATATCGAAGTGTTCGCCTGGACGCCATATGACATACCTGGCATAGACCCTACCTTCATCTGCCACAAACTTAATGTCCACCCAAACGCCAACCCAATCATACAGCACACTCGTAGATCAACACTCCACCACGTGGAAATAGTGGCGGAGGAAGTGGGAAACTTGCTGGAGGCAGGAGCCATCAGAGAAGTGCACTATCCCAGGTAGATATCCAATACTGTAGTAGTTCCAAAGAAGAATGAAAAATGGCGTGTTTGCGTGGACTACAAAACAGTCAACAAGGCATGCCCAAAGGATAGCTTTCCCTTACCCAGGATAGACCAACTGGTAGACTTAACGGCAGGGCACAATCGACTTAGCTTCTTTGATGCGTATAGAGGTTACCAGCAGATCACTATCTATGAGCCAGACCAGGAGGTCACATCTTTTACAACGCCCAGAGGATTGTATTGTTACAAGGTCATGCCCTTTGGCCTAAAAAATGTAGGGGCCACATTCCAACGGATGGTCACCAAAATGTTTGAACCATTGTTAAGCAAAACAATGGAGGCTTACATAGATGACATGGTGGTCAAAAGCAAGGATGAGAAAGACCATCTCAGGGACCTAGAAGAAATGTTCCAAATACTAAAAAAGAACAAGTTGCGTCTAAATGCATCTAAGTGTGCGTTCGGCGTAGGATCAGGCAAGTTCCTAGGCTTCCTTGTGACCAACCGAGGTATAAAAGCAGACCCCTCTCAGATCAAAGCAATCCAGGATCTAGAGAGGCCCAACACAGTAAAAGAGATGCAGCATCTCATTGGCCTAGCTGCCACACTCAACCGGTTCATAAGTCGGTCATCAGACAGATGTCAACCATTCTTTCAAGCATTGAAGGCCAAGTTTGAGTGGGATGAAGAATGCGACCAACCGTGCCCTAGAGAGCTTGAAAGAGTACATGACCTCTCGTCCATTGCTAGTAACCCTAGTACCTGGAGAAGAACTCTTCTTGTACTTAGCAGTTTCATAGCATGCGGTCAGCGCAGTGTTGGTCAGAGCGGAAGGAATCCAACACCTGCCTATCTTTTATGTTAGCAAGACCTTGCTGGGGATAGAAACTAGGTACCTACCATTGGAAAAGCTGGCCTTAGCTTTGATGATGGCCTCAAGGAAGTTATCACATTACTTCCACGCCCACACCATAATCGTCTTGACCGCTTTTCCCTTCAAAGCTTTGTTTGAGAGGGCGGATTTTTCTGGACGAATCTTGAAATGGGCGGTGGAGTTGGGACAGTTCGACATCAAGTTTCAACCCAGAACCGCAATAAAAGCCCAAGCTCTGGCAGACTTTGTGGCAGAGTTCACACCAAGAAGCCATCACATCTGCCCAGTTGACTTAACTGATACAACCGAAAAGGGGATGGAAAGTGCCGCAGGAATTGCGCAGCCCCCCAAACAAGAGGCCCAGCCACATCCCAAGTCATACCGGATTGAAGAAAAGGAGGAAAAGGCAAACCGTGCTATACCCGACAAAGACTCATCAACAAGTAAAAACTTGGTACAGTCAGATAGTGAAAAGCAAACCCCACCAGTAGGCATGGACTTGGAAGAAAACATCAGCAACACTCATGACCCCAAGACATCATCCGACCCCTTCACTTGCTGGAAGCTATTCGTTGGAGAGATGTGGAAGCTCTTAGTGGATGGAGCATCCAATAGGCACGGTGCAGGACTTGGCATAGTCCTCATCTCACTAGATGGCCTGATAGTGAAACAAGCAGTCAACCTTGGCTTCCTAGCATCAAACAATGAAGCAGAGTACAAAACACTTCTAGCAGGCCTAAAATCAGCACTCTTTATGAAGGCCACCGAGCTAATGGTTTATAGTGACTCCCAGCTGGTAGTAAACCAGATTTCAGGCAATTACGAGGCAAAAGATGAGAGGATGGCTAAGTACCAAGAGTTAGTCAGAAAGGAGATCATGAAGTTCGAAGTAGTGCGAATAGAGCAGATCGGTCGAGACGAAAACAGCAGAGCAGACGAACTGGCAGGTTTTGCCTCCATGGCAGACATATCTATCCCACATCCATTACTGATTGAATTCTTACCCAGACCAAGTATTGAAGAACCCGAAATAACAGAGGTATGTTGTGCCGAACTAGGCCCTTCATGGATGGATCCCATTATTGTATTCTTAAAAGGCGGCATCGTACCTGAAGAGAAGAAAGAGGCTAACAAGATCAGAGCAAAGTCGCAGCGATTTTGGCTCTCTCCATCATTGGCGTTATACAAAAAATCCTTCACAAGACCTTACTTGAAATGTGTCCATCCTAGCAAGGTCGAGGCATTCTTGTTCAAGATACACGAAGGCGTATGTGGAAGCCACCAAGGGGGAAGATCATTGGCCTACAGAGCAATTTCACAAGGATATTGGTGGCCTTACATGCAAGCAGATTCAGAGAAGTATATCAAGAAGTGCAAGAAATGTCAGAAGTTTGCACACCAAATACATCAACCAGCCAGAGAGCTTCTACCATTAACTAGCCCATGGCCCTTTGCGATATGGGGGTTGGACATAGTAGGACCACTTCCAACAGCACCCAGCAACAGAAAGTTCTTTCTCGCAGCAACGGATTACTTCACGAAGTGGGTAGAGGCTGAAGCACTCACATCAATAAAGGAGAAAGATGTTAAGAAGTTTGTTTGGCAGAATATTATAACCCGATTCGGCATACCAAAGGCTCTGATATCCTATAATGGCACTCAGTTCGACGACAAGATCTTCAGGGGCTTCTGCGAGGAATACAAGATAGAATTCTACAACTCTACACCAGCATACCCTCAAGCAAATGGCCAGGCAGAAGCATCAAACAAAGTTGTCTTGGATGGCTTGAAGAAAAGGTTAGAAAGAGCAAAAGGCAAGTGGGCTGAGGAGCTTCCTCATGTTCTATGGGCTTACTGCACCACACTTCGGCGATCAACTGGTGAAACGCCTTTTTCTTTGGCCTATGGCATGAAGGCAGTAATCCCACTGGAAGTAGGTCTCCCCACCATTAGAAGTGAAAATTTTGACCCAGACTTGAATGGAGAAGCCATAACCTTGGAAATCGACCAAGAAGAAGAGAAAAGAGAAAGAGCACTGGTTCACATTGCCTCATACCGGCAAGAGTTATCCAGAAAATATAACAAGACGGTACATCTGAGGCAATTCAAGATTGGAGATTAGGTGCTACGCAAAGTAATGGGAAACACTCTGGTACCCGGAGATGGCAAGTTAGGGCCTAATTGGGAAGGACCATACAAAGTGGTTGGTTTAGCAGGAAAATGGGCATATCACTTGGAAGATGGAGACAACAAGGCCATTTCCAGGCCATGGAACACTGCCAATCTCAAACTATTTTATTTTTAGCTTTTTCCTTAGAATAAATGTAGTTCTTCCTTTTTTCAAATAATACAAATAGTTTACTTTTTCAGCATAAAGTCTTCGTTTTGTAAAAGTTATTCTCAGTCAGTGTCAACTAGGGGCAACAGAAGAGAGGTTGGCAGGAATAACCAACTTTGAGTACTCTTCAGCTAGGATAAGGATTTAGGCTGAAGAGAGGTTGGCTGAAATAACCAACTTTGAGTACTCTTCAGCCAGGATAAAGATCTAGGCTGAAGAGAGGTTGGCTGGAATAACCAACCTTGAGTACTCTTCAGCCAGGATAAAGATCTAGGCTGAAGAGAGGTTGGCTAGAATAACCAACTTTGAGTACTCTTCAGCCAGGATAAGAATCTAGGCTGAAGAGAGATTGGCAGGAAAAATCAACTTTGAGTACTCTTCAGCCAAGATGAGGATCTAGGCTGAAGAGTGGTTGGCAGGAATAACCAACTTTGAGTACTTTTTAGCCAGGGTAAGGATCTAGGCTAAAGAGAGGTTGGCAGGAATAACCAACTTTGAGTACTCTTCAGCCAGGATAAGGATCTAGGCTGAAGAGTGGTTGGTAGGAAAAACCAACTTTGAGTACTCTTCAGTCGAGATGAGGATCTAGGTTGAAGAGTGGTTGGCAGGAATAACCAACTTTGAGTACTCTTTAGCCGAGATAAGGATCTATGCTGAAGAGGTTGGTTGGAAAAACCAACTTTGAGTTCTCCTCAGCCGAGATAAGGATCTAGGCTAAAGAGAGGTTGGCTGGAATAACCAACTTTGAGTTCTCTCCAGCCAAGATAAAGATCTAGGCTAAAGAGACTTGGCAGGTATAACCAAACAGATTACAAAACTCTTGAGCCAAGATGGATATCTTGGCCACAAAAAAAGAAGACAAATTACAAAGAAGAGCATAACCGAACGAAGAGTTCAAGAAAAAACACATTTCATTCCATTCCAAATTTCAAAGTACAGAGGAGGGGCCTTAGCCTGGTTACAAATTCTTGGCAGTAAAAGAAAAAATCAGGCAAAGAGATCGTCCAAGTCTGCATCAAGGTCAACCCGAGCTTCACCACTCGGCATCCCGGTCCCAGCCGGAAGGTCGGTCGTAGGCACGTTTTCAACCGTGCTTGGCGCCAGTGGCTCCACCTAAGTTGATTGAGTAGTCTGGTGACCTTGATCTCTGGCAGGAGGCGGGGCGTTGTTTGACTCTGGGGACTCTTCCTCCTTCCCCTCTTGCAGAAACTTCTATTGGATGATGTGGGTATATTCTTCCATATAGCTTGGGATAAAGTGAGGAGGAGGGTTCTGGAATACCTCGGTTTCTTCCCCTTGACCGAGCTTTAGGGCGGCTTCCTTCCACCCACACATGAAGAAAATATCTTTGGCAGCTTCGCACTGCAAAACGTATGTGGCTTCGCCTTCCTTATAACCGCGGTCTTCCGCGTCTTCCATCTTCTTTTTCAGCTCAGCTATCTCGGCGTCTTTTTTCTTCTCGAGCTTAGCCAACTCACGCAGATAGCGGTCCTTTCGCTCAGCCAAGGCCTTTTGCTTGTCAGCCTCCGTCGAGCTGACCAGCTCGGTGAGTCGAGCGACTTCAGATTCGAGCCCGGTCATTTTTTCCTTCACTTCTTATAGTTCGGCTGTCCTAGCGTTGGCATCTACCACGGCCAGCCGTGCTATCTTACGAAGCTCCAAAACTCGCTTGTGAGCGATGTGGTTCTTTTGCATGGCCTACAAAAGAGGTGGCAGTTATGAACAGAAACCGAGCAAACAGTTGTTGATTAATGGATGACAGTTAGGGGAACACTTACCAGCACCATTAACTTAGTAGCCGAATGGATGGCCTTCAGCTTGGTGAGGTGATCGTGGTGCTCCATATCGGCGGGCAGACATACGCTTTTGGCGAGATTGAAAGCGAGCGAGTGGTCCTTGTCTACTACCACCGAATCAGTGCTGGAAACAGGCCGGTTCTTGTATGTTATCTTTGGTGCCCATTTAGAAGGGCTAGCCCAGTCAGAACCCATGGGCTCTTGGCTCGGTTGTGTAGATTAGGGAAGCAAGGTGTCGTCGTCATCCACAAGGTGTTGTGGCTCGGTTGAGGGAGTGCGAGCGCACTTTCTCGACTGGGATGACGAGGCTTGGGCTGTTGGGAGGGCCACCACTGCATCAATTGTTTGACCTGCTGGAGTTGTCTCGGTCTGAACCCCACTGTCTGGGATTGAAGTTGTCTCGGTGATTAGGGCTCGCACAGATCGGCGCTTTGCCATTTCTTGTGTTGCGGTTAGGGGAATAAGGTTGATTTTGGAGAGAGTTGGATCTGGTTCTGGTGAAGGCTCTAGAAGGAAATCAGTTACCCTGATCTTCCTCCTTCCACTATATCTGTATGTTGGTTCAAAATTGAGTAGCTCGGCCCAGCCTCGATCGCGGTATCGAAGCGCGGTACGGAGAGCGTCCAAGTTGGGGTATTGATACTGTGACTTTAGTTGGTTCAAATCTGCATAAGGAAAAAGGCAAACGGTAAGCACGATGATAAACTTACAAACAGAAAGGGAAAAAAACATACAGAAGTAAGAACAGAGGTGTCCTTACCAGCAGTCCCTCTGTTCCAATTTATGTTGTAGACCGGTATTTAGGCTTCCTGGTCCTCGAAGTTACCAGAAACCTAGAAAAAGTCATCATCGTTTAAGTCTTTATCCGGTGTGTTTTTTTATTATTTTCTCTCGGCGGCGTCTTATTCTTAAATAATATACCCAGCCGTCTTCATTCTGGCCAAGTGAGTATTGGTGAAGTAGCTCGGCTAAACCGAGGTTAAGGCCAAGCCGGCGATTTAGCTCGGCGATGCCATTTATTATTCTGTAAGAATTGGTGCTAAGTTGGGTTGGGCATATTCTAGTCCGCCTAAGGAATTCACATAATAGTGGCTGAACAGGGAATCGGAGTCCGGCCTCTACAATGGAAATGACGGTGAAGGGAACGAAGCCCGGTTTTTCCCATGGAGTTGTATCTAGCTCGGCTAGTGAAAGATGAACATCATCAGGGATGTTGTAGTCCTTGCGGAACTCGGCAATAGCCCCAGGTGAGTTTACTAAAAATCGGTATTTCCCCATGATTAACTTAAGGCTGTGAATAAGTTAAACCTAGCTCGGTGTAACTGGGGCCTTGGTTGGTTCGGTTGAGCAGAGCTGCATAGGCGCAGGGTGCAAAGGCATGCCTGGCCAGCACTAGTCAAGTCTGCAAAGTGGAAATAACAAGTGTTATGCCCAGATCACTGACCGGGCTAAAAAAAAAGAAAGATAAACGCAAAAAACCCTAGTCCGGCTAAAGAGGTTGCAGCCCATTCTTAGTTCGGTTTTGGCTAGGTCGCAGAGCTGGATTGGCCTCAAGATTTAGCTCGGTCACTGGGAAAGCTTTCTAGTCAGTTGAGTACACACCTAATACAACTAGGTTCCTAGTTCGGTCGTGGTGCTATTCTGGATCAAAGGGATTTCATAAACAGATTGATCGTGATATCCAGATAAAGTGTGATTAAGAAGTCTGGGTGTGTGAGTTTTGAAGATTTGTGTTAAAACTACAAGAATGTGTTTCAGAAAACATGTGTATATATTGCTATACTATACACATTCGCAAAAGTAAAAACAAAGAAGGAGAAAGAATTTGAGTCACTTACAGCTTTGAGATGAGGGGATGAAGGTCAGGGTTATAGGGCTGCCGACGAAAACGCACAGCTTTTCAGATGCTAGGATGGAAACTCAGAAGGCAAGAAACGAAGATGAACAGTGGTGTCTCTAATTCAAAAAGGAGGTTTTTTGTATAAAGCAAGGATTTGGGCGGGACTGTTCAAAATTTTTGAAGTACGAAGACGGCTGTGACAGCTATCCTTGGCCAATGGGGTCCTGCCACGTGTCCAAGGGAATAGAAAGCAATTCAGATGTGCAGGGACTGAAAAGACGTTTTTTGACCGGACAAATTGGTAACCCGGTAACACTTTAGCTCGGCTAAAGGCTAACTTTGAGCTCAGTTGGAAACAAGTAATCCCATATCATGCTGTGTAGATGGAATTAAGAGGCAATTGAGAGGGTAATTTATAAATAAATTGGGCCGAGCTAAAGGCTTCTTTGGAAGTTAGGCCACATGTCAGACCGAGATAAGAGCTGCTGTGGCTCAGTCTAAAAACTAACGAAGTTGGGCCAGGCGAGGTTCGAACCGAGCTATGGGCCGGGGTGTTTGGGCTTCGCAAGTTGGACCTCGTCCTTGTTAGCTCGGTCAGAGACTCCAGCAGTTAGCTCGGTTTGAACAGACAACTGAGGTACAAGATAATAAGGGCCGAGCTAGGTGTTGCGTATGAAGACACCAGATTTAAGTATGACAAAGGGCTAGTGTTAGCACGGTTATACTGTTATTCAACCGTGGTAGTCATCTCACTTGATTTGTAGTGAGTAGGGTGTGTGATTCCTAGGAGGACTCTGCATTGAGGAATAAGAGTCCTACTAGGATTGTGCCAGGCAGAAACTATAAAAGCTTATGACAGAACCTACGTACAGGTATCACAATTTTGACTCTCGAATACACTAAGCTATTTGTCTATTTTGCTAACTTAGGCATCGGAGAGGTATCCGGCACACACCTGCGGCTGGCTCACTTTTGTGTTTTCAGGGAGTGAAGCAACGACGTTTAGAGGAGTTCAAGATTGATCAATAGGATTATACGAAAAGATTATTCTGGGCTCGTACAGAAAGCATGGAATACCAATAGATAAATGTAGTTAAAACAGGGTGTGTATCACCAAAAATAGAATAACATTGTCATGAACATTATCCATAGCTCTAATCTCAAGAACTTATCCTTCAACAACAGATGAAAATCAAGGATAGAAACTCCATTATAACATAATTAAGGCAACAAGATTTATTATGAATCAAAAACCAATAAAAATTTGAGTTAAAATGCAAAATTACCTCATCAAGGGGGTTCTCAAATTGGAGGTTCACACTCTCAGCATGTGCACGCATAATAGGAACTCTTATGCACGTGGCAGTTACTTTGACATTCATGTCATTCTACAATAGCAAATAAAATTATTATCAAAAGAAAAAGAAAAAATAAAAGTACATCATGCAGACTACGCAAATTGTCCAAGTCAATTAGAGACCACAACACACATATATACATAAATCTAAAGAGATCTTGAGAATTAAATATAAAAAACCAAGTCTATACACTTACCCAGATTTTCCTGGTCTCTTTTACTAGTTTCATTTCCTCTTCATTGTAGCCATTTGACAGGATAGGTGCATTGTGTAAGAAGAGATTAAAAACATACTGCATGTAGTTGTATTAAGAGGTAATTTGAACAATTAGATATAATAAATAAGGATTAACCATTTATCTCAATTTTGAATTCAAGAAACATGAACAGATAGACAACCTGTTGATTGAAGATATTACAAGTTGGAGGCTTTCCTTCCAGGAGCTTACGGTAAAAATAAGAGAACAAAAAAAAAAAAAAAAATCAAATTTGAAGGATTGTCAAAGCTACTTATCAAATATCAAGAAGGAAAAAAAAAAGAATAGTAGAGATGATATTAAGATGGGAGAAACAAAAAAACCTCACGAGTCTGCTGCTCAAGCTCCTCCATTGCAGCAGCACCAGCACCACTAGCTGCTTGGTACGTACTCACAACCATGTGCAATACCTGCATCATTAATACATGCAATAGATGTAGGTGAAACATCAGCCTCAAACCAGTAGTTGGGTCAGGCCTTTAAAAAATGCTTTGCAATTCTCTTACTTGAGATACAAAAGTTTTCTTTTGGGGGGTAATTCTGAAACTTATGATAAAAGTATTCTAGTTAGTAGTCATTTCAGGGTGCCTATTAGTGCTTGGTTGTATTTTCTAAATATATTTCTACCCATTGGGATGGGATATTACATTCTTCAAGTGATTATTTGTGCTGGATGGTAGGGCTTTCGTTGGTGTTCTTTTTACTCCAAATTAGATTGTTTGTTTGGATATTGAAGAATCATCAACTGCACACAAATTTGAGTTCATTTTTTATACCGTATCCTTAAGGTGTCATTTCAAGACTTGTGCTCTCAGGTTGCGAAAGTTTCTTGTTACTCCAGATCAGATTCTTTGTTTGGATATTAAAGAATCATCAATTGTGAAAAAATTAAAGTTCATTGTTTATTACATACCCTTAAGGTATCAATTCAAAACTTATGCTCCCAAGTTGTGAAAGTAAGATTTTAATGGGGTAATTTTTTGTGTTCCCCTCATTTTTAGAGAGGTTGTATTTGTGTTCCTTGGGGCATCATTGGGTTCCCATAGTTTGCATCTTTTTGTATATCTTTATCATGTCGACTTCTTACTCTCAAGCTATGGGAGGTTGCTTCCTTCATTTCCAACAGGAGTGTATTGAGCTCTATGACATATTAGCATTATTTAACTTGGATAGTAAAAGTTTATCACCCATACCCATAATATATATAGACATAAGCATATGAATTTATATAATTTAATTAAACATATAGCATTTGACATAGCAAATTAAGGGAAAATAATTCATGCAACCAACCCCACTTGATTGGGACACAAGCCTTAGTTTGCTTTGGTTTGGTTTGGTACATAAACTTTTGGATATATATTGAAAAGTCTGAATTTAAGGGTGTGTCAAAGCATATGACACACAATTAAGTGACTGACTTGAAGTGTTGTTTGATAACTTAAAAACTAAAATTTAAGTACTGAAAACTAAATGCTGCATGATATTAAAGGCAAAATTGGTGAAATAATGTTATTTTTATAATATTCACTAAAGTGATAGACATTTTAATTTTTATTATAAATAACATACATCATTATGTGTGATTTTTTTTTTTTTTTTTTTAATTTTGTTTGTATTTTCTTTATACTCCTACTTCACCCAAATTGTCATCTTTTATGGCCATCCTCAAAAGTCCTAGTTAATCTTTGCTTGAATTATAGGGTTTAAAAGATGGACAAGAGTTAGATGATGATACGTGATAGGCTGAAAAGTAAAGAGTACCAACAAGGTGTTAAGTCATTTATTGACTTTACTACGAAGGACTTAGGCCCACACGATGACAAATAGGGCGAAAAATCAAAACAGCCCCTGAACGACTGTGTGTCTCACACGGATAGCTTCACCATGACAACTAGGGCTTGTGAGAATTGACGGAATGTAATTCGGACTCGTAGGTTGGGAGTTAGAGCCGAATACGCCCTAAACTTAGTCGAAAAAGGGCGTTTCGGAGGCGAAAAATCAAAATAGCTCCCGAACCACCGTGTGGCTCACACGGACAGTTTCCCCATGACGAATAGGACTTGTGAGAATTGACTTAACGTAATTCGGACCCATAGGTTAGGAGTTAGAGCCGAATACGCCCTAAACTTAGTCAAAAAATGGCATTTCGGGGGCGAAAAATCAAAATAGCCCCCGAACGACCGTGTGTCTCAGACAGATAGCTTCGCCATAACAAATAGGACTTGTGAAAAATCAAAACAGCCCCCTAACCACCATAGGACTTATGAGAATTGACGGAACGTAATTCGGAACCGTAGGTTGGGAGTTAAAGCCGAATATCCTAAACTTAGTCGAAAAAGGGCATTTCGGGGGCGAAAAATCAAAACAGCCCCCTAACCACCATAGGACTTATGAGAATTGACGGAACGTAATTCGGATCCGTAGGTTAGGAGTTAGAGCCGAATACCCCCTAAACTTAGTCGAAAAAGGGCGTTTCGGGGGCGAAAAATCAAAACAGCCCTCGAACGACCGTATGTCTCACATGGATAGCTTCACCATGACAAATAGGACTTGTGAGAATTGACCAAATGTAATTCGGACCCGTAGGTTGGGAGTTAGAGCTGAATACGCCCTAAACTTAGTCAAAAAAGGGTGTTTCGGGGGTGAAAAATCAAAACAGCTCCCGAACCACCATGTGGCTCACACGGACAGTTCCCCCATGACAAATAGGACTATTGAGAATTGATGGAACGTAATTCAGACCTGTAGGTTGGGAGTTAGAGCCGAATACGCCCTAAACTTAGTCGAAAAAGGGCGTTTCGAGGGCGAAAAATCGAAACAGCCCCCGAACCACTGTGTGGCTCTCACGAACAGTTCCCCCATGAAAAATAGGACTTGTAAGAATTGATGGAACGTAATTTAGACCCGTAGGTTGGGAGTTAGAGCCGAATAACCCCTAAACTTAGTCGAAAAAGGGCGTTTCGGAGGCGAAAAATCAAAACAGCCCCCGAACGATTGTGTGTCTCACACGGATAGCTTTTCCATGACAAATAGGACTTGTGAGAATTGACGGAACATAATTCGGACCCGTAAGTTGGGAGTTAGAGCCGAATACGCCCTAAACTTAGTAGAAAAAGGGCGTTTCGAGGGCGAAAAATCAAAACAGCCCCCGAACGACTGTGTGGCTCACACGGATAGTTTTACCATGACAAATAGGACTTCTGAGAACTGACGGAACATAATTCGGACCTGTAGGTAGAGAGTTAGAGCCAAATACGTCCAAAACTTAGTCGAAAAAGGGCGTTTCGGGGGTAAAAATTCAAAACAGCCCCCGAACGACTGTGTGACTCACACGGATAGCTTAGCCATGACAAACAGGACTTGTGAGATCTGACGGAATGTAATTCGGACCCGTAGGTTGGGAGTTAGAGCCGAATACGCCCTAAACTTACTCGAAAAAAGGCTTTTTGGGGGCGAAAATTCATAACAACCCCCGAATACGCCTTACACTTAGTCGAAAACTTGCAACACTTAATTAAAAAAGCAACAACTTTATTAAAATAACATCTGCATATTCTAATAATTGCCTTTATATGTTTATAGGAAGAAGAAATTACATATTACATTGTTTGTGCAGTTGGTTGGAATAAATATTGCATGATTCATATATAAATACACTTTCTTTTATTTCCAAAAAGACATTTCTCGATTGTTCTACCTTAAATACATGTTAGAACATGTTCCATATGGCTGACTGAATTGATATTTTGTAACCAATTCTAACGTTTCGTTTTTTGTTTTTCTTTGTAGATGGTTTTTTTGCGTGGACTTGTGGATAATCCATATTGGTGTATGGAGAAGAATTTTCACTTTTGTGTAAAACTAATATAATACTTTTGTCGTCCTTAGTTTTTGTATAGTTCATTATTACTGATACAGAAAATTTTTGACAATCAACAAATAATGACTGTTGTGGTACATAGATCACCTTCTGTCGTGGTGCATATATACCATTTGTCGGCGTACAAATAGGATGTTTTGTCATGATCCATAGAAAATTGTTGTCGTGGTACATATATCACCTTTTGTTGTGGTACAGATTACGATGGTAATTTGTACCATGCCAAATGGTAATTTTGCTTGGTAGTAAATATATTTTTTTTATATACGGAGGGCTTTGATTTTTGTATGACATATTTTGTATAGAATTATTATTTTAGTTTGGACAATAGTTGATTTTTATGGACTTTGATATTTAATGTTATTTATTTTTGGTATATGGATACAGATTGTGGAATGATTGACAGTATGTATCATTTTGTTTTTATACATATTACAGGTTGCATTGTATATAAACAGGTTGTGAAGAAATTATAATTTCGCAATAAAACATAATATCATGTTTTTGGCGACTGAACAATTAATAGCTAAAAAGAAATTGGGAAAAGACATTTGGCGACTAAAAATTTTGTAGCAAAAAAAAAAAAGACATTTGGCGACTAAAAGTTTTGTAGCCAAAAAAAAAAAAAAGACATTTAGCGACCAAAAGTTTAGTAGCCAAAAAAAAAAAAGACAATTGGCGACTAAAGAAAATTAAACATTTGGCGACTAAAACTTTAGTAGCCAAAAGAAAATTAAACATTTGGCGACTAAAATATTTCATAGCTAAAACCAAAAAATTAAATTATAAATACACTTTTGCTTACTAAAATTTTAGTAGCCCAAAATATAGAACTTTAGGCGACCAAATATTTAGTAGTCAAAAGAGGAACTCTTTGCCGACTAAACATTTAGTAGCCAAAGATGAGGACTTTCGGCGACTAAATTTTTAGTAGCTAAAAAAGAACTCTTTGCCGACTAAAATTTTAGTAGCTAAAAAGGTGGGACTTTAGGCAACTAAAAGTTTGGTCGCCGAAAAGGGTCTAATTTAATTTAATGTCCAATCTTTTGGAGACTAAATATTTACTCGGCAAATGAATACATTTGGCGACTAAAATAATTTTTGTCGCCAATTAGCTTTCCCGACTACTCTTCGGCTACTAATTTTGCGACCAAAAAATTTAGTCGCTAAAACCCTTTGGCGACTAAAAATTGACTTTTGGCAACCAAAAATTTAGTCGCCAAAAGTGAAAATTCTTGTAGTGAAATACACAACTGTGTGCTGTTTCTAGATTGAAAAATCCTTATCCAATACCAACATCAATATCATTGTTGATTAATAGTAAAAATTTCATAAATTTTGCAAACCATTTCCTCCTCCATAACAAAGTCCAACAATTAACTGTAAATAAGAACTGGTAAAGGAGAAAGCTCAGTCCTCTATCTGTCTAAAGTTCTCATCAGAAGGTGAAACAAGTAAGGGTCTTTCTCTCTCTGTTGCCACTTGGTGAGAAACACCACGAAGAGACAAAAATTCCCATAGCAAGCTAACAACATTCCAAATATCTTTCTAACTTTTGTGAAGAGTGGAGTTAGAGAAAACCATATTGTTGTGACACCTCACTCCTCCAGTAATACGCAACTGTAGAATATCATAAGAACTCCAAATATCTTTCTTGATGGATTAGTAATACGCAAAAACTTAAGTCCTGACTGGGACTTCAACCTTTCAAATCGTAGAATATCATGAGAACTCCACTTCTTTGACAATATTAAATTAAAACTTAAAATTCAAGGCCTTTATTTATTTCCCAAGTCATATTTGTTTCATTTGAAAAATAAAATGAATAGAAAAGGTTCCTTGAAACTGGAAGAGCATAATCTGTAAAGCAAATAGGACTAAGAAATACAAATTCAGAGCACTTCTCACAAAATTAGGTGCAATTTTCTATTGAAGTAGAACTAGAGAAAGACATGTAATAAGCTAATTAACTCAAGATTTATACTGACCACAAAATATTTCTATAGCCTCTGGCAAAACCAAAGAGCAACTGTAGCAAAAATTATGATAAATGACAAACATTTTGACATTATTTTTGCAAATTTAACTTTTGTTAGTAACAGCATAAGAAAATCAACATCATGAGTGTTAAATATGAATCAGGTACAATACATTGAAAATTTCAGTATACGATAAACTGCATACTTAAATAGTTCTTAGAGATATATTAATTCATTTCTCTTCCTTGGCCTAAACAATGCCTTCTTAAAAGCCTTTAAGAACAGATGGCCCAGGTCCTTTTAGTGATGACATAGAACAAACTTTGAGTCATTTACACAAATTATTGATTGAAGTTACTAGCTTATAGTCATTCTTTCATAATCTAATGCAAATCTCTATACATGGGAGAGGACCACATAATGCAGTAATCATAACCCATAACATAAGAAATCTTCATGATACTAGCCAGTCTTTCGGTAGAGTCACCAAATCCTCTGTGGTTGGCTTAAAAGAAATCAAACAACTACTTTTATCAAATTATGCTATTCAAGTGTTCATGAAGAGGACTAATGCACTATGAATATTCTATGGTGAAGAAAGATGAGTTTTAAAGTATGCCCACTACAAATCTACTGTTGGAAATGGTTATAAAATTCTGGGTAAAACCAGAATTTTTTCCTAAGTTTGGTCTAATTTTTAGGTGGGCCTCGTGCATCGATTTACACGGGTCAAAGTGGTAACACGTTCTATGCCGCGTTGTGATTCACGTGGTATATTTTGTTGCTTAAAACCATTACCGAGTGAATGGGAAATTGAAGCCAAAGTAAGCTCCATAGAAATGGAGTTTTGGTGGAAATTCCTTAAAGGTTAAATAAAGCTTGTCCCACATTGATTTGGTGGGAGGTTTTGAAAGGGTTTATAAGGCATGGGTTTGGTACTTGGGGTGTGCCCCAAGGGGTACCCAAGTGTTTTAGAGGGAGAGGTTATGGACAAAATGGGCTAGACCCATTGGACTCAAAAACCACCACACGCGCGCCGCCGTCCGGTCGGGCGGGCTGGGCTGGCTTGGGCGCAGGTGTGAGGTTGGGTTAGGCTTGTTCGGCCCTTTAATTCAAATAAACTGGTTTGGATTTTTTGTTCATCCAAACAGGGCCCTTCCCGTTTTCAAACAGAATTAAACTGGTCCGGTTTTTCCTGTTCATCCAAACAGGGCCCTTCCCAGAATTAAATTGGTTTGGATTTAATGTTCATCCAACAGAGCCCTTCCCGTTTTTTATCTGTTTGAATGGTTAACCCAACAGATTCAAATCTGTTTGAATTTAACCCAACCAAAGGTTTCATACCTGTTCAATTCAAAACCAAGAGCCACCTTTACATCTATAAATAGACTAGCCTCCCATTTGGATTTTGACTCCAATTTTCGTACTCCATCCTCTCAATAATTCTCTCTGCATTTTGCTGCATTTTTATTCTGAAAGAAAGAGTGTAAACACTTAGTGTGTTCGTAAGGCAAACAATTTGTAGTGCTGCTATTGTTTGTGGTAAGATCATTTCATCCTGGGAGATAGACGTCCAGATTCTGAAAGCACCGTGGAGAGGACGAATCTGTCTTAAGGACATAGTGTCTAACACTGGACTTGATCAGTTTATAATTCGAAGAAATTAAATCAAGTAAGTTATTTATTTAATTTTTATATTATTGTTAGTTATTTAAATCAGATTTTAATTTTGTTTTTTTGTAACAAAATAAAATCTGTTTTTTTATTTATTTATTTATTATGGAGTTTGATTTTTGTAATCAAACAAAATTCTCTCCTTTCTCTTATTTCTTTATATTTTGATTGTTGTTTAGTACACAACAGAATTTAATTTATTTAAATACAGTGAAGATTGCCCAACAATCTTAAGACAGATTCCTTTTTGGTATCTTCATTGTATTTAATTTTCTGTTTTTCAAAGTAATATTCTGGTTGGAAAAACAAATAGTGATTTATGCTATTTGACAGATAGTAGTAGTAATATACTGTCTCTTTTCTTTGACAACTATAGTACGATACTGGTGTCATTAACAATTTCAGAATATTATTTGGTATTAAGAAAATTATTTTGGTATTTTATTTTCTGGTTTTAGTAACTAGAATTTATTTTCTGGTTTTGGTAACTAGAAAATTATTTTGTGTTTTTCTGATTTTTTGTAATCAGATATTTTTGTGATATTTTTACATTCTAGTTTTAGTAACAAGGATAATAAAATTATATTTTTCTAGTTTTGGTAACAAGAAAAATAAAATTATTTGTGTTATAATTTATTTTTTGGTTTGAGTAACTAGAAAATTAATTTGTGGTTTGGTTTTCTGATTTTTGTAATCAGATATTATTTCAGTATTTTATTTTATTAGTTTTAGTAACAAGGAAAATAAAAATTATTTTGTTATTGTAATTTATTTTCTGGTTTTAGTAACTAGAAAATTAATTTTGTTAATCAATCATGTAACTTTGTGACTTGGTCACAATCTGTTAATTTTGTAAGGGACTTATGGTTTCGTTTGATAGACCACTTATTTTTGAACCCTTTGTGAAAAGGTGTTAATTCTTTTGATTTTATCATAGTTCATCATGAGTATACATGGAAGAATTTGTTTCTAGAGTAAAATATTAGTTTTACAAACTAATTTTATTTGTTATTACAATTTGGATTCATAGTCTTGAATTGTTTCTGCACTTGAGTCGGAAAATATATATATATATATATATTTACAAGAACATTTTAATGCATATTTAATTTGTTTATTTATGTACAAATTAAACTTATTAAATGAAGGTATGTTTTGTCATTTTGAAGTTTGAAGTTTAAAGTTTAAATGCGTTGGATTTTATTTATGAGTTGAGAATCCTTTTATTTTATGATGCTAGTGATGGGATCATGCATGATTAATTTATTTTGTTAATTTATTATTTTTAGTAGATGCGTTTGATATGCATGTGTTGAAATCAACTCGAGTTATTTCTTAAAAAAAAAAAAAAAATTGCATGTGATTTGGGATGATAAATTGTTATGTCGACTTTGGACATAAGCAGGTTAATTTGAATATTTCTAATCAATTTTGAATGGGTGTTTAAATACCAGAGAAATTTAAATATGAAGATGTATGTAATTATATCGTTCCGTTTAATTAGGAAGTAATTTAAGAAATCTTTCATGTTGATTATTGGTTTATTTTGAATGAGATGTTATTAATAATTATTTTACTTGTGTAGTAGGAATTGTTAAACCATAAATCATTTTATTATATGGGGTGTATCTCTTGCATTAGTTGAGATAATTTAATTTTCTTCTGTCACAAATATTTTTATGACAGTGACATTTATTTATAAATGAGTTGCAAGAATGTATACAATCAATTGGGTTTTTGAATTGTTCGTTTCTTAGGCAAAATTTTTATGAGGATATGATTTTGTGAAAACATTAATTCTGATTTGTGTAGTCATAATTATTTTGAATTTTTGGATTTGAAATTTATGAATCTAGTACATCATAGACAACAAATGATGAATGGCATGATACTAAATTCAGGCTTACCACAGAACTTGTGGGGGGAAGCAATTTTGTTTGCTAATTATGTTCTTAATAGAATACCCCACAAGAAAACCAACAGCACTCCTTATAAATTATGGAAAGGTCGACCACCTTCCTACAAATACTTAAAAGTGTAGGGGTGTTTAGCGAAAATTGGAGTTCCTGTTCCTAAAAAGACTAAGATTGGACCAAAAACAGTAGTTTGTGTGTTTATTGGTTATGCTCAGAATAGTAGTGCATATCGGTTTCTGACTTATAAATCAGAAATATCTGATATAAATGTGAACACTATTATAAAGTCAGGGAATGCTGTGTTTTTTGAACATGTCTTTGCTTACAAGAAAGGACAGGAATTAAGTTCACAGAAAAGAACTTATGATTGTACACAAAGTCAAGAGACTAATGACAATCAAACACAAGAGACTAGTAATGGTCTCAACTAACAGGATTTAACTGATGATGAACCAAGAAGAAGTAAGAGAGCGAGAACATCAAAATCCTTTGGTCCAGATTTTCTGACATACTTGTTAGAAAATGAACCTCAAAACTTTAAGGCAGCAATGACAGGTCCTGAAGCACCTTTGTGGAAAGAGGCTGTTAATAATGAAATTGAATCCATTATGCAAAATCATACTTGGAAATTGGTGGATCTTCCACCAGGTTCTAAACCTCTTGGATATAAATGGATATTCAAGAGAAAAATGAAAGCAGATGGTTCAATTGACAAGTATAAAGCAAAACTTGTAGTTAAAGGTTACAGACAAAAGGAAGGTTTGGACTATTTTGACACATATTCCCCTGTGACAAGAATAACATCCATTCGCATGCTTACTGCTATAGCAGCGTTGTTTAAATTAGAAATACATCAAATGGATGTTAAAACAGCTTTCTTAAACGGTGATCTAAATGAAGAGATCTATATGGAGTAACTCGAAGGGTTTGTTGTATCAAGGCAAGAAAAGAAAGTTTGTCAATTTGTAAAATCCCTTTATGGATTAAAACAAGCACCTAAGCAATGGCATGAAAATTTTGATCATGCAATGCTTACTAATGGGTTTAAGATAAACGAATGTGACAAATGCGTCTATGTTAAAAACACTGACCAAGGATATGTCATAGTTTGTCTTTATGTGGATGACATGCTTATCATTGGAAGCAGTCAAAACATGATCAAATCAACTAAGCAAATGCTTAACAAAAGATTTGATATGAAAGATATGGGGATCGCAAATGTTTTATTAGGAATGAAAATTACTAAAGCATCTGATGGATATGCATTATCTCAATCTCATTACATTGAGAAAATACTTGATAAATTTATCAAGGATGATTTGAATTTAGTTAGAACACCTGTAGACATCAGTCTTTATTTGAGTAGGTACACTAGTAACCCTGGAGAAGACCATTGGAAAGCGATCATTCGGGTTCTTAGATATCTAAGATTCACCCGTGATCATGGTTTGAACTTTACTCGATATCCAGCAGTACTTGAAGGTTATTGTGATGCAAATTGGATATTGGATACTAAAGATTCAAAATCCACTAGTGGGTATGTCTTTACTCTGGGAGGCGCTGCTGTTTGTTGGAAATCCACAAAAACAAACATGCATCGCACGATCCACAATGGAATCCGAGTTCATTGCTTTAGACAAAGCAGGAGAAGAAGCAGAATGGCTTCGTCACTTCTTAGAAGACATTCCAATGTGGCCAAAACCTGTGCCAGCTATTTGCATTCATTGTGATAGTCAATCTGCAATAGGCAGGGCACAGAATCATATGTATAACGGTAAGTCACGACATATTCGTCGTCGACATAATACCGTTAGGCAGTTGTTGTCAAACGGAATAATCTCAATAGATTATATAAAATCTAAAGAGAATATTGCGGATCCGTTAACAAAAGGTTTGACAAAAGAGCTAGTGTATAGTTCATCGAAGGGGATGGGATTAAAGCCTATTACATAAGAGTCGTCATAATGGTAACCCTATTTATATGACTGGAGATCCCAAGAACTAAGTTCAAAGGGACAACTAAGTTATGTATGGCTCGCCAGAAATCACCAAGGGATTAAAAATTCCCTACCCATTCCTATGGTGAGAGTGATATCTACAACATATGTTGTCTGCAGGGGCATAAGGATAAGCTTTGCTTTTAATGATTACTTATATCTTGATTAAGGCATAAAATCAAGACAAGTATAAGAAGATACTCACAATAAGAATCACCTATATGAGTGTTGAACTGGGGCCGGTTCTATGAGAATGAAAGAGGCTACATTCTCTAGAAACACTCATGAAAACCAGGAGCGTTCAAGGCCAAAATGAACACAACAGTGAGAACCACGATGTGTTAGAAGATATTTTGTGTGAAATCTATTGTCTTGGCTTACACAAACAGCTGAACAATTCAAGGCATCACGTCCATTGGTTAGCCAGTAAGTCCGATAGGTTATCACTAGGGAAGGTTCAAGGCCGAAAACTACCTATCCTGATGCAAGATATTTTCGACTTATACTCTTTCGTTAAGTCTGCATATTGTTGCATTTCCGTTGTCATCAAATTCCATTCATGTGGGGGATTGTTGGAAATGGTTATAAAATTCTGGGTAAAACCAGAATTTTTTCCTAAGTTTGGTCTAATTTTTAGGTGGGCCTCGTGCATCGATTTACACGGGTCAAAGTAGTAACGCGTTCTATGCCGCGTTGTGATTCACGTGGTATATTTGGTTGCTTAAAACCATTACCGAGTGAATGGGAAATTGAAGCCAAAGTAAGCTCCATGGAAATGGAGTTTTGGTGGAAATTCCTTAAAGGTTAAATAAAGCTTGTCCCACATTGATTTGGTGGGAGGTTTTGAAAGGGTTTATAAGGCATGGGTTTGGTACTTGGGGTGTGCCCTAAGGGGTACCCAAGTGTTTTAGAGGGAGAGGTTATGGGCAAAATGGGCTAGACCCATTGGACTCAAAAACCACCACACGCGCGCGCGCCGCCGCCGTCCGGTCGGTCGGGCGGGCTGGGCTGGGCCTGGGCTTGGGCGCGGGTGTGAGGTTGGGTTGGTCTTGTTCGGCCCAATACTAATCTTTTTGGGCCAAAAACATTTGAATTTAATTCAAATAAACTGGTTTGTATTTTTTGTTCATCCAAACAGGGCCCTTCCCGTTTTCAAACAGAATTAAACTGGTCCGGTTTTTCCTGTTCATCCAAACAGGGCCCTTCCTAGAATTAAATTGGTTTGGATTTAATGTTCATCCAAACAGAGCCCTTCCCGTTTTTTATCTGTTTGAATGGTTAACCCAACAGATTCAAATCTGTTTGAATTTAAACCCAACAGGTTTCATACCTGTTCAATTCAAAATCAAGAGCCACCTTTACATCTATAAATAGACTAGCCTTCCATTTGGATTTTGACTCCAATTTTCGTACTCCATCCTCTCTATAATTCTCTCTGCATTTTGCTGCATTTTTATTCTGAAAGAAAGAGTGTAAACACTTAGTGTGTTCGTAAGGCAAACAATTTGTAGTGCTGCTATTGTTTGTGGTAAGATCATTTCATCCTGGGAGATAGACGTCCAGATTCTGAAAGCACCGTGGAGAGGACGAATCTGTCTTAAGGACACAGTGTCTAACACTGGACTTGATCAGTTTATAATTCGAAGAAATTAAATCAAGTAAGTTATTTATTTAATTTTTATATTATTGTTAGTTATTTAAATCAGATTTTAATTTTGTTTTTTGTAACAAAATAAAATCTGTTTTTATTTATTTATTTATTATTATGAGTTTGATTTTTGTAATCAAACAAAATTCTCTCCTTTCTCTTATTTCTTTATATTCTGATTGTTGTTTAGTATACAACAGAATTTAATTTATTTAAATACAGTGAAGATTGCCCAACATCTACAACCAATGATTAGAGAGAATTATATATGTTATGACTAAGCTGTGTCCTCATATACTGAAATTGAATAATGGCAGGGGTACCCTTTCAATGCTCAAGCTAGGGCTCCTAATGAGACCTCTCCCTGAGATAGGTTAGTTGGAAGGTGCCATTACAGTGTTTATGGCCTTCAATTTCTACTGGTTTTGGAGTCTTTGGACAAAAGGTCCTATTTGTTATCTTATTTCTAGACTTCTTAGTGTGAAAAGTTGAGTTGTGATAAACACTTTAAACAGAGTAAGTTACAAGTTCAAATTCCAATAAGTTCTTGACTCTCTTCGGATCAATCTCAAGATGTGCTCGGCAAAGGTAGTGTATGTGTAGGACGAAAAAATTGCATGTACCTAGACTAATCAAGATAAAACTCCTTGTATCAAAAGAGAAATTTGTAAATTGTAAATTATATTTTCATACACAATATCACATGAGGATGGTCCCAATCATGTTTTTACATTTTTATGCTATCTCCATCACTTGAATGTTGTTTGCGGAATGAACTCTATTTCTAAGTTGAAAGTAAAATACTTCAAATCTCCATGAATATATTCATTATTTAGCAGAGAGTTCAAGCCTTCGCATCAAAAAAAAAAAAAAAATCCTAAATCTAGAACAAAAATCACAACCCATTTACTTGTTTCCCATAAATGAAACTCATATAGCATCAAAAAAAAAAAAAAAAAACCAAGAGCTAGGTTGAAATGGAAAAAAGAGGAAGAGAGAGAAAGCGAGTGAGAGAGAGAGAGAGAGAGAAATACCTGAATCAAAATCAATGGGCTTCAGACAGTGTACCGACAATGGCGATGAGATGGTGAGCAACGGTGGGCAATGGTCAGTCGATGAGAGAGAGTGATGGGCAGTCGACCGGAGTGAAAGCAAATTCTAATGTTAATTGGTTTTTCTGTAGTGTATCTATCAATACATACAGAGAAATAAAAATAAATTAAACATAAACCAAAATGAGGTGGCAATATTTAGTGTTCCCACACAAAAAAAAAAAAGTTTTATCGCCGACTAAATCATTTTGGTCACTAAAAATAACCTTTGCCGACCACAATTTTTTGTAGCCAAAGGTAGAAGTAAAACAATGCTAATTATTTGGCAAATAAACTATTTTAGTAGCCAAAAATTATTATTCCATGACTAAAACATTTTTTATCACCAAAAATAAATATTTACCAACTAAATTTTGGTCGCCAAAGATTAATAGTAAATATTATGCGAGATGTTTGCCAATTAAATTTATTTTAGTAGGCAAAAAGTAGTATACAATGACTAAATAAACCTTAGTAGCCAAAAAATAAAAACTAACGCCAACTAATTTGTCTTTTAGTTGCCTATTGGGTAACCTTTTAGCGACTTATATGTTTTTTAGTTACCTATTGGGGCACTTGTTAGCGACTAATTGCATTTTATCATCTATTGGGCACTTTTTAGCTGATAATTGTTTTTTAGTTGCCTATTGGGGCACTTTTTAGCGACTAATTATTTTTTTAGTTGCCAATAAGTAACAAATGTTTACTAAAAAAAATTAGTAGCTAAAATATGAAACATTGCCCATACAAATTTTAGTCACCAAAGGTATGTCTTTTGGCGACTAAATTAATTTTAGTTGCTAAATTTGGTCGTCAAAAGTGTAAATTGTTATAGTGTAGTAAAGTTTTGAAACTTTAAATGGGATCTATTGGATTTAAATGATAAGAACTATTCATTGTCATATTAATTTTTGTATAACACTACTTAAAAATAAAACTATACATAGAATAACAGTAAACCCTACTGTTTAATGTAATTATCTCTTCTAACACTGCTGGAAATGAGGGTTTTAGCGGCGTTTAAAAAACGCCGCTATAGATCCCAAAAACGCCATCAAATCCTTTTGCGACGTTTAATACCAAACGGCGAAGATGCGGCCGTCGCTATAACTTTATGGCGCTTTAGAAACGTCACTATATGACTATAGGCGGCGTTTTCCAAAAATGCCGCTAAAAGTTCTACTAATGGTAATATGACGTTACCATACTATTTAGCGACGTTTTTAAAACGCCGTCGTATCTTTTTTAAAAAAATTCAACCGTTGGTATAATATTTAGTGACGTTTTTAGAAACGCCGTGATAGCCTCTTTTTTTTTTTTTTTGATTGTGCTAATTTTATGTTACTGAACTAAAAAATACCTGTAATTAAACTAAAAAATAGCACTAATATGAAATAATAACTCCCATTCAAAATGCAACATTAATTCACTTTCCCATTCAATTTAATATCCAATCACTATTAATTACAAAATAATATATCCAAAAATCATGTTTTAACAAAGACATTAGCAGAGAAATAAATGTTGAGCTATAATGATGGATCCAACTATACAAGAGATGGCAAATTACTACCAAAAAAATTATCCCCAACTCAAAAATATATTCCTGCTTATACCATAAATTTCAAGTTGGATGAGTTAAATTCAAATTGATGAGAGAGTTCATTGTTGGCCTTCACTGGTCTACATGCCTGCATCAAAACATAAAGTGTAATCAAATTTACCAAAATAAACATAAATTGAAAATTTGTACCCAATACTTATGCATAGTAGACGTCCTGTTTAACCTTTTTTTCCATGACAACCACCTGTTAGATTTGAACCAAAATAAACATATATATATATATATATATATTTAAATATAAGATCCTGAACCCTTTGAAATCCAAACTTTTAGGGCTGACTCAATGGTACCAAACTCATGGAATATGGAAGCACAATGGGAGAAATCATGGAGTTTGGCCCCAACGTAGAAAGGGTGCAGAGCTCTTCCATTCCATTTTCATCATTCCTAACTTTAACAAGTAGATCTTCGCCCCTGCCTTCATGAACAAAAGACCATCTTTAAAGGCCAAAGGGTCCATCCATGGAGTCATATCAATGGTCAATAAAACTAGTAATAAAAAAAAATTTGGCTGGATTTCTATAAAACTAATAAAAGTAATCCATAAAACTATTCAGAAAGTCCAAAATGGAAATCACAAAAATGTTCATATGTATGCCTTCCACTTATGTAACAATAAGGACTTTCATTATAATCGCATGTTAATTTTTTTTTTATAATAAAAGAATTATTTTGCAGTAACAAAGAAAAATTTGGTTATCCTTTCATTCAAGCTTGATGAAGTCACTATTGAATCACTAAGTAAGAGAGTGAAGAAGAATTGAGAGCCCTAAGGGCTTAAGACCTATATAGAGCCCTAAACAAAAGTATTCACTAAGCAAAACATTGATCCAAAACAAAGATAAATCACAAACAGAACAATTAACCTCTGATTGAAGAAGACGAATAGTTCCAAATCCACGGACATAAATCACGAAGCTGTGCTCAAAATCGAATTTCGAAATCGAAGAAGAATCAACGAAATGAAGAAGAATCGAAGAAGAATCACTGAGTAAGGGACTGAAGAACAATCGATCCTCTGAGAGAAAGAGAGAGCAAGAGAGTGAGCAAGAGAGTGAGTGAGTGACGGTTGAGCTCAAAATAGGGTTTTCAAAATAAAGGTTTGGAAAGACAGAAGAGGGTGTAAAGAGAGATTGCAAGTCTAACCCATTTCAAATTAAAGCTATAATCAAGGATTAACCAGGTAATATTAGCATTTAGCAATATTAGCATGACATGGCTAATAATTATTTTAACCAGTAGATGGTCAAAATTAAATAATAAAATTGAAAAGAAACATGTCAATTTACCAAGCATATGAGATTGCAAGTCTAATTCCAATGGAAGCCACTCTTTGCAAATCATATAAAGGTAAAAGCTAAACCTAGTCTACCTCCCATCCCAACAATAAATCTTCAAAACAATGACAGGATCTTATTATAAAAGAATTTGAACGAGTATTTGTTTGTAAAGGACACATGTGAATGCTGGCAAACACTTGCACTTGAAAAATGAAAAGTGAAGAGTACAACTAACAGACCCAAGCGCACAGAACAAATCAAACACTGAGGTTCCAAGAGCCAAACTTAGAAGAGAGTATTTATCAAAAAAAAAAAAGTAATAGAGACCTATCTCATAATTCATAGAAGACATCATATTTTTCTGACATCCACTTCTTTGGTAGATGCCTGGGAATCACATAAGACACCATTCATATTTTATTTCCATGGGACTTATGCCATGTCGTTGCATCATGTAGAATAAAATAATTAGGGAAAAAAAAAAGACATCACAAAAATACCAGCTAATAACTAAATTGATAACAATAATGGCATTCATAAGATGAACAAAAGCAAATAAATTTGGTTTAAATCAATAACAAAACAGATTGATCAACTTTTTGGGATTAAACTACAGAGTTTTCTATATATAGCTTGGAGACTGATTGCCCACCACGTATAACAATATTCACAAGTATTTTAGCATTTTCATATCTTTTTCCAAATTATGATGAAAAATTGAAAACATAAAATGGAAAACAATACAGGACCATTTATAAGCAGATAACTCTTTATGGTCAAAGCAAAAGATGGCTTACTTTCTACAGAATCACCAGATCTGCAAGCCACATACTCAAGAGCCTTCAATAAAAGGCCATATGCAACATACCATTATTTAAATACACATGATAAAAACTGTGATTCTACATTATATGCACTAGAAATGAGGTGCTTTTATAAACAATATTAATAAAAATATAACCTCTTTACTTCTCTGGGAGAGGAATATGCTTAGGAGAAAGATTAATACTCACAAAACAAATAGTTAAAAGCATTCACTATGATCAAAATTTACTATCTATCAACAAATTCTAAAAAACTAAACAGGAGTCTTTAAAATTAGCAGATTTACTAGATATTACTGAGTTAAGAGCCAATAATAAATAGAAATAAGCAATCACACGGAGAGATACTATTCAACGTGGAAAACCCAAAAGGGTAAAAAACCATGGGACAAACAAACCACTTATGCTCCAAGATTAAGTAGATTCAGATGCACAGATGGCACCTGCTCTAACACTGAGCAATTCGCTATCCACTTCTATCCAGTCTCTCACTTTGACTTCATTCTCCACAAGCTCTGCCCAGCACACGATCACAATGTCTGCGTTTGAACATACAAACTAAGACAGAGCATTGTTCAGGGTAGAACAATGTGCATTTGAACAAACTGGCCCAATGTTTAAACAATTAAGGAAGCCACATTCGAACAGGGCAATACAATGTTTGCATAGTTCATTTCAACTGACACATAGGTATATAAAACCATGTCTAAGGGTATTGAAGTTAAATCCATTAGTTAATTTAGCCAACAGTCCAAAACTAAATTATCTATGGTCGATAACCCGATAGACCAATCAAGATACTAGATGATGTCAATGCAATTCATGAATTTTACTTTTTTTATCAAAGTCTTTTCTCACCTAAATGAGAGACCACAATCATTTCTTCTTCTTTTTTCCTCACCTCAAGATCAAAATGGAGCACCTTATTTACCTTGGGCTGTATGATAGGCAGAAATCTGTGACTGCTTTTGCTGATGGTGCTTAAAACTGGTGGTCTCTCCCAACTCCCTAATTTGTATTCAACCAAAACACAACCTAATTTTAGGGAGCAAAGTCAAACAATCCCCAATAAATAATAATATAAATTAAATTGTAATCCAAAAATAGACATTGAGAAGAACCCTATGATCAGACCACCTCGACTCAAATCAGCAAATTCCACAATTCCAAACAGAATCAACCAATCACACACGAATTCACAAAAATCAAAATCCATAACCACATCGATGACAGATTGAACACAATATAAACATAGATGAAATCACTGAGACCAATTACTGAAAGCGCAATCTAGATCTCATAGTGCAGAGCAAAACATCAGTGAAAAACAATTACTGAAACAGAGATGAAATTACTGAGACCAATTTTTCAAAACACTAATTCAGCATTTTTCAAAACATTGATCCAGAGCACAGAAGAAACAGAGATAAATCACAAACAGAACAACTAACCTCTGAGCAAAGAAGACGAAGAGCTCCAACTCCACAGAGATAAATCATGGAGTTGTGCTCAAAATCGAACTTCAAGATCGCAATCCCGAGATGAATCACCGAACTGAAAAAGAATTGAAGAAGAATCACTGAACTGAAGAAGAATCGAGAGAGATTTGAGTGAGAGAAAGAGATAGCAACTAACCTCTGATCGAAGAAGACGAAGACTTCCAAGTCCACGGAGATAAATCACGAAGTCGTGCTCAAAATCGAAGTTCGAAACCGCAATCCTGAGATGAATCACCGAACTGAAGAAGCATGAAGAAGAATCACTGAACTGAAGAAGAATCGAGAGAGATTTGAGTGAGAGCAAGAGAGTGAGTGAGAGATTTGAGTGAGCGAGAAAGAGGCGGCGGTGCTCAAGATAGGGTTTTCAAAATAAAGATTTGGAGAGACAGAAGTGGGTGTGAAGAGAGACATGATTTGGAGGCGCTTTTTAAACGTCTTCAGTTAACAAAACGGTACCGTTTTACTTAATAACAATTGCGACGTTTAAAAAACGCCGTTAATTGTTAGAAACAGTGACGTTTAATAAAACGCCATTAATTAAACTCCATTAAATCCCCAATTTCCTGTAGTGTAAGTTAATTTTGTAACTGTCGTTAACCGCCCGCTTAATCTTCTAACCAACTAAATTCATCCACTAACGTGACATCACTATATAGATTTTTTTTTCAACGCACTTCCCTCTTCTCCCTTCAAATGAGGCATTATAGCAGTTAGACTCTGTTGGGGTGAGTTAAATAAGTCAAAAAAATACTCAACTTCTTCGCTCACTAAAATAATTTATTTTAGAAATTTTTTAAACACATCAAAAAATTACGAAAAAAAACCAATGCATACCTAATAATAAAATGAAGAAACTTGCTAATGAGAGCTTCAAAGAAGTGGAGAGAATACTTTCTTTTTTTTTAACAATAATTTTTTTTTTTATTAAAACTTGAAATTAAAGATACAAGATAGTGAAATACGCCAAACACGATAAAATTGCACTCATTGATTGTGCTTACTAGTGCATCAAAAATGGGTTCCATGTTCTATTGGAATAGCACTATGAAATTCCAACATTCTTTGTTTTTTTTTTTTTTTTTTTTTTGAAGGGGGGGGGGGGGTTTTTCATAGTGGAACCAATCTAATGCCCTTTTTTGTATGGTAGAATAAGCACCCTCATCAATACAAATATCACGTGCCAATGCATCAAATTCTACCCACTAAAATAGGGACAATCCATCAACTAAAATGTCACAATGTTCTTTATTGGAAGTTGTTTCCAGAGTCTTTAAGCTACTAAACAGTGTCAAATTAATGCCAAAATGATGCATATATCAAAGTAGCAATGTTACATGTGGGGAGGTATTTAGCGAATGACATTACGTGATTGAGGTGTTTTTGAGATGTTGGCTAAGGTGTTACGTAGATAGGTCATGTTGTCAAGATGGTTGCGGTTTTACAGAGGTTCGGTGCGGTAATGCTGGAATCCCAAGATATTTAGATAGATGACAAAAGTTCTAGGTTTGAGGAACTTTTAATCTAGATAAGGATAAGGCACATGTGGAGTTTATCCCTATCTAATTGAAAGTCCGAGATGAGCATTGAGGTTGAGTCCTATGAAGTGAGACTTCTAGGGAGTTAGGTCACTGCTGGTTATAAAAAAGAGACACCCTCGTAGGTCTAAGTGTCTCTTTAAAAAAAATCCCAAAATTCTAAGTTTGCTCACCAAAACTATACACCGCGGCATTCTCATTTCCTTGTTGGCAGGTGGTTGGTTTAATCTATTATGCCGTATGCTCTTCAGCTAAGTTCCCTATTTAGTTATATGGTCGGAAATCAACACACACTATATATATAGAGACCAATTAAAAAATAAAACACATATGCTTTACAAAAGGCGGATCTTACATTTGAATCCTACATCATGTCATTTTGTAAAATATTTATGTATTATTCTGTATTTGATCATCTATTATTAATATCAGAAGCCTCACTCTCAATACCTAACATGTCACACAATATTATTGAATGTCAATCATAATAGTGGAAAGTGACATGGTCGTCACTTTGAAGATGCTAGCTTTCAACACTTATCTAATTGCCTTGGTATATATTGGAGAAGTCGGCAGGAATTTAATTGTGCACAAAACATACTTGTACAACTACCACTTGTAAGATTGATGTTAGTTTTTTAGCGTCTGATTAATACGATATATTTATTATATGATTATGAATTATATTAAGAGTATAGTTGTAATTTCATAATGGTAATCTTAGCATATTGTTTAATCAAATAGTTACATTATATTATTCTATTCTTTTAGTATGATGTAACATATGTATCATTGTTTATCCAAGCAGTCACATTATACTAGTATGTTCTTTTAGTATATATAATGTTACCGTCACGAGCAGTAAATGTGGATAAAATCTTGTCGAACCACCACACACATAGATAATCTCGTCAAAATAAAATACGTAAATTTGTGTATTATTTATTTAATTGATTTTTTTTTTTTTTTCTGAGTGGGCTTTATTTCCCTACTAATTTTTTTTTTTTCACAATAAATTTATAATCGATGAATGAAGCTAGCAGGGAATGTAGGTTTTGTTTCGATATTATTGAGTTATTGACAGAGATGCTATGGTGTGGACTTTGATCGTCTCTATTATATAATTGTAATGGAAGATTTTTATTACATATTCAATGATAATAAAATAAGAATGTAAATTTATCATTATTTCAAAGTCTAATAACTTATTAAAATGATTTTTCATGCCTCCACAAAACAATTAATAAATATACTCGCGTTCAAGATATATGGGATCTGCTTAGTGTAATCTCTTGTAAATTATTATTTGTATAATTATGATGTAACAAACCTAACCGTCAAATGTTAATCAAAATCTTTTATCTAACATGTGTGTTGATATCTCACATCAATTGCAATGATACTAATAAATCGCATAAAACACTTCCTTTGAGGAAGCACCTTTTGAGTTAAAACCCAAATGACAAAACCCTTCAAATCGATTAGGCAGCACGTCTAATGTGGTATTCAACCATTGAAACAGTAACTATGTTTATATATCATACTAGATTTATCATTTTATTTGTTATAATTGTATTGATTAAATAAGTTATATTACTCATATATGTTATCAATACAATAATAATGTGTGTTGATTTCCGACCGCACTGTCAATCAAACACTCAGCTGGAGAGCACTGACAGAATAGATTGCCCGAACGACCTGTCACAGAAAAGAAGAAGAGATTCCGGCGATAGTTCGTCCACCCGAGGACACTCCGACGATCAAGTCAGTAAAATATCTCTCAAAGATAACCAATAGTGCGTAACTCACTAAACAAAGCATAAAAGACATACCTTAACTCACTAGACAAAGCATAAAAGACATACCTTAAACCCATGGGGGTGCGCCTCTTTTATAGCCAACACAATCCTAGTCCCAATACAATCTTAGTCCCAATACTAGCCAACACAATCCTAGTCCCAATACAATCTTAGTCCCAATAGAAGCCTAGCTCTAATGGACTTAGGATTACTGCTAATCTTGGACTCCCAGTAAGATTGGGATTAACTCTCTAAGAGTCTTATCTTTATCAAAACTGAAGTCTTCTCTCATTCTAGGACTCTTGTCCTTCATCCGCTTATCTTGGATTCCGGTATCTTCGCAGATAACCTCGGCCTAACCGAAATGATCTCGGCGTTATGATCAGGACACGTGACACCTTGGCTAGCACTTCGGTGACACCTCGGCCACGTGTTGTCATTAAAAAATTATGTCCCCACAAATAACATGTCACATTTAAACCAACTTTAAATTAAAGGTTGAAACATGTTTCAGTGCATTGGTCGGCAAGCAAGGCAGATCTGTCGATGAAATAGTTCATCATCAATAATCTCCAGACATATATACATATATATACTTATTATATATATATATATTAGATTTTCAGATTTTTTTTTTTTTTTTAAAAAAAGGGCATAAAAGTTTACATGAATTCTTTGGTACAATAAAAGCAAATGTTGAGCTCGTGGGCTAAGTCTGCAACAGTGTTGCAGTGAACTGACAGAGCATCGCACGGGAAGGGAAGTCCTCTAGCTCTGCCAAAGCTTCAAAACAAACCTTCTTTGTACAAAAACACTTATCATCAATTGCTGTCAAAGCATTTCTTTTTCTTTCTTGTATATAAGAACAGAGAGAGAGAGAGAGAGTATCCAAAAGTGTAGTCATAATCATCACCAACATTTTGTGTTGTTTGAAGTCAAAAACATTTTGCTTCAAAATCAATCATCAAGAGCAAGCAAGGCTCATGACTGATGAGAGAGAAATGTATCGTCTTTTTTGGTCGTGGAAAACTGATAGACTCCCTCCCAACTCATCAGGAATATATGTTGTTGTGTTTTGTATCTTCCTCGTTTATTGTTTTAGACATTGTCTGAGCCAAACATTTCTGGGCTTTTTCATTCTTTGTTCTCGAAAAATTAAAATATAAAATAAAAAGGGATGTTAAATACAATTTTTTTTTGGACAAACAACAATTCAGTGGGTATTTGAAAAGTTAATTACAAATCAATGATAAAATTTGTAAATATTAATAATTAAAATCTTTAATTTTATTATAAATTTATAATAATTTTGTAAAATTACCACTGTAGTAATTTTTTGTTTTTTAAAGTCAATCTGGTATACTTATATTGGGGAGATCGTGGAGTTAATTATTACTAAAGACAAATGATTGATTAGTTATTCTCTACTATGGATTGATATTGTGTTATTTATTGCTTTTTATTATGAGTTATTTATTGTGATGATTGCTAGGCTTGATTTTTTTCCCCCTTAGGTATGAGTTATTCTTGTGATGGTTTGATGTAATATTTTTTAATAATTTTTAATCAATTGGAAAAAGAAGAAGAGAGAAAGAATGTGTTATGTATTATTTTGTTCTCTAATTTTTAATTGTGTTATCCATTGCTATTTTTTATTTTATTTTTTACTAGTTAAAATACAAAAAATGAATATTTTTTATTTTACCAATGCTACTCTTTATTTTATCAATTTGTACATACAAATTATTCAAAGAGTCTCTCCAAATATAGCTAACTTGAACTATTTTTGTTAAAATAATTAATATAATAGTTAGTCCATTAAAAAATACAAAATAAGACGAGACTAAGGGGTTGTTTGGGGCGTCCTAAATAAGTGTACTTTTTGACTTTTTGGACTAAAAAGTTAAAGAAAAAAATATGGTTGCTTGGGTTAACTTTTTGACTTTTTATGGAAAAATGTGTATTAAAAAATTGTATAAATTAGTGTGTAGGGAAATATTAGGATTGAGAGTTGTGCAGCCGTACTTTCTGGGCAGTGGAATAGATGAAAGTAATGATTGGCTACTTTTCGGACATTGCACTGAAAGGTTTTGTTCGGCCCGTGGGGGCCATCACGGGTCCTATTTTGATAATCTGAACCGTTCAATGTATACAATTCGTCGAGTACTATATGTCTGTAAAAAATCACGTTGATCGAATATCGATAGCTATCTGATCAGATTTGTTTTTTTTCAATCGTAAATTATAACATCATCCATTTTTTTATACAAAACTGATTTGATTATATAGTTATCGATATCCGATCAATGTGATTTTTTACAGACATATAGTACTCGACGAGTTCTACACATTGAACAGTTCAGAATATCAAAACGGGACCTGTGATGGACCTTTACAAACCGAACAGCAGTGTGTGAAAATTACACCCCAAAGTGTGCAATTTTTCTTTAACAAACGCATCAATAAACCATCCATGTCAGATTATGAGTTGTACTAAGTTGAGGATAATTAATTTTTTAATATATGTTTTTGATGAATGATGATAATTTTTTAACTTTTTGAGGACATGCGAAACTTGGCCTAATTATAATAGTTAACAGTTGTCTTATTAGTTATCACCCTTACATCATATTTTGGGAGAAATCTTAAATTTTTGTTACAAGAGATTAATAAATAAGTTAGGAACAAAACGTTGTCACAGTCGATATGTCCGAGTGGTTAAGGAGACAGACTCGAAATCTGTTGGGCTTTGCCTGCGCAGGTTCGAATCCTGCTGTCGACGTTTTCCTTTTCCTATTTAAAATTTATTGGAGAGAAATTATTAAAATAAAAAAGAGAGAGGAGAATTTCACCATTATAATAAAATTTAAACTTTTTTGAGGAAATTACAAAAAAAATCTTAAAATTTGACAATTATAATAAAATAAATTCTAAAATTTTAAGATATTACAAAAAAATCTCAAGATTTGATTATTGTAGCAAAATAATTTTGTAATTTTTAATTTTGTTAATTTAGATTCTAATCTTTTTTATATATTTTCAATTTAAATTATTTATTTATTTTTATTTAGTAAAATCGATAAAAAATATGTATTTTAATCATTAAACTTCAATAAAAAATGATATTTTAGATATTTTATATATATTTACATTGAGTTTAATAATTAAAATACATTTATTTTGTTAATTTTACTTTTAATAAAAATAGATGAATAATTTAAATTAAAAATAAATAAATAAAATTAAGATTTAAATTGATAAAATTTAAAATTTATTTTTTAGAAGACTTAAATCGTGGAGGATTTTTTTTTTTTTTTTTTTTTTGATTTGTTCCAAATTTTTTGTTGTTAATTATCACAAAAACTATCTGATCAAAGACCGAGTACTAAGCACGCAAGCAATCCAAGCCGTTGAAACATTGAAACCGAGCATACATAGAGGAGACCATTCTCTAATCACCACCGCTAAAGAGAGGAATCAACATATGTTATGACATTGTCATTTCAAAATTATGGACCCTACTCATTATACAAATTATAAAGACCTAAAATCTTTAAAATTATGTCATATCATCCATTAATATATTAATTAATATATCAATTGGTACATATAGTTTTATCCAAAACTCTATACTTCCTCTAATTTCTCATTCGATGATTCTCCATGAAATGCTCCCATTAATTTGAGATATATATAAACTAGCAACCAAAACTAGAGGAAAAGATATGATCATCTTGCCTTGTCTGTTGCTTATGCTTTGGTTACTGTTACATGATTTTCACACTTCGAATTTGCTGTCACTCTGGTTCATATAAATCTTCCTTGTTTTACATGTCTCATCAGATAAGTTTCAATTTCAATTTCATTCTATTGATTTTAATTTTTTATTTTCCACATTTCTGTGATTTTTTCTATGTTGTATATATTGTTTCAATGTATATAGCATTGTTGAGTTAATTTAATGGAGAAACTACAAAAAAAACCTCCAAGTTGAGCCTTGTAATAAAATAAATTATAATTTGTCAATTTAAATCTTAAATTTTTTATTTGTTTTTAACTTAAACCATTTGTTTATTTTTGTTAGGTAAAATCGATAGAAAGTTGGGTATTTTAGTCATTAAACCTAATAAAAAAGAGTATTTTAGAGTATGAATGTGTACTTAGAATTTAATGACTAATTTTTTTTTTCCGCCGATTTTATTTAACGAAAATAGGCAAATGGTTTATATTGAAAACAAATCAAAATATTATGGTTTAAATTGATAATATTGAAAACTCAAGATTTTTTATTTTCTTGTTGTAATTGTCCTTAATTTAATTGTATAGCATGCGGGATGGAGCTAGTATTTTTCTTTGAAGGCAATAAAAACAAAAATTTATAATATATTTACATTTTTAAGCCATAATTTGCAATGCATTAAAATGTACTAGAGGTAAGCAAACATGATGCTTTTACAATTTTACATGTAAATTTTTTGGCGATTTAATGAGTAAAGAAGAGGGGTTGAATTTCAAAACCGTATTAGCAGTTATTTATTAGAGCAGTTTCTAATATGGGCATTTTGGGAATGTAAAAAATGTGACGAAACCTCAAAACTGTTTTGAGTTGTATGTATACTACCTATAATAGAAATAGATTGAATAAAAATATTCAATATAAACAAATATAGTGTTTGAGGACAAAACAAGTCACACATCCATTACTTACCCAAAAAAGTCACACATCCATTTAGTCATCTATTGAAAAAAAGAGCCATACGGGAATAGTGTTGGGCCATTTACCTTGATATATGTAGTTAGATGAACTTAACAATTCGACATATGTAGTAGAGGTAAAGAAAATTAAGTTGGGAGAGATTTTTATTAATCCACTCTCAACCCCATTATGCACACCTATTTCATTGGTATATACTATGCATACATGGATTTAAAAAAAAATGTAGGGGGACCATGGTCACCCACCCACGACATTGGAATTTGGATGGTGGGTTAATGGTATAGGTCTATCCAGTAAACAATTATCAAGGAACAATAATGATAGAGACCCCCACAAAACACAACCCCCACAATCCTCAAAATAATCTAAACCATTCATGTCACTATAAGACACAACTCTAGAAAAAAAATTCAAACACATCAATGGTCAATACAACATTTTCTATCAAAGAAATACCCAGGGTCGGCCCTGGGCTAAGGCTGGTGAGGCCTGTGCCTAGGGCCCCAAAAATTAGGTCCAAAAAAAGGCCCCCAAATTTAGTCCTGCACAATATTAAAATTTTAGAATGGCTCAATTCTGTTTAATTAATTTAGGCCATTTTAAAGGAGCCTCAAAAAATCTATTTGGCCCAATTGATAAAAGGTCCAATTAAAAAAATAAAAAATAAAAATATAAAATATATGTATATGTATTAGTCGTTAATCTAATTTTGGGTGGCCTATTTTTTTTTTTCTCTTTATGGCCCAATTATGTGTTTTTTAGTATTTTTTTTAAAAAATATTTTACACAATTTTATTTATTATTTTGTAGATACATCTAATTTAGATACGCTTAGAAAACTATAATATTTAATATATATATATATATATTATATTTTAAAATGTTACCAAATACAAAAATATAAGAAAATATGAATTGCAAACTTAGACAATTATTTTTGAAAACTCTAAATCAAACACAGTGATTTTTATTTTTGTTTTTCTTAAATATCTACACAAGGCCCCGAAAAATTAGTTCACCTTAGCCCCGGAAACTGAGGGCCGGCCCTGGAAATACCTCCTCACATATAATAACTTCAACTTTAGATGTTTATTTGATCAGCTTTAATATCTAATGTTGTTTGTTATTTACTGCTTACTGCCAGCTGAGATCTTTCACAAGAGTTTGGGGGTATTCACTCTGTTGTTGGATAGAAGAGTATAGGTTGCTTGTATAGGAAAGTATGGGCATCTCAGAAGCATAGTATATCTAAACAACCAAAACTTAATAGTAACTTACATCATAAAAGTTTATCAGGTGATTGCTGATAGATCTTTAATCTTGATAAATTGATCTTGTTTAGTAATGAAAACTTGTTCATAGGAAAGCTGAAAAGGTTGGGCAATTAACAGCATGCAAACTACCTTCCTTAAGAAAAGCGAAAGATAGCGAGAGAAAAATAAAAATAAAAAGGAACCTGAAAAGATTTTAGAAACTGGTGTTGTCATGGCTGCAACTCCTGATCTGTCAGGATTACCTCAATGAATGGCATGGTAGAAAATACTATATCCATATGATAAGAGGAGAGGTGGGATTGGATTTTCAGGTACATAATTCAACGGAATCTCCAAAATATTAGGAACATAAAATTCCTGTCCAACTTGCTCTAGGAAAGGAATTTTTTGGCAATTACAGTTCCTCGGATTGCATCTTAGGTTTGGAGGAAATGCTGGCACTTAAGGAGACAGTACGGCCTTTTCTAATAACCAAAATTAGTGAAGAGAGATCTATGTATTTAAGTTATGATAATTGGCATCCCATAGTGCCTATAATAAAAGTGATAGGAGTAGTAATACAAGTTGCAGCATTGGCTGATATGGCAAAAAGTCAGCAGTGTTATACAGAGGAAACAATGGAGGCGGCCTCGTGCTTGGACAAGTGAGTTGGTTGAGCTGTGAAGGGAGATTCCTGATGACTTGAGGCCTGATGACAACAATGCTGATCAGAATGTTTGGGCTTTATTTATGTACGTCCTCTATCAAGTCTACCTGGGAATTAAGTGGTAAATCTGTTGTTGTTTCTGCTAAAAGGCTAGCATTCTATTTGGAAGGAAAGAAATAATATACTCTTTCAATCTGAAGCAAGATCAGAGAAGATTCTGATAGACGTTATCTTTTCTAATGTGAGGAAGAGATTGTTAACAATTAGAGGAGAAAAGGGTTGGTCTGGAGATAAGGGAGCTGCAGAGAACTTGGAATCTACCAAAAATTGAAAAAAAATATATACAATGTAGCTCAATACAAAGCCCTAAAAGGGCAACACTGCTTAGAAACAGAGACCTCAAACTGCAAGAGGCATCAACTAATAAACCAACAAAACTAGGCCTTACTAAAAAACTCACAGAGTCCAAGAGCCTAGGCAACAACTAAGAAAATTAAAAAGTCTCTCACAATCTGAGAGGAGGTAACATTGCAGCTTCTGCTGTGCCCGCACGAGCAGATGAATTTGGCTTTTTCATGAATTGACTCCAAAGTATCAATTTTCTCCTTTTACTTTCTTTTGTTCTCTTCCCTTGTATTGGTGGGAATTTCAACCTCATCATCATTTCCAATCAAAGAAATACATTAATCAAGAACACCAACAAAAAGTTAGAGCTCACTAGTGCTTCATCTTTTTCTGACTAGTGGTTCAATTGAGCTTTAAGATCAACATCCATCCTAATCTCATTGACCGCCCATGGTGCAGCTTGTTTGTTAAATTTTTGTACTTTGTTCTTGCCATTTGCTTGGGCCTGCCTTGATTTTTTCCTGTTTTTTTATCCTCCTTTATCACCCATTGTTGATTAAGAGGATTGGAGGAGATTGACCAAGAGTTTCTGGAGTGCCCATATGTTTTACAAAATGTGCCCATATGATTTTCTTTAGTGGTGTTTAGTCATATGAATATCTTTCCTCTTTTCATTTTTTTCTTTCGAAGTACTAGTTATTTTCCTATGATATGAGAGTTGATATTTGTTCATATAAGCTACTTCGACGCACTTCTATTCCAGAATTTAAGAGGGTTGATTGGCTACAACAGTGAGCCTAGACTAGCTACATGTTTATAATGTTTGCAAGAGTATAAATTTTGACAAAAGTTATGTAAACTATATACTGAAACATATCTTAAGTGGTAAACTCAGAATACATGGAAAAAGAGAATTTAAAGGCCCGTTTGATTGTGCTTTCGATTTCTGTTTTCATTTTTTGAGAAAACACATAAAACTTGTTTGGAGACTATTGGAATTTTCTTTTCTTTTTCTTTACATGTAAAATAATGGCATTTTTTTTTTTCATTTTCTGAAAAGAAATGCCACTATTTTCATTTTATTTGCTGAAGAACATTTCCAAGTCAACTAGATTTGCTTAAAAATTTATGTTGTTATGTTTGCTGGCAGCTACTGTTTTTATCGCCTTCGAACACCCTATTCTGCTGTTTGCAACTCCATCTTTTAGGTTCTCTAGATGCAGTGAACCTGTTATCGCCTTGGAAAAAAAATGCATTATTTTTTTTTATAAATATAATTACAATAGTGTTTTTTATAAAAAAAGGCCATAAGTGGGCATTACTATTGAATTAAGAAAACAAGATTCTTTAGAAAGGAATTTATTCATGTGTGGAGTAGCTTTCATTGTTTGGCAACTTTTATATATGTATATATATATTTCATTCAAAGGTGGCAATTTTATGAGTGTGTTTCTTTTGAACACTTCTTGCTAAGCTTTTCTTCATCTTTGGTAAGGAGATTAAGTTGGGCCCCCATTTGAAAGTTAAATTTGACCTCTTTTTTGTCCCAGTGAGTGACTTGGGGGGTCCCTCTAAATGGGCCGGACCACAGAAATCGGTGCCCTAGTCCTATGTTTTTGGTAGCTGTCGATGTTGTTCATTATCAAACGAAACACATTTAAATGTGTTTGGTTTGAGTTTTCTAAATTAAGTTTTTTGAAAATTGAATTTTTTAGTTTTTGTATTCTTTTATTTTTAGTGAATATTTTTTAAATTTTAAACATTTTTTTTACTTTTTTAGATGCACATTAGTTAGATGTATCTAAAAAGTAAAAAATTTGTGAAAAAATATTTTAAAAAATTAATAACTACATAAAAATATAAAAAATGTACTGAATTCTTATATTTTTTTTGTATTTTTGGTATTTAGTGAATTTTTAAAAGATTTTTTTTACAATTTTTTTTACTTTTTAGGTGTATTTATGTTAGGTGTGTCTAAAAAGTAAAAAAATTAATTAAAATATTAAAAAAATTCAGTAAAAACAAAAAAATACGGAAAATAAGAAAGTAGAATTTTCTGAAAAGTGTTTTATGAAAAATGAAAATAATATTTTTTTATTTTTTTTGTGTAATAGGAGCAACAGTGGTGATATTATGTGATATTAATATTTTTAGAGAAATAGATATTCACAATGTTAAACATATAATGATATGATAAGATAATTGAATTTATATATAGTTAAGTGAGTGATAAATAAAAATTGACACTTATTATTTTACGTCATTGTGAGTCAAATTAAAAATATTATTTTTCAAGATTTTTTTTTAATTTTAAATGAGGTCAGAGCTCAGCCTCCTGCACCCATCTAGTTAGCGTTATACATTATTACAATCAATGTTAAGGAATCATTTATATTACAACCAATATTAAGGGGTTGTTTGGGAAGCCTTTTTTTATTGATTTTCTTTTGTTAAAATATGAAGCCAATATATATATATATTTGAGAATTGTTTGATTTGTTACAAAAAAAAAAAATTCAAAAAGTAAAGTAAATAAGAAAGAATCTTTAATTTAATTTAATTTTTTTTGTAGGAAAAATTGCAAATTAGTGAGATAGTGGAAAAGTATAGATGAAATCTTTTGTTGTACAACTCTAACATACAAAAAGAACTTGCACCAACATACAAAAACTTTGGATCATCATAAAAATGCAAATATTTTTTTACTATATGTACCATTGATTTGCAATTTTTTCTTTTGTATGAGTTTGAAATTTTTTAGAATTTTTTTTATTTTTTTAATAACTTTTAACAACTTCTTAGATCCACTTGCATGCTTTTTATCCGCACAAATATAAGGCAATCACGACTGTGAAATTTGAAGAGAGCTAGATATAAGTATACTTTTTGCATACATAAATGTTAGTTTTATCATTTAAACCCATGAAATTTAAATCGTAACGAAACATTGTAACGAAACCATCTTAGTGTTTTTTTTTTTTTTTTTTTTTGATATATATAGGATATTTAGGTCAATTTATACACACTAAACTAAGTTTTTACTATTCAAATAAGTATTCCGAAATAGTTTATTCTTTATACTCCGTGATCGCAAAAATTCTACTAATAAGTGAAATTGAATTTAAGACCTTAAGCAGAATAAACCTTTTAAGTTTCAAATCTCATCCACCAAACCATCACTTACCATTGTATCAGGGTTGGTCGACGAGGTCGACTTTTATCAGTACAAATAATTATCCAGTAAATGATTGGTAAAATTATTTTTATTTTTATTTTTATTTTTTACTTATATGTGGGACAGACATTAGACCGTTGCGTGCACGTGTAAAAATGATTCCAGTAATATCTCTCATCAAATGTTCTTTTGTTCTCTCTTTACAGCAAAGGTTGTTGTCGATAGCCTACTAAGATAGCTAAGCTCCGTGTGATTCTTGAATTTGAATATAATTTAAAAAATAAAAAAATAAAAATAAAATATGAATATTTTATCCATAAATTTGATATGGAGAAATATTGATCCATTTAGTCTTAAGAGTTTTCTTATGAATCATTTAGTTCTTTTTGTTTTAAAAATATGTATTTATTTGATTAATACCATTTGAATTAAGTAATGGCCTTTTGTGATTCATTTTTTTAATTTTCGGATTTGGTTTGGGATGAAAATGGAAATTTGAGGTGTAGAAGATTCTTTTTGAAGGGATTGGCAGCTAAAGTGTTGATTGTTGAGCGTTAAAATTTACATTTCTGTTAGTGTAATTTTCTGGTGTTATATTGGAGTGTAACGTTAGAGTGCTACATTTGGACAAAAAAAAAAAAAAAAAAAAACATTAAGGAACTTTGTGTGATACATTGATTAGAGTGTTACGTTTGGAAAAAAAAATACACTAAAGAGTTTTGTAGTGTGTTACGTTTTTCTAATGTTACATTAGAGTGTTACGTTTGAGAAAAATATACTAAGAAGCTTTTTTTTTTGAAATGTTACGTTTAGTAATTTCAAATATTAAGAAAACACACATTTGTCCCTCAACACATAACACACCTATTTATACTTGGCCCTTTATATAATTCATATTAGAATGTGACCTTTAGATCTATAAGGAAAAAAATTAAAAAATTAAAAAAAAAATGGACCTAACATTTCATAAAATCACTATTTAAAATTTATTAGTATTTCACCTTAAAATATAATTATATTTTACACATTTTTTTTAAAAAATCTTTTCCTAAATTCATGAACCAAATATAAATTTTAAAATTTTTACAATTAAAATAATTGAATCCTGTTAATAACAACCTTAAACATTGTTTTAGGATAGTTAGGGTTGGTTTGGGAAGTGGGTTGGCTTTTTGGTTTTTTTGGTTATTTTAGCCTGGGCTAAAAAGTTTGATTTGGGAAGGACTTTTTGGCTTTTTTGACTTTTTTTTGTGAGAGAATAGTGCAATGATTATGTGTTGGATGTGATGTTTTATTTTTTGTGGCTAAAATAGCCTATATATTCTTCTTCCCAAACGGTGCCTTCATTTTTACAATCCATAACCACTGTAAAAATCTAAAAAATTTATAATCTTACACCTCGTTTGACATTGGTTAATATAGTTAATTTTTTTGTGTTAAGACTTTTTTAACCTCATTTAGTTTTTGTTTTAGGATTTTTTTAACTTTTATAAAAAAAATATATAATGATTATAGATAAAAAAAAAATATATTTTATCTTATTAATTTTTGTAATCAATTTTATATTATTATAATTATTTAGCTCCAACATAAATGTCAAACCGGAGCTTAATATATTTTTTACCTGTCTTAAAATATTTTTACACGCAACAACCTAAGGCTGTTTTTACTATTTTTTAAAATAACAATGATATATTCTTTTAAATTAATGAGCTCTAATAAATTTTAATGAGATGAAAAGTCAAAAAAAAAAAAAAAAAAAAAAACACAACACAAGACACAAATATTACTATCATAATAGAATCCACCGTCCATTAAAACTATTAAAACTGATTTATTAGAGCTCCAGAAATTTTTGTTTTTAAAATATATTTTTGTCGGTTAGCTATTGAGAAATAGGTCAACTCATAATAATGATGAAGGTAGTAGCTGTACGGTAGATGTATGTATGGGAATTTGAATAATTATTAGTGCATTGACTCTTATACTCTTTTCATGTACAGTGGATTATAGTTTCTTTTTTTTTTCAATAAATAAAGATTGAAAAGTGATGCTATATGTATCAATTAATACACATATTAATTTATTAATTAATGTTATGTCATTATTATTGATTTCACCTATTATACAAATTATAAAGAGAAATACTATGTACTTCAAATATTCTATCAAATCTTTTACATATAGTAGGATTCACACAAATTTACATGCGTGTGGGTCCCACACATATGTGAGAAGTTTGGTAGAATATTTGGGGTCCCTAACATAATTCAATTACAAATACTCAAAATTTCTAAAATTATGTCATATCATCTGTTAATATACTAATTAATATATTAATTGGTACATATAACATTATTCAAGATCGAGAGTTTTAGAAAGACAGCGTTAGAGGAGCTCTAAATGGATAGGGTTTACCTATGATGTGATGTGTTTTTTTTTTTTTTTTTTTGTCACGTGTAGAGCTCTCTTTAAAACTTAAATATTAAGTTCTCTATCATTTTATTTTTTTATTTTTATTTTTTTCATTTTTTTAAAAAATTTTTTAAGTCTTCATGGTTCTCAAGTGCAAGAGAATTATTGCTTTACCAAGCAATAGAATAACTTTTTAATGTCGCATTAAAACATTTGGAAATTAATGTACTGCTATAAGTTATTGAGGGCCAATTTAGGAAGCCAGTTGAAAGTTAATTTTTAATTTATTTTGGATCATATCACTTCTCATATTTTTTACACATAAAAAGACAAAAAAATTTTAAAAAATTAAAATATTAATTTTTAACCAACTTCTCAAATTACCCCGAATCATATTAGTAACAGTCTATTATAGATTGTCACTAATCAAAAGAAATTGTTCAAAATTTTGTTTGTTTCTGAATTTAATTAGTATTTTTTATTAATAATTTAGTCAATTTTTTTTAATCTTTCAGATCCACTTCATATAGGCAACACTTAAAAAATAAAAATTTTCTAAAAATAAAAAAATCTTTGAAAAATTAACTAAATACTAAAAATTATAAATATTTTTTAAATTTTTTTGTTATATATTCTTTACATATTTCAATATAGATTTTACACGCCAGAGAGCTTTCATCAATATTTTTTCTAATTTATTTAACATTACTGATATATACCAACAAAATTGAAAAGAAAATGTTATACAATGCTAGTAATGCTTTTCGGAATGTGTTGTATAACTAAGAAACATGCAAATAAAAATGAGTTTATCTTAAATGAGAATATTGATATGGATGTGGGGGGTAAGACAAGAAAATATAGAATTGTTGGTATTTTTCTATAATAATACAAGAAAGTAGGGGAATGCCTAATCATAAAGACTATACATCTATAGGGTCATCAAATGCCATTAACCAAGGTTATCAACTCTAGCCATTAAGGTTAGAGTTATAAAGGTTGAAAACCTATGACCACTAATATAGTCATCAACTCCATCATCAAAATATGAGAGTTATAGAGGTCTAAACCTCTCATGTGCTTAATATATACAAATAAATATGTATATAATGATATTTGAATAGACCATCTAGATATGTCACAAAATGGATACTAATATTGGGTCACTACAAGATCCAAACCCAATTCTCAAACACATGAGCCTAACACAACAACCCAAGCTTAAGATTAAGTCAAAGTCAAAGTCAAAGTCTAAGATCAAACTCAACACATGCACAAACACAAGCATAAGCATAAGTCTAAGCTTAGTCCAAACTAAAACTAAATCTAAATCTAAACCCAATTTTATTGATATTTATTTTATGAGACAATTCTCATTCACAACTCAATGGTTTCAGCTCATTATTTTATATTGTAATCTTCTTACTTGAGAGAATACAAAACCACTTCGATCCACCTCAATTGACGGTTGATCCCACTTTAATTTCAAATTAAAATTGCTGAAAAATCATTATTTTTCAACAAGAATTAGAAATGAATAATTCTTCAAATGATAGGAGTGACATCAATTAAAAGTTATGAAGAGAGATAACCAACTAAAATAGCTTTGTCATGTGCAACAAATATAGATGTAATGGTGAGCAAGTGCTATAGGATCACAGTTAATTGAAATACAAGAGGGAGGAAAAAAGCTAGATAGACATGTAATAGTGTAATTTTTTTATAAAAATAAATAAATAAAAAAAAAAGAGAAGAAGATGATGAATTTACTACCACCTTAGTTTGTGAAGTAAACTTACAAACATAAATAAAAATTATTTGTATAGTATTACTCTTCATAGAACAAATTTATCTTGGCAACTGACATTCTGGATTCATTTATTCTACTTGTATATAAATCAATCACAAAATTGGCTCTCATATGAGGTGGGAAGTGGGTACTACCACCTCATATGAGAGGGTTCCATTTGAGATGAAATATTTGAGAGAGATAAATGAAGTGTAAACAATTTTGGTTTGGAGGGACAATTTGATTGAGTCAGGATGCAAAGATTCCCAATTGAAATTATTAACTAAAATAGTTAGAGTGTTGTATGGGCATACAAGATGACATCTTAAACAAAAGGTTATTGAATCTCTCACGCACGCGTGCACACACACACACACCAAAAAAAAAAAAAAAGAGGTTCGAGTTCAATTCTTACTTCTGGTCATATAAAACCCAAGCAAATGAAATTCTTTTCTTGTCAAATAATAATAACAATAAATCCTCAAAAAATCACGTGAAAAATGGGTCAAAGTGGTTTGAGACTAATTTTAGGAATATAATGAGTACCCATCTCCCCCCCCCCCCCCCCCCCCCCCCCCCCCCCGGCTTCCTTCTTTCTTCTACTGGTAGAGTTTTGTTTTCGTTTCTTTGTTTTTTTTTTACTTTTAATTTGGGGGGATTAAGCTAAAAACATTTGTATTCAACACAACCAAGAAATAGCCAACAACATTTTTGTTTGTTTTGCTTTTGCTTTGCTATAAGTGAGAGTCATGCAAACAACATTGGAGCGTCTAATGGGACCCTACAGAGAACCCAACATAAAAACGTCAACTTAGAGAGAGAAGAAAAAATAAAAAATAAAAAAGAGAAAGAAACAAAACAAAACAAAATAATAATAATAATAATAAGAAAGGAGTCTGAGTATCAAGATTTTTTTAGGACGACAACATCTCCTAATGGTAGGAGTGTAAAATTGTCCTACTGGCCCGAGGCTCGGCCCAACCCCGACTTCCCCAAGCTAGGGCGTGGGCCATGTCTTTTTTGTCCAAACCCAGACTGCAGCCCGACCCAATCAGCACGACCCAGGATTGACTTGACGCTTGGCCCGCCCAATGCCCAACGTCACCTACAATCTATTTTGGAGAAAAAAATATAAAAAAAAAGTCATGCCCGACCCAAGCCTGGGCCTAGGCCCAGGTTGAGGTCCGGCCCGAAGCTCTGTTACCCTTGGGCATGAGCCTAGATTTTGTGGGAATTGACAGGTCCGGTCTGATTTTTGGCAAGAGCCCGAGCGAGCCTAGACCGGGCCAAGCCTAAGGTCAAACGGGCTGGGCCAACCCGATTTTACATCCCTACCTGATGGCATGATCCAGGAAAATTGAATGATTTGACAAGAGTTGGATATGTGGAGAGCAAACCCATTGCCAACTACACTAGCCTCTCAAAGGTTTTTGAGTATCAAGATTGCGATACGTCGGTATTGTGTGGTAAACAAAGGCTTAGATTTGTACATTCACTCAAACTTGCCATCATCTTTGGTCAATTTACATGAACCCAATATTAGGCATGTGATCGAGTGGATAAATCTGAGCATTTTTTTGCCATATAATACTCACTTATTATAATATTGATAGTCAAACTGCTCAGTCTAGTTGAAATTCGAACTAGAGATAAGTCATGCTCATTAGTTAAGTAATCTTTCTCTGAGGATTCTAGTGAAAACTTGAAACAAACATACTTATTTCAAATGAACCTAATGCATGTCAACTAAGGGTGGGTTTCAAAGGGTTTGGGGGTTTCAAAGCTTTTGGATGTAGTTAAGATCTTCTTAACCCTTTTTGTGTTTTGTTTTTTAATTGTGGTTTCTTTTTGTTAAAAAAATTTTGTGAGGCTAAGAGATTGGTTGTGTAGATGTGAGTAGCAATAATAGGGGTATTCGTACTTTCCGAATCTTTGTCGGTGCATTCAATTTTCTTGTATTTGTAATTTCATGTTGTTAATGAAATTTTTATTTTACTGATCAAAAAAAATGGTGGGTTAAGAATTTCTCTAGGTAGAGCCATGGTTTATTTTATTTTATTTTTTAATTGATAAAAATGGATACTTACATATGGAAGGAACATCAATAAACAAGAAGGAGGACGTGCAACAAGCATTATAGTAGATCTCTCCAATCCTAATTAAGTTGGCACTAAGAATTTTACACAATCATCTGCTAGCATTGACCTCAAAGTTGGTGAGGAATCAACAAAGTAAGCTACAAAAGTAGCCAAAACACTGGTCCAAGCATGTGCACATCACCCCAACTACAATTCAACCCAGAGCTCACTGTAATGAGTGCCGAACCTGGTCCAGCTAGAGCCGTGGGTATTTAATTACAAATTAATGAAAGATTAAAGAGTATTGCTATAGAAACATAATTTTTATACAAAATTATCGTACATAATGTTATGAAACCAGAGTTGTAATGTCAAAAATAGTATTAGCACGTCAACCGAGATGAATTTTCTACATATAAAAAAAAATTATTTATGGATTATTTCCAAAATACATAATCTTGGGAAAGCTGAATTAGTAATTTTCAATGAATTATATACAGTGTTCGGAAAATTGTATTAGTAATTTTCAATGATTTATATTATATCTGAGATATAAGATGAACTAAATTTGATTTCATTGCATTGAACCATTCAGTATACTATCTATAGGAGACCTGTGATTTCACAATACCTATAAGAGTCTGCTATATGATGCAATGCATGAGAGAAGTCCATATGATATAAAATATATGTATAAATCAATCACAAAATTTCTACTCTTTTTAAAAAGTGTGTTATCTTAATATGTAGGCCTACTTAATTTTTTTTTAGTTTTGTTTTATCAATCCAATTATTGCTTGAATAGAGAGAAAGAAGCAGCATAATTATCTCAAAGATTGTTGTTAATACCACACACCAAATTTCTTTAAACCCTTATCTTCTTTGGATCCCTACCTACAAATTTTAAATTTCATTTTTTTCATTTTCTTTCTTTCAATACTAACCTTAAGTGGAGGCTGGAGGTGAAAGTGGGGGTTAGGGGTAGCAATTCAAAAGTTAAGGATGAAGGTAGAATTAAAATTTTATGATAGAATAAAATAGTCATTTATATATTATAAAGTACGACCATAGAAAAATAATGGGGGCACTCTATCTCAAACCCATTACCTATATTATGATCCAAAAGCTAACCCTAACTCTAAAACAACAGATCCCTAGTTACAACCCCAAATCAAGGAAATAAGCTCCACAACCATTTGTTTTTGGCCTGAAAACACAGCCTACCAGCTTTTTTCTACCCCACTTTACAATAAAGCAAAAAAAAGCAACCAAGATTAAAAAGAACAATAAACAAATGAAAGGAAAGGAAAAAAGAGAGGAAGCAAATACAAAACTTCCCAACCCCACAACTATGAAATACTTTGTTGACAAAGACATATATGGGTTTCTTCAACCTCATCTAAATAACAAAGAAAGCAAACACTGCCTCTGAAAGCTTCAAACAAAGGCTCGTTTTGGTGCATAAACAAGGAAAGAGAACAAAGTATAGTGCAAAGCAAAAAAGCAAAAGAGATAAATGATTTTTGTTGTATTGAAGGTATGAGATGAGACTATGAGTACTTGAAAACTTGGTGTGTGCTTTGAAGAGAGCTAGTTGATCATCAAATTCATCAGTGTGTGTGCGTGTGTGTGTGTGTGTAACAAATGATGGCAAAAAACCCTAATTGGTGGAGCCAAGCTCAGCAACCTTCTGCCTTCTTATCACCATCACCATGTCCCTCTCTCTTCCCTCAGTATGCAGCTGATAACCAAGAGTTTCCACAGTCATGGAGCCAACTACTTATGTAAATCTCTCTCTCTCTCTCTCTCTCTCTCTCTCTGTTGCACTTGCTTTCAGTCACATGGCTTCAATGGGATTTGGATCTAAAAAACAGACTTTTATGTTTGAAGCTCCTTCCACATCATCTTTTTTTGAACCCTACAATTGAAAGGTTTGATAAATTTTGAACCCTTTTTCATTTGGACTTAATTAATTTTCAATCTCAGATATTCATTCTTTCAGTCTTAGCATGCGTGCATGCGCGTGGGCAATTCATCTGAGTCCTATTATCTCCATGATAATTATTTACTTATCTTGATATAGGTTTTTGATTTTTTGTGATAAAATGTTTGTGTTTGTGTTTGTGTTTGTGTTTGTGTTTGTGTTTCTTTTTTTAATTGTTTTTGCAGGGGTGGATTGGCAAGTGAGGAAGAAAAGTTAGGTCTGAGTCATTTTCAGTCTAAGAAGTTGGAAAATTGGGAAGACCAAATCTTGAGTCCATCTTTAAGGGTTAATCCTTCTGTTGTTGATGTAAAGCAAGAGGTTGCACAAAGTAGGCGGCTGTACGGCCATGGAGATGATGAATTTCAAACATGTAGGCCTTCTTGGTCTCATCAAGTCATGCCAGTTTCGTCCCCTAGGTCTTGTGTTACAAATTTAAGCAGCAGCAACATGCTGGACTTCTCCAATAACAAGATCGATGGGAGGAATCAACATCCTGATCATTCGCCCGAGGTGAGAGAGAGACTCTAACAAACTTGATTCGTCATATCTAGGTTAAAGCTACTAATTAATTTTTGGGGTGGTATGAAGTAGGATTTTAAATATCAGTCGGTATGTATTGGGATTTTGAAGTTCTGATATACTGTCTACTATATCCACGGATACTGTTTGACACTAACCAATCGACAGAAATGAAACTTAATTTTTTTTGATCAGCAGAAATGAAACTTAATTATCTAATGATCATGAGGTCTTGATATTTATCCTCTCTGTTTGTTCATTTGTGCTAGTGTAATAGCACAGCCACTGGTGGGGTTCCTAAGAAGGCTAGGGTTCAATCTTCTTCAACCCAACCACCTTTGAAGGTAACACAGATATTTCTCTCTCTGTCTCTCTGTAAGAGGTTGTGGAAAATGTTGTGTGGCTTTCTTGATTATATATTTCTTCAAGCATGCCTGATTCATCTTCTCAAGACCCATACATCAGCTGAATCAAAAACCAACAAATTAATGAAAAGTTTTCACAAACAAAAAATTCAATATCAGAATGATGCCACAATGAAATTTTTGTAATTTCAAGTTCATTGACAAATAAAAAGTTTTTGCAGATTTCATACCAGAACGATGTGCTATGCTATTACAATCTTTAAAATATAAATCACATTGACAAGCATATGTTTTTAAATGACGGAATCTAAGGCTTTTACATCATTTTGGATTAAAATTTTGCATATATATTTTTTATTTGTATAACAATATTCTTTTTAAAATGATACAATTCAGGATTGTCATATTGTTCCATATAAATGATTTGTTTGAATTAAATGTACAATTAATGAATCAAGTCATTTTCTTAATACATTCTTGACTTCTGAACCAGGTGAGAAAGGAGAAGCTAGGTGATAGAATAACAGCCCTTCACCAACTAGTTTCCCCATTTGGAAAGGTAAGCCAAACAACTATCCACTTCTTCACCCTCATTCACAGATCACAACAGAAGGAATAAGAGTATATAATACAAACAGTTTGTTGTGCCCAGGGCCAATAATCAACACAGTTTACATATTTTATGATGAAACCAATAAAAAAGAGAGAATTTTTATTCACTTGACAGATTAAAGTTCTTTCTGCATAAACTTTTCTTTATTTCCCCATCTAGGGCTGTCTCTTTTTTTAGCATTAAAGAAGACCTGAAAAAAATGGCTTGGGTGTGTGTGTTGTTTGTTTTTTCTTTTGCAGACTGACACTGCTTCTGTGTTGTTAGAAGTGATTGGGTATATTGGATTCCTTCAGAGTCAAATTGAGGTGATGTTTCTTTCACACCTATATCTATATATGCCCTGCTCATAACTAAAGCTCTCACTCACTCAGAGCATGTTTTTCAAAACATTCTTTTTAGTTATAAAATTGATTCATTGTTTTGCTTTTTCTACCTTGAAATATATGCAGGCACTTAGCTCCCCTTACTTCTGCAATGCTTCAGCAAACCTGAGGCACCAACAGTCTGTAAGCAACCATATACATATATACCCATTTCCCATTTTCCATTTTCCAATGCCACTGCCACACCAAGATCCTCTCCCTCACATATAAACATGATTTTAAAAATCGATTGATACATATATATCATAATTTTAAATTTTCTATACTTATATTTATTGATATATCAATTGGTATGGTTTGATATTGATATATGATTGTACTTTATAATTGGCCAAAACACGTCAAATGCATGATATATTATCTATTTTGATACTATCAATTTATATAAAAGCTGAAGTAGGAGGGTTATGATATATAAACAGAAATTTTGTACATTTTTTCATAGATAATAGTACGATTTTATGTGATTCTTTCATTTTTAATCAAAACATTAACCATTGTTATCATAATTTAAAAAATATCAATGTCGTATCATTTTGGATATATTTTTATTAGGATTGGGCTTCTGGGAAGGGCTCGTAAGACTCACCATAAGTCTCATTTCGATGGTTCGAACTGTTCATTTTACATAGCCTTTTGTATATATCATTCATTAAAAAAAAAACAAAATCAGACCGATCTAATAATCGTAATTTTTTCACTCAATTATATTTGTCTCTAGAATATTGATGATTTTATTTTCAAGCCATACTTGTTATTTATTTTTCCGGAGACAAACGCGATAAAATAAAAAAAAGTTACGATTATTGGACCCACTTAATTTTTTTAGAAATGATATACACTAAGACTCCTACAAAATAAATGATTCAATATTGAAATGGGATCCATGGTGGACCTCTCAAATTTTCTCAAATTCAAATTTAAATTTGAAAAAAGTGCAACCATTTTAGATTGTACATTTTCTGTTATAAACTGACTCTGTCTCATAAACAAACACAAAAGCATACAGGGTGTGGTTAATTGTATAAGATTAGTTGGTTAATGAGGGTTAATCTCTTTTTTTAGGTCCAAGGAGAAAGAAATTGTACACTTGTTGTGGACTCTGGTCAGGTATGCTTTATTGGATCCATCACTAACTCAAAAAAGTAAAGTTGGGGAGTTTTGTATTCGTTAAAGCATCTTTGTTATTATTCTATTCATAAAGTTAGATGTTGAAAGAACGATTGAGATCCTAAGCTTTAATCAACTTTAATGTATTATTTAAAGTTTCTCAATAAATAATTGTTACATATCACTCAAACATTTTAATAAATTTTTTCAATTCATATGACTTTTCTTAATCAATAAAAAAAATATATATATATTTATAAAAATTAACATACAAGACTAATATAAACATTGACAAAGAGGGCAAATGCATACATTCAATGTGATATGATAAATTATATCATTTATTAAAGAGTGGTGTTATATAAACATATATACAAAATGACATGACATTTACAAAAATATTAAATTTGTTATCCACTCTTTATCGTAGTTGATTATTAACCATCATCTTATTTAAAAACTCAAGCCATTAAAAAAGATAATATTTTTATTATTATTTATATCATCAACAATTATAATGATATTTGTCTTTCCACTAGTTTTAGTAGTAATTGGAATAATATTTAGTGTGTTTTGTTTCAATTTTATGAATTCAATTTTTTGAAAATTGAGCTTTTTATTTTTCTTGTTTTGTTATTTTTAATGAATATTTTTAAAATTTTAAGCATTTTTTTTTTACTTTGTTAAATGCATCTTACTTAGATGTATCTAAAAAGTAAAATATTTATGAAAAAATATTTTTAAAAATTAATAAATACACAAAAATATGAAAAATGTACTGAATTTTTATATTTTTTTCACAAATATTATACTTTTTAATTATATTTATGTTAGATGTGTCTAAAATTTTTTTAAAAAAATGCTTAAAATATTAAAAAAATTCAGTAAAAATGAAAAAAAATACAAAAAATACAAAAATAGAAATTTTTAAACAGTGCTTTTATTTTTTATCGGCAAATATTCAGTTCACACTTAAATTTTTAAAAAGTGAATTTTGGAAATCAAAACTAAACAAAGTGATTGATTTTGCTATTGAAGTAATATTTATGCTTTTATTTTATGTTTTGGATGATTTTAGGGAAACCAAGAAGCTCCAAAGGACTTGAGGAGTAGAGGGTTGTGCTTGGTTCCAGTATCTTGCACTCATCATGTTGGAAATGACAATGGAGCTGATTACTGGGCTCCAGCTCTTGGTGGAGGATTTTGATTTGGGCCTTGTTTGGCTGCACACCATGCTTAATGACAGCTTTCATGGAATGATATAATTAGGATGCATCATGACCATTCATTCTGCTGATCTAAGGCTGACTGCTCATGATGCTAATTATCATTCTACTTTGGAAGTAATTAATAGTGTGCTATTACTAGGTTTTTATAGCTCTTAAATGTACTCTAAAATGACGATAAGCTTATGCGCTTTTTTTTTTTTTTTTTTTCCTTTAAAATGCTTTTCTCAAGTGAATGCAGTTAGGCCTCTTTTGGGAAGAGATAAAAAATCTGATTTTTAGATTTTTTATCTCCTCTTCTCTCACAGAAAAGCTGATTATAATCTGTTTATAATCAGCTTTTCACCAAAAATCAAATTATAACCATCTTCCCAAAACACCCCTTAGTACCATTTCAAAAAAATTTTTTTTTTTTTTTTTTGGGTACATCGGAAAAGCTTCTCAAATATCATTATTGTGCTCTTGAAGGAGAAAGCTGGTGACAATTTCAAGGAATAATGACTTTGTTTGGTTTTTATTTTCATTTATTTTTATTTTATTTTTAAGTAGAAATTAATTTGATGAAAATAAACACATGTGAAGATATTCTCAAAAATTATTTTTGCCTAAAAAAAAATAAAATCATAAGTGTTTTTATTTTTATTTTTTTCATTTTGTCCACCAAAAGAATTTTTAGGCTCCGTTTGGTGGAGTTTTCAAAATCTAGTTCCACACTCACTTTTGAGTGTGGTGTTTGTTTAGGATTTTCAAATCATAATTCTACATTCATTTCTCAAAACTCAATTCAAAACATAATCATTACTTTTCAAAACTCATAACCAAACACATAATTCAAAACTTTTTTCAAAACTCCATTCAAATCAATATTTTAAAATATTTTAATTTTGTTAAGATTTTAAATATTTTAATATTTAAATAGTTACGATTTTTTAAATTTTTTAATTTTTTTAATTTTTTTGAATATTTTAAATATTTTAATTTTTAAATATTACGATTTTAATTTTTTAAATTTTAAAATATTTTATAAAAATAAATTCAAACTCTATTTATAAAAATATTTTTAAATATTTAAATATTTTTGTTATGTATTTGGTTACGATTTGAGTGTAGAGTTGTGAAAGTAGTATGGAGTTTCGAGTTATGTTTGGTTATGAGTTTAAAAATAATTTTTTAATTGAGTTTTGTTTTATGTGTTTTGTTACGATTTGAGTGTAGAGTTGTTTTTAAATTTAAAATATTAAAATTTTAAATTATTTTAATTTTTGAATATTTAAATTATTTTAATTTTTACGATTTAAAATTTTTGAATATTTATTTTAATTTTTTACTTATTAAATTTTTTAGATTATTTAAATTATTTAAATATTTATGATTTAAATTTTTTGAATATTTATTTTGAAAAAAAATTATTTCCTTTGTAGTATTTTCAATTAAAAAATTGATTAATGTTATTTTTTGTTAATAATAAATTTTTTAATTGAATTTTAAAAAGAGTTTGGTTATGCGTGTTGATCAAAATTTTCAATAATGTGAAAGTAATGTGTTTTGTTATGAGTTATAACAATTTGAATTAAGTTTTGAAATTCTTTTCAAAACTCATAACCAAACAAATTTTCTTACTTCACATGTCAAATCAAACTTTCAAAACTCAATTCTACACTCAATTCAAAACTCAATTCCACACTCAATTCAACACTTCATTCAAAAACCATAACCAAACAAATTTTCTACACTCAAATCATAATTCTAAAACACACAAACTCAAAATATAACTCATATTCTCAAATCATAGTTACAAAGCTCTACCAAACGGAGCCTTAGTTTTTTGAAAGAACCAAAAAAACAAAATAAATTCTAAAAACAAAATCAAACAAGATGAATAACCTCTATATATATGCTAAGTTGGAAAGTTCAAATTTTAGGACTTGATATTTTAAACATGTTTATTGTTGTGTACATACTCCTCTTAGCTAATAAAAAAGCAATGTTTACTAGCAAGGTTTTAAATTGTAGAACTAGGAGACAAATTGACATTGGTCACATTGTAAGACATTTTCAATCGATACATATTGAGAATCAAGTGATACAATCATGATTTTTTTTAAGTTATCTGACATAAAAGAGTTTTACAACAACTAAACTAGTCGTACTGATTATGAATTAGTTGATTAATGGATTATGAACTAAGCTTTACAGCAACCAAACTAGTTGTATCAATTATTATAAATTACTTGACTAATGGATTGTGAACGAACTTTACAGCAACTAAACTAGTCTTATCAATTGTAAATTAGTTGATTAAAGGATTATGAACCGATTTCTTACTAATATTATATCATTCTTCTTGTAGTTTATTTTCTATTTACTTATCTTATAAAAAAAATTCAAAACTTAAATAAATTAACATTGTATGTATGTTCAAATAATATTCAAGAAGTAGGCAAGAATAAGCCATTGGGAGAGAAATTTTCACAAGAATAATTATGATGGGCTATTTGTTGTTTAGTAGCCATTTTTCAGAAGTACATACACAATATTCATGCCAAACCCTCATGTGGGATGCCTCAGTCGAATATGCTATTCTTGGACCCATGCTCTCTCTCTCTCTCTCTCTCTCCGTCTCTCTCTCTCACAGCTTTATGGATGGTACTCAAGTGGAGATGGTCCTCATGAAGCCCCTCCTTAACTCATATAGGCTCCTCACTTTCTCACAGGTTTTGTTTTCGCAATCGTGACGCCATACATGTAGGGCAGAAAAAAAAATTAAAAAATTTGCAAATTGAACCGGTTTAGTCTAATTTAATAGATTTGGTTTAATTTTTTAAATCCGGGATTCAGTTCTGATTCAAAAAATTAGAAAACTAGTGTACTCGAATCAGTTTCAGATTTAAATTCACAATTCCAAATTAAAATCGAATCGAACCGTATGTAACTTAAACTATATATATACCATACACACCCTGATACATATAATTCTACCCTCTTATATATAAAACCAAATCCTAATTCATAACCACTCTGATTAATGTAATAATAAAAATCATATATTAATGTTGAACAATATTTGCTTGATATTATGTTTTTATTTGGTGAACATATTATTATTATTTTTAAAATTTATAATAGGTTGAATTTATTTTTAAATGTTATATAATTTTTTTTATGAATAGATTATGTGAAATTATGGTTCTAAATCGAGCCGAACTATATTTAAATAATTTGGTTTGGATTAATTCCATAATTTAAATGAATCAGTTTGATTTTAATTTTTATGAAAACATAGACAATAGATTGATCCTAATTTTACTCCAAATCAAATCAATCTAGATTATATTCACCCCTACATATATATCCAGTTTTGCTACGAATATAAAATTAAATAAAAAAATTGAGAACTTGTCTATTTGTGGTGTCCACATAGGGTGTTTGGCAATAAGTTTGTTTGTTTTTTTTTTTTTTTTGCCTTTTAGAACTAAAATTATATTAAAAAATAAAATAAGTTAAAATAATTAATAAGATAAAATGTCACATTAAATTCATAATTATTTTCACTTTTTTTTTCCCACAAACATTACATTCAACTATAAAAAATAATAAAATAATAAAAAAATTTAATCATTTTTCCAAACACAACTATTTTGACCTACTAAAATAATCAAAAACTGAAATAATCTACTAAAATAACCAACTTTCCAAACACCCCACAGTAAGAACAATGATTAAGACCCCCACCCCACAAGACCCCTACAAATTTGAACCACTCATGATGTAGACCCTACACATACATAAATAGATCCCACACGTACATAGGGAAGTGGGGACGCTGCTGCGTAGCCTGCGCAGCAGCGTCTGCTGTGCGGCGATTTGGACCCATTTTGATAATCTGAACCGTTCACATTTTAGAATATACCAAGTAAAACATGCCTGCAAAAAATCAAGTTAATCGGATATCGTTTATCTATTCATCCATTCACATTTGTATTCATTTTAATCAAATTAAATTACATTTGTATTTATTTTTATAGATACAAATGTGAGTGGATGAATGGATAAACGATATCCAATTAACTTAATTTTTTGCAGGCATGTTCTACTTAACGTATTCTAAAATGTGAACTGTTCGGATTATCAAAATGGGCCCAAATCACCGCACAGCAGACGCTGCTGCGCGGGCTGTGTAGCAGCGTCCCCACTTCCCATACATAGAGAGCCAAGATCACTTTAAGAGTATGGGGTCATCCGCAAAAGGGATCCCAAACATTTCCCCCATATTAAACTTGTCTATTTTGTGATTTTTGTGTGTCACGCTATGCATTGTACATCGTGTGTAGTGTGGGGCACATTGTTCGAAATTTTATAGTTATTTGGGATATGTTATATAAGTGTATTTTTGACTTTTTAGTTTAAAAAGTAAAGAAAAAGATATATATTTGAGATAATTTTTTGATTTTTTACGAAAAGATATGTAATAAAATATTGTAGCAAAATCAAAATGATCATTTTATCCATTTGACTTTTTGACTTTTGAATAGTTGAATTCAAAAGGCAAAATAATAATTTTGCCCTAATGGCTTCTCCCACAAGTTACCCTTAATTTTTTTTTTTTTTTTTATCAGCAAAAAAAAACTTTATTGATGAAACAAGAAACTTATTATATCAAAAAAGAAAAGGAATGATGGTTGCAAAAAGTATCATAGTAAGACATATCAATCCCAACTAGGTTGACACCAATATGACCACACAATCCCTTGCTAGCACACCATCAAGAGTTGGTGAGAAACCAACCGAAGCTAAAAAAGAGAAGCACAAGGCAAAACAAAACACCACCAGAACACACTTAGCACACTCAGCAGCAGCCCATCAAGATAACCTCTGATTTCCACACCAAGACACTACATCAACAAAACCAGAACAACCCAGCACCATTACCTCAGGGGCAACCAACAGAACAACCCAACAAACATCATCAGCAACCAACAGAACAACCCAGCACCACAACCTCAGGGGCAACTCCGGAACAGACCCAAAATGGAGGTGAAGACAAGAAATGAATACCTGCTGCCAATGAGATGGTTCTAATCCGATTAAACCAACTCCAGCAGAAGCAACAAACCAAGATCATCTCAACATGCTGTCAATATAATGGAACTGAACCCAGAAATCCAACTATAGTAGTATTAAAACACAAAGGAACACCCAATCGAACCAGCAACTGGACACAACACACCATCGAACCTCTACAGCCTGAAACACAGCAGCTCTACAGCATAACAGCTCACCAAAGTAGAATATGTGCCAACAACTGGACACAAATCAAACAGAACTCCCCAGCACCACCTAAACTCCTAAACTCCATATCTAATCTGTTGCAAGTTAGACATGAAGTCCTGCACTGTGTAAGAGAAACCCATGGTGTGAGCTTTTACCCAAAAAATGATTCTCAGCTTAATTAATTCACAAATCTCTCCCAACACAGCTTCCTTTCCATTGAACACGATTTCATTTCTAAACCTCCAAATAGACCACATAATTGCCAAAGGCATTGCTCTCCATATTTTGTTCTCAAGTGTCCTCCATTTAAATTCACTCCACCAGAGAAAAAGACCCTCCACTGTAGTAGGTACAATCCATTGCAGCCCTCACCAGTTCAGTAGATCACACTAGATTTGCCAAACAAAGGGCCACCAAAGCATGACATGAGATACTGTTTCCACGTGAGACTGACAGAACACACAATTAACCGAAACATTATCACCCAAAACACCAATTCTATTAAAGAACACTAATCTTCAACTTCCCCTTCCAGGCCAACCACCCGAGGAACTGAACTTTTGGAGGAGAGACATTAGACCACAACATTTTTGATACCCTCACAAAACCAGAAGATTGTAGCAGATAATAAAGAGATGAGCAACTAAACTAATCTGATGAGCATGGAAACCATTTCTACTGATCCAACTTATTGTAGGTTCGACTCAAAGACTGGTTCAGCAAGGTGTGTAATCTGTCCAACTCCTCAGCCTCTCAGGCAAATAAAGCTCTACGAAAATTAAGGTTCCAACCTCTGAAGCAACCATTTCTTTCAACCAACAACTTCAAAGAGATGTCCTTTTCATTTGACAAACTAAATAGTCTGGGGAAATTATATTTTAAACAATGAGTCTCAAGCCATTGATCCAACCAGAAACTTACTCTAGCCCCATCCCCAACCATAATTTGAGTGTTTTCCCGAAAAAGATTCAGAAGATTTGGATTTGATTGGGATATACTAAGAATACCCCCTCATACTACTGAAAGATTAACTGCAACAGTAAAATCAGGTAACCACCTCCCACCAACTGGTTGATACCTGCTGCAAATAACTTTTTTCCAAAGTGCATTGTCCTCAACACCATACCTCCACCACCATTTGGCCAACAAACAATCATTCACCTCGCGTATTTTCCTAACCCCAAGCCCATCTTGATCTTTACTTTTAGACACCCCAGCCCATTTAACCAAGTGAATCTTCTTTTTCAAATCAGATCCGCCCCACCAAAAAGATGCTTGCAGCCCTTCAACTACTTTAACCACAGAAATAGGCATCTTAAAGATAAAAAGATAATAAATTGGGAGACAAGACAAGACTGATTTAATAAGAGTTAACCTCCCCTCAAATGATAGTAGTTTTCTCTTCCAGGATGCCAATTTGGCTCTAACGTTATCAGTAACTGGTCTCCAAGTTTTTCTCAATCTTGGATTTGCACCCAAAGGCAAACCAAGGTATGGAAAAGGCAGGCGTTTGCTTTTGCAATGAAATCTGTTAGCAAACTCCTCAACCAGCTGATCAGGCACACCAATTCCACTCACAAGACTTTTGGAGAAATTAACCTTCATACCAGAAACTAACTAGAAACATCTCAAAATTCGTTCTATTGTCAAAACTTCCTCCCAAACCACCTCACAAAAAATTATAGTGTCATCTGCGAATTGAAGATGTGATATAGTTGATGTTGAATCACCGTGGCCTATAACAACCCCCTTGATAAGACCACTTGACAAAGCCCTTTGCAATTAAACATTCAACCCCTCAGCAACAACATTGAAAAGGAAATGTGACAAGGAGTCTCCTTGCTTGAGACCTTTTTCAGGGACAAATTCAGCCGTTGGAGAGCCATTCACCAAAACTGAAATTCGAGAAGAATGCAAACATTCCTTAATCCACTTCTTCCACCGAGCCCCAAAACCGAACACCGTCAACATAGACATAAGGCACTCCCAATTAACTGAATCAAACGCTTTTTCGAAATCCAGCTTGAGAATCAAACCTTTTGCCCTATTCTTCTTCCACCAATCAACAACTTAATTTGTAATTAAAACCCATCCATAATGTTTCTACCCCTAAGAAAAGCAAATTGAGCCTCCCTAATCACTCTAGGAACTACTAGCTTCAGCCTACTTGTCAAGACTTTAGCAAGGATTTTGTATAAAGATCCTATCAAACTAATTGGCCTATAATCTGAAATAGTAACTGGGCCATCAACTTTTGGGATCAGTATAATGAAAGAGCTATTAACCCCACCAGCCAACTTCCCATTGTCATAGAATTCCTTGAAAAATTGTAGAATATCAGCTTTAAAAATCTGCCAACATTTTTTGAAACACATCAAATTAAGCCCATCTGGCCCAGGGGCCTTATTTCCATTACAACTTTTAATAGTTGCCCACACTTCCTCTTCAGAAAACTCTACTTCAAGACCATCAACAGCCCCATCATGACCAATAGAGTTGAAATACCCCAACAACTTTGGCCTGCTTGACCAATCTTCAAAGAATACCTTTTTAAAATGCTGGAATATTTCTTGTTTCACTCTACTTGGCTCCTCATGGAGCACCCCTCCCACTGAAATTGAACTCAACAAATTTCTGTTTTGCCTCTTTGATGCCACTACATGAAAGAATCTTGTATTCTTATCACCTTTCATGCACCAGTCCAATCTGGATTTTTGTAGCCATATCTATTCAATCTTCTTATTTAAAGCCCACACCTCATTTCGAAGGTCTCTCCTACAACCAACCTCAGAGCCATCAAGGTCCCTGGATTCGGCTAGTAGGTCAAGACTATGAAGCTTCTCCTCTGATGACTTGAGAGCAAGATTGTGACACCCGAATGTTTTAAATTTAATATTGCAATAAATAGAACTCAAAAATAAAAAATAAAAATATATATATATATATGTAATAACAATAATAATAATAATAATAAATAAATACAAAATTTAGAAAATTGGGAATTTATCGATTAAATTGTTAAGGAAATAAATTGTGAGACACCACACGTTAAATATTTTAGAAAGTGGTAAGTGATGTTTTATAGTTTGGTAGTGAGGTTTTTAGATGTGAACCTAACGTATAATCATAGGTAATTTTAGGAATTATGAATTTTAAAATTGGAATAACATAATAAATAAATAAACAAGAGGAGCTTTCGGTGGGGCCAAGGGTCAACTTGGCCCTTGGTGATTTCGCAGAGATGACAAAAAAAAAAAAACAAGGGAGTAAGACAGGTGTCAATTAGGGGTTAAATTTGAGGGGTGAAGAGACGGGTGGCAAGGAGGGAAATTGTCCACATGTGTATTGGTTTTGCTTGGGCCTCGCTTCAAACATGTATAAATAGGAGGTTGGTGCTGTAGCATGAACCCTCAAATCTGAAGCATTCAAGCAAATGTAAGGAGTTCAAGTTATAGAGAAGGTCTTAGAAATGGGCAGCGAGCTCTGAATAATTTAGGAGTAATTTCAAGGTGAGTTTTATTATACATTGAGTTATTATAATATGTTTTCTACATGTCTTGAGTTACTATAATATATTTTACGAATGTTTTGAGTTACCACAATTTATTTTATATAATTTATGTTTTATGGTTAGGTTAATGTTTCAATTACGTGGATTATTTTCTGAACTCCATTTGCTTAAATTGAAACCCATTGATATGTTTATTTAAATTTTAGAAATTATTTGACAATGACCTTGTAACCAATTATTTTCTGTTAGTACCACCACGAGAGTCCCATGCCTTGGGGGACTTAAATAACCATTGGCCCCTGTTTGACCATTTTGTGGTTCCCTGTTTGTCATGGATCCATTGACCCCTGTTCTGATTGTCACTCTAGTGACCCATGTTCTGTTCTGTTCTGTTTTGTACCATGGTTATAGTTATTTATTTCAGTTTCTGCCACTTAATTAATTTGTGTATTCAACTCAAATTATGTTAGTGTTTTAGCTCAAATAACTATCCATGACTATTTTGTACCCCCATACTCATAGTATAATATTTATCACTCTGCTATGTGCTTATAGTTGTTACCCTTTCAGGTGACAAGGTTTAGCGGGATCAAGATGGGAAATGAATCGCTGTGTTTTTTTTTTCTTCTTTCTATTTTTTTTTTTATCGGACTCTTGTAATACAATAATGCTCAATTGACTATGTATGTTTTATTTTATTAAACATTTGGTACCCAATTGTTTCATTTTAATTTATTTAATTTAACCGCTTGTGTAACTACAAAATTATTCGAATTATTTTATGTTTATCTTGTTACGACGACGAGTCATTGGGTACCAGGTTTGGGTTGCGACAAAAGTGGTATCAGAGCAATGAATTTTTTTATTTATTTTTTAAATTAAAAAATAAATAAATAAATAGTATAAGTTTTTGAATTTTCTGTATAATTTTCACATTATTTGAATTGAAAATTATTTCAAAAAAAAAATTTGTATTATTTGATATTATGTGATATGTCTAACACAAGTAAACCATGTTATAATGTCTACGGTAAGTTTTCCTATATTGTAGGAAATGGCCAACCTTATGGAGTTATTTTGGTTCAAGCCCTCAGAAGCTCATCTTGTCCTATACTTATTAGAGGGCTGGGGTGATTCGGAGAGTCTTGTTAGGCAAGTTCACCCGGCACTTGACCGACTCATGGGACGACCCGTGTATTTGCAGGCTGACCCCGATGAGGATTTCTTATTCTGGAGACTTAGCCGATATAGCACTCATGAGAGGTACATAGGGCCGACCCACGTTGTTGGTCTTGCTCCGAACTTAGAGCAGCCGCGTTTTTTGGTCGCACCTCTACCCGTAGGTTTTGCAGAGAGGAGGGGGCACGCATATCCTAGCAACCATATCTGCACCACGACACCTCCTCTACAGCACATCGTCCATATCGCAGCTATGGACTTCACTGACAGTGCATCATATTTGGATATACCAGTACGGATCACCGAACGGGAATTTTGGAGTTATGATCACGGTGCTCTTGTCTACATAGTCCAGGTGGTATGGAGTTGCTTTGGGATAGAGCACAGTGGGTGGGAGTTCGAGTTCCTCATGCAGAGCGAGTTTGCGAGGTTATTCCATGGGCCAGTTTTCCGAAACCAATTCTCATTGTGGCCTAATGGCCCGTTCTAGACATCCGACCAGGAGATCCCTTTTTGACCTGACCATGATTAGTCTAATCCTTATATTTTTGTATCAGTAGGATTAGACATTAATTTTTGAAGGCTGGACTAACGCCTTATGTATAGTAACAATGATGTATATATGAAGTTTTTGTATGGTATTAAGGTGATAATATTAATGTGGTAGTAAAACTAATATGTTGTATATGACGTTGTATCAAAGTTGTATCAATGTGATGTCATGCTTATATCATTTTACCTTGTAGTAATGGCCAACGAAGGAAATGAAACCGGATCATCAGCCAGCGGTACCATTCCAATGGAGCAAATCATGGAAAGAGCAGTCACCAACGTTTTGCAGGCCTTGCAAACCAGCATAACCAATGGGACACTAGAGAGACGAGAAGAATCGACTACGATTAAACAATTTCAAGATCTGAAACCCACCACGTTTATCGGCAATCCAAACCCACTAGTGGCAGAGGCTTGGGTTAGGGACATGGAGAAAATCTTTCATGCGCTACCTTGCACAAAAAGACAGAAGGTGACTTTTGCCACATTCGCATTCAAAGACGATGCACAAAAATGGTGGTTTTTTACCCTGGAGAAGGAAGATATTGTGACTTGGGCAAGATTTTTGGAGGTATTCTATGAAAAATACTTTCCAGATTCACTACGGGAACAAAAGGTGTCAAAATTCATACATCTAAGGCAAGGAAGCATGACAGTAGCCGAATACGAAAGCAAGTTCACACAACTGGCCCGATTCGCAACATACGTCATCCTCACCGAAGCTCGAAAAGCCAGGAAATTTGAAGCAGGATTGGAACCTGAAATCAAGGATAGGATGGAGGTTTTGAAACTACCAACCTATGCGGAAGTGGTAGATCGAGCATACATTACGGAAAAAGGGATTAAAGCCTTGCGCTCCCGGGAACCAAGCCAGAGGAAACAATTTTGAGAAAGAGATAACAGATGACCCGGAGTCGCGCCTCCCAAGAGAGTAAGTACGAGCACAACCAGTTCAACCAATTCAAGCAATCAAAATCCTACAAATCCCAGAGTTAGCATCATTCCAGCTTGCACTACCTGTGGAAGGACTCATTGAGGACAATGCCATCGAGATACGGGAGCATACTTTAGATGTGACCAAGTTAGCCACTTGTTGAAAAATTGTCCAAAGCTTACCAGTCCTACAGTTAGCCCCTCTACACCAGTCCAAAAACCTGCAGTACCTGGAAGAGTGAGGAAGGACCAGAAACGTCAAGGAAGATCTTTTGCCCTGATGCCTGGAAACCAAGAAGTCACTGAGAATGTTGTGTCAGGTACACTTTCTGTTTGTGGTCACTTAGCCCATGTTCTCTTTGATTCTGGTTCGACTCATTCTTTTATTACACCATACTTTGTTACCAAATTGGCATCAACTCCCGAACCTTTAGGATACGTACTATTTGTGTCTTTTCCTTCTGGAAACTCCGCCCTTAGTATTGATGTATACAAATCTTGTACTGTATCCTTAAAAGGTGAAACCTTACATGTAGACTTGATTCCCCTTTGCATTAGTACCTTTGATGTAATTTTAGGAATGGATTGGTTAGCTATCAACCATGCCTCTATCGATTGTAAAGCCAAAAAGGTCTTCCCTCTGTTCTGTACCGTGGTTATAGTTATTTATTTCAGTTTCTGCCACTTAATTAATTTGTGTATTCAACTCAAATTATGTTAGTGTTTTAGCTCAAATAACTATCCATGACTATTTGTGGCCCCATACTCATAGTATAATATTTCTCACTCTGCTATGTGCTTATAGCTGTTACCCTTTCAAGTGACGAGGTTTAGCGGGATCAAGATGGGGAATGAATCGTTGTGTTTTTTTTATTATTTGTATTTTTTTTTATCAGACTCTTGTAATACAATAAAGCTCAATTGACTATGTTTGTTTCATTTTATTAAACATTTGGTACCCAATTGTTTTATTTTAATTTATTTAATTTAACCGCTTGCGCTACGATTACAAAATTATTCGAATTATTTTATGTTTATCTTGTTACGACGCCAAGCCTTTGGGTACCGGGTTTGGGTCGTGACAAAGATGGACATTTCCAAAAACCTCTGCATTCCATCTTTTTAAGGCCAATCTAAGGTTCCTAATTTTAGCTTGGATCACAAAACCAGTCCAACCTGATACACCAACCTCCTCCTAGGACTTCTTCACCACTGATTGAAACTGCTGATGCAAAGTCCAAGCATTCAAAAATCGAAATGGTCTTGGACCCCAGTCCCCACCATCCTGCATTAATAAGAGTGGACTATGATCGGACACTTCTCTAGGAAGGCCCCATAGGCTGAATTTGAATTTTTCCAACCACTCTACAGATAACAAAATCCTATCAATTCTGCTCCATCTTCCCCTATCACTTGAGTTGCTCCACGTGAACTGTCTACCTTGCATAGGAAGATCAAAGAGCTCCAAATCTTCAATGAACTCATTAAAAGCCCTCATCTCTCTATCCACTCTAATGCACCATTTTCTTTCTTCTATGGACCTAATTTCATTAAAATCCCCCCCTCCCCAATACACCATGGAACACTGAATTCTGGTTTAAGATTAGACAAAACCTTCCAAACATGATTCCTCCGATCTACATCATTAGTTGCATAGATATTAATCAACACGCAAGTAAAGGCAGGTGAAATCGTACCTGATAGAAGGATAAAGCTTCGAGAGCAGCAGCATTCGGAAAGTGAGAACACAGAAGGCTTCCAAATACACAGAATTCCCCTAGCCAGCCCAGCTGTATCAACTGACATATAATCCATGTCTTCAACTAGCCAAATAGATCTAACTTCCTCCAACGTGAGTTCGGATTTCTTTGTTTCTTACCCTTAATAGTATAGACTTTTTATTTATTTTTTTTAACTTTTTGACTTTTTAATTTTTTTAATTTATCTCAAACAGGGTCAACATGGTGAGGTTGCAATTTTTTTTATTTTTTATTTTTTGGTTCTCATAGCATGGTTTTAAATAACAGCATTGAGATATGTATTTATATCAAAATAAAATTATATATAGATCAATATTACACAATATCAATTGATATCTCATATATCAGTGGAAACTAAGGCTTTGTTTAATAGAGCTCTGGAATCTTAATTACACCCCTTAGTTTGAGTGTGGTATTTGGTGAGAGCTTTCAAAAATTGATTTCACACCCACCGTTGAAAACACGTCTATCCGGTCATCCTCCCGGACATCCGACCGGTTGACCGGAATAGTGTTCTTGTTTTTTTTTTTTTTTTGGCACCTGTTATTTTTATATTTTAAATTAAAAATATTTTCAAATTTTTTTTTAATTTTTTTATGAGTTTTAAATAGAATTTTGGGTAATGTATTTGGTTATGAGTTGTAAATTTTTGAATCAAATATCATGTCACATCAAAAATTTTTAACTCAATTCAAAACTCATAACCAAACAAATGTCACGCCCTAAAATTTGGACAATTAAATATTAAATTAGGAATATATCTCAATCAATATTCCATCATCCAAATCCTAAGAGTGAAACAAAATCTAAATGTTTAACTAAATTTCACTGCTAAAAATATATATATATATATATATATACAAGGGATAAAAAAAAAATTAATAAACGCCAACCAAACTATCCATCATAAATTCATAACGATTTCATACCTCCAACATTAAAGTAGTAACAAATAGTCAAAACAACTTAAATAATGTAAAATTAAAAAATAACCCACAATGCCAAATTCTCAAAATACTAAGGTCATAAATAAATAAATAATCTAATATCAACCCTAATCTCAAGAAAGCAAAAGAAATTCGAGCGACATGTCCTACGACCGTAGTTATTTCTTATCACCACTGTAGTTCCAACTAATCCTGCAAAGAAAGCTCAGTTGCGCTCAAACAGAACGCACTCGAGATGTCAAGAGACAAAACAGGTTAGTATACAAGTATACTGGTATGAGTACAAAATTTGACACTCATGTGCCCACCAGATACAAACAAAAGTACATTTAGAACGCACTCGAAATGTCAAGAGACAAAACAGGTTAGTATACAAGTATACTGGTATGAGTACAAAATTTGACACTCATGTGCCCACCAGATACAAACAAAAGTACATTTAATTCTTGTTACGGGGACAAGACAAGTAGTTCCACCCGCACCGAGACGAAAGGGTAGTTTTCCAAGATACGGTGGCATTTAGTTTCTTACCCGTACACAACTAAATATAAATTGAGTATAAAATAAATAAAATAAAAATAAAAATAAAAATATGATGGGTCAGCCCTGCATAAAAAAGTTAATAAGATCCACCACTCTGCAAAAATAAAGTTAGTATAATTTAATCATAAGTAAATTGCTAAAGAAGTATAAAAGCGTACTGTTTCATGGTTAAATTATTCGAATTGATCAAAACTCAAAGAACACAAGTTATACAGAATCAAAATTTTTAAAAGGCAACGCGGAAGGATTTAATAGAAACTGAATAAGTTGAGAGAAAAACTTGATAAAAGCACCTAGAAGGAATTCAACCGAAAATTCTGAAACTGAAAACGAAAAGAAACTGCCCTAACATGATTTTTTTCGGAAAAGTTCAAAACACAAAGTGTTCAGAATAATTTTTTACTTCAGTTGATGCGAAATTAATAAAAATGAGCTTATTTCGTGGGTTAAAACAGTATCTAAAATCTACATTGCTAAAATGAATAAAAATTATTGTAACTAAGATCATTTGATTACAAGTTCTAATCAATCTTTTTAGTAAAACGTTAAAACACAAAAGTTGTCTAGAATTATGTATACATGCCTCTGCCCAAAATTCGTAATTTATCGAGGTCGTTTTCTATTTTTCAAGATGTACCAATCAAAACAATTCAAACTATACTAATAAGTTCATATTTAATTCTTTGTAACTTAACTCCACCACTTCGACCTTTCATTTCCGCCCGATGCATATATCACATGTTCCTTACGTATACCTAACACGGTTCTAAAGACAAACTTGTACGGGAATATCGTCCCGAGTTTGACTCACATTCCCCAGATGGTTAGCATATATGTACGCACGTAAATCAAAACACTCATCTACTCTTGAGAACGAGATAACAACATATATATATATACACATAACCCCTCATCTACTCATGAGAGCAAACGTAAAATGTCGAGCCTAAGGCATTTAAATCAATCTCATAATCCTCACTTTTTTTTATACACTCTTTCTCACCAACACTTAAATAAAATAACAATTCATGAAGTCATGGTGGAGTGTAAGGAATTTATTTGTGGGTTCCTAATTTATTTTAATTTCATATAATCATGAGTGTAATTACATCTATAAAATAAATTTACATAAAAAAAACTCTAAACTTTATATACACATCTAACCAAATAATGAAATCAATCCATTATCTACATGTAAATATAAAATCAAACCAACATCACATAAATAAACATAAATAAATAAAAATAATAAATTAAACATAAATAAAGAGAAGTGGGTTTTGCACTCACAATTATTTTTTGAAAATCAACGAATCACTTAGAAAATTAATGAAATCACGAAAATAAAATCCTAACCTTTTTATTTTTCTCTCTACCTCACCTATCTCTCCTAGCCGTCTCCCTCTCTCTCTCTCTCTCAGTTTATTTATTTATTTATTTTAGTGAGCCTCTAAGGCTTATAACTTAATTAACATATTATATTATATTATATTACGCAAATACAACATATAAATATAAATATCCCATATAACATTAATATAAATAATAATATATAAAATATATATATATATAATTAGATTAATTATATATAATAAATAACACATTAAATTAATTAAATACCACATTAAATTCTTATGTATCTACACAATTAATAAAGTCAAAAATAAAATAAAGTAATAATAATAAATAATGACTTACAAAAAATTAGGATCGTTACAATGTTCATAAATACTTAAAATAAATTCAACCACCAAACTAAACCAGCTAACCCATGTTTCCACAATCCGGGGATCACCTAAACTTTCACAAGTTTAGGGTAATCTAGAACTCTGATACCAAACTGTCATGTCCCAAACTTTAGACAATTAAATATTAAATTAGGACTAAATCTCAATCATATTCCATCATCCAAATCTTGAGAGTGAAACATAATCTAAATGTTTAAGTAAATTTCACTGCTCAAAAAAAAAAAAAAAAAAAAAAAACGAGGGATTAAAAAAAAAAAAAAACGCCAACCAAACTATTCATCATAAATTCATAACTATACCATACCTCCAACATTAAAGTAGTAACAAATAGTCAAAACAATTTAAATAAATGGAAAATTAGAAAATAACCCATAATGCCAAATTCTAAAAATACTAAGATCATAAAAAATAAAAAATAAAAATAATTTAATATCAACCATAATCTCAAGAAAGTAAAAGAAGTTCGAAAAACATGTCTTACAACCGTAGTTATTTCTTATCACCACCGTAGTCTAGGGTGGGCGCGGGTCGGTTGCGGCCACGGAACCTCCAATCCACCATCCGTCCGCCAGATTGGCGGATTGGAGAAAATCAATCCGCATCCGTCCGCCAATCCGGCGGATGTGGATTGAGCGGATTGGCGGTTTGGCGGTTTGGCGGATGGATGCGAATTGGTTTGGCGGTTTAAGATTTTATAAATTTTCAACATAATTCAACTTGTGCACTTTTTCAAAAAAAAAAAAAAAAGTATTACAGTCAACGACTTAAAAAACTATTACAATCACTGTATGTCTCATCCAAAAAAAGAAAGTTTGAAACTTTAAAATATCACAATCACTGCATAGCTCATCCATATATTACAATAACAGCATGATTCATCCATATAAAGTATTACAATTTGTGATTCTTAAAATATAATAACAATTCAAACCATCAAAACCATGAACAGGGTAGTAGTAGAGATTGTATGTCTCTGTATTGTTACATCTATATATGTTTTTGAAAATAAAAACTAACCAGCATATATCATATTTTCTATTTATTATTTTTAGAGTTAAATTTTAAAACCAAAAAATATAGATAAACAATACGTTTATTTTTTTCAATTCAAAAAATATATTCAAGTTGAAAACTTTTTTTCAACTGAATATTTAAACTCTTTTTCAATTGAAAACACAAACAAAATATTTAAACAAATTGAAAACATAAAATCTTATAAATTATTAGGGGTGTTCGCGGTTTGGCAGTTCGGTTGCGGCCAAAGAAATCTCAAATCCGCCATCCGTCCGCCAAATTGGCGAATTGGAGAAAATCAATCCGCAATCGTCTGCTCGTCATAACGCATCCGTCCAAAATGTGGCGGATCGGATCGGATCGGATCGGATCGGATCGGATCGGATCGGATCGGTCAGTTTTGGCGGATCGGTATATCCGCTGCTCACCCCTACCGTAGTCCAACTAATCCTGCAAAGGAAGCTCGGCTGTGCTCAAACAGAACGCACCTGAGATATCAAAAGACAAAACAGGTGAGTATACAAGTATACTGGTATGAGTACAAGATTTGACGCTCATGTGTTCACCAGATACAAACAAAAGTACATTTAATTCTTGTTAAGGGACAAGACAAGTAGTTCCACTTGCACTGAGACGAAGTGGTAGTTTCCTAAGATACGGTGACATTTAGTTTCTTACCCGTACACATAAAGGGGGTGGATTGTAAGGTCTTAGTGTCCTACATCGAGAATGAAAGGGAAGTTCCTGGGCTATAAAAGTAAAAACCTAGTCCCTTATATAATATCGAGGCCTTTTCCTGGATAGTAAAATCCCTAACAGAACTCCCTAGCTAAGCGTGTTTAGGCTAGATAGTTTTGGGATAGGTGACTCACTGAGAAGAATAAATCCGTGCGGGCGTGAACCAAAGCGGATAATATCAATGACATGTAAAGGGTTAGGGTTTTACAAATGGTGTCAGAGCCGACTCTCTAGAGTACCGAGTGTGGGCCCTTGGCGTCTCTCGGTGCATGTGGGCGGGCTTGTGAGCTGGCAGGCTACTGCATAGGGACGTGCAGCCTTAAGAGGGTGGATTATAAGGTCTCGGTGTCCCACATCGGGAATGGAAGGAGAGTTCATAGGCTATATAAAAGTAAAAATCTTAATCCTTATATAGCATCGAAGCTTTTTTTCGGGTGGTGAAATCCCTAGCAGAACTCCTCAGTTAAGCGTGCTTAGGCTGGAGTAATTCTGGGATGGGTAACCAACTGGGAAGAACAAATCCGTGCAGGCGTGGCCCAAAACGGACAATATGGATGACCTGTGAAAGGTTAGTGCGTTACAACAAATTTTTCACACTCAAATCATAATTCCAAAACTCACAAACTCAAAATACAACTCTATTGTCAAATCATAATTCTAAAACTATACCAAACGCTACCTAAGATTTTATTTGATTTAATTTTCAAATCAATTTTTGATAGCTTAAAACCAAAAATTTGTTTAGTTTACAATTTTTTCTCAAAATTGTTTTAAGTCTCTTTTTCTTCTTCTTTCTTCTCTTCTCACATCTTACACATCAATCAATTACTTTTTCTCTCTTATTTCACGTCTTACATATCAATCAATTACTTTTTCTCTCATTCATCTATTCAATTATCAAAAAAAAAAAAAAAAACTACTACAAATCATCCCAAACTTCAAAACTCCAACTATAAAATTACAAAATTATTTTCAAAATATATAATTTTAAATTTTAAATTTTTTTTTTTCAACAACTCATCTTTCAAAATTAACTTTCAAACCAAATCAAACGCCCCTCAAAGTGATGTAATAGGCATAATGAAGTGTGGGACCCACCACTTAACATGAGTCCCCCACTGAAAAATTGTTGTCTGTTTAGTTTGATGTTTTAAAATTTATTTTTAAATAAGTTCTGGTTTATTTTTATCATGTTATATATTTTTTAAATGTGCTTAATTTAAAAAATAAAATAAATTGACTAAAAATAAATAAAAATTTGAACAAAAATCTATGTGTGTTTTTGTTCAGATTTTTGCTGTTTTTAGTAATTTTTTTTCATATTTTAGTTAATTTTTTTTTTTTGCTTTTTAGATATATCAAATCTTGATGTATTTTAAAAGTTTAAAAAAATTAATTAAATATAAAAACAGTTTAATAAAGACAAATGAAAACTTATTTAAAAATAATTTTTAAAAACTGAATTTTATGTGATGTTTTTTTATTTCATGTGATGCACATTGTTTGAAATTTACTTTCTGTATGGCGTTGCTTGCAAAATTTTCATGCTTGTGTTTTTAGATAATAATATTGAGATTCATATTAATATTGACGATACACAACTTATATAATATCGATAGATATATCAATAAATATTATAAATATCAATTATCTGAAATTTTGATATGTTGTCCATGGCTGTCCATTTTGAGATAATTCAATTTGTTCCACCTTTGATTTTCCACTTGCAACAGTTATTATTATTATTTTTAAAAAAGGCACTCAAAGCGCACTGAAACAGATTTAGTTGAATATTGCAACTAACTTTGTAGAAAACTATACTAATAAAATCATAATCAAATATATATGTCATTGTCTGGTTGTAAAATATTAAAAGCTTTTTATGTTTTAAGAAAAGCAATGGTATAATATAGAGAGCAGCATGAAGTACTCAATTTATTTACAAAATAAAAATTAGTTTTAATGTTCCTAAACAAGAAGAGAGTAGACTAATGTTGTATTTAAATCATAAATTTGGATAGAGATTTAGGCCTCGTTTGGGAACCTTCTATTTTAGTTAAAAAGTCAAAAAGTTACTAAATTAGCCAAAAAGCCAACAACTCATACCAAAAAGTCAAAGATTCTCTTTTCTCTCTACTTTTTGCACATCTTTTCATAAAAAGCCAAAAAGTCATCCCAAACATACTAGTTTTTTTTAGCTCATATTTTAGCCAAATAGTCAAAAAGTTACTAAATTAGCCTGTTCCCAAACGAGGCCTAGAAGGAAAAAAGAAATAGAAAAGTTATATAATTTAAATTTTTCTTAATTTTCTATTCTTTTTCAAATCTCTATACAAATTTAAAATTTAAACACAACCTAAGGATTTGACTTGGTAGACAAGACGCTTATTTATCAAGTATTATGTCTAAGATCAAATCTTACCATTGCGCTGCAATAAATTTAAAATTTTAAAGAAAAATTATAATTTAAAAATTAAAATTGGGGGGGGGGGGGGGATGTTGTTCAGGGATAGGTGGTCGTATTGGTGGCCTATGCTTGTTTTGGGTAATTGTCCTAACAATGCGCAATAATATAAAAAAAAATTAGGTTTCTTTTGATTATTGTACTAACAGTGCATAAAAATTAATATAAAAATTTAAGATTGGTTTGGCATAGCCTAAAAAAAGGTAAAATGTTAAAAAGTTACTCAAAAAGTTAAAAAGGTATCACCATTTACCAAAAAAAAAATTAAAAAATCAATTTTTTACAAAAAGTACAATTTTGAGTTGATGTATGTGCTGCTGCTGTGCTGCGTCTGTGGACAAAAATGACATGATTGGGTGTGATTTTCACACACTGTTGTTCGGCCCGTGGGGGCAATCACAGGTCCCATTTTGATAATCTAAAGCGTTTAATATGTAGAACTCGTCAAGTACTATATGTCTGTAAAAAATCACATTGATCGGATATCGATAACTATATAATCAAATCAGTTATGTACAACAAATGGATGGGGTTATAATTAATGATTGAGAAAAAACAAATCTGATCAGATAACTATCGATATCCGATCAATGTGATTTTTTATAGACATATAGTACTCGACGAGTTATACACATTAAACGGTTTAGATTATCAAAATGGGACCCGTGATGACCCCCACGGGCCGAACAAAACCGTCCAGTGTAATGCCAAAAAGTAGCCAATAATTTTCTACTCTCATTCCCCTTGTGCAGGTTGTACGGGTGTGGCCCACACCTCTCTAATCTTCTCCTACACACTTCTTTATACAATTTTTTAATACATATTTTTTCATAATTTTTTCTCAACTTTTTAGTTCAAAAAAAATAAAAAGTACACTTATTTAAGACATTTCAAATAACCCCTAGTATTGCCAGTAAGATTAATATCTTATAAAGTCTATGAAGAAGAAGACGGAGAAGAGTCTGTTTTGTGCTTAAGAATATGATTGAAGCTGAGAAATCCTATGCCTGAATATTATTATTATTATTATTTATTTATTTTTAATGTCTAGGAACTTGATACTATTGTGAAAATACATGATGACTTATGACAATTAATATGATAGTTCGAATAGCGTTGATCATCATTATGATAACTGAAATAGTTTTCTTCATTAGGGTAGAGTTTTACTGTATCTATAGAAAAGAGAAAAGGAATATTAAAAAAAAAGAAAGAAAAGAGAAACGTATAAAAAATAAAATACATTTGAGTAATTTTGGATGATCTTGACATTCAATCTTTAATGTGTTTGACTGTGAGATTTGAGGAATGATTTGAAAAAGAAAATAGAAAAGATAGGTGAAATGTAAATAAAATATACCTATATTTCATACACATTTTCTATTTTTCCTTTTCAAATCCCTCTTCAAATCTTCTAACCAAACAAAATGAAATTTCTAAAAAACTAAATATAGAGGTCCGAAGAATGTCTTATCTATACTTTGTGTTCAATATTATCTTTTCTTTTTTTTTTTTTTTTTTTTTTTTTTTTGAAACTCTCTTCACTATTCCCCCCCCCCTTTTTTTTTATTTTTTTTATCATGATCTTTATGAATGTTTTTGAAACTCTCTTCTTTATCATTTTTCCTTTTATGGGGGATTTGGTGATAGACCCCTAATATTTTCTCACTGTCTAATTTGTCTTTCAAAAGGATAAGAATTATATAGGTACTTTCAAAACCCCCTAATATTTTAAAACTTGTTTCTTTTACTATACTACCCTTATATCTATCAGCTTTCTTATTAAGCCATCCTCACAGTATATTTCAGAGAAAATTTTTACTTTGAATCATAGTAAACTTTACTCTGATTCAGAGTAAAATTTTACTCTGAAAGTATAATTTTACTCTGAATCAGAGTAAAATTTACTATGATTCAAAATAAAATTTTATATCGTTAAGCAAATCACCAAGTTTTTAACCAGAATAAAATTTTACTGTTACAAAAATAAAATACATACTAAATAAACGAACCATAGTCAAATTTTACTCTTAAATCTATTAACAAATATATATAAAAAAAAAAAAAAAAGCCAATTGGAAACAACAAGGCGATATCTACAGCTCAAATTCATGTTCTTGGAGTATTACAACTACCTTCGCTGCTTCGTCTTCCAAGCATTTGAGTGGAAAATCTCCACGAACAGTGTTCTTCGACCAGCGACTCAATAGTAGCAGTAGCAGTAGCACAGTGTCGTTCTGATTTTTGAAGTTGAAGAAGAGTGAGAGGAGAAGAAGTTGAGGTTGTGGAGGACCCGTGAGGGTGGTGGTGGCGAGATAGATCGGCAGCGATGGAGAGAGGTAGATATGTTCAGAGACAGATCAAAAATAACCTCAACCTCACGCGTGAGCGGCGAAGGATGCGGCGACAGAGTTGAGCTCGGCAGAGGAAGCAGTTGAAGATGATGATGATAAGACTAAGAAAAGAGAAAGAGGAACAAGCCAGAGGGATAAGAAGATTTAGTTGATGGTACAATAGTCTGATAAAATATTTAAATAATAAATTTTATCTTTTATACAACACTTTATAATTATGAGAGGGTTTTGAAAGTATAATTTTTTTTTTAGTCCTTTTAACAATAAAAGAAAGGTAAGAGGGATTTACCACCAAATTTCCCTTTTATCTTTGAGATTTATTGTTGAGGCACAATAAGCTTTGATCGAAGGGTTCATTGGACTGTAAATAGGATTGAGCTGAAATGGGCTCGGATTCACTTTGGACCTGTAAACACCGTTCATGGGCCCATTGGTAGGCTAGTAAGGTACACAGGCCCAAGCCAGAAGACATGTCATAGATAGGCTTATTGGGCCAGAAGGAATTCTCTTTCTTCCTATTTTGAATGTATACTATACCCACCATCATAAAAAATTATTAGGTACTCCTAAAATACCACATGTTTATATTTTTTTACCAATTATTATTTATTATACTTTTTTATATTCCTCAATCATTCAACAAAAAATTATAATATACCACATTCCCTATTAATTATAATACCATGGAACACCACGTAGTTATACTTCTAAAATACCAAATAATCACTCATCAATCATATGATACAAAGGAAATCTCAAAATATATATATATATATATATATATTTTAAGGAATGCATTAAGGGAAATAGAATATTTCATGACATTTTTTTTTCCCTCTCTTTCCCACTTCCAATAATATAATGATAAATCAAGAAAAAATTTGTCTTTAGTTTTTCAAAATGAATTGATATATTTTTTTAATTTGTCTTGGATAAATGAAAGCTATTCGGGTTACAAGTCAAATTCAAAATTTTGAGATAATAGTTCTAAACTTTATTCTTTTAAGATCAAAAGAATAGAATAATTTAAAAGATTATATTACTTTTGTTTATTTGTCTATTTATCTATTTGTCGTCTATTTATCTATTTGTCCAGTATCTATTTATGTGTTTTTTTTTTTTTATATCTCCATGTCATTTATCTGTTTACTAATTTGTTTATCTGTTCAACACTACCACCACTTGCCGTCGCCAACAATTTTTATGGCCATTTCTCAATGACTTTTCCAAAGCTGATAGTGGTTTGATGGTTCGACAACGATCAAGTGACAGTGAAGTTAAAATCGAAAAGAAAAGAAAATTTCAAACAATAATTTTGTTCTTTTAACTAAATAATTTCATTAAGTATATTCTTATCTCCATAAGAGATCAATATTTAGAAATAGATTTGTTACCAATAAAGTTTAAATTAAAAAATTACGCTTATTGAATTAATTTAATTTTTTTTATAAATAATGTTGGATCATTTTAATATCTTTTATTTATTTATATATTTTTTTTGTTCATGAATCTTCTTTTGTTTTGTTCATGAATGGAGATTCATTGTTTTGGTGTCCTTTTGTCTTGTTCATGAATGAAGATTAATTAGAATTCATGAATTTGGTGGTGAGTTAATATTTGGATACACTCTCCTTTTTCTCTAGGTTCATGGTCATTATTATTTTTTGATGTATTTTGTAATATCCTAGTGGCCTATAAATAGTTCCTTTCTTTTACTCTTTTCTACACCAACACACCAACTATTTTCTATACTTGAGAGATTACTAGCAAAAAAGGGTGTTTTTCTTGGTGGAGCTTTGGGTTCATCATCTTGTGCAGAGTTGGTCTAAACCATACGACAAGTGGTCAGGCTGTTGCATCGTGGAGAGGACAAATCATAGTTTTGTGACTGCTGCATCGGTATTTGGGTCATTCCTACCGCAGTAGGCTTGATCTCCTTAAAAAAAACGAGATATCCATGCATCAACCTGATTTATTTGTATCTCATTTTCTTTACATTATTTATCAATAAAATATATTTTTTCTGGTATTTTTACCAACAATTTTAAGGAGATCAACCATGGATCAAGTACCAAAAAAAAAAAAAAACCAATAATGGAATTGGATATCTCAACAAGCCTTTTAAGTTTAAGGGAGTTCATTTTAAGAGATAGAAAAGAAAAGTTCTTTTTTACCTTGGCCTTTTGAAAGTTGCATATGTTCTTACCAAGGAGAACCCAAACAAAATCCTAACCGAGGAGATGAATAATGAAGACTACGAGGCACATGCAAAAGTGGCTTCCTATAATACAGATGAGTATAAATGTCGTTGTTATCTCTTAAATTTCCTTACTGATTAATTTTATTATTATTACTATGACACCACTTATACTTTGTCTTCTATTAATTTTTGGCATGCTTGCTTGTGTCATATTAACAATATATATGTGGGAATCATGAGTAGTTTATGATTAATTCCTAAAGTGACAAAAAAAATTGAGAAATATAAAGTTTGCAGTGAAACAAAAATTACCAAGAGGTCTCATAAAAGTGTTGAAAAAAATACCGAATTGCTAGAATTATTTCATATTGATTTGTGTGAGTTTGAAGGAATTTTAACCCGGGGTGGTAACCGATATTTTATCACTTTTATTGATGATTTTTCTAAATACACAAACATATATTTATTAAAAAATAAAAGTGATGCTTTTGAGAAATTTAAAGAATTCCTACTTGAAGTGGAAAATCAATTCGGTAAAAAAATTAAGAGAATTAGAAGTGATAAAGGTCGGGAGTATGAATCTCTTGGATTCAACTCTTTTGTTCAGTCATTGAGAATTATTCATGCGACTACTCCACCATATTCACCTTCATCTAATGGTGTAGCTGAAAGAAAAAATAGAACGTTAATTGACTTGACGAATGCTATGCTTATTGATTCAGGTGTCCCCTCAAATCTTTGGGGCGAGACTATTTTGACAGCTTGCCATGTGATAAATAGAGTGCCACACAAAAAGACTAAAATTGTACCTTATGAGTTGTGACGGGGGCATAAACCAAATCTAAATTATTTGAGGGTTTGGGATTGTTTAGCTTTTGTGAGACTTGCAGATCCTAAACGACCTAAATTGGGTGAACGAGCTACCACCTGTGCTTTTCTTGGGTATGCGTTGCATAGTACAGCTTATAGATTTTTTAATATGAAAAATAATATTATTTTTGAATCAGGTGATGCTATTTTTCATGAAAATAATTTTTTTTTCAATCTAGAAATAGTGGGGGTCAAATAATTTCTGAAAATATTTTATCCATGCCTAGCTCTTCTACTACTTGTCAAGTTTTTAAAGAACAAGAAAATTTTCAAATCCAACCAATAAGAAGTAAAAGAACTAGAGTTGAAAAAGATTTTGACCCTGACTATTATCTTTACAATGTAAAAGAAATTCCTCTTATGGTGCAAGAAACTTTATCATCACCTGATACTTTTTCTGGAGAGAGGTTGTAAATTATGAGATAAATTCACTACTTTCAAATAAAACATGGAAGCTAGTAGATTTACCTCCCGGTTGTAAAACTATTGAGTGTAAATGGATCCTTCGTAAAAAACTTAAACCGAATGGAACTATAGATAAATATAAAGCGAGGCTTGTCGTCAAAGGTTTTAAGCAACAAGTTGATTTTGATTTCTTTGATACTTTTTCTTGGGTTACTAGAATTACATTCATTAGACTGTTGATAGCAGTTGCTGTAATTCATGATTTAAAAATTCATCAAATGGATATGAAAATAGCATTTTTAAATGGAGATCTAGATAAGGAGATTTACATAGACCAACCCGAAGGCTTTGTGGAGCCTGGCCAAGAAAGCAAGGTGTGTAAGCTAACTAAATCTCTTTATGGTTTAAAACAAGCTCCTAAACAGTGGCATGAGAAATTGATTCCTGCATGTTTGAGAATGGCTATAACACTAATGAATGTGATAAGTGCATATATTATAAAACTTGTGAGAATGCACATGTAATTATTAGCCTATATGTGGATGATCTACTTATCTTTGGCTCTAATTTGCATATTATAAATGAGACTAAAATATGCTTAATAGCCACTTTGATATGAAAGATCTTGGCGATGCCAATTTTATTTTGGGAATTAAAATTACCAAGACTAATGATGGCATTTTTTTTTATCAGTCGCATTATGTTGAGAAAATTTTAAAGAAATATAATTTTCTAGACTGTAAACATGTTGCTACTTCTTTTGATGCAAGCATACATTTATTTGTTGTAACAAATGAAAACAAATAAAAAAGAAGTGATTAATCAAAAGGAATATGCTAGCATGATTGGTAGTTTGAGATATGCTACTGATTGTACTAGACCTGACATTGCATATGCTGTTGGAGTACTTAGCAGGTTTACTAGCAAGCCAAGTCGAGATCATTGGCTAGCCATGAGAATAATTATGAGATATTTATCTAGTACTAAAAAATTATGGTTTGTTTTATAACAAGTATCCTACGGTACTTGAGAGATACAGTGATGCCGATTGGAACACTTTGTCAGGTGATTCTCTCTCTACCTTGGGTTTTATTTTTACCTTAGGTGGTGGTGCTATATGATGGAGGTCTAAAAAACAAACTATAATTGCTAATTCTACAATGGAAGCTGAGCTTATAGCATTAGCTTCAGCATGTGAGGAAGCGAATTGGTTGAGAGATTTGTTACATGAAATCCCTTTTTGGGAAAAACCAATTCCTCCTGTATTAATTCGTTGTGATAGCACTGCTGCTATTGGTAGAGTCAACAACCATTTTTATAATGGTAAATTCAGACCTAGTCGAAGGAAATACAATAATATGAGATCCTATTTGAGTAATGGCATCATAACTGTGAATTATGTAAGATCTTGCAGATCCGTTAACCAAGGCCTTGGCGAGAGATAGGATCTGGAATACATCGAGGGGGATGGGTTTGAAGCCTATAAAATCATAAACCATGTATGAGGATACCCAACCTAGGGACTAGAGATCTTGTAACTAGGTTCAATGGGAAGAACGAATCATATGGTGGTTGTAAAAATGCACTCTTTAATATTTTGTTATCCATCCTTATGATGTAAGTGTATTTGTCCTGTAATGTTGGAGGGTTGAGTTTTTATACTCTTAATGAAATTCTATAGCTCTTGTTGAGTGGGGTGTGTAAATTACAGGAACATCCTTGACAGATTTCACCTATGTGAGCATGAAAGTGGGGTCACTTTTTATGAGAACAAGGCTTATTCTCAAATATGCTCATGAAAACTGGAATAAGCACAAGGCCGTAATGTGCTAGTTATTAAAAGCTCATGTCAACACCTGGATTATTATGTGTGAGCAGTAATACTTTATTTCCTCTAAGCAGTCATAGTTCAAGTCTGAGACCACTACTGACTCTGGAGTAGAGATTGTTGTTTCACTAGTGAAGGTTCAATGCAGAGCACACCTTCATGATGCATACTAGTCTATCTTTGTTTGGTCATCTTTCTTGTTCTTGTTGATATTAAAATGAGTGGGGGATTGTTGGATCATTTTAATATCTTTTATTTATTTATATATATTTTTTGCTCATGAATCTTCTTTTGTTTTGTTCATGAATCTCATTTTGTTCATGAATGGAGATTCATTATTTTGATGTCCTTTTATCTTGTTCATGAATAGAGATTAATTAGAATTCATGAACGTGGTGGTGAGTTAATATTTGGATATACTCTCCATTTTCTCTAGGTTTATGGTCATTATTATTTTTTGATGTATTTTGTAATGTCCTAGTGGCCTATAAATAGTTCATCTCTTTTACTCTTTTTTACACCAACACACCAATTATTTTCTATACTTGAGAGATTACTAGTAAAGAATGATGTTTTTCTTGGTGGAGCTTTGGGTTCATCATCTTATGCAGAGTTGGTCTGAACCATACGACAAGTGGTCGGGCTGTTATATCCTAGAGAGGACAAGTCATAATTTTGTGACTGTTGCATCGGTATTTGGGTCATTCATACTGCAGTGGGCTTGATATCTTTAAAGAAAACAAGATATCCGTACCTCAATCTGATTTATTTGTATCTCATTTTCTTTGCATTATTTATCAATAAAATATATTTTTTCTGGTATTTTCACCAACAAATAATAATATTAATATATATATATATATATATAAAGTGTATAAAATGAATAATTTAAATTATAAAAATATGATAGTGATATCACACACCAACAATAAATCTACATGTAAAGGGTAAATTCCTCTTTTCAAAATATTTGCTTTCTTTGGTTTAAGTTTTCAAAAATTATGTTTAGATAGGTTTTCGTCTGTCATGTATTTAAAAAGTTTTTAAAAAAAAAAACTAAAATATGAAAAAAAAATCACTAAAAATAAACTAAAACTTAAATAAAAATGTACACAGATTTTTGTTCGAATCTTTATTTGTTTTTAGTGATTTTTTAAAAAAATTTAGTCAATTTATTTTAATTTTAAGATATATCTTAATAATATACATCTAAAAAATATATTTAAAAAATAATTTAAATATAAAAAAACTAAAAATAAATAAAAATTAATTAAAAAAAAATCAAATCAAACACACATGAATATGTTGCTACATATACATGAAAATATAAATATAATAAGATATTATTAGATAACAACCTTATTATTTTTTATTTTGTTATCATATTTCTATTAATTATTATTCCTCCTATATTTTACATAAATCAACTAATACAATTGAAATAACACCCACCTTATTTAAAATTTAAAGAAAGGTCCAATTTTTACACTGCCTTTAGGGGTATAATTTTAGCCCGACTCAGCCATCCGGGCTCGGGCCCATGTCGGGTCTTGTAGGCTCCCGCCAAAAATCGAGTTGGACTGGGCCAGTCTGCGGGCCAAAAAACTAGGCTCAGGTCCAAGCCCAAGTCCATGCCCAGGGGTATTCGGGCTTTGAACGGGCCAGTGGACCTAGGCTTGGGCTCGGGCTTGGGCTCGGGCTCGGGCTCGGGCTCGGGCTTTGGGCGAACCTAGGTGGGCCTAATTAATTTTTTTTATTTTTTTCATCAAAATTTTATTATTTTTCATTAAAAATAACATTGGGTCTCGGACAGACTGTCCTTAAGCTGGGCTTTTGAGTAGGTCAAGCGAGCCGGGCCACGGGATGAACCGAGCTTCAAAACGATGGCCCAAGTCCAAGTCCAAGTCCAAGCCTAAGCCCAATGCCAAGACCTAAGGCTTCCCCCTAGACTTGGATCTGAGTCTAAGGCCAAGTTTGGGAACACCCCAAAAAGTCAAAAAGTTACTCAAAAAGTTAAAAAGTTATCACTATTCACCAAAAGTCAACAATTACGGCTGCACAATTCCCAATTCTAATTCTCTCCTACAAACCAATTTTTTAAATTTTTTATTACACATTTTTTCATAAAAAGTCAAAAAATTAACCAAAACATTCATATTTTCAACCTCAACTTTTTAGTCTAAAAAGACAAAAAGTGCACTTATTTAGGCCAAGTTTGGCATCCTCAAAAAAATCCAAAAAGTCAAAAAGTTACTATCTTATTTAAGTCACATTATCTTATTTAAGTCACGTCACCTCTCTAACACATCACTTCAAATCCAACTCAAATCCAACCCATATTTCATAAAAAGTCAAAAAATACACTTATTTAGTTTTCTCAAACTTGACCGTCCTAAACGAGCCTAAACGGACCGGGCCACCCCAAATCGTAAGCGGGCTTCAAGGCCGCCCACGTACACTCCTCTGCCTTTTAGCAGAGATTCCCCAAAGACGCAACGTGACAGACGCAACGAATCTTTATCAACAACTCAACCCCATCTCAGGAACCTCTGTTTGTGTCCCAAAAATGGCTTCTTCTTCTGATAATCATAAATCCAACAACACTGCACTTCTCGTCATAGATATGCAGGTCTCTCTTTCTCTCTTTCCTCCTAGCTTCAAAATTTAACCCAAACCCTTTTCTTAATTATTATTATTATTTTTTTTGGGGTTTCTCTGCAGAAAGATTTCATTTTACCAGATGGTTTGATGCGTGTAGATGGTGGCCAATCTATTGTCCCCAAAGTCATTAATGCCGTTGAATTTGCTCGACGCCGTGGCATCCTTGTAATTTGGGTACCTTTCTTCTCTTCAATCTTTCATATCACTTTCTGTTTAGTTTCATACATACTCTGTTAATTTTATTTTTTATTTTTTGATGAATCAGAAATACAAATTATCTCGTAGTTTAAAAAATTACAATAACCTTGTTAGAATTTTTTATTTAACACAATTAACTGAAACAATTCGCATTTTAAAAAACTTTAATTGACAGGAGGTAATTTTTAGAATCATTTTAAGCAAACTTAGAGTGTTTTTGTAATTTATCCTTAATTTTTTTTATTCAATTTAATTTTAAGAGTAAATTATAAATAAATTTACTTAAAATACGAATTAGCCATGTAGTTCTTAAAATTACATTTCGCTCTTTGAAATTTTTAATTTCATAATAAATGGTCAATTTTATTAATAAATTATTAAGTCAATTACTTGTATTTAATAATTTCAAAAATATATTTTAATTAATAATTTAAGTAATTTATTATTGCATAGGAAGGCAGTTAGAAATTTTATTTTTTCAGTTAATTTTGTTAAATAAAAAAACTTGGCAATGGGGTATTTGTAATTTGCCGAATTATAAGGGCAATTCGTATTTTAAGCAAATTTCAGAATGTATTTGTAATTTACCCTAATTTTTTTCTGTTTAATTTGTTCAATTAATCATGTTCATTTGTTATTTCACTCAAAACGGATGAGAATGTGTTATGTGATTGTGTTAAGCTTTGTATTACACTATTACTTTAATGTTCTGTATTCTGCTACTTAAAGTTTGATTAATAGCAAAGCAAATTAAGTTAGAACTACTCTTCAGTGGATATTAGCTTTTCTATTATACGATTATACTTTAGATTCATGAATAATATCTGAGTAAAATATTGATATGGCATGGCATGGATAGGAAGTGGTGGATTTTAGGAGTTTTAGTCTGATGGGCTCTGAAGTATAGGAACTTTGAAAAACATGTAGTATTTGTACCGGATATTTATCGGCGTATGGTACTTTGTATGATACATACTGAGTACACGAAACACGTACCAAATTTTTTCTTCTTAATTTCTGACGTACCCAGACATACCTAATATATACTCAAGCCGTACCATATCTCAGTTGAAACAATATTTTCTTCTACTACAGAGATAAAACTCCTTTTCACTAGATTTCTTTTTTATTTTTAGTTTTATACTTAGTAAGATTTTAAAATTAAATTATGGTTTGTAAGTTATTTAATATATTGACATTTAATTTTGATTTATATATTTATTTTTGGCATTAAATGTTAATTATAGGTTAAATCTTAACAAATTAAATCATTTAATTAATTTTTGAATTACACTTAATTAAAAATAAATATTTTTTTTATAAGCGTACCCAGCGAAAATCGTATCCGTAGCCATACCTGTACCTAATTTTTTTTTGAATTTTATCGTATCGACGTACTTGTATCGTACTAGTACTCGTACCCGTATTCGTGCTTCATATTTGATTGGTTGTTCCTAGCCTATGTCGAGAGGGAAAAAAAAATAACAAAAAAAAAGAAGACGACAAAAAATACAACGGTGAAACTACCTTGTAAGAGTGATCAACCCGTTATATATATGTGGCGCTTACATAATGATGTTGGGATGGGTAATTAGATTTGAATAGTAGCATTCACCATGCTATATATAGTTTATTATTGGTTGGTGATGCATGTTAGTGATGATGTGTATCATCCCTGATTTGTATCACTGTGATGTTGAATTTTTACTTAAGGACCTATTGAACCAGAGGTAGATAATGGGGTGTTTTGGGAAGTTGATAAAAAGTTAACTTTTGACTTTTTATCAAACTTTTTAGCTTTTTGGAAAGTGATTTGGGAAGTTGGTAAAAAGTTGACTTTTTACTTTTTAGTTTAATATTTATTTATGGTGTTAAATCAAATTAAAATGACCAAAATACCCTTACCCAACATAAGAAAATTTTTTTTTTAAATTTTTTTGTCATAGGGCCTAATTTGTAATTTCACACCTGCGTTTTTGGCCCTTCCCAAACCAAATTTATTGCGTTTTCGGCCATTTGCGTTTTTGGAAAATGATAAAAAACGTGGCTTTTTATGGCTCTTCCCAAAACGGCACAATAGTGTGTAGGGTTGTCTTTTTCTTGTTTTTTTGCACGACTAGAGGGTGTGTGCACATGCGATGTGTGTAAAATATTTACAACCCAATTACATTAATCAATCACTCAAATTCCTACATAAAAATTAATGTATATCCAACAAAAATTTGAAGTAAGAAGAAGTGTGAAACTAAGGAATGACAACAATGAAAATTAAAAATAGGGAAGAAACAGGAACTTCCTCTAACGTGGGATTCTTATTCACTTGTTGAAGAGACTTTGAATTAACATGTATGCCCTTCACTACTTCAACTAACTGTTATAGTTATTGGACAATTTTGGAAATCAAAAAATGGTTACGCAACTTCAAAAAAGTGTCCGCACCAAATTGGAGAACACAGAACAACAATCTACCCTTCGAGGTCGGAACAACAATCTGAAGCTGTTATGTCATGATTTTCTTTTTTTGTGGTTACTGAAGTTGTGCTTCAGTTTCCTCTGGAAATGATCATTGAGAAATTTGGGTATAGGTTGTTCGCGAGCATGACCCACTTGGAAGGGATGTTGAGCTCTTCCGTCGGCACTTATACTCTGGTGAGAAAGCAGGGCCGACCTTGAAGGGTAGTGATGGTGCAGAATTGGTCGATGGCCTTGTGATTAAGGAAGGGGATTATAAGGTGGTGAAGACACGTTTTAGTGCGTTCTTTGCTACGCACCTTAATTCATTTCTGAAGACTGCTGGGATAAATAGTTTAGTTGTCATTGGTAAATGCACTTTGTATTGTATTCTCTTATGTAGAATTCAGATTGTTGCTCTGTATATACAACTAATTTCTGAGCTCTCTATTTCTAGGTGTTCAAACTCCTAACTGCATCAGACAGACTGTCTTTGATGCTGCAGCATTAGATTACAAAAATGTTACTGTTATTGTTGATGCCACAGCTGCTGCCACACCTGACGTACATGCTGGTACGCATTTCTAATCTGTCTAGACTTTATCAGCAATCCTCTATGAAGAACGGATACGGGTACAAGTATTGGTACGGGTATGCCGATACGGTAAAATAAAAAAAAAATAGAGTACGAGTAAGGCTTGGTATGTTTGTAAAAAAAAAAAATATTTTTAATTTGAAGTAATGCAAAAATTGATTAAATAGTTTAATTGTTAAGATCCAACCTACAATTAACATTTAATGTCAAAAGTAAATGTATAAACTAAATTAAATATCATTATATTAAATAACTTACAAATCATAATTTAATTTTAAAATCATGCTAAGCATATAACTAAAAAAAAAAAAAAAAAAGTCTAATGAAATGAATTTTATATCTGTAGTAAGAGAAAATATTGTTTCAATTGAAGTACGATACGATTTAGGTATATATATATATACTTAGGTACGTTTGGATACACCAAAAATTAAGAAGAAAAAATTTAAATACGTATTTCATGTAAGTCCTTTTGAGTTGGAGAAATGATTATGATTCTGGTCATTGATTTCTTGGTCACATCTCTTAACACACTAATTTTCGGCATGTCCACAAATGTGAAAACCACGTTGCATTAATTCGCCTTCTGTTCGTATCCTTCTGCTTACTAATTGATATGTTGTGTTGAGCATTTATCATTTCATCAAGATTAAAAAAGTTACAAAGATTGCATGTGAATTGCACCGGTTGTTTTTCTGGCAAGTACCTAGGCTACGGTTATCATTTAGAATGGCATCTGAAGTGTCAAAAAGGGATTAGAGCAACAGGTGTAAACTTGAATGACTCAACATCCTCCTAAAGACCTCCATTTCACTAATTGTTAAAAGATGTGCGGGAAAAAATCTAACCCACAATTTAAGAAGCATGGACACACGACACGATACGGACACGATAATTTTCAAAAAATACAGGACATAACACGTGGGGGACACGCATGAAATATATAATTTTATATATTTATTATATGTTATATATATGAATATATCATTTAAAGATAATTAAAAAATGCAATATGACATTAATTCCTATAAATTTATATGATTTTTGTTTTATTATTATATCTTAAATTGTTTTATTCGAACTTATAATTAGTTTGACATGTGTCTAATTGATAGACATATGTATTTAAGAGATATATATGTGTGTCCTCTAAGTGTTCAAAGAGTGTCCGGATCTTTAAAAAATATTAAAAAATAAGACACGTGAAGAGTGTCGAGAAAGTGCCCAAAGAGTGTCGGTATCCGACAAAGACACGACATGTACTTCTTAGCTCACAATCAATGATGAAGGGTTCAACGAAAGGTATGCCCCATATATCAGCAAAACAAACCACTGTTTGCCTTACCCAAACCAGTGGTTTCTGGCAGTTCAATCAAAGAGAATGCTAGAAAGAGAGAGATGAAATTCAGGATGTTTTGGGCAGAGTTGAGACATAACTTTCTTCATGGATTGTCCCCTTTTTATAGTGATAGAAGTCGTGCCCTAATTATGTTATTTGGTGGGCTTCTTGGTTGGACTGGGACCATTATGCCAGCCTAATTGGGTCAGGCCCAGGGATGTCTCTATTGACCTAGCTCTTTTAAATTTTCTTTTGTGTGAATGATTTCAAATTTGAGAGCAGACAAAGAGCATCTGTAGCAGTATTTGCTTTTGGATCACTACTATGGGCCTTTTTCTAGAACACCATTCATCAATCATATGGACGGCATTCATTACCATAATAACTCCTGTCCTTTTTAGTCTTTTTCTAATCCTAATAGTACCTTCAACTAGAACAATCTCCCGTTATTCATTAAATGATTTCAATGCACATGGCTGCACTATATAATGTGGTTCTCAACTGAGGTTTTTTCACCTTCTCACTGTTGTGTTGTTTATTTCTATTTCTGTGCTGTCATAAGATCATCTACCTCAAAACCCTTTTCTTAATTTTACCAATTTTGGAGCTTCCGCTCTGCTCTTTGCCAGGGGCCGGCGAAAGAACAATAGAGGGCTTTCGTTTTGTTCGTCAATAGTCGAAATTTGATTGAATCTGGCCATCCAACATTGCATATAAACAAGCTTGGCTTGATTTAGAGGCTTTTAAATAACATATTGACACATGTAGTACTTCCTGGAGGTTCTACCTTTATATGCAATCAAAGTGCACAGGAAGCTTGTATATATTTCAGACAAGAAATTATGTGCAACAAGGGATCAAAAGTTTATTCATACTAAGCAAATTGGTAAAACGATTGACCCTAAATACTAAGACTATTGGCATTGAGATGGTCATATGCATGTCATTATAGTCCTAGGAAAGGTAAAGATAGGTGGTTCTGTTGGGCTATGTTTCTATATTTACATTTTCAGGACTTTAGTACCAAAGGAACTTGATGGTTATGTATGAAATATATATTAGCCTTTTTTTTTTTGGTTTTGAAAAGTTAAATTTGTTCTTTTGTCATCAAACAATCATGAAAATGAAAACACATTTTTCAATTTTTCGCCTTTACTTTGTTCAATCATCTGCCGAATGGAATTGGTCCATTGTTGTCCAATGGTTGGTATTTAGCCAGATTGTTTTTGAATGAAATTGGCTTTATTTGCTTGCACTATTTGCATGGTTTGAAGTTTTTTAATCTTTCTTTTTAATATCTATATATAATCATCATTGTCAACATTGTTCAGAACATCTCGAGTGATACCAAGAGATTGCAGGATTCCAATTTTTTTAATTATTTAAAATGAAATTAAAAATGGATTCGACAAATATTTTAAAAATTTTGGGTATTAACATAATCATAATCTATTGATGAGAGCCTCTATGAGGTGGGCAGAAATTTTTTATAATACTTTCTCTGTCCAGTGGAAATGTGCCATGTGTCTTGCTCTAGTAGCTGAAAGCTCTAGTTTCATTTACTACTAATGTATTTTAATTTCGTAGTTTTTTTATTTATTTATTTATTTTAAACTGTTTTGAAGAATTCATGTTGCTAAAAATAGTTTAGCTTGTATCAAGCCTGTGACTAACATCGAGCTTTACGTTCCAGCAAACATTTTCGATATGAAAAATATTGGAGTTTCAACCCCAACATTGGAGGAATGGTGCAAGTCCAACGATTGATATATTTCACAACTGAATCAGGTGAGTTCCTTCTAACAACTCCACCCCCCCTCCCCCTTAACAGGTTGTATGTATGTACAGTGTAAGATGGTTTTTGGCATTTTTGCATGGGAAAAAAAGGAGAAGAGGATATGCTTTGCTGATTTCTCCGTGGGGGTAAGCGCAGAACGGTTTATCTTAGTCAGGAATGAACAAATATGTATTTTTTTGTGTGTGTGTTATTAATTGAATTGGCGTCTCAGTCATGCTTGAGCAGCTAGTTGTTTTAAAAAACAAAATTTGTATTTGTTTCTTAAAGTATATTTCGAGATTGCATACTTTCATATCTTAATGAGGTCATTTCTGCAGGGATTGAACTCTTCAGATAGTGCATGGAAGTTGATTGATGAATTGAAGCGGATGAAATGAACAAAAAACAGGAGGAAAACATGAACAATATAGAGAGAAAAAATTCTCTGAAATTTTATAATTAAAAAACAACCGAATAGTTTCTAAGGCTTACTGCTCAATTTATTCCAAACTATACTTGGTGATCAATTCACAATCCACACAAAGATTACATAAACTCAAATATTGTCAAAAATAGTAGATTTGAGCTGGGCTCAAATTTGTAATCTAAAATATAAAAGAAGCTCAGGAAAAAAACTTGACTCGAAATGGATTTATTTAGGCCTTGAAATTAAGTACTTAATATATTTTCTAAAAAAAATTAGAAAATCAACAAAGCTTACTGAGTCCAAGCCTGCCTAACAAACTATTACAACTTTCATAATGGGAGAAAAATAAATAGTATCAGAAAGGATATTAAACTCCTCTCTATAAGAGTTGAACCCAAAACTTTACAAAATTGATGGCTTAGAAAAATCAACGAACGATCAAACTGATCAAATTGTTTCATAAAGTCGTTATGAATTACCGGTGCATCATTAACTCTTGAAAGCACTTTGGGCATTGTCTAATGGTAAATATAGCATCATTGAAAATGAAGTCGGAAAAGGGTTTGGCTTGAAACTGGTCCATGAGCAACAAGGATGTGAAATGGGATGAGTACACCAAGTTGTTGGGATCCTCTGGCTTCATAAATTTCCATCACTATCTTATGAATTCATGGGCACACGGCACTGCATTTAATTAATTTTTAATTAAAAAAAATTAGATCGAGCAACTATAAATGTATAAACAATGAAATAGCGTGTTTTTGGAGATAGAACATCCCGTCCGAAACAAACCCTCTCCAATTTTAGAATGTGAGCATGTTGGAGGAGGAAATTGTGAATATGTTGAAGTAGGAGATATATTGGGTTTCAACAAACGAGATGGGCATTTATTTTGATCCAGCATGATATATTTATTCCTACAAATTTAATGCATGTATAGTATAAATGACCAATCAAAGTAGTTGATTGTTGGTACATTATTTATTTTGGAAAAAGCGTGGTAGCTCGAATTGAAGGGGCTTGAATGGGTGTTGGCCGGTCATCCGTCAGGATGACAAGTCGGACATCTGCCCGAACGACCGGGTGAAAAATTGTCTACCGCAGTTGTCACCTTTGTCGACTGCGGTTGTCAGCCTCCTCGCCGGACGACCGGCCAGACGTCCTCCCAAACGATCGGCAAAGTGAATTTTGAGCCATTCAAGTCAACCTCATATTCGGACTACCAAGCATTGCTCATTTATTTTTCTCTTTTCCCAATCAATGTACCATATGGTCCTCTTTCATTATACACCCCAATTGTTTAAACAGTTGGCCTTTTTTTTTTTATAACAAATATCTAAAAACAACCTATTTTTTAAGAAGAAAAAAATATTCTAATTCTCAAAAGCTATTTTCACACAAATGAAAAAATAAGTATTTTTAATTTTTTTCAAATACAAAAAATGAAAAAGAAGAAAATAAAAATACAAAAGAATTCTCCATTTAAGTCCAATGAAAAATGATAATGTAATACATCAAAATATCTAAGACCGAAATATCTTTGCAACATTGAAGAGCTTAGTAACCAACATTTTGGTTCGTTAAGTTATGTTCGGTACGTAAAGAATAAAATAAGGAAAATGGTAGAGAACTTAAAATTTTTATTAAATATTTTATTAAATATCTCACATGGATGTGGACCCTAAAAGACTCACCTCATGTGAGACATTTGGTAAAATATTTAGTTGAAATTTTGGTATCCCGAATATTACTTATAAAATAAAGTAGGAATGAAATATAAGTGGAATAAAATATTTATTTTTATATTTAATTGTGCATATGAAGTTCATGGAATGGACTATATTTTTTAATCAAACTAGTAATAATCAAATTAAACACAGCAGGTCAATAGTATTGTTGGTGGGTAGTACCGGTGGTGCCGGTTGCTGTAGGGTGAGGTGGGTTGTGTTTGAATTTTAAATGGGAGGAGTGTACTATCTAAAAATAATAATGGAAGGAGTGTTTTGTGAATGAAATAAATTTTATTTTTTCATAAATTCTTTCATTTTCCTTTTTTCCTTACAATTTTTTTCACATATTCGAAATTCAAAAACATCAGTGAAGATAAATTGATTATACTACAATTACATAAATCAATTAGAAAACTAAACACAAAATATGGATGAATAAACAAGATGAAGACCCTAACAAATGTTTATGTGGGCTCTATCTTTTTGTCTTACATCTTGTACGGGGTGAAATATCCTTTGCATTCCGTATTCCTTGCACTCCAAGCTTCACTTGACGGCGTCTAACCTGGCAACACAGAAACGGTGAGCTGCCCGGCGGCGGTGTGCCGGATAGACCCTCCGACGATCAAGTCAGACCACTTGAGAAAGAAGGAGATTGTTAGAGAGAGAATATATTTTCAGGGAAAGAAGTTGCATACCTCTAACGTTCATCTTCCTCCCATTTCTAGGCTGGCCATGCAGCCTCAAGATTGTGCGCGCACTACCTCTGTTGTCCTTCCCTAGACAGGTGGCGGTGCTCGCCTCTCACCACCTTACGCGTGTAAAGGTTTTGTCCTCCAATCAGTACATGCAGAACTGTCCAACGGTATTGATGCGTGCATGGAGCAGATGTCCTCTTCCTCACGCCATTGGCCCAGGTGGCACACTTAACTGGAGTACCACGGCCGGCCTAGCCCACGGAGAATTGCCACCACAAGCAGCACGACCGAGCTATGACACGCCGACTTGTCCCTGGGCAAAGGGACAAATACCGGATTCTCACGGCCGAGCTGTAATTGACCGGTCCATCATGGCACCCGGCTGTGATGCGCACTGGCCTCAGGCCGTTCTACCTTCATCCTCAATTACACGAAGCCTGTCCATCTCGGCTGATCAGTTAGCGGCATGCCGGCCCTAACCGCGTCTCAAGTCCAGTCCGGGCTACTCTTAGTTCGGTTACCAGACACCGCTGTGTACTCTGCCGCATCACGGCTCGGTCAGGCATTGGATCGTGCCTGGTCGGCCGATCTCCTCGACCGTGCAAAACGGACTCATGGACCGCGCTACGCGGAGGGAATGGTACGGCGCTGAGAGGTCTGTCACATCCCGCGCTATCGTAGCTCGGCCGTACTAAAGGTGCAGATCTCCCATCTCAATTGCCCCTTAATCCCATCCGAGCTAATCGTGATTGGGGTTACCATTGCGACCGAGCCAACGGTCAGTGAGCTGCACCATTTCCAAGCCGAGCGTGATGGGGATCGAAGCCAGGGCCGAGCTGTCTTCTTTTGGTCGGTCACTGCCTCAGAAGTCTTGTCAATGGTCGTGCAGCCGTACTGACAACCCCCCTTTTCTCAGTGCCACGTGGCTTCACGCCATTGGGTCGTGCAACCAACTGTCTTGCACGCGCAGGATTCAAACGGCGCATCCGTTTGGTTTCCCCCCTATTTTGGCTCCAACGAGGGGTCCAAACCCTTCACTTTTCACCTCATTCCTCAACCCAAAACCTTAGCTCCCATACTCTCTGAAACTTCGCCCTCTCTGCTGCTGCGTCTCCTCTCGTTTGACCCACCATTTCCGTCCCCGCTGGAGCTGTCATCAAGCTTGTGGAGTTGAACCAACCTCGTCCTCTAACTGTGGTAAGTTTTCTCTTCCCCAGATCTCCACACGCGTTCTTCATTTTTTTGTCTTCGTGTTCTTGATGTTCTTCGCTTAGGGACGGTAGGCATCTCCCAATACCTCCTCCAAGGGGTAGTATTGGCACATCCTAGGGCAAACTGTAACTGGGGGAGCATCTGGGGTCCTCGTGCCCCTTGATTCCCCAAGCTTCAAAACAAAACCTCTGCATTTCATATGAACAGTTTGAATCTGGATAGAACCGAGCTAAATGCTCATTTAGATCCATAGGTAGGGCCTCTGCCGAGCAAAAACTGGTTTGTGGCTTCTCGCTGAGGCCGTAACCGAGCTTAGTACTCAATTAGATCGGTAAATAGGACTGAACCGGGCTAAACGCCTAAGATCTTTGCTTGGGCTATGACTGAGCTAAATGCTCAATTAGATCTTCAAATGGGACTGAACCGAGCTACAGCTTTGTTAGCATCCCCTTCTTGGACCTTGACCGAGCCGGAAGTGGAGAGTGAGAACCGAACTACGAAATCATCCAAGTAGTCTAGCCGTGATAGGGGTCGGACCGGCTAAACACTAATCATCCTTTCACTGAGCCAATTCCAATAGGAGCCGCGCAATTTCTGCCGTGCTAACCCTTGGACTTATTTTTTAACAATGCAGAACTAGGACCGACCAGGCCAGTCCAGCATTGTCACTGGTGGAGCTCAAATTCCGAGCAAAAACACCGAAATTTTTGACCGAGATACGGATTAAGTCACCCAATAAAACCGAGATAGATGGGGAAGTACCAGTTCATGGTGAGCTCGCCCGGCGCCTTAGCAGAGTTTCGTAGGGATTACCACATTCCAGACGACGTCATCCTAGAACTGGCCAAGAAGGGTGATACCCCGTGGGGCGACCTAGACCGGTGCCCCTTTACGGTCGTACCCATAGTAGAGGGAGGACTTCGCTTCCCGGTCTAGCCCTTGATCTGAGAATTTTTGAGGCAGACAAGGCTTTGTCCAACCCAAGTGTCAAACAACACATACAAAATAATAAACGGGGTCGCCGAGCTGAACAGGAGGCTCGGTCTCAACCTCGGTCTCGCTGAAATCTTCCACCAATATAGCCTTAGTAAAAATAAAGGTGGGTTCTGCTGGTACCTCAAAGTAAAGAAGGGCCGAGCAAAACTCATCGAAGGCAACCCAGACAAAGAAACCAACGACGATGACTTCCTCTGGGTGTCCAGTAATTACGAGGACACCGAGGCGCCCATACCGGGCTGGTACATAAGGAAGGATTTCGGCAGTGCTGGTGAGTAGCCCGGCTGACCGCACTATCTTCTTTCTGCATTTAATTATTATTATTTTTTACCGGTCTAACACTTGTCTTCTTTTTGCAGATTCCAAGCACTTGGCAGAGGACTACAACCAGGCTAACCAAGAGGCCATTCGCGTCCTACTGCGTCATCCCGAAGAAGAAAGAGAAGTGTCAAAGCTCCTCGGCTTCGAACCGACTTACACATACAGAGCACCGCGCAAAAGCCGGGTCACCGACTTCCTTCGTGCTCCATCACCAGAGCCCGACCCAAATTTACCGCCGATCAGACTTGTCCCTCTGACCGCCGAGCAAGAAATAGCGAAGATTCGGGCAATCAAGTCCATGATCACGGGCGAGGAAGGCGAGTCCCAACCGCCGGAGGCGACTAGGGGAACATCCTCCACCCCAGCCGGGCAAACTGAAGGGGCAGTGCTGGCGCTTGCCAACGAGCAACCAGCTGGCTGGTTGAAGAAGCGGCCGAGGAAAGAACAAGTCGGGCCGCATCTGGTAGATGAGGACTCCACTGATCATGCCTCTACTGAGGTCGGGGACTAGACCGAGCAACCACTGACCGGCACATCCAAGAGCCCCGCCACCCCCCCAGTCTGGGCGCTCGAGATCAAATTCAAGAGCCGGGCAGTCTCTTCTGCTGATTCGGTTTATGCTGACAAGGATTATTTCCTTGGTTTCAACATGACCAAGGGGCTAATCCTTCCAGCAGACATGAAGAAGCACGACGAGCTGTCCGATCTGAAAGTGCTTCGCTCGACAGCCAAGTCGATAGTGCTGGTAAGTTTTCCATTCTCTGTTCCAAGTCATTGTTCGGTTTTTGCCCGGTCGTTTCGATACTCATGATCTTACATTTGTTTGCAGGCCGCGCAAAAGAACTACCTCGCCCACGAGCGTATGATCGCTGTGCGGCAGAGTCTTCGAGATGCCATCGCGGAGAATAAGGCCCAAGCGGCCGAGATATCGAAACTGAAGGCTGCGCAGGAGACGGTGGTGGCGGAGTGAGATAACCTGGCTCAGAAGGTCGACCGGGCTGACGCGGACAAACAAAGGGCCGTGAAATCCACGAAGGCTCGGTACCTCGCCGAGCTGTGCAAATTGCGTGATGCCCATAAAGAAGCAATGGGCAAGGCGGTCAACGACGCTGAGGACTGGGGATACGCTCAGGGCGAGAAGACGTACGAGCGCCAGGTCCAAGCGACCAAGGACATCTTTTTCCAATGCGGTTGGAAAGCTGCCGTGGAAAAAGTTGGCCTTGGGCAGGATGCTGACATGTTCGTGAACCCCCCTGCAGCCTATATCCCGGTCTATATGCAGGCGTACGCCAGTGCCACTCAAAACCGGCTCATCGCGGAGGCAAGGAAAGAGGTCGAGGAAGAAGCCGCCGCCGCGCAACAGGCCGAACAAACTTCTCCAGAAGCGTCCCAAGATACGGAAGATGAAGTGGCTGATCGGGATGTTGCCGTGGTGGACGGAGTTGACGATGAGGCCGAGGAAAACCTGCCCGAGCAGAATGGTCAGATCACCGAGCAGACGGTAGAGGGCGCCGAGCAAACCGTCGACCTATTGGACTGAGGATTTCCCTTTGTATTTTCTGCTTTGCTTTATTCTTGTTTCTTTTCTTTTCTTTCTTTTTGGTTGTAACCGGGCTAGGCCCCCCCAACTTGTAATGCAGCTTTAGTAATCAATGAAACTTGTGCTTTTTGCTCGTTTATTGCCTACTTCTGTTCGGTTGGCATGTGCATGAATTTTTTGATTCAAACTTTAATAAATCACAATTGATAGGTCGGCTTTGCCGTGCAATATGCTGAGCTAAAATTAGAATTGCTTGGACTTAAACCAGCTCGGCTCTTTCATCCTTCGAATGAACCGTCATTTTCATGAGTCGAGCAAAATCAGCTCGGTTCAAGCAAAAATTACCTCCGCATTTGGGCTTTGACAATACTTTAAGTCTTGTATTTGGGCGGGCAGAAATCAGCTCGGCCCTAATAGGAAGTTGGGGAAATCACCAACATGACTTCGGCCGAGCAAAATCAGCTCGGCATATATTGGATAAATCACCAATGTTCCGATGTGGCCGAGCTAAATCAGCTCAGCCGTTGGGTTGGACAGGACGCCAATATTACCTTCGCCCAAGCAAAGCCAGCTTGGATCTTGTAAGTTGGGCAATTCACCAACATATCCCTTGGCCGAGCAAATTCAGCTCGGCTACTATCAGTTAGACAAAACACCAACAATACGTTTTGGCCGAGCAAAATCCGCTCGGCCTTTTCATTGCACAGAACACCAACAATTGGGCGAGCAAAAGTCAGCTCGGCCCTTACAATTGGGCGAACACCAACAATTCGACAACACACCAATTATTTCGCTGGAGCCAACTGTTTGCGCGGTCCATGTCTGTACCGGCAGGAGAAAGTCTGCTTGGCCTCGTTCAGGCCGGTCTCCTTGCCCATAGTATTCACAGTGGCCCTGAATCCTTGTGGTGTCATTTGCACAGAAAGATGTAATACAAAACAAAGAAAATGGGCTATTTTTCATTACAAGAAAATGTGCTATTTCTTACACCAAATGCCACAAGGCTAAAGGTCTAGAAAGCTAAGTAGCAAAAGCAAATTACATCTTAAAAGTAGAAAATCTTAAGATTGGCTGCATTCTATGGTCGAGGGACAGCTTTGCCATCTAAATCTTCCAGATAGTATGCCCATTTTCCAGCAAGGCCAGTCACCTTGTATGGCCCTTCCCAATTGGCACCGAGCTTTCCTTCGCCAGGGACCACCGTGTTGCCGAGCACCTTTCTTAAGACCCAGTCTCCGATCTTGAACAGCCTGGGGTGTACAGCCTTGTTGTATTTCTTGGAAAGTTCTTGCTAATAAGCTGCTATGTGGATCAGTGCGCGCTCTCTCATTTCCTCAGCAAGATCTAGCTCCAACGCCATAGCTTCATTGTTCAGATCTGGCTGGAAACTTTTAGACCGGACGGTTGGCATGCCAATCTCCAGTGGAATGACGGCCTCCATGCCATAGGCCAGGGCAAATGGGGTCTCTCCAGTCGATCGCCTTGGCGTAGTGCGGTATGCCCAGAGCACATTAGGGAGTTCTTCAGCCCACTTCCCCTTGGCTTTCTCAAGCCGCTTCTTCAGCCCGTCCAGGATGGTCTTGTTCGAGGCCTCTGCTCGACCATTTGACTGAGGGTAGGCCGGCGTTGAATTGTAGAACTCAATCTTTAACTCTTCGCAAAACCCGCGAAAGAGTTTCCCATCGAATTGAGTGTCGTTATCCGAGTTGAGGGCCCTGGGTATACCGAAGCGAGTGATGACGTTTTGCCAAACAAACTTCTTCATATCCTTTTCTTTTATGGTCGCCAGTGGCTCGGCCTCGACCCACTTGCTGAAGTAGTCGGTGGCAGCGATGAAGAACTTGCGATTGCCCGGTGCTGCTGGGAGTGGTCCAACAATATCCAACCCCTAAAGCGTGAACGGCCAAGGACTTGAAAGAGGGAGCAAATCTCTAGCTGGCTGGTGGATCTGGTGAGCAAATTTCTGACACTTTTCACACCGGCGAACGTATTTCTGCGCGTCCGCCTACATGCACGGCCACCAGTAACCTTGGGAAATTGCTCGGTATGCCAAAAACCTGCCCCCAGTATGGCTTCCACAGATGCCCTCGTGTATCTCATAGAGGAAAGCCTCCACCTTGGCAGGGTGGACCACTTCAAATACGGCTCGGTGAAAATCTCTTGTACAAGGCCCCGGACGGGGAGAGCCAAAACCGCTCTGACTTTGCTGGATCTTGTGCGCGCCTTCTTTTCTTCTGGTAGAACTCTATCTTTCAGGAAGGTGATGATGGGATCCATCCAAGAAGGACCCAAGTCGGTGCAAAGTACCTCGGTCACTTCCGGTTCCTCAATACTTGGCCGCGGTAAAAATTCTATCATCAAGGGGTTAGGAAAAGCTGTCTGAGTAGAGGCGAGCCCGCCAACTCATCAGCCGTGTTGTTTCCTTCGCGGTTGATTGTTCTACTCTTATGGCGTCGAACTTTTTGATCTCGCGCGTACCAGCGCCTGATACTTGGCCATTCTTCATCCCTGCCTCATACTCCCCTGAGACCTGATTGACCACTAGTTTAGAATCGCTGAACACCATAAGGGTCGATGCTTTCATCCTCAATGCACTTCTTAGACCGGCGAGGAGGGCTTCATACTCCGCCTCGTTGTTGGATGCTGGGAAGCCGAGTTAATTGCCTGCTGATCAGCCCGTCCGGTGAAGTCAGCACAATTCCCAGCCCGGCCCCATGTCTGTTGGATGCCCCATCGACGAAGAGCTTCCACATCTCGCCAATGAACAGCTTCCAGCAATCAGAAGGGTTTTGGGAGCTTCTTAATTCCAAGTCTTGATCGGCTCATTCTGGTCTCTTTCCTTCATGGTTGACTCTGCCCTCCAACAAGTCACTCGCCTTTGCTGGTTCGGTCACTCTTTGCCCTTCTTCCCTCGCACCAACACTTGCTCTCGCCTGAACCATGGGCTGTGCTAAATCCGCACTAGCCAATCAACCGGGCAAACTGGATGCGTTCCAGGGGCAAATTCCGCCACAAAGTCTGCAAGAGCTTGAGTTTTGATTGCGGTGCACGGGCGGAACTTGATGTCGTACTGTCCCAATTCCACGGCCCATTTCAGAATCCTCCTAGTGAAGTCTGCCTTTTCAAAGAGCACCTTAAGTGGAAACTCGGTCAGCACCACTATTGTATGGGCATGAAAATAGTGTACCAGCTTTCTTGATGCCATCATCAGGGCCAGCGCCAATTTTTCCAAAAGAAGATATCTCGTCTCGGTTGGGAGCAAAGTCTTGCTTACATAGAAGATGGGCGAGTGCTGGACGCCTTCAGCGCGAACCAGGACGGCACTCACCGCATGTTGAGAGACCGCCAAGTAGAGATATAACTCTTCGCCCGGCTGTGTGACCAAAATAGGGGCGGAGGAGAGGTATACTTTTAGGTCCGCCAGTGCGCGGTCACACTCATCGTCCCAGAAAAACTTAGCCTTCAAAGTCTTGAAGAAGGGCCTGCAACGATCCGAAGACCGGCTGATAAATCTGTTCAGCGCGCTGCCATCCCGGCAAGATGTTGCACGTCCTTCGTGGAGTTTGGGCGCTCCAGTTCCTGTATCGCCTTGATTTGGGATGGGTCGGCTTCGATTCCCCGGTTTGTGACCAAAAAGCCCAGAAACTTTCCTCCGGTACCAACTCCGAAGGCGCACTTGGAGGCATTCAAACGAAGTTTGTGGTGCTTAAGTATGGCGAACATCTCTGCTAGGTCGGCAAGGTGTTGAGACTTCTCTTACTCTTCACCACCATATCGTCGATATAGGCCTCCATTGTTCGGCCCAAGAGAGGAGCGAACATTTTTGTTACCATCCGCTGAAAGGTCGCCCCGGCGTTCTTTAGTCCGAACGGCATGACTTTGTAGCAATACAAGCCTCTGGGGGTGGTGAACGACGTGATCTCTCTGTCCGGTTTATACATGGCTATCTGGTGGTAGCCGCGATATGCGTCCAGGAAGCTAAACCTCTGATGGCCAGCGGTTAAGTCCACCAGCTGGTCAATTCGAGGGAGGGGAAAGCTATCCTTGGGGCAAGCTCGGTTGACAGTCTTGTAGTCAACGCAGACTCGCCACTTGCCGTTCTTCTTCGGAACAACCACCGTGTTGGATATCCACCGAGGGTATTGCACCTCCTCTATGGCCCCAGCTTCCAACAAATTCTTCACTTCTTCTGCCACCACTTCAGCATGGTGCAAGGCCGAGCGGCGCGTCCTTTGAATGACTGGCCGGGCATTGGGGAAGACATTCAACTGATGGCAAATGAAGCTCGGGTCGACGCCAGGCATGTCGTAAGGCGTCCAGGCAAAGGCCTCCAAATTGGAAAAAAAAGTTGACATAATCCGTCCGCTCGGCACTAGACAAGGATGATCCTAAGAGGAAGAATTTAGTTGGATCGTTCTCGTCAATGCGCACTTCCACCAAATCTTCGACCGATTTTTCCTCGGCCTTTCTTCCACATCTTCAAGGACTTCCTTCCCTTCAGGTCCCTCAATCATTTGGACAAACCCTTTGGCTGCTCGGCTGCCATTCACCGCAACGAAGCATTGTTTTGCCATCACCTGGTCTCCCAAACTTCCTCTATTTGTCCGCTCGGTGCCGGAAAGCGCATAACCTGGTGGAAGGTCGAAGCAACTGCTTGCATGGCGTGCAGCCAGCCCCTGCCCAAGATCAAGTTGTAAGTGGATGGAACTTTGAGCACCCAGAATTCTACTTGCTTTACGACCGAACTCGCTTTGACCGGCAAAATAATCTTTCCGATTGGCCATTCTGGCTGTGAGTTGAAGCCGACCAAAGGGGACGTTGCAGGGGCCAAGTCCTTGTCCTCTAACTTCATCTGTTTAAATGCGTCATAATACATGATTTCGATCGAACTCCCCTGGTCGATCAAGATTCTCTTGATGTCAAAGTCTTTGACGCGAAGGGTTACTACTAAAGCATCGTTGTGCGGTATCTGAACCCTTTCCAAGTCCTTGGTCAAGAACGAAAGAATATCCCTCTCTTCGGTCTTTCTCTTCTTTACGGCGGGCTGCACAGAGAGCACCTCCCTCATGTGCTCGGCCTTCTTGATCATCCCTCTAAGCTCGCAGACCCTTGCCGGTTCAATGATGCTGTGGATGACGTTGATTACACCCTGAGGGGGTACCTCTAGGGCGGCCAGGCCGTTCAGCTCGGTTTGTTCTACTGGCGTGGCCTTGATGCCCCCCCCTATGTATTGGTCAAGATGCCCCGCCGCCACCAACTCCTCTAAGTGTTGTTTGAGCGACAAGCAATCCTCTGTTCGGTGTCCCCGTTCTTCATGAAAGGTGCAGCGATATTTTGAATTGAAGCCCCTCTGCGCACTTCCCAACTTGGCTAGCCATCGGACAAAAGGCTCACCTCGGATCTCGCTCAAAATGCGGTAGATATGGATTTTGAAGACCGTGGTGATTCCAGTCCGCGCCTTCAGTTTTCTCTTGGCATCCTCTGCTGCATCACGGGGAGCGTCAGTTCGGTCGTTCCTACGACCTTTGTTTCTGTCATCGCGGCTTGCGCCACGACGTTGGTCTTTTGACCGCTCGTTTTGGCAGTTGTCCTCCTGCCCGATCGAGTGAACTTTCCCTGCCACCTTTCTGTCCGCCGCAAGCGGATTAGCCTTCTCGGTCGCAGAGGCGGCGTCCTCCTCCACACAGATGTGCTCATTGATCCGCTGCATCAAGGACTCCATAGTTGTGGGCTGATGCATTGTAAGCGAATCTCGCAGTCTATGTCCGACTGGGGAGACCCCTCTTGTATTGAGTGATCGCCAAATTGGTAGGGCAGTCGAGGATCTCGTTGTAAGTTTCCCAGTACTTCGCATTGTATGCCTTCAGCGAACATCCAGACTCCATTTTGACGCCCAGGAGGTGGTCGACCTCCTTCGGTGTTCGAGTGTTGGTTTTGAATCTGGTGACGAAGGCTTCCGCTAGTTGCCACCCCTCGATACTCCCCTCCGGGAGCCTTTCGAACCACTTCAAACCCAGCTCTCCCAACTTGCTGGGAATATGAGGCACATCAGGGCGTCATTGCACCGGTGGCCAGCCATTACTTGACGGTAATGACTCACATGCATGTACGGATCTGTCTTGCCGTCGTACAAAGTGAACTTTGGCTGGTGGAATCCGGTAGGGAGTGGAGTGCTCTCGATTTCTGGAGACAGCGACGTGGCTGTAAGTCTTGCCAGCTCCTTGTCCACCAGCGCAGGGGCCATCATTCTGGGCGCTGGCATTGCCACTTCTTCACTGCAGTGAGCTGGGGCGCTCAACCTCTGTAGCGCCGACACTCTCTGAGCCTTTCGACGGCGCGCTCTCTCCTTCAACACATCCCTGAGATCCCTGGAACGGGTGGAGGCAGAGTATCGCGACGTCGACGATGGGTGTGAGGGGTAGTAGGTGCTGTCGCGAGTGAGGGACCTGCCCTCTCTTTGGTCGGAGTCTCCAACCCCATAGTTCCTGGTGATGGAGATAGAGTGAGTCCTCCTTTGGTGGTGACTGCTAGAACGAAGGGAGGGGGTGCGCTCACTGAGGTTGCCCTCTCCAGCAACACCCTTCCCCTTAATCTGGCGCCTCAACATCTCCATCTCCGCCGCCATCTTGCGAATGAGGGCGTCCTGGTCTTTGAGTTTGTGCTCCAGGCGCTGCGCTCGGGACTCCCCCCATTGCCGACGGCCCTCTGGACTCTTCGAACGATCAGAGCTCCTCCCGCGTTTGTCTCGCGCACCTCGTGAAGAATTTTCTAGGCCCGCCATGGCTGGAACATTCGGGGGGCCATCTCTCATTCGGACATACTCCGGAGTGACGCCATCGACGACGGACAGCGGGATTTCGTCGTTGTTGGCCATGGAAATGGTCGAAGAGGCTTGAAGAACAAGGGTTGAATTATCAATTATTCCCACAGACGGCGCCAATTGTACGGGGGTGAAATATCCTCTGCGTTCCGTACTCCTTGCACTCCAAGCTTCACTTGACGGCGTCTAACCTGGCAACACAGAAACGGTGAGCTGCCCGGCGGTGGTGTGCCGGATAGACCCTCCGACGATCAAGTCAGACCACTTGAGAAAGAAGGAGATTGTTAGAGAGAGAATATATTTTCAGGGAAAGAAGTTGCATACCTCTAACGTTCATCTTCCTCCTATTTCTAGGCTGGCCATGCAGCCTCAAGATTGTGCGCGCACTACCTCTGTTGTCCTTCCCTGGACAGGTGGCAGTGCTCGCCTCTCACCACCTTACGCGTGTAAAGGTTTTGTCCTCCAATCAGTACATGCAGAACTGTCCAACGGTATTGATGCGTGCATGGAGCAGATGTCCTCTCCCTCACGCCATTGGCCCAGGTGGCACACTTAACCGGAGTACCACGGCCGGCCTAGCCCACGGAGAATTGCCACCACAAGCAGTACGACCGAGCTATGACACGCCGACTTGTCCCTGGGCAAAGGGACAAATACCAGACTCTCACGGCCGAGCTGTAATTGACCGGTCCATCATGGCACCCGGCTGCGATGCGCGCCGGCCTCAGCCCGTTCTACCTTCATCCTCAATTACACGAAGCCTGTCCATCTCGGCTGATCGGTTAGTGGCATGCCGGCCCTAACCGCGTCTCAAGTCCAGTCCGGGTTACTCTTAGTTCAGTTACCAGACACCGCTGTGTACTCTGCCGCGTTACGGCTCGGTCAGGCATTGGATCGTGCCTAGTCGGCCGATCTCCTCGACCGTGCAAAACGGACTCATGGACCGCGCTACGCGGAGGGAATGGTATGGCGCTGAGAGGTCTGTCACATCCCGCGCTATCGTAGCTCGGCCGCACTAAAGGTGCAGATCTCCCCTCTCACATCTATATTTCAATTTATGAAACACTTTTGTGTTCTGCTTGATGTCATAAGATTTATTAGTGGATTCATTTTTATCTATCGATATGAATTCTATTTTCAATCAATTTATATGGTCATGGATTTAATTTTTACTTTGGAGTTAAAACATTATTGGGTCGTATTGGATAAGAGTATGGATGGAATCGATTTGGTATAGTCGGTATTTAAGTAAAATTTTTTATTAAAAATATCAATTTTATTATTTTGAGTACCGATACAGATGACTTCTCCCATCAAACCATACTGAACCAAACCGATTGAAACGGTTCAGTTCGGTGCAGTTTGATCAGTTCATGATCTTTCAAACTTGAGCCACTTTTTAATATAATCACTAATTTATATAAAAATATTAAATTAATTATTTGCCGACCATTTCAAACATATCCAATCCATCTGTTTATTAATAAATACTTTTCAATTTTTAGATTCACAAAAACACAAACAAAAAAAAGTTAAAAAATACTAAAATTTAAAGAATAAAGAGTTAGAGTTAACATTATATATAATAAGAGTTTACAAACTTAGATTATAGATATGATAAGGTTAATTAATTAAGGTTAATAATTTATTATATTTATTAATATCATTATATTATTAGATTATGTATATTATAAATATAATATATGTTGAAACGATCAGTTTTGATTTAGTTCGGTACACAAAGTGCTCGAACAAATATCAAACTGAAAATAAAATATAAAAAAAAAATTAAATTTAAAAGCCACACAAACTGATTTTTGTTAAAAAAAATAAATCAAATATAATCGATCAGTCCAATTCAATCAATTTGATCTTTTTTTTTTTTTTTTTGATTTCTCGTACCCCTAGATGGGGTTTCTTAGAGCATTTATATCCCCTCCTTACCTATTTTAAGGGGTTTGATGGCCTCTATATACTTCCAGCAGCTCCCTTAAATACTCTTTTAAAATAGGAATTGCTGCAGTGTCTCCCTATTTGTAGGGAGTCACTGTAGCATCTTTATATTTTTTTTTTTGTTTTTTTGTTTTTTGCTTTGCTTTGTTTTGTTTAGGGATTGTAGTACACATTTATGATTTTTATTTTTTTTTTAAATTTATAATGAAAAATTATATTTTAATAGAATAGGGAAAAAAATATAGAATTTGTTAATAGAATAGAGAAAACATTGGGAGTCTATTGAAAGAATTAAATGAAAAAGTGATTTCTAAAATAGGGAATGCATTTTTAATAATATTTTAGGGTAAAATATAAGTAATCTGGCAGGGATGCTATAAATAAATACACTTTTTTACTTTTTATGAAATACAAATTGAGTTTGAGGTGATGTACTAGAGAAGTAATGTGACTTAAATAAGATAGTGACTTTTTAACTATTTTAAAGGGTGTCAAACCTAACCACAGTAAAAATAAAATAAAAAAATAAAATAAAATTAGAAGAAACATCGCATGGGATTGTGGTGATGGGTTTGCGGTCCCAATCAATTGAAAAACACCAAACAAAATCGTGACTCACTTTCATGAACTAAAATCCAAATTACGTATGAAAGCCTCCATCTCAACATCCACTGTTAGTCAACCATTCACATACGGCAATTATTTAATCAATATTGAGACCCACAACAATGCTATATCCACTTAATTTATTACCTTTAAATCATTCCTAATAATATGATATTAAAGTTAGACCTAAAATGCTTGATAAATTAAAATTTAACATTTATTAAATATATCATTAAAGATAATTTTTAAAAATGATAAATTAAGATTACGTTTGGTAGAGCTTTGTAACTATGATTTGAGAGTATGAGTTGTATTTTGAGTTTGTGAGGTTTGGAATTATGATTTGAGTGTGAAAAATTTGTTTGGTAAAGAGTTTTGAAAAGAGTTTTGATTTGAGTGGAGAATTGTTGATGTGACATTTGATATTTAATACAAAAATTTACAACTCATAACCAAACATACAACTCAAAATTATTTTCAAGCACATAAAAAAATTTTAAAAATTCGAAAAATGTTTTTTTTTTATTCTATACAAATTACATATCAATTGCAAAAAAAAAAAAAAAAAATCACTATTCTGGTCAACCGGCTGGACGACCGGTTAGGCAAAATTTACAAAAAAAAATTTCGAAAATTGTGTCTGAGACAGAGTTCTCTGTAGAGTTTTGAAAAACTGATTTCAAAACTCATTCTAACATCATATTCAAATATAAGTGTAGAATTATATTTTCAAAACACAACCAAACGGAGCCTTATCCCAAATTTGAACCCACCCACTTTGATGAACACGACTCCAAAAATAAAAAATAACAATAATAATAATAATAATGTTAAAAGAAAAAACTTTGGAAAAAGGCCTTTGTAGCAGTGGACTAGGCGTAAGAAACGGAAGGAAATGAAAAATTATTGAATGCTTCTGCGACATCACGTGACATTTATGTTACGCAGTTGACATTTGATTTTTCTCATTATTTTAGTCGATTAAAATAGTTGTATTTGATAAATTAATTTTTTTTAGTTGATTTGATAAATATGAAAGAAAAAATGAAATGGTTAGAGCATCTCCAACGGTTCACCTAATGTTTCATTAAATTTGAGTAAAAAAATGGCCATTTCCTCAATTTGATACTTCATGCTCCAATGGTTCATCAAATCCCGTGTCAAATCCTGTGGGTCGACTGGTTGGTCGACCGATAAGTGTAAATATATATATATATATTTTTTGCAGCTTTTTTTGCAAGCCTGGTTCTCTCTCTAATCCGCTGTTTTGTTTCTGGACATAATTTACAAATTTGTGCTTCTCTCTCTGATTACCTGCACTGTGCTTCCTGCTTTTGTTCGAAGGAGTGTTCCCTTTATTTGCTTTTGAAATCCTCATCCTTCTCAACTTTTCTCTCTCATCAACTTCCCCTGAGTCTTCATCCTTCCCAATTCATCCAAAGACTCTTCAGTACCCAATTCATCAATTGTGTTTGCAAGTGGGTGACTGGTTGGTCGACCGGCCGGTCAACCGGTAAGACAAAATTATTATTATTATTTTTTTAATCTGTTTGAACTTTTTGACCGGTTTGAACCTTCCCTTTTTGCAAGAGAACCGGTTGACCGGTTGGTCAACCGGCCAGGCAACCGGGTGGTTGACCGGTGTACCACTTTCAACGGTCAGTAACAGTGATTTGGTAAAATCTGTGTCTTGGTCTCAGTTTGATGTTTTTTTTTGCTGAATTTTCATTTTGATATCACTTTGGTGCAACGGTTGGAGCATAAAAAAGTGACTTTTTCATCAAAATTTGAATCTGATGCTGGTTTGGTTCACCGTTGAAGATGGTCTTATAGGTTAGATATGACATTTTATCTTATTGATTATTTAGTCTATTTTGTTCCCCTCCTTAACCCAATCTTCTTCCCAAACAAGGCCTAAATATAGATTATGATTGAATTTCTGTAGTTTGAGAGACTCATGAAGCACATCATCAGTTTTGTTTTGATAATTTAAATTATTTACTTTGTAAAGTCCTTAATACATATTATTCATGAAAAAAAAAATTATATCAATCTAATAAATCTAATATTTTCATTTTATCATTTTTTTTTGAAAAAAATATACAACAAATATGTTTTTTAATATATTTTTTAAAAATAAATACGATAAAATAAATATGTTACGATTATCGAATCCACTAAACAAATATTATTTCATTTGTTTGTTTCTCATCATTTAACAAGGTATTTGTCTCTTTTGAGAAGTGAGTTAAAAATTACTTCTCAACTTTTAATTCATTTTAAATTATATCATCTCTTACATTTTTTATACCCTTTTTAAAAAAAAAAATTTAAAAAAGTTAAAAAATTAATTTTGAATCATTTTCTTAAAACATTCCCATTATATCATCTATTAAATTCTTTAGGGTAAATTATATTGACATCGTCTAAAGTTTATGTTTATTACAGTTTCTCCCCTCACCTTTTGAAATTTACATCCCCTTCTTGAAGTTTAAAGTTTTATTACAAATTGCTCCCTCCAGCAATTTAATTTTTTTAAATATCAAATTTTCCCTCAGTGGACAAATTACATTAACACCCCTCACATTATAGAAATTACAATCTCCTTTCTAGCATTACCAATTGCCCTCTCGGTTAATAATAGTTGAAAAAAAAATCATTGAAAACAAAAATTAATTGAAAAAAAAATTATTTGAAAAACAAAAATTAATTGAAAAAAAAAATTTATTTGAAAAAAAAATTTGTTAGTCAAATTTTTAAATTTCTGTTTAAAAACCAACGTAAGATAAAAATTACACTGACACCTCTTGAGATTTATGTTTATTACACTCGAAAGATAAAAATTATATAAAAATGATAATTATTTTTTATTTTTTATTTCTTAACCAAATTAATTTTTTATTTTTAAAAAAAATTTCTAAAAATCAAACCATACATAGCCTAAGAATCTTTTGATAAGTCATTTCTTACGTTGGTAACTTATTTAATTATTTGTTAATTTTACGACATTTTTACCATCTGAGGCCTGTTTGGTAACCATTTCGTTTTCAATTTTCAATTTATATTTACAAAAATTTTAAAAACTGTCATAAAAACTTGTTTGATAATTTTTTTGATTTATAAATGGTTGTCTCAGTTTGTAAATTTGAAAAAAAACATAAATTCAAAAAATGAGTTTACGTTGGTTTTTAAACAGAAATTTAAAAATTTGACTAACAAAATTTTTTTCAATTAATTTTTTTTTCAAATAATTTTTTTCCAGTAATTTTTTTTTCTAATGATTTTTTTTTTTTCAACTAATACTAACCGAGAGGATAATTGGTAATACTACTTTAAACCTTAGGAAGAGGATTGTAATTTTTAAAATGTGAAAGGTGTTAATGTAATTTACCCAATAGGGGTAAAATTGATATTTAAAAAAATTAAATTACTGAAAAGAGCAATTTATAATGAAACTTTAAATTACAAAGAGAAAAATATAATTTTCAAAAGGTGTAGAGGAACATCAGAAGTGTCAATATAATTTCGGCACTGATTGAGAGCTCTACTGAGCTGGCAACCCATTTAAAAAAAAAAAAAAAAAGCAGAAAAAGACAAAACAAAGAGAAGAAAAAGACAATTTAGGCCTCGTTTGGGAACCCTCATTTTTAGCCAAAAAGTCAAAAAGTTACTAAATTAGCCAAAAAGCCAACAACTCATACCAAAAAGTCAAAGATTCTCTTTTCTCTCTCCTTTTTGCACATCTTTTCATAAAAAGTCAAAAAGTCATCCCAAACATACTACTTTTTTTTAGCTCATATTTTAGCTAAATAGCTAAAAAATTATTAAATTAACCTGTTCTCAAACAAGGCATAATATCAATTTAAAACTACATTTTTAGAGCTCTAAAGCAATTTCCATATAATTTACCCTATTCTTTATTACTTGACATAAAATCACGAGTCCGATTTTCTTCACCTATCAATGGAGCCATGTGGCACCGCCTCAGCGGCACGAAATAACTGCCCGAAGGAAAGGCTTTTGTGTCTTCATTCCAATAATTGCTAGTTGGATATTATGATGTATGTATATACAAATGATTGATTGCGACATGGAAAATACTTCTAGCGTTCACACACCCAAGTCAAGAAATGTGTCTCCATTTATTTCTTTATAATTTATTGTTTCACATTATTTATTTGTTCGGTTATTATTATATTAATTTATGAGTTTGGGTAATATACTTATAATTTTTTATATGGAATAATATGATTTAACAAATGCAAATATTTTGGAACAGAAGAATTGGTGGGCTTGTTTCGTTTGAGTTTCGGAGATGAATTTTAGAAAAAAATTTCTCAAAAATTGTTTGGTTTGAATTTTTCTTAAAAAAATTTTCAAAATCACTTTCTCTCTCCTACACATCAATCAATCACTTTTTCTCTCTCCTCTTTCTTTCTCAATCACTTTTTCTCTCACACACATCTACTCAATTCTTCTAAAATATCAAATCATCCCAAATTCCCACAAAAAATTTCTCTATCAAAATATACAACCAAACAAACCAAAAAAATTTCTAAAATAACTCTCCCAAATTTTTTCAAAAACAACTCTTCCAAAAACAAACCAAACAAGCCCGGAATATTTGAAAATAGATGCACACAGGCTTTAGAGCATTTTTATTCAAATTTTCAAAATTTTGTTGGTCTTTTTTATTTTTATTTTTAAGACTTAGATGTCAAATTCACATATGCAAACTTGATATTTCTTTAAAAAAAAAAAATGCTCCACCTATATCTTAAATTTATTATTTTATTATTTTGTCTTAATTTATTTTACATTAAATGGTTTTTAATGACTTGTTGACTGTATGAGTCAATTACTAAACACACCCTAAGTCAAATTATTCTATATGAAAATTGTGGTTGAATCTTTTATTTGAATATATTACTTATATTGCCCTTCAACTTTTTAACTTATTTCCTTAACCATTTATTCATGAAAATATCTTAACCTTCCTTCATAACTTGATTTCAACCTAAAAAAATAAATTAAATTATAATTTGTAATCTAAAAAAAAAGAACTTTCTCGAAAAAAACATGACTCAAAATAAAATCATTTAGGCCTTGAAATTAAGTATTTGAAATAGATTTAAAAGATCATAATATTTTCATTAAACAAAATTATGAGATTTTGTGGTACTTTTTATTATGATCTTTTAGATGTTATTTACATATTATTATACAATAAAGTTATGTAAACAAAATTTTATACATAAAAAGATAATGCACAATTAAATCTCAACTCTTATATGATTTATTGTCGAATGAGGAATGTATTAAGCTCTCTTATCAAAAAGTAATCTCAACTCTTAGATGGTAAAACTTACATCTTAGTGAATGTATGACCATACATTTAAAGAATACAAATTGCCTCGTGTATAGTGGAAAGTGCAGTTTGGTCCGTTGCATTCATCACAGGTTTTTTTTTTTTTTTTTTTTTTTTTTTTTTTTTTTTTTAATTTGACCTGTTTATTTTGTTATTTTTCATATGCAAATCGTTTATAAAAAAAAATTAAATTGATTTAATAATTATAATAATATATTTTTATATATATTTTTCAAAAAAATTACACTAAGAATAATTTTGAATATAAACTGTTTATTATTTTTAAGGTAAATGTAAAGAAATAATATTGTTATAGTTATTAAATCCATTTAATTTTTTTAATGAGTGATCTATCCATACAGAATAACAAAATAAACAAAACCCATGATAAATCTAACAAGTTAGACTGCCCTAGGGCTATGCAAATCACTGCTCAATCTACTAAAATAGCACCGATCTACATCAACTCGCACCGTTCTATCTGCTAACCGCGGTTTAAACTTTAAATTTATAATTTACCTTCGAAATCGCTCAAATTCGCTATAGTTAATACATATATATTTTTTAACCTATAATAAAATATCAAAGTAAAAATGAGTGTAAGAGAGATTTAATATATAAAATTTATTATAAATTAGTAGTCATACATATGAAAAATATTATACAAATTAATATTATATATTATGCAAAAACTTAATAATTGATAAAAATATTTTTCAATCTGTCAATACATCTAAAATCACTCAAATCACAATTTACCAATCCACCAATATATTAATCCACCATTTAATTTATAATTTCACTTTCTAACCATCAAAATTATACTGCACACGCCCTAGACTGCACTATCCAGTCCACGAAAAATCCGTGTTCTATTAAATAATATAGATGCATTGCTCATCATTATAATATAATTATCAAAATATTTACAGTACGTAATGTTTGACTACTTTTGATTGCAACGTGAAAATAACAACAAAGTAGAAAAGTTGCTTACTTTCTTCTTGTACATTTTCTTAAAAGCCATACCTTACAAATGCATATCTTTGACTAATGTGTAAAAAAATTTCTCAGATTGCACTCACCCCCCTTTATTTTATTTTATTTTTTTATTCATTTTGGATCTACTTGGTTGGTGGTCATTATTTTGCATCCTTCTTCGTTGTTTTTCTTTATTTTTTTCTCGAAATCATCATATGTAATGTTAAATCCACATCGTGAATTTAAACCACTCAAATTTAATTAATATAATATAAGAGTCTACTTATTACTAATTGATTTTGAGTTAGATATTTTAACATGATATCAGAGTTGAGTTTTGAGTAGCCTCTTACCTTATGTAATGGTCCATCTCTCAATCTCAATTGAATCTCTCAATCATCTCCATGCCCTATCGAGCAATATGTGACGGAGAGTATTAAACCCACATTACCAATCTAAATCATTCAAGCTTACACTACTAAAAATCGAAACTTTTGCGACGGTCGTAAACGTCGCAAAAGGTGCATATGCCGTCGCAAAAGAATTTTTGTGACGGGGTAGTGACGGGAAATGGGGGGTGACGGAAGGGGGCGTGACAAAAGGTATTTGCGACGGTTATAAACCATCGCTTTCTTGTAACGACGGTAAATCAATAGTTTTTGCGACGGTTTAACCCGATACAAAAAAAGAGAAAAAACATCCACTACAAGAAAATGCACCTACGGCGGCCAAATTGGCGACTAAAAAAATTTTTAGTCGCTGAAAGTGTAGGTTTTGGCGACTAAACAATATTAGTAGCCAAAAGTAAAACTTTTTTGCGACAAAAAATTAAGTAGCCAAAAGTATAGGTTTTGGCGACTAAAAATCAGTTTAGTCGCCAATTATCGACTTTTGGGCACTATATTTAGTAGCCGAATGGAAAATAAAAAAATGATTTTTTTCTCTTTGGCGACTAAACTTTGGTCGCCAAAAATGTCCTTTCAGCGACAAAAAAAAATTTTAGTCGCCGAATATTGACTTTTCGCTACTAAAATATTTAGTAGCCGAATGGAAAATAAAAAAATAATTTTTCTCTTTGGCGACCAAAATTTTAGTCGCCAAAAACGTACTTTCAGCGACAAAAAGAAATTTTAGTCGCCAAAACGAAAATATTTGGAGGGATTTTTCAAATTTTGGAGGGTTTTATGAATTAATTGGCGACTAAATTTTAGTCGCTAATGGTGTAATATATATTTACTTGAAACCAGCACCTGTGTCTCTCTCTCTCCAGCACCTTTAGCGACTACAAAAATATTTAGTCGCCGTTAATTATTGTTTTGGCTACTAAACAAAAATTTAGTCGTTGTTCGTTATTTTCTTTGATTTATTTTTCCCTTTTTCCTTATATCTTCCCTAGCCCTTCACAGACTGATTGTTTCTTGCTCTCTCTCTCTCAAAAGAAAATCAAACATTTAGCTACTAAATTTTTTGTAGGCAAAGGAAAAACAACCTTTTGACTACTAAATGTTTTGTAGCCAAAAGAAAATCAAACCTTTGGCTACTAAAAGTTTTGTAGCCAAAAGAAAATCAAATATTTGGCGACTAAAATATTTTGTAGCTAAAAACAAAAGTTGAAGAATAAATATGACTTTTGGCGACTAAAAATTTAGTAGCCAAAAATGTCATAGTTTAGGCGACTAAATTTTTAGTAGCAAATAATGTTGAAGTTTAGGCGACCAAATTTTTAGTAGCCGAAAGAAATAGTATTTGGCGACTAAAATTTTAGTAACCAAAAAAGATTGACTTTAGGCGACTAAAATTTTAGTAGCCAAAACACTAGTATTTGTTTTTGGCGACTAAAAAATTTAGTAGCTAAAAAGTTTTTGGCCACTAAATAATTAGCTTTTGACGACAAAAAAATTAGTCGGCAAAAATGTATTTATTTAATTAATTTTCAAACCTATTAGCGACTAAATATTTAGTCGCCAAATGAGTACATTTGGCGACTAAATTAGGTTTAGTCGGCAATTATATTTCCCGACTACTCTTTGGCTACTAATTTCCCGACCAAAAAATTTAGTCGCTAAAGAGCATTGGCGACTAAAATATGACTTTTGGCGACTAAAAATTTAGTCGCCAAAAGTGAAATTTCTTGTAGTGATCTCTTTTAACGACGATTTACGATGCTGTTACCAAAAACTCTTTTAGAAACGGTAGTTGACATCGCAAAAATTATTATTAGCGATGGTCTTAAACGTAGCAAAAAAATAGAATTAAATCAATAATGTATTCACGACAGTTTAAACCGTCGCTAAAGATGGCACTAATATGTATATGCGACAGGTTAACCCGTCGCTAATAAAATGCAAGGAAATGATGATTCCATTAGCGACGATTTATTACTGTCACAATTTTTTTTTTCATAAAATAAATATATATTTTATTAATTCATTCCCTGTACAAATTATTAATACACATCCACATCCACATCCACATCCACATTCACAAAATCATATATACGAATAATTATATATATATATATGTATATATATGTATCCTGTAATACAGTGTCAACCAAATATTCTTTACAAAAATACATAAAACATCCTCCAACAATACTAATATTTTTTGATAATTCAAAAACTCAAATTTGTATCTAAAACAAGACCAAAGTATCGATAATACAAATAAAAAAGCATATATATTAACAGCTTGTTTTATAAGTATCAATAGTAAGCTCCAATATCGATATGCGAAGATATTATCACGTATTCAAAAGAGTAGCATCCGCAAAAAGAAACAAAAAAAAAATATTTATAGTATAATTAATTTCAAGCTTACAAAATATGTAAAACATTTGATATTTATTTCATAAAATAAATAAATAAATAACATATACATAAATCAAACGCCACACAATGTATCTTCCAAGAATTTCTCCAATTGTTCTTCGAAAAAGAATTTCTAAAGGACAAGTTTTCACAAATGGAAATTACGCTCCAAATTCAAAATCAGGAATCGATTTCGAGTCCCATCTTTTCCTACAAGTCATTTGTGCCTAATTAGTCGTATGTGTTAAGTTTTGTTGACATCCGAAGCCGTTTGAGCAGTAGTATTTTACAATTGGTAGCTTTGGAAAGACCAATGCATAGAGAAGAATGCAGAGGAGTTCAAAAAAATGCAGAGATAGCAAAAAATAAAATTGTAATGAACCGTAAGTAATAAAAATTAGTAAACTAATATTACATGCTATCAGAGTACTCTATCTCAGCATTCTTTAAAATAGTGTAATTGAAATTAAAGAAAAGATATTGGTGTTGTATGGAATTAAAGAAAGCATATCCATCAGAGAAATCGATTCTATTATCATAAAGTAAAAATTTTAATTCATTTTGTAACTCTACAATCCAAATCAGTTTGATCATTATCTTACCTTAACATCTATGTTTTTCCATTATGAAGTTCACTATAAATATTCAATTGGATTATGTTTGCTGCCAATATCCGGGACAAACATTTCATTAATTTGAACAAAATAGGGCACAAGCAAAATACTTGGTTTGGAAACAAAAGTCAAATAGAGTAAAAATGCATCAAAATCAACTACCTAAAAAGATTGACAATGATAACTTGTTATTTGTAGTTTAGGTGGAAAACAATAACCATAAATATTTATAAAGAAAAAATAAAGAAAAAACTAGAGAGAAAAAAAGGTCATTGTCTACCTACCTAAACTTAATCTCCGTTCTGTTCATACTTTGAGTCATTAGCTTAAATGTTGACATAAGTTTGATGAGTTTCTCTTTCAAAAAAACAGTAATTAGAAAATTGTAACCCCAATATGTAGCAATACTTATTGAATCATATTTCCTACAAAATTTATGAAAAACAACTAAAAGGATTTGAACGTACTAGTTCCCTTTGCGCAGGCCATCCTTGGAATTCTCAAATGCTGCTTTTGTAATCAATCTCAAGCCAAAGGTTAGATCCCCCGATGCAGCCAAACCAGCAAGAAAATACATGAAGAATAAAAAAACAAGAAAACTTATATCAAAACTTCAAAACTAGATCAAATAATAAGCTAACCACAAATACTAACTTGCATGAACTCGGGTAGCATGAATGATAGATCTCCAACCATTCCACCCTGAACATGAGCATCTGCAACTCCAAAAGCACCGCTAATCATACATATTCCAATATAAGGCCTCGTTTGGGAACAGGCTAATTTAGTAACTTTTTGGCTATTTGGCTAAATATGAACTAAAAAAAACTAGTATGTTTGGGATGACTTTTTGGCTTTTTGCAAAAAGATGTGCAAAAAGTAGAGAGAAAAGAGAATCTTTGACTTTTTGGTATGTGTTGTTGGCTTTTTGGCTTTTTTAGTAACTTTTTGGCTTTTTGGCTAAACCGGCTAGTCCCTAAACGAGGCCTAAGTCTCAATTCCTCCTTTTCTAGATGTAGCTAAATCCAACTGTGGCAATACAATGAAAGATGGAATCAAAGTGGACTTGTATGCTTAATAATTTGAATTTGAGTTACTACAAAATCATATGGTTAAGGAGTAAGTTGAAGATGTAACATATATAATTATGGTACTTACAACAAGAATAGCAAGGGCACTTATAAAAAAAATGATATATCCAAATAGGTTTCTCTTGTTGCTACTTGCCCATTATGCCTTTACCGCACTAAGGACCATTCCCACTTGTTTTTTAATTGCCCCTTCTCTGTGAGAGTGTGGATGAATATTAAAACAAAGATCAATGTGGCTTGGCCTATGTTAAATTGGACTGGGCTGGTGTCTTATATTGCTAAATCTGTTAAGGGTAATTCTCTTGGCTCTATTATTCCTAGGCTTGCTCTAAATTGCACTGTTTACCTCATTTGGCTTAAGAGAATAGAGAAAATTCCTGAAGAAGTTCTTGTTTTGAACATTTTTAATATGGTTAGATTTAGAGTGTTGTCTCTGAAGAATTTAAAAAGACATTCAAATGATTCATGATTTTTAACTACTTGGAGACTGCCATCATCTATCCTTAGGGGTGATACTCCTTAATGTAGGCAAGTGTGGCCTAGAAGTGCATGGGAGATCAAAGAGATGCCTGGAAAATACAAGAAACATAAAACTTTTTTTTTTTGGTTTTAAAGAAAATATACTAGAGGCTTGAACAAGGTTACATAATTTCTAATATGAATCAATAAACTTTCTATAACTCAACTTGACAAGAGCTTATCTTAATCATGTGGGATCAACTACACGGATTTATTTTCTCAAATCATTCAAGCTTTTTAACTCCTTTTGATTAATAAGGAGACTGAGCAACCAAAAAAAAAAAAAAAAAAACAAAGGTACCCCAATAGTTAAAATACCATTGCAAAACTCTATATCAAGAAGAAGTCAAGCAGTTACAACTCCATCTGTCAACTAATAGAATATCTTTCATTATAATTTCAACCCATGAAAATGTTACTGTAAACATGCTTCCTAAACAAGGTAGCAACAAAATGGTAAGCAACAAGCACATGTACAAGAACAATGGCTATGTACTCCCCAATTTCCACAATGGGCAACCAATACTTGACAAATAATCTATAGACAGGTTCAATGGTATGACAAAGGTGTAGAATACCAGATACAACAATAATACAAGGGTTCTCATTAGTAAGTATTAAACCACAAAGAAGATGAATACTATCAAGAAAAAGTGGCAAATATCTTAATCATGAGCCACCTATTTGATGATATCTGGTTTAAATGCCTTAACAAAGCACTGTGAGCACTTTCAAGATTTGTCAATGACTTTTCCATGTTATCATCAATCCCGATCAAACAAATAAGCAGTTTCAATACAAGAAAACATGAATTTAAAGAAAAACAAGCAAGCAAGATAGTTATTCACTGTAAATAACAAACTATAAGCTCCAATCAGGAGCCACATGCATTTAAGTTTCTTGTATAAAAATCTACTTTTTTTCATACTTCAGAAGTTTAGACAGATCAAAGTTAACAAATTAAAATAATCATCAGATATTTATGTAAAAAGAGCAAACCTGATAGCCAATTCCCTTTGTTACGCTACCATTGTAGCCAAATGTGTGAAAATCCCAACAAGTTTTGAAAATGAGGATTCCATATTTTGAAGGGCTACTACTTGACTTTTGGCAAAAATTTTTGAGGACGGTTAAGGTGCATAGAGTCCTATAAAAAAAACCATTACAAAACACAAAACAGACCCTTATAGAGGTTGACTTTGCTACTTCGTGTGCAGCTTGCACTACCTACCTAGGTACTTCAGTTATACATACATAATCTATAGATAACAGATGTCCATTCAGAGGTACTTCAGATTCCACTCTATCTATTGTATTTCCTTCATTGAGCCTCTTTACTAACACTTGACAATCTGTTAGGATGGTAACTGACATCACTTTGCTTTGTATGCACCATCTTAACACTTCAAAACATGCTCTAGCTTCTGCTACAATTGCTGATCCATGCTATCCAGGTTGCCCCTGCTTTGGCTGAGTGCTTTAACCATGTTCCATCGATCAGAAACCTGGCAAAAATTAGATCTGGAGGCCAATGCACATTATTAGTAACAACATAATAAGTATCTACTATGCCTATTGCATCACATTCCTACAACAACATTACATCCAAAATTCAAATTAAAACTTCAACATTTCAAAATTACTTTAATTAATTGAGCTTTTCCACTATAACAACTTGAGGAAACTTTATCCATAAGGTTGTCCCTGAAACAAAGCAAAATGAAGATCATTCAATCTTACCCACAAAAAAACTTCGATCACTTCAGCACCGTCAATCCCCCCCCACTTACTCAGCTATTTTTCCCTCATTATTAAGCAAACCACTAGCTGCTTCACCACCATCAACACCCCATCCTCTCTTGCCACCTTAAAACACACCCTCTTACCTAAACTTCATTCTCACCCTCTATCTCACCCTACATAAAAACCCAATTCTCTCACACCACAAACCCACATCACTCTTCTTCATTTTCACTTGATCAAGCCACTCTCAATGCTCCTGTTTTCTAGTAATTAATTAACCATAAAAAGAATAGTAATTTGTCCAGCATAATAAGTCACATGATCTATGAGTCGGTTGTTGCTATTTGAACTGAAGATGGACCATTGACTAATGACTCTCACTGGCAATGTTCTACTTGAAAAATATGAAGTTTTATCTAAAGGTAATTGTACTCACTATTACATCATCACTAGTTTTCAACTGGAGTACATTGCACTGACACTTAAGTTCCAACAAAATCAAAAGTTCAATGCTTGTCTTTCTAAACCTAGAAAGAGCTCCCCTCTCCTAGAACATTTTGATGTAATTTGTTTAGATCAAAATTCTAATCACAAAATTCAATCTGTTTAGAATATAACATTATCACATACCAAAACATTTTGATGTAATTTTCATTATTCCCATCCCCTAAAGTATACCTTACACTGAGATCGTAACTTTGTTGCAAGTTTCAATTTTTTTATTTTAAGAAAAAAAAAAAAAACTAAAGACGAATTCCATTGTTTTTCTCAGCAATTAAACAAAATTAGTTGACTTTAAAATTTTAGCAATTGCATGTTCCAAGCTATTAATAGTCAAATTGAAGGCAAAAACATAAACTTCACTATCACACCTTCAAATAAAAAACCCTTAAACAATCGCTAGTTTGAAGAGCCAAGAAACCCCAAATCATTACTAGATTTAGAGACAAACCCATCTGAAATCAAGATTATAACTAAAACCCAATTGATGAAATCAAGATTATAACTAAAACCCAATCAAAATTTAACAAAAACAAACAGTATAAACAAGACTGATCAGAGTTCAATTGGTCAAATAGATCAAAAATCGAGAAACCTACCTCAAAAACTGTTGGAACAATCTTATGTGTAAAATAAATAACTTGAAACCAAATCAAACAAATAAAATAAATAACTTACTAAATTTATTTTACCGAACCAAATGAATAATAAAAAAATCAAGTCGAGTGTGTAACGCTCTGTCCTTAAGATAGATTCGCCCCACTATGGTGTTTACAGTTAAGTGGCGTCTATCTCCCAGGATACAATGATCTTCACAAATTGTAGTAACACTCCAATCAACTTGTACGGCGAACAAACCTTGTGTTCTATACTCTCTGATTTTTTTTCCCTAAAATAATATGATGAATATATTATGCAAGAGAGTAAAACTATAAGGAAAGTAATGAATTTTCGGATTGGAAATCTGCTGGAATGGTCCAGGTATATATAGGGTTGAAAAGGTGTGAATTCAAACTTCAACAGGTCTGAATTTTGAATGAGCAGGTGCTGTTACTATTCAAATAGATAACTGCTGGAATGTTTGATCTGTCCAAACTATATGAAACTGTTTGAACTGGGCAGATTCAAATTTGTATAACTGTAGCAGCTTTGAGCAGTTAATCTGGGCAAAATATGGACAGAAAATTAAATTCAATTTTGGCACAAAATTTGAATTTAATTTCATTAAGAATTTCTGAAAAAAATTCAAATGAATTTTGTCCAAAAAATTAATATTAGAACCGACCCACAACCCATACCTGCACCCAGCGCTACTTGACTTGACAGACGGCGGTGACACGCGTGTGTGTGGTGGTTTAAGCCCAGGTTTCATTTGTTCATAAATCCTCCCTTCTACAAACTTGGGGTGCCCCTTGGGGCCCAACCCAAGGTTGTACACCTAGAGCTTATATACTCACAAAAGCTCTCTTAAAGTTTCAATGTGGGACAACCCAAACACACATTTAATTCTTTAAATGTCCATTCCATGAACCTGAAAATGACGTCAAGTTCCCATTCACTCATAAATGGTTTTGACGAACTGTCTTCACCATGTGACTTGCCACGCGGCAAAGAACACGTCACCTTTTCAGACCCATCCCAAAAGACGTGTGGACCCCACACAATTTTGGGCTCAAAGATGGCCCAAAATAAGCCTATATAAAACCAATTTTCCAACAATCCCCCACATGAATGGAATTTGATGAAGAGAAAATGCAATAATATGATCTAATTACAGAGAGTACAAAAATTGAAAATATTCTGCAAATGATAGGTAGCTTTTGGCTTTGACGCTTCTCTTGTGAGACTATCAGATTTACTAGCTAACCAGTGAACATGATGTCTTGAACTGTTCAACCGTTTGTGTAAACCAAGACAATAGAACTCACACAACATATTACTAGACACAGTTTAGTTCTCACTATTGTGTTCATTTTGGCCCTGAACAACCTAGTCTTTCATGAGTGCTCTAGAGAATTATAGCTAGGGGTGTGCGCGGTACGGGTCGGTGCGGTTTGAGAGAAAAATAGAAACCATATGGCGGGTGGTGGATTGATAAAAGTGTCACTAGAATTTGTCATTTTCGTTATCAAAAACCGGCGGTTCGGTTGGCAAATAATGGCGGATTTGCCTTGGCGGTTCGGGCGGATTGGCGGTTTATAAAAAATATAATTCAAATTACAAAACTTAAATCAAAGAGTAAAAAAAAGACGAGAGAAACCGTGATGTTAAGCATCTCGCGAAGCTTTCTTCTGATGCAGCAAGTGTGGCAACAACATGATAATATCAACGACTATGCCATCAGTTCATTACAAGCATCTGTGGAAGCTACAATGATCAAATACAATACATAAAATTAATATCATTCAGGGTTTACAATATATTGAAAATGTTTACTGTTGAAAAGTATTTAGATTGAAAAGTGAGCTGATGCAAGTTTGCAGCATAGCCAGAAAAAAAAAGATTGAAAAGTGAATTGGAATCCAACTTTATTTTGGATTATTTACATCTTGAATTCCCCTCGAGCAGTAATGTAATACTATATTCTAAGGTATAGAACAACAAGCAAACTTAAGTAAAAAAGAATTTTTAGAATCTTATAAAACATGATTTAATAGCGGTGCGGGTCGGTGCGGTTTGGAAGAAAAATAGAAACCGGCGGATTGATAAAAGTGTCACTAGAATTTTCCATTTTTCTTACCAAAAATCGGCGGTTCGATTGGCAAATAATAATGAATTTGCCTTGGCGGTGCGGCTCGGTGCGGTTTTGGCGGTTTCGGCGGTATTATGCACACTCCTAATTATAGCCCTTCACAAATCTCATAGAACCGACCCAATTCATACTCACATAGGTGATTCGTATGAAGAGTATCCTGCCATACTCCACTAGGTTTACCTAGATATAAGAATCATTAAAATTTTATTTAACCTAAAACGCTGTAGACATCACTATTTCATTATAGAAATAGGTAGGATTTTGACTCCCCAGTGATCCTTCTGAGTCATACACAACTCGTTGTCCCTTTGAACCTAGATCTTGGGATCTCCAGTCAACTAGGTTGGGTTGCCGTTGTGGTAACTCTTATTTAATAGGCTTAAGTCCCATTCCCCTCGATGAATTCTCAACTAACTCTCTTGCTAATCCTTTGGTTAGTGGATCCGCTATATTGTCTTTAGACTTCACATATTCAATGGAAATAATTCCATTAAAGAGTAGTTGTCTCACGGTGTTATGTCGACGATGAATGTGTCGTGACTTACCGTTACACATATGACTCTGTGCTCTACCAATTGCTGATTGACTATCACAATGTATGCATATAGCAGGCACTGGTTTTGGCCACATTGGAATATCTTCAAGGAAGTGGCGAAGCCATTCTGCTTCTTTTCCAGTTTTATCTAAAGCTATGAATTCTGATTCCATAGTAGACCTAGCAATACAAGTCTGTTTGAAAGATTTCCACGATACACTCGCCCCACCAAGAGTAAAGACATATCCACGAGTGGATTTCGAGTCTCTAGTATCCGATATCCAGTTTGCATCACAGTATCCTTCAAGTACTTCTAGATATCTAGTACAATTTAGCCCAATCTTACGAGTAAATCGGAGATATCTTAGAACCTTTATAATTGTTTTCCGGTGTTCTACTCCTGGATTACTCGTATATCTACTTAATTTACTTACTGCATAAGCTATATCCAGGCGAGTGCAGTTCATCAAGTACATTAAGCTTCTAATAATTTAGGCATACTCTAATTGAGAAATACTTTCTTATACATTCTTAGAAAGAAACAAATTAACATCCACAGGTGTTCTAGCAAGATGATCATTATATTTGCTGAATTTGTCAAGTATTTTCTCAATGTAATGAGATTGCGACAAAGCATAACCTTCTGATGTTTTGGTAATTTTCATACCAAGAATTACATCAGCAATGCCCATGTTCTTCATGTCAAAATGTTTATTCAACATTTTCTTGGTAGTTTTAATCATGTCATTATTACTACTTATGATGAGTATATCATTCACATAAAGACATACTGTAACATAACTGTTGCTAGTGTTTTTAATATAAACACATTTGTCACACTCATTAATTTTAAATCCATTTGACATATTGCCTTGTCAAATTTTTCATGCCATTGCTTTGGCGCTTATTTTAAACCATATAATGATTTAACCAATTTACACACTTTCTTTTCTTTTCTTGGAACAGAAAATCCTTCTGGTTATTCCATGTAAATTTCTTCGTATAACTCACCATTTAAGAAAGCGATTTTCACATCCATTTGATGAATTTCTAAATTGTACAAAGATGCAATAGCAATTAGCATTCTAATGGATGTTATTCTAATAACTGGTGAGTATGTGTCAAAGTAATCAAGCCCTTCTTTTTGTCTAAAACCTTTGACCACAAGTCTTGCCTTGTATTTGTCAATTGATCCATCCGCTTTCATTTTTCTCTTGAAAATTCACTGTACCTAAGAGGTTTACAACCTGGTGGCAAATCCACCAATATCCAAGTGTGATTTTGCAAGATGGATTCAACTTCACTATTGACAGCTTCTTTCCATAAAGGAGCCTCAGGACTAAACATAACTTCTTTAAAAGTTAAAGGCTCATTTTCTAACAAAAATGTTAGAAAATCTGGACCAAAAGATTTTGAGGTTCTAGCACGTTTACTACGCTTAGGTTCCTCTTTCTTATTTTGCTCTTGTTTTTGATCATGTTCTTGATCCTGACTAGTAATAGCATCATGAGATCTTTTATTAGTACTAGTCTCTTGTCTAGTTTTATTTGGAAACACATGTTCAAAGAAAGACGCATTCCGAGATTCAATAATAGTATTTACATGCATTTTGGAATGTTCTGATTTATTAATCAAAAATCGATATGCACTACTATTCTTGACATAACCAATGAAAATGCAATCAACTGTTTTAGGACCTATCTTAGTCTTTTTAGGATTAGGAATAGCCACTTGAGCCAAACACCCCCACACTTTTAAGTATTTGTAGGATGGTACTCTCCTATGCCACATTTCATAAGGTGTTTGATTCACTTTCTTCCAGGGTACTTTATTTAAAATATAATTAGCTGAAAGTATTGCTTCCCCCCACAAGTTCTGAGGTAATTCAGAACTGATTAACATGGCATTCATCATTTCTTTTAAAGTTCTATTTTTCCTTTCAGCAATTCCATTTTGATGAGGTGAGTAAGGAGCGGTGGTTTGATGAATTATTCCATATTCTTTGCAAAACTCACCAAAAGGTGATTCATATTCACCACCTCTATCACTTCTAAGTTTCTTAATTTTCTTACTAAGTTGATTTTTAACTTCATTCTTATATTGAATGAAAGTTTCCAAAGTTTCATCCTTGGTTCGAATTAAATAAACATAACTATATCTAGTATAGTCATCTATGAAAATGATAAAATATTTTTTCCCACCTCTAGTTTGAATTGATTTAAAACCACAAATATCACTATGAATTAATTTAAGTGGTTCCGTACTTCTTTCAATTGAATGAAAAGGAGTTTTGAATAATTTTGCCTCTACACAAATTTCACACTTACGATTTAAATCAATGTCAAATTTAGGTAAACATTCCATATTAATTAATCTATGCAAAGATCCATAATTAACATGTCTAAGTCTACCATGCCATAAATTTGAAGACTCAAGCAAGTAAGAAGAAGATGTATTTTTATTAATAACAGAGGGTATAACAGTCATTACATTCATTTTGAAAATGCCATCAGACATGTAACCTTTTCCTATATACACCCCGTTTTTGGTAAGTACAAACTTGTCACTTTAAAAAACTAGCCTAAACCCATTTTTACTTAACAAAGATCCGGAAACAAGATTCTTGCGAATGTCCGGTACATGCAGCACATTGTTGAGAGTGAGTTCCTTTCCAGATATCATCTTCAGAATAATCTTTCATTGTCCTTCAACTTTGGAAGTTGAGGAGTTGTCCATATAAAGTTGTTCATTGTTGTCCACTGTAGAATAAGATGTGAACATCTTTTTGTCGACACATATACAGCGAGTAGCACCAGTGTCTACCCACCATTCCTTCAGATTTTCGACAAGGTTTGCCTTGGAAACAACTGCAGAAAGATTTATGTCATCGACACCATTGAAATTTTTGTCCACTTCAGTCATATTAGCTTGAGCAGGCTTCTTGCTTGTTCTTTTTTTACTTTTGCCTTTGCTACGGCAATCTTTAGGCCGATGTCCCTCTTTGTCACAAATATAACACTTGCCATTAAACTTGTACTTTTTAGTTTCCCCTCATTTAGAGCCTTGTGAGGAACTTTCTCTAGAAACCTTTCGTTTCTTTGCTTTTTGAGCATGTTCCACCACATTTGCCTTAGACTCCATTGGATTTTTACCAGCCCGTTTATCTGAATTACGGTTGTCCTCTTCAATCCTCAAACGCACAATCAATTCTTCTAAAGACATTTCTTTGCGCTTGTGTTTAAGGTAATTCTTGAATTCCTTCCAGCCTTGGGGTAATTTCTCAATTAAGGTTGCAACTTGGAAGGATTCATTGAGAGACATGCCTTCTGCATGAATGTCATGCAGAATGAGTTAGAGATCTTGAACTTGGCTGATCACAGTCTTGGAGTCAACCAACACAAAGTCCAGGAATTTGCCAACCACAAATTTCTTTGAGCCAGCATCTTCTCTTTTGTACTTTTTCTCAAAAGACTCCCAAAGTTCCTTTGTTATCTTGATAGGATTATAGACGTTGTATAATGTGTTGTCAGGTCCGTTCAAGATGTAGTTCCGGCAAAGGAAATCAACATGTTTTCAGGCATCGACCGCAGCAGTCACTTCCTGGTCAGTTTCTTCCTCGTTTAGAGTAAGAGCATTTTTATGGAGAAAACGAGCCAGGTTCAGAGTTGTAAGATAGAATAGCATTTTCTGTTGCCATCTTTTAAAATCAGTTCCTGAGAACTTTTCTGGCTTCTCACCGTGATTGACTGGCACAATCACAACAGGAGGGGTTGGAGCAATTGCAGCTACTACACTAGTACTTGTTTGAGTATTAGGTTGACCAGTTTCAGTAGTCATGAATTATAATTTATAAAACAAAATTATAATTAGAATTTTATACTACACAGAAAATTTAAACCAAAACCACAGAATTAAATTCTGTAAAAATAAAAGAAACAAAAATTGTAACTTTTATTTTCAATTAATTTGAAAATAAAATAAAATTTTATTTTAAAAAATTAATTCCACACAGAAAATTAAATTTCTGTAAAAATAAAAGAAACAAGAATTGTAACTTTTATTTTCAATCAATTTGAAAATAAAATAAAATTTTATTTAAACATATTAATTGCACACAGAAAATTAAATTTCTATAACACTTCAATAATTAAAATATTAAAACAAAATTTTAATTAATGAACACTCATAAATAATTTCTGAGAACCAAAATTAATTTCTGACAAAATTTCACAAATAAATATTCTGAATTGTTAATGACACTAGTATATTACTACTAGTTGTCAAAGAAAATCGACAGTATATTACTACTATCTGTCAAACAGTATATTACTACAATTTGTTTTCCAACTAGAATATTATTTTGTAAAACCACAAAGAATAATTTCTGTAAGAAAAAGAAAGAGAAAATGAAACAAACAAAAAATTCTGTAAACAGAATAATTCGAATCTGTCTTAAGATTGTTGGAATAATCTTCTGTGTAAAATAAATAACTTGAAACCAAATCAAACAAATAAAATAAATAAGTTACTGAATTTATTTTACCGAACCAAATGAATAATAAAAAGATCAAGTCGAATATGTGACACTTTGTCCTTAAAACAGATTCGCCTCGCTACAGTGCTTACGGTTAAGTGGCGTTTATCTCCCAGGATACAATGATCTTCACAAATTGTAGTAGCACTCCAAACAACTTGTACGACGAACAAACCTTGTGTTCTATACTCTCTGAATTTTTTTTCCCTAAAATAATATGATGAATATATTATGCAAGAGAGCAAAACTAGAAGGAAAGTAATGAATTTTCGGATTGGAAATCTACTGGAATGGTCCAGATATATATAGGGCCGAAAAGGTGTGAATTCAAACTTCAACAGGTTTGAATTTTGAATGAACAGGTGCTGTTACTATTCAAACAGATAACTGTTGGAATGTTTGATCTGTCCGAACTGTATGAAACTATTTGAACTGGGCAGATTCAAATCTGTATAACTACAGCAGTTTTGAGCAGTTAATTTGGGCAAAATAAGAACAGAAAATTAAATTCAATTTTGGCACAAAATTTTCCAAAAAATTAATATTAGAACCGACCTGACCCACACCCACCCGCGCCCGGCACGGCTTAGCCCGGCTATGTGGCGGCGATGTGCGCGTGTGTGGTGGTTTGAGCTAAGGTTTCATTTGTCCATAACTCCTCCATTCTACAAACTTGGGGTGCCCCTTGGGGCCCAACCCAAGGTTGTACACCTAGAGTTTATATACTCACAAAAACTCTCTTAAAGTTTCAATGTGGGACAACCCATTTTAAGGAAACCCATATTTAATTCTTTAAATGTACATTCTACAAACCCGAAAACGACGTCAAATTCCCATTCACTCATAAATGGTTTTGACGAACTGTCTTCATTGTGTGACTTGCCACGCGACAAGGAACACGTAACTTCTTTGGACCCACCCCAAAAAACGTGTGGAGTCCACTCAATTTTGGGCTCAAAGATGGCCCAAAATAAGCCTATATAAAACCAATTTTCTAACAAAAATAGGTTATAATTAGACGCAAATCAGCCATGAACAGGCCTCCTCAGATAGAGATGTACCTGTGGGGAGAACATGGGTAAGACAACGATGGCAATGAGACCATGGATGGGCAAGAGAAAGAGACGGATGTGGAGCTGGCACTGATCGATGTCCCAACACCGATTTGATGCCATCTTGTACAGAGGTGGCGTTGGGTGGAGATGGAACTTCCGGTTGCTGTTAGTCACTTTTGCTCTTACTCTTTCTCTCTCTTCTATGTGGCTTTTGATGTATTAACAGCGAGAGTGAGAAGAAAGACAGAGTGACGATTGGGCACAAGAGAGAGAGTGAGATTAGGGCAGAAGACTAAAGGTTTTTTTTTTTTTTTTTTTCATCCTATAATAGAGAGGGTGTTTGTTTGGGCTTTTTAAAGCCAACTTATGGCTTTTGGCTTTTGGCTTTTGAAAAGCTATTTTGGACTGTTTGGTTAAACTTATTTCAAACAGCTTCTGATTCTAACAACTTATTTTAAGTCAAAAAAGTTTATTCTGAGAAGCTGCTCACCCCTTACTTTTGATTATCAGCTTCTGTTGTGAATATGTTAATTTACAGTTATACTCTTACATTTTTTTAAAAATAGAAAAAGACTCAAATGGACTATAGAATATTATTATTATTTTTTATGAGAAATGTAGACAAGTAGTGAATAACAAAAAATAAAAGCTAATTGAAAAAAGTACTTCACAACTTATTTAACAAACACTACTAAGTAACTTAAATCTATAATTCAACAGTTATACCAAACAAATTAACAATTTCTTATTAAAGTCATAATCTATAATCTGTTAAGCTATAATCTGTAATTTGTTTTAACAGCTACACCAAACAGGGCCAAAATACAAAAAGTTTGGGAAAAGAAGGAAAGAGGAAGGGACAGGGAGTGGGCAGGGTGGGCTCGAATTTAGGGATGAGGATTTGTGACGATGTTAAGAACCATCGCAAATGAATGAGCAAAAATAAAATATTTTACGACGAATTAATAAAGAGCTTCGCAAAAAAAGAAAAAAAGAAAAAAAAAAAGCAAGACATAAAAAAAATTTGCGACAGGTAATGTACTGTCGTATATAATCTTACTTTTTGCCACGATTTTAGATTTTCCGTCGCAAAAAAATTAATTTCGCCACGGTTTTATTTGCCGTCGCAACAAGCAAGCTTTTGCGACGATTTTTAAACCGTCGCAAAAGGTTCCATGTCATATACCCCTTTTCTAGTAGTTTACTTAATGTAATGTGTGAGTCTCTCCACTCATTGTTAATTGATTTTGAATTAGATGCTTTAACATATAATATTGAATCTCTTTGTTACAAATTATGATTTAATTAATTAACAACCAAAAAAAAATCTCCTACAAATACTCAACCCCCGACCCCCCCCCCCCCCCCCAAAAAAAAAAAAAAAAACTCAAACGGCACCCCACATTTTGAAGAATAACTTACTTGCTTTCCCTACATTTAAAAAAAAAAAAAAATGATCATAATTAAGTGTGCTACTGCCATATCAATTTTTTTTTTTTTTTCCTCTCCCCAAATATAAAAGTGTTCTGCAAGCAAATTTCTTTCGTTCTCTCTCTTAATTAATGGTTATTTTTAGAAAAACATTAAATTGCTAAAATTTGTATACATAATTTATTAAAAAAAAGATATGGCAGTAGCACACTTAATTATGATCATAATAATGACATTATGGTTTTAAATGAAAGGAATATTATGGCACGTCATTTTGAATAATAATTATGTACACTTTTTTTTCTTTTTGTATATTACTATTATTTTTATGAATGCAAATTTTATTTGTTAATTACAAAATAATTGTATAAATTCCCAACTTATTGAAACAATTAAAATAATAAATGGAGAAGACAAAATGAGTATGTAACGAGTATGTTAAAATTAAAAATTATTAAAATAAAGACAAATTAATATAATATTAAATACATCTTAATGAGTGCCTCAAGAATTTTGTTCTCTGAAATAAGGAATAGAAAGTAACATTTATTAAAAAGAAAAAAAAGACTTTATAGCATTGTTGGAGAAGATAGCTGGATATTGACCCCTAAAATATAGAAATCTACTTTTTCACAATAATTTTGAAAAAAAAAATAGATACCCTTGTTGAAAATGCTCTAAAAAGAGAGTAATTTTTATTACACAACTATAAGGCTTGAACTGGAAAAAAAATTCTTTATTCGCGAGTCAGACTTTTAGTCTCAAGAGCACATGTCAAGCATTTAAAATCATCAATGCAAATTAAAACATCCACCCCGATTCTGCTCGAATGAGTCTCTTTTTGAAAAGAGTCTCTCGTGCGCGAGTCTCTTTGGAAAGGTGATTAGAGAGGCAAAACTATGTTAATAGTTCAAGAATGGTGGAATGACTGGAGAATGAGCAGCAGCAACTGTCTGGGAGTTGGAGAGTATGCAACTAGGTGAGGGTGAAACAAGTAGCTCAAGAAGAAATGTATGGCAATGCCAAAATGGGTAGCATCTCCCCCAAATCACCAAAATTCCTCTGTTTAAACCTTGGGAAATGGATCCTATTTATAAGCTTTTCCTTGGTACCAAGAGGGCATCAAGTGGCCAAATAGAGAGAAGACATGTGTCCTAGAGGATCATATGGAGTATTCTGTCTTGAGCCACCAGGCTGAAGGTGCCATGTGTCTCTATGCGTGTACTGTGTACTATCTGTTTGCCTCTGCAACTACCTTTTTGAGCCTCAGCAAGTGTAGTTGCGGCGGGAGTGTTTGGCGTTGCAACTCCCTTTTAAGCCTCAGCAAGTGCAGTTGCAGCGGGAGTATTTGTCTCTACACTTACCTTCTTATCTTGAACCTCAGCAAGTGCACTTACGGCAGTGAACCTTGTCGCTGCACTTGCCTTCTCAATTCTATTTGGTCAGTACATGCATTCTCAGGACTCCATTAGCCTGCTATCGGCTATGTTCGTATTCACTTCAGCGAAGCCTCCACCCTTAGCCACTTGACCATAAACTCTCCAGCTTCCCAGGGCGAAGGCCACAGCCAAGCCTGTTATCAGCTATACTGTGCCTTAATACCAAGCCCAAGAGGGCTTCCTTAGTCCTGCCTATGCGACTAAGGCAGGTCCATGACCCAAGTAATGGAAAGGGAGTCCCTTACACTCGGGCTACCCTGCTCTCATCTTCGCAGGATCGCCATGGTAAACTGGTATTTCTGGGCCTGTTATCAGCTCCAACCAGTAAGGCTCTTGGGGCCTGCTATCAGCGCCAAGTTAATGAACTTTAGGGCCTGCTATCAGCCTTAGGCTAGTAATGCCTTGAGACCTGCTATCAGCGCCAAGCATTAGCCTCTTCTTACAGAGGGGAATCTTTTTCCAAAGGCTGCTATCACTTCAGTGGGATGTTCCCTTTGTAAATTGGTTGCGGCGGCTAGAGTTGCTGCGGCGGTCATTTCCCGTGGCAAGTTCAAATGGCCAAAACCGACAATATCGGAGATGGCGTTGACAAAGTGCCTCTGCATTTTGGGCGCTGCAAGTAATGCCTCTGCAACTTGGTTACTTCGATTCCCTCATTTCCTTAGTAACTCCAAACCCAAGCCTCAGCTTTTAACGGTTCAATACCCCCCAAAAATTCCGGTGGTTTCAGTTTATTGTATTTCTGCGTCAGAGTTATCATATCATAATCAGCGGGTTCAGGTACGTATATTTGCCTTTGTTGTCGTTGTCTCAAGGATTCAGTTAAGGCTTCAACCACTCTTTCTAGCCTGTTAATTCTAGCATCAGAAGATTCGGATTCGTCTACATTCCTTGTCCTTTCCATTGATCTATACATAAATAGGGTAACCATTAACTTAGGGAAAGTTCTCATTGGTTTCATTTTTTTTTTTTTTTTTCATATCAGACGTGTTTATACTTTCATTTCGATTCAGATACGGTCACATGATCCTTTACTTTCATACGTTCATGTTCACATAGATTCCACATTCGGTATTGAAATTAACATTACATGTTATTCCACTTAACTTCTTTGATCATGCACATAGGTTTCATTTCAATTCATTTTCAATAAGAATGTGTTCATAATAGTTCACATACTTACACATGATAATGCAATGTCCCTATTTCATTTCTAGGACATCCTATAGCTCATACGGACTCGTGTGTGCGGTATAACTCGTGCTCTGATACCACTATGTCACGACCCAAACCCGCCCCTATGGGTTTAGCATCGTAACCGGCCAGTAATCCTTGGATTACCGAAGGCCTCTGAACTGATTAACAAAATTAAGGGGCTAGCGGAAGTAAATACATGAATATAGTTGTCCAATGAGCTGTGCTGACTTATATGAAACGGAATATTTAAAACTTTACACATAGTATCTTAAGTATAGCCAACAAGATCAAATTAAGTCTTATATATATAGAAACAACAGAACTTAAACACAGGACACTTCGGGAACCTCCATGTGAGGCGCAATCGTTGGCTGACAGCAGGACACAGGTCCAGACAAAAGCCCTCAGGCTCGATCACCAGAATGCTCACCTATACATATATATACACACAGTGAGCTAAAGCCTAGTGAATAACATTAAGGTAAAGGGGTTAGTGAACGAAATCCGAACATGTCATAAGCATAAAACAGATCATAGCATAAACATTCTTATATCTGAACATAATAATGGTACATCCCATAGAACACATCACATAACATCTTCCGACTAGAGTAATCGGTTCTGGATACCGATTAAACACATATCACCACAATGAAGTGGCTAACGAGATCTCGTAATCACATGTATGTCATGGACTCTCATTAACATGCCGTCCCCCATGACTTGGGACTATCTATGGATGCCATAATAGATTTCAAACATGGAACATTCGTTCACGTAAACAATATCATTTCAGAAATCATAACTTAACATATCACATTTGGAACATAATTCATATCAACATATCTTTACAGAAATGTTACTCACAGTGGTTCTCGCAAATGGTCAATCAATCTCCAGACGTTGACCTACAGACACAAAAGCACATAACACAACATATCTTATCATTACACATGTACATGGCCAACACGGCTTAGTTTTCGATAAGTTGATTCTTGTTCATTCTTAGCACATTGCTTAAAACACACACTTATAAACTCTTAACTTAGTACCTTCCTTTCTTAGTGTGTTTCTAATCCATAACCTCATTATTATGGCTTAATTAAGGCTTAGGAATGCCTAAGATGCCATGAGGATGCCAAAATGTGAGTTGGAACACTTAGTAAAATTTCTGAAAATAAGGTCCCTGCTTGAGCGTAGCTTTCCTCGCTCGAACGGACATACAAATATGAGAAGGGTCGCTCGAGCGCATATTCCCTTACTCGAGCGGCCTGCAAAAACATGAAACTTCTGGGAGGTTGCATTTCACGCTCGAGCAGACTTCTAGTCGCTTGAGCGGAAGTGCACGCACTCAGAGTGGTCGCTCGAGCGTGAACTCCTACGCTCGAGCGTAGATGCAAATTCTAGAATTTCCAGATTGCACCCCCAAGCTCAAAACTCGAATTCCAATCTTCAAAACACATCTCTGGGGCCCCAAAACTTGAGATAACATAGTAAACTTGTAAAACATGATGAATTAAGGATTATTTCATAAAATCATGGCCCAAGAGTTTGCCAAATGCTCACAATTTCAACTTAAACTTTAAGAATGATCATGAACACAACATGCATGGATTTTCTTAATCTTGAGCTTCTCAAAACATGATCAAATACCACAAAACAACTTGAAACTTGATGATTTCCCATACTTAAGATGAATTTCAAACATGCATGAGAAAATTCTTGGAAATCATGCTCAATTTGTAAAGGAATAGACATGCATGCATGGTATGATCCTTCTACTATCTTAATTAGCTCAAGTTTTGCTTAACTCAACAAAATCTTCATGAATTCATCTCTATAATACATAATCTTCATGAACTAATAGTCAAAAGTTTACCTAGAATCTTGAATTACTCTTGTTCTAGCACAATCTTTATGAGTTCAAGCCAAAGCCTTCAATTCTCTTCAATTTCTACACTTTCTCTTTTTAAAGGTGAACTCTCTCTCTCTCTCTCTCTAAAATGTCTCACCAGATGTTTCCACTCAAGGGATGAAGGGTCTTGGGCTCAAAATGGAGCTTATAACTCATATATATAGCTATGATGCTAAAATACATTAATTAAAACATAAGGCTTGCCAAACGCAACTTAATGAATCATTCTGAATTAATTTTTAGTAAAACCTGCCAAATGATTCTAAAAATTCCAAATAATATATTAACGTAACTAATTCCGAATTCGAATGCCGATAAGGCTTTCAATTTTCATATTAAAGCGGAATTCCAGACAGATATTTCTACAAGTAACAGATAGAAAGCCAAAATCATGCAAAATACAAAATAAACACATAATTTATTTTATCCACTTAATTAACATCCTTAATTATTGATTAGTGGCTAATTGCGGATTAGGGTTATTACATACACTCGGGCTACCGTGCTCCCATCTTCACGGGATCACCACAGTAAACTGGTATTTCTGGGCCTGCTATCAGCTCCAACTAGTAAGTCACTTGGGGCCTGCTATCAGTGCCAAGTTAATGAACTTTGGGGTCTGCTATCAGCCTTAGGCTAGTAATGCCTTGGGGCCTACTATTAGTGCCAAGAATTAGCCTTTTCTTGCGGAGGGGAAGCTTTTCCCAAAGGCTGCTATCACTTCGGCGGGATGTTCCCTTTGTAAATTAGTTGCGGCGGCTATAGTTGCTACGATAGTCATTTCCCGTGGCAAGTTTAAATGGCCAAAACCGACAATAATGGAGATGGCGTCAACAAAGTGCCTCTGCAATTTGGGCGCTGCAAGTAATACCTCTGCAACTTGGTTGCTTTGGTTACCTCCTTTCCTTAGCAGCTCCAAGTGGCGGCGGAACCGACAATACTTGGAATGGTGGCAGTACCGACAATACTTAGAATGGCGACGCTGAGACAAAGTGCCTCCGCAACTTGGCCGTCGCAAGTGTCGCCTCTGCAACTTAGTTGCTTCGGCTTTCTCTTTCTCTCAGCAACTTCAGATGGCGGCCGAACCGATATTATTGGGTAATGGCAGCGCTAAGACAAAGTGCCTCAGTAACTTGATCACCGCAAGTGTTCCCTTTGCAACTTGACCGTTGCATATGTTGCCTCTGCAACTTGACTTGGGCATTTTCCTTCGTGGAGTCCGTTTGGACCCTTGACGGGTTAGACCTACTTCGGCTCTCTATTGGCCCACTTCCCTTGGGCTTTAGCCCATGCTCATTTTTCATTCCTATTCGCCTCTTTGGGGCAACCTCAACACTTAGGTCCATACTTAATTTAGGGCTTAATTTTTGACCCTCTACACAGACGGATTCGGACTAAACAAATTCAGTGAATGAATCATTAATCTTAATTTTTAGTACAATAATCTTACAATCGTGATTTAAGAGCATCTTCAATAGTCTCTATATTTTTCATTTTTCCATACTTATAAGGAAAAAAAATAATTTAAGAACAAAAAAATTATCTTCATTAGTCACATTACTCAACTCTATATTTTAAGAAGTGTACTTCTGTCTCTCTATATTTAAGAAAGATTTAATCACTCTCTATAATGTTTAAATAAAAAAATAAAAAATTCCCACATCTCTAACCTTCTCCTCAAAGTTTGGAGAAGAGAGAGAAGAAAGTTTAGAAAAATATTTAATAAAAAAATGATAAAGAAAAAAAAAATAGTGACCATTTTTATAGAATCAATCACAAAAAACACCCAAAAGAGGAGACCCATATGTGATCATGTTGGACCATTTTAATATCTTTTATTTATTTATTTATATATCTTGGTCATAAATGGACATAAATGGGGTTTCATTACTTTGGTAACCTCTTATCTTGTTTATGAATGGAGTTTCATTATTTTGGTAACCTCCTATCTTGTTCATGAATGGAGAGTAATTAGAATTTATGAACTTGGTGGTGAGTTAGTTTTTGGAGTTACTCTATTTTCTCTAGTTTAATGATCATCTTTATTTTGGTGTAACGATTTTCTCTTTATTATTTGGAGTCTCTCAATTTTCTCCTATTTAATGGTCATTATTTTTTGATGTAATTTGGAAGGTCCTAGTGACCTATAAATAGTTCCTCTCATTTACTATTTTCTATACCAACACAGACCAACTATTTTCTATACAAGAGAGATTACTAGCAAAGAAGAGTGTTTTTCTTGGTAGAGCTTTGGGTTCACCATCTTGTGCAGAGTTGGCTTGAACCATACGACAAGTGGTCGGGCTGTTGTATCCTGGAGGGGACAAGTCATAGTTTTGTGACTGCTGCATCGGTATTGGGGTTCTTCCTACCGTAGTGGGCTTGATCTCCTTAAAGAAAACGAGATATTCGTGCCTCAACCTGATCTATTTGTATCTCGTTTTCTTTGCATTATTTATCAATAAAATATAATTTTTTCTGGTATTTTCACCAACAATTTTAAGGAGATCAACCATGGAACAAGTACTAGAAAAACCAAATGATGGAATTTGAGATCTCAACAAGCCTTTCAAGTTCAAAGGAGTTCATTTTAAGAAGTGAAAATGAAAAATTCTTTTTTACCTTAGCCTTTTGAAAGTTGCATATGTTCTTACTGAGAAGAATCCAAACAAAATCCCAACCGAGGAGATGAATGATGAAGACTACGAGGCACATGAAGCAAAAGTGGCTTCCTATAATACAGATGAGTATAAATGTCGCTTTTATCTCTTAAATTTACTTGCTGATTAATTTTATGATTATTACTATGACACCACTTACACTTTGTCTTATATTAATTTTTGGCGTGCTCGCTTGTGTCATATAAACAGTAAATATGTGGGAATCATGAGTAGTTTAGGATTAATTCCTAAAGTGACAAAAAATTTTGAGAAATGTGAAGTTTGTAGTAAAGCAAAAATTACCAAGAGGCCTCATAAAAGTGTTGAAAAAAATACCGAATTGCTAGAATTATTTCATACTGATTTGTGTGAGTTTGAAGGAATTTTAACTCGGCGTGGTAATCGATATTTTATCACTTTTATTGATGAGTTTTCAAAATACACAAACATATATTTATTAAAAAATAAAAGTGATGCTTTTGAGAAATTTAAAGAATTCCTTCTTGAAGTGGAAAATCAATTTGGTAAAAAGATTAAAAGAATTAGAAGTGATAGAGGCCGAGAGTATGAATCTCTTGGATTCAACTCTTTTGTTCAGTCTTTGAGAATTATTCATGAGACTACTCCACCATATTCACCTTCATCTAATGGCGTAGCTGAAAGAAAAAATAGAACGTTAATTGACTTGACGAATGCTATGCTTATTGATTCAAGTGCTCCCTCAAATCTTTGGGGCGATGCTATTTTGACAGCTTGCTATGTGATAAATAGAGTGCCACACAAAAAGACTAAAATTGTACCTTATGAGTTGTGGCGGGAGCATAAACCAAATCTAACTTATTTGAGGGTTTGGGGTTGTTTAGCTTTTGTGAGGCTTGCAGATCCTAAACGACCTAAATTGGGTGAACGAGCTACCACCTGTGCTTTTCTTGGGTATGCGTTGCATAGTACAGCTTATAGATTTTTTGATATGGAAAATAATATTATTTTTGAATCAGGTGATGCTATTTTTCATGAAAATAAATTTCCTTTCAAATCTAGAAATAGTGGGGGTCAAATAATTTCTGAAAATATTTTATCTATGCCTAGCTCTTCTACTCCTTCTCAAGTTTTTCAAGAAAAAGAAAATTTTCAAATCCAACCAATAAGAAGTAAACGAGCTAGAGTTGAAAAACATTTCGGCCCTGACTATTATCTTTACAATGTGGAAGAAATTCCTCTTACGGTGCAAAAAGCTTTATCATCACCTGATGCTATTTTCTAGAGAGAGGCTGTAAATGATGAGATAGACTCACTACTTTCAAATAAAACATGGAAGCTAGTGGATTTACCTCCAGGTTGTAAAACTATTGGGTGTAAATGGGTCATTCGTAAAAAACTTAACCCGGATGGAACTATAGATAAATATAAAGCGAGGCTTGTCGCTAATGGTTTTAAAGCAACAAGTTGATCTTAATTTCTTTGATACTTTTTCTCCGGTTACTAGAGTTACATCCATTAGACTGTTGATTGTAGTGGCTGCAATTCATGATTTAAAAATTCATCAAATGGATGTAAAAACAGCATTTTTAAATGAAGATCTAGATGAGGAGATTTACATGGACCAACCCGAAGGCTTTGTGGAGCCTGGCCAAGAAAGCAAGGTGTGTAAGCTAACTAAATCCCTTTATGGTTTAAAACAAGCTTCTAAACAGTGGCATGAGAAATTTGATTCCTGTATGCTTGAGAATGACTATAAGACTAATGAATGTGATAAGTGCATATATTATAAAACTTGTGAGAATGCACATGTGATTATTAGCCTATATGTGGATGATCTACTTATCTTTGGCTCTAATTTGCATATTATAAATGAGACTAAAAATATGCTTAATAGCTACTTTGATATGAAAGATCTTGGGGAAGCCAATTTTATTTTGGGAATTAAAATTACCAAGACTAAGGATGGCATTTTTCTTGATCAGTCGCATTATGTTGAGAAAGTTTTAAAGAAATATAACTTTCTAGACTATAAACATGTTGCTACTCCTTTTGATGCAAGCATACATTTATCTGTTGTAACAAATGAAAAAGAAGTGATTAATCAAAAGGAATATGCTAGCATGATTGATAGTTTGAGATATGCTACTGACTGTACTTGACCTAACATTGCATATGCTGTTGGAGTACTTAGCAGGTTTACTAGCAAGCCAAGTTGAAATCATTTGCTAGCCATGGGAAGAATCATAAGATATTTATTTGGAACAAAAAATTATGGTTTGTTTTATAACAAGTATCCCGCGGTACTTGAGAGATATAGTGATGCCGATTGGAACACTTTGTCAGGTGATTCTCTCTCTACCTCAGGTTTTATTTTTACCTTGGGTAGTGGTGCTATATGTTGGAAGTCTAAAAAACAGACTATAATTGCTAATTCTACAATGGAAGCTGAGCTTATAGCGTTAGCTTCAGCATGTGAGGAAGCGAATTGGTTGAGAGATTTGTTACATGAAATTCCTTTTTGAGAAAAACCAATTCCTCCTGTGTTAATTCGTTGTGATAACACTGCTACTATTGGTAGAGTGAACAATCATTTTTATAATGGTAAATCCAGACCTATTCGAAGGAAACACAGTAATGTGAGATCCTATTTGAGTAATGGCATCATAACTGTGAATTATGTAAGATCTTGTGATAATCTTGTGGATTCGTTAACCAAGGCCTTGGCGAGAGATAGGGTCTGGAATACATCGAGGGGGACGGGTTTGAAGCCTATAAAATCATAAACCATGTATGAGGATACCCAACCTAGGGACCAGAGATCCGGTAACTAGGTTCAATGGGAAGAACGAATCATATGGTGGTTGTGAAAAATGCACTCATTAATATTTTGTTATCCATCCCTATGATGTAAGTGCATTTGTCCTGTAATGTTGGAGGGTTGAGTTTTTATACTCTTAATGAAATTCTGTAGGTCTTGTTGAGTGGGATGTGTAAATTACAGGAACAACCTTGACAGATTTCACCTATGTGAGCATGAAAGTGGGGCCGCTTTCTGTAAGAACAAGGCTTATTCTCGAATATGCTCATGAAAACTGGGATTAGCACAAGGCCGTAATGTGCTAGCTATTAAAGCTCATGTCAATACCTGGATTATTATGTGTGAGCAGTAATTCTTTATTTCCTCTAAGCAGTCATAGTTCAAGTCTGAGACCACTACTGACTCTGGAGTAGAGGTTGCCGTTTCACTAATGAAGGTTCAATGCAGAGCACACCTTTATGATGCATACTAATCTATCTTTGTTTGGTAATCTCTTTTATCCTTGTTGATATTAAAATGAGTGGGGGATTGTTGGACCATTTTAATATCTTTTATTTATTTATTTATATATCTTGGTCATAAATGGACATAAATGGGGTTTCATTACTTTGGTAACCTCTTATCTTGTTTATGAATGGAGTTTCATTATTTTGGTAACCTCCTATCTTGTTCATGAATGGAGAGTAATTAGAATTCATGAACTTGGTAGTGAGTTAATTTTTGGAGTTACTCAATTTTCTCTAGTTTAATGATCATCTTTATTTTGGTGTAACCATTTTCTCTTTATTATTTGGAGTCTCTCCATTTTCTCCTATTTAATGGTCATTATTTTTTGGTGTAATTTGTAAGGTCCTAGTGGCCTATAAATAGTTCATCTCATTTACTATTTTTTATACCAACACACACCAACTATTTTCTATACAAGAGAGTGTAGACACCCCATTTTTGACCGTCCTCAAGACTTGGACGTCACCGTTTGAACACTCGGTGATTATCCATGTTTGTGTTCGTCTTGAGTTCCCGGAGGTCTCGGCCACGCACCTTGCCTCAGGATCTCTTGACTCGATTGTTTTGTGTTTGGTTTTGCACCAAACACTTGTGTTTTGATTTTGAGGGGCAGGGAATGGCTTGTTGGCCATCCCCACACCTTACCGGCCATGGCTTGAGGCCACCGGCCATTGTTTTGTTTCCATCGGCCAAATGTTTGGCCGGCCGGCACTCTTTGTGGTCGGCCGACCATTGTTTTGGCTAATTTGTCTTTTTTGGCTGGCTGACCACTGTGCATCTGCTTTTGCAGATATTTTTATGCCAGCTGTGCTAACTGGCATACACTTTGCCCCCTCTCCATACACGTGTATGGAGGGATTTCACTCTTGCTTAGCTTGTTTTGTAAGCTTTGCAAGAGTGATCCTCTATAAAGGGAGGGCCTCTCCTCCCTTCTCCAGGGTTACAAAAAAAGCTCCAGAGGTCTGGTTTTAGGGTTAGCATAGTGTATCTATTCTATCTCTATATCTTCCTCTCTTTGTGTATAAGTGTGTGTTTGTCCTTACTTTTGTGCATAAACACCTAGTGTTACACTATACCTTTAGTTGCTGAGGCATTAGAGGGTTGTTCTTGGAGTTCTTGGGTGGATTCAAGCTTGAGGAAGCTGCTGGAGCATTGTTCTTGAAGAAAGTCTTCAAGGGTAAGAACATTGCCCTTTATTCCCCATTCTTGCATAGGCTTTTAGCCATCTTTGCTTGCTGTTTTAAGCTTAGTATATAACATATAAAAGTCTTGTTTTTACTTGCTTAAAATAGTTGTTTAAGGTTGTTTTGGTGTTTGGGGTTGTTTGACCCCTCTTAGGCCTTGTTTGGCCCCCATTTTGTGCTATTTTGGTGAGCTCCGGGACCACCTTGTTTGGGCCTCCTCACCACTAAAATCTTGAGGGATTTCAGTGGTGAGGATGGTGGTTTGAGGTCCTAAGAAGGAGAGGGCCATCCCCTCTCCTTGTTGTCTTCAAAATGTGTCATTTTTGCCTCATGTGTGAGTATCATTCTTGAGTTCATGTTGGCCATGTCTTAAGTGTTATTTGTGCTTATTTTGCCATAATACAGCACTGTTTTTTACTTGGTTTAGACACACCATGCTTTCCTTGCATACTTGTCTTGTAATGCCATGAATTGCCTTAACATGTGCTTAGCATTTAGACTATCATGCTTACTTGTTTTGGCTTAGCTTTGTGAAGATTTTATGCATGTTTTAGTATGCTTGAGGTCTGTTTTTGGTTGCTCGGGTCATCCATGCTTTGCTTTGTATAGCTACCATGCAATTCCCCTTGTGAGCCTTGAGTGTTGACCCCTCTAGCATGCTTTACTTGCTTTGTTTCAGTGGTTTGGAACCACTTACCATGTCATTTCAGTCCATAGAGCATGCTTGTATGCTTGCATTTATGGCTCCTTTGATGTTTCAAAAGGTTTGTGTGTTATGCTCCATGATTGGTTCATTTTGCATACCTTTAGATTTAGGCCATTTAGATGCCATCTAGGTGTGCCCTTGACCTTGTTTTGGTCTGCCTTGGGGTGGTTTTGAGTCCCCTTGGCCCTTTGAGGCTTGGTTGGCATGGCCATGGTTTAAGCCCCTTGGCTTGCCTTGAGTTTTGGACATTGTTGCATGCTTGGCTTGTCTTGTTTACTTGGTTTGGCACCTTTTATAACATGATTTTAGAGTTTAGTATGCTTGCCATATGTCCATGTTTATCCCTTTTAAGTGTGTTTAAAAGCTGCTTCTTTATGCCTAAGTGTTGGACCATGTTTACATGCATGTTTGTATGTGTTTTGGCCCCCATTTCCTTGGCATTTGGCCATTGATTTTGGCATGCTTGAGAGCTACCCATGTTAGTGTAAGTCCATCCCACCATGTTATTGCATGCATGCCTTGCATATTGTCGCATGCTTGCTCCATTTTACCTTGTGTCGCATGCCTAGGTTGCATTGCATCTTGTGCGCATGCCTTGCCTCTTGAATCACCATGATAGAGGTTGGATCTTTATGTGTTTGTTCGGTTTGCATTACATTTGAAATCAAAATGCACAACTTGGCCTCTTTGGCCATCACGCATTAGAATGCGCGATTGGTGATTCGAGGGCCGAGTACCAAACTCCTTTTAGTCATGAATATGATAAGGAGTGTGGTTGGTGCAAACATTGCTTGAAATGCATTGCCATGCCATGTTTTGCCCTCTGCTGCTGTCAAAACACTTTTCTGCAGGCATACATGGTTGGCCGACCATTTCTACTGCCGACCGACCAAACATTTTTGGCCGAGAGCTATACAAATGGTCGATGACCACTCCCCTATGGCCGGTGGCATCCCCCAGTGTCCAGAGAGTGTACCTTGGGACTTTTGCAGTCTTCAGAGGAGGAAAACAGTGAAAACAGAGGCAGCTTGTGCATGGCATTGGATTTCCGGGCGAAGCCAATCCGAGCATGCGTGCATCCCTCTTCCCGAGGCCCCTTTACTGCTTTCAGTAGCTTAATTGATTCGTTAATTAGTTAAGTGTTGTATGATATAATTAATTAGCTTGTAGGTTAATTAAATTGTATTATTCTTTCGGTCCCTCCAAGCGAGGGCGAATGTGTAATAAGTATGGGTGCGTGTGTGCATGTCTTCCAACCCCCAATTTTTTCTCCCTTTTGCTTACCTGCTTTTGATGGTTAGTATTAGGTCATATTTAATTTAGCATCCTTATGCTATGCATGCGTGCATCCATTCATTTGTATCGCATGCACCGTGCTCAGCACACCATGCTAACTGCATAGTATTTCAAATCTAACTTGAATACGTGCTATTTGTTGCATTCCACATGCCATCCTAGGATTAGCCGAGCCTATTCTAGTTGCATTTTGTATGCGATGCATTAGCTATTTAACATGGACTTGGATCATACATTGATTACTAACAAGTTCTTTGTTTTGGCTCGGAGTACTCGGTAAACTTTTTATGCTTTAGCATCTTGCATGAGTGTGAATGTTAAACGTGACAGCATGCTTACCATGTGGCTATATGCTTATGTGATGTAAACTGCCTGAATGCCTGTGGGTGAAGGTTGGATTGTTTGAGTTGGAACAACTCGTTGAAATCCGTGTTTTAGCCTACTTGCGAGTAGTAAATTTCAAATTGTCTTTCAAACAAACGAATATGCAATGCTTTGTTCTAAATTAGGCGATCTAGTCTATACTTGTGTGTTGTGCGTATCACCTAGTAATTCTAGCTAATTAATCGAAATAAGAACGCATATGTTTTCAAACAAGATATCATGGTTAGTAGAGGCCGATCTTCGGATCGGGCGAGAGGGGGTGCTCATAGCTGACCTTTCCCAATTGTACCCAAGTTCCCGAGCCGAGGCAACTTTGGTGATGACGGATACGTGGCCTTAGGCAAACGAGTCAGGGTTTCCTAAATTCCCCTATAAAAAATATTTAGGTGGCGACTCTGTATCTGGCAAAGCAGTCCATGTTTAGCACTTCTTTCAAAAAAATATGTTTTCCAAAACGATTTGCCGAATTCGGACTCTTTGGTGATTTATCAGTCTTGCATTGCACATTGCGAGATCAGATTAAGAACCGACACAAATCGAGTCCGAACTGTAGCATGAGGCCCACGCAGGCGCGTCTATAGAGAGATTACTAGCAAAGAAGGGTGTTTTTCTTGGTAGAGCTTTGGGTTCACCATCTTGTGCAGAGTTGGCCAGAACCATACGACAAGTGGTCGGGCTGTTGTATCTTGGAGGGGACAAGTCATAGTTTTGTGACTGCTGCATCGATATTGGGGTTCTTCCTACCGCAGTGGGCTTGATCTCCTTAAAGAAAACGAGATATCCATGCCTCAGCCTGATCTATTTATATCTCGTTTTCTTTGCATTATTTATCAATAAAATATAATTTTTTCTGGTATTTTCACCAACAGATCCTAACCTTGGTTTCTCTTCTATGATTGATTGTGTAAAAAAAAATTCTATAGCTTGTTGGTTTCTCTCTCTCTCTCTCCTTCGTTTTTTTTTTTCCTTCATTCTTTTATGCCTTTGTGTAAAATTCTTTCAATAATGTTAATAATCACATTTTTAGTACGGTGAATTAGACCAATAGTCCCTATAGTTTAGGGCTTGTATCACTTTAGTCCTTGACTTCTCAATTGTGACACATTTTATCATGAATTTTGAATTTTGTTTCAATTAAGGACAATTGAAGATATTATTAGATTTTTCAAGGGTAAAATAGTCAATTTGATAAAATATAAACTAATTTGACAAAAATAAATATCATAAAAATATTTTTGAATTTTTAAAAATTATTTCTACCCACTAAAGATAAAATTTTGTAAAATTGATAAATCTTTTAGACATTTATTTATTTTTTTTACCAAATTAATTTTTATTATGTGTTCGGATGATGATCATATAAAATTAATTTTTAAAAATTAATCATGTAATTTTTATTGATTTTGATAAATTTTACATAATTTTATCTTTAGTGGATAGAAAAAAAATTTTAAAAATTAAAAATATTTTTTTTGACATTTATTTTTGTCAAATTAGTTTATATTAATTGATGATTTTGCCCTTAAAATTAAATAATAGTATCTTCAATTGTCCTTATTTGAAACAAGATTCAAAATTCAGGGTCAAATGTGTCACAATTGAAAAGTCAAGGACTATAGTGACACAAGTCCAAAACTATAGGGACTGTTAGTATAATTTGTCCTTTTTAATACTATATTCAGTTTATTAGGTGAAATTTTGCATTGAAAACAAACATAGATTATTCAATTCATTAAACCAGTCTAGTTGTGAAAATTCACATGGTATAGTGGCCATTGTAGGATTATTAAAATTTAATCCATCATATAATGCTTATTTATTTTTAAGTTAGATTTTGACTGTTGGAGAGGGAGTTTGGGAGAAAAAGCCTTATAGCGAAAACAAAAACAAAAAACTCTACTGCTCACCTGATTTGTTAAAATTTTATAGGATAAATTATAAATACATCTTCTGAAATTTGTTTAAAATATTTATGTTTCTAAAAATTATAAATATTTAATTGTTAGAATTTTTTATTTAACAGAATTAACATAAAAAATAAAATTCTTAACTACCCTTCTATATAAGAATAAAATTACCTAAATTGTCAATTAAAATATATTTATAGTATTATTAAAAACTCTTAATTGATTTGATGATTTATTAATAAAACATGTTATTTATTATACGACTATAAATTTGAAGGGTAATATATAATTTTCAAAATTATAGAAGACAACTTATATTTTAAAAAAATTCAAAGACTGTTTTTAATTTATCCAATTTTATATGTTGGGGGAGGACATTTGAGTTAGGCGACCCAGACCTAATAAATAATGCATTAAATATTTTAAAATTGAACTTTTTTCAAGTTTAAATCTCAACTTGATCATAATTTTTATTTCGATGATATGAATTATTTATTTTATAAAAAAATTATATATTATTCATAAAAAAAATTAAATCAATATAATAGTTGTAACTTTTTTTTTTATTATTGTTTTATTGCGTTGGTTTCAAAAAATTGATGATATACGTTTAAAAACATATTTATCGTCTATATTTTAAAAAATAAAATTGATAAAATAAAAAATTTACAATTATCGAATTAATTTAATTTTTTTTTATAAATGATATATACAAATAATCTTACAAAATAAAATATTTAAATTATCAAAATATTATTGTAATGAATCCTTACAAGTTTAAACAAAACGATCAAGTTAAATTAAATTAAAAAAAAAAAAAAAACTTGAACTCATATTATAAATTTATAAAATAACAAAGAGAAGAAACCAATAACAAATAAATGTCCATCATCACATTTACCAGTTAGAAACCTAAACACATGCAATTCCGGCACGTTTGTTTGGCCCAATAAAGGGATTAGAAGGCGAGATAAGGGCACGGACCCTGTGTCTGCTCCTCTCAAAACCTCATGTAGTTAGTTCAAATATACCGTTTATTTTTTTTAAAATAAATAAAATAATATTTTGCAATTATGAGCCTTATATAAATTTTATTTTTAGATTTCATGAATAATCTATACATATTTAAGTGTTTGTTATTTTTTAAATAACATATTTATAACTTATTTTAATTTGAGAGTTTATAATAAATTATTATTTTTTTATAATTTTTACTTCTAAATTATTAGAAAAACATAATTTAAATAAGCTAAAAAAAAATGTTAATTATCTAGAAACTGAAGAAATTGTGCTTTTAACTTCTTCTTTTTGATTATCAACTTTTAATTTACAATAAATTATACCAAATAAGGCCATAAAATTAAAATATGGGAGTATGTGTTATATCTTAAATGACTTGTTTATAGTTTATTTTAATTTCAGAGCCTGTGTTAGACTGTTTAATGCTGTTTGTGCTTATAAGCCATAAACAGTTTAAATAAATTAATTATTTAAAAGGTAAGGTGCTTGTAATTTTTACTTTACGATTACCAACTTTTAATTTATAATAAATTACACCAAGCAAGATGATCATAAACAACTTGGATTGTCTTAACATGCCTTATTACACTGAGTCTAAGACTACAAATGAATAGAGTTATTTGCGAATAAGCTCGAACTCGGCTTGATAAAGACTCGTTCGAACTCGATTTGTTAAATTTTTATTGCGTTCGAACTCGTTAAAATTTTAATAAACAAGTCAAAATATATTAAAACTCAACTCATTAGCTAACTCGTTTAACATTTATTTAAATATTATAATAAATATGTTATTTATATTTAAATAATATAAATGTAAATAATAACTAAATTTATTTATATTTAAATAATAACTAACTATAGATAATACATTTATATAATAGTAGTGGTAGATATTATTATTTTAGTAAGATATTGACTTTTTTAATATATTTATATATATATATATATATTGTATATATAATTGTATAATCAAATTTTCAATTATAACTTTAATCTAATACTTGAGTATAAATTTATAATTTCTTTGCTTCGTTAAGGCTCGTGAACAATTTCAAATTCAAGTTAAACCTAAGTCAACTTGACTCGAATTCGAATTGTTAAATTTTTATTGAGTTCAGGTTTAAGCTCAAGTTCAAACTTAAGCTTGTTAAAATCTTAATAAATAAATTTAAAACATCTTAAAGTTTGGCTTGACTTGTTTGCGACCATTATTTGCCTAGTTAAAATGCAAACAGATAAAAATTTTTTAACAAACATTAAAGATTAAAAAAATAATTTTTTTTTTTTATAATACTCATGCAAGTCTCATATAATATGAATTTCACACTTATATAAATATTAGGTAAAAATTCTGATACCTTTATTTATGGTGAATTTCTCACAACTTTTTTTTAGGGTTCATATCATTTATCTTTTTTAAAAAAATTTATAATTCAGTTAAAATTTTTAAAAATAATTTCAAATCAATAATAAAATTTAGGATCATTAATAATTAAAATCTTAAATATTGTTATAAATTTATAATTATTTTATAAAAACACCATTAAATTGTAATTTCTTCTTTTATAAATAACCTCAAAATGTGTTGTAATTAGAGTTGGGAAAATTTTACTTCAGAAGTAATTTTAAAAAATAATTACAAATAAATTATAAATTTTATAAATATTAAATAGGACTTTGCTAAAAACCTCAGTGACGTGGTGCACTGGGGTTGGTCAAAAATAAAAAAAATAAAATAAAATAATTTTTTTATTTTTTTTTTCCAATAGGAGCCGACCCCAACACCTCAGCTGGGGGTCTAAGTCATCTTCCTATTAAATATTATAATTTTAATTTCATGAATCTGTAACAAATTTTTAATGAGTAGTTTTTCCATTAGAATTTCACATGGGGCCCACTGGGTTGTCATTAGTCAAAAGGTCTAACCCCTGAGACAGGTCTGAATCATGGACAAGTGTACGTTTGCCGACCTTTTGCTTTAGAAAAATATTAAAATCTTAAATAATTTATTAAAATTTTTATCAAACTTTTTTTTATGGATATAAGATTCATATAAATCTATATACGTATGAATTTCACATTTATAGGAGAGGTTTTATCAAAATTTTGATAGATTACTATGTTTGAAAATATATGAGAGAAAAGAAAAAAAATGATTAATTAAGTTACAAGAGAAAAAAAAAATGATTGTGATTTTCCTCCTTCTTATTTAGATAAGTTAAAACAGTAATGTTAGGTATCATGAAAAACCTTTTATGAAAATAATCATGAAAGCTTTGTGACTCTTAAATTACACTTAGAATAAAGCACCACACACTAATCAAGGTAATTCAAGTATCATAAATCGATCATTTTCATGAAAATTTTTTTATGATCTCTAACTTTTCTCAAGTAAAAAATAAAAAAATAAAAAATGATTGTGATTTCTCTCCTTCTTATTTGGTTAGATTTCATAAGATAAAAGAAAATAAAAGAAAAAAAGAAATTATTTTATGTTATATTACCAAAATAACCTTTTTATATCTTGTCAATTATTTTATTTTTTTTTATTTTTATAGGGACAAAATTGATATTATACAAATATAAGAATTTATTAGTTTATTTTCTCTCCCAATCTCTTCACTTTTGGAAAGATTATGAGAGTTATATAAAAAAATAGATTTCTTTCTATTTCTCTCAATTTCTCTCTACTTAAATTACCCAAACAAGTAAAAAAATATAATTCCCTCTATTTCATTTGTTTCCTCGCCAAATCACTCAAACGTAGGGGTGTCCGCGGTTCGGTTTAGAACGGTTTGCGGTTCGGTTTGGACCCGCCCGCATCTATGCGGTTTGGGAAAAAATCAACCCGCAACCGCCCGCAATGCGGTTTGCGGTTTGTGCAGATAGGGTTCGCGAGTGTGCGGGCGGTTGCGGGTGGTTTGCGGATTGAACTTTTTTTCCAAAAAATTATTTTTAAACCTTTTTTTTCTTCCATTTTGTCAATCTTTATTTTGGACATTTTTTCTCATATTTTCTAAAATGCTCCAACATTAATAATTAATGAACTAAAACTTATAAAAAAACTTATAAAATAAAAAACACAACAAATTCAATTCGTAACCTAAACAAATCATTCAAAATCTACATTCTATCATTAACTTGCATTCATCCTATCCTACATTCATCATTCATAATCCAAATAAGAAAATCCTACATTAAAAATTTAACATTCATCATTCCTAACCAAAAAAAAAAAAAAAAAAAAGAGTAATTATTCATTAACTTACATTCATCCAAAATGCAAAAAAAAAAAAAAAAAAAAATTCATTAAGTTACATTCATCCAAAACCAAAACGCAATTAAAAAAAAAAAAATTATTGTCAAACTTAAACTTCATTCAATACAAACCCATGAAATAAAATTAAAACACTTCTAAGATATCAAACTTCATCTTCATGAATCACATCCAATTCAACTTTCACAAATTCCAATTCTAATTCCATGCATTTGGTTGATGAACCCTACACAAACAAATTGAAAAAATATAAACTTTAATCTTCAATTATAGATAGTAAGAAATGAAAAAATAAACAAATGTCTATATATTGCATCTCAATATAGTAAGAAAATGTGTTGAGTATATGAAAAAATTACCAATGAACAAATGGATATTAGACATCAATTATAGCATCAACATTATAGGTTGAAGTTGAAGATGAGCTTGACTCCAAAGTACCTAATTAGAAGTCAACCATTGGGTGTATGACTCCTCAAATTACTAGTCCCATGAGTTCTAGAGTCAGCTATATACTCTTTCTTACAATATTTACATACGGCTCTACGCTTCCCATCGGTCCCTAGAACCTTATCAAAATGATCCCAAACTGTGGATGGTGCTCTCCCCCCTCCACTCTCACTCTCACTCTCACTCTCTCTCTTTCTCTTTGGGGGTCTAGGAGGCTTAGGTTCAAGTTCAGGTTCGGGTTCAACTAAGAGAGGATTCATTTGAGAATTAGAGGATTCCGGAGGTACAAGATTGATTGCGGGAGATTGAATACTATCCTCCATTTAAACTGGATTACAAAAATACAATCACAGAATCAATTTTATAGACAGATTAAATAAACAGATAGAACAAACAGATTCTATAATCAATTTTACAGACAGACAGACTAAGAGAGGATTACAAAAATACTATCTTCCATTAAATAAACAGATTCTATTGATTGATTAAATAAAACAAACAGATTCAACTAAGACACAGACAGATTAAATAAAACAAACAGATTCAAACAAACAGATTCAATTAAATAATCTGAATTCCAAAAATTAAATAAAACAAATAGATTCAAACAAACAGATTCAATTAAATAATCTGAATTCCAAAAATTAAATAAAACAAACAGATTCAACACATTAATAAACTAAGATCAAAACAGATTCAACTAAGGCACAACTAAAATCAGATCTATTGGTCCACAACAAAAATCAGATCTGTTTTGGTCCACAAAAAATCAGATCTGTTCGTCCACAAAAAATCAGAGATGAAAGATCACCTGTGAAGTAGATCGGCTGTGCGATGATGAAAAAAATCAGAGATCACCTGCGAAGTAGCCTGTGAAGTAGATCGGAGATGAAAAAAATCAGAGATGAAAAAAATCAGTTCTGTTGTTCATCCACAAAAAATCAACGATCGCAAGAGAGAGAGACAGAGATTGAGAGAGAGAGTTCACCTGTGAAGCAGATCGGCTGTGCGATGATGATCGGTGCGATGAGATGAGAAAGAGAGTGATCGGCTGTGCGATGATGAAAAAAATCAGAGATCACCTGCGAGATCACCTGTGAAGTAGATCGGAGATGAAAAAAATCAGTTCTGTTGTTCATCCACAACAAATCAACGATCGGGAGAGAGAGAGACAGAGATTGAGAGAGAGAGTTCACCCGTGAATGAAGTAGATCGGCTGTGCGATGATGATCGGTGCGATGAGATGAGAAAGAGAGTGATCGGTGTGTGCAGAAACGAGAAGAGAGTGAGAAAGAGAGACAGTGAGATGAGACTGAGAGAGAGTGAGTGAGGAGCCGATTAGATTATTAGGGTTTTTTTTTCTTTTGTTTTGTTTGTTATGAGTGAGTTGGTGAGTGACAGAAGAGATGGACGGTTAGATTTGATTAAAAAATATATATATATATATTTAATGCGGGCGGGTTGGGCGGGTGCGGTTCAAACCCGCAACCCGAAATTTATATAAAATCCAAACCGCACCCTACTCTAATGTGTTTGCGAAACCGCCCACATGCGTGCGGTTCAATTCGAGTAGGACGATTTGGGCGAATCGAATGACCCTATGTCCAACCCTAGTCAAACATATAATAGAATCCTACAATAACTCTTTGCTTTATTCTCATGATCCGTCTTAACAACAAGACGACGTAGTGGAAGTGGTGGACCATCCACTGCAATCTGCACCCTCCCACAGTCTATCCATTACCCACCCACCCCACTATAGGTCTAATCATTTGACACCCTTGTGATCTTTGGGGTTTCTTGCTTGCACAAATATTTGATTATTTCTCTCTACTTTTATATATATAAATAGTTGTGTTATCAGTGTGTAGTCATCAAAGGCAAATCATTTGTCTTTCTGTCTCTCTCTCTCTAGCTTTTTCTCTCTTCTATTCATTCCTGGTAAGAATAGAAGACAAAGGAGTTATCTTTCTCTCTAGCTTCCCCCCCTCTCTTCATTCCTGGTAAGAGGGGGAAGACAGGTTCCATTTTAGAAGATGGACATGGAGAATGGTGCAGATAAGGCAATAATGGACCACCAACAACTGCAACGACAAGAAGAAGCTCCACCCAGAAGAAAAAAGGGTGGCCTTATAACCATGCCATTCATCATAGGTACAGCTTTTGATGCATATACATATATATAGTTCATAATACGTACATATAAATGAATGAGCTATATATATTGATGAGTTTGTTAGGTTTGCCTAATTAACTCTCATAAAACGAATGATATATATAGCTCATATATATATATATATATGAGCTATATATATTTATATGAATGATATATGAGTTGTAATTTTTGATATGATAAAAATTACAGCAAACGAAGCATTGGAGAAGGTTGCGAGTTACGGACTGTCTGCAAACATGATATTGTATGTGATGGGAGACTATCACATAGGGGTAACACAAGCCACAAACATACTCTTCCTGTGGTCAGCTGCTACCAATTTCTTGCCTCTTGTTGGGGCTTTCATCTCTGATTCTTATCTGGGTCGCTACCTCACTATTGGCCTTGGTTGTATCGCCAGTCTCTTGGTAATAATTTATTCACACTAACTCACTGTTTTGTAGCTCGGTCTCTTTTGTCTTTGTCTCCATTATTAATCATGGATCGTATCTCAAGAATTTATCTGTAATTTTTTTTCTTAAACTATTAGTCTTTTATTTTAATTTTTTTAAAAAATATTAATTTTTTTAAAAAAATTAAGAATTAAAATAATATAAATTTTTTATTTCATCATTCTGTTAAATTTATTAATAACACAAAAAATACGATTATAATAATTGATATTTTTCAAAAAATATATTATTAAAAAATAATTTTAAAAAAATATTTTTTTTAAAATATAATAATTGTATTATAAAAAAAATTAAATACCTTAAAATAATTATTATTTTAAAACGAAGAAAGTATTTAGCACTACATAGTCTAATTAAAGTGCAATAATCGTTTCTCAAAATTCTCATCTATTGGGATTCTAACTACATAATATAATCAATCTTGAAGGATTGTATTGTATCCCGAGACACAAATTGTATTTGGAGATTCTTTCTATTTAAAATTATAACTACATAAATGAGAGGGTTTTGGGATTGAGTGTGTATTGGAGATTGGGACAGATTTTGGGGCTTGATTTATTGACGAGTGCGTGTAACCATAATATTGGTTGAAGCGGGGGACCATTGAATTAGGCTAGTTTGATTATTCAAATTAAATAATTCCAATTTGTGTCAGGATAAGTTTAAAAATTGGGAAAAGTTAGGGATGATGAAATTTTTTTTATGAAAATGATCATGAAAAATTTATAATTTTTGGATTACCCTTGATTAGTGTATGGTGCGTTATTCTAAGCCTCCGTTTGGGAAGTGGGCTGGCTCTTTGGCTTTTTGGCTTTTTTGGCTATATGAGCCTGGGCTCAAAAACCTGGTTTGGGAAGGGCTCTTGGCTTTTTGGCTTTTTTTACTTTTTTTGTGAGAGAAGAGTGTAATGATTATGGGGTTGGATGTGATATTTTGTTTTTTGTGGCTCATGAGCTTATTTTGTTTTTTGTGGCTCTTTGAGCCCGGGAGCCCTTCCCAAATAGCTACTAAGTGTAATCTGAGAGTCACAAAGCTTTCATGATTATTTTAATGAAAGATTTTTCATGATACCTAATATTGCTGTTAAAATTTTTGTAAATTATTCGAATCACTCAATTTGTGTAAGCATCAAAGAAAAGATATTTAGAAAGCCTCAATTCTTATGTTTTAAAATAAATAAACAAATGTTATTGTTCATAAAGTTTCGGATTTTTTTCAAAGCCAAAAAAGCATAAACGTGCCGAGGCATGGCCAAGTAATAAAGATTTATATATAAAATGATGCATATAAATTGATCCGGATATCAGTATGTCAGTTTTAAAATGTTCATTTACTTTTTTTTTAGACAACTAGACAGTGCTTTATAAGAAATATTCATAAAGATTACATTTTCACAATCAAACACATGAATATGCCAATTTTGAAATGGTCCCATTTCATTTTTTTGAAACTACTAAACAGGCCTATATAAAAAATTCTAATCATACAATATTGTCACGTAGAATTTCCTGGCCTAATGTGAAAGTGGCCTTTTTTAAAATTATGAGCCACAATTTTTTTATTTTTTTTAATTTCAAAGTAATATGATTGAAATCTGCTGCACAATTGTCTAAGATTTGTATAGAACTTTATTCTTTAAAGTCTTAATGGCTGTTTTTAGCAGTAATGATGACTTTGAATTCTTAAGCACATTGAGGCTTCTTTATCATACACATGTTTAAAGGTGAAAAAGCCTAAAGAAATTTTATTTTATTATTTTTTTAAAGGATCCCAAAATATGCAACTTTTTTGCTGTCATTAGGTACATTCATGTTTGTGTTCATGGAAAATTTCATGAGAAAATGCAAAACAGTTTCCTGTGGACAGTAGCTATGACAGAAAAGGCGACAAATCTAAACTTCCTATGATAAACATTAATCAAAATGATTGAAACATCTTCAATGACTTCAGCAAACACATTGTATGATGAATTTAAGAACTTATGATCAAAAAAATTGAATTGTCAAACGAAATATTTGGATTTGTAATCCATTTTCCTGCATAACCACAAAATCAAAACAAATTTTTTTCGCTGTTGCAGGGTATTGCAGTCCTTTGGTTGACTGCTATGATCCCACAAGCAAGGCCTCCCCATTGCAATCTATACAAGGAGAGCTGCAAATCGCCGAGTTCAGCCCAGTATGCTATTCTTCTTGGTTCTTTTGCCCTCATGTCTATTGGAGCTGGTGGCATTAGACCGTGTTCTATAGCATTCGGAGCAGATCAAGTGGACAATAGAGCTGGTCGCCAGAACAAGAACAACAGGGTTTTAGAGAAATTCTTTAGCTGGTACTACGCTGCAACTGCTGTTGCAGTCTTGGTTGCTTTCACCGTCATTGTTTACCTTCAAGATCATACCGGTTGGAAAATAGGGTTTGGAATCCCGGCAATGCTCATGTTCTTGTCTGCTCTCTCGTTCTTCCTCGCTTCCCCTTTTTATATCAAGCAGAAAGCTACCTCGAGCTTGTTTACTAGTCTTGTGCAAGTGATGGTGGTTTCTTTCAAGAACAGAAAGGTAGCATTCCCATCTCAGACCTCGATTTTGAGGTATCATAACAAGGACTCAACGCTCTCAGAGCCAACTAATAAACTTATGTATGTCATCCTCCTCCTCTTAACGTCGTTAATTAATGCTCTGTTTATTTCGACAGAAAACATTTTCCCATGTTTGTTACGACTTTGAGACTAATATGCTAGTTGTCGTATTAGTGATAGTTGTAGTGGCAGTGATAATGGTGGTGGGGTGGTGGAGGTGGAGGTGCTAGGGTGATAGTGGTACTGGTGTGGGGTAGTGGAGGAAAGATAGTGTAGTCTTTAGTCTAGAAAACGTTTTTAAGACATTTTTCGCCGTAATAAACACTTCTCCATTACTACAATACTAATCTTGTCATTTTCATGCCTTTACAGGTTCTTAAACAAAGCTTGCATCATCAGAAACCCCGAGGACCTAACACCAGACGGAGCAGCCTCGAATCCATGGAAGCTCTGCACTGTAGAACAAGTTGAAGAACTCAAATCACTCGTCAGAGTCATGCCATTGTGGTCTTCAGCTATCATGATGTCAATAAACGTAAGCCAAGGTTCATTTCAATTACTCCAAGCTAAATCCATGGACCGACACGTAACCTCCAGCTTCTCAATCCCCGCAGGCTCGTTCGCCATGTTCACAATCGCTGGCGCAGTACTTTGGATCGTTACCTACGATCGTGTGATCCTTCCCTTATCATCGAAAATCAGAGGAAAACCTGCTCGCGTTGGCTTAAAAACGAGAATGGGTCTAGGTCTATTTTGCTCTTTCCTAGCCATGGCGGTTGCAGCAACCGTAGAGCATTTTCGAAAAAGAAAGGCAATAGAGAGCGGGTTTTTGAACAACCCGCTAGGAGTGATTCCTATGTCGGCTATGTTTCTCGCGCCACAACATCTCTTGAACGGTATGGCTGAGGCGTTCAATGCGGTTGCCCAAAACGAGTTCTTTTACTCTGAATTGCCAAAGAAAATGTCGAGCATTGCTATATGCATGGCTGGGCTTGGGCTGGCCGTGGGCAGCTTGTTAGCAAGTGTTGTAATAAACACGGTGGATAAACTAACGAGAAGAGGAGGGAAGGAGAGTTGGCTCTCGAATAATATTAATAAGGCCCATTACGAGAGTTATTATTGGCTTCTGGCGATTATGAGCGCGATCAATATATTTTATTTTCTTCTGTGTAGTTGGGCTTATGGACCGTGCTCGAATGAAGGGTTTTTTACACATAGACATGAGGGGAAAGATGTGGATGAAGAAGAGATGTCTAAGATTGGGAACGGAGATAATAAGGAAGAAGAAGAGATGTCTAAGATTGAGAATGGAGATAATAAGGAACTAGAAGAGAAGTCTAAGATTGGGAATGGAGGTAACAAGAATGAAGGAAAAGAATCCAAGGGAGAAGAGGTATAGAGTTATTATTGCTTTACATTTTGAGGAATACCCAATTGTGTTGTAGATTTGTTGTATGCCTAAAAATAAAATTTTGTGTTTGCAGTTTTGGGATTATCATTCCTAATATCCATCCATTATAGAGATTTATGCAAGTTGCTTTTACAATTCTCTGTCTTGTGTGAAATTTATGAAAGAGATAGGAAGAGTTATCCTATTTTGTGCTACTGAGGTATAACTTTCTAATTATCATTACTCCTTTCATTTTATTAGGGAGGGGGAAAGCACCAATAAATCTCAAATTTAGAAATGTTAACCCATTTAGTCCCGAAGGTTTTTTGTTGGACTAATAGGTCCTATTTCTCAAGAAGCTTATTATAGGCTTTTTTATAATTTTCTTTCTTTTCAAATATCAAACATTATTCATCAAACATCGTCAGGATTATTCATATAATGTCGGTGAAAACATTAACAACGTTAGAATTATTTATCCAACATCAACCATTACACATTAGGATTATTCATCAAACATCAAACATTATTCATCAAACATCAAACACAGATTTTCAACCATTAAACATTAGAATTATTCATCAAATATCAAACATTATTCATCAAACATCAAACATCAGATTTATTTTTAAAAAAATTGAAACTATTGCTCGACATCAGATTTATCAAAAATTGAAACATCAGATTTATCATCAAAACACAAAGGACAAGCAAGCACTTAGCATCATCGTAAACGACATCGCCACCGTCGGATGGCACGAACCCAGTTGAAATTATAGGGTTTAAAGAAAACCCAATTCTGAAACTTGGAACGATCGGGGTCGAATGAGGAGGATTTGAATCCCCTGTTCTCGATGGATCGACATTGCAGGGATGGTGTGGTCTGGTTTCTCCGAGACGGGATTCGTGGTGAAGATGAGTGAAGAGCGTTGGAATGAGATTTTGTAGTTGAGGTTTGTTAAAAGTAGAGATGATTGTATTGGGAGATTGGTTTCTGAGTAGTTTTTGGAGAAGCGAAGCCATTGAAGATCAAAAAAACGCTTCACTTCAAGAACACAAAATCTGAGATTTATCAATTAGGGTTTTTCCGCAATCAAAAAATAAAGGGAAGATTACTTGTCAGTGAAACTTTATTATAAAATGATGAAAAAATTTATAATATTACATGATGTTGGTTGTTCACAATGTTTGATGATGATGTTGTGATATTTGATATTGTTTTAATGATGATGTTTGATGTTGTTTTGATGATAATGTTGTGATGTAAAAAAATGACTAAATGATTTACAAAAAAACACTCGAGACTAAATAGAGTAACATTTTCCAATATGAAACTTATGAGTAATTTTTCTTTATAGAATTAGCAATGATGTCTAAAAATAAAAACTAATTAAAAAATAAATGTTATATATCACTTTTTTTTCTCACCACCTATGTGGATTACTCATAATTGGTTCTTTTTCTGGAAATAATCATTAAGAAAATAATGAAGACAAATAATGTAGTCCTATATGGAAAAGGGTAAACAAAAAAGAGAAAATATATAACAACTCTCATTAAAGAAAAATATAGAAGCACATATGACATTCAAGCAAAGAGGTCGGTTTGGGATGAGAAGATTTTATATAAAAGGTCAAAAGGTTAAAATATTTTTAATTCATACAAAAAGAAAAAGAAGTTAAAGATTCGTTCACATTTTATTTATTCTTTTACACATTTTCTTGTAAAAATTTAAAAAATCATTCTCAAACACTTCTAGTTTTTCTTTCATATTTTAGCCAAAAAAATACTTGAAAAGTGACATATTCAATTTAATTTTAAAAATGTAATTCTCGTCCTTTTTTTTTTTTTTTGACAAACGAGATAAATTAAATAAGTTATGATTATTAAATCGACATATTTTTTTTGTAATTAAATTACATCGGGTATCCGATAAAATAAACGATTTAAATTATCGAAACAATATCTGTGATGAGTCTCACTAACTCAAACAACACTCTCTAATTTAGAATTTGAACTGAAAAAAAATCCTAATTTCTTTTTAATGATCTAAAGATTAAGAATGTTGTGAAACAATAAAATGTTTAGGAAAGAGAGCGTTTAGCCGAAAGCCATGGTATGCAGGGCCCAACAAGAGAGGAAAGTGGAATCGAAAGGTGCATTCATCATTACACATTATTGGCTTGCTTTGGCAAGCTAGTAAAAAAATTAATTTTTAATTATTTTTAGTCAAAAAAATTATTTTTTTTACCCAAATTACTACTTAAAAAGTTAATTTTTTTAATTAAAAAAATCAAAAGTTAACTTTTTACTAACTTCCCAAAATAACACGTTAAGCCAAACCATGAGGAGAGGAGGAGGGTATGTGTCTGCACGAGTGCCTCGTGGATGGCATTGCGAGAGCTCATGCAAAGCATACGTAATGAATTGACTCATTATTGCTGCTTCTCACTTTTAATTATGTGATGCTCTATCATTTGCCGTAAAAAATGATGGGTTCACCACAACCCTTTTTGGTCCATGGCTTGGTTAAAAAATTCAAAAAATTATTAAAAAAATAAAAAAGTTAAATAATTATACAAAAAAGTTTTTTCTTGAAAAAAACTCTATTTTTGTAAATATTTTCATAAAAAATTATTTAAAAAATCATTCTAAACATACTAAATTTTTTATATCTCAATCTCATGTTTTAACTAAAAAGTCAAAAACATAATGGTTTCCTTTGGGATGTGAGCTGGGGGCTAAATTAACCAATAAAGACAAAATATATTAGTTTAGTTAATAAAACAAAATATCACATCCAAATCATAATCATTTCATTTTTCTTCAAACAACCATCAAATCAACTCAAAAAAAAAAAAGTCAATCATCATCCCAAAAATAATTTTTTTAGCTAGGCTAAAATAGTAAAAAAGTCAGACTAAAAAAGTTTATCCTAAACGAAGGCTAAAATAGTCTATTCCCAAACCAACCCTCAATTTAAAAAGGGAATTGCTAAATATCCCTATCTTTCTTCTTAGGACTCCACTTCTTTGAATCCCTACTACCAAAATTGCTTTGTTCCTTATTTTTGGGAGCTTCTATATGCACACACCATATCTCCTCTTCCCACACACTTAATGAGAGAGTGTGTTGGGAAGTTATGTGTGAAAGATGTGTATAGAGAGAGAGTGATGTGTGTAAATAGATGCTCCCCTTATTTTTCTGTGGACCCCTTCCATAATCCCAAATATACCCTTTAAACTCTCGGGGTACTTACCAATTAGTCCTGTTAACTAGACTTATTTACCTACAGGTCCTAACTAATAAATTTAACACTATAAAAATAAGAGAGTGATAAATTTATCACTAAAAATTTATTCAGAAAAACAAAGAGACTGATAAATTTATCACTATAAATTTATTCATAAAAATAAAAGACTGATAAATTTATCTTTATCACTTAATAAATTTATCAATAGGACTTAATAGGTAATAAGTCTCCAAAGTAGGACCTATTGGGTAATAAGTCTCCAAAGTAGGACCTATTGGTAGTTTACCCTAAACTCTCATCCCAACACATTTCAATCGGCAACCTCTCCCCACATCCGACAACCCTCCCACGGCCTTTCTCTTTTACTGGGGACCCTCCTTCAAGCCTTTTCCCTCATCGACGACTTTTCTTTTCCGACGACCTACCTTCTAGCTCCATCTTCCTTCCCATTCTTTCATCAACGATCTTCCATATTGTTTGTTTTACCCAAATCTCCCATTCCACTAATCTCAATCATCTGCCATCACTGCCACCCATATAACTACTTAGAGCCCTCTCCTACAAGCTCGTGTTCGATTTTTCTTTATTTTTTAAATCGTCTTGCTTGGTTTGAAAAACTAGTACCAAACAAATGTGGAAGTTCGGATGTCAACCACTGAACAAACAGTGGTAGTTCAATTATAGACCATTGAACAAATGGTGATGGTTTGGCCCTGAACTACAGAACGAAATATGGGGAGATCGCAAGTAGTACTACAGTTGTGACAATCATCCAAAGAGGGTAGATTTGCCACTATCACTGATCTTTTGTAATCGCGATTGTGATCTGGCGAGAAATTAATAGATAAGAGATAGAGAAAGAGAGTTTTAAAATGATGTGGGTGGTGCTAGTGGTTGGTGAGTAAAGGTGGAGGTGTTAGTGGCTAAAGATGATGTTAGTGATGTTAGTAGAGGTTACTGGCCAAAATGAGGGGTGGCGACCAGTGTTTGGGTGATGGGGATAATTGGCGGGATTAGAGTTAGGGTTTGGAAAATTAGGGTTAGAAAGTTAGGGATGAGACTAAAAATAGAATTTTATGTTTGGACAAAATTAGAATAAAAAAGAAAAGAAAAGGAGGTCATAAGAAAAAAGAACAGGATAAATAGCACTACTCTTTAAAAATAAGTTAATGATTAAATCATTATTTATGATTTTATAAAATTTAAAATTAAATTAAATCACAAAAAAAAAAAAAAGAAAAGAGCTGAACCAGATTGAACTATTAAAATGTTGTTCAATTTGGTTCGGAACTACAATTTTTATGAATGTTGTCATCATTCATAATATGGTCACAAAATATTATTCACAACTTAAAATTGTTTTAAAATGATTGTTTAAGATATTTGAGTGTTTACAATAAGTAACAAATTATGTATATATATATATATATATTTTAAAGGATCCGGTTCAAGTCCCAATGGATCATAATTAACCATAACATCACGGACCAAACCATAAAGTGTGACTCGCTTATTTTAAGAATTAAGACTGAACCACGAAATGGTGTGATTTAATCTAGATTGGATTGATTTGTAATTATTTAAAATTATTTTGCTCAATTCTTCAGTAGAGGCATTACAAAAAATTAAGGTTTTAGAAACTAAAATTTAGAGACAAAATTATTTTTTAGGAACCAAATATTTTTGTTGCAAAAAGTGTCGTTATTATATTTTTAGCAAAAAAAATTGGACATCAGTGATGAATTATTATTTTTTTGAGACCAAATTTTTTGTCTCAAAAAATAAATCATTTTGAGGCCAAATTATTTTGTCCCTAAAAATGTATTTATTAGTAACATTTTTAAAATTGTCGCTCAAAATCTTATTTTTTATTTTTCTGGACGACCTTTTAGCGACTATCCTCACGATGATAGATATTGATCCCTAAATGTCTTTTGCAACAAATTTTCAAAAAATTTGATCTTTAAAACTCTTATATGTTGCAGTAAGGAGATTGGGTGTTTGATCTCCGCAAGTAATTATCCAGTCTTCTAAAGTGTATTGTTGGCTTGTTTTGGGCGCACCATGAAACCTATGTCAATTGTCTGAATTGTTCACATTTAAAAGCTTTATGAGCATATTATTTATGCAACAAATTAGATTATACTATAATCACATATTTAAATCACAATTCTCTTTTAAAAAAAATGATCCACAATATTTATACCTAATCTCAAATGTATCCGACCAATTTAAATGATCAACGATTATTTATCCGACTAATTTAATTTAAAATGAGCCAATACCAATTTAAAAATGATCCACAATTATTTATCCGACTAATTTAATTTTTTAATATAAATGATCTGCTCAAATGTTCACATCTCGGATTATCGAGATGGGTGTCAGGCTAAGCCCAAAATAAGCCAATACCCCCCGGGGCAATTCTTTTAAATATAGGTTGAAAAATATTATTAAGGCGAAGTTTGACAAGTTGAAAAAAAGGTAAAATATTAAAAAATTACTCAAAAAGTTAAAAAGTTATTACTATTTATTAAAAGTCAAAAAGTATAGCTACACAACTCTCAATCTTAATTTTTCCCTGCGCACTAATTTATACAATTTTTTAATACACATTTTTCCATAAAAAGTCAAAAAGTTAACCCAAATAATCATATTTTTTTCCTCAACTTTTTAATTCAAAAAAATTAAAAAGTACACTTATTTAGGATATTTCAAATAACCCCTAAATAGACACGTAATCACATACACGAGTTGTATCAGATCATGTATCTATCTGCAATGATGTGGCCGTGGTAGTTCAACTATCTAAATTTGAATTAAAAAATTAAATTAAATTGTTTTAGAGTGTATGATTTAAAATAAAATAATAATAAAAAAAACACAATATTTAATTGCTAACAAAACGAACAACAAACAATAAAACGGACAACAACATGGGCCAGCTCAAGGCCTGGCTCAGTCTCTACATGATAACTAATCAATCCTGGCCCAGAATAGAAGCCCATCCAAAAGAAAAACATCAATCAATACAAGCCCACCAACATAACCCATAAACATTTTAGGAAAAATTACCATGTAATCCTATGTAGGGGATCTATTTCCCTTCTAATCCCAATTTATTTTTAATAGATTAATAGGTCCACAATTTTTTAAATTTTGTACCCAGAGGTCCCTTTTTTATTTTCGTATTTTTAAATGACTGCATTACCCTTTGTTTTGAGATCTATATATACGTGAGAAACCAAATTTTTGCTCTGTTTAGAAAAAGGAAATCAAATCTTCGTCTCTACGATCTCGATTTCTCTTCGTTGTGGCGATCTCATTGTGCTGTGTGGTCGATCTCATTATGCTGTGAGGTGGATCTGGTTGTGCGATCTGAATCTCTGTGTACAGGCGATATCTGTGTACGTTGTGTCTCTCTCTCTCTCTTTCTCTCTCTGTATCTGGTGATAGATATATGTATGTGTATGTATGTATTTGTCGATACATAGATATACATATATATGTATATATATATATATATGTCTGTGTGTGTATGTAGCTTGTATTTGTCGATACATATATGTATGTATATATAGATAAGCAAATTTGCGTGGTATGTGGTTTGTGTTTGTCAAATTTTGTTTGTTTGATTTTGATTTTGTTGATTTTGTTTGTCGTATAGTGTAATGTGTTTTGAAGTTGTATTTTGGAATTGTGAATTGTGCAGTGTTGGTATTGATATGTTGTAACTGTATAATTTTGCAGTTTGGAATCTGTGAACAATTGTTTGTTGGTTTGTGATTTTGTAGTATGGAGGGGTGTTTCATGTTAATGTGCAAATACAGTAATTGTTGTGCTGCTATTAAGATTAGTGAGGGATGTAGTTATGATGAAGTTGTTGAGAAAATATGTGCGAAGTTCAAGGAGTTGAGTGTTGGTAACTTTTGTTTGTTTTTCTCTGTTCCTGGATATTCTAATTGTATTGTTGAATGTGATGATGATTTGGGGAATATGCTGTCAATGGTAGGTGGTAGTGGTTGTCATGTTGTTGATGTTGTTGTGGGGGATAAGAGAGTTGTGGAGGTTGATGATGGTAATTCTTGTAGGATTGATTCTGTAACTTGTGAGAGTTCTTTTGTGAATGATTGTGATGATGTTGGTGGTTTGTTGCGTAGTTTTTATCCAGAACCAGAGAGAGTTTTGTTGTCTGCTAGTTGGAAGGGGATTATACATAGTGTTGGTCAAGAATTTGAAGGTGGAGTGCCGGCGTTCCGCATTGCATTGGCTAAGTATGCAGTTGAGTGTGGTTTTGCAGTGAATTATTTGAAGAACGATGCAACAAGAGTAACCGCTGAATGTATGATGAAGTCGTCTACGGGTTGTAAATGGTTTGTGCATGGAAGGGTGTTGATGGATTCCGGTGTTTTTTTTATAATGAAGTTGGATAATGTGCATACTTGTGGGGTTGTTGCTCGTAGATCTTGTAGCAAAATGGTTGGTTCTAGACTTGTGTCTGATATTGTGCAAAATGATATTAGTGATAATCCGTTGACTCGTCCTATTGAAGTTAAAAAAAAGTTGAAGAAGCAATATGGTATAGATGTTTCTTATCGGGTTGCATGGTTAGGAGTTGATAAGGCAAGAGGTGGGTTGTTTGGTGATTTTGCAACTTCTTTTGACCAGCTTCGATGGTACCTTGAGACGGCTATGAGAACGAATCCGGGAAGTGTGTTTGAATTAGATGTGGATGAAAGTAGTGGGTGTTTTCGGAGGTTGTTTGTGGCATTTCATGGATGTTTGTATGGCTTTCAATTTTGTCGTCCGTTGTTGTTTGTTGATGGTACATTTTTGAAGGGGCGTTACAAGGGGCATTTGCTTGCAGCAACATCAAAGGATGGTAATCAAGGTATGTATTTATTTGCAGTTAGTATAGGTTTGGTTTGTCAGTGTGTTATTGTATTGTGAGTCTGCTAATTTTTGCAGTTTCATGTGATTTTGTTTGCAGGTCTGTTTCCTTTGGCTTTTGCGATTGTTGACGCTGAAAATCAAGATAATTGGATGTGGTTCTTAAGTCAGTTGTTAAAGGCTGTTGGTTCAGGCCGGAGATTGACTTTTGTGTCGGACCGTCAACATGGATTGCTAGACGCTCTTTCAGTGGTTTTCCCAATGCACATCATGCTTATTGCTTGAATCATTTGAAGAGAAATTTGATTGACAAATTGGTGGGACTTCGTACTAACTATAAGCTGTGTTTGATGAAAATATTAGTTAAATGTGCTTATGCGCCAACGGTTGCTTCTTTCCAACATTATATGGAGAAATTGAGGCGTATTGCTGGGAATGGTAGAGTTGATAGTATGTTGGATGGTTTGCAAAATGATAAGTGGGCCAATGCATTTTTTAGAGGGAAACGATATGGTGAGATGTCATCTAATGCTGCCGAGTCTTACAATAATTGGATTGGTGGGGCCCGTGAGTTGCCTATTACTTGTATGGTTGATATGATTAGGGTTCAAATCATGACTCAATTGTCGGATAGAAGAGCTGAATCTAGAAGATGGACTACGAAATTGTGTCCAGTTATGGAAAAGAAGTTGGTGGACTCTTTGGAGCTAGCTAAGTCTTGGGATGTGATTGTTGCTAGTGATACTGTGCTTGAGGTTCATTCTTCTATTTCTTTTTATGTTGATATTGGTAGACAGACTTGTTCTTGCCATGAATGGCAATTGAATGGTTTTCCTTGTTGTCATGCTGTGCATGCTTTGCGTAGTAGTGGTAGAGATGTGTATGGTTTCATTGATCCTTTTTTTCATGTAGATTGTTTTAGAGAGTCATACAAGGAATCTGTTTATCCAGTGCCTTCAAGTGAGAGATTTGACTTTGATGGTGCCAGTAGTTCGGTTATCAAACCTCCTATAACGAAGAAGCAGCCCGGGCGGAACAAGAAGAAGAGGATACCTTCTAGGGGTGAGAATGTGAAGCAAATCAAGTGTGGGAGGTGCTTGAAATATGGGAATCACAATAAGAAGACGTGCAAGGCTGCTATTTGAGGCCACAATCTATTCTTTTGGATTTGTATTTGAATTTGAGGAATTATGATAATAAAAAATGTGATACTTGGTATTATGGAAGTAATGAATAAAGTTGGTTGAATTGTTTTTTGTTTGTTGATGTGTTCTTTACTTATTGAAGTTGTTTTGTAACAGTCTGGTTTTGTTTTTTTTTTTATGGAATGCAGAGAAGGTTGTTGAAAATTTCTTATTGAAACAGTATAATATGGAAATGCAGTTCATATTTCATAGCGACAAAACTGTATAATTTTGCAGTTTTAAGAATTATTAGAAACAACCTGATGAAACCGCATAATTTTACAGTTTTAAAAATTATTAGAAACAAGCTGATGAAACTGCAAAATTTTGCAGTTTGAAGAATTATTAGAAACAACCTTTACCGTAGGAAAATATATGTAACCAGAAACAAGTAGACAAACAATCAGAAGAACAACCACAATAATAATAACAAGAAGAAGAGCAACAACAATATCAATCATTTTCACCATAACCATAATAACCAGAAAAAGATCAGTCCCAAAAGTATATAAAGTACTTGTCACATGTTAAAAAAGAAAAAAAAAAAAAAAAGTACAAAGATATGTTCCCTTGAATATTTGTATTGTCAAGAAGTTTGTTCATTGTTTCTATGGTTTGGTATGTTTTGTCAACATTTGGTAGTGCTCGAGTTTCCAGGATCGGTTCTCATCATTGAGGAATTGATTGATGATTTGTGCTCGAAATTTGACCCACTCAGTTGGACGAAGTTTTTTTTGCACAGGTTGCCAGTTGAGATATTGGTTGATAACATTGCAGACAGCGATTGCACAATCATTCCTGCAGTGTTTGAGATGAAGTTAATTAGTTAGGTGAAACTGCAAAATTTAGCATATTGGAAGATTAGTTTATGGATTTTGTATCTTACGAGTGTGGGGTTTGTTGTGGGCATTCCTCAATTGATGCAATTTTTGTCTCGCACTCTTGAGATGATAACATGTTTCCCTGTTTGCTGAGTAATGCTTTATTCCATCTCAGTTGATGTTGTTGCTACAAAATAGTTAGTGGGTGTTTTTGTTAGTTATAGTGATGAGTTGAGATGTTTGTAAAGGAATGGAACTAAGTATGAAATTTTATTTTAACTTACAATTTGCTTTGCAATTTCAAAGTGCTTGTTGTGGCAATCTTTTGCTGGTCTCAAAGAGTCATAGTGTCTCCATATTCCATCAGCATTGTCAAAGACCACAATTGTCCAATGGTTGTCGTGGTTGATTGGGAAATGGATATATCTGTTTTTCATTGCTTCTGGAAAATGGCTGTCCATCAGTTTTTCTCTCAGTGCTTGATCTTGGTTTTGTAGTGGAGTCTGTAAGTTATATATATGTTTGAAATATGTTATAAAACTATGTAGTAATACATGTTGAGAAAGTAGAAAATTTTGCAGTTGTAAGGTATGTTAAGTTTTGCTTACATTGATGAGTGTTGAGAAAACGTAAGATCTTCCTGCATATGGATTGCTTGCAAAGACTAGATCGTTTTTCTCAAATTCTTCAATGGTTGGTTGGAGTGCCAATTGCTTTTCTGAGAAGGCATCAATGACCTGAAACATGTTATATATGAGAATGTGTTAGGTTTGTGGAATAGGTTATTGAATATGTACAGAAACTGTAAAATTGTGCAGTTGGAGACCTACATTCCCATATAAGGGTTCCCTGTTGGTCAATCTGCATATATCTGAAAAGTATATGCAGTTTTCATCTTCGCTGCCAGACCAGACACAAGCACTTGATTGTGTGTTGTTGATGAGTTGAATTTGGTCTTGGTCTTTTTTGGATAGGCTATGCCAAACCTTGTTTGTTTTGCGGCATGAAATGGCGAGTGGCTTGTTTGGGATTGATTCTTCCTGAAATCATCATCACTTTCCAATACTTGAAGTTTTGTCTTCTCTTGATTGGCATGCTCTTTTGGGTTTGTTTCAGCAGCAACTGCTTTCTCTTGGCCAATATGTTCTTGCATCTTTTCTTTCTGCTGTTGTTTTGCTTCATGAGCACCCTCTTTTTTGTTGTCATTCTTCTTCTCTTTTTCTTCATCGGTACCCTGTGTTGGTTTGGGTACATCAGCAGCAGTTTGTGTCTTGTTTCTTGCATCTTCTTTGGGTTTGGTCATTGGTTGGTATTCAAAATCTGGGTCATGTGCTTGTTTTCTTGATTTTTGTTTGATTCTCTTGACCATGGATCTTTGTTGGGGACTGCCAGTTTTTTTGGTGGACATTTCCTTCAATTGATCTTCTTTTTTACGCAATTCAGCCATGAATTTTTGTTCCATTTCTTGCATTTGTGCTCTCATGGCTGATATGAGCTTGTCCTTGTCGTCCTCTTTGGTTGGTGTTTGTGGTTGGTCATGACCTATAAAAATGTTGGATTGTGTTTTGGTTAGTTTAATGAAATTTTGCAGTATGCTTTAGTATTAGACAATAGTTTACCTTGTGCATGAAATATGTCAGATTTCTCTTGCAGGTCTTCTTGTTGGTTTGTCAGTTCTTGTTCATTGACTTCTTCTTGTTGGTTTGTTTGTTGTTCTTCTTGTTCTTCTTGTTGGTCTTCTTGTTCATCAAGGTCTTCTTGTTGATCAGCTTTTGTTTGTTGTCTTTCTTCTGCTTTATCATTGTCTTGTTGTTCATCAGGTTCTTCTTCTTTTTCTTGTTGTTGTTGTTGTTGTTGTTGTTCTTCTTCTTCTTCTTCTTCTTCTTCTTCTCCTTCAGTTTCTTCTTCTTCTTCAGTTTCTTCTTCATCAGTCACTTGATTTTTTTCATCATCACTCTTTTCTTCTTGCTCATCACTTTCTGGTTCTTGTTGTGGTTTTTGCTTTCTTTTCTTTTTTTGTTGTTGTTCTTCTTGTTCTGATTCTAATTCTGATTCTGAATGATATTCTTCTTCGAGAAAGTCATCCTTATCACTCTGTAGAAGTGTTTTTTTTTTGTTGCTTTTGTTTTCTTTTTTCGCTTATTGTCCTTTTTGTGGTCATTTTTCTTTGCTGAAGAGTCTGTTGATGTGCTTTGATTAATATGCAATAACTGTATTTCTTGTTCAGTTGGGGTTAAAGCACTTTGGTTAACCTGCATTGGAACAATGTGGCATATATCAGTAATACTGTAAATTTGGTCAGTTTCATAAGATGAGTTGTACTGTGAGTAATGTGGGTTAAGTGTCGAAATATGTTTTTTGAAACTGAAAAATGTTACAGTTTCATAACATGAGTGATGTTAAATAAGTGTGTGCTTTGAAACTGAAAATTTTCACAGTTTCATAATATGATTTGTACTACAATGAATGTGAAAGGAGTGTTGAATAGATTTGTGCTATGATAGTATAGAAGAGTTTGAATACCTTTTCAAAGTGAGCAAGGCTGATGTGTTTCCACTTGGAGTACATTTTGCCAAGGTTCCATTTCATAAACCTTGGGAAGCCTTCTTTGTTGGATGGTCGGAGGAGTTTACTGTGCTCACAGTACCAGTACTGTAAAAAAAAAAAAATTGAAATATGTTAGATAGTTAGAAATAGGTGGATGTCTGATATTTTTGTGGGAAGTAGTTGAGTAATGTGTTTACCAAGAGTAACATGACGCATCCAGTGACATGCCTTGGGTTGTTGTTTGCATTTGCCATTGAATTCATCAGTGTGTCTTTTATTGCCTCAACCCAATTGTACTTCTTGATGTTGTTGAGATTGTCAACATAGTTGAGGAAACTCCAACTGAGTGTATGGCCTGTTGTGGGCATGAGAAGTTTCAAGCACAAGTAAAGGGTGATTACCCTTGCAAGATCTTGACGATCATTGGTTGATTTTCCTTTTTTTGTTTGTTGAAACATTTTGGTCAAAGACTTGCCATCCAATCTCTTGACTGATTTGCATCTTCGTTTGTAAAATGGAAGCTCAAAATCCTTTGGTCTTGCATAGGATTTGGTGGTGATGCTGTCTTCTCCATAGTCTATACCAAAAATGAGCTTGACATCACTGCTTCTGAGTTTCATTTCCTTTTTGCCAAGTACAAATGATCTTTTTCTTTTGTTGTAGAGTGTTGTCATTTCTGCTACAATGAAATTGTAGCATCTGCACCAAGAGGCCTTCAGTTGTGTTGAGGAGAGAGCATTTATAAGGTGCCAAAAAGGGGTTTTTTGCAGCTTTGTCTGTTGGGCTTTTGTGAATTTGACCCCCTTCAACAGTTTGATTACTGTTCCGATGTTGGAACGATAATTAAATTGTTGGACTCTCTTTGCAGGGACTGTTACTTTTTTTTCTTTTGATGCATTGGTTTTTGTTTTGGGAGTTGATTGGCTTTCTTGGAGCTTTCTTTTTTTGGTTGGAGGAGCTTCTTATTTTTTTGTTGGCTTTCTTTTGTTTGTTTTTGTTGTGGTTGGAGGTGTGGTTGGTGTTTGTTGTGTGGGTGGGGTCTGTGGTGTAGTTCTTGGGCTTTTTCTTGTAGGTGGGGTGGTTGTTTTGTGGGTTTTGGTTTGGTGGGGTCTGTTGGGTTTGGTTGTTTTTGGGTGTGGTGGTTTGGTTTTTTGTGGATGGGGAGATGGTGGTGCATTTCAGTGGATACAGGAGATGGACTTTCAAAAGGGGAGATGGTTAAATCCCTGATTGGATTTGTGGGCATATGGGTTTGTTTCTTCCAATATCTTCCAACAGCTATTTCTGAAAAAATGAAAGTGACAGGAGGGTATGAGTAATATAGTGACAAAACTGTATAATTTTGAAGTTTTATATGCAGTTTAATATGAAGTTATATGTATTTTGTTGGTAACAGTTACGAAACTGTATAATTTGATAGTTTGATTTGTAGTTTATAATAAGTTAGCTATTTGTTTTGAGTAGTGTTAAACTGTGTAATTATGCAGTTTCATTTGCAGTTTGAATAAATTTAGATATGTTATTTGTATAGTGATGAAATGAAACACTATGATGTTGCAGTTTTTATAAACAGTATGAACAATAGGAACAACCCATTGTATTTTGTAAAAAGCAACAATAACAACGAGAATATTAAAAATTCAAAAATAAGAATAAGAGAAGCCAATATTGAACAACAAGAATAAGAATAAGGTGTTGAATGTGTAAAAACATGGATTTATGTGTAAAAACAATGTTTAGAATGTTGAAAAACAGGGGACTAGAATGTTTGAAAACAGGGGATTATATAGAAAAGAGGGTTTGTACATTTGGAAGTATGTAAAATGTGTATATACGAAATATGAAAGAATGATGTACAAATGTGAATGAAAAATAATGAATAGGTGAAGAGAGATGTTACTTTTTTTCCCCATTTTTGTGAATCGGAAGTCAGGAACTATGAAATCTCTTCAGAGTGGTGATGGTTCTTCGTGTTGTTGAGAGTCGCCGATTGGAGAATATGAACGGCTTGGTGTTGTGTTGAAGATGAACGGTTTGGTTTTGTGGTTAGGGTAGGGTTTCAGAGGGAATGGAATTGAACTGAGGAGAGATGGAGGATTGAGAATGCGATTTCGAGCGGCGGAGATGTAACAGTGTACTGATTAGACTGAGATGATTGTGGGTGATGAAGATGAACGGTTACGTTTTCTGGTTAGGGTTAGGGTTTCAAAGGGGATGGAGTTGAACGGAAGAGAGATGGAGGACTGAGGAGTCGATTTCGAGCGGCGGAGACGTGACAGTGTACTGATTAGACTGAGATGATCGGGATGTGGGTGATGGTTGCACGCGTGTAAATAGAATGATATATTGTGGGTATTTTCGTCTTATTGTTAATTTGAGGACTTAATGGAGTATTAAATTTGTTTTGGGCCTAAACGGGGTATGATATGTTGGGCTTGGACCTTTGGGTCAGTTCCCCAACATTTTACAACAAAAAGGCCCATATCCAACTCAATTTTGAAGTGGACATGCCTCCAAGGAAACACCAAACCTACGATTAAGATCAAATATATTATTATCATTATTATAAACAAAACGTAATTCGGTATAATTATGTTAAAATTATGAGGCGGTTTGTAATTTTTTTTTTTAAAATTTCAATGGAGGTTAATGTAATATATCATAATTTTTAATTATAAAGGAAAATATCTGTTTGGTACATTTTTATAAATTATTTTAAGGTTTATTTATTTATTTATTTATTTTATTTTTTTTATAACTTTAACCCATTTTTTTCATATTTTAATTATTTTTTTAATTAAAGAAAAATAGACATCTAATCTACATGTACTTAAAAAGAAAAAAAATTATGATTTTTTTAATTTATTAAAAGAAGAAAAAATAAAAGTAAGTCCGTATTTTTTTTTTCAATTTTAGTGAATTTTTAAAAAAATATTTTAAAAAATATTTTTATTTTTTAAGTGTATTTAAAATAAAAAATAAAAAATATTAAAATATGATTTTTTTCCCCCCCCAAAAACTAAAAATATGAAAAATTTTAAAAATTAAAAATTGTATTTAACGCCTCATTTTTTTTTTTCAAACTTTTTTCTCTCTAATCTTTTTTTTTTTATTTTTTTATTTTTATTTTTATTTTTTTTTCTCAATCTGTGTCAATTTTTTATTTTTCCATCCATCAAGAATTTATAAATTTTTTCAGAAAATTAAAAAACAATTCACTCAAAATTTTAAAAAATTTAAAAATAAATCACCCTGTTTGTTTTTCAATTTTCAAAATTAGTTTTTTGAATTTTCAATTTGTATTTTTATATTTTTAATTTTTTAAAAATTTTTTAGATTCACTTAATCTTAATTTTTTTTAGAGAGTACTTAATCTTAATATAATTAAAAAATAAAAAATTTGTACATAAATTTTGAAAAAATTCATTGAATACAATAAAATAAAAAAATATATTGAATTTTCATTTTTTTTTTGATATTTTTCGAATTGTTTTTTAAAAATAATCACAAATATTATACAAAAATTTCTATAAAATATTTAAAAATTCACTAAAAATAAATATAAAAACAAAAAAAATAAAAAAAAATAATTTTCTGAAAAGTGGTTTCAATTTCTAAAACCAAACAAGATGAATAACTTTTTATACTCCCTCCGTTTCAAAATATTAATCATTTATTTCATTTTTCATTGTCCGAAAATATTAATCCATTTTCAAAAATCAAGACTAAAATAATATGAATTTCTAATTTTACCCTTTTTTTAAATTCATTGAGATTAATTAATATGTACAAAAAGTATAATTATAACAATTGATATTTTCAAAAAAAAAATTTGCACTATTTTAATTTTAATCCAATGGATAGTTTTGGAAAGTCAATATTTTTGAAATGTAATAATTATACTACCAAAAAAATTGAGGGCTGCTATTAGCACCTACCTAATTTTTTTCAGATCCCCCATTTCTTTGAACCCCTACCCTAAACCCTAAATTTTAATAAGATTTTTTTGAACACTCTATGTAATACCAATTTTACCCATATTCATAATATCATCACACCCAAGTGCACACCTACCTAATTTTGCACATCCTCTTTTCTTCTTCTCTCAATAACTGATAAACAATTGAGAGACAACTGAGAATTACAAACAATTGATAGACGAATCGACTGTCCCTCTTTTCTCATTCTCTTACAAACGAAGTCTCTTTCTCATTGTCACTGTGAACGACGATATCTCAACTGGAAATCTCTTCGACTTCCTCTTTCGTTTTCTCTTAGGTAACCTTCAACTCCCCCTCACATATTATATATTTTTTCTTTATTTATTTGAGGGTAAAACCATCAATATAGGGGGTTTTAGAGGAAAAAAACCCCCAGAAAAACAGAAATAGGGGAAAAATCCCACAAAATGGAACCGTTTGGCATTTCAATGTTGAACAAAATGTTAATGTTCAACACTGTATTACTGAACTAAATGTTTCTGTTCAGCACTATATTATTGAACAGAACCTTAACAGTCGGCAAACCAATATCGAACTGAAAATGATCCGGAATCGTAAATGCACAATAGATAAATTTATCAATGCAACGCCAACCTCATCAGAGTTGTTGTCATCATCCTCCATTGCTCTATAAGTATCAACGAATGGTTAAAACGACCACAAATGTAGAAACTCAGAGCCAATAATAGGATTGTTTGCAACGTTAACTAATTTGGAACACTGAACACTATTGAAATCACCAAACAAAACGTTAACTGATTAAGTGGTTCCAAATATTTTTTATTGAAGATGAATACGTGGGTTTAGGATGGTAATGAAGAAGAATAGGGTTACAATTTAAGTTAGTAAGAAATACGTATAGATGGGCATGAAAGTGGATGCACAATATTGTAAAGTGTTATTCTAATTGTTTTCATTTGGTAGGTGGGTGTTCCATTAAAAGTTGTCATTTAATGTAATTTTACTTCAAGGTATAATTGTAATTGCAACCAAAAAAAAGAAAAAGAAAAAGAATAAGTGAGAATTGAGGGGTCCAAAGAAATTAAATAAGTGCTAATAGCAGCACTAAAAAAATTAGATTTCTCAAAAAGAACTAATACTTTGAGATGAAAGGAGTAATAACTTTTTAAATTTTTAATAAAATTGCAACTTCCCAAACAACACCTAAAATATAACAATTTAACATTTTTTTTTGGTTAATTTAAAAAAAAAACTTAAGGTTTTACGCATTTTTCACTTTAAACCTTAGTATTTCAATTTCAAAAAATTATATCTTAGAGTTCCATCTGCGTTTCAATTTGTCTCATCCATCCATCTCTGTCTGTGTAAGATAACGAAAGGGGTTTAAAGTGAAAAATACTTGGATTTAAAATGAAAAATGTGTGAAACTTTGAGAGTTTTTTTTGTGTAATTAACCATTTTTAAAAATTAAAATCACTAAAAAAAAGGGTTAATTACAAAATAAACGCTAAGGTTTCACGTATTTTTCACTTTAAACCTCAATATTTTTCAATTTAAATTCTCTTCATTACCTTATACAGACAGAAATGAACGAATAAAACAAATTAAAATACAAATAAAATTTTAGAGTTTAATTTCTTAAAATTGAACCATTGATATTTAAAATAAAATAAAAAACACATAAAACCTTGAAAATTTTATTTATTTATAGAAAGGTATAACAATTTTACTTTGAGAAAAGGAAAAAGGACCAATCTTTCTTAATACTTGCGGCCACCCCCCGCTAAGCAGGCGGGACCCACTTTTCGATTTTTCAGAGATCACAGCGAAGTCACGTCCTGCATTAAATTAAGCAAATAATTTTTCCAAACCCACACACGTTTTATACGTATTGTGTATATATATATACACACACGTTACTATAGGACTGCACTTTGCAGTAGTATCTCAAAAGATAGAGAGTAGTGGTTGAGAAATTAAACAGAAAAATCACACCATAATAGGAAAGTTCAGATGGCTCCAATAGCAATTCGTGATGTGATTCCAGACTGTAAGGTCTCATACTTCGACAAGAATAATCAGCTCCAAAACGTGTTCGTACACTCCATCGTCGCTGGCAAGAAGGTCGTTCTCTTCACTCTCCCTGGTGCCTTCACCCCTACTTGCAGGTATTTTTCTTTCTACTCTGTTTGGTTCCCGAGAAATGCCCGGAAATGATGTTGTTGGAATGGTTTATTGCGAGACTCTACAATGTTGTTTTATTTCTGTTGGAACAATCTTCTATGTAAAATATATAACTTGAAACAAATCAAACAAATAAAAATAAATTACTTACCAAATTTATTTTATCGCAATGAATAAATACAAAAAGAGATCAAGTCGAGTGTGTGACACTCTGTTCTTAAAATAGATTCGTCCCTCTTCGGTACTTATGGATAAAAGGTGTTTATCTCCCAGTATACAATGATCTACACAAATTGTAGTAGCATTCCAAACAATTTGTACGGCGAACAAAACCTGTGTTCTATACTCTCTTAATTTAGTATGAAGAGAATTTTTGCAAATGAGCAAAATTAGGAAGGAACCAAGAGAATTTTTGATTTTTTTTTTTTAGGATGTAGAAATCTGCTGGAAAGGCCTGGTATTTATAGCAGATTGGTGACCAAACAAATATGTCCGAACAGATGCAGTTTTGAACCGAACACGTATGACATTTAAATGAACAAATACAGTTCAAATTTGAACAGATCTGCATCAGTTTGAATCTGTATAACTACTAGCAGTTTCTACCAGTTTTAAACCTGTTAAAAGACAGTTTATCTGTTGGGAATTTCAGACTGGAAAATGCACAATTATGGACAGAAAATTTGAATTCAAATTTGGTGCAAATTTTGAATTAAATTCCTGCAAGAATTTTCGAAAAAATTCAAGTAAATTTTTGTCCAAAAAATTAATATTAGAACCGACCCAACCCACAACCCACACCCGCGTCTGGGCCCGGCAGGTGGGATGGACTACCTCAACGGTGCACGCGTATGTGTGGTGGTTTGAGCGAAGGTTTACTTTGTCCATAACTCATTCCTTCTATAAACTTGGGGTGCCCCTTGGGGCCCAACCCAAGTATTCCCACCTAGAGCTTATATACCCATATACGCTCACTTAAAGTTTCAATGTGGAACAAACCTTATGATGGTTCGTTGAACTCACCAAATATAAATCACTAAACTACACCAAATTCTTTTAGAATAATGGCAAGTCCAGGTATCGATCCACAGGGACAATTGTGAAATTAAACTAATTTAATTTTTAAATTCCTAAATCAATTTTGGTTAAAAAGATTTAAGGATGCTATGACTAAACAGGAATTAAATGAACTTGAATAATTAAATTGAATATTAAAATTAGGGTTTAAGATATTAATTTTTGGAAAAAATCCTAGGGTAAAGAATTCACCACTAACCACATGAACGAGATTTAACATCGGCTATCAATTACAATCCGGTTTGAAATACCCAATATTTCACAACTACAAGTTTGAAATATTGATCAAGAGGGTTGTCGCATTCAACGTACAGGCTCGAATCATCCCGAGTAGTACGAGTCATTTGCTCTAAACTATGGTAGCAACATGACCCGTCTCTTATAGCATGACTCGTCGCGTACTTTGAATACAAACACAAAGAAAACTAATGTATAGAAAGCATTAAACAATCATAGAGAGTAAAATGCTTGAAGAGATGAAAGAAACAATTATTAAAAACTTTTAAATCATCCATACATCCATTCAAACCAATTCACAATTAAAGCTTATGAAAAATTCTATTACATGGCTATGGTTTCATCAAACCCTAGAAAAGACGACTAGCCACTCATGGAGGAGTGGGAAGAGGAAGAAGATGAGAAAGAAACCCCCATGGAAGTGTCCTTCAAGCTTTAAGAGAAAATCCTCTTTTTAGAACCCTAGCCTCCATTTTCTCTGAATTAATTTTCGAACCCTAGGTTTGGCTCTTTTTCTTTCTTTTATTCTCAGCAAAACAGATTAAAAATTTTGTGCACGCATCCCTAGGTGGGCCGCACGAGCGGTGGTGGGCCGCACGAGCGGTGGTGGGCCGCACTTGCGGTGAAGCTTAGCCGCACGTGCGGTGGTCTGGCTGGCTCGGATTCTTCACTTCTCGCACGGAGGATCTGCTTTCGCGCCTTTTTTGATTGAATTTTTGTATTTCCTGCCAAATCTGTACAAGTGCACGAAACACATCATCTCTACCAAAAAAACAAAATTGAAAGACTAAAAATGTAACTTAAGTGGCCTCAATGTGGTACCTTTCGGTCTACATCACACCCCCCAACTTACATTTTGCTAGTCTTCAAGCAAAACAAAAGAAATAAGAAAAGTAAAATACTCTCAGCCACTTTCGTAGGGATCACGATTGCATTTAGCATATGCAACAAGCCTTTAAATCACAAGGTTACCCCAAATGGACGAGTATAGTCTTGTGAGGGTTTTAAGAAATAATACCCACAAACATCAACATATTTATATCTGCTCAACAATAATTAACCACACTACTCCACACAACAACTAACTTATGTGCCACTATAGTGTGATATTAAAACATGATAAGTCATTGAAGGCACACTGGACAAGTATGAAAGAATCTATTGAGCTAAAACCAAAATTCAGTTAATACAAAAGTAAAGTCCCCTGTACTTGTGAATGCTAGTAGACACATCATTAGTACCCTCGGTGTAATGTGCAATCTTCATATTAGTTAACTGTCCACTATAATAGTCCAGTGTAACTCATAATAACACTCAACATATACAGAAAAACTAAACTGTTGCAACCAAAATTCTCATTTTTTTTTTTGAAAGACTGTGCAATGTCTTGATCCATTAAGCTTTCTAGTTAGCCCATGTAACAAGCATTGGGCCAATGACTCCCAAACCAGACGGTTTTAGGGCACTAGGTGTAGAGACGCCCCTACGGGCTTAATAACTCGAGCTGAAAAGGCTACGAATCCGAACAAGTCATTCTCCTTATTTTTCCTTAACTGTGCAATGTCTAGGTCCCTTAAGCTTTCTAATTAACCCATGTAGCAAGTATTGGGCCAATGACTCCCAAACCAGACGGTTTTAGGGCACTAAGTGTAGAGACACCCCTACGGGTTTAGTAACTCGAGTTAAAGAGGCTACGAACCCAAACAAGTCAAGTATTTTTTTTTTAAAGAATCTGAGCTACTTATTTATTCTTTTCTGCAACCTTAGCCATTATCAATGATGTACACCAGGGATTATAATAAAGAGGTCACCGCTATGATAATGTGTTCATGTGAATTAAGGCATACTTATGACAAGTGTACTAATACCACAAACACAAACAACTATCCTAGTGCAAACATCACATGTGAGTATTTACCCAATAAAGCCTTTTCATACAAGCCCACTATGTTCCCCAATTAACATATGCTCATATCATTACCATACTGGCACAAAGTAAACATTAAGTGAAGTGGTGCAATCAAGTACAAACATGAATGGTTATTACAAATACCCTTACCCCCGAACTGGAATATAACATTGTCCTCAATGTAAGCAATTGTACATTAGATAGTAAAATGAGAGAGAGGATCTTACTAGACAGTGTGGGTGCACATCCAGCGAGGCAAAGACACCCAAACACACACACTTTGAACTTTTTTTTTTTTTCGGTACAGTATAAAAGAAAAAGAAAAATAAAATAAAACAAAACAAAATGAATAAGGAAAGAAAATAAAGGAAATATACAGAAATCACTGATATGGATCCGGTGGTGGTGGGAAATGCTGCTCAAATAGGGCATGCATCAGTGTCCGAGTCTCGAACGCCTCATCATGAACCCTAACGCCAAGTTGATTAAACCACTGCTCACTCGAATCCCGGTATGCATAGAAGTCAGTTTGCAGAGAGGCAACTGACTGCTGATACCTATCAAATGCCGCCTGTGAGTAATCCCGATAAGCCTGGTAGTCCATCCGGAGATCAACCACAGATTGCTGAATGGCGACTTCATTATCCAAAAGAGCCTGATATTGCTCCCTCGTCATACGGAATGGCGCTGGCGCTAGTGCGGCGGCAGGCTCGACTGGGGCATCATTAGAATTGGCCGGGGCTTCGGGGAGGAGTAGTGGAGGCGGCAGGTGAGCAGTGGTTTGGTGCCAGTGGGTTTTACCATAAAATATGGGCGGCGGAAGCTGAACCTCATTGACCTAAAGTGGGTATGTCTCTTGGTCTTTTATGAGCACAGTAATGAGGTTGGCAAAAGGGAGGGCCCATGTAGAACTGCCCCGGGTATTGTGTATTTTGACATCATTAAAGATTCGGTGCATCTGGTTGTAGATCAAAGTAGGGATGTCAACCAAAACCTGAAGTCAAATCGATGATGGCACGGAGGAAGTCCACGTGCCGCTCTTCCTTGTGGCCAAGAGGAACGACATTCTTTTTCAGTACTACATCGAGGAAGAGAAGGCGGCGTGGTAAATTAGCCCGCCGAATGCTAGTACGGTTGTCATCATCTTGATGCCCCTCATAAAACTCAGTTATCAGTGCCGGGATGGTGAGTTCTCGAGTGAATACCGGGAACTGTTCTGCATTGATAGGGTCCATGGAACAGTGGAGGACCTCAGCAATTGAAGCTAGAGTGACCATTAACTCCACTCCGTCAACAAGGGAGCAAAGAGCTCTCGGGGCCTCGTCGCTGATGTACATATGCTGATAAAAGAGTCGTACAATGCAAGGATATGTCGGTTCAGTGACAGTGCAGATGCCCAGGAGGCCCCGGTCTTCAAGTTGTTGAATACTCCACGCAGTGGTTTGATGGCGATGGAAGAAGTCCACATCAAAGGATGTATCACATGCAACTGGTTTGGTGGTCCAAGCATCGATTGGCACATCCCTAAATGCAATATTGACATTGCGAGGCCGTTTGGGTGCTCGGCGGAATGATGAAGACATATCTGTACAAAATAATTTAACCAACATAACCAAAAATGTGGAACCATTATATTAGCACTCATTAAATATAGCATATATGCATAAATCACTCAAAACCGCATCATCCTCACACCACCGAATTGATTGTTATTTATTTATTTACAAACACACAGTGGAACTACAAAGTTGTTAAATTAATCAAATAAGAAAATAAAATTAAGTTAAACAATCTAAGTTAGTAGAAGAGAAGAAAATAAAATAAAAATTTAGAAAATAAAATAAAATAAAAACTAAACTACTTAACAATTAAATGAACAATTACATCATAAAATAAAAATAAAAATAAAAATAAAATCACTAACTAAACAAGTAAAATAAAAATAAAAATAACAACAATCCACTAACTAATTAAACTAACGAGAATCACTAATGAAACAATTTAAACTAAACAAATATAGTAAATAAAAATGAGCTAAATTATTATTATTATTTAGCACGTGCGGCGATCGTCTTGTTGCCCAGTTTTTGTTTTTTTTTGTTTTTTTTTTAAAGGATGAACACTAGATCTATGATAAACTAACCCTATTATCTCACTACAATGCAAGATTGAGCGAAGAAATATAAAGTTTGAAAAAAAAAAAGGATGATTTACCTTTAAGTAGTGAAGAAAGAGAGAAAGAAGGATGATTCGCCGGAAAAAATGGTGGTCGCCGGAGATTCGATGGACGGAGAGGAAATAGGGCGTCGGTGGTGAGATGGTGGTGAGGGGGAAGGAGGGTGAAGGTTAGTGATGGTGGGGTTTGATGGAGTTTGTGGGTGTGTGGGGTTTAGAGAGAGAAGAAGAAATTGAAGAAGAAGAAGAAAAAGATGAGAGAGGTAGAGTGAGAGAGATGGTTGGGAAAGTGATAGTCAACAAGTGTGGTAGGGTTTGGTTAATGGTTCTTTTTTTTTTTTAATTTATTTTTTAAACAAAATAAAGAAAAATATATAAATATATATACAAGATTTTTTTAAAATTTTATTTTAATGAAATATAAAATAGATAAATAAACATAAATAAATAAACAAACTTTAGATTTTTTTTTTTTTAAGAAGAAGAAGAAGAAGAAGAAGAAAAAGAAATAAAAATAAAAATAAAATGAAATCAGATAAAATAAATAATAAAAATTAAAATAAATCTGCAGGTTCTGTTTGTTTGTTTGTTTGTTTGTTTTTTTGCAAGACCGCTCTTGCGCCCATTTGGGCCGCATGAGCGCCTATTTTTGGCTGCTCCAGCGGCTGGATTGGGCCGCTCTTGCGACATGAAAGCAGTAGGCTTTTTGGGTTGGGCGGCTCGTGCGCCCAGCCCATACACTCGTGCGGTCTCTCTCTGTTTTTTTTTGTTAAAAATTTGGGCCGCTCGTGCGCCAAATAGGGCTGCACGAGCGCTTAAGTTAGGCCACTCCTGCGGCGAAAGTGGGCCGCTCTTGCGGCGTGAAAACAGTACCCAATTAGGCTTGGGCCGCTCGTGCGCCCAGCCTATCCGCTCTTGCGGTCTGGAGCTTTTTTTTTTAATTAACCAAGTACAACACACATTTTTTTTTAGTATAAATATATATATATATATATATATATTCTTTAAAAGATTAAAGAAAAGAAATTAAGAACCAAGTACAAGCCAAATCATGCTAAACCATTTCTACCTTCATTTGACATCCGAAATAAATATAGCACTTAGAAAATATCAGAATGCCTAACAAGGGTATAATCTTCACGCGAAAAACACGGGTACTACTTTTCTCCCTAACAGTGTGTGTAACTTTCCTTATTCTCCAACAGGGTGATAGACTAGGTTGATTCAGTATCCAGAATCGAGGCGCATAAAGTTAACTCGACCTATGGGGCTGCCATATAGAGTTCAAGCCGGGGTGGTTTTGAAGCAATCTCCACACCCCTGGGTATTTAAACCAGACTCTAGTCTCGGAAATTCCAAACCTTTGTGTTCTAGGCTTTGCCATTCGAACTCTAGTTTCCACTGTCTCAGTTGGTCTCCTAGGAACTCACTACAAACACAGTTAGATGGCTATACCTGACCATCATATGCCGTTTGGGCACGGCTAACACCAAAGGAATTACACCTTTAAAGGAATTAAGGTCTCCTAGACTCAAAGTAATCACTATGGAAGATATATTGGGTCCGTCAAATGGACAACCTCAATCATCTCCCCTTTCTCAATACCATCCACATAATGTTTCAATCTTTGTCCATTGACCTTGAAGGTCGTACCATCTTGTGGATTTTTAATTTCAACCGCGCCATGCGGAAAGACTTCTATAACCTCATATGGGCCATCCCATCGAGACCGAAGTTTACCCGAGAACAACCGCAATTTGGCATTAAATAGCCACACTTTTTGGTGAGGCTCGAAGGACTTACAAGAAATATGTTTATCATGAAATGCCTTAGTTCTAGCCTTGTAAATTTTAGAACTCTCATACGCATCATTGCAGAGCTCCTCTAACTCGTTGAGTTGGAGTTTTCGATGGTCACTGGCTTTGGCCATATCAAAATTGAATTCCCTAATGGCCCAAAAAGCCCGGTGTTCTAACTCAATAGGGAGATGACACGGTTTTCCAAACACAATCCTATATGGAGACATCTCGATGGGTGTCTTATATGCAGTGTGATAGGCCCAAAGAGCATATACCAACCTAGTGGACCAATCTCTCCTATTGGGCCTCACAGTTTTCTCGAGGATGTGTTTAACCTCCCTATTAGAAACCTCTACCTGACCACTAGTCTGGGGATAGTAGGGAGTGCCAACTTTGTGAGTGATCATATATTTGCGCACCAAAGCCTCGAAGAATCGGTTGTAAAAATGTTTGCCACCGTCACTAATTATGGCACGTGGGAACCCAAAACAACAAAAACTGGTCTCATGGAGGAATTTAACTACAACCTTATGATCATTTGTTCTGGTTGCCACTGCCTCCACCCACTTGGAAACATAGTCCACAGCCACCAAAATGTATTCAAAGCCAAAAGATGGTGGAAAGGGACCCATAAAGTCAATGCCCCAAACATCAAAAATCTCAACAATTAAAATATGGGTCATTGGCATCATATCTCGCTGTGACATAGAGCCCATGCGTTGACAACGCTCACAAGCTTTACAAAAGTTATGGGCATCCTTGAAGATAGAGGGCCAGTAGAACCCATATTGTAAAACCTTGGCGGCCGTTTTCTGCCCACTGAAATAGCCGCCACATGCATGAGAGTGACAAAAGGTGAGAATGCTATGGGTTTCACTCTCAGGCACACAACGCCGAATCACTTGATTCGGACAATGCTTAAACAATTCTGAGTCTTCCCAGAAATACTGCTTGGCTTGTGAAAAAAATCGGTCTTTGTCTTACTTAGACCAAGTTTTCAGAATTTGACCAACTGCCAAGTAATTTACTATATGGGCAAACCATGGGAGGGTCAGGTGTGAAACCGCAAGAAGTTGCTCGTCCGAAAACAAGTCGTACAAGGCTAAGGGACCACTCGTGTGCTCAACAAAGATGTGAGATAGATGATCCGCAACTATATTTTCGGATCCCTTCTTGTCCCAGATTTCTAGGTCGAACTCCTGAAGGAGTAAAATCCACCTAATCAATCTAGGTTTGGTCTCTTTCTTTGATAGTAAATTCCGCAAAGCAGCCTGATTAGTGAAGACGATGACCTTAGAACCTAGGAGATAAAACCGAAATTCATCCAGGGCAAAGACCACAGCTAGCAACTCTTTCTCGGTGGTAGTGTAATTCAATTGAGCATCAGAAAGAGTACGACTAGCATAGGATATGACATGGGGCACTTTATTCACCCTTTGGCCCAAGACGGCGCCGAGGGCATAATCAGATGCATCGCACATGATTTCGAAAGGAAGGGACCACTCAGGAGATTGCATGATAGGGGCAGTAGAAAGGGTCGCTCGCAATGTTTCAAAGGCTTTAAGACAAGCCTCATCAAAGACAAAAGGTCCGTCCTTAGCAAGTAAACTACACAAAGGACGAGATATTTTACTAAAATCTTTGATGAATCGACAGTAAAAACCTGCGTGCCCTAGGAAAGACCTAACTTGATGCACAAAGTTCGGTGGAGGAAGACCTGCAATGAGGTCAACCTTAGCTTTGTCAACCTCTATACCTCAAGGGGACACAATATGTCCCAACACTATCCCCTCGCGAACCATAAAATGACTTTTCTCCCAACTCAAAATCAGATTTGTCTCTACACAACGAAAAAGGACTTTAGTTAAGTTTTGGAGACATTCCTCAAAAGACGGCCCAAATACGGAGAAGTCATCCATGAAGACCTCTAAAAATTTCTCTACCATGTCGGAGAAAATAACCATCATACACTGTTGAAAAGTCACCAGTGCATTACATAGCCCAAAAGGCATGCGCCTATAAGCAAAAGTGCCAAAAGGGCAAGTGAATGTGGTATTTTCTTGGTCAGCAGGGTACACCGGGACTTGATTATACCCTGAGTAACCATCAAGAAAACAATAGAACCCCTGCCTCGCTAACCTCTCAAGAATTTGATCAATAAATGGCAGAGGAAAATGGTCCTTCCTAGTCATGGAATTCAATCTCCTATAATCAATGCACACTCGCCACCCAGTGGTGGTTCGTGTGGGGACCAACTCTCATCGCTCATTCTCAACAACAGTGATGCCCGATTTCTTGGGCACCACTTGTGTGGGACTCACCCACTTGCTATCCGAGATGGGGTATATAATACCCGCATCTAACAGTTTCAATACTTCCTTTTTCACCACCTCTTTCATATTAGGATTAAGCCTCCATTGCATTTCACTAGAAGGTTTAGTGTCCTCCTCAAGATGTATATAATGCATGCACACAGAGGGATCTATCCCTCTCAAATCAGCCACCGACCACCCTATAGCACTCTGCTGTGCCACAAGAACACTCATTAACTGACTCTCCTGCTCTGCAGTCAAGTTAGATGCAATGATGACTGGTAAAGTATCCTGGGGCCCTAAAAATGCAAACTTGAGTGTGGCCGGGAGTGGCTTCAACTCAAGTGTAGGTGGTGTGACTAAAGATGGTATGGCGGGCTCTCTCAACAAAGGAGGAAGTGACTCAAACCGGGCTTTCCACAGAGGAAAATCTGGTGTAGAAGAGGCATTAAGTAAAGCCTTTACCTCCTCAACCGACCCATTAATATCTAAATTCTCAAACCCAAAATTAGCTAAACAAGCCTCTAGAGGGTACTCTACAAGAATGGAGGGTAAAGCTTCCTCCACAATCTCATCCACAATATCCACAAATAAGCACTCCTCTCTTTCATGGGATTGTTGGGATGCTTGGAAAACATTAAGTTTCACTTGTATGTTACCAAATGAAACTTCCATAACCCCGGTCCGACAATTAATGCATGCATTGGTCGTAGCCAAGAAAGGTCGACTTAAGATCACCGGGATTTGTTTCCTAGAACTGGCTATTGGTTCTATAACTAAAACCAAAAAATCAACAGGAAAGTAAAACCTATCAACCTTCACTAGCACTTCCTCAATCATGCTACGTGACACTTTGAGGGACCGGTCAGCCAACTAGAGAGTGACAGTAGTGGGCTTCAACTCGCCAAGCCTAAATTCCTCGTACACAAAGTACGGCAAAAAATTGACACTAGCCCCTAAATCTAACAAGGCCCTATCAATGAAATGGTCCCCTATAATGCATGCAATGGTTGGGGCACCCGGGTCTTTAAGTTTAGGGGGTGTGTCATTTAACAAGATGGAGCTTACTTGCTCCGCGAATATGACCTTTTGGGACACGTGTGTCCTAGATTTACGCTTTTGCGTACAAAGGTCCTTCAGAAATTTAGCATAGGAGGGTACTTGCTTAATCGCCTCCAATAGGGGGAGGTTGATTTTTACCTGTTTAAAGACCTTCATCATCGCTTCCATGGATGTCGCCTTCTTGTTAAAAGGGGACGGTGTATCAAGGCATTGAGGAAAGGGTGCCTTAGGCACATATGGTGCCTTAGGCTCATGTGAAGTGCTAGGGACTAAATCATCCCTCTTAGGTGTTTCTCCTTCACCCTTGCTCTCATTGGGTGTACCACTGTAGTCACCCTTCTTAGCCCTAGTTGCATCAGACACAACTAGCTGAGACTCTAACTCCCTCCCATTTCTCAAGGTAATCACCGCTTGCACCTGCTCATGGTGCTTTCCATTCCCACCGGAACTCTCTGCCCCGTATTATCCCTTAGGGTTGGCCACAGTCTGACTCGATAATTTTCCTTCTTTTCTTCTATTCATGTTGTTAGCCATTTGACCCAATTGGTTCTCTAGCTTGGTAATGGAGTGAGTATGGGAGTGAACTACTGGTGTTAACCCCTTAAGTTCTGAGAGAACTTCTAACACCTGAGTCTCAAAGGCCGAGTTGCCTTGAGAAACAGGCGGGGGTTATGGTTGTCGGTACGGTTGTGGGGGTCGATAAGGTTGCGGTGGTCGGTAAGATGATTGGTTGGCAAAATTATTAAAATTCTGCCTTGGTGGTGGAGGATTGTAAGAAGTGCCTTGTGAAGGAGGTCTCCATGAAAAATTGGAGTGATTTCTCCATCTCGGATTATATATATTGGAATATGGGTCATTACCCGGGTTAGAGAATCCTTGAGCTGCATTCACATGCTCTTAAACTAACTCCGGAAATTGTGATGCTGAAGGGCACTCACTCAAGTCATGAGCAGGACTTGCACAAATAACACGTGCCCCGTGAAATTGAGGTTGATCTTGTTGGGTAGGGGCATGTCCCGTAGCTAATAATTGGTCCATTTTGTGGGACAGTGCCTCTACTTGTTGGGCTAACTCTAGGTTTTGCCCGACCTCATAAATGCCCCTCTTTTTTGAGGCTCCAACTACTGGTTGCCCGACTTGCCGGGCTGCGGAGGCATGGTGAAGGAAATTATCAGTTAGGTTCTTAAACAATTGCCATGCCTCGGCATCATTTTTGGACATGAATGTCCCACCACAGCATGAATCCACCATTTGGCGGTGCGACTCAGTTAAGCCATAATAAAATGTTTGAACAAGTTGCCAATCAGGCACTCGGTGGTGGGGACACTGTTGGAGAAGGTCTTGAAGTTTTTCCCACGTCTCATGGAATTACTCGCCATCCATTTGAGCAAAATTGGTGATAGCTCGCCTAAGTTGGTTGGTTTTACCTATGAGAAACTACTCTTCCAAGAACCGTTGCTGTAATTGGTCCCAAGTTGTGATTGAATTAGCAGGTAAGGAATTCAGCCAGTGTTTGGCTTTATCCTTTAATGAGAATGGAAACAATCGCAACATTAAGGCCTCATTTGTGAAATTATGGATCCTCACTGTCGAGCAAATTTTCAAAAATTCATTCAAATATTTGTAAGGATCATCATGAGCTAGTCCATGGAATGATGGGAGCATTTGTATGGTGCTGGACTTAATCTCATAATGAGCAGCAGTGGTGTTGGGTAATTGGATGCATGATGGTGATGTATATGCAGTGGGTGTGAAATAATCCTTAAGGGTCCGGTTGGGCACATTCGGGACATTTGGATTTTCCATCTCTAATGGCTCAATGTATGAATATAAATATTCAAGCCTAGGAACACGGGCAAAGGCTCTAAGTCTCCTAAGAGTCCTTTCTAGTTCAAGGTCCAAACTCCACGATTCAGGGCGACAAGAACGGCGCCCGTGCATACACTACCCACACACACAAAAAGTTCCGACTCCGTGCACTAAGTTACAAAAGCAAAATACCAAAGGGAGAAATACTCACAGTGGTTTAACGTAAACAATTTACTCGTCTTGCGGGTGCTTGACATGTAGACATTGTCTCCAACCTCTAATTGAGCTTTGTCTTTCTTTTTAGCACTTTGGTGCTTTGCTTGCGAGTGTTTGCTTCTGTTTAAGCACTTTAGTGCTGCGATTTTTTTTATTTTTAAAGCTCGGTTGCGCTCCGCTTGCACTTCGGTGATAGTTCCACTTTCAAACGCTTTGCACACTTAGCAACACGAACACATAAAATTCTAAACTAAAAATTAAAATAAGAATGTAACTTTAAATTAACTAATTTCACCAGAAGTCCCTGGCAATGGCGCCAAAATTTGACGGTTCGTTGAACTCACCAAATATAAATCACTAAACTACACTAAATTCTTTTAGAATAATAGCAAGTTTAGGTATTGATCCACAGGGACAATTGTGAAATTAAACTAATTTAATTTTTAAATTCCTAAATCAATTTTGGTTGAAAAGATTTGAGGATGCTATTACTAAACAAGAATTAAATGAACTTGAATAATTAAATTGAATATTAAAATTAGGGTTTGAGATATTAATTTTTGGAAAAAATCCTAGGGTAAAGAATTCACCACTAACCACATAAACGAGATTTAACATCGGCCATCAATTGCAATCCGGTTTGAAATACCCAATATTTCACAACTACAAGTTTGAAATATTGATCAAGAGGGTTGTCGCATTCAACGTACAGGCTCGAATCATCCCGAGTAGTACGAGTCGTTTGCTCTAAACTATGGTAGCAACACGACCCGTCTCTCATAGCATGACTCATCCCGTACTTTGAATACAAACACAAAGAAAACTAATGTATGTAAAGCATTAAACAATCACAGAGAGTAAAATGCTTGAAGAGATGAAAGAAACAATTATTAAAAACTTCTAAATCATCCATACATCCATTCAAACCAATTCACAATTAAAGCTTATGAAAAATTCTATTACATGGCTAGGGTTTCATCAAACCCTAGAAAAGACGACTAGCCACTCATGGAGGAGTGGGAAGAGGAAGAAGATGAGAAAGAAACCCCCATGGAAGTGTCCTTCAAGCTTTAAGAGAAAATCCTCTCTTTAGAACCCTAGCCTCACATTTCTCTGAATTAATTTTCGAACCCTAAGTTTGGCTCTTTTTCTTTCTTTTATTCTCAGCAAAACAGATTAAAAATTTTGTGCACGCGTCCCTAGGTGGGCCGCTCGAGCGCCCATGTGGGCCGCACGAGCGGTGGTAGGCCGCACGTGTGGTGAAGCTTGGCCGCACGTGCGGTGGTCTGGCTGGCTCGGATTCTTCACTTCTCGCACGGAGGATCCGCTTTCGCACCCTTTTGGATTGAATTTTCATATTTCCTGCCAAATCTGTACAAATGCACGAAACGCATCATCTCCACCAAATAAACAAAATTGAAAAACTAAAAATGTAACTTAAGTGGCCTTAATGTGGTACCTTTCGGCCTACATCACCTTACAAGAAAACTCACATTTTATTTTTTAAATGTCCATTCCACGAACCCGAAAACGACGTTAACTTCTCCATCACTCATAAATGGTTTTGACAAACCGTCTTCACCGTGTGACTTACCATGCGGCAAGGAACACGTTACCTCTTTGGACCCACCTTAAAATACGTGTAGGCCCCATTCAAATTTGGGCTCAAAGTTAGCCTAAAATAAACCTATAAAATCATATTTTTCCAACAATTCCTCACATGAATGGAATTTGACGGATAGAAAATGCAACAACATGATCTAATTACAGAGAGTACAAAAATTGGAAATATTCTGCAAAGGATATGTACCTTTTTGCTTTGAACCTTCCCTTGTGAGACACTATCGGATTTAGTAGCTAACCAGTGAACATGATGTCTTGAACTGTTCAGCCGTTTGTGTAAATCAAGACAATAGAACTCACACAGTATATTACCAAACACAGTTTAGTTCTCACTATTGTGTTCATTTTGGCCCTGAACAACCTGGTTTTTCATGAGTGTTTTAGAGAATTGTAGCCCTTCACAAATCTCATAGAACCGGCCCAGTTCACACTCATATAGGTGATTCTTATGAAGAGTATCCTGCCATACTCCACTAGGTATACCTAGATATAAGAATCATTAAAAGTATTACTTAACTTAAAACGCTGCAAACATTACTATTTCATCATAGAAATGGGTAGGAGTTTGACTCCCTAGTGATCTTTCTGAGTTATACACAACTCGGTTGTCTCTTTGAACCTAGATCTTGGGATCTCCAGTCAACTAGGTTGGGTTACTGTTGTGGTAACTCTTATTTAATAGGCTTAAGTCCCATTCCCCTCGATGGATTCTCAACTAACTCTCTTGTTAACCCTTTGATTAGTGGATCCGCTATGTTGTCTTTAGACTTCACATATTCAATGGAAATAATTCCATTAGAGAGTAGTTGTGGTACAACACAACCCCAGGGGCTTAGGGTTAGAATCGCAACTTACTAACTTATTCTAATCGTAGCAAATTAAACTGCGCAAGCGGAGGCAAACGGAAATAAAAATAATTAAACAGAAAGTTACTTTATTCTATTAAAAAAAAAGAGAGTACATCCATATGCTTTTATTATTTTATTATGCAGCGACCGGCCATCAGAAAAAAATGACAAGAAGAAAAGAAAAGAAAAAGAAATTAACGGATCCGTATCAATTTCTTGCACAGGTTCCACTACACGAGGTTATGGGTCCTCCTTACATCTCATCACTTGAAAGGGTAATAGCTATAAGCACACAGTAGAGTGAGAAATATTATGACAAGAGTATAGAGAATACAAAATAACCATGGATAGTTAGTTAAGCCAAAACATTTACATAATTTAATTTGGTAAATAAATCATTTAAGTGGCATGAATTGAAATACAGAAATTATATAAATAAATAACCATAACTACGGTACAGAACAGAACAGAACAGAGGTCACAGAAGTGACAGTCAAAATCGAAGTCAATGGATCCATGACTAACAGAGGACCACAAAGTAGCCAAACAAAGGCCAATGGTTATTTAAGTCCCCCAAGGCATGGGACTCCCGTGGTGGTACTTACAAAACATAATTGTTTATGAGGTTATAGTCAAATATTCTTTAAAATTTAAACAAACATATCCATGGGTTTCATTTTAAATAAATAGAGTTTAGAAATTAATCCATGTAATTGAAATATTAATATAACTTATAAAGTATAACTTGTATTAATATAACTCATAAAATATAACTTGTATAAAATAAATTATGGTAAATCAAAACATACGTAAAATATATTATGATGACTCAAGGTATAATATAACTCACCTTAATATTGACCCTTAGCCTTACTCCACTATTACAACCTTCCTACTATAAGTTCCTACTTCCAGTATCTTGCGTGCCTCTCTTATTTTTTTTCTTCTTTTTTTTTTCCTTTTCTTTCCACAGATCTTGATCAACTCCTCCCTATTTATAGGGAGGTAAAAGCACCCTAAGGCCAACACGTGGCACAGCTCAAATCATCCCCAGATTTGATCATAAATCACCATGGATTTATACTTATCTTAATGAATATTTGTGATAATTACACTTTGGCCCAGTTTTCTAATATAACTATATAAACAAATTAATTCCTAATTAAATTATACTTTATCTTCTACTAACATAAAATTAATTATTTATTTTACTATCACACCCACTATTATTATTAGTATTTATTTATTTATTTATTGTTTTAATAATATATTATCACATACACCCACAATTATATATAACTATAAATATTTATGTGGTATTTAATTAAACGTTCAGGGTGTCACATTTCTCCCCTTCTAAATAGAAGTTTGTCCCCAAACTTGACGTGCCTTAATTGTCAAAGAGGTTTAGGTATTTGCTCGTATTTGACTTTCCGTTTCCCACGTAGCTTCTTCGATACAACGATTTCGCCATAAGACTTTTACTAGTGGTATGGTCTTGTTTCGGAGAACTTGATCACGACGATCGAGAATCTGCATTGGTTGCTCTTCATAAGAGAGATCCTCTTGAACTTCCAGGTCCTCATAATCAACAATATGTTTTAGATCTCGAAGATACCATCGAAGCATTAAAACGTGAAACACATTGTGGACATTGGATAGTTCAGGTGGTAGTTCAAGGCGATGGGCTACAGGACCAATCCTTTCCAGTATCTCGAATGGCCCGATGTAATGTGGATTTAACTTTCCTCGCTTTCCAAATCAGATAACCCCTTTTGTTGGTGAGATCTTAAGGAACACATGATCCCCTACTTGAAATTCCAAGTCCTGTCTCCGTGTATCTACATAACTTTTCTGGCAGCTCTGAGTATTTGGCTCGTATCTACATAACTTTAGGTATTTGGCTCGTATTTGGATGAGTTGGATTTTCTCACTTGTGACTTGCACGATCTCGAGGCCTATCAGTTTCCTGTCCCCGACTTCCATCCAGCACAGAGTTGATCGACATCTCTTTCCATACAGAGCTTCGTACAGTGTCATTCCAATGCTTGCTTGGTAGCTGTTGTTATAGGAAAATTCCACTAAAGGTAGGTGCTCATTCCAGTTACCTTTGAGGTCTAACACACATATACGTAACATGTCTTCCCGCGTCTGGATTGTTCTTTCGGATTGCCCATCAGTTTATGGGTGATAAGCAGTGCTAAACTTCAGTGTGGTTCCCAAAGCTTCTTGCAATTTATTCCAGAAATGAGACACGAAGCGGGGGTCTCGGTTAGACACGATTGAAACTGGGGTCCCATGTAAACGAATAATCTCCTTGATGTATAAGGTGGCAAACTTATTAAGGGAGTACATAATTTTGATTGGCAGAAAATGCGCCGACTTCGTCAATCGGTTTACTATAACCCATATTGCATCATTCTTCGAAAATGACTATGGTAGTCCGACCACGAAGTCCAAAGTGATGTGTTCCCATTTCTATTCAGGAATAAGGAGTGGTTGCAGCAGTCCTGCAGGTCTCTGATGTTCTGCTTTAACACGCTGACAATACAAACATTTGGAGACATGGTTTGCTATGTCTTTTTTCATTCCTGTCCACCAGTAGTGTTCCTTTAGATCATGGTACATCTTTGTGTTGCTAGGGTGGACTGCAAATCTCGAGCTATGAGCTTCCACCAATATCTTCTTCTTGAGTTTTGGAATATCGGGTACGCAAATTCGATTTCAAAATTTTAGTATCCCATTGATTATAGTGAAATCAAGATCAGGCGTACTCTTTTGCTCCTTGTACTTTCTCTTCAAAAGTTTATCTTCCCATTGGTGCGCTTTAATTTCTTCAATCAATGTAGGTTCCATGGTTATGTTGGCGAGCAGTCCATTGATCTTGCGGCAAAGGAGAGTACAGGCCAAACTTCTGGTCATCTTTCGGCTCAGTGCGTCTGCCACCATGTTAGCTTTGCCTGGATGGTGGGATCTCTATATCATAGTCTTTCATAAATTCTAGCCATCGTCGTTGTCTCATATTCAGTTCCTTTTGTGTGAATAGATATTTAAGACTTTTGTGATCATTGTAAATTTTGCAGGTTGCACCTTAGAGATAATGACGCCAGATTTTGAGGGAAAAGATTACCACAGCCAATTCCAAATCATGAGTCGGGTAGTTCTTCTCATGAGTCTTTAATTGTCGCGAAGCATAAGCAATGACTTTTCCGTTTTGCATGAGAACGCAACCCAAACCATTGTATAAGGCATTACTATAAGTTACGAATCTATCTGCTCTTGTAGGGAGTGCTAGTATAGGGGCTGATACAAGTCGACTTTTTAGTTCTTGGAAGCAACGCTCTTGTTTGTTAGTTCATTCAAAGGGTGTGTTCTTCTGAGTTAGTTGGGTCAAGGGTGATGTTATTTTCGAGAAATCTTGCACAAAATGTCGGTAGTAGCCAGCTAGATCCAAGAAATTTCGAATTTCTGACACATTAGTAGGTCATGACCAATCTATGATTTCTGCAACTTTTTGGGGTTCAACTGAGATGCCATCTTTGTTAATGATGTGACTGAAAAAGTGTGCACTAGTGATCTAGAATTCACATTTCTTTAACTTGGCATAAAATTTGTGATCACGTAGTGTTTGTAGATGTGAAAACCCATATTTAATTATCCTAAAAAAAAAAAAAATAATAATTAATAAATAAATTAATTAATTAATTTTATCCAGAGTTTATCTGAAATATATTAGTGTATAAGTTAGTTTTAAATTAACCCAATTCAATCACTAACAAAGACATTATTAAGAATAATAATTTTGTGAATGTTCAATATTTGTTGTTTATAAATTATTTTAATTAGAATTCAACATGATAATTATTCTTACTAAATACCTTAGTTAAAAATCTTAGTGTATCAATTTTAAAAAACCCACAAAAAATTAAAAAAATCAGATTTCGGCAAGATTTGGTGGCAGCAGAACAACACTTGGATTGCATGCATATTGACTCAAATATATTCCTTGGAATTAGAAGATATGGTGGGACTAAATAGAATGATTAAGAGAGAGAGAGAGAGAGAGAGAGAGAGAGAGAGAGAGCCCCTCAGAGGAGTCTCTATATATATCCATACAAACAGTTTTCATCTTCTACTCAAACCAATCGGAGAGAGTTAAATAAAATAAAATAAAATAAAATAAAAATAAAAAAAGAGGGAATTCCTGTGAGCAAGCTTAGTAGAAGAAGATGAGGAGATTAAGGAAGCTAAAATTTTCTACCATTTTATCGTTCTATTTCAACCCTACAATTAAATAAGAAAACTCTCTCAATCCTCTCATTTTTTTTAATTATTGAAATTTTCAGATTATATTCATATGATAAAATGACTAACTTGTAGATAGAATTTTATGTATAGTTGTATATAAATTTATGATTTGTATATCAAATATTTGAAGATATTGATATTCTTAAAATCATGATAATATTGTGGAATTTGGACCTGCATGTGTAGTTTATGCCATTAAAAAAATATTATTGAAAATTTTATTTGGCCCTTAAATCTACCAAAAAATTGTATGAATTTTTAGACAATTTTATACTCAAACTTTTGAGATGATTTCTTCTATAAAGTTGTTTAGAATGATGTCTACTTCGTCCAGGAATTTTTGCAACAATTTTTGAGTTTTGTATGAATTTATACAAATTTTAAACCAAATCTGGAGCTATAGGCAGATTTTACTATGTGTTTGAAAAATCATTAAAACTTTTATATTAAACCAAATCTAGTAATTTCTAAATAAAAAATGAAATTTGAGAAGTCTAGTTTTGTAATAAATTTTTATATTATGGATTTGATTTATAAATTTAAGTATGGAATTAATCTAAGAAAATGTGATAAATCTGTGTCATGAAATTTCTAGGAATTTTACAAAATTATTTATAACTTATTTTTGGGAAATTCTTTTTGAAAAATGACCTAAACATCTTTATTGAATATTTTGTACATTTTCACGAATTTTAGAATTCTATAAATAATTTATTTATAATTTTTATTACCTAAGGTATAACCTGAAAATTTCTTGACAAATTTAAGATCATTACTTCAATTATTTATTTGGATAAAAATTAATTACGGTGTTGGTATAATTCATTAAATATTATAAATTAGTAATCCATGTATGGGTGTATTGTGGTTTATTTAATATTGTACTAGTTTAATCTTGTAAATTAAAAATCCATGCATGTATATGATTATGATTGATTTATTTTTATATCCAAATTGTCATTTCATACCATGGTTTAAATAAATTGTTTATTTAAATTTTGTACAATTATTTATTATTGTGTGACATGTGTAATATTTTTTGTTGGGAAATTTAATGAGTTGGTATAACATTATTTGTAATTAAAAATTAGAACTATCTGTGATTAATATCAAAATTAACTGAAGTGATTAACGGCATATAGAAAGTTAACAATTGATAGTTAATACCAGTTGTTCAGGGTGAGTCTTGATTTTAAAGAGTGTACGAAATTAAGGGCTGACGGTTAATATCGGTTGTTCAGGGTGAGCCCTGGTTTTGAGAATTCTCACGTAAATTATGTCGCGAAACCCTAAGATGGCACGAAACTTATTTGAACCCTTTTCGGTATTCGGTTTTGGAATAAAGGTGGATGTGCAGGTGGCACACAGAGAGGTTACGTACCCCTGGCAGACCGTTACCTTGGGGCAGACCACAGATGCCACTACTTGGGTATATAACTCCGGACGTGGGCATCCCTTGTAGTTACAGTTGGTAACACTTAAATATTTGACCAATGGGGGGTTTCAAATTAACCGTTGCCATGTTTAGTGGTTGGTAAGTTAAATCTCTTTAGTGAAATTTCGAGTGTCACCTAATTTATTAGAATTATTGAAATTATTTTAATGGTTGTAATTTATGTTTACAATTATATTGTTATCTCATGTTTATAATCTCATTATTTTCTCTTAAAAAGAATGGTAGGTTAGTTATTGTGGACTCGCCACGAACGTCCCGGGCTCCGCGCGCGAAAATGGCGCAGGATTCCGTTTTGTCCATTGGGCTTACTACAGTTCGGACTCAAATGTCACGGTTCTGAATTTAATCTCACAATGTGCGATGTGAGACTGATAAATCACCAAAGAGTCCAAATCTGGCAAATCGTTTTAGAAAACTGATTTTATAAAGAAGTGCCAAACATAGACTGTTTTGCCAGATACAGAGTCGCCACCTAAATATTTTATTTTGGGGGAATTTAGGAAACCCTGGCTTGTGCCTAAGGCCACGTGTCCATCATCACCAAAGTTGCCTCGGCTCGGGAACTTGGGTACGATTGGGGAAGGCCATTTAATGAGCACCCCCGCTCGCCCGATCAAAGATCGGCCTGTACTAAGCATGATATCTTGTTTTTGAAAACACATGTGTTCTTATTCCGGTTAATTAGCTAATCTTACTATGTGATGCGCACAACAAACAAGTATAGACCAGATCGCCTAATTTGGAACAAAACATTGCATATTCATTTGAAAATGGTTTGAAGTTTGCTACTCACAAGTAGGCTAAAATGCGGATTTCAATGAATTGTTCCAATTCAAGTAATCCAACCTTCACCCACAGGCATTCAGGCAGTTAATCAACTAAGCAGTTAGCCTCATGGTAAGCATGCTTTCATGGCAACATTAACACACATGCAATATGCTAAAGCGTAAACACTCACAGTGTACTCCAAGCCAAAACAAAGAACTAGTTAGAAATCAATGCATGATCCTAGTTCATGTTAAGATGGCTAATGCAACACATGCGAAAATGCAACTAAAATAGGCTCAGCTATTCTAGAATGTCATGTGAAATGCAACTTGGTACATGTATTCAAATTGGAATTGAAATACAATGCAGTTAGTATGATGCGCCGAGCCCGGTGCATGCAATACAGATGAATGGATGCACGCATGCGAACATAAGGTATGCTAAATGAAATATGCCCTAAAACTAACCATTGTAAACGGTTAAGTAAAAGGAAGAAAGAAATGGAGGTTGGAAGACATGCATCACACACACGCACGCTTATTACAACAATACGCCCTCTCGAAAGAGGGACCGAATAAGAAGCTAACTAGCTAATCTAAGCTAATTAAACTAATTATTACTTAACAAATTAATTAACTAATCCTAGCTAATTAATTATTACAGATTGAATAGCTAACGCATTAACTAATTAAAGTACAAACCAAAGCAAAAGCAATCTATCTAAGCATGGCAGCTAAGGAAAGCAGTAAATCAGGAGCCTCAGAGGGAGAGGAATGCATGCAAGCCCGGTCGCCTCATTCAGAAATCCAATGTGATGCCCCGATTTGCCTCTATTTTCATCTGTCCTCAGAACTCTGCACCAAGCTCCAGAAAGATGAAACTCCACCTAGGGAAACCTGTGGGAGGGTGGCCGACCACTTTTGGTCTCTCCAGACACCTGCCGATCGCTTTTGGTTTTTGAAAAAAATAGAAAAGTGGTCGGCTAGCTAGTTTTTCTGGCTGGCCGGCCAGTTGTTGCTGCTGAACTGCAATTTACTGCAACAGAGAGCAAGAAAGGGCATGGCAATGTATTTGCAAGATATGTGTGCACAACCACCCCTCCCTATCATGTCATGAACTCAAGGGGGTGTGGTTCTCGACCCTCGGGCCACCAATCGCGCATTTCAATGCATGATGGCCGAGAGGCAAAGTTGCACAATTCAATGTAAAATGAATGCACAAGTAAACACATAAAGCCTAGAACTCTATCATATATGATCAAGAGTGTCGGCGACCGAGAATTGAGGCACGTTTCATCAGTTGAAGTATGAAACGTTCCTCGTTCCTCGTGTTTGGACTAACACCTATTCCAAACAACAATACAACACATAACATGGCATACACAATGCGACTCAAGCATGCAAACATAGGAGGGAGAAGCATGCAAACATGCAATTAACATACTAGCATACACAATGTGAATGAACTACATGGCATACACAATGCTCATGACAATTAGCATACACAATGCAAATGGTAACTAGCATACACAATGCAATGACAAACATGGCATACTCAATGCAATATGATCATGGCATACACAATGCGAAGCAAGAGCACGGCATGCGCAATGCAAACAACAACATAACATGCACGATGCGATGTGACATGGCATACACAATGCTCAATGGGCTTAAACCGAATGTGGGTAGACCTCAGCCATGCCAAAACAGAGGCCATAATGCTAAAACGAAGGCACCGAAAACACATACAAGCATGCATGCCAATTGGCTCACCAATTAAGGCACTAAGGTGCAACTCTCAAGAACACTTAAAGAGTGAAAAACATGAAAGTGTAGCAACTCTAAGTGCACTGAAATGAGGTAAGAAATGATGCCAAATCATTCAAACAACACAAGTATGGCATGCTAGGGTCCTTAAAGCATGAAGCTAGTAAAGAGGTCTACAAAGGAGGCATGCAATACATGGCACAAATGCATGAACTAAGCATGGACAGAGCTCAATTAGGTCAAAATAAGGACCTAAACATGCTGAGACGAGGGCTCAAAGGCCTAGGCTTACAAGCACACAAGCTAAGGCATAAACTAGGCAACAATGCATAACACTCAAAGGCACTTAAAGCATGATTGAGGTATGAACATGGCAATGCTAAATGCTCTGAAATGTCATGTTAAGTGGTGCCAAATCATGTACACAACATAAATGAAGCATGCAATGGTGCTCAAAGCTTGAGGCAAGCAAGAGCATTTTTACTACAAGTATACAAAACATGAAGCATGTGGCAAAGGCAACCCAAAACAGTCCTAGAACATGTCAAAATGAGTCTAAAGCATGCATGGAAGGAAGCCAAAACAAGCTAGCATGGAGGGCATAAGGCATGATGCATACAAGACAAATAAGGTGGATTACGCTACACCTATTAAGACCAAGCATGGGATGACTCAACCAATAAAAATCAGAGTTATATCATGGCGAAATAACCCCCAAAACACATTGAAATGATAGCTCGCAAGCTAAGGCATGAAGGCATACGTAATGATTCATGTTAAGGCATAAAGGGGCAAACCCTCTAACGCATTGAATGAGTGACAAATGTGAATGCATGGCCATGAAACATGGACTGAAATCACATAGTAAATGATGCCAAATCATTAAAATAGTCCAAGTAATGCATACTAGTGGACTTGATGCACAAAGCTAACAAGCTAGAATGAACCAAGGCTATACAAAGCAAAGTCATGCATGGCCAAAATAACTAAAATCATAACTTAAATATGGTAAAACATGAACAAAATCTTCTTTAAGTTAAGCCAAAAGCACGCTAAAAAGACATGTCAAAGCATGATGCATGTTAGGCTATTTCATGGAATTGCATTACAAGTGCATGGAGCATGCAAGGGCCAACCAAACCAAACCAAAACAGAGTCATGACATGGAAAAACATCACCAAAAACATGTTGAAATGGAAAGAAAACAAGCTAGAATGACATGCTACTTCATGAGGCATACAAAGCTAGTTTGTGTGATTTACACTACAAGTGTATTAACCATGCATGGAGTGACCAAATCAAGCAAAAATAGTGGTATGCCTCAGCAAAATAACCACAAATACAAGCTAAGATATGGCCAACAAAAGCTTAACAAAGATGCTCAAACATGAGGCATATGAAGCAAGTAAACAAGATACAAGGAGAGGGGATGACCCTCTCCTATTTAAGACACCAAAACCACCTTTCCACCACTGAAAATCCTCTGGATTTCAGTGGTAGAAAGGTCATGCAAAGGCTTCAACAAGAGCCTAAAGGGATGGCTCAAAATAAGGCCTAACAAGGCCTAAGAGGGGGTAAATCACCCCAAATGAAAAAGTGACCTAAACAAAGATCTTAAGCATGTAAAAACAGAACTTTTTCTAGTTAAGAGTTAAGCTTAAAAACGTATGCAAGAAGGGCTAAAAGCTTAAGAAAGAAATGGGGATTTAAAGGTCAAATACTCACCCTTGAAGACCTCCTTTATAACTGCAACTCCAGCAGGTTCTTTGAGCTTAAACCAGTCCAAGAACACCAAAAACAACCCCTTAGCACCTCAGCAACCAAAGAAAGGTGTTTGAGTGTGTGTTTGTGTACAAAAGTGAGACAAATCTACACTTTAAGGCACAAAACAAGAGAGAAATGAAGTTGTATCGATATAGATTATATGTATGGCTCAAGGAAGTTTTTTTCTGAACCTAGAGGAGGGAGGAGGAGCCTCCCTCTTATAGAAACTAAAAGGCAAAGCTTCTTGGAGAAGCTAAGCTTCAAACAAATCCCTCCATACACGTGTATGGAGGATAGCTCTAATGCCCTCTAGCTGTGCCAGCTGGAGGAAAATATCTCCAAAAAGGTGCCAAAAAGCAGCCGACCACTTGAAGTGGTCGGCCTGCTACTTAAAGTGGTCGGCCGACCACTTTAAGTGGTCTTCCAGAGCAACAACTAGTCAGCCATAGGTGGGAGAGGTCTAGAGCATGAAAGAAGACTAGTGGTGTGGTGGCCGACCAGAAAATGTGGCCCAAGGACCAAGCAAGCCAGTTATCCGACCAGAAAACTGGCTGGCAGAAGGAAAAGTGGTCTTCAAGGAGAAAAAGTGGTCTCCCACCCTTGTACCACCTTCCAAACAAGGAAAACAAGGTTTGTACAAAAAAAAAACCAAAACGAATGTAAGACGAGAGATCAGGAGGCAAAACACGCGGCCGAAAGCCCCCAAAACTAGCTGACGAGCACCAAAAGTGGTATGCAATCACAAAAGTGGTCTCCCGGACCACAGTGTTCCTCTAGGCAGAGGGAACAAGGTGTGGTTCAAAAACCATGCCAAACGGAGAACGTTAAGCGGTCCCGAGACAAGGCGCGCAGCCAAAGGCTCCAAAAATCGGAAACTAGTCTCCAAACGGGAAAAGTGGCCTACGACCACAAAGAGATGGTCTACAAGACCACTCCCTCCCTCCAGGAAGAGAAAACAAGATTCGGTCCACAAACCGAGCCGAAGCACAAAAGAGTTCAGAGGCCCGGAGGCAAGGCTCTCAGCCAAAACTCTGGAGACTCGAAACGAGCACAACATGCACCATCACCGAGCACTCAATCGATGACGTCTGAGTCTTAAGGTTGGTGAAAAATGGGGTGTCTACAGTTGCCCCTTTTTAACAGAACTCGAAAGTCATAAGTGACGGGAGTGAATGTCAAAGCCCAGAGACGACCTATTTTTGACAAAGCCAAAGACTTAGACAAACAGGCAAGATAATAAAGAGATGTGCTCATAGGCTGGGGCAAGATGCAAATGACATGCACAAAGCCGAACATAACTAATGATCATGCAAAGAAAGCTGTAACGAAGCAAATATACACAATAAATGCAACAGTTTAAGCAAGCGAGAACAAATCAAACTACATTACATGCAGAAAGGATGTAGGAGAATTACACAATTCTCGCTATGTCTCACACGGAGTACATACAATACCATCCAATTCGTCTGGTTGCGCCAGCTTCAAATGAACCGTACATACAATATCGTGCCTGCAAAAGAGAGAAACTCAACAGGTACAATATCGTTAGAAACATGCATAGCAATGCAAGTAAAAAGTACGTGACAACGCAAGTGGAGGGGTGCATGACAATGCAACCTAAGTGTGACGCATAACAATGCGGAAGGGATGCAAAACAATGCAACCTAAGTGTGACGAATAACAATGTGGAAGGGATGCAAAACAATGCAACCTAGGTGTAACGCATAACAATGCAAAAGGGATGCAAAACAATGCAACCTAAGTGTGACGCATAACAATGCGGAAGGGATGCAAAACAATGCAACCTAAGTGTGACGCATAACAATGCGGATAAAACAAGCATAACAATGCAGGTAAAATGCAGGACAACGCAAGCGAAGTGTATAGCAATTCAACAAAAGTGCGCGTAATAAAGCGCCTAGTAACGTGCATAACAATGCAACAAGTGGTGGGCATAACAATGCAAGATAGGAAAGTGTGACGAAATAACACGTTTGAATAAAAAATAAGTATAAGCCTTAAAGAGAGTAATTCAACCGTAACCTCCGATTTACCTCTCGGAGGGGTCACATGTACTTAAAAAGGATACACCTTGCTCTTGACGAGTAACGATGAGCTACGCATCGAAGACTTGAATTGAAGTTCTTGCAGGGACATTCTTGAGCCGAAAAGTGTACTTTTCTTGTACTTTCCCGAGGGCCGAGGACTCCAGTCATCACCAAAATGCATAGGGAGAACAATGGAGCCCTGAGGATCATCCAGGAGGGTGGCCGACCAATTATATCAGTGGCCGACCAGTTGTTGCCCATCAAAGTGGTCGGCCGACCAGAAAAACTGGCTGGCCGACCAGTTTACAGAATTTCGGGACAGTTTGGTCTTTTAGCTTCGGTTCTTTAAGTACACAACTCCAAATCAGTTTGTGTCACACCTCCAAGGCTGAAATACATTCTCCTTTGCTCCTAGACCCTTTTCTCTCTCAGATCTGCACTTTATACGCATTTTCCAACGCCCCACGCGAAGTTGTTTCGCGAAAACTTTCGATTCTTTTCGTTTTGAACCGATTAGAATTTGTTTTTGAAGCTTCTCTCTCCATTTTCACCACTTGAGGTATGTTCGTCTCAAAGTTTAGCACCTTTTCTCGGGTGTTGACTTTTGTTGACTTTTTCTCTTTCCGAGAGTTGACTTTTGTTGACTTTTTGCAATTTTGGCTTATTTCGTTCGTTTTTGCATCTTTTGCAGATTTTTTCAGATGGTTGACGATATCCCGTATGGCGGAGGTCCTCCATATGCAGAGGACGAGCTTGACATCATACCGTTGCCTCCGATGATACGGCCATTCGACCCAGAGGAATACGACCTGGAGGAGCACATCCTTCCTCCTAGCACCTTCTACCACTTCACGGACTTCGCACGGCGGGCACCTGCAAACCTGCTGCTACGAGAGCCGGAGTCCCATCTATCTCATCACGCGCATGAGGTACGTACTTCACTTTTGCATTTCCTGCGATATACTTTGCACTTCTTGCACATTTACATACACAACACTTCACTCATTTTGAACACACAGTTCATACACAGCACTCTACTAACTTGGCACGCAGCTCATTTTGGTCACACAGCACACCTTGGGCACATAGCTCATAACACTGCTCAATCTGAACACACAGTTCATAACACAGCATTCTGTTTAGTTGGCACACAGCTCATAACACTGCTCAATTTGAATACGCAGTCCATAACACAACATTCGGTTTAATCTGAACACACGGCTCATAATACTGCTCAATCTGAACACACAGTCCATAACACAGCATTCGGTTTAATCTGAACACACGACTCATAATACTGCTCAATCTGAACACACAATTCATAACACAGCATTCAATTTAGTTGGCACACAGCTTATAACACTGCTCAATTTGAACACGCAGTCCATAACACAGCATTCCTTTTTTTTTCATAACATAGCACACCGCTCAATCTGAACACGCAGTCCATAACACGGTATTCGATTTTTTTATCACACTGCTCAATCTGAACACGCAGTTCATAACACAATATTCGGTTTTTAGCACACTGCTCAATCTGAACACACAGTCCATAACGCAGTACACTTTTTCATAACATAGCACACCGCTCAATCTATACACGCAGTCCATAACACGGTATTCGGTTTTTAGCACACTGCTCAATCTGAACACACAGTCCATAACGCAGTACACTTTTTTTTTCATAACATAGCACACCGCTCAATTTGAACACGCAGTCCATAACACGGTATTCGGTTTTTTTGGCACACTGCTCAATCTGAACACGCAGTCCATAACGCAGTACACTTTTTTTATAACATAGCACACCGCTCAATCTGAACACGCAGTCCATAACACGGTATTCGGTTTTTTTTTAGCACACTGCTCAATCTGAACACGCAATCTATAACGCAGTACACTTTTTTCATAACATAGCACACCGCTCAATCTGAACACGCAGTCCATAACACGGTATTCGGTTTTTTTAGCACACTGCTCAATCTGAACACGCAGTCCATAACGCAGTACACTTTTTTCATAACATAGCACACCACTCAAACTGAACACGCAGTCCATAACACGGTATTCGGTTTTTTTAGCACACTGCTCAATCTGAACACGTAGTCCATAACATAGTACACTTTTTCATTTTGAACACGCAACTTATACTTTTCATTCTGAACACACAACTCATATATTTCATTCTGAAACTGAATACATTTGTTCATTCTGAATGCAGGTATCTTCCCGTTTCACACGGGGTTATGGGTCCATCCTCGCGAGGGAGTGGTACATGGAGCATCCAGACGCTGTCCGACATATAGTGGATGAGGCAGGGTTTGGCCTATTCTGTGCAGGATTATCACGTCATCTAGCGAGTAGGACCCTCCTGGGCGCATTTGTGGAGAGATGGTGGGATACCACCAACTCCTTCTATTTCTCGGCCACCGGGGATATGACGATGACCCCATACGACTTCTCCATACCGACGGGCCTTGAGGTGGGAGGCCAACCGATCCCATACGACACAGATATGGGCGAGTGGGAGGTCGCTTGGATTTATTTGCTCGGAGCCCGTCCGCCGATCGACAGATCATCAGGCAGGGTCAGGTACACCTGGTTCTCTGAGCGGTACAGGGGGACTTCGCCCCAAACCATTAAGACCGTACAGCAGTACGCCCGGGGATTTTTTATGTTCCTCCTCCAGACCACACTGTTCTCCTACAGGGGAAACACAGTTGGGCTTTATCTGCTCAGTGCTCTGGTGGACCTATCACTGGTCCGGCTCTTTGATTGGGGGTGGCGCTGCCCTCGCTACCCTTTACTGCTATATGAGCGCGACCTCCCGTGAGCGGGGAACCATAGTTGGAGGCTACTGGTGAGCCTGAGAGGTACATTCTGCCCTCTTGATTTACAATTCTGCTCTTCATTATCTGTACACTACACACTGCACACATTACATTTTGTATTCTACATTCTGCACTCAGCGTTCTGCATTTCATGTACTTTCTGTATATTGTACATTGCACCCAGCATTCTGCGCTCAGCATTCTACACTCAGCATTCTGTATACTATACACTGCACACAGCATTTTGTACTCAGCATTCCGCACTCAACATTCTGCACTCAGCATTCTGTATACTGTACACTGCACACAGCATTCTGTACTCAGCATTCCGCACTCAGCATTCTGCACTCAGCATTCTGTATTTTGACAGCCGTTGTCTTGCCTTTCACAGCTGTGGGTTTATGCGTACTTCTCGACGTTGGCCCCTGAGCTCGAGGTCAAGGCATCTCTTGAGATCCCGTTTTCATGTAGATTTGAGAGTTGGTGTTGGCCCAGGCCCCGAGAGACTTTGCCCTTTCTCCGGCAGTTCTTCGATACTGTACGGGCGACGGAGGTAATCCAGAACTCTCAATTCTTCATGCTTTCAGCTTTGATTTATCTTGCATATTTATGACATCTAATCAATTTATGCACTTGCTACCCGCAGGTGACCTGGTAGCCTTGGATAGCTATGCCAGGGAATCCTCGATTTCTGTTCGCTGGGGCATGGGGCACTTCGCGATACAGGGTTATGCTTGAGGGACCGATCGGTAGAGCCTGGTTCCTTGGAGAGCGCTTCATGCGCCAGACGATGGGCAACTCTGATCAGGACGTTCCCTCATTGCCTCCACCAGAGATGCGGTCCGCAGGGGATCTTACGCCCTGAAAGACGGAGGACCTTATGCTGGGTATTGATGCAGTCCTTTTTCTGGAGGAGGGTGATTATGCGACATATCGCCGTACATACCTGATGCCTCCGCTGTCAGGTGTCCGTATCCCTAGGAGGAGAGCTGCTGACATGCCTTCCTTGAGTCGCGCTCAAGCTGGAGGCGTTCCTTCGACTAGCGGGGCAGGCTCATCGAGGGGCGGGACCGGATGGATGCCCTCGACTTGCCAGTATGTTGGATGGCCAGACCTTCCGACTGGGCTGACAGACTAGGAGTATGGGACACCATACCAGATTCCACTGGAGCCTCCAAGGCCGGATCATCGATACGTTAGTGACCCTAACTCACCACCGGTATGCTCCACAGTTTTCATTCATCACTCAGATATTTAGGCATCCATTCATTTACTAATGACTTGAACTTGTCTCTGCAGTCTCCCAGAGAGTACACTGATGGGCTGCTCGGAGTGGTGGCCTCACTCGAGGGCATGGTCCTGCAGAGGGAAACACTGCTGCACTCCTACAGTATCCCGGTATTTTCCAGTCTTCTTGCATTTATCATACTTCTGATGACATACTGAAACTGAGCACTTCACCACACTGATTCACTGCATGTATAGAGCACATCTGACACACCGCATTCACATACTATATCTGTATGCACTCACTCCATGCATCATTCTTACATTTGATATACATACTCTGGCTGATGTATTGAAATTCCCTTTTCAAGTCGCACCTGTACCACCTGGGCCATCCCGGCCTTCTCGAGCAGCTAAGAGAGGGGCATCGTCTCGCGGCCGAGGCGGACGCAGAACACCCGTCAGTCAGGATGACGAGGAGTCTAGCGAGGAGGAGGAGTCAGCACATCCTCAGTCTGAGACATCTGCAGGTAGGGATGATGACTCTGGTTCCGGTTCGGAGGACGGAGGCGACACCGAGGAGGCTTCCGAGGATGGTGGCTCCAATTCAGATGGAGTTGCTGACGATGGTGGCGCGGAGGCTGCTCAGCCGAAGAAGGTGAAGAGGGCCTCTCGGTCTTGAGCTTGGTAGCATTGATGCAGACGTTCCTGCTTTATTTTCCTTTTTACATGTAGTTGTAGCACAATGTACAACTTAGGCAGTTTTATTTTCTTCCAAAACTTGTACCATTTTATAAAATGTTGTAAAAAGGAAACATGATGGAATGAAAATGGCTTTTTGTTCAAAAAAAAAAAGTGTTGTATTTGTATTCTGAGCATCGCATCGCACCATTTTGCACAAAAATGAAAATAGAACAACGTGCATTGCCAAGTCAGGTAGTGAACCGACGCAACAAACTAAACAACTTAACTCAAAAACAATTCGTTAAATGAATTAACAACTTGATAAATAAATGAGCAACAACTCAATAACAAAGTGATGGAATGCATCCGAAACAGAGGTAAACTCGAACCTTCAGCACTCCCAGCACACGGGGAAGTTAGAGACTGACTCCTGGAGGCAAGAAATAGGTGTAAACCACTTTCATGCTCATGGCCGACCACCATAGGAGGCTGCCGACCAGTTTTCTGTCTGCAGCCCAAAAAAGTAGCTGGCCGACCAGAAAAAGTGGTCGGCCGACCACTTGACTTGGAAACCTCCAGTTTTCTGACATTTGTCCTCCAAATAGTGTCTTATCTTTTATAAAGGTTCCAGCTTCGTGGTTCTCTCATTCCAACTTAGTTTTGCACCAAAATGGAGGCGTTTCTCATCCAAAATCTCACAAATTGGATTGCTTCCTTGGATGGCTCAGAAAAGGTGAATTTCCGGGATTTTGGCATAAATGCACTATTCACGCTGAGCCGCACCCCGATGCGTTTTTCGTTTCTTCATGCCGCGACAAAGTTTTGGAACCCGGTAACACACGTCTTTAGCTTTGGCGAACAAGAGATGTGTCCCACTTTCGAAGACTTTCAAGTTCTGATGGAGTCTGAACGCTCGGAAGAGATTTTGCCACAATTCCGCTTTGGCCACGTCTAAGCCTTAGGATGGATGTGTGGGCTCACTTTGCATGATGCTCGGTCATTGACTCACGATGGTGTGCTGGATATCCCCAGCTTGATTCGTCGATTTTCTGATGCCGGTGACCGCGGCGATCATGACTGGCAGGGTTATCGGCGACATGCACTTTGCTTGTGCATGTTGTCTCATTTCTTGCTTGCCCCAGGCTCTGGTGGGTTTAGCACTCGTTTGATTGAAGTTGCCGAGGGCTTAAGAGAGGGCAAGAGCTGCATCGCCATGTCATTGGCTGAGACATTGATAGGCTTGGACGCTTTTCATCGCCGGGAGATGGCTAGCTTGGCGGGCAGTCCACTACTATTGCAGGTAATGTTTCCCACCCCATCTCACATATATTTCTCACATCACTCGGCCCTCAGGCTCGGTTTTTCTCTCAAAACCCTTTTCTCACTTTTTCTCTCAACGTACACCTCTCTATTCTTTAATCTCTCATTTTTCATCCCTTCCCAGGTGTGGTTAATGGATAAGTTGAAGGTTGTGGACTCCTGTCCATCATATTCAGCTCGCAGCTATTTCTTCCGACGACGTCTAGTCGATGCCCCTAACGAGGGATGGTGGTGCAACTGGATATGCAGTTTGTCCGCAGACCGCATTGCCTGGCGTTGCCCTTGGCTCAATCTGCCGGTGATGAGCTACAGCATGTCCCGATAGACCGAGATTCAGTTGATTGGCATGACACACTGTGTGTTCTATTTTCCTTTCCGGTTCTGGCGTCAGTTCTGACATGATCAGACTTGCCCGGCAAAGGGGACAGAGTACCTTGCTGCGTTTCCAGTCCGAGGCACGCAGCTGGCTCGGTATGCCACAGCATGGAGGACTAGAGAGCTTCTGGCCCCCGCTCCGACTTTTAGTTATACTCTCTCTGATGAGTGTATAGCTTGGCTCTTTGATGAGGTGCAGATTGGGCCTACTTTGATGTCAGAGGCTTCGACCAGCTCTGGGAGGGGGCGCAAGAACACCTGACTTATCCATGCCCCGAATTTATTGCTTTATCAGTACTTTCAAGTTTTCTTTATGAATGTAATAAAAATCAACTTCAATTTGTATTCAAGAGTAGGAGAACTCTGTGTTGAAATCAATGAAATTGAAGGTTGTGGGTACTGAAAATTTTCCGTTTGGTCTAAAAATGGTCTAAGTTGTAAAAAGATTAATTTGAACAGAATCAACTTTTATCAAAACTTTTCAAAACCATTTTCGATATGGATCAGAACTGGACATGCCTGAGATCTGTCACTGAGATGCACAACCCTGGATTCCAGCAACTGGAAAGTTGCCCCTAGTCTGAATAGCACTGCACTGGAGATCACAACCGAGCTTTTGGATGCAGAATAGACAAAGATGACCAATCATGATCACATGGACAAAGTTGATCGGGGAAGTATTTATGGCTGGACTTCAGAGTGAAGTTGCCTACGTATCCCAAAGATAGGAATCAAGCCTTACATAGTTCGGCTTGGGTTCACTCATGTATTAACACTCTCCTTTTGCGCTCTACCTTTTGCCAGGGCCGCCCTTTGCGGGTTTTCAACCTTGCGAGCTCAGTTTTTATAATTTCAAAATTTTCATGCTCTAACTTTTGCCTAGGTCGCCCTTTCGGGTTTTCGGCCTAGCGAGCCACTCAGGGATAATATTTCTTCAACTTGTCCATGTTGATCGGTTGGGAGAACTCTAGGCCATCTAGGTCCATCAAAACGACAGCTCCACCTGACCAGATAGACTTGATGATATAAGGACCAGTCCAATTAGGTCTGAACTTACCCCTAGGGTCGTGAATGGGAGCTCGGTTGTCTTTGAGCACTAGATCCCCTTCCTTCAAATTCCTGGACTTAACCTTCTTGTTGAAAGCCCTGGCAATTCTTCATTGATAACCCTGAACATGGTACAGTGCTTTCAGCCTTCTCTCGTCAAACAGCATGAGTTTTTCGAACCTGCTTTGCTGCCAATCTACCTCATCTATCTGACACTCAACCAATACCTGTAATAACGGAACCTCAATTTCGATAGGCAAAATAGCCTCCATTCCATAGTCCAAGGAATACGAAGTCGCCCCAATAGAAGTTCGAATTGAAGTCCGGTAGCCCCACAGAGCAAATGGCAACTTATCTGGCCAATCCCGATAGGTTTCCATCATCTTCTGCAGAATGTGCTTGATGTTCTTGTTGGAGGCCTCAACTGCTCCGTTGGTCTGCGACCGATATGTGGATGACTTGTGAAAAGCCACGTTATACTTGTCCAACAAGCCGATCACCTCTTTTTTGAAGTGGGAACCATTATCTGAAATGATCTCGTTTGGGACCCCGTAGCGACAGATGATGTTATTCCTGATGAACTTAGCGACATGCGAAGCCTTCAACACCGTATAAGATTGGGCCTCAACCCACTTCGTGAAGTAGTCTATCGCTACCAAAATGTACTCATGCCCATTGGACCCTTTCGGAGTGACAGCTCCAATCACATCAATCCCCCAGACTGAAAACGGCCATGGCGAAGTCATGTTGTACAGCTTTGACGGCGGAATGTTCATGCGGTTGGCGTGGATCTGACATTTGTGGCATCGCCGAACAAAGCCAATACAATCCTCCTCCATGGTGGACTAGTAATAACCCTGTCTAAGGATCTTCCGGGCTAGCATTACCCCGTTCATGTGCGCTCCGCACTCTCCTCCATAGATGGCCTCCATCAGGCGCTTCGATTCTTCGGCATCAACACACAGCTTATGCATCCCGAGATGACCTCTCTTGTACAGTTTACCCCCGCAGATGATGAACTGAGTAGCCATTCTTCGAATTGCCCTCTTATCTTTGGCATTTGCCCCTGGTGGATACACTTCCTTTTCCAAGAAGTTCCAAACGTCGTAGTACCAGGGATTCTCATCTTGTGCCTCATCTATGGTAGCAAGCAGCTCGTAGGCCGACACAAATTTTTGTTCAATGATGATCGGATGCATCCAGACTCCAAAAGGAATGTCTATTATAGAAGATAGAGTTGCTAATAAATCTGCGAACCTGTTGTTCTCTCTTAATAGATGGGCGAAATTCAGCTTCTCAAACCGAGGAATCAACACGTCCAAGGTCTGGTGATAAATTCTCGTCTTTTCTTCTTTGACCTTCCAATCTCCTTTAGCTTGAGATACAACAAGGTTCGAGTCTCTGATGACGTCCAACCGTTTTGCCCCTAGTTCTAAGGCGGCTTCTAAACCGACAATACATGCCTCATATTCTGCTTCATTGTTCAATACTTTGAACCGGAGTTTGAATGCTAAAGGTATGCGAGAATTGTCGGGTGCTATCAGCAACACCCCTATCCCATACCCGTATTGGTTTGACGCTCCGTCAAAGTACATCGTCCAAGTTTCATCTTCGACATGTAGAATGGCCTCATCTGGGAATAGGTACTCAACTGCTTCATCCCCTTCAACTAGGTGATCAGCTACGAACTCCGCTACTGCTCTCCCTTTTACTGACTTGCGCGTCACATACTTCAGATCGAATTCGGAAAGAAGAAGCAACCAACGGACTAGCCTACCCGTAAGTGCCGGTTTCTCGAAGAGATATTTGATGGGATCTAATCTCAAAACCAGTATTAAGAAGTGAGCTAACAGGTAGTGCCGCAGCTTCCTGGTAGCGCATACCAAGGCTAGACAAGCCTTCTCCAGCGGAGTGTAGTGGGTCTCGTATTCCAGCATTTTCTTGCTCAGGTAGTAGATAGCTCTCTCCACTTTGTCCTCAGACTCCTGTGCGAGCATGCAGCCCATTGTAGTTTCAGTCACTGAAAGGTACAGAATCAACGGTTTCCCCGGCTCAGGCGGTGATAACACAAGCGGGTTCTGTAAATATTGTTTGATTTGTTCAAAAGCAGCTTGGCATTGGCCGTTCCATTGGAATTTCTTTCATTTCTTTAGGAGACCAAAGAGTGGTTCACAAGTCAAGGTTAATTTAGCAATAAACCGTCTTATGATTTGTACTTTACCCAGAAAGCCTCGCACCTCCTTTTCAGTCCTCAGTGGGGGCATTTCTAAGATGGCCTTGATTTTGGAAGGATCGACCTCGATACCTCTCTGTGTGATCAAGAACCCCAACATTTTCCCTGCTGTAACACCGAATGTACACTTCTGAGGATTCAGCTGCAGCTTATACCCTCTGATCCGTTGAAAGAACTTTTGCAATGCGGTGTAGTGGCCCTCTCTTTCCTTGGACTTGACAATCATGTCGTCCATGTACACCTTAACCTCTTTGTGGATCATGTCGTGCAATATTGTGGTCACAGCCCGTTGATATGTAGCCCCAGCATTCTTCAGCCCAAACGGCATCACCCTATAACAATAGGTTCCCCACGGGGTGGTGAAAGCAGTCTTCTCCCGGTCTTTGGGTGCCATCAATATCTGATTGTAGCCTGAAAAATCGTCCATGAATGAGAGCAATGCATGCCCAGCAGTAAAGTCCACTAACTCATCGATATGCGACAGAGGAAAGTCGTCCTTCTGACTCGCTTTGTTCAAATCCCTGAAATCCACACATACCCAAATTCTGCCGTCCTTCTTCGGCACTGGAACTATATTGGCCAACCAAGTTGGGTATTCGGATACCAGCAGGAACCCTGCGTCAATTTTCTTGGTGACCTCTTCTTTGATCTTGAGAGCTCAATCTGGGCGGATCCTTTTGAGCTTCTGCTTAACAGGTCAGGCCTCTGGGTCAAGAGGGATCCGGTGCTGTACAATCTCAGGATCGATTCCAGGCATGTCTTCGTAAGACCACGTGAAAACATTTTTGAAATCTTTTAACAAAGCGACTAAGCGCTCGCGCTCCTCCGAAGACAACGTGGAACCAATCTGGACCAGCTGCGGGTCCTTCTCAGTACCAATGTTAATTTGGGTGATTTCATCAACCAAGGGTTTAACAAACCTCTCCTGCTCTTGATCAAGCAAATATTGCAAAACTGGGGGAATTTCTTCCTCGTCGTTTTCATCAAAATTTTGAAAATCCTGATTCATGCAATAAATTAAGGGCACAGAAAAGTAATCGAAGGCCACAGCCGCATCATTCTCATTAAGCACTTCCAAGTCGCCTGATTCCTCTATTACAACAGACTCAAAGGAAAAAGAAAAAGACGATCTAGATAGGACTGTGGCATCCGAGTTATCACTCCCAGGAATACCGAACTCAGACTCATACGAGCTAGAACCTGATTCCGACTTACAAGACTCAGTGGAATCAAATTCCGGCTCACTACCTGACCCGGTGCTGTTCGATAAGAAGCCTTCCTCGTATTGCCAGACGAGGGAGGGTGCAATGGATGCATCCAAAATGTTTGAAGGTGGGTTCACAGCCATTTCATTGCCAATCATGGACACTGAGAGGTCATCCCCCAAGCACTCATGTACGATCGGAGGATCTGAAAGTAGACAAGCCAGTGCTATCCCCATTTCAATCTCTGCGCCCTCGGAAACCTCCTCTTTGTACTGTTTAGACTTAGCTATCGGGTCTGTTTGCTCCTCGGCAACATCATCCTCAGACAATTGCAAGTCAAAGAAGATCTCGAACCCCGGCAAGCGTCTCCTCTCTGCATTCAATCATGGCTCTGGGAAGCCGCAGAACAGGAAGTCCTCCCTCTCCCGGACAAAGCGTCCGTTCAGGGTACCCTGAATAGGTCGATGCATCAATCTCAAAATGCTTCCCCGTCTGCTTAGCTCTGGCCCTTCCGGCCATTTCTTTGCCTTTCCTCACCCAGTCCTCCTCGGTAGGCAGGTAACCTAAACCAAAGGTATGTGGGTTATGCGGCACTTCGGCCGATGCTGCAACGCCTTTTCGACCACTTTTCCCTAATCCCATCCCGGGGATGTGCTGGAGTTTGTTCATGAGGTACATAGATTGTGCACTGACATATAACCCCTCGTCGATAGCTAGTATGTTCTGTACGACCCGGGCCTCAGCTAGGGTGAACCTTGATAGGAACACATCCTCCGCACCATGTTTGATCTCCAACACTGGCGTAGAAACCTCTGGTGGCGGATGGATTGAAGAATTCCCAAAAACTATGGTCACCCCCTTCCCGTGGGGGTACTTCAACACCTGGTGGAGGGTAGAAGAGACTGCCTTTACCTGGTACAACCACGGCCGCCCTAGGAGTAGATTGAAAGTCACGGGAACGTCCAAGACATGAAAGTCAATATCGTGTTGTCCTGGACCAACCTTAGTCTGAATCTGCACAGTCCTCATCACTTCTCTGCTAGTATTGTCATATGCCCGAATCACCTGGGCAGTAGGTATAAAGTCCACGGGCTTCAACCCGATTGCATATGCCGTCCTCGACGGACATACGTTGATGGTGGATCCTGTATCGACAAGAACTACTGGTACCCATTTGTCTTTACACTCCACAGAGATGTAGAGTGGTTTGTTATGGTTTGAGCCCTCAGGCGGCAACTCTTTATCAGTGAAGGTCAACGTCGGGGAAGCTCTTCCTGGAAAAACCAATCCTACGAGCTGCTCAGGCGTGGTATCGATCGAAAGTTTAGCCCTGTCCATTGCAGAAAGGACAGCTTGTCTGTGTACCCTTGAAGCCATAAGCAGTCCCCAGATGGAGATATCTGCTTGTATCTTCTTAAGCTGTTTCAGCACAGCCTCCTCTTCGAGTAGTTTCTCCTTCTGCCTTTTCGCTTCCTTGTCTTTTCCGGACGTCTCTGGTTGATCTAGATGTGGGGACTTGAAATACCGCCCACTTCTAGTCATGTGGTCAACCTCTCCAGTATACCAGGTATCATCTGGTCGGTTGTTCCTCCAATCCTCGTCTGTGTGGGCAAGACATAGGTCATCATCTTCCCACTACATCCCGTCGGCCATCGACAAGCAACTATTCGGTTCTGTTGCGACTACTACTGCGCGCACAGCATATTCCATCCCCTTGGGGGCTTTGGCCTTTCTAGCCTTCTTCAGATCTTCAATCTTTTCCCGCTCAAACTGCTTCAGCGTAGCTTGCTGTTCAATATCCTCTGTACTCGAAATGCTCTGATCCCGAACAAAATTCTTAACACCGGTGCTCTCTAGCGGTTGCTCTTGATTCCCGGCCATTCCAGCCATTGTTGATGATATTCTAACCCCTGATTGCCCCCAGTCTGGCTGAAGTTCTTCAATAGCATTCGGCTCGTCACTGAGCCACCCGATAGTTTCTGCTGACCCATCTAAATCAAACCAATTGACAGTCACGTCTCCCGGATCCTGTTCATTGAAGAATTGAAGGTTGGCTATGTCCTCTTCCAATTCTGTTAGGTCATATAGCCCCTAATTAGGTCCATTCTCTCGAACGACATAGATCTCTGCCCCAACCGGTAGTTCCATCCTTGACTTAATCTGCCCCGTTGGTGTAATGTAACCGCTCGGGTTGTACACAAATCTCACAGATCCCTCAGGCTCTGAATAATCATTTCCATCTGCTCTCGCAATCATCCTGGTTCCATCTTTGATAGTCACCACCACCGGCTCAGGTTGGGTTTGGGAGATGTCCAGTATGCACAAATCCGTGCTTTCTAGAATGAACACCTCCGGCTTGGGTAGGTGAGAAGGGGTGATATATATGTTAGGGTCGTATGACACAACCCCAGTTTGGATTAGGTTAATGCGTTTGGGAGGTGGAGCTTGGTTATGTGGTGGGAGAGGGTTGGTTGTGACGTTTGGTTTTTCCAGAGGTGCGATCACCTTATTGTCAACGAGATCTTGGATATCGTGACGCAGTCTAAAGCACTGGTCGGTGTCGTGACCATGCTGTTGATGATAGGCACAGTACTTAGCTGGGTTATGGGAGGGAGAAAGTTTTTCTGGCAAGGGCCGTGGCTCTAGGGGTTTCAAGTGCCCTTTCTTGATCAAAACCCCCCAAAGCTTTGGATAGGAGCATGTATAGTGAGGTGAAGGTTTTTTGACCTCTGGGCACATATCTAGCTGTTTGTGAGCTACTACCGGACGCACCGGTGAATGGGGTAGCTGTGAGGGTTTTGGGAGTGGTGGTGGTGACCATTTCGACATCTGAAGTTCTGCCAGCTGCAGCACTACTTGTGTCTGCATTTGTACCGCGGTTGAATGCCCTCTTGGGCTGCTCTCTCTCATTATCAATGAGGCCTTGTTTCATGGCATCCTCTATTTGCACCCCAATCTCATGTAAATCTGCAAAGGTGGGTATGGGGAGGACGATCATCTTTTGCATGAGTTTGGGCTGGAGGTTGCGCACAACCATTCGTATCTGATCTTTGTCCACAGGCCTGATGGTCATCATCAAGGCTTTGGCCCTCCAACGGGTTACGAAGTCGGAGAAGCTCTCTTTCGGTTCTTGCCTTGTTGTCTCGAGATCACGAGTTGTGACCTCGATTTGCGTGTTATAAGAGTATTGAGCTATGAAGGCCTCAGCCATCTCCTCCCAATTCCTCTTAACGGAGTCCTCAAATTTTGCATACCAAATAGCCGCTACACCCGACAGGGTCCGGCCAAACAAAGAAAGCTTCTGTAATTTGGAGAGGCCCATCAGCCTTAAGATGTCTGAAAACAGCCACAAGTGCACCATGGGATCCCCAGAACCATCAAAATGGTCAATATGTGGCATCTTAAACCGGTCCGGCAGCGTCATGGCCGAGTCGGTGTATCCATCCTCAATATCCGGAATGGATTTCACGCCTTGAGACTTCTTGAAAAGCTTTTCAAGCTTGCTCACTTTTAGTGCCGTGGGGTCCACTTCGAACTCAAAGGAAGAATCTGGTAGGTTGGTGGGTGCGGGTGCCTTGGACAGCTGGGGTAGGATTGGGGGCGGAGCCGGCTCTGTGGGGATGTCCGTATCTTTCTGGACGTTAGCTACCTCCCCAAGTATTGGAACTCTTGGTGGGGGAGGAACTTGATGTGAAACAGATGCTCCAGTCTCCTGTTGTAGCCTGGTAATTACCTCTGCCTGTTAGGCCATAACCTCTGCCTGGCATGTAGCAAATTCTGTTTGACGGGCAGCATCCTACTGCATGGTTTTCATACTTTCCTGGAGCTGACGTATCATATCTTCCAAGCCTGCCATATTGTGCTGATCTAACTGAATAACCGGTATATCTGCCTCTGCAATAGAAATTGAGACCTCAGCCTGACTATTCAAGGACCACTGATCTAGCAACCTTTGTACTGATACACTGCGCCTTTTTGACCTCCGTCTAGTAACCGGGGGTAAAGAAAGAAAAACTACTTGTCTGTCTATCAGATCCCTGGATCGATTGAGTCTTCGACCTCTGACCCAGAGTGCTCGGGGAATATCTGCCTGGTCGGATGCAATTATGCTAAACTACCTTGCAAAAAGATAAATAAAGTATAATAAGGAAATAAACAACCAAAACGCGCAGTGTGCTATGTTATGAACTGAATAAATTAAAGACAACACACAGTTGGCCTGACAACACACAGTCGGCATAACAACACACAGTCGGTATTTGTAAGCTGAACACACTATCCTTAACTCTGATCACTGTGCCCCAAATTGCTGCCCCAAAACTGAATCTGATACCCTCAGGTAAAACTGATTCTCCAAATATTGATGCCCTCAAGCCTAATACCCAGACTTGCAAACTAATATACGCAACCCCTATGGAGGCACACTCTTAACAGCACATAACAAGCAAGTGAGAGCCAAAAACACCCCTATGTTGGGGTAGGGTTTCCCTGTCCTATTTTGTCAGGAGCTAGGGTTTCACTATGCACACAGCGGTTTCAAACAACCTGCAATCGGGTAAGCAACCTGTCCTAATTTGGAATAGTCACTATGGATTTCAATATGCACTAGGTTGAATGGTCAAAAAGGGTGCCTCGGTAAAAACCGAGGTTTGTATTCCCGTCGTGGCAGAGCCCGCAACCGGTCAGCCTTATGGCACGCTTCTCAAAGCGAGCCTTCGGCAAACTGTTCAGGAATAGCATACGGCAAACACGGTGTCCTAGGCGCACCAATGCAAATGCAATGCAAAGAGACACATAAGTGTAGTCAAAACAAGATATCATGAGTTCGAGTCAAGTTCTCTAACTCCCCAGCAGAGTCGCCAAAAACTGTGGACTTGCCTTGAACGTCCCGGGCTCTGCTCGCAAAAATGGCGCGGGATTCCGTTTTGTCCATTGGGCTTACTACAGTTCGGACTCAAATGTCACGGTTCTGAATCTAATCTTACAATGTGCGATGTAAGACCGATAAATCACCAAAGAGTCCAAATCCAACAAATCGTTTTGAAAAATTGATTTTATAAAGAAGTGCCAAACATGGACTGCTTTGCCAGATATAGAGTCGCTACCTAAATATTTTATTTTGGGGGAATTTAGGAAATCCTGACTCGTACCTAAGGCCACGTGTCCATCATCACCAAAGTTGCCTCGGTTCGGAAACTTGGGTACAATTGGGGAAGGTCATTTAATGAGCACCCCCGCTCGCCCGATCAAAGATCGGCCTGTACTAAGCATGATATCTTGTTTTTGAAAACACATGTGTTCTTATTCCGGTTAATTAGCTAATCTTACTATGTGATACGCACAGCAAACAAGTATAGACCAGATCACCTAATTTGGAACAAAACATTGTATATTCATTTGAAAATGGTTTGAAGTTTGCTACTCGCAAGTAGGCTAAAATGCGGATTTCAATGAATTGTTCCAATTCAAGTAATCCAACCTTCACCCACAGGCATTCAGGCAGTTAATCAACTAAGCAGTTAGCCTCATGGTAAGCATGCTTTCATGGCAACATTAACACACATGCAATATGCTAAAGCGTAAACACTCACAATATACTCCGAGCCAAAACAAAGAACTAGTTAGAAATCAATGCATGATCGTAGTTCATGTTAAGATGGCTAATGCAACACATGCGAAAATGCAACTAAAATAGGCTCAGCTATTCTAGAATGTCATATGAAATGCAACTTGGTACATGTATTCAAATTGGAATTGAAATACAATGCAGTTAGTATGATGCGCCGAGCTCGGTGCATGCAATACAGATGAATGGATGAACGCATGCGAACATAAGGTATGCTAAATGAAATATGCCCTAAAACTAACCATCGTAAGCTGTTAAGTAAAAGTGAGAAAGAAATGGAGGTTGGAAGACATGCATCACACACACACACGCTTATTACAACAATACGCCCTCTCGAAAGAGGGACCGAATAAGAAGCTAACTAGCTAATCTAAGCTAATTAAACTAATTATTACATAACAAATTAATTAACTAATCCTAGCTAATTAATTATTACAGAACAAACTGAATAGCTAACGCATTAACTAATTAAAGTACAAACTAAAGCAAAAGCAAGCTATCTAAGCATGGCAGCTAAGGAAAGCAGTAAATCAGGAGCCTTAGAGGGAGAGGAATGCATGCAAGCCCGGTCGCCTCATTCGGAAATCCAATGTGATGCCCCGATTTGCCTTTGTTTTCATCTGTCCTCAGAACTCTGCACCAAGCTCCAGAAAGATGAAACTCCACCTAGGGAAACCTGTGGGAGGGTGGTTGACCACTTTTGGTCTCTCTAGACACCTGCCGACCGCTTTTGGTTGTTGAAAAAAATAGAAAAGTGGTCGGCCAGCTAGTTTTTCTGGCTGGCCGGCCAATTGTTGCTGCTGAACTGTAATTTGCTACAACAGAGTGCAAGAAAGGGCATGGCAATGTATTTGCAAGATATGTGTGCACAACCACCCCTCCCTATCATGTCATGAACTCAAGGGGGTGTGGTTCTCGACCCTCGGGCCACCAATCGCGCATTTCAATGCATGATGGCCGAGAGGCGAAGTTGCACAATTCAATGTAAAATGAATGCACAATTAAACACATAAAGCCTAGAACTCTATCATGTATGATCAAGAGCGTCGGCGACCGAGAATTGGGGCACGTTTTATCACTTGAAGTATGAAACATTCCTCGTTCCTCATGTTTGGACTAACACCTATTCCAAACAACAATGCAACACATAACATGGCATACACAATGCGACTCAAGCATGCAAACATGGGAGGGAGAAGCATGCAAACATGCAATTAACATACTAGCATACACAATGCTCATGAACTACATGGCATACACAATGCAAATGGTAACTAGCATACACAATGCAATGACAAACATGGCATACTCAATGCAATATGATCATGGCATACATAATGCGAAGCAAGAGCATGGCATGCGTAATGCAAACAACAACATAACATGCACGATGCAATGTGACATGGCATACACAATGCTCAATGGGCTTAAACCGAATGTGGGTAGACCTTAGCCATGCCAAAACAGAGGCCATAATGCTAAAACGAAGGCACCGAAAAAACATACAAGCATGCATGCCAATTGGCTCACCAATTAAGGCACTAAGGTGCAACTCTCAAGAACACTTAAAGAGTGAAAAACATGGAAGTGTAGCAACACTAAGTGCACTGAAATGAGGTAAGAATTGATGCCAAATCATTCAAACAACACAAGTATGGCATGCTAGGGTCCTTAAAGCATGAAGCTAGTAAAGAGGACTACAAAAGAGGCATGCAATACATGGCACAAATGCATGAACTAAGCATGGACAGAGCTCAAGTAGATCAAAATAAGGACCTAAACATGCTGAGACGAGGGCTCAAAGGCCTAAGCATGCAAGCACACAAGCTAAGGCATAAACTAGGCAACAATGCATAACACTCAAAGGCACTTAAAGCATGATTGAGGTAGGAACATGGCAATGCTAAATGCTCTAAAATGTCATGTTAGGTGGTGCCAAATCATGTACACAACATAAATGAAGCATGCAATAGTGCTCAAAGCTTGAGGCAAGCAAGAGCATTTGTACTACAAGTATACAAAACATGAAGCATGTGGCAAAGGCAACCCAAAACAGTCCTAGAACATGTCAAAATGAGTCTAAAGCATGCATGGAAGGAAGCCAAAACAAGCTAGTATGAAGGGCATAAGGCATGATGCATACAAGGCAAATAAGGTGGATTACACTACACCTATTAAGACCAAGCATGGGATGACTCGACCAATAAAAATCAGAGTTATATCATGGAAAAATAACCCCAAAAACACATTGAAATGATGGCTCGCGAGCTAAGGCATGAAGGCATACGTAATAATTCATGTTAAGGCATAAAGGGGCAAACCCTCTAACGCATTGAATGAGTGACAAATGTGAATGCATGGCCATGAAACATGGACTAAAATCACATAATAAATGATGCCAAATCATTAAAATAGTCCAAGTAATGCATACTAGTGGACTTGATGCACAAAGCTAACAAGCTAGAATGAACCAATGCTATACAAAGCAAGTCATGCATGGCCAAAACAACTAAAATTAGACCTTAAATATGGTAAAACATGAACAAAATCTTCTTTAAGTTAAGCCAAAAGCATGCTAAAAAGACATGTCAAAGCATGATGCATGTTAGGCTATTTCATGGAATTGCATTACAAGTGCATGGAGCATGCAAGGGCCAACCAAACCAAAACAGAGTCATGACATGGTAAAATATCACCAAAAACATGCTGAAATGGAAAGAAAACAAGCTAGAATGACATGCTACTTCATGAAGCATACAAAGCTAGTTTGTGTGATTTACACTACAAGTGTATTAACCATGCATGGAGTGACCAAGTCCAGAAAAAATAGTGGTATGCCTCAGCAAAATAACCACAAATACAAGCTAAGATATGGCCAACAAAAGCTTAACAAAGATGCTCAAACATGAGGCATATGAAGCAAGTAAACAAGATACAAGGAGAGGGGATGACCCTCTCCTATTTAAGACACCAAAACCACCTTTCCACCACTGAAAATCCTCTGGATTTCAGTGGTAGAAAGGTCATGCAAAGGCTTCAACAAGAGCCTAAAGGGATGGCTCAAAATAAGGCCTAACAAGGCCTAAGAGGGGGTAAATCACCCCAAACGAAAAAGTGACCTAAACAAAGATCTTAAGCATGCAAAAACAGAACTTTTTCTCGTTAAGAGTTAAGCTTAAAAACGTATGCAAGAAGGGCTAAAAGCTTAAGCAAGAAAAGGGGATTTAAAGGTCAAATACTCACCCTTGAAGACCTCCTTTATAACTGCAACTCCAACAGGTTCTTTAAGCTTAAACCAGTCCAAGAACACCAAAAACAACCCTTTAGCACCTCAGCAACCAAAGAAAGGTGTTTGAGTGTGTGTTTGTGTACAAAAGTGAGACAAATCTACACTTTAAGGCACAAAACAAGAGAGAAATAAAGACGTATCGATATAGATTATATGTATGGCTCAAGGAAGTTTTTTCTGAACCTAGAGGAGGGAGGAGGAGCCTCCCTCTTATAGAAACTAAAAGGCAAAGCTTCTTGGAGAAGTTAAGCTTAAAACAAATCCCTCCATACACGTGTATGGAGGATAGCTCTAATGTCCTCTAGCTATGCCAGCTGGAAGAAAATATCTCCAAAAAGGTGTCAAAAAGCAGCCGACCACTTGAAGTGGTCGGCCTGCTACTTAAAGTGGTCGGCCGACCACTTTAAGTGGTCTTCCAGAGCAACAACTAGTTGGCCATAGGTGGGAGAGGTCTAGAGCATGAAAGAAGACTAGTGGTGTGGTGGCCGACCAGAAAATGTGGCCCAAGGACCAAGCAAGCCAGTTATCCGACTAGAAAACTGGCTGGCAGAAGGAAAAGTGGTCTCCAAAGAGAAAAGTGGTCTCCCACCCTTGTACGACCTTCCAAACAAGGAAAACAAGGTTTGTACAAAAAAAAAACCAAAACGAATGCAAGACGAGAGATCGGGAGACAAAGCACGCGGCCGAAAGCCCTAAAAACTAGCTGACGAGCACCAAAAGTGGTTATGCAATCACAAAAGTGGTCTCCCGGACCACAGTGTTCCTCTAGGTAGAGGCAACAAGGTGCGGTTCAAAAATCACGCAAAACGGAGAACGTTAAGTGGTCCCGAGACAAGGCGCGCGACCAAAGGCTCCAAAAATCGAAAACTAGTCTCCAAACGGGAAAAGTGGCCTACGACCACAAAGAGATGGTCTACAAGACCACTCCCTCCCTCCGGGAAAAGAAAACAAGATTCGGTCCACAAACCAAGCCGAAGCACAAAAGAGTTCAGAGGCCCGGAGGCAAGGCTCTCAGCCAAAACTCTGGAGACTCGAAACGAGCACAACATGCACCATCACCGAGCGCTCAATCGATGACGTCTGAGTCTTAAGGTCGGTCAAAAATGGGGTGTCTACAGTTATGTTTTCTTACTGTGTTGCAAAACTCATGACATGTATTTTTGTTGCTTTACCGTTTTATGCCAGGTTTTGGCGAGGAAATAATTGAAGCTAAAATGGAGTTGACCCTAACGTAGAGCCTTGGCTAACTTGAAACCCTGATTAGAGCCGAATAAATTTTATTATTTTATATAATAGTTATTAAGGACTTTATAATTTCATTTGATGTTTTATTTGGATAATTTTAAGTTTTTATTTATTGTTGTTTGAACCTTTGGTTATATATGAGAGTTGGAATGTCCAATTAAGATGTCAACTTTTTGATTTATTAAGTCATTTTGTTTATTTAATTTCCCTTGATGTTCCAAAAATTTGGGGCGTCACAGTAGAACCGTTCGCAAGTGCTGCTCATGGGCCTCTGGTGACTTGGAGTATATGAGGATGTCGTTAATGAAAACGATGACGAACTCATCAAGATAGGGTTTGAATACTCGGTTCATGAGGTCCATGAAGGCTGTTGGAGCATTTGTGATGCCAAAAGGCATGACGAGAAAATCGTAGTGCCCATAACGGGTTTTGAAGGCAGTCTTTTCGATGCTTTCCGTTTTGACTTTTAGTTGGTGATAGCCAAATCGCAAGTCGATTTTTGAGAATATTTGGGCGCCTTGAAGTTGATCGAACAAGTCATCAATTCATGGTAGAGGGTACCGATTCTTGATGGTGACCTTGTTCAACTCCCAATAATTGATGCATAATCTCATTGTGCCATCTTTTTTCTTTACGAACAATACTGGAGCTCCCCAGGATGAGGTACTAGGTCGAATGAAACCTTTGTCCAGGAGTTCCTGGAGTTGAGTCTTCAGCTCTTTCAATTCTATTATCGATATGCGATAAGGAGCTTTTGATATTGGTTGTGTGCCAGGTTGGGTTTCAATGGTGAATTCGATTTCCCGATCAACCGAGATACCGGGTCGATCTTCAAGAAAAACATCCGGAAATTCTCGTACTACGGGGATCACATCTACGGTGGGGGCCTCTTTTTGTGTATCAATCACATAACAAATATAACTACCACAACCCTTTCTTAGAAGTCGTTGGGCTGTCATGGAGGATATAATACAGGGAGGGTTGGAAACTCCAGTCCTATCAAAGACAAGCTCGGGTTTGTTTGGTAACCTGAGGGAGACCTTTTTGGCTTTACAATCAATAGAGGCGTGGTTGGCAGCCAGCCAATCCATACCTAAGATCACATCAAAGTTCCTAACGCGGAGAGGAATCAAGTCTACACATAAGGTTTTGCCTTTTAAGGATATAGTATATGATCTGTACACCTCAGTACTACAAGCAAAATTACCAGAAGGGAAAGACACAGACAATATATATCCCAAGGGTTCGAGTGTTGATGCCAACTTGGCAGCAAAGTATGGTGCAACAAAAGAATGAGTTGACCTAGAGTCAATAAGGACATGAGCTAAATGACCATAGATAGAAAGTATACCTGACACAACGTTTTCGGTAACTTCTGGTTTTCCAAGTACCAAGGCAAAAGCCCTTCCTTGGCCTTTTTGATCCTTTCTCTCTCCTCCAGGTCCTGCGAGTTTTTTGACTGGGCCAGAGGGGCTAGCTGTAGAATTGGTCAGCTTTGGACAATCCTTCAGCAAGTGACCAACTTGATCGCATTTAAAGCATGCTCCCGTGTCTCGATGGCATTGTCCCCAATGAGCCTTTCCACAAGTAGGACAAATTGGAATAGTGCTACCTCGGGGGTTGGTAGAACCTTGATTGCCTGAACTGTTTGTGCCCACATTCACCTTTTTGAGAGGCGCAACACTAGGTCTTCTGTTGTCTCTTTCCCAAAATCATTTCTTTTGGCTTGGTTCCCCGGAATGCGAGGCTTTAATCCCCTTTTTGGCAATGTACGCTGGTCTACTATTTCTGCATAGGGTGTCAATTTCAAAACCTCGAGCCTATCTTTAATTTCAGCATCCAATCCTACTTCGGAATTTTCTTACTTTTCGAGTTTCGATGGGGATGACGTATGTCACAAACCGAGCGAGTTGTGTGAACTTGCTCTTGTATTCGGCCACCGTCATGATTCTTTGCTTTAGATGTTTGAATTTTGATGTCTTTTGTTCCCGTAATGAATCTGGGAAGTATTTTTTTGTAAAATACTTCCAAGAATCTTGCCCAAGTCGCAATTTCTTCTTTCTCCAGAATAAGAAGCCACCATTCCTGTGCATTATCTTTGAGAGTAAAAGTGGCGAAAGTTACCTTCTGTCTCTCAGTGCAGGGTAAAGTGCGAAAAATCTTTTCCATGTCTTTCACTCAAGCGTCCGCTACCATTGGGTCTGGACCGCCGGTAAATGTGGTGGGTTTCAGATCTTAGAACTGTTTTATGGTAACTAGCTCTTCTCGTCGTTCCAGCATCCCATTGTTGATGTTAGTCTGCAAGGCTTACAAAAAGCTAGTAACCGCACTTCCCATGATTCTTTTCATCGATTCAATGCCACTGACTGATGACTCGCTTCCGTTACCATTATTGGTCATTCTACAAAGTAATAAACGAGGCATTACATCCATAATGCAGCATACCTATAAGCATGTATAACGCAATCTATATCTATATAAAATACCAACTTCACTATTTTTACAATTAATATTATATCTTTATTTCAAAAGTCAAAATATGTTAGTGTCTTATCCCTGTGGTACAACAACACAAAAACAAAAAAAAAAAAACAACAAAAATGGATTAGAACACATCATGGTTAGCGTACAAAAAGGTTTTCTTCTACCAAATCTAGAGTGGTGAGTCAAACGAGCCAAACAACCATGGGAAGTAGCGTTGCATAAAAAGCTCAAATTCCCATCCTAACTGGACCACACCAAAACACATTCACGCTGCCTGGATTATGAAAATGGGGACGGACTGTATGTATCCCAAAAATGCTCGATCAACAATTCAGCTGGGTGTCTTGATATATGACAAGTCATTATTAAAGTCAACATCTTGAATATTAATAACCTCCAGCGAGTTAGGGACCGTCGTAAAAATGTAGTCCTCGGGGTACACGTGCCCTCTTCTTGCCACAAAATCTAGGGGTAAAAGGCCTAGATGTAGTGCGGGCGGTCATGTCCCAGGGCAACGCCGAGGACACGAGTGGGTCCAAGAAAGCATCCACGCGTATAGGCACGGCTCTACCTCCATAGTAAATGTGGGGCATCAGTAGGATCAGTCTGTATATAGATTGGCCGACCTATCAATTGGGCAAGGCCTGGATACAGTCCTCTAATTATATCCTCTAAATCTCCCCATCCTTCAGGTGAGGCGGGGGCGGGGTGCTCTGTTAAAATCTCATCCAAATTAATGGCCCTGAACTCCTCCCAAAATGCCTCGTTAAGGTTAATCTCAGACATTTCTACATCACCAGAAGAAACGTGAGATTTTACACAAAATGACTAACGTTTTAGGTAAGTATTTATTTATTTTTTATTTTAATTTTTTATGTTTATCTAGTTATATAGTTTTATTTATAAATTTATTTATAACTTTTCAAACTTTCTGATCAAATTAAAATAGCATTTTTTTTTTCGAATGAACCATTACTCTGATACCACTTTTGTCACAACCCAACCCTAGGGGCTTAAGGTTAGAATCGCAACTTACTAACTTATTCTAATCGTAGCAAATTAAACTACGCAAGTGGAGGCAAACAAAAATAAAAATAATTAAACAGAAAGTTACTTCATTCTACTAAAAAAAAGTACATCCATAGGCTTTTATTATTTTATTATGCAGCGACCAGCCATCAGAAAAAAAACAACAAGAAGAAAAGAAAAGAAAAACAAATTAATGGATCCGTATCAATTTCTTACACAGGTTCTACTACACGAGGTTATGGGTCCTCCTTACATCTCATCACTTGAAAGGGTAACAGCTATAAGTACACACCAAAGTGAGAAATATTACGCCAAGAGTATAGAGAATACAAAATAACCATGGATAGTTAGTTAAGCCAAAACATTTACATAACTTAATTTGGTAAATAAATCATTTAAGTGGTAGAAACTGAAATACAGAAATTACATAAATAAATAACTATAACCACGGCACAGAACAGAACAAAACAGAGGTCACGGAAGTGACAGTGAAAATCGAAGTCAATGGATCCATGACAAACAGAGGACCACAAAGTGGCTAAACAGAGGCCAATGGTTATTTAAGTCTCCCAAGGCATGGGACTCCCGTGGTGGTACTTACAAAACATAATTATTTATAAGGTTATAGTCAAATATTCTTTAAAATTTAAACAAACATATTCATGAGTTTCATTTTAAATAAATAGAGTTCAGAAATTAATCCACGTAATTGAAATATTAATATAACTTATAAAGTATAACTTGTATTAATATAACTTATAAAATATAACTTGTATAAATTAATTATGGTAAGTCAAAACATACGTAAAATATATTATAATGACTCAAGGTATAATATAACTCACCTTAATATTGACCCTTAGCCTTACTCTACTATCACAACCTTCCTACTATAAGTTCCTACTTCTAGTATCTTGCGTGCCTCTCTTCTTCTTCTTTTTTTTTTTTTTTTTTTTTTCTTTTTCTTTCCACAGATCTTGATTAACTCCTCCTTATTTATAGGGAGGTAAAAGCACCTTGAGGCCAACACATGACACAACTCAAATCATCCCTAGATTTGATCATAAATCACCATGGATTTATACTTATCTTAATGAATATTTGTGGTAATTACACTTTGGCCCAGTTTTTTAATATAACTATATAAACAAATTAATCTCTAATTAAATTATACTTTATCATATACTAACAGAAAATTAATTATTTATTTTACTATCACACCCACTATTAGTATTAGTATTTATTTATTTATTTATTCTTTTACTAATATATTATCACTTATACCCACAATTATATATAACTATAAATATTTATGTGGTATTTAATTAAACGTTCAGGGTGTCACAAGTTGTCTTATGGTGTTATGTTGACGACGAATGTGTCGCGACTTACCGTTATACATATGATTCTGTGCTCTACCTATTGCTGATTAACTATCATAATATATGCAAATAGCAGGCACCGATTTTGACCACATTGGAATATCTTCAAGGAAGTGGCAAAGCCATTCTGCTTTTTCTCCAGCTTTATCTAAAGCTATGAATTTTGATTCCATAGTAGACCTAGCAATGCAAGTCTGTTTGGAAGATTTTCAAGATACAGCTGCCCCACCGAGAGTAAAGACATACTCATTGGTGGATTTTGAGTCTCTAGTATCCGATATCCAGTTTGCATCACAATATCCTTCAAGTACTGCTGGATATCTAGTATAATTAAGCCCAATGTTATGAGTAAATCTGAGGTATTTTAGAATCCTTATGATAGCTTTCTAGTGTTCTACTCCTGGATTACTCGTATATCTACTTAATTTACTTACTGCATAGGCTATATCTGGGCGAGTGCAGTTCATCAAGTACATAAAACTTCCAATAATTTGGGCATACTCTAATTGAGAAGTATTTTCTTGTACATTCTTAGAAAGAAACAAATTAACATCCACAGGTGTTCCAACAAGATGATCATCATCTTTACTAAATTTATTAAGTATTTTCTCAATGTAATGTAATTGTGACAAAGCATAACCTTCTGATGTTTTGGTAATCTTCATACTAAGTATTACGTCAGTAATCCCCATGTCCTTCATGTCAAATTGTTTATTCAACATTTTCTTAGTAGTGTTAATCATTTCATTATTACTACATATGATGAGCATATCATCTACATAAAGACATACAATTACATAACCTTTGCTTGTGTTTTTAATATAAACACATTTGTCACATTCTTTAATTTTGAATCCATTTGACATCATTGCTTTATCAAATTTCTCATGCCATTGCTTTGGCGCTTGTTTTAAACCATATAATGATTTAACTAATTTACACACTTTCATTTCTTTTTTTGGAACAGAAAATCCTTCTGGTTGTTTCACGTAAATTTCTTCATCTAACTCACCATTTAAGAAAACGATTTTCAGAGCATTGTTGAGAGTAAGTTCCTCTCTAGATGTCATCTTCAGAATAATCTTTCATTGTCCTTCAACTTTGGAAGTTAAGGAGTTGCCTATGAAAAGTTGTTTACCGTTGTCCACTATAGAATAAGATGTGAACATCTTTTTGTCGGCACAGATATGGCGAGTAACACCAGTGTCCACCCCACCATTCTTTACGATTTTTGATAAAGTTTGTCTCGGAAACAACTGTAGAAAGATTTATGTTATCTACACCATTGGAAATTTTGTCCACTTCGGCCATATTGGATTGAGCAAGTTTCTTGCTTGATCTTCCTTTTCCTTTGCGTTTACTATAACAATCTTTGGCCCGATGTCCCTCTTTGTCACAGATGTAACATTTGCCATTAAACTTATACTTTTTAGTTTTCCCTTTTTTAGAGCCTTGTGAGGAACTTTCTCCAGAAAACTTCCGGTTCTTTGCTTTTGGAGCATGTTCTACCACATTTTCCTTACACTCTATTGGATGCTTACCAGCCCGCTTCTCTGATTTGCAGTTGTCATCCTCAATCCTCAAACGCACAATCAATTCCTCTAAAGACATTTCTTTGCACTTGTGTTTGAGGTAGTCCTTGAATTCCTTCCAGCCTTGTGGTAATTTCTTAATTAAGATAGTAACTTGGAAGGATTTACTGAGAGACATGCCTTCTGCATGAATGTTATGCAGAATGAGTTGGAGATCTTGAACTTGGCTGATCACAGTCTTAGAATCAACCACCACAAAGTCCAGAAATTTGCTTACTATGAATTTGTTCGAGCTAGCTTCTTCTGTCTTGTATTTTTTCTCCAAAGACTCCCAAAGTTTCTTTACCGTCTTGATAGGACTGTAGACGTTGTATAATGTGTTGTCAAGTCTGTTCAAGATGTAGTTCCGGCAAAGGAAATCAGCATGTTTCAGGCATCGACCGCAGCAACCACTTGCCGGTCAGTTTCATCCTCATTTAGAGTAGGAGCATTCTCACGGAAGAAACGCGCCAGGTTTAGAGTAGTAAGATAGAACAGCATTTGCTGCTGCCATCTTTTAAAATCAGTTCCTGAGAACTTCTCTGGCTTCTCATTGTGATTGATTGGCACAGTCACAACAGGAGAAGGGGTTGGCGTAATTGCAGCCACCATACTAGTACTTATTTGAGCATTAGTTTGATCAATTTCAGTAGCCATGAATTCTAAATTATAATTAGAATTTTATACTACACAGAAAATTAAACCAAAACCATATAATTAAATTTTGTAAAAATAAAATAAACAAGAATTGTAACTTTTATTTTCAATTAATTTGAAAATAAAATAAAATTTTATTTAAACAAATTAATTCCACACAGAAAATTAAATTTCTGTAACACTTCAATAATTAAAATACGGAAATAGAATTTTAATTAATAAACACTCAGAAATTATTTCTGAAAATCAAAATTAATTTCTGATCAACTTCACAAATAAATATTCTGAATTATTAATGACTATCAGTATATTATTACTAGTTGTTAAAGAAAATAAACAGTATATTACTACTATTTTTCAAATTACATATTGCTACTATTTATTTTTCCAACCAGAATATTATTTTGTAAAATCACATAAAATAATTTCTGTAAGAATAAATGAAGAAAAGAAAACAAACGAAAAATTCTGTATAAACAGAATAATTCGAATCTGTTTTAAGATTGTTGGAACAATCTTCTGTGTAAAATAAATAACTTGAAACAAATCAAACAAATTAAAATAAATTACTTACCGAATTTATTTTATCGCAATAAATAAATACAAAATGAGATCAAGTCGAGTGTGTATAGCGATCCCGGTATTCCCTTGCTATATTTGTTGTATTCCAGACTTTGGTTCCGTGGAGTTGGTGGTTGTATCTATCTTATTGTCGTCCTTTGATTCCACTTCTTTGAATTTTAGGATGTGTTGAGTATGTTTCGAGCAGGTGGGTTGAGCCTTGGTCTAAAATCTTGTTGTCGGGTTTTTGGTCATTCCGCTCGAGCGGGTCTTGGAGCGCTCGAGCGGGGATTGCACACTCCCAGTATTTCTTGTGCCCTGCAAAACTTTTGCAGGTGTGATTTCTACGCTCGAGCGGGTTCTCTACGCTTGAGCGGGTCGCACTCGAGCAGACAGTGCATCTTTGGTATAAATTCTGGGAGGGGGAAAATTACGCTTGAGCGGACTGGTTTTTCACGCTCGAGTGGATGTGCTTTGCCTTTGTGTCTTGGCGCTCGAGCGGGCCTTATTGCGCTCGAGCGTACCCAGTTTTTTGTTCCTGACGCTTGAGCGTTGTGTTTTCCGCTCGAGCGGATATGTCGTATATCAGAAGTCAGTTAGGCATTTTAAAATCACTTTTTCCATTCACACTCTCTCTCTTACTTTCTAAAAAGACATTTTGAGAGCCTCTCTCTCTAGTTTGAGTGCTTCTCTCTCTCTTTTTGATCTAGTTAGAGTGCTTCCCTTTCCTTCGGTCTTTGTGAAAGTTGTGTTGATCGTCGAGGGTTTTGTTTTAATCTGAAAAAGTTGGGATTTGGAGCACGTTGGATTTTGGTCTTCATCTCCGTTTGAGCTCAAACTTCAAGGTAGAGATACCCTACTCCTCTTTATGAGCTTTGTCTTTGAATTTTGGCATTTTGATATGTTGGGGTTGGTTTGGTAATTTTGTGAAAGTTTGGGGCTTTTGTGTAATTTTACAAAAGTTGGGGTTTTGTTTATATGAACCTATATGCATGTTTGACATAGAAGGAAATGAGATGAATGTTGGATTGTTGATAGAAATAAAACCTTAGGGTTGTTTTGTTAATTATGGGAAATGCCCTATTAGCATTGTTAAATTAATTTGTGAAATTAATTTGAGGAATGAGAAATGGAATTGAAAATGTTGGAATTGGGAATGCATGGGATTAAAGGGTGTAGTTGGATTATTTATCACTCACCAAATTGAAATGTCGATATTTTATCCATTTGACGCATTTATTTTTTGTCTAGAAATAACTGCTTTGGGCTATCGGTGGAGGATAGTCTTGATTGTTGTAGACAATGCATGATGATTAGGCAAACTAAAACTAATCAGTTGAACGTGCTATTGAATATAGCGATTGGAATAATACATTAACTTTAGGTATTGATTGATTGTATATGATAACTGTTTATATACATTGTTTGTGTGGGAGGAGAAAGGGGCTGTACTCCACGGTTTATTGGAAGAAAGGGGCTGGACCTCTAAACCGGATTTTGTGTGACAGTGATACAGCACTGCAATGTGTATCAGGCTGCGAAATAGAAGTGTTATGTTTCATTAATACAGCACTACAATGTGTATTATTGGAAACGTATGGAAGTGTTTTGTTTCATTAATACAGCACTACTATGTGTGTTATTTGAGATATGCGGAAGTGATTCCATATGTTATTGATACAGCACTACGATGTGTATCCATCATGATTTTAGAAAGTATTTTAAAGATGAACTTAAATCTCATTAAGTTATTTGGCCAGGTTCTGAGCCGTGTTTTCAAACTCAGTTGAAAAAGGAATGGGTAATGAAATGTAACATGGACTCAGTGTCATGAAACCAAAATGTGATATAAGTGGATGTATGTGTGTTGACCATCTATCAATTGCTAATCTCTTAGTTATTGTTCATAGTTGGTTTAATGTATTTCTACTGGGCTGTTGCTCACCCTATATGGGATATCATTTTCAGGTACAGGTAGCATACCACCTCCAAGACCATAGCTTGGGAGGCTAGAGGCAGACAGACTTTTGTTGTTTTGTTATCTTTTGATGTAATACATGTAAATCCAAGCCAAGGGCTTAATGTGTATATGAGTTAGTACTTTTTTTTGTAAACCAAGTGTTAACTTGGAAAGCTGTAAGCCCGTAGGGCATTTGCTTTTGTTGTTAACATGTATTACTTTTTGTAACAAACTACTCTGATGAATGAAAAGGGTATATTTCTTATATCAATGCATGTCAAGATTGATGGGTTAATGTTATTACTTTGAGGACGTTACAGTGTGTGACACTCTATCCTTAAGACAAATTTGCCCCGCTTCAATGCTTATGGATAAAAGGCGTTTATCTCCCAGGATACAATGATCTACACAAATTGTAGTAGCACTCCAAACAATTTGTACGGCGAACAAAACCTGTGTTCTGTACTCTCTTAATTTTTCCTAAAAAACTAGTATGAAGAGAATTTATGCAAATGAGCAAAACTGGGAGGGAACCAAGAGAATTTCAGAATTTTTTTCTAGGATGTAGAAATCTGCTGGAAAGGCCTAGTATTTATAACAGATTGGTGACCTGTAGACATCCCCGAACGCCCCGGGAGGATGAGCTCCCGTTCTGTTCATTTCGGGCTCACTACAGTTCAGGACTCAAATGTCACGGTTCTTAATCTGAACCAAAGAGTCCAAATCCGGCAAATCGTTTTGAGAAAACAGATTTTTTGAAAGAAGTGCCAAACATGGACTGTTTTTTCAGATACAGAGTCGCCACCTAAATATTTTATTTTTGGGAAATTTAGGAAACCCTGACTCATTTGCCTAAGGCCACGTGTCCGTCATCACCAAAGTTGCCTCGGCTCGGGAACTTGGGTACGATTGGGGAAGGTCACTTCGTGAGCACCCCCGCTCGCCCGATCAAAGATCGGCCTCTACTAACCATGATATCGAGTTTTGAAAATCTTATGCATTCTTATTCCGGTTATTAGCCTAGATTTACTATGTGATGCGCACAGCATACAAGTATAGACTGGGTCGCCCGAATTGGAACAAAACATTTCATGTTTGTTTTTGAAAGATGGTTTGCTACTCGCAAGTAGGCTTAAAATGCAGATTTTGCCACCCTCAGGTGGGCTTAGAAAAAGATGGTTTTGCCACTATCTAGTGGGCTTAAAGCTCACAGTCAATGCATTGTTCCAATCCAAATAACCCAACCTTCACCCACAGGCATTCAAGCAGGTATATCACATAAGCACATAGCCTCATGGTAAGCATGCTATCATGGCAGTCACTCACACACATGCAAGGATGCTAAAGCATAAAACTTACCGAGTACTCCGAGCCAAAACAGAAGCTAATTAGAAATCCATGCATGATCCTAACTATACAGAAATGCCTAATGCAACACATGCAAAAATGCAACTATAGCAGGCTCGGCTATTCTAAACATGGTATATGGAATGCTACAGCTAACAAGTATTCAATTTGGAATTGAAATACAAATGCAGTTAGTATGATGCGCCGAGCCTGGTGCATGCAAAATAGATGAATGAATGCAAACATGCTATCATACTGTATGCTAATTGAAACATGCCCTAATCTAACCATCATAAGCTGGTAAATAAAAGGGAAAGAAAGACGTGGGGTTGGAAGACATACATCACACGCACGCACACTTATTGCAATTGTGCCCTCGCTCAGAGGGTCCGAATAAATAATACAGTCCCAAATAAATAGTTACAGTCCGAATAAATACAAAATCCTAATTAATTAACAAATTAATTAAGGAAAGCAGTAAACTAGCATGCAAGCTAGGAACCACCTCAGCTCTGATCCAGATGATGAATGATGCATATTCAGGTTGCCTTGCGCAGAAATCCACTGCGATGCCCCAATTAGCCTCTGTTTGCAATTGTTCTTGGAATGCGTGGCAAGCACCGGAAGGCTGCTGATTCTTGATTTGTTGCAACAGAGAGCAACAAAGGGGCATGGCAAAGTATTTTCACACATGTATGCATGACTACTCTTCAGGGAGTTTAGTCCTCGATCCTCGTGCTACCAATCACGCATATCGATGCATGATGGCCGAGGAGTCGAATTGCATGACTCGATGTAAAATAAATGCACATGTAAAGCAAGTAAAGCCTAGAACTCTATCATGAATCATCAAGAGCTTCGGCGATCGAGAATTGAGACGCATCCCATCACTTGAAGTATGAAATACCCCTCGTTTCCCGTGCTCGGATTAACGTTTAACCCGAACAATGCAACACATAAGCATGGCAAACATGCAATATGGACTAAGTATGCAAACATGCAACTAAACCAAACATGCGACAAGCATATGAACATAATGTGAGGCGACAACCTTGGATAATCATGGCAAAATGCAATGTGAACATGCGAGCATGCGAGGCATGTAAAGCTAAGCAAGTATGCAATGACATACTATGTGTAACAAGCATGAGACAACATGGTAAAATGGGCTTACACCAACATGGACAGCTCTCAACTAGGTCCAAATTAGTAGCCATTAGATGAAAATGAGACACTCGAAATGCGTGCGCACATGCACGCAAACCGAGGACCGAACCTAAGGCACGAATGCCACTCTACCAAAGCATGGTAAGGCATGGAACATGGTATGCAAACATGCAAATTTCAGCACTCAAACATGATGCTAAACAGCCCCGAAACATGGCAACATGGCACCCGATGCATGAGATGAACCCCGAAATGCAAAACTAGGCACATAGAATGAATTACAGCTATACAAAGCATGCATTATTGGACTATGAAGTCTAAAGACGGAACCAAGACAGTCCCAAAACATGGACTTTTCCAGTTTAAAGCAAGGCCAAAAAGTGCTAACAAGATGGACTAAATTAGCATGCGAATTTGACTAGCAAACATGGTTTACATGGAAAATATATGATGCAAGTGAGAACTCATCAAACCAGCAAAAATCAGTGAATAAACCATGTGAAAATAGGCCCAAATAACCATGGAAATACAGCCAATGCATACCAAAATGAGGGGCTCCTTTAGAAGGCCATGCAAGGGGTTATTAGGCACATACAAGATAGACAAGTGGCATGACATATACAACTCTGAAAATCAAATATGGTAGTCCTAAAACTCACAAAATTGGCCCCAAAATCAGTCAACAAAGCATGCAAGATGGGGGCCCTTTAGAAGACCAAAATGGCCATCAAGCAAGTCAAGGTGAGAGGGGGTCACCCCCCTCTGATTTGGAGGCTCAAAACAGGGTCTTAGCCACTAAAAATCCACTGGATTTCAGTGGCTAGAAGGCCAAACAAGGCATGCAACAATAGCTTAGGCTTAAGGCTCAAAACAAGAGGCAACTAAGCATACTAGATAGCATATGACCTCAGATAAGAAAATTCCCTTAATAAAACATGGAGAGGGCCTCAAAAAAAAACTTTTTACAGTTTACAACATGCTTCAAAAATGAACACAAATAGGGCTAATCTATCATGCAAAAATGGCCCTAAAAGTGAGAATAGAGACAAGGGGTAGTAGCCAACCCCAAACAGCAAGGAGCCCTTCAACAAAGTTGAAGAGGGGCTCAAAATAAGGCATTTCACAGTTTACATCAAACCATGAAAATAAACACAAGTAGGCCTAAACTAGCACGCAAGAAAAGGGCCTAAAAGAGGGGTAAAGAGGCAAGTGATAGTAAATGACGTCAAACAGAGGAGAGCCCTTCAACAAAGTTGAAGAAGGGCTCAAAAAAAGCCACTTTACAGTTTACATCAAAGCTCAAAACAGTTCACAAATAAGCCTAAAATACTATGCAAAAATAGGCCTAAAAGAAAGTTAAAGAGGCAAGTGATGGAAGGAGGTCTCAAACAGAGAAAGACCCTTGATCAAACATGAAAAGGGACTCAAAATATGATTATTTTCAGTTAGGGTCGGAGCCCAAAAATGCTTGCAAGCAAGGCTTATAAATGAAACAAAAAAAAAAAAAAAACTAGTTTAGGGGAAAAGTGTACTTACCCTTGAAGAACAAGTCTTTAGCAGCCTTTTGGTCCAAAAATCTGAGCTTCTAGCCTCTGAAGATTAGCCTCAAGGTGTTTTAATGGAGGATGGAGGTCTTGTGCTATGAGGTGTAGTGCAAAAATGCAAAGAAATCCAACTTCCAAGCTCTAACCACAAGCAATATAGAGAGAAAGATGGATTTTTGCCCTCCAAAATCTCAGAACCTGGTGTAAGGAAGAGGCCCCTTGCTTATATAGAGCAATGCAAGGCTAAAGTTTCTTGAACAAGCTTCCAAAGGCTTTGATCCCTTCATACACGTGTATGGAGGGCAGATATGAGGAATCCAGCTGGTACAAAATATCTGCCCGGAAACTAGCTGAGAAAGGGGGGGTGCCGGCCATCAGCAATGGCCGGCAGTGCCACACTGATGGCCGGCAGTGCTCACCAGTGGCCGGCAGGGGCAAAGCCATGGCCGGCAGTGCCATGCCTATGGCCGGCAGTGCACTAGGAGGGCCACTCTGACAGGACCTAGTCAGGGTCCAAAAATGAGGCAGAAAGGATACAGGGTCCGGAAACTCGAACCGGTGACGTTCCGCCGCGACAGTCGAAAGCTGGGCGAGCAATCGAACCAGTTGTTGGGTGTACCTACAAGCACAACCAAGTCTTGAGGACGGTCAAAAATGGGGTGTCTACAGTTGCCCCTCTTTGATAGAACTCAGAAGTCACGAAGTGACGGGAGTGAATGTCAAAGCCCAGAGACAACCCATTTTTGACAAGGCCGAAGACTCAGACAAACAATTAGCATAAGCATGCAGTGATGTGCCCGAAGGCTGGGGCAAAATGCAAATGATATGGAAGATGCAAGATTTGACTAACAATCATGCTAAGGATGCTGTAACGAAGCAAAACATGCGACAGTTTTAAGCAAGTGAACACGAATCCAACTACACTACAATGCAGAAAGGATGTAAAAGAATTATGCAATTCTTACCACGTTTCACACGGGGTGAATACAATACCTGTGCGGCTCGTCCGGTTGCACCGGCTTCAAATGAACCGTACATACAATAACGTGCCTGAAAAAGAAATGAACTTAACAGGTACAATATCGTCAGGAACATGCATAACAATGCATTTGAAAAGTGCGTGACAACGCATGTGATGTGTGAAATGAGAATTGAACACATGTAAGTAAAGCGTGTGCGACAACGCATGCAATGTGTAAAATAAGAATTGAAAATACACATGTAAGTAAAGCATGCAGTCACGCAAGCAATGTGTAAAGAAAGAAATTGGACACATGTAAGTAAAGCAAGCGGTCAACGCGAGCAATGTGTGAAATAGGCAAAAGGTATGAACACATGCAAGTAAAGTACACGTCGAAACGTGCACAATGTGTAACCACCTGAAAGATACATTATACACGTGTAAGTGTAGACACCCCATTTTTGACCGACCTCAAGACTCAGACGTCACCGATTGAGCGCTCGGTGATGTTGCATTTTGTGCTCGTTCAGAAGTCTCAGAGTCTCGGCCGTGAGCCTTGCCTCCGGACTTCCGAACCCTCTTCTGTGCCTTGCCTCGGTTTGCAAACCAGACTCGGTTTTCTCTGTTTCTCTTCCCGAAGGGAGGGAGAGGTCTCGTAGATCATCTCTCAGTGGCCGTGGGCTACTTTTCGTGGTCGTAGGCCATTTTGCCCATTTCGGAGCCCGGTTCTCGGTTTTAGGAGCTGTCAGGCCGTGTGCCTCGGTTCGGGACCGCCTAACTACCTCCGTTTGCTCCGGTTTTTGGCATGCATCTTATTTAATCCCTTTTTAGGGACACTGTGGTCTGAGAGACCAACTTCGTGGTCGAACACCACTCCTGGTGCCTAACAGTCGGTTTTCGGGGCCTCGGACTGCGCGTTTCGGCCCCCGAACCTTCATTTTGCATCGGTTTTCGTTCATTTTTGGCAGGGACCTCTGTTTCATCACCAAGAAGGTCGTAGAAGGGTGGGAGGCTAGTAATTGTTCCAGCAATCAGTTATATTCCATTTTCGCCCTCCGACACCCGTTTTTCTCATTTCAAAGCCAATGTTGACCACCCTTGGGCCATTTTCTTGCACCCTAAACCCTATATTTGTGATGTATACACCTGGGAGGACACAAATATCATATGGCCGGCCAGTAATTCCACCTGAACATTTTGAACCCCTTTGAAAAATGGCTTGTTCTCTCTCCTGGTTTACAGTTGCCAATTTTTGACCACATAGCTGTGTTGAGCACACATGGGAGGCCACCAATCTGTGGTGGTCGGCCATTATTTTTGACTTGCCACTTTGACCCTTGGCCGGCCGGCCATGGGGGGTGGCCGGCCGACCACCTGCAACTCCATTAGCTGGCCGGCCTTGCTCCTTGCACCCTGTTTAGTTCAAAACTGACCTCTTTGACCCCCCATATTTTGTATCCGGAGGGCCAAAATTTTGGGGGGAAACTTGAATGTTTTCCCCCCCATTTTTCCCCCTCTTTCTCCCCCTCATTTGCCTATATAACAGAGCCTCCAGCTCTGGTTTTTGGGTTAGAAAAATCCCCCTTGGAGCTCTTGCATTGTATTTCCTTCCTCTCTCTCATTTTCACCCTCTAAACATCCAAGTCCAACCCCTTTTTCACACCACCACCTAGCACCACTCCACCACTTCCATTTCCAGCAGCTTGGAGCTCTTCTCAGAGGCTAGGAGGCACCATTTTTCAGTCCAAGAGGCAGCCAAAGTTTGGACTTCAAGGGTAGGCACTTTTTCCCCCTTTTTTGGCTCATTTTTGTATCATTCTTTTTAGCCATTTTGCTTGCTGTTTTGAGCTCCGACCAAAACTGAAGATGTCATTTTTTTGAGCTCATTTTTCTATTTCATTAAGGTTCTTACCCTGTTTGGGACACCCATCTTGCACTTGCTTCAATATCCCTTTGTATGCCATTATTTTGCATAGTATTTTTGGCCTATGTGTAATCTGTTTTGAGGCATGGTATAAACTGTAACTGAGCTTATTTTGAGCCCTTATTTAACATTGAAGAAGGGCTCACCACTGTTTGGGACCTCCATGTACCCCTTGCCATTGTACCCCTCTTTGGTCCCCATTTTTGCATGATTTGTTAGCCTATTGAGCTTCTGTTTTTGGACCTTGGTCCAAACTGAAAGTAGCCATATTTTGCCCCCCTTGTCATGTTTTATTAAGGGTCTTTTCCTGTTTGAAGCATTCTTTGTATACTTTGTGTTATAACCTCTTTCGGGCCCTATCTTGCATGACATTTTGAGCATATTTGTATTTTGTTTTGGGGGTTTCCATAAACTGTAAGTGATCATATTTTAGGCCCCTCTTCAATATTGTAGAAGGGTCTTTTTCTGTTTGGGCTTTACATCTACCACTTGCTTCATTGCCTCCCTTGCGGAGCCGTTTTTGTATGCTAATTTAGCCCTACTTGGGCCCACTGTTTGGCCTCACTCTAAACTGTAAAAATAATTTTCTCAGGGCTGCCTTGCTTCTGTCTTTTCATTTCATGTTCAAATTATGATTGCATTGTATAGCTATAGGCCATTTCATGCGCCAAAATCCGTGTTTCGGGACTCGTTCCATGCATCGGGTTTCATTTCACCGGGTTTCGGGGCTGTTTTGCATCATTTATTACCTCTGATTTTTGCATTATAGTATGCCATATTCCATGTTTCGCCATGTCTTGTTAGAGTGGCATTCCGCGCCGTAGGTTCGGTCCTCGGTTTGCGTGCACGCGTGCACACATCTCGAGTTGTTTCATTTTCATCTTATGGCCTCCTATGTGAGTGTGGCCGAGGTCCACTTGTGTTGGTGTAAGCCCATATTGCATTGTGTATGCCATTTCATTCCATAGCATTGTGTATGCTAGGTTGTATATTAGCGCATTGTGTATGCCACCTCATCTCGTGCATCGTGTATGCCATCCCATAACATTGTGCATGTTAGGATTGTATCTTAGTTGCATTTCATGCATGTCATGCATATTGCATCATGTTCGGGATAGGAGTTAGCCCGGGCACGGGAAACGAGGTACGTTCCGTACTCCGAGTGACGGAACGTGTCTCAATTCCCTAGTCACCGACACTCCGGATCACCCATGATGGAGTTAGGTTTTGTTGTGTTTTCATGTGCATTCATTCCATATTGAATTGTGCAAATCGACTCCTCGGCCATCATGCATCGATATGCGTGATTGTTGGCACGAGGATCGAGACATGCATACATTTGTGAAAATACATTGCCATGCCCCTTTCCTGCTCTCTGTTGCAGCAAAATGAAGAATCAGCAACTTTTCGGAGCTTCGCACGCATTTCAAGAACAGGTGCAAACAGAGGCTAATTGGGGCATCGTCATGGATTTCCGCACAAAGGTAACCCGAACATGCATCATTCATCACCCGGATCAGAATCAAGGCAGTCCCCGGCTTGCATGCCAGTCTTTTCTTTTCTTAGTTAATTTGTAAATTAATTAGGAATTTGTATTATTTGGACTGTATTATTTGGACTGTACTATTCTTTTATTCGGGACTGTATATTTATTTGGACCCTCTGTGCGAGGGCATAATTGTAATAAGTGTGGGTGAGTGTGATGTATGTCTTCCAACCCCACGTCTTTCTTCCCTTTTATTTACCTGCTTATGATGGTTAGATTAGGGCATATTTCAATTAGCATACAGTATGACAGCATGTTTGCATCATTCATCTATTTTGCACGCACCGGGCTCGGCGCATCATACAAACTGCATTTGTATTTCAATTCCAAATTGAATACGTGTTAGTTGTAGCATTCCACATGCCATGTTTAGAATAGCCGAGCCTGCTATAGTTGCATTTTTGTATGTGTTGCATTAGGCATTTCTGTATATTTAGGATCATGCATGGATTTTTAATTAGCTTTTTTTTTTGGCTGGGAGTACTCGATGAGTTTTTATGCTTTAGCATCCTTGCATGCGTGTGAGTGTTGCCATGAATAGCATGCTTACCATGAGGCTAACTGCTTATGTGATATAACTGCCTTGAATGCCTGTGGGTGGAGGTTGGGTTACTTGGATTGGAACAATTCATCAAATGTTTGTTTTAAGCCCACTAGATAGTGGCAAAATCATGTTTTCTAAGCCCACCCGAGGGTGGCAAATTCACGTCTTAGCCTACCTGCGGGTAGCACCATCAAACCATTTTTCAAACAAACAAACATGAAGTGTTTTGTTCCAATTCAGGTGATCCAGTCTATACTTGTATGTTGTGCGCATCACATAGTAAATCTAGGCTAATAACCGGAATAAGAACGCACGAGGTTTTCAAAATAAGATATCATGGTTAGTAGAGGCCGGTCTTTGACCGGGCGAGCGGGGGTGCTCACAAAGTGACCTTCCCCAATCGTACCCAAGTTCCCGAGCCGAGGCAACTTTGGTGATGACGGACACGTGGCCTTCGGCACCGAGTCAGGGTTTCCTAAATTTCCCATAAAAAAACATTTAGGTGGCGACTCTGTATCTAGCAAAGCAGTCCATGTTTGGCACTTCTTTTCAAAAAATCTGTTTTCAAAATCGATTTGCCAGATTTGGACTCTTTGGTTCAAGATTAAGAACCGTGACATTTGAGTCCTTGAACTGTAGTGACCTCAATAGGAACGGAACGGGACTTAACCCTCCCGGGGCGTTCGGGGACGTCTATAGTTTCTGGCGACTCCGCTGGGGATTTAGAGAACTTGACTCGAACTCATGATATCTGTTTTTGATTACACTTGTGTGTTTCTTTGCATTGCATTTGCATTGGTGCGCCTAGGACACCGTGTTTGCCATCTGCTATTCCTGAACGGTTTGCCGGAGGCTTGTCTTGTCAAGGCATGACCATAAGGCTGACCAGTTGTGGGCTTTGCCAGTATGGGAACACAAACCCCGGTTTTACCGGGGCACCCTCTTTGACCATTCGACCTAGTGCATATTCGGATCCATAGTGACCATTCCAAACTAGGACAGGTTGCTTACCCGTCTATAGATTGTTTGAAACCACTGCGTGCATAGTGAAACCCTAGCTCCTGACAAAATAGGACAGGGAAACCCTACCCCAACATAAGGGTGTTTTGGCCCTCACTTATCTGTTATGTGCTTTAGAGTGCGTCTCTACAGGAATGCATGTATCAGTTTATGAGTTTGGGCATCAGGCCTGCGGGCATCAGTCAGTATTTGAGAATCAGTTATCTGCGGGTATTCGATTCAGTTTTAGGGACAGTGATTCAGGGATATTGATCAGTGTTTGAGGGCAGTATGTATTCAGCTTATCAGCCGTGTGTTGTTATGCTCAGCCGTGTGTTGTGTATTTAATTTAAGCTGTTATGCTGTCCGTTTATCTGGTTATTTATTTCCTTTTCGCTTTATTTGTCTTTTGCTAGGGCAGTTTTTAGCACGATTGCTTCCGAACCCTTAGATATTCCCCAAGCACTTTGGACGAGAGGTCGCCGACTCAATCGATCTGAGGATCTGGTTAACGGACATCCAGTGTTCCACTCCCTACCCCCAATTGTTAGAAGAAGGCCAAGAAGGCGCAGTGTGTCAGAGCAGGGATTACCGGGGCAGAAGTCCACTTTGGTAGCAAACAGTCAGGTTGGGGTTTCTATTTCCGCCATAGAGATACACTTACCGATCAGTCAGCTGGACCAACAGAATATGGTCGGAATAGAGGAAATAATGCATCAAATGCAAGAGAGCATGAGACAGATGCAGGAGGATGCCATCCGCCAGGCGGAATTTTCTAAGCAACAGGCCGTAGTCATGGCCCAGCAGGCCGAACTAATCACTAGGCTGCAACAGCAAAATGCGGCATCTGCTTCACATCAGGCTCCTCCTCCACCCGGGGCCCCATTGCCCGAGCAGGCACCTACTGTTCAGAATACCCTACCAAACCCCCAAAATACCGGGCCCAATGTCCAGAATATCCAGGAGGACACAAACCTTCCAACGGGGCTAGCTCCGTCCCCGCTTCCACCTCAACTGTCCAAGACTCATACACCCAACCACCCGGACTCTCCCTTTGAGTTCGAGATAGACCATACAGCCCTAAAACTGAGCAAGCTTGAGAAGCTTTTCAAGAAATCACAAGGGGTAAAAGCCATTCCGGACATCGAAGATGGGTACATCGATGTAGTCGTAACATTGCCAGACAGATTCAAGATGCCACAAATTGACTGCTTCGACGGGTCCGGAGATCCCATGGTCCATCTTCGGCTATTCTCAGACATCCTGCGGCCAATGGGCCTAACCCGACCACAAAAGCTTTCCCTATTTGGCTGAACTTTGTCGGGGGTGGCAGCCATCTGGTACGCGAAGTTAGAAGATGAGGTAAAAAGAAGCTGGGATGAAATGGCTGAGGCCTTTGTTGCACAGTACTCGTACAATACACAGATCGAGATTACAACCCGTGATCTCGAAACAACGAGGCAGGAACCCAAGGAGACTTTCTCAGACTTCGTAACTCGTTGGAGGGCAAAGGCATCGATGATGACCTTGAGGCCTATAGACAAAGATCAAATTAGGATGATTGTGCGCAATCTCCAACCGAAATTGATACAGAAGATGATCGTACTTCCCTTTCCCACCTTCTCAGATTTACACGAGATGGGGGTACAGATCGAGGATGCCATGAAACAAGGTCTGATCGACCAGGATAAGGAGCAGCCCAGAAGGACTTTCAACCGTAACAATAACGCAGGCCCAAGTGGCGCTGCAGCTGCACGAGCTTCAGAGGTGAGCATGGTCACCACCACTCCCCCTCCCCCAAGACCCACGACAGCCACGCCTTTCTCTGGCGCATCTGGAAGCAATACCCAAAACACCAAATATCAACCCAGAGGCCAAAGAACCTTCACCCCCCTCTATATGCCCCTGTCCAAGGCTCTGGGGGTATTAATCAGGAAGAAGCATTTGACGCCCCTGGAGCCGAGGCCACTACCAAATCCACTCCCTCCCTCTCATGACCCGGCAAGATACTGCGCGTATCACCAACAGCACGGTCATGACACCGACCGTTGCTTTAGATTGCGTCATGAGATCCAGGATCTTATTGACAAGCAGGTGATCGCGCCTCCCGAAAAACCCAACGTCACGACAAATCCCCTCCCACCACATAACCAAGCCCCTCCTTCTAACAGAATCAACTTCATCCAAACTGGGGTCGTGACTTACGATCCTAGTATCTATATCACCCCATCCCACCTACCTAAGTCGGAGGTGATCCTTCCTGTCTGCACTGACTTGTGCATGATGGACATCTCCACAACCCAATCTGAGCCAAAGGTGGTGACCAGTGAAGATGAGACAGGGCAGATCTCAGAGGAAAGCGGGGTTGTTGAGTCTGGGATTGAACAGTCTGGGAATCTCGCTGCAGGAGCCTATGATCCAAGTGAATACATCCAGCCAGTGGGCCAGTCTGAGCCGAGTGTGGGACTGCCAGATAAAGATGAACTGTGCGTGATTCAGGGGGACAGACTTGAACAGGGGGCGGATGATCTGACAACAGTGGAAGAGGACTTTGCCAACCTCCAGTTCTTCAACGACTAAGAATCAGGGGATGCAACAATCAACTGGTTTGAATATGAGGAGTCGGCAGAAGTTACCGGATGGTTAGATGATCAACCAGACGTCGTGGAATATCAACTAGAACGAGGCCCGGCTGGGGCGAGAGTATCAATGACGGCCGGAAGGGCCGAGAGTCAGAATACACAGCCGGAGAGCGCCGGCACTAAGAATTTCGCTCAGAATTTGGGGATTGTAAATGCAGGGAATATTGACCAACCAGCTGTACTGACGCAGTTAGAACAACAAAGATTTGAGGATTCCGAGAGAATCAGAAAGCTAAGGCCCATGTAGGGGTCGAGAGTGCTGTGTGCACGGGAACAGAGCTGCGGGCATGAAGAATGAAGGTGCTGCGAGTACGATCATGCCGGAGCCGGACAGATGTCTGTCGGCTGCCGACGGAATGTGGTGGAAGACGATGACTTATGTCTTGCCCACACAGATGAAGACTGGGGAGTAATCAACCAGATGATACCTGTATATTGACGAGGTCGCTCATATGACAAGAAGTGGGCGGTATTTCAAGCCCCAACACTTAGACCAACCTGAGGCGTCTGGGAAAGACAAAGAAGCTGAGAAACAGAGAGAGAAACAGATTGAAGAAGAAGCTGTGCTCAAGCAATTAAAGAAGATACAAGCAGACATCTCCATCTGGGGACTGCTTATGGCATCGAGGGTGCACAGACAGGCCGTCCTATCTGCCATGGACAAGGCCAAACTCTCTATAGACACTACACCAGAGCAGCTGGTTGGGCTGGTTTTTCCGGGAGGAGGTTCCCCGGCATTAACCTTTTCAGACAAGGAACTACCGCCTGAGGGCACAAATCATAACAACCTCTACGTTTCCGTGGAATGTAGAGACAAGTGGATACCGGTGGTACTTGTTGATACCGGGTCCGCCATCAATGTCTGCCCAGCCAGAACAGCGTATGCATTGGGTTGAAGCCCGCGGACTTCACACCAACTACTCAGGTGATCAGAGCATATGATAATACTAGCAGGGAAGTGATGGGACTGTCAAGATTCAGACCAGGTTGGTCCGGGACAACACAACATCGAATTTCATGTCTTGGACGTTCCCGCAACCTTCAACTTACTCTTGGGGCGGCCGTGGTTGCACCAAGTAAAGGCAGTCTCTTCCCTCTACATCCAGATGGTGAAGTACCCCATGGGAAGGGGTAGCTATTGTGTTCGGAAATCATCATCCATCCGCCGCCGGAGGTATCTACACCAGTCCTGAAATCGAGCATGGCACGAGGATGTATTCTTATCAGGGTTCACTTTGGCTGAGGCCCGGGTAGTGCAGAATATTATGGCTGTGAATGAGGGGTGTACGTCAGTGCTCAATCCGTCTACCTCATGAACAAGCTACAACACATCCCCGGATGGGATTAGGAAGGAGCGGCAGGAAAGGCGTCGCAGCATTGGCCGAAGTGCCACACAACCCTCATACCTTTGGCTTGGGTTATCTGCCCACCAAAGAGGACTGGGAGGAAGGGAAAGAAATGGCCGGAAGAGCCAGAGCAAAGCAGGCTGGGAAGCCTTTTGAATTAATGCATAGGCCCATTCAGGGTACCCTGAACGGACGCTTTGTCCGGGAGGGGGAGGACTTTCCATTTTGCGGCTTCCCAGAGCTGTGGCTAAACGCGAAGAAGAAGCGCGTGCCAGGCTTCGAGATCTTCTTCGACCTGCAACTATCAGGGGATGACGTTGCCACAGAGCAGACAGACCCATCAGCTGAGATTGAACAGTGCAAAGCAGTGGATCCTGAGGGCACAGAATTTGAAATGGGGGTAGCGCTGGCATGTCTACTCTCTGATCCTTCGATCGACCATAAGTGCTTGGGGGATAACTTCGCGGTTTCCATGATTGGGGATGAAACGGCTGCGAGCCAACCAGCAGCTATCTTGGATGCAGCTATCGCACCTTCTCTCACTTGGCAATACGAGGAGGGATTTTTGTCCAGCAGCACCGGGTCAGGTAGTGAGCCGGAATCTGATTCCACCGAGTCTTGTGAGTCGAATCAGGTTCCAGCTCGACTGAGTCTGAGTCTGGTACTCCTGGGGATGTTAACCGGATGCCACAGTCTTGTCTAGGTCGTCTTTTTCCTTTTCATTTGAGTCTGTTGTAAATGAATCGGACGATTTGGATGTGCTTAATGAGAATCAGGTGACTGTGGTTTCTGAGTACTTTTCTGTGCCCTTGATTTATTGCATTAATTCAGACTTTCAAAACTTTGATGAAAACGACGAGGACGAAGTTCCTCCGTTTTGCAACGTTTAATTGAACAAGAGCAGAGAGATTTGTTAAACCCTAGTGGATGAAATCATTACCGTGAACATTGGTACTGAGGAGGACCCGCGGCTGGTCCAGATCGGGTCCACGTTGTCTTCGGAGGAACGCGAGCGCTTAGTCGCTTTATTAAAAGATTTCAAAGATGTTTTCGCGTGGTCCTACGAAGACATGCCTGGAATCGATCCTGAGATTGTACAGCATCGGATCCCCCTTGACCCCGAGGCCCGACCTGTCAAGCAGAAACTCAGGAGGATCCGCCGGACTGGGCTCTCAAATTAAGGAAGAGGTCACCAAGCAAATCGACGCAGGCTTCCTGCTGGTATCAGAGAATATCCCGACTTGGTTGGCCACATTGTTCCGGTGCCGAAGAGGATGGCAGGATCCGGTATGTGTGGACTTCAGGGATCTGAAAGAAGCTAGTCCGAAGGACACTTTCCCTTACCGCATATCGATGAGTTGGTGGATTTCACAGCAGGGCACGCTTTGCTCTCATTTATGGATGGCTTCTCAGGCTACAACCAGATAGTAATGGCACCAGAAGACCGGGAAAAGACTGCATTCACCACCCCGTGGGGGACTACTGCTACAGGGTATGCCATTTGGGTTGAAGAACGCTGGAGCTACTTATCAACGGCCGCGACCACAATTTACATGATATGATCCACAAAGAGGTTGAGGTGTATGTGGACGACATGATTGTCAAGTCCAAAGAAAAAGAGGGCCACTACACCGCCTTGCATAAGTTTTTTCCAAGGATCTGGGAATTCCAGTTGCGGCTGAACCTCCTCAGAAATGTACATTCGGTGTTACAGACGGGAAAAATGCTGGGGTTTCTGATCACACAAAGGGGCATCGAAGTCGACCCTTCCAAAATCAAGGCCATCTTAGAAATGCCCCCACCAAGGACTGAAAAGGAGGTGCGAGGCTTTCTGGGTAAAGTGCAATTCATAAGACGGTTTATCTCAAAATTAACCTTAACTTGTGAACCACTTTTTGGTCTCCTGAAGAAAGGCAAGAAATTCCAATGGGACGGCCGATGTCAAGCTGCATTTGAACAGATTAAAGAATATTTACAGAACCCGCCCGTGTTGTCACCGCCAGAACCAGGGAAACCGTTGATTTTGTATCTGTCAGTAACTGAAACTACAATGGGCTGCATGCTTGCACAAGAATCAGAAGACAAGGTGGAGAGAGCCATCTACTATCTCAGCAAGAAGATGCTGGAGTACGAAACCCGCTACACTCCACTGGAAAAGGCTTGCTTAGCCTTGGTATGGGCTACCAGGAAGCTGCGGCACTACCTGTTAGCTCACTCTGTAATGTTGGTTTCACGACTTGATCCCATCAAATATCTTTTCGAGAAACCAGCACTTACAGGTAGGCTAGCTCGTTGGTTGCTGTTGCTCTCCGAATTTGATCTAAAGTATGTAACGCGCAAGTCGGTCAAAGGAAGAGCAGTGGCGGAGTTCTTAGCCGACCATCCAGTAGAAGGGGGTGAAGCAGTCGAGTATTTATTCCCAGATGAAGCCATTTTACACATCAACGACGAAGCTTGGACGATGTACTTTGACGGAGCATCCAATCAATACGGGTATGGGATAGGGGTGTTGCTGATAGCACCCGACAATTCTCGTATCCCTCTAGCCTTCAAACTCCGGTTCAAAGTCTCGAACAACGAAGCAGAATACGAGGCGTGCATTGCTGGTCTAGAAGCGGCCCTGGAACTAGGGGCAAGACGGTTGGACGTCATTGGGGACTCGAACCTTGTTGTGTGTCTCAAGCTAAAGGAGACTGGAAAGTAAAAGAGGAAAAGATGATGATGTATCACCAGACCTTGGATTTGCTGATTCCTCGGTTTGAGAAGCTAAGTTTTACTCATCTACTAAGAGAGAACAACAGGTTCGCAGATTCTTTAGCAACTCTATCTTCTATGATAGACATCCCGTGTGGAGTCCGGATGCGTCCAGTCATCATCATCGACCAGAAATTTGCACCTGCCTACGAGTCGATTGCCGCTATAGATGAAGTTCAGGACGAAAACCCCTGGTATTACGACATCTGGAACTTCTTGGAGAAAGAAGCATACCCGCCAGGGGTAAATGCCAAAGACAAAAGGGCAATCAGGAGAATGGCAGTTCAGTTCATCATCTGCGGGGGTAAACTGTATAAAAGGGGTCATCTGGGAATGCATAAACTGTGCGTTGATGCCGAAGAGTCAAAGCGTCTGATGGAAGCCATCCACGGGGGAGAATGTGGTGCGCACATGAATGGGGTAATGTTGGCACGGAAGATCCTCAGACAGGGTTATTACTGGTCCACCATGGAGGAGGATTGTATTGGTTTCGTCCGGCGATGCCACAAATGTCAGATTCATGCAAATCGCATGAACATTCCGCCGTCAAAGCTGTACAACATGACTTCGCCATGGCCATTTTCAGTCTGGGGAATTGATGTAATCGGAGCTGTTACGCCAAAGGGGTCGAATGGGCATGAGTTCATCTTGGTAGCGATAGATTATTTCACAAAGTGGGTTGAGGCCCAATCTTATGCGGTGTTGAAGGCTTCGCACGTCGCAAAATTATCAGAAACAACATCATCTGTCGCTACGGGGTCCCAAACGAAATAATTTCAGACAATGGTTCCCACTTCAAGAAGGAGGTGATTGATTTGTTGGAGAAATACAATGTGGCTTTTCATAAGTCGTCTACCTATCGGCCGCAGACCAATGGAGCGGTTGAGGCCGCCAACAAGAATATCAAGCACATACTGCAGAAGATGGTGGAAACCTACCGGGACTGGCCAGATAAGCTGCCGTTCGCTCTGTGGGGCTACCGGACTTCAATCAGAACTTCTACTGGGGCGACTCCGTACTCATTGGTTTATGGGATGGAGGCCGTTCTACCTATTGAGATTGAGGTTCCGTCATTACGAGTATTGGCTGAGTGTCAAATAGCCGAGGCAGACTGGCAACAGAGCAGATTTGAGGAACTCATGCTTTTCGATGAAAGAAGACTGAAAGCACTGTACCATGTCCAAGGTTATCAACGCAGAATTGCCCGGGCTTTCAACAAGAAGGTTAAGTCCAGGAATTTAAAAGAAGGAGATTTGGTGCTCAAAGACAACCGAGCTCCCATCCACGACCCAAGGGGCAAGTTCAGACCCAATTGGACTGGTCCCTACATCATCAAGTCAATCTGGTCAGGTGGAGCTGTGGTTCTGATGGATCTAGATGGCTTAGAGTTTCCCAACCGATCAACATGGACAAGTTGAAGAAATATTACCCATGAGAGGCTCGCTAGGCCGAAAACCCGAAAGGGCGACCTAGGCAAAACTCAGAGCACAAAAAATTTGAAATTATAAAAACTGAGCTCGCAAGGTTGAAAACCCGCAAAGGGCGGCCTTGGCAAAAGTTAGAGCGCAAAAGGAGAGTGAAAATACCCGAGCGAACCTAAGCCTGAACTACGTAAGGCTTGATTCCCATCCTTGGGATACGTAGGCAGCTTCATTCTGAAGTTCAGCCACAACCTTTTCCCCGATCAACTTTGTCCATATTGATCATCTCAGTCATCTTTGTCCATCAGCATTCATCGTGATCTCCGGTACAGTGCTATTCAGACTAGGGGCAACTTTCCGTTGCCATAACAGTGCTGCCGTACCATTCAGACTAGGGGCAACTTTCCAGTTGCTAGGATCCGGGGTTGTGCATCTCAGTGACAGATCTCAGGCGTGTCCAGTTCTGATCCATATCGAAAATAGTTTTGAAAAGTTTTAATAAAAGTTGACTTTGTTCAAATTAATCTTTTCACAACTAAGACCATTTTTGGACCAAAGCGGAAAATTTTCAGTACCACAACCTTCAATTTCATTGATTTCAAAACAGAGTTCTCCTGCTCTTGCATACAATTGAAGTTGCTTTTTATTACACTCATAATGAAAACTTGAAAGTACTAATAAAGCAATAAATCTGGGGCATAGTCAAGTCAGGTGTCCCTGCGCCCCCTCCCAGAGCTAGTTGAAGCCTCTGATGCCAAGCTGGGCCGGTCTGTGCCTCCTCATTGAGCCAATCCCAGCACTCGTCAGACAAAGTGCAGTTGAAAGTAGGGGCGGGGCCAGGAGTTCTCTAGTCCTCCATGCCGTGGCATACCGGGCAAGTTGTGCGCCTCGGACCGGGAAAGCAGCCGGATACTCAATCCCCTCTGGTGGGCAAGTCTGATCATGACCAAACTGACGCAGGAACCGGAACGGAAAGTAGAATACACAGTGGGTCAGACCAATCAACTGAATCCCGATCAGCCGGGACATGCTATAACCCATTGCTGGGAGATTGAGCCAAGGGCAGCGCCAAGCAATGCGATCTGCAGACAAGTTGCACATCCAGTCGAACCACCACCTTTCATCAGGGGCATCAACTAAGCGTTGGCGAAAGAAGTAGCCGCGGGCTGAGTAGGCTGGACAAGAGTCCACAACCTGCAATTTATCCATCAACCATACCTGGGGAGGGATGAAAAATGAGAGAATAAAGAATAGAGAGATGTGCGATGAGAGAAAAGTAAGAAAAGGGTTTTGTGAGAAAAACCGAGCCTGAGGGCCGAGTGATGTGAGCAAATATATATGCGAGATTGGGTGGGAAACATTACCTGTAGCAATAGTGGACTCCCTGCAAATCTGGTCGTCTCCCGGCGATAGAAAGCATCCAAACCCATCAGCGTCTCGGCCAGTGTCATAGCGATACAGCTCTTTCCTTCTCTCAAGCCGTGAGCAACTTCAACCAGACGGATGCTAGATCCACCAAATCCTGAAGTGAGCAGAAAGTGGGATAGCATACACAAGCAAAGGGCGTGTTGCCGAAAGCCTTGCCAATAATGGTTGCCGCGGTCGCCAGCATCAGAAAAGCGATGGATCAAGCCGAGAACGTCCAGTTCCCCGTTGCAGAGCAGAGACCGAGCATCATGCATGGTGAGCCCACACATTTCCCCTAAAGCTTGGGCGTGGCCAAAGCGAAATTGAGGCAGAATTTCTTCACAGCGTTCAGATTCCATCAAAACCTGAAAATCTTCGAAAGTTGGACATACCTCTTGCCCGCCGAAGCTGAAAACATGCGTCACTGGGTTCCAAAACCTCGCCGCGGCATGGAGGAAGGGAAAGTGCAGCGGAGTGCGGCTCAGTGGGAATAGTGCATTCAAGCCGAAACCTCGGAAATTCAACTTTTCCGAGCCATCTAGAGAAGAGATCCAAGATGTGAGATTTTCTGTGAGAAATGCCTCCATTTTTTGTGCAAAGCAGTGATGAAATGAATGAGTCCCGAAGTTGGAGCTTTTATAGAGGATGGGACACTATTCAGGGGACACGTGTCAAAAATTTGACGGCTGCTGAAATAAGTGGCCGGCCGGCCACCTTTTCTAGCTGGCCGGCCACATTTCTCCCCTCAGATACAAAAAACTGGCCGGCCGGCTCCAAAAAGTGGCCGGCCATGCTCCAATGTATGCCTTTGGTCCTGTTTTGCCCTCCAGAGGAAAGTTCCAGGCATTTCCAAGCATCGGGTGTATCGAAGGCCTCCATTTCCCTCTGTTTCGGATGCGTTCCGTTGCCCAGACCGTCCGAAGTACGCTTTGTTTTGTTTATCAAGTTGTAATTTTTGCTTATCGAGTTGTCGTTTTGTTTATCGAGTTGTAAGTTTTGTCGAGCTGTCGTATTTTGTGTTTTGAGTTGTTACTCTTTGTTTACGCAATTTTGTTAAGTCTTGTTTATCGAGTCGTTAACATTGTTGTATTTTGCTTATCGAGTTGTAAACTTGCTAAGATTCTGTTATTTCTTAGTGAGTCGAGTTGTTTGATTTGTTGCGTCGGTTCATTACCTGACCCGGTAAATACACAGTGCACATTTCCATTCAATCCCATTTTTGTGCAAAATGATGCGATGCGATGCTGAGAGCATAAAAATACAACACTTTTTCAAAAGCTGTTTCACCCCATCATATTTCCTTTTACAAATAAAGGTACAAGTTTTACAGAAAATAAAACTGCCTAACAATATGCAAAGTGCTACAAACTACTAGCAAAAAGGAAAATAAAGCAGGAAACAGCAGCATCAATACCCTCGGGAGCGGGAATGAGGGGCCCTCCTCATCCTCTTCTGCGAGGCAACCTCTGCGCCACCATCACCATCCGGGTCGGAGCTGTCATCCTCAGGATCCCCCTCAGCCTCGCCTCCACTCCCGGAACCAAGACCGGAATCCCCCTCCTCAGCGGATGTCTCCGACTGACGGTCTGCGACCTCCTCCTCCTCATCCTCATCGGGCTCCGCCTCTATAATATGTGCCCTGCGTCTGCGAGAGGACCCTCCTCGAGCTCCTCGGAAAGGCCTGGATGGCCCAGCTCCCCGAAAAGGCCTGGATGGCCCAGCTCCTCGAAAGGGCCCAGATGGCCCAGCGCCTCGAAAAGATCCAGACGATCGACCTCCCTGAGAAGGCCCGGGTGGCCCGGCCCGCGGCGGAGCATATACAGGAGGCATCTGAAAGTGAAGAGTTCAATACATCAGTTCAAATATGAAAATCAGATGCAAGTACAGTATGTGAGTGGGGTGTGTGTCAGATGTGTTCTACACAAACAGCCTATCAATGCAGTAGAATGTTCAAAACCAGCGTGTCATCAGAAATATGATAAATGCAAGAAAGATGAACAGTACCTGCACACCCATAATGGCCAGCTGTGCCTCCCTCCGCAGGATCATGCCCTCAAATGCGGCCATCACTCCAAGCATCTCATCCACGTACTCAACAGGAGGCTGCAGATACAAATGCAAAACTATCAGTAAAGGAATGAATGTCCAAGTATCCGACTGATAAATCAAAGCTGTAAAGCATACCGGTGGTGAATCAGGATCTCTGACATATCTATGGTCAGGAAGGGGAGGCTCCAGCGAGACCTGGTAAGGAGCCCCAAATCGCCAACTCGTCAACTCGGTCGGCATGTCTGGCCACCCAGGATGATGAAGAGTCGGAGGGATCGGGGGAATCGACCCACCCCCACCTCTAGACGTACCAGCCCTGCTGGAGGAAGGGATATCTGTAGCACGAGCCTGACTCGAAGATGGCACACCAGCAGGCCTCAGTGACGGAGTACGCACTCCCGTCAAGGGAGGCATCAGATATACGTGGCGATAAGTGGCATAGTCCCCCTCCTCAAGATATAGCAAAGCATCAGTGCCCAGCATAGCACTAACAACATCCTGGGAAGAGAGCCTATCAGCAGTCCGCATACTGACTGGGGGTGCTGCGGGAGGGTCTTGAGAAGTGTACCCCCATACCTGACGCAAAAAGCGTTCCCCCAGAAACCATGCTCTACCAACTGGTCCTTCGAGCAGGATCCTGTACTGGGAGGTGCCCGATCCTCCGGCATACTGAAATCGGAGACCATCACCCAAGGGCGCCCAGGGCTGCCATGTAATCTGCGGATAACCAGTGCATAAACCAATCAGAAATCGGGAATATACAGGGCAGATCAAAGATGAAAACGGAAGGGACTGAGAGTTCTGAAATACCTCCGTCGTCCGCACAGTATCGAAATACTGCCGTAGATAAAAGAGAGTCTCTCGGGGTCTCGGCCGGTGCTGGCCCTCGAATACCAGTGAGTACGGGGTCATGAGGGGCCCTGCCACCACCAACTCTGGGGCTAACGTCGGGAAATATACGTAGACCCATAACTGAGGAAAGCAGTGCAGAATGTAAATACAAAGTGCTGAGGGCAAAATACAGAGTGTAAAGTGCGTTGTGTGTGCAATGTACAAGTAATGAGGAGCAGAAATGTAAATCAAGAGGGCAGAAAGTACCTCCCAGGCTCTCCAATAACCGCCAAGTAAGTCTCCCTGCCCGCGGGAGGTCGCGCTCATGTAGCAGTAAAGGGTAGCCAAGCCGGTGCCACCCCAGTCATACCGTCCGACCTGTGATAGGTCCACCAGAGCGCTCAACAGATACAGCCCAACCGTGTTCCCTCTATCGGCGAACAGAGTAGTCCCGAAGAGGAACATAAGAAAACCACGGGCATACTGCTCTGCCTCCTCAGGAGTCCCGGGCTCCATCCCCTCCCTCCGAAAATGGGAAGAGAACCAGGTGTATCGGACTCTCCCTGAAGCTCTATCAACAGGCGGGCGGGCCCCCAGCAAATGTATCCAAGCGGCCTCCCATTCGCCCATGTCCTCGTCGTAAGGAATGGGCCAACCTCCTATGTCCAGGCCAGTCAATACAGCAAAATCCAGCGGGGTCATAGTCAAATCCCCAGTGGCGGAAAAATGAAAGGAGTTGGTGGTGTCCCACCATCTCTCCACCAAAGCTGCCATCAGTGTCCTCCTGGCAGGACAGCGAGAACCCATACAGAAGGCCCCGAACCCTGCCAAATCAACTAAATCCCGGACAGCCTCCGGGAGCTCAGCATACCAATCTCTAGCAGCGGTGGAGCCGTATCCCCGCACAGTGCGAGAACCAACCTGCATTCAGAATGAATACATGTGTCAGTATAAAATGAATGAGCTGTGTGCAAATGAAATGAATAAGCTGTGTGCAAGTAAATAGGCTGCGTGCGAAGTAAAGTAAGCGAACTGTGTGTTCTACTCAAAATCAGTGTGTGCTGCGTGTTCACCTTCAATTAGGGCTGCGTGTTCTACTCTCAATCAGTGTGTGCTGCGTGTTTACCTTCAATTAGGGCTGCGTGTTCTACTCTCAATCAGTGTGTGCTGCGTGTTCACCTTCAATTTGGGCTGTGTGTTCAGAAAATCCGAGTTAGGGCTGTGTGTTCTACTCTCAATCAGTGTGTGCTGCGTGTTCACCTTCAATTTGGGCTGTGTGTTCAGAAAATCCGAGTTAGGGCTGCGTGTTCTACTCTCAATCAGTGTGTGCTGCGTGTTCACCTTCAATTTGGGCTGTGTGTTCAGAAAATCCGAGTTAGGGCTGCGTGTTCTACTCTCAATCAGTGTGTGCTGCGTGTTCACCTTCAATTTGGGCTGTGTGTTCAGAAAATCCGAGTTAGGGCTGTGTGTTCTACTCTCAATCAGTGTGTGCTGCGTGTTCACCTTCAATTTGGGCTGTGTGTTCAGAAAATCCGAGTTAGGGCTGCGTGTTCTACTCTCAATCAGTGTGTGCGGTGTTCACCTCAATTTGGAGCTGTGTGTTCGACATCAAAATAGGGCTGCGTGTTCATCTCAAATGTTTGGGCTGCGTGTTCTATTCTCAATCAGTGTGTGCCGTGTGTTCACCTCAAAGACGAGCTGTGTGTTCGACATCAAAATATGGGCTGCGTGTTCAACTCTCAATCAGTGTGTGCCGTGTGTTCACCTCAACAATGAACTGTGTGTTCGGCATCAAAGAATGGGCTGTGTGTGTTCATCTCAGAATTCAAGTATTGGGCCGTGTGTTTAATTCCCTACCAGTGTGTGCAGTGCGTCCACAATCAATTTATGGGCCCAGTGTTCAGAAATTCAAGTGATTGAACTGCGTGTTCAGAATGTAAACAGGATGCTGTGTCATCAACTAAACATTCTAAATAAGCTGCTTACTGAGCAGGCAAACATGGCAAAGACACGAAGTGCGTGAAAAACACAGAATATGTTGCAGAAAAGGTAAAAAACGAAGTAAATACCTCTCGTGCCTCGTGGGAGAGGTGATACTTTGGCTCCCGCAGAAGCAGATCTCCGGGTGCTCGCCCATTAAAGTCAGTGAAGTGACGAAAAACGGCCCGCGGAAGAACGTGTGCCGGCGGGGCGTACCTCTCGGGAATGAAGGGTCGAACCCTCGGAGGCAGAGTCATGACATCAAAATCATCCCCGGCACCCGGAGGACCTCCGCCGTGAGGAAAATGACCGGCCATTTCAGAAAATCTGCAAAAAGGAGCAAAAATGAGCAAAAATGAGCCAAAATTGGAAAAAGTCAACAAAAGTCAACTCTCGGGAAATGAAAAAGTCAACAAAAGTCAACCCCCGAGAAAATCTTCCAAATATTGAGACAAACTTACCTCAAGTGGCGAAAATGAGAAAAGAAGCCCCGAAATCAAAATTTAATCGGTTCAAAGTGTTTAAAACTGAAAGTTTTCGCGAAAACAACTTGCGTGGGGGGTTGGAAAACGCGTATAAAGCTCAGATCTGGAGAGGAAAATGGTTTGGGAGGGAGGAGAAGATGATTTCGGACCTGAAGTTATGAGCTCAAAGTGTTTGGGTGAATGTATTTAAAGAAAAGAGGGTGAAAAGACAAAATTACCCACGGATTTGGGCAGGTGGCCGGCCGGCCACCTTTTCTGGCTGGCCGGCCATTCTCTTTTTGAAACCTGGCCGGTGGCCTCCCCAGGGGAAAGAAACTGGCCGGTGGTGTTCCCCACATGCCCACCTAGCTCTCTGCAAATTTTGAGGAAGATTGGAGTTCCCGGGACCTGAAAAAGTACAAGAGAAGTGCACGTCCTGTCGCGAAACCGCTCCGCCGGAACTTCAGCTTCAACTTCTGACATGTGACTTATCATTACTCATCAAAATCAAGGTGTATCCTTTTTGAACGTGTTGTAACCCCTCCGGGGGGGGTGAACCGGAGGCCGCGATCGAGTCGCCCTCGCCGAAACGCGCGTTTCTCTGCTCGCGGTTTTGTGACAAACATGCATTCTAGTTCGCGCTTATTCTGCATTGTTGTGCACATAACTTGCATTCTCATGAACATACTTGCATGGTTATGCACGTTTTCTTGATATTACCATGCCTCTGTGTTTAAGCTTGCGTTGTCACGCACGCTCCTTTCTCGCACTGCGATGCATTCACCCACCGACACCGCTTTTGTCGAACTTTCGATATCACATTGGATATATCTTGCTAAACATGTTGTGCTTGTTGAGTTTCTCTCTTTCGCAGGCACGATATTGTATGTACGGTTCATTTGAAGCTGGTGTGACCAGACGAATCGCGCAGGTATCGTATCTTCTCCGTGTGAGACGTGACGAGAGTTGAACAATTCTCCGCATTCTTAACTGCATGAAATATAGTTGTTGCTTTGCATTCTTGCTTAAAACTGTTGCATCTATTTGCGAATACTTGCTTCATTACAGCTTGCTGCATTTGCATGATCATTAAGTTACATCTGGCTCTGTGCATATCGCTTTGCATTTTGCCCCCCTTTGCCTGTGGGCACGTTTGCGGGCATATCTCTGTTCATCTTGTATGATTGTCTAAGTCTTCGGCCTTGTCAAAAATGGGTCGTCTCTGGGTTTTGACATTCACTCCCGTCATTTCTTGACTTCCGAGTTCTGTCAAAGAGGGGCAACTGTAGACGCCCCATTTTTGACCGACCTCACGACTCAGACGTCACCGATTGAGCGCTCGGTGATGTTGCATTTTGTGCTCGTTCAGAAGTCTCAGAGTCTCGGCCGTGAGCCTTGCCTCTGGACTTCCGAACCCTCTTCTGTGCCTTGCCTCGGTTTGCGAACCAGACTCAGTTTTCTCTATTTCTCTTCCCGAAGGGAGAGAGAGGTCTCGTAGATCATCTCTCAGTGGCCGTGGGCTACTTTTCGTGGTCGTAGGCCATTTTGCCCATTTCGGAGCCCGGTTCTCGGTTTTCGGAGCCGTCAGGCCGTGTGCCTCGGTTCGGGACCGCCTAACTACCTCCGTTTGCTCCGATTTTTGGCATGCATCTTATTTACTCCCTTTTTAGGGACACTGTGGTCCGAGAGACCAACTTCGTGGTCGAACACCACTCCCGGTGCCTAACAGTCGGTTTTCGGGGCCTCGGACTGCGCGTTTCGGCCCCCGAACCTTCATTTTGCATCGGTTTTCGTTCATTTTTGGCAGGGACCTCTGTTTCATCACCAGGAAGGTCGTAGAAGGGTGGGAGGCCAGTAATTGCTCCAGCAATCAGTTATATTCCATTTTCGCCCTCCGACGCCCGTTTTTCTCATTTCAAAGCCAATGTTGACCACCCTTGGGCCATTTTCTTGCACCTTAAACCCTATATTTGTGATGTACACACCTGGGAGGACACAAATATCATATGGCCAGCCAGTAATTCCACCTGAACATTTTGAACCCCTTTGAAAAATGGCTTGTTCTCTCTCCTTGTTTACAGTTGCCAATTTTTTACCACATAGCTGTGTTGAGCACACATGGGAGGCCACCAATCTGTGGTGGCCGGCCATTATTTTTTACTTGCCACTTTGACCCTTGGCCGGCCGGCCATGGGGGGTGGCCGGCCGACCACCTGCAACTCCACTAGCTGGCCGGCCTTGCTTCTTGCACCCTGTTTAGTTCAAAACTGACCTCTTTGACCCCCCAGATTTTGTATCCGGAGGGCCAAAATTTTGGGGGGAAACTTGAATGTTTTCCCCCCCATTTTTCCCCCTCTTTCTCCCCCTCATTTGCCTATATAACAGAGCCTCCAGCTCTGGTTTTTGGGTTAGAAAAATCCCCCTTGGAGCTCTTGCATTGTATTTCCTTCCCCTCTCTCATTTTCACCCTCTAAACATCCAAGTCCAACCCCTTTTTCACACCACCACCTAGCACCACTCCACCACTTCCATTTCCAGCAGCTTGGAGCTCTTCTCAGAGGCTAGGAGGCACCATTTTTCAGTCCAAGAGGCAGCCAAAGTTTGGTCTTCAAGGGTAAGCACTTTTTCCCCTTTTTTGGCTCATTTTTGTATCATTCTTTTTATCCATTTTGCTTGCTGTTTTGAGCTCCGACCAAAACTTCAGATGTCATTTTTTTGAGCTCATTTTAATATTTCATTAAGGGTCTTACCCTGTTTGGGACCCCCATCTTGCACTTGCTTCAATATCCCTTTGTATGCCATTATTTTGCATAGTATTTTTGGCCTATGTGTAATCTGTTTTAAGGCATGTTATAAAATGTAACTGAGCTTATTTTGAGCCCTTCTTCAACATTGAAGAAGGGCTCAACACTGTTTGGGACCTCCATGTACCCCTTGCCATTGTACCCCTCTTTGGTCCCCATTTTTGCATGATTTGTTAGCCTATTGAGCTTCTGTTTTTGGACCTTGGTCCAAACTAAAAGTGGCCATATTTTCCCCCCCTTGTCATGTTTTATTAAGGGTCTTTTTCTGTTTGAAGCATTCTTTGTATACTTTGTGTTATAACCTCTTTCGGGCCCTATCTTGCATGACATTTTGAGCATATTTTTACTTTGTTTTGGGGGTTTCCATAAACTGTAAGTGGTCATATTTTAGGCCCCTCTTCAACATTGTAGAAGGCTCTTTTTCTTTTTGGGCTTTACATCTACCACTTGCTTCATTGCCTCCCTTGCGGAGCCGTTTTTGTATGCTAATTTAGCCCTACTTGGGCCCACTGTTTGGCCTCACTCTAAACTGTAAAAATACTTTTCTCGGGGCTGCCTTGCTTCTGTCTTTTCATTTCATGTTCAAATTATGTTTGCATTGTATAGCTATAGGCCATTTCATGCGCCAAAATCCGTGTTTCGGGACTCGTTCCATGCATCGGGTTTCATTTCACCGGGTTTTGGGGCTGTTTTGCATCATTTATTACCTCTGATTTTTGCATTATAGTATGCCATATTCCATGTTTCGCCATGTCTTGTTAGAGTGGCATTCCGCGCCGTAGGTTCGATCCTCGGTTTGCGTGCACGCGTGCACGCATCTCGAGTTGTTTCATTTTCATCTTATGGCCTCCTATGTGAGTGTGGCCGAGGTCCACTTGTGTTGGTGTAAGCCCATATTGCATTGTGTATGCCATTTCATTCCATAGCATTGTGTATGCTAGGTTGTATATTAGCGCATTATGTATGCCACCTCATCTCGTGCATCGTGTATGCCATCCCATAACATTGTGCATGTTAGGATTGTATCTTAGTTGCATTTCATGCATGTCATGCATATTGCATCATGTTCAGGATAGGAGTTAGCCCGGGCACGGGAAACGAGGTACGTTCCGTACTCCGAGTGACGGAACGTGTCTCAATTCCCTAGTCACCGACACTCCGGATCACCCATGATGGAGTTAGGTTTTATTGTGTTTTCATGTGCATTCATTCCATATTGAATTGTGCAAATCGACTCCTCGGCCATCATGCATCGATATGCGTGATTGTTGGCACGAGGATCGAGACATGCATACATTTGTGAAAATACATTGCCATGCCCCTTTCCTGCTCTCTGTTGCAGCAAAATGAAGAATCAGCAACTTTTCGGAGCTTCGCACGCATTTCAAGAACAGGTGCAAACAGAGGCTAATTGGGGCATCGTCATGGATTTCCGCACAAAGGCAACCCGAACATGCATCATTCATCACCCGGATCAGAATCAAGGCAGTCCCCGGCTTGCATGCCAGTCTTTTCTTTTCTTAGTTAATTTGTAAATTAATTAGGAATTTGTATTATTTGGACTGTATTATTTGGACTGTACTATTCTTTTATTCGGGACTGTATATTTATTTGGACCCTCTGTGCGAGGGCATAATTGTAATAAGTGTGGGTGAGTGTGATGTATGTCTTCCAACCCCACGTCTTTCTTCCCTTTTATTTACCTGCTTATGATGGTTAGATTAGGGCATATTTCAATTAGCATACAGTATGACAGCATGTTTGCATCATTCATCTGTTTTGCACGCACCGGGCTCGGCGCATCATACAAACTGCATTTGTATTTCAATTCCAAATTGAATACGTGTTAGTTGTAGCATTCCACATGCCATGTTTAGAATAGCCGAGCCTGCTATAGTTGCATTTTTGTATGTGTTGCATTAGGCATTTCTGTATATTTAGGATCATGCATGGATTTCTAATTAGCTTCTTTTTTTGGCTGGGAGTACTCGGTGAGTTTTTATGCTTTAGCATCCTTGCATGCGTGTGAGTGTTGCCATGAATAGCATGCTTACCATGAGGCTAACTGCTTATGTGATATAACTGCCTTGAATGCCTGTGGGTGGAGGTTGGGTTACTTGGATTGGAACAATTCATCAAATGTTTGTTTTAAGTCCACTAGATAGTGGCAAAATCATGTTTTCTAAGCCCACCTGAGGGTGGCAAATTCACGTCTTAGCCTACCTGCGGGTAGCACCATCAAACCATTTTTCAAACAAACAAACATGAAGTGTTTTATTCCAATTCAGGTGATCCATTCTATACTTGTATGCTGTGCGCATCACATAGTAAATCTAGGCTAATAACCGGAATAAGAACGGACGAGGTTTTCAAAATAAGATATCATGGTTAGTAGAGGCCGGTCTTTGACCGGGCGAGCGGGGGTGCTCACAAAGTGACCTTCCCCAATCGTACCCAAGTTCCCGAGCCGAGGCAACTTTGGTGATGACGGACACGTGGCCTTCGGCACCGAGTCAGGGTTTCCTAAATTTCCCATAAAAAAACATTTAGGTGGCGACTCTGTATCTGGCAAAGCAGTCCATGTTTGCCAGATACAGAGTCGCCACCTAAATATTTTATTTTTGGGAAATTTAGGAAACCCTGACTCGTTTGCCTAAGGCCACGTGTCCGTCATCACCAAAGTTACCTCGGCTCGGGATCTTGGGTACGATTGGGGAAGGTCACTTCGTGAGCACCCCCGCTCGCCTGATCAAAGATCGGCCTCTACTAACCATGATATCGAGTTTTGAAAATCTTATGCATTCTTATTCCGGTTATTAGCCTAGATTTACTATGTGATGCGCACAGCATACAAGTATAGATCGAGTCGCCCGAATTGGAACAAAACATTTCATGTTTGTTTTTGAAAGATGGTTTGCTACTCGCAAGTAGGCTTAAAATGCAGATTTTGCCACCCTCAGGTGGGCTTAGAAAAAGATGGTTTTACCACTATCTAGTGGGCTTAAAGCTCACAGTCAATACATTGCTCCAATCCAGATAACCCAACCTTCACCCACAGACATTCAAGCAGGTATATCACATAAGCACATAGCCTCATGGTAAGCATGCTATCATGGCAGTCACTCACACACATGCAAGGATGCTAAAGCATAAAACTTACCGAGTACTCCGAGCCAAAACAGAAGCTAATTAGAAATCCATGCATGATCCTAACTATACAGAAATGCCTAATGCAACACATGCAAAAATGAAACTATAGCAGGCTCGGCTATTCTAAACATGGTATATGGAATGCTACAGCTAACAAGTATTCAATTTGGAATTGAAATACAAATGCAGTTAGTATGATGCGCCGAGCCCGGTGCATGCAAAACAGATGAATGAATGCAAACATGCTATCATACTGTATGCTAATTGAAACATGCCCTAATCTAACCATCATAAGCTGGTAAATAAAAGGGAAAGAAAGACGTGGGGTTGGAAGACATACATCACACGCACGCACACTTATTACAATTGTGCCCTCGCTCGGAGGGTCCGAATAAATAATACAGTCCCAAATAAATAGTTACAGTCCGAATAAATACAAAATCCTAATTAATTAACAAATTAATTAAGGAAAGCAGTAAACTAGCATGCAAGCTAGGGACCGCCTCAGCTCTGATCCAGATGATGAATGATACATATTCAGGTTGCCTTGCGCAGAAATTCACTGCGATGCCCCAATTAGCCTCTGTTTGTAATTGTTCTTGGAATGCGTGGCAAGCTCCGGAAGGTTGCTGATTCTTGATTTGCTGCAACAGAGAGCAACAAAGGGGCATGGCAAAGTATTTTCACACATGTATGCATGACTACTCTTCAAGGAGTGTAGTCCTCGATCCTCGTACCACCAATCACGCATATCGATGCATGATGGCCGAGGAGTCGAATTGCATGACTCGATGTAAAATAAATGCACATGTAAAGCAAGTAAAGCCTAGAACTCTATCATGAATCATCAAGAGCTTCGGCGACCGAGAATTGAGACGCATCCCATCACTTGAAGTATGAAATACCCCTCGTTTCCCGTGCTCGGATTAACGTTTAACCCGAACAATGCAACACATAAGCATGGCAAACATGCAATATGGACTAAGTATGCAAACATGCAACTAAACCAAACATGCGACAAGCATATGAACATAATGTGAGGCGACAACCTTGGATAATCATGGCAAAATGCAATGTGAACATGCGAGCATGCGAGGCATGTAAAGCTAAGCAAGTATGCAATGACATACTATGTGTAACAAGCATGAGACAACATGGTAAAATGGGCTTACACCAACATGGACAGCTCTCAACTAGGTCCAAATTAGTAGCCATTAGATGAAAATGAGACACTCGAAATGCGTGCGCACATGTACGCAAACCGAGGACCGAACCTAAGGCACGAATGCCACTCTACCAAAGCATGGTAAGGCATGGAACATGGTATGCAAACATGCAAATTTCAGCACTCAAACATGATGCTAAACAGCCCCGAAACATGGCAACATGGCACCCGATGCATGAGATGAACCCCGAAATGCAAAACTAGGCACATAGAATGAATTACAGCTATACAAAGCATGCATTATTGGACTATGAAGTCTAAAGACGGAACCAAGACAGTCCCAAAATATGGACTTTTCCTGTTTAAAGTAAGGCCAAAAAGTGCTAACAAGATGGACTAAATTAGCATGCGAATTTGACTAGCAAACATGGTTTACATGGCAAATATATGATGCAAGTGAGAACTCATCAAACCAGCAAAAATCAGTGAATAAACCATGTGAAAATAGGCCCAAAATAACCATGGAAATACAGCCAATGCATACCAAAATGAGGGGCTCCTTTAGAGGGCCATGCAAGGGGTTATTAGGCACATACAAGATAGACAAGTGGCATGACATATACAACTCTGAAAATCAAATATGGTAGTCCTAAAACTCACAAAATTGGCCCCAAAATCAGTCAAAAAAGCATGCAAGATGGGGGCCCTTTAGAAGACCAAAATGGCCATCAAGCAAGTCAAGGTGAGAGGGGGTCACCCCCCTCTGATTTGGAGGCTCAAAACAGGGTCTTAGCCACTGAAAATCCACTGGATTTCAGTGGCTAGAAGGCCAAACAAGGCATGCAACAATAGCTTAGGCTTAAGGCTCAAAACAAGAGGCAACTAAGCATACTAGATAGCATATGACCTCAGATAAGAAAATTCCCTTAATCAAACATGGAGAGGGCCTCAAAAAAAAACTTTTTACAGTTTACAACATGCTTCAAAAATGAACACAAATAGGTCTAATCTATCATGCAAAAATGGCCCTAAAAGTGAGAATAGAGACAAGGGGCAGTAGCCGACCCCAAACAGCAAGGAGCCCTTCAACAAAGTTGAAGAGGGGCTCAAAATAAGGCATTTCATAGTTTACATCAAACCATGAAAATAAACACAAGTAGGCCTAAACTAGCACGCAAGAAAAGGGCCTAAAAGAGGGGTAAAGAGGCAAGTGATAGTAAATGACGTCAAACAGAGGAGAGCCCTTCAACAAAGTTAAAGAAGGGCTCAAAAAAAGCCACTTTACAGTTTACATCAAAGCTCAAAACAGTTCACAAATAAGCCTAAAATACTATGCAAAAATAGGCCTAAAAGAAAGTTAAAGAGGCAAGTGATGGAAGGAGGTCTCAAACAGAGAAAGACCCTTGATCAAACATGAAAAGGGACTCAAAATATGATTATTTTCAGTTAGGGTCGGAGCCCAAAAATGCTTGCAAGCAAGGCTTATAAATGAAAAAAAAAAAAAAAAACTAGTTTAGGGGAAAAGTGTACTTACCCTTGAAGAACAAGTCTTTAGCAGCCTTTTGGTCCAAAAATCTGAGCTTCTAGCCTCTGAAGATCAGCCTCAAGGTGTTTTAATGGAGGATGGAGGTCTTGTGCTATGAGGTGTAGTGCAAAAATGCAAAGAAATCCAACTTCCAAGCTCTAACTACAAGCAATATAGAGAGAGAGATGGATTTTTGCCCTCCAAAATCTCAGAACCTGGTGTAAGGAAGAGGCCCCTTGCTTATATAGAGCAATGCAAGGCTAAAGTTTCTTGAACAAGCTTCCAAAGGCTTTGATCCCTCCATACACGTGTATGAAGGGCAGATATGAGGAATCCAGCTGGTACAAAATATCTGCCCGAAAACTAGCTGAGAAATGGGGGGTGCCGGCCATCAGCAATGGCCGGCAGTGCCACACTGATGGCCGGTAGTGCTCACCAGTGGCCGGCAGGGGCAAAGCCATGGCCGGCAGTGCCATGCCTATGGCCGGTAGTGCACTAGGAGGGCCACTCTGACAGGACCTAGTCAGGGTCCAAAAATGAGGCAGAAAGGATACAGGGTCCGGAAACTCGAACCGGTGACGTTCCGCCATGACAGTCGAAAGCTGGGCGAGCAATCGAACCAGTTGTTGGGTGTACCTACAAGCACAACCAAGTCTTGAGAACGGTCAAAAATGGGGTGTCTACAGTGACCAAACAGACCTGTCCGAACAGATGCAGTTTTGAACCGAACAGGTATGACATTTGAATGAACAGATACAGTTCAAATTTGAACAGATCTGCAACAGTTTGAATCTGTATAACTGATGGCAGTTTCTTGCAGTTTTAAACCTGTTAAAAGACAGTTTATCTGTTGGGAATTTCGGATTGGAAGAGGCACAATTATGGACATAAATTTGAATTCAAATTTTGTGCAATTTTTGAATTAAATTCCCGCAAGAATTTTTGAAAATATGCAAATAAATTTTTGTCCAAAAAATTAATATTAGAACCGACTCAACCCACAACCGCGCCCGGTCAGACAGCGGCAACGGCGCGCGCATGTATGGTGGTTTGGGCCAAGGTTCACTTTGTCCGTAACTCCTCCCTTCTACAAACTTGGGGTGTCCCTTGAGACCCAACCCAAGTATTCTCACCTAGAGCTTATATACCCACATAAGCTCACTTAAAGTTTCAATGTGGGACAAGCCTTACAAGGAAACCCATATTTTATCCTTTAAATGTCCATTCCACGAACCTGAAAATGACGTCAACTTCTCATTCACTCATAAATGGTTTTTTCGAACCGTCTTCACCGTGTGACTTGCTATGCAGCAAGAAACACGTCACCTCTTTGGATCCACCTTAAAAGATGTATGGGCCCCATCCAAATTTGGGCTAAAAGTTAGCCCAAACTAAACCTATAAAACCATATTTTCCCAACAATTCCCTCTATTTTTAGGATCGAAACGAGTGTATGATTAGACTAGGACTCGTTTGGAACCAAATATTTCAGCCAAAATATTAAAAAATTATAATTATTATATCATTTTTTAATTTTTTTTTACATATTTTCATAAAAAATTTAAAAATTATTAAAATAATCTGTTCTTAAAAAAGAGATTAGCTTGTTTTGACGTAAAAAATGTTTTATTTATTTTTCAGTGCTTAGTTAAATAAAAAGTAAATAAAATATTTTTTAAAAAAAATATTTATTTTTTAAAAAACAATGAGTAATTTTTATACAAAAATGTTAGAGAGTCTAAAAATTCTATCAAAAATTTTATCAAAGGTCTTACATGGGTGTGAGACTTACATGGGATCCATTTTTATAAAATTAAGGGTAAATTACAAATACACCTTCTCCTAAGGTTTGATTAAAATACAAATTGCCTCATGTGGTTTTGAAAATTACATTCCACCCCATGAGGTTTCTAATTTCATAACAAATCACTTATTTTATTAATAAATCATCAAGTCAATTAACAATTTTTAATGATGTTAAAAATATGTTTCAATTAATAATTTGGTAATTTTATTATTGTATAAGAGAGCAATTATGAATTTCATTTTTTTAGTTAATTCTGTTAAATAAAAAATTCTAATAAGAGGGTATTTGTAATTTTTCAAACCATAGTGGGCAATCTGTATTTTAAGCAAACCTCGGGGGTGTATTTGTAATTTATCTTAAAATTAACTATTACTCATTATTTTTTTAACATATTTAGGCCTCTTTTGGGAACTATTTTAATATGAGGCAAAAAAATTAGTATGTTTAGAATAATTTTTTGATTTTTTATGAAAAGATGTGTAAAAAGTAGAGAAAAAATAAAATCTTTAATTTTTTAATATAAATGGTTGGTTTTTTTAATTTTTTTTGGTGACATTTTGACTTTTATGCTAAAATAGTGAGTTACCAAACGACTTTAGCCTTTCTAAATAAATATCTAATCCACTGAAAAATCAAAAATATCATTTTATTAAATTAAAATTTGTCTGTTAGGCAACCAAAAAAAAAAAAAATTTTGTTTCAATTGTGAACCAAATGCCAAAATAAACTCAACAAAAAAAGCTACGGAGTGTTAAGGCCACGTTTGTTTGGTCCAATAAAGGGATTAGAAGGTGAGATAAGGGCACGGACCTGTGTAGGGGTGTAATTTTGGCCCGCAGCCCGCCCGCGGCCCGAGATGGGCTGGGCCCGTTTAGGCCCGAGCCCAAGCCCAGTCCGAGGCCTTGGGCCAGGGCCTGGGCCATTATTTTGAAGCCAAGCCCGACCCATGGGCCCGCCCAAAAGCCCGGCCCACCCGAGGCTCAGTGTTATTTTTAATGGAAAATAATAAAATTTTGGTAGAAAAAATTTTAAAAAATAAAAAAAATTTGTTTAGGCCCGCCCAAGCCCGAGCCCAGGCCCAAGGGCCCGGCCCACTGGCCCGCATAGCCCGAATACCCATGGGCCTGGGCCTGGGCCTAGTTTTTTGGCCCGTGGGCCAGCCCGACCCGATTTTTTGGTGGGAGACCGCAAGGCCCGACATGGGCCCGGGCCGGGCCAAAATTACACCCTTAGACCTGTGTATGCTCCTCTCAAAACCTCACGTAGTTTGTTCAAATATACCATTTATTTTTTAAAAATAAATATAATAATATTTTGCAATTATTACCATTATATAAATTTTATTTTATGATTTCATGAATAATTTATACATATGTAAGTGTTTGTTATTGTCTAAATGACATGTTTATAACTTATTTTAATTTGAGAGTTTATAATAAATTGTTTCTTATAATTTTTGCTTCTAAATTATTGGGAATTTTTTTTTTAAATAAGCTAAAAAAAGGTTGATTATCTAGAAACTAAGGAAATTGTGGTTTTAACTTTTTCTTTATGATAACTTACAATAAACTATATCAAATAAGACCATAAAATTAAAATATGGGAGTATTTGTTATATGCAGTTTGTGCTTATAAGCCATAAACAATTAAATAAATTGATTATTTAAAAGGTAAGGTACTTGTAATTTTTACTTTATGATTACCAACTTTTAATTTATAATAAATTGCACAAAATAAAATGATCAAAAACAACTTGGATTGTCTTAACAGGCCTTATTAAACTGAATCTAGGGCTACAAATGAATAGAATCCTTCGCGAACAGGCTTGAACTCAGCTCGATAAGGACTCGTTCGAACTCGGTTTGTTAAATGTTTATTGCGTTCAAACTCGTTAAAATTTTAATAAACAACTCAAAACATACTAAAACTCAACTCGTTAGTTAACTCGTCTAACATTTATTTAAATATTAGAATAAATATATTATTTATATATTAAATAATGTAAAAATATGTATAAAATCGAATAAATATGTTATTTATATTTAAATAATATAAATGTAAATAATAACTAAATTTATATATATGTAAATGATAACTAACTATAGATAGTACATTTTTGTAATAGTAGTAGTAGATATTAATATTTGGTAAGATATTGATTTTTTTTTTTTTAAAATATGTTTATATATAGGGAGCTGTTAAGATGTGCACCTCAATAAGATGTGCACATCATATACACATTTATTTTAAGCCATTAGATTTTTACAAATTAATCTCAACCACTAAATAATTTGATTAGAAATCTTGAGTACCTCTTCAACTGGTTACCATTTTTACAAATTTCTTCACCGATTGTTCTCTTTCCAGCTGAGCTCTTCACGTTGTTTTCCTAAAGCCCCCTCTGTTTTTGAGACACCACTCCGACACTCTTCTTCGCCCTCGAAGACCATCCTTGCGAACACGACCTACCATCGACTTCGCCGGAAGGTATCTCTCTCTCTCTCTCTCTCTCTCTCTCTCTCTCTCTCTCTCTCTTTCTGTAACTTTTTTCTCTCCCTCTTTCTCTATCTCCATTCTATGAAACCCTAGACCGCAATCCCTTTCTTTGAAACTGCCCCTTTCACGTTTGTGAACTCACTGGGTTGGTTTATAAAAATAGGAAAATATTAGGTTTAGGTTTTTTATGTTTGTTTGCTTTGGTAGTTGTTTTGATTCCCTTCTTCGAAATCCCCTTTTGTTAACCCCTATTTCCTATATCGATTCTTGTTTCCCATTCTTCAAAATGCCCCTTTCACATTTGTGAACTCACTTGAAGTGGTTGGATTCTAAATTTAGGAAAAGATTATATGAATAGCTTTTGTTTGTAATGTTTGTTTGATTTGGTAGTTGTTTTGACTCCATATATATAGATATATCTTGAAATTTTGGTTGAGTTTGTGAAATTTGATGTGTGGGTAATTGAATTTTGTACTCATGTAACTGATACGAGACTGCAATTATTTATTTATTGAAATCTGTTTATGTTTCTAATTCTTCGTTTCTTCTTATGTTATACTTCTGGTAATTGAACAGATAACAAAATAAAATCAAACCAATTGATGGATTTCTTTAAGTGTTGAAACTGAAAAGCTTGAGAGAAAAGAGAATTTATTGAGGGCTTGAATAACTTGATCTCAATCAAAATTTCAAAATAATCTCTAAAATAAGAGCTTGAAGTTGTATCTTTGTGAGCCTTGATGCGTAGAGCGTACTTGATGTAAGATAACGTAGAAGGATCAACACGTGGTTGAAATGCTTGATGATTCAAAGTATTGAGAGTTTTTGGCGATAATTAAATTAGCATTTGATTAATTTACATTTCTAGAAAAAATAATTGTCAAATCCTGGAACTACACTAATTTTAAATATTCCCCCTAGTGATATATTTACCTACCTCTCTAGCATACACTTTATTTTGATCGGTTGCTTATTTGGCATACACTTGAAGTCATGTCTAGGATGACTCTTGTCCATTCTTCATTTACTAAAGTGTTCCAATTCTTTGTATACACCACTTTTATTGAGGGCTTCCTACATTTATGAAATTATATTGTTTGCAGTAATCTTTTGATACTGGAATTTAAAGTAATGATATTTGTATAGCTTATGATTTTTAGTAACATATGCATAAGAAGGCAATTTAAATGTTTTACCTGGAAAATTAGTTTTCCTTACAAGCTGTTGGATCCTTGACTAGGATCTGTTTCAGAACCTATTTTTCAAAATATTAGAATTTAACAATTTTATTAGCTGTCATTATTGTCATCATATGAATGATCTTGATAATAAAATTCTGAAATTTTATTAGAGTATGATTTTTATGATGCTCAAATGAAAACATCAGCTTTTTAAAAAGGCTTTATCAAGATCAGAAAACCCAATAACAAGAATGAAATAGTCAGCCTAATTAAAAGCAACTCATCTTCCTCTTTGACAGAGAAAAGTACTAGGAATTAAACTAAGTTATGATTTTTAAGTAAACAACAATTCTACATAATCAGGAAAAATACTCAGAAAAATGTCTACAATGTTAAATGGTTGGATCAAATTGATATAGGGTGTGGTCCACATCGCATGAAGTTAAATTTATATTAGACATTCAAATTGTAGGCACTTTTCTACATACATATCATTTATGTTAAGCAAGAATTATAACCAAAGCCATAGTTGCTGTCATTTATAGTTACTTACTGTATGATGTATAACTTCATGTGACTAAGATATATGGATTGATGTTGGCTCAAATAATTTGGAAAATACACCCACAATTTTATTTTCTTTCAAATTTGTAAAAATTTGTAATAATACACTAGCACAAACTTGAAAGAAAGAAATACAATTTTTGACATAAACAGCTATTAAAAAACAACTTTTTCATGGATATGCTTATACAATCTAAACTACAACTTGTACTATTAAATAAGACAAAAAAGAAAAAAAGAGAGAAAGAAAGAAAGAAATGTGCTTTGCTTTTATGACGTTGAAAACAACATATTTCCTTAATATTATGTTTGGATCATGGATTTAGTTAAGGATTTAGAAAGAGACAGGGAATAAGTGCGTAAAATGCAATCATATTTAATTCACATTTCACCTACATTTATCCTTTTTCTTTTAAATTTCTACTCAAATCCATGATCCAAACACAACATAATGGTTCTATGAAGATAAGAAAACCCAATAACAATAATCCAAATCCAATCGTCAAATAGATGAATAGGCTAGATACCGAGTTATCAAAAAAATAATCCAGTAGTCCATCCAATCAAATAATATTTTTTTTTTCTTTCAAGATCTTTTATTTTTTATCTTTTAAGTGGTCAATCGGTTGGTGTTGGTACATTTGTTTAACTGTTTATGTAATGGTTATTGATACTTTGAACAAAAGTAGTACAGTTTCATCTCTATTATTAGTTATGTAGTTTGTTAATGTGAAAAGATGTGCAAAATAATATTTTTCATACATAGATTCTTCATTTTCGCCCCATAATCATAAATCTCCTTAAGTATTGTCTTCTTTACTAACTCTGTTTCGATGTTCTATTGTTGTTTGTCACAGGTCCTTAATTTCTACATCTTAATGTAGAAGTGAAGTTATACCTCCCCCCTCCCTTCCTCCCTCCCTCCATAGCAGTTGCATTGGCAGGTGTGCTTTTTAATTTATTTACTTTTAATTAATAGCAAGGCACTGCCAGGTGTGCTTTTTATTTATTTGTTTATTTTAATTGATAATAGAATACTTGCGAGTGTGCTTTATTTATTTATTTTCAATCAACAAATAGCAGGGCACTGGCGGGTGTGCTTATTCACTCATTTGATTTTGATAATTAATATTTGATAGCAGGGCACTGGCGGGTGTGCTTATTTATTTGTTTGATATTAATTTATAGCAGGGCACTGTAAGGTGTGCTTTTTTGTTAATTTGTTTCATTTTAATTGATAGTAGGGTACTTGCAGGTGTGTTTTTTTATTATTTCCGTTCAATTGATAGCAAAGCACTGGTGGGTGTGCTTATTTGTTCATTTTCTTTTAAGAATTGATAATTTATAGCAGAGCACTGGCGGGTATGCTTTTTTCTATTTTCTTTTAACAATTGATAATTGAAAGCAGAGTGTGCTTTTTCTATTTTCTTTTAACAATTCATAATTGAAAGCAGAGTACTAGCGGATGTGTTTTTTTATATTTTACTTTATAGTAGGGTGCTTGCAGGTGTGTTTTTGAATTTATTTCCTTTGAATTGATAGCAGAGCATTGGTGGGTGTGCTTTTTTATTTGTTTGATTTTAATTTATAGGAGGGCACTGGCAGGTGTGTTTTCTTGTTGATTTGTTTGATTTTAATTTATATTATGGTATTTACGAGTGTACTTTTTTATTATTTGCATTTAACTGATACCAAATCTGCACATCTGTTGTCTACGTGCACATTTGTTGTCTATGCGATTTGTTATGTAGATATGATGGATGAACATGAAAGTAGTAGGCAGAAAGAGGTCAATAGTGAAATTGACAACCAAGTTGCTCCGGATGGCAAGGATGATGTTGTCGATGGGAAAAAAGAAGGGTTAGCTTCCCAAACCTATGATAGTTTACGAATGCTTACTAAGGTTGATGTTTTGCAAATGAAATTCAATTTAGAGGAGGATGCTTATTCTTTCTACAATTTATGTGTAAAAATTAATATTATTAAAATAACATAGGTTAAGTTAATTTTTGAGTGATACTGTGGGAGCCGAATAAATAGAAGAGTTGGAAGGGACATATCCCAGAAGTCAGAGACTGTTCGGCTCCGTACTAATCAACTAAGATGCCGAATACATTGAGATCGCCGAATAGACGGGGAGATGTATGTTGGAATAAACAAAAGGATAATAAGTAAAAAGTGGGCTCTGGACCCGAGGTCCAAAGAATGAGTATAAATACAAGAGCTTCAGATTTAGAAAGGTATGTAAGAATCACTTCACTAAACTTAGTAAACAAGCTTTCTCGAGTACAAGAACTGACTTGCCCATCGGAGTGCTAATCCCGGCACCCCTAACCGGAGTGTTTGTCTTTGCAGGTGACTAGCTGAGTATCAAGAGCGTCTTCCAGGATCTGAAGAGTATTTCCAAAACCACTTCCCCACAATTGGCGCTGTCTGTGGGAATACTCAAATACATCCATGGAAGGCGTGACTCAAGATTCTCCGATAGCCACCGACGCGATCACACAGAGAGTCGACCTCACTCCGGCAAAAATGCTCGAGAAGGAAATCATCGCTGCAAGACGTGCCTTGAATGTCGATTCACAAACCACTTCAGCACCGGAGACGATGCTAGCCATCATGAAACGAGCCAAAAAGATCAAACACAGTTTAGACAACACCATCGCTGAGAACGAGCGCCTTCGCCGCGATCTGGCCTTGGAAATAGCAAAGTCCAAGCAAACAGTGCGCCAGGTTTCTAAGCGACCCCCAAGGGCAGGCGATCTACGGTCTCGGGCCCAACAGCAAAACACCGACGCTCGTTGTGCTTCAGCCGATTACTCCGAGGAGCTGACAAAAGACGAATGCCTCCAGCGAAGTGTTCCACGTGATAACATCCTTATGATATACAGCCTACCGAAAGCCCCGGTCGTACATGCAATCCAGTCCCTCCCAGGCCCTCAGCCGCAACTCACGCCAGCAAAGCGACCTCGAGAATCTCCAAGCATCACCTTCGACGACTCTGATTTGATCGGCATAACACTCCCTCACATCGATCCATTGGTTGTCGCACTACGCATAAACCGGTTCACCGTCGAACGCGTTCTTATAGACCAGGGCAGCACTTCGGAGGTCATGTATTATAAAATCTTCATCAAACTCGGGTTCACCGAATCGGACCTGACTCCGGCCCCTTATCCATTATTCGGCTTCAATGCCAACCCCGAATACCCACTGGGCAAGATCAACCTACCCGTTCGAGCGGTTTTCAGAATGGTGGATGTAGAATTTCTGGTCGTCCGGCTGCCATCGCCATACAATCTCATCATGGGGCGATCGTGGTTGCATACCTTGCAGGCCGTCCTACCATCAATTGCTACGTTTCCCAACAGAACACGGCATTGAACAGATCCGCGGCTCCCAAAAATCGGCACAAGCATGTTACCTCCTGGCCGCCAAAATGCCAAAAGAATTGCAAGTAAACTCCATTAAGGTACCCAATCGGGAAATCCTGGATGACGTCGGGCGGCAGCCAAGCGAAAAGGCCACAGAAGGTTTAGACCAAGTTGACATTGATGGAAGCCCGGAAAAGTTCTTCATGATCGGCACTTCTTTAAACCAAGCCGATAGACAGCAGCTAATCTCCTTTCTACTCGCCAACCTCGACGTCTTTGCGTGGACTCCGTACGAGATGCCGAGTATAGACCCATCAGTTTCACAGCACCACCTGAACGTCGATCCCACATGCAAGCCCATCATTCAGAAAGGCCGTCGGTCTGCCGCAGAGCACACTGCTGTCGTCATAGAAGAAGTCGGCAGACTGCTTGACGCCGGGGCAATTAGAGAAGTCACCTACCCCACGTGGCTCTCCAACACAGTGGTGGTGAAGAAGAAAAATGGAACTTGGCGAGTGTGCGTCGACTTCACGGATCTGAACAAAGCTTGCCCCAAGGACTGCTTTCCCTTACCTAGAATCGACCAACTCGTCGATGCCACGGCGCGCCACCAACGTATGAGTTTCCTCGATGCTTACAGAGGCTACCATCAGATCGCCATGCATCCAGATGACCAGGACAAAACTGCATTCCTCACCCCAAGAGGAACCTACTGCTACAAAGTTATGCCTTTTGGGCTAAAGAATGCAGGGGCAACTTACCAAAGACTGGTCACCGTTATGTTCAAAGAACAACTCGGCCACACTATGGAAGTCTACATCGATGATATGGTGGTCAAGTCCAAATAAGAAAAGGATCACATAGCCGATCTAGAGAAGACGTTCGGCATCTTGCACAAATACAGAATGAAACTGAACGCCTCCAAGTGCGCGTTTGGAATCAGCTCCGGCAAATTCCTGGGTTATATCGTCAACCACCGTGGAATCGAAGCCAACCTGAGGCAAGTTACAGCAATCTTGGAACTCAGTTCCCCCCGATCAGTGAAAGAAGTCCAAAAGTTGATGGGGATGGCCGCTGCACTCAATAGATTCATCAGTCGGTCAACAGACCGCTGCAGACAATTCTTCTAGACGCTACGTCAAGGAAAAGCTTTTGAATGGTCCGCCGAGTGCGAAGCAGCTTTCACCAGGCTCAAGACTTACCTCCGGTCAGTGCCTCTCTTGACAACACCAGCTGCCGGTGACCCCCTCATATGGTATCTGGCAGTCTCCGAAGTCAGAGACTGTTTGGCTCCGTACTAATCAACTAAGATGCCGAATACATTGAGATCGCCGAATAGACGGGGAGATGTATGTTGGAATAAACAAAAGGATAATAAGTAAAAAGTGGGCTCTGGACCCGAGGTCCAAAGAATGAGTATAAATACAAGAGCTTCAGATTTAGAAAGGTATGTAAGAATCACTTCACTAAACTTAGTAAACAAGCTTTCTCGAGTACAAGTACTGACTTGCCCGTCGGAGTGCTAATCCCGGCACCTCCGACCGGAGTATTTGTCTTTGCAGGTGACTAGCTGAGTATCAAGAGCGTCTTCCAGGATCTGAAGAGTATTTCCAAAACCACTTCCCCACAGATACTTTGATGGGGAAAATGATATTCCTCTTTTACCTGTAATAAAATAATTAAATCTTCATATTAAATTATGTTAGCCTATTTTCAAATAATAATTGTAATTTACTATGACATTACTTACATAAATAATTTCTTCACAGATTACGGCATGATTTGTATTTTTTAAAATGCTTAATTACACATTCATAGTTTCTCACTTTGTTCTCCATACTATTCAGCTTGTTTGGTTCTGGTTTTCGAAAAATATTTTTCAGAAAATTCTACTTTTTAATTTTTCATATTTTAATGTTTTCAATGACATTTTTTAATATTTTAAGCATTTTTTTTTAAAAAATTTTTAGACACACCTAACATAAATACACTTAAAAAGTATAATATTTGTGAAAAAAAATCTTTACAAAATACACTAAATACCAAAAAAAAAAAAATGAAAAGTCAATACATTTCTCATATTTTTTCATATTTATTAATTTTAAAATATTTTTTCACAAATGTTTTAATATTTAGATACATCTAAGTACGGTGTATCTAAAAAAGTAAAAAAATTACTTAAAATTTTAAAAATATTCACTAAAAACAAAAAACACAAAAAGCAAAGAACTCAATTTTCAAAAAGCTAAATTCAAAAAACTGAAACTAAATACACTGATTAGATTCTTTTCACTTTCGTCCAAATTGTAACAAATGTTATACTTCTGTGACGGAAAATGCCCCATGGGTCAAGTTCACCTAAATTTGTACCAAATCCTCTGCTATAGACCATCTCAACATGCAACCCTCCATTATAGAACCCTTCCATTTACCGCCTACCATGAACCATCGATTTTGAAGTGTGAAAACAAAGGTCTCCAAGTGATCAAGGTAGGAAAGTTAATTTTAAAAATTCCAAAGTTTCCCTCAGAAGTTAGCAATTAAACCAAAGTAAGAAAAGACAAATAATGCAGTCATTAGGGTGGGTACAGTGAGAAACAATATATATCTATGAATGAAAATACAATTATTATTTTTAAAAAGGAGTGACGATAAAAAGGTAGTGACCGTCTATGAGATAATAGGCAAGGGCTAATACTAGTATGGGCTAGAGTCATAAATGTGTCAAACTGATTCATAGGTGACGTCATCATTTCGACATGAAGATAACATGACACTAGTAGCAGTAACAATGCTATTATAGTGGTCTAAGTCGATGATGAAGGTTGTGTTTCAGTGGACCAAAGGACGTGATTAATCAAAGCTTTTATGATTTTTGGTTGGGAAGTCTAAATTCTCCATAATTTGGCTCGATGTTGTGCCAATTGCTGAGATCAACCCAAATCTTCATAAATTTTTTGTGACAAATACAGAAATAGTACCTGGAAATGACAGGAGATGCCTCTTTTGGTTGGATATTTGGATTGGAAATCAAAGGCTTACAGATGTGTTCCCTAGATTGTTCTTGCTGTCTTAAGATAAAATGGAGTCTCTTACAATGATTATGGACATAAGGGGTGATTAAAGTGGCTGGGGTCTAGGTTCAGGACAAGTTTACTAGCCTGAACCCAAAACAATAGGAATTAACAAGGCTTATTACTATTTTGATTGATGCAACACATCTTAGAGATGGTGTTGAAGATAAATTAAGATGGAGAGCAGAACCCTCAGGGGAATTCAGTGTTGACTCAATTTGTAAATGGTGTGAATATTCTCAACGCCTAATCAAGTTACCTCCTAAGCTGCTCTGGAACAACATTAGTCATCCAAAAGTTCAATTTCTAAGCTGGTTCGCTTGGAAAGGGAGAGTAAAAACTAAGGTATTTCTTCAAAAAATTGGGGTTATAAATATTAATGCTAATACTACTTGTGTCTTATGTAATGGTTAGGCAGATGATGTGAATCACTTATTCTTGAGTTATAAAACTGTACAATGTTTATGGTCTGCAATGTTAAAGTGGTGGTGAGTTCAATGGGCAATGCCAAACTCAGTGGAGGGAGTTCTACAATGGTGGGCAGGGTATAGATGAAAGAAATTTAATAAGAAAATTTAGAGAGCCATTCTACTCACAGTACTTTGGCCCATATGGAAGCAAATGAATGATTGTATGTGTAATACATCTCATTTTGATATGGAGGAGTTATGTTAACTTGTCAAAACAAGGATTGTTTTTCGGGGTAAAAAACAACTCACAAGAGATGTATTGTTCCATAATCGACTTCATTTCAAATTTAAATCAGGTAAGATTGTGTTTAGGAGGAAGGGGTGCTGTCTGATTTTCTGAATACACCATCAATGTTTCTGTTTGGAATCTGGATATGCTTGTGGGATTAGCACTCATGGCCAGGTTGCTTCAAACGCATTGTGCATGTGATTGCTTCAGGTTTTTTATGCTTCTCTGCTATTGTTCTGCTTGATGCTACTGCTATTCAAGCTTTTATGCGGGGTCATTTTGGATACAATGATCTCATTTGCAAATGGCGTGTAGATTTAGTTGTTTGATGTCAACCCATTGTATTGAATGTTGCTGTGTTTTTTAGGTTTGTTGGTGTGTATATTTAGTTGTTTGATGTGAGGTTTGTTAGTTGTCCATGTTTGTTGGTTTCTCACCTTGTGCTGTGCTCGCAAATGATTTGGCTCCCTTCTCGGTGTCAACCTAGACCACACCAATTGAGAATGGCCAACCACACTAACCATGATCAATGGCAATGCAACAAAATGTGGGAATCCGTCTTAACCTTACATCTGCCAAAAAAAAATAAACAACACAAATCAGCCCCCATTGGAAGGATCCTCCTTTGAGCAAATAGATCTCTTGATGCAATTCTCTCTTTTAATGCCACCCAACAAAAGCACTTCACTTTTGGAGGAGCAACATTTCTCCGAAGTTTAGAGCAATTATGGTTTATCATCAATGAAATGGTGGTGGAGTTTTGGGGTGGAGAACAGAACACTGTGGAAACATATTATAAGATGCAAATATGGTATTGAGGGAGGTGGATGGCTACCATCATTGGTGGCTTTAGGAAACATGTCAGTTGTTTGGGGAGATGTTTTGTCTTGCTTCAGCTTCTAAATTAAATTCAGATGTTTTCGAGTGCTGATCAGTTAATTCTGTAATAGTATTCATGTGATACATCAGTTGCACAGAAGTGGCTTCCTTTTCAGTATGAGCTGAGTTCAGTAATTGTTCAAGTTCATTAACCTTGTTTTCAAGCTGTGTATTTCTCTCAACCAACAGTTCATTTCTCCAAGAAAAACTGTGCAGCTTTCTATTCTGCCTCCAAAATCTTTCTTTTGAGTGGATGAATTTCCTAGACTTTTCAGGTTGTCTATAGATAAAGGGGATCATTAAGGATGTTTGTGCAAAATAGGATGTTTGTGAAAAACTGTGCAGCTTTCTATTCTGCCTCTGAAAGTTCTCCCATGACAAATAGGACTTGTGACAACTGACGGAATGTAATCCGGACTCATAGGTTGGGAGTTAGAGCCGAATACGCCGTAAACTTAGTCGAAAAAGGGCGTTTCAGAGGCAAAAATTCAAAGCAGCCCCTGATCCACTGTATGACTCTCATGGATAGCTTCTTCATGACAAATAAGACTTGTGACAACTAACGGAACATAATTCGGACCCGTAGGTAAAGAGTTAGAGCCGAATACGCCTTAAACTTACTCGAAAAAGAGCTTTTCGGGGAAGAAAATTCAAAACAGCCTCCGAACGACCGTGTGACTCTCATGGATAGCTTCCCCATGACAAATAGGACTTGTGACAACTGACGGAATGTAATTCGGACCCGTAGGTAGAGAGTTAGAGCCGAATACGTCCTAAACTTAGTCGAAGAAAGGCGTTTTGGGAGGAAAAATTCAAAACAGGCCCCAAACCACTGTGTGGCTCACACGGACAGTTTTCCAATGACAAATAGGACTTGTGACAACTGATGGAATGTAATCCGGACCCGTAGGTTGGGAGTTAGAGCCGAATACGCCCTAAACTTAGTCGAAAAAAGGCGTTTCGAGAGCTAAAATTCAAAACAGTCCCCGAACCACCGTGTGGCTCAGACAGACAGTTTCCCAATGACAAATAGGACTTGTGACAACTGACGGAATGTAATCCGGAGCCGTAGGTTGGGAGTTAGAGCGGAATACGCATTAAACTTACTCGAAAAAGGGTGTTTCGGGGGCAAAAATTCAAAACAGCCTCCGAACGACTGTGTCACTCTCATGGATAGCTTCCCCATGACAAATAGGACTTGTGACAACTGATGGAATGTAATTCGGACCCGGAGGTTGGGAGTTAGAGCTGAATATGCCCTAAACTTAGTCGATAAAGGGCGTTTCGGGGGCAAAAATTCAAAACAACCTCCGAACCACCGTGTGGCTCACACGGACAGTTTCCTCATGAAAAATAGGACTTGCAACAACTAACGGAATGTAATCCAGACCCGTATGTTGGGAGTTAGAGTCGAATACGCCCTAAACTTAGTCGAAAAATGGCGTTTTGGGGGCGAAAATTCAAAACAGCCCCCGAACCACTGTGTGACTCTCATGGACAGCTTTCCTATGACAAATAAGACATGTGACAACTGACAGAACATAATTTGGACCCGTAGGTAGAGAGTTAGAGCCGAATACACCTTAAACTTACTTGAAAAAGAGCTTTCCGAGGGGGAAAATTCATAACAGCCCCCGAACGACCGTGTGACTCTCACGGATAGCTTCTCTATGACAAATAGGACTTGTGACAACTAATGGAATGTAATCTGGACCCGTAGGTTGGGAGTTAGAGCCGAATATGCCCTAAACTTAGTCGAAAAATGGCGTTTCAGGGGCGAAAATTCAAAACAGCCCCCGAACCACTATGTGACTCACACAGAAAGTTCCCTTATGACAAATAGGACTTGTGACAACTGACGGAATGTAATCTGGACCCATAGGTTAGGAGTTAGAGCCGAATACGCCCTAAACTTACTTGAAAAAGGGCGTTTTGGGGGCCAAAATTTAAAACAACCTCCGAACGATCGTGTGCCTCTCACGGATAGCTTCCCCAAAACAAATAGGACTTGTGAGAACTGACAGAATGTAATTCGGACTCGTAGGTTGGGAGTTAGAGCCGAATATGCCCTAAACTTAGTCGAAAAAGGGCGTTTCGGGGGCGAAAATTCAAAACAGCCCCCGAACCACAGCCCCCGAACCACCGTGTGGCTCACACGGACAGTTTCCCAATGACAAATAGGACTTGTGACAACTGACGAAATGTAATCCGAAGCCGTAGGTTGGGAGTTAGAGCGAAATACGCATTAAACTTAGTCGAAAAAGGGCGTTTCGGGAGCGAAAATTCAAAACTGCCCCCGAACCACCGTGTGGCTCACCCGAGCAATTTCGCCATGACAAATAGGACTTGTGAAAACTAACGGAACGTAATTCAGACCCGTAGGTTGGGAGTTAGAGCTAAATACGCCCTAAACTTACTCGAAAAAGAGCTTTCCGGGGGTGAAAATTCATGACAACCCCTTAATATGTCTTACACTTAGTCGAAAAACTCGCAACACTTAGTTTAAAAAATGACAACTTTATGAAAATAACATCTACATATTCTAGTAATTGCCTTTATATATTTATAGAACGAATAGATTACATATTAGATTGTTTGTGCAGTTGGTTAGAATAAATATTGCATGATACATATATATATATATATATATACTTTCTTTTATTTCCAAGAAGACATTTCTCGATTGTTCTACCTTAAATACATGTTAAAACATATTCCATATGACTGACTGAATTGATATTTTGTAACCAATTCTAATGTTTCGTTTTTTTTTTTTCTTTGCAGATGGCTTTGTTGCGTGGACTTGTGGATAATCCATATTGGTGTATGGAGAAGAATTTTCACTTTTGTGTAGAACTAATATAATACTTTTGTCGTCCTTATCTTTTGTGTAGTTCATTATTACTGATACAGAAAACTTTTGGCAATCAACAGATAATGACTGTCGTGGTACATAGATCACCTTCTGTCATGGTACATATATACCATTTGTCGACGTACATCTATGACCTTTGGTCATGGTCTATAGAAAACTTTTGTCGTGGTACATATATCACCTTTTGTCGTAGTACAGATTACGATGGTAATTTATACCATGCCAAATGGTAATTTCTCTTCGTAGTAAATGTATTTTTTGTATACGGAAGGCTTTAATTTTGTATGATATATTTTTTATGAAATTATTATTTTAGTTTGGACAATAGTTGATTTGTATGGATTTTGATATTTAAAGTTATTTATTTTTTGTATATGGATGCAGATTGTGGAATGATTGATAGTATGTATCATTTTGTTTATATACGTATTACAGGTTGCATGGAATATAGATAGGTTGTGGAGAAATTATAATTTTGCGATAAAACATAATATCATGTTTTTGGCGACTAGACAATTAGTAGCTAAAAGGAAATTGGGAAAAGACATTTGGCAACTAAAAGTTTAGTAGCCAAAAGAAAATCAAACATTTGGTGACTAAAATATTTCGTAACTAAAAACAAAAAGTTAAAGAATAAAAACACTTTTGCCGACTAAAATTTTAGTAGCAAAAAATGTGGGACTTTAGGAGACCAAATATTTAATAGCCAAAAGAAAAACTCTTTGCTGACTAAAAATTTAGTAGAAAAAAATGTGGGACTTTAGGTGACCAAATATTTAGTAGCCAAAAGAAGAATTCTTTGCTGACTAAAATTTTAGTAGCAAAAAATGTGGGACTTTAGGCGACCAAATTTTTAGTAGCCAAAAGAAGAACTCTTTGCCGACTAAAATTTTAGTTGCTAAAAATGTGGAACTTTAGGCAACTAAAAGTTTGGTCGTCGAAAATGGTCTAATTTAATTTAATGTCCAACCTTTTGGTGACTAAAATAATTTTAGTCGCTAATTACCTTTACCGACAATTCTTTGACAACTACTTTTGTGACCAAATAATTTAGTCGCTAAAACCCTTTGGCGACTAAAAATTAGCTTTTGGCGACTAAAAATTTAGTTGCCAAAAGTGAAAATTCTTGTAGTGTATGATTCATTAGTAAAAGTTATGACATTTTGTTAATCTTATTATGATTGTGGAGAAAAAAGCTGGGATTATGATTCATTAGTAAAAGTTATGATTTGTACTACCAAAAGTTATGATCTGTCGTAGTGAATCATAATAAAAAATGTTACGATTCAAATGTTATAATAATTAATTACAAATAATTATATTTGTTATGAGTTGTCATTATATTGTTATGATTTATAGTGTCTTTGTTATGACACTTTGGTGAATATTATGAGATTGTTATGATTCATTGTAGTATTGTTATGATATTTGAAAAAAAGTTATGATTCTTTCTGTAACCTGTTACATGACCGGCTTAGCAGGTCACTTTTTATGATGTGGTACGATATGAACCACACAATAAGTGTATATCATATGCCCTTTTATAAGGTGCACATTGTAGACTTTCCCATATATATATATTGTATATATAATTGTATAATCAAATTTACAATTGTAACTTTAGTCTAATACCTAAGTATGAATTTATAATTTTTTTGTCTCATTAAGACTCGTGAACAAGTTCAAACTCGAGTTAAGCCTAAGTCAACTTGACTCGAATTCGGATTGTTAATTTTTTATTGAATTCGAGCTTAGGCTCAAGTTTGAATTTGTTAAAATCTTAATAAATAAATTCAAAACATCCTAAAGTTCGGTTCGACTTCTTTGCAGCCATTGTCTGCCTAGCTAAAATGCAAACATGAGATAAAAAAAATTTAACAAACATCAAAGATTAAAAAAATATTAAATTTTTTATATAATACTCATGTAAGTCTCATATAATGTGAATTTCACACTTATATAAATATTAGATCAGATAAAAATTCTAATAACTTTATTTATGGGGAATTTCTTATAACTTTTTTTAGGGTTCATATCATTTATCCTTTTTAAAAAAAATTATAATTCAGTTTAAATTTTTCAAAATAATTTTAAATCAATAGTAAAATTTAGGATCATTACTAATTAAAATCTTAAATATTGTTATAAATTTATAATTATTTAATAAAAACACCATTAAATTGTAATTTCTTCTTTTACAAATAACCTCAAAATGTGTTGTAATTAGAGTTGGGAAAGTTTTACTTCAGAGGTAATTTTAAAAAATAATTACAAATAAATTATAAATTTTATAAATATTAAATCGATCCCGCTACGTAGCTCGAAAAACCTAGAGCTCGACTGCCCGATTTTTATTTTCTTTTATATTCTTTTTCGTTCTTCTTCCTTCTTCCTTTTCTTTTTTCCCTCTCTCTTTTTCCTTCCTCTTCTCCCTCTGTTCTATCCAGAAGTTGTCTTCCTTCTCTATCTTTGATAGTTCTATATCTATATAAGTCTATGAATGTGTATGTATATATAAATATATAAATGTGTGTATCTATCTCTGCATGTTCAAGTTGATGACCTGACTCTCTTTTTCAGTTCTTTGAAATCTAGTGTTTGTTGAAAAAGTTCCAAATGACCTATCCCTGTTCTTTAGATTTTTGAAATCTAGGGCCCCTTTTTTTCTTTTTCTTTTTTTTTTCAGAACTTAGAATCAAAAAAAGAGATAGAGGAGAGGAAAGAGATAGAGCAGAGAGGAGAGGAAAAATCAAAAACAATCAAACAAGATCTGTGCTTGTTAGATCTGTGTATACACAAATCTGCTCTACCACTCCTCTGTTTCTTCTCTTGTTCTTCTTCTTCTTCTTCTTCTGTATTTTCTGCTCCACCACAACAACACCCAAAATCAAAATCAAAAATTAATCCCCAAATCAAAACCAAACCCATGGAATCAAAACCAAAATCAAAACCAAAACTAAAACTAAAACCAAAACCCAAAATCAAAATCAAAATCAAAACAAAATATCAAAACAAAATCAAATCCACCACATTTGGAGTTGCTTACCTCGCAGACATGGTATGGGTTGGGTTGTGGAGTGGTTCATCCATGGCCCCCTCGCTTTGTTTTCTTCTCTTCTCTTCCTCTTTCTCTCGCCTCTCTATTCTCTCTTTTCTCTAAAATCAGTTTCAGGAAGGAAGAAGGAAAAAGAACCCCAAAAAAATAGGAGTGCCAAAACGATGTGGTTTTGACACTTAGGGCATTCGGGCCTCTCTAGTTTCGAGTTACGAAGCTTTATTCATATTAAATATTATAAATTTAATTTCATGAATCTATAACAAATTTTTAACTATGGATAATTTTTCCATTAGAATTTAACATGGGGCCCACTGGGATGTCATTAGTCAAAAGGTTTGGCCTCTAAGGTCCCGTTTGTTTGTAGAGGTAGAATAGAGGGGATTGATAGTGAGGGGATTAAATAAAATTGTGTTTGTTTTGATGGTAGTTGTTAATGTGAGGATTGTTAAATTATTACCTTATAAAAGAAATATAAAATATTAAAACAAATAAAATTATGATTTTTACTTAACAAAAAATACAAAACATTAAACATTAATGTTTAAAAAAAAATGCCCAACATGTAAATAAAAAAATAAAAAATCAAAATAAATAAATAAACTTAATCTTATGGGACTAATTTTCTAATACCAACTCCACCTCCTCCATCTCAATCTCAACACTAAGGCCTATCATAATCCCATTGGATTATAAATCCTCTCTCCATCTCCAAAACAAGTACGGTACATAGTGGATCCCACCTCCATCTCAATCCTAATCTCACCTCTATCACCCAAAACAAACGGGGCCTAATAGGTTTGAATCATGGGACAAGTGTACGTTTGCCGACCTTTTGCTTTAAGAAAATGTTATAGATCCCAAATAATCTATTAAATTCGAATAATGCTATATACACTAATTAACGCACTAACTAGTGTATCAATTGATGACGTGGCATAATTTAAGATATTTTTGGTATTTGTAATTTATATAATAAGTGGAGTCAATAATAATATCATAACTAGTATTAGTATACTAGTTGGTACACTAATTGATGCATATAATACCGCTCATTAAATTATTTACGAAACTTTTTTATATAAATGTGAGATTTATACAAACTCATATATATATAGATCCTATACCCATATAATAGATTTGGTAAAACATTTCATAAATTATTTAAAATTCCTAACATAATCTTTTGTTTTCTTCTCATTCTCATGATCCGTGTTAACAACAAGATGATAGATTAAAAGTTATTTTTTTCACTTTTTTATAAGAGAGTGAAATAGATTAAAAGTTAAAAAGTAATTTTTAATCCAACCCTCCAAATAGACCGTAGTGGAAGTAGTGGACCATCCACTTCAACCTGCACCCTCCCAGACTCTATCCATTACCCACCCACCCCACTATATGTCTAATCATTTGACACCATGGTGATATTTTGGTTTCTTGCTTGCGCAAATATTTGTTTATTTCCCTCTCCTTTTAAATATATAAATGGTTGTTGTGTTATCTGTGTATAGTCATCAAAGGATTTGTCCTTTGATGTGTTTGGTTTAGTTTTGAGAAATAAATCATTAAAAAAAATTTTAAAAGGGGGTTTATAATTTTTTTTTTTAAATTTATTTGATTGGATATTTTGAAAACAGCTTTAAAATATGAGAGTTTGAGATTATTTCATATTTTATTTTAGTTGAATAGATATATATGACAGAAAAAATAATTAAAAATGAGAGAATAGAAAGAAAAAGTGATTGACATAATATATAAGAGATAGAAAGTGATTTTGAAATTTTTTCAAAATCCCTACACCAAATAAAATTTTAGAAAATTATGTTCAAAATTTGTTTCTCAACAGCAAACCAACCAAAGTCTGTCTTTCTGTCTCTCTCTCTCTCTTCATTCCTGGTAAGAATAGAAGACAAAGGAGATATCTTTCTCTCCCCCCACCCAGTTCATTCCTGGTAACACTACAAGAAAAAGCATTTTTGCCGACCACTTTTAGCTACCAAAACCAATTTAGTTGCCAAAAGTCATGGAATTGGCTACCAAAAATAATTTTAGTCGGCAAAAGTCAACTTTTTAGCTACTAATTTTTTTTTTGTAGGGGAATGTTGATTATTGGCTACTAAAAAAAATTTAGTAGCTAAAGATATTACAATTGGTGACTAAAAAAATTTTTAGTAGCTAAACATATCACAATTGGTGACTAAAAAAAAATTTAGTAGCCGTAGAGGTACCTTTAGCTACTAAATTGTTTAGTAGCCGAATGAAAATAAAAAAATTAATTTTTAATCTTTGCCGACCAAATTTTTGGTCGCCAAATGTCAAGTTTACCAAATTTATTTTAGTCGCTATAGACCTACTTTCGGCTACTAAATGTTTGGTAGCCGAATGAAAATAAAAAAAAAATTAGTTTTTAATCTTTCCCGACCAAAGTTTTGGTCGCCAAATGTCAAGTTTCGGCGACCAAATTTATTTTAGTCGCTAAAAACCTACTTTCGGCTACTAAATCTTTGGTAGCCGAATGAAAATAAAAAAAAAAATTAGTTTTTAATCTTTCCCGACCAAAGTTTTGGTCGCCAAATGCCAAGTTTCGGCGACCAAATTTATTTTAGTCGCTAAAAACCTACTTTCGGCTACTAAATCTTTGGTAGCCGAATGAAAATAAAAAAAATTAATTATTTATATTTATATTTATATTTATATTTATATTTTATTTTTATGAAGAGGTTGTACACCCACCATCCAAAAATATTAATTTTTTAAAAAAATTAATTATTAAAATAATATGAATTTCTTATTTTGTCCTTTTTTTAAATCCATTAATAATAAAAAATTTACAATTATGACAATTGATATTTCTAAAAAAATATACTATCAAAAGGTAATTTTGATAAATTAATATTTTTAAAATGTAATAATTGTATTATAAAAAGAAATTAAATTCTGAAAATAGACTATTATTTTGAGATGAAAAGTACAATTAAACTATTTATACTTTTTACATCATCATATTTCAATAACACTAATAAATTAAGAATAAATCAAAATTCACAAATAAAAGACAAAATATCCCAATTATTTATCATTTCAATAAATTTTTCAATATTATTACCAGTACTAATAAAAGACAAAATATCCCAATTATTTGTAAGACTTATTGATATTATTTCAAATTTTAAATTTTTCCTTAATTATTTAATAATTAATTTTTTCAACTTTTTAAAATTATATTTACGTTATACACGGTTAACAATAATCAAACACTATTGTTAATTTAAATTTGGAGGGAGACATTTCTAATTTAAATTTGAGGGATTTATAAAAGTAATTGGCGACTAAAAAAACACGGGTTGAGCTCGCTCAGAATTTTTTTAAAATTTTTTTTTCCTTCTTTTATTTTTAATTTTCTTTCTTTCTTTTCTTTCTTATTTTATATATATATATATAATATATAAGAATATAAGAATATAAAATTTTTAAATATATTATTATATTTTTCAGTAAAAAAAATATTATGACAAATATTTAAGATAATTTAATATTTGTAATTTATAATTTTATTACTTATATTTTTATTTAAATATAATTTTAATATATTTGTTACTTTTATTTAAATTTTTTTAAATAATGAATTTTGTTTGTAACTTTTAATATATTTTTTTTAATTCATTATTTACCGACTAAATTTTAGTCGGCGATTAGTCTTACAAAATTGAAAATTTGTCCTTCAGACTTTGGAGGAAAACTTTGGAGTGCTTTAACTTGAACTACCTGACATATTATTTCTTTCCTTCCCATTGCACCTGTGTTACATGGACCATTATCCCTCCCACCTCTTGTTTAGTAGTTCATATTCAAACCATGGGTTTTCATTCAATAGTTGATATCCGAAACACCAATGGTGTGGAAGTGTGAACTGAGCAAAAATGACCAATGGTGTGGAAGCTTCTCATATTTGATAGCAAAGTGGTTTTCTGCTTCTCATATCAAGGGGGAGATCCAATGGTGGACAGGGTGTTTGATGAAATGCCTCAAAGAAGAATTCATCTTAATTGAGAAGCATGTCTGTTTCTCTCTTTTTTCTAGAGTCAGTCCATTAGATCATGTCAAATATTTGGGACACTAAACAAGCTTAGTTATAGATTAATTGAGAGAGAGAGAGAGAGCATGTCTGTTTCTCTCTTTTTCTGTGTCTCTCTCTCGCTCATCTCTTTTCGCTCTATTTCTCTCTCTTTTTGTCTCTGTCTCTCTCTGTCTGTCTCTTTCTTTCTCTCTGTGTCTCTGTCTCTCTTCTCTTTTTCTCTCTCACTCATCACTCTTTTTAGTTCTGTCTGTCTGTCTGTCTTTCTCTTTTTCTCTATGTCTCTCGTCCATCCCTCTTCTCTATATCTGTTTCATCTATCTTCTCTCTTTGTCTATCTCTCTCTTCTTTTTTTCTCTATCGCTTTCTCGCTCATCTCTTTCTGTCTCTCGCTCGTTTATTTGTCTCTCTCTCTGTCTCTCATTCATCTATCTCTTCTCTTTTCTCTCTCTCTCTATGTCTGTGCCTCTCACTCATATCTCTCTCTCACCACTCATCTCCTCTACCACCTTCACCACTACTGCAAACGCCATTCCATTATTACCACTACTACCACTGCAAATGCCACATTAACCACAAAAAATTAACTTCATTTTAATGGAAAATATTATTCATACTTCTACCAAATAAAAAATAATAATAATTTTTTATTCATTAAAATAAATATGAAACAAATAAATTTTAAACCTTACTAAATGAAAAAATAAAAATAAAATTTCATTAACTATAAAAAAATTATTTTAATAAAAAAAAAAATTTTAGCAATGATATCCTGTGTTGCAAAAAAAAAAATAATATCCTCTGCTGCAAAAAAAATCCAAAAGAATTTTATTATTTAAATATTTATTTAATTTTGGCGACCAAAATAAAAAAATATTTTTTACCTTTGGCGACCAAAATTTTGGTAGCCAAAATAAGTAAAATGTTTTGGAGGGAGACCTTTCAAATATTTAGAGGGAATTATCAAATACCTTTAGCGACCAACATCGATAGTCGCCAATAACCATTTATATAAGACATCTCACGGTCTCACCAAACCCAACCCAACCCAACCCTGAACGCCTCTCTGTCTCTCTGTCTCTCTCTCTCTCTCTCTTCAGCGTCCTTCTCCCTCTCCCTCACCGCCGATCCTCTCCCCTCCACTCTCACCGCCGCTCCTCCTCGCGTTGGCCGGCAACCGGAGCACCGATTCACCTCCTTGTTGGTCACTGTCGCCTGAGATCCTCTCTCTCCCTCTCGGCTCTGTTTTTCCCTCTCGGTAGTAGAGATCATGTTCTACAGAGGGTATGTTCATGTCTCAGATTTACATATATTTGTATGTACTTATGTATATTTGCGTTTCTCTGTGTATGTGTATGCATATTTTCTAAGATTTATTGGTATATTATAGATACCCAGAAGCCAAATTTTTAATTCTCTGTTAAATTTAATTGCTTTTATTTCTTACGGGTTTGTGTTGGTCTGATTCCTTACCTGGCTAATTCAAGCAGATTGTGTCTAAATTCTATGGGCATTTATTGTGATTCAATTTTATGTCTACATTTTTTGGAAATATGGGTTAATTTTGAAAAAATTGATTAGGCAGTTATTGTGATTCTTTTAGCAATTCTATGGGCATTTATATAACCGATTAGATACATACATAAATAATATTTTTTTTTTGTGTGTGTGTGTGTTTACAGGCGCCTCCAAGGAATCACCCACTATTACTTTTGTCTGGAGTCGGGATGAATGCAACCGGATATGATCTCTCTCCTGATGTGAGTTTGTAATCTTTCTTATTGATTCTTTTATTGGTAATTTTTATTTATTAGCTTCAAATGGTAGCCGAAATATGTTCTGCTCACAGTTTCCTTGTATCATTTTGTTGGGTTTGAATGATATGTAGGTTCATTGACATGTATCACTTAGGTCATCCTAAAACGCATGTATGGCACTTGAGGATATGCTTACTATATCTCTTGGTGTGACAACCCAAAAATGAGATTTCATAAAAAAATAAATCAACCAATCCAATTCCTTAATTTTTATTACTTTTTCTTGTATTGTTCTTTAGATTACCATGAAGAATATGTTCTCTTCAGAACAGCTATCCTTTAATTTGGAATATAAGGATCTCACTTCACAGTGGTGGTGCAAACTAAGTGGTTATCTGTTTCACATGGAGGCATACTTCAGTTTTCCTATTCTTGTTTCCTCTCACATTTCATATTCAATTTATTTCTCAAAGTTGAATAAGCAAGTTGGTCTGCTCAAAGATCCACATGTCTCTGTTAATCATACATTTAGTTTTGATGGTTCATTATTCGGTAAGTTTGAAGATGAGAAGAACCCAAGTGAGTTTGAAACTTACATTTAGTTTTTTGAACCTCAGCTATCTTCTTTTTCCCTAAGCAGGGGTCGCATATTAAAAAAAAATAGTGCACTTGGAGGTACATTTCTGATGGTTTTCTCTTTTGCTAATATTTCTTTTTAGAGTTCTATATTTGCTTCTAATACTGACTTTTATTATCTAGATTGATGCCCATGTTGGTGGTGTAAATGATCTCGCATTCTCTGAACCATATAAGATGCTTTTTCTCATAACCTGTGGTAAGCACAAGTTAATTCAGGTTAGTTACACAGTGAACTAGTTATATTTTCATTTCATAATGCTGTTTACACAGGTTGGCCTCACTAATATATATATATATATATATATTACACAGATTTCTCTTGAAGTTGTTTTTGTATATATATATATATATTACACAAATGGTTGCAATTGTATTGGTTGGGTTATTTTCACACATTTTTAGTTTTTAAAATTCAGGAAATGTGCCTGTAAAATTCTTTGAACATGTTTTTGGGGGAAATTAGTCTATTCATGTTTTTGGATCTTGTGACCATTCTGGTTGAATAAGTTGGTATGATTCCTTTTATTTATTTTTTTGTTAGTGCACATCATCCAATAGTGATTTCCCTATAAGCCATGCTAGTCAGCTTTCAAATCCGTTCCTTGGTTTGCCGCTTGAATCTGGAAAATGTGAATCATGTGGTGCTGCGGAACCCCGGACATGCGAATGTATTTTTCATGTTTTAATCCTTTTTATTTTCTGATTACACTGAGAAGTTTGAATGGTCATGACCGCTGGACACATTGACGTATTGCTAAAGTTTTGTTCATTTTTTTACCTTTCAGGTCACATTGAAGTATTCAATGACCGCTGGACACATTGAATGGTCATTTTTTTAAAATTTTTTCTTTCTCCACAGATCCAACTAAGTATCCTTATCTCAACTACCATAATCTTTACTAACCATACGACATTCCAATTCTAATATCTAATTGTTATTTCCCATAGATTACATTGTTGATGATTTTGACCCAAATAATGTTTTAAAAACTGCAGATTGGGAAGCTATTGCAGATCGTGCTCCAGAGGAACTACTTTCTCCACAGTGCTTGACAGTAATCTTAAAACATGGATCTCAAAACATGTGATATGAATCTCAAAACATGGAAATGATATATGTACGGGAAAGAAATATACCTTCTCGTATAATCCTGTTGACCAAGTCTGCGCTCCTCCGTACGACGTCGTTCAACTATCTGAAAATACACACGTGAGCTAGCCGGCGGGTGTGTGCCGGAAACCTCTCCGATGCCTAAGTCAGTAAGCTTGACAAATAGACAAAAGCTCTATGAATTCAGGGAGTAAAGTTGCATTACCTCTCCAAAGGTGATATTGGTGAGCTTATATAGGTTTCGTGTGGCACAATCCTGGTAGGACTCTTATTCCCCCAAGTAGAGTCCTTCTAGGATTACTCCTCCATGCATAGAGTCCTCCTAGGATTCATACTCCTGGAAGATAATGCTTATCCTCCAACACCCTCCTCACTGTTTAAACCAAGTGAGATGGTTCTTCTATGGCCGAACTATCACACGACCGAAGTAACCATTAGTTCGGCACTAACTTTCCTTTCTCTTACCTCGGCTTTCCCATGCCAAGACCGAGCTAATCATTAAGAGAGTCGAGCCGAACTAAGTCCTCTCTAGGACTTAGCACACCTCGGTTTCCATATGCTATGACCGAACTAACAAATGACGATCGAACTACCAAACAGCACACTTCCCAACCGAAGTAGAAACGAACCCTATGCGACCGGACTATCTACCACGGTCGCGACCGGTGCAACTCAGGGCTATTTCCTCAGACCGGAGTAAACTTATATGCACATTCTATTCGGCCCTCCGTACTGCGGCCCACCACGGCCCAATACCCAGCTCGGCCCAATTTTGCATATAAATTACCCTCTCAATTGCCCCTTAATTCCATCTGCACTGCATGATAGGGATTACCTGTCTATAAACCGAGCTAAAGTTTTGAGCTTATCCAGCCGAGCTGCAATCCCCTAGTTGCTCCGGCCGAGCTAAAACCCTTTTAGCTTCTCCAGCCGAGCTAAAAACCAGTTAGCTTCTCCAGCCGAGCTAAACTTAAGCCGAACTATGCACGTCCGGTCAAACGTCTCCTCAGTCACAGACACTGAAGCGTTCCACATTCCAATGACACGTGGCAGGCCCCTATTGGCCGTTCACAGCTGTTGCGCCGCCCTCGTACTTCGCAACTTTTGAACAGTCCCGCCTTTTTGCTTTTTACACCAACTTCTCAAATTCGAAAATCACCCCATACACTGTTTATCTTCTCTCTCTCTTGTTTTTGCCTTTCTTCCTGCAACTCGAGCTCGTGCCCCCCATTGCCGTTGCTGTTCCTCCTCCTCATCCTCTGCTTCTCCACCAGGTAAACCTACGAACATGTTCTTTGTTTATCTGTTTTTGTTTGCTTTCGTTTAATCCATTGTAGTTTGTTTGGTGTTTTTGCAAAACAGTTTCTACGCATAGCTTTGTTTCTGAAAAACTTAGCCATAGAACATATGAATGCACATAATAACCTGTATAACACTGATTTTGATCCAAAAGAACAAAGCAACCGAACTAGGATACTGTTTGCACTGTATGTAGAGATTTTAGGTAGACTGGAACCGAGCTAGAACTTGTACGCTTCACAATAATTTTAATAGGCTACCAACTGATCCACAATAGCCGAAACAAAACCCACCGAACTAGAATCCATAGTACCTGACCGAGCTAAAACATCAGGGGCCATGCCAGCATTCATAGTTCCTAAACCGAACTCAGAAAGCTGCCCCTTGACGTCCAGCCGGAATAAGAAAACCAAAAGTAGAACCGAGCTAACCCAACGCCTTGCCTAAACCGAGATAACACGCCCTTCTTTAAACCGAGGTAGATCCCTCAGTAATCCACCTAGCCGAAGTAAGGCTTCTGTGTTTCTGCTTTATTTTCGTAGCACGGTCCCTTGATCTGTGCTTAACCCTTTGTTTTTCACTCTGCAGACTTAGGTTGCCCAGGCACTCCCTCTGCGCACTCAACCGAGCTCCTGAGCACATCTTCTTAACCCGAGCTAATTTATTGATAACTTATACCACAAATGGGGAAGTACAGATTCCTAGTGGAAACCCCAGGCGGCTTAGCCGAATTTAGAAAGGATTACAACATACCAACCGATGTAAACCTCACCCTGGCCGAAACAGATGTAGACCCATGGGGCAATGAAGGCTTTGTCCCTTTTACCCTCCAATCCATAATAGAAACCGGACTCAGATTCCCAGTCCAACCCCTAATATGTGAATTTTTGAGACAAACCAGACTATGCCCCACCCAGCTGTCCACTAACACATACCGAATCATCATGGGTATAGCCGCACTAAACCAACAAACCGGATTAAACCTAGGTTTGGCCGAGATACTTCACCAATACTCCATAGGATCAAAAAATGAAGGCTGGTGCTACTATTTGAGAGTACGCCGAAGTCGAGAAAAAATAATTAAGCACACACCGGACAAAGACCTAAACGATGATGACTTCTTTTGGGTCTCTGGGAATTTCGAGGACCACCAGGCCCATATTCCTGGCTGGGCTATAAACTGGAACAAAGGAATCCCTGGTAAACTTACTTCGGTTAAACTCCATACTTTTCTCTTTTCTGTATTTCGGCTCTCTATTCTGAACCGGACTAACACTTGTTCTCTCTTTGCAGATAAAGCACACCTTCTATCGAGCTACGGTCACCCAAACCTCGGTGTTCTGCGCGCCGCACTGCGAGTAAAGGAGAGATCTTGGGAGAAACTCCTAAAATTTCAACCGACCTACAGATACTCCGGCCGCCGTAAAGGCAAGGTGACCGACTTCCTTCTTGAGGACGATCCAGAACCGGACCCAACTTTGCCCGAAATCGTCCTTGTGCGACTAACTGCTGAACAGGAGATGGCAAAGAAAAATAGGCTGAGGGCCATGCTCACCGAAACAAACCCAGCCGAGGTACTACAAACCGGCCAATCGACCGAGGCCGTGGTGGCTCTTCCATCCCAGCAGCCTCCTGCCTCTCGCCGAAACAAGCGTGCCCGGACTACCCAGACCGGGCCACAACTTGTTGATGAGGACGAGAACATACTGCCACCAAGCCCACCAGCAGTCACCCAACCGAACCCCCAGCCGGAGTCATCAAACCGGTCTGAAACCCCCCAGTGGACTCCTCCGCTTGTCTTTAACGACCGAGCTATCAACGAAGGTGACTCCGTTGTCGCAGAGAAGGATCACCTTCTGGCCCTCAACCTGGCCAGAGGTGTCTGCCTTCCAAAAGACATGGAGCACCATCGAAAGCGGCTCAACACCGAGGTGAAGTCACTTCGGTCGGCTTCGAAGTCCATGATTATGGTAAGTAATACTGTCCTCTACTTGCCTTTAGCATTTGCCCAACTTCCAGCTCGGTTAAAAAAAAACTCATCATACTTTTGCAGGCTCTTCAGAAAACCACGATTGCACACCGGCAGGTGATGGAACTTCGCAAAACCACAAGGCAGGCCATGAGAGAGGCCGAAACAAAAACTGCCGAGCTAACACGAGCTCAGAACAAAGCGGCCGAGCTGGAGGCCGAGGTATCACGTCTCACCGGACTGGTAACCTCGGCTGAAAGTGATAAACAAAAGGCCGTGACCGAAGTGAAAGACCACTATCTGTGGGAGATGGCCCAGCTAGAAAAAAAGAAAAACGCCGAAATAGACCAACTGAAGGCCGGAGTAAAAAAGGCCAAGAAGCAGGCTTCAAGGAGGCTGAAGACGCATATATGCTTCAATGCGGCGCGGCGAAAGATCTCTTCTTCAAGTGCGGTTGGCGGAGTGCGGTGGAGAAGCTTGGTTGTACCCCTGACACCGATGCTTACAACGCTCCACCGTACTCTATTCCGGCTTCGCTCAAGCAATATGCAGACGATCTCCAAAAAGCATTCCTAGAAGGGTCTGGTGACGAAGAAGATGATGAGGATGATGATGATGATGGTGATGATGAGGGGGAGCCTTCTCTGACCCCGGTTACCACCGGACAACAAAGCGATCAGGCAGCTCGGTTGGAGCCAACAGTGGATTTATCTAGCGAGATACCGGCTGCCTCTGTTCTGCCAACTGATACCACGGTCCAAACCGAGCTCCTTCCTCAAACCGGCCTCCAGGCAACTGCTGATGCGGAGTTTGATGCCGAACTTGATGCACTCCTTGGTTGATTTCTTTCTTTCTTACTTTTCTTTTATTTCTGAACTCTGTAACCGGGCTACGGCCCCACAATTGTACTTCCTTTTTTCTTCAATGAAAAAATCATCAACTCTCATTTTGGTTTTGTACTTGCATTCTTGTACTTGTAATGAATTTTTCTATGAACTTATTTGTACAACTTTCATCTCGGCTAACTATCTAACTCACTAGCCAACCACTCTACAGCCGATATAGCTTACTTCGGCTGAAGAGTACAAAGTGTTGGGTTTAATCCAGCCAACCACTCTTCAACCATAAACTTACTTCGGCTGAAGAGTACAGGGTGTTGGTTTAATCCAGCCAACCACTCTTCAGCCGATATAGCTTACTTCGGCTGAAGAGTACAAAGTGTTGGTTTAATCCAGCCAACCACTCTTCAGCCATAAACTTACTTCGGCTGAAGAGTACAAAGTGTTGGTTTAATCCAGCCAACCACTCTTCAGCCATAAACTTACTTCGGCTGAAGAGTACAAAGTGTTGGTTTAATCCAGCCAACCACTCTTCAACCATAAACTTACTTCGGCTGAAGAGTACAGGGTGTTGGTTTAATCCAGCCAACCACTCTTCAGCCAATATAGCTTACTTCGGCTGAAGAGTACAGGGTGTTGGTTTAATCCAGCCAACCACTCTTCAGCCGATATAGCTTACTTCGGCTGAAGAGTACAGGGTGTTGGTTTAATCCAGCCAACATCTAAGTTGGTTTTTCCAGCCAACTTAGAATAAATGCTTGGTTTTTCCGACCAAAACGTCCTGCAGCCTGAATCCTTATCCTGGGCTTAGGAGGGGTCATAGTTGGTTATTCCGGCCAACTATGTTTACAATACAAACTTTCTAAAGCCACTTTCTACTGAAAACCATAATGCTGAAAAGAATCGACTTTGTTTTATTGAGAAAGTAAAAAATTACATACTTAAAAGAAAAGAAGCTAAAAATAAAACAGCTTGAGATTGGCCGTGTTCCATGGCCTGGGGATTGCTTTGCCGTCCTCATCTTCTAAGTGGTATGCCCCTTTGCCTGCTAATCCGACCACTTTATAAGGTCCTTCCCAATTAGGTCCTAGCTTGCCATCTCCTGGAACTAAGGTGTTTCCCATCACTTTGCGCAGTACCCAATCTCCAATCTTGAACTGCCTTGGATGCACTGTTTTGTTATACTTTCTAGACAACTCTTGTTGGTAGGAGGCGATGTGAACCAATGCTCTGTCTCTTCTTTCTTCTGCAAGGTCAAGCTCTAGTGCTATGGCTTCACCGTTTAAGTCCGGATCAAAGTTTTCGCTTCTGATTGTGGGGAGGCCAACTTCTAATGGGATGACTGCCTCCATGCCGTAAGCTAAGGAGAATGGTGTTTCTCCTGTTGATCGTCGCGGCGTGGTGCGGTAAGCCCATAAAACATGAGGGAGCTCTTCTGCCCACTTGCCTTTTGCTCTTTCTAACCTTTTCTTCAATCCGTCCAAAACGACTTTGTTTGAGGCCTCTGCTTGACCATTTGCTTGGGGATATGCCGGTGTAGAATTATAGAACTCTATCTTGTACTCTTCACAAAAGCCTCTGAAAATCCTACCGTCGAATTGAGTGCCGTTGTCTGAGATCAGTGCCTTTGGTATGCCAAATCGAGTGATGATATTCTGCCAGACAAACTTCTTCACATCTTTTTCCTTGATTGACGCCAAGGCTTCTGCTTCCACCCACTTTGAGAAGTAGTCAGTTGCGGCAAGAAAGAACTTCCTGTTGCCTGGAGCTATTGGAAGTGGGCCTACTATGTCCAACCCCCACATTGCGAAAGGCCATGGACTGGTTAGAGGTAGAAGTTCTCTGGCAGGTTGGTGTATTTGGTGTGCGAATTTTTGACACTTTTCGCACTTTTTAACATACTTCTCCGAATCTGCTTGCATGTACGGCCACCAATATCCTTGTGAAATTGCCCTGTACGCCAGCGATCTTCCTCCCTGATGGCTGCCGCAAACACCCTCATGTATTTCGAATAGGAATGCTTCCACTTTGCTGGGGTGAACACACTTCAAGTAAGGTCCTGAGAATGACTTTTTGTATAGTGCCAGGGATGGAGAGAGCCAAAATCGCTGCGACCTTGCTCTGATTCTGTTGGCTTCTTTCTTCTCTTCTGGTAGGGTGCCGTCTTTCAGAAAAAGTATGATGGGATCCATCCAAGAAGGGCCTAATTCTGCGCAACATACCTCTTCTGCTTCTGGGTCTTCAATGCTTGGTCTAGGCAGATAGTCGATTAGTAATGGGTGAGGAATGGAGGTGTCTGCCATTGAGGCGAAGCCTGCTAGTTCGTCTGCTCTGCTATTTTCCTCTCTGCCGATCTGTTCTATCCTTACCACTTCAAACTTCTTGATTTCTGTTCTGACCAGTTCTTGGTACTTGGCCATTCTATCATCTTTTGCCTCGTAGTCGCCAGATATTTGGTTTACCACCAACTGTGAGTCGCTGTAAACCATTAGTTCGGTGGCCTTCATGTAGAAGGCTGACTTGAGGCCTGCCAGAAGCGCTTCATACTCCGCTTCGTTGTTTGATGCTGGGAAGCCAAGGTTGATCGCCTGTTCCACCACTAGGCCATCTGGAGAGATGAGGACTATGCCAAGTCCTGCTCCATGCCGGTTGGATGCTCCATCCACGAAGAGCTTCCACATCTCTCCGACGAACAACTTCCAGCAGGTGGAGGGATCAGATGACGCCTTGGGATCTTCCATGATGCTGGTGTCTTCTTCAGAGTCCATGCTCGTTGTCTGCCCCTTACTTTCCGTTTGCACCAAGCCTTCATGTGTTGGCGAGTCCTGACTTGGTGTAGCATGGTCTGTTTGCTTCTTGCCTTCTCTACTCTGGTCCGCCTTGGGCACTGGCTGAGTAACCTGCACTAGGGGTTGCGCTATTCCGGCGTCCATCTCCATCCCTAGTTCGGTTGTGTCAGTCAGGTCAATTGGGCAGACTTGATGGCTTCCAGGGGTGAACTCTGCGACGAAGTCTGCCAAGGATTGGGCCTTTACTGCGGTTCTGGGTTGGAACTTGATGTCATATTGTCCCAATTCTACTGCCCACTTCAGAATTCGCCCAGAGAAGTTCGCCCTTTCGAATAAAGCCTTAAGTGGGAAGGCTGTGAGAACAACTATGGTGTGGGCGTGAAAGTAATGTGACAACTTCCTTGAGGCCATCATTAAGGCCAATGCCAGTTTCTCCAGTGGCAAATACCTCGTTTCAGCGCCTAACAACGTCTTGCTGACATAGAAGATTGGAAGATGCTGGACCCCTTCCGCTCGAACCAACACTGCACTTACCGCGTGCTGTGAGACTGCCAAGTAGAGGAAGAGTTCTTCTCCAGGTATTGGGGTGACAAGTAGTGGTGGAGAAGACATGTATTCCTTCAAACCCTCCAGAGCTCGGTCGCATTCTTCGTCCCACTCAAACTTAGCTTTTAGTGACTGAAAGAATGGACGCAATCTGTCTGAAGACCGGCTGATGAATCGGTTAAGTGCTGCTGCCATGCCGGTGAGATGCTGCACTTCTTTCACTGAGTTAGGCCTCTCTAACTCCTGAATTGCTCTGATTTGGGAGGGGTCTGCCTCAATACCCCTGTTGGTCACCAAGAAACCTAGAAACTTGCCAGACCCCACACCGAACGCGCACTTAGAAGCGTTAAGGCGCAGCTTGTGTTTCTTCAGGATCTGGAACATCTCATCTAGGTCCTTTAGGTGGTCATCCGCATTCTTGCTTTTGACCACCATGTCGTCGATGTACGCCTCCATTGTTCTGCCTAACAATGGCTCGAACATCTTTGTGACCATTCTCTGAAATGTCGCCCCTGCGTTCTTTAGGCCAAAGGGCATGACCTTGTAGCAGTATAGTCCTCTTGGCGTGGTGAAGGACGTGACCTCCTGGTCTGGTTTGTGCATGGCAATTTGGTGGTAGCCTCTGTATGCGTCCAGAAAGCTAAGTCTGTTATGCCCTGCCGTCAAGTCTACCAGTTGATCTATCCTTGGTAGGGGGAAGCTATCCTTTGGGCACGCCTTGTTGACCGTTTTGTAGTCGACGCATACACGCCACTTGCCATTCTTCTTTGGCACTACTACTGTGTTGGAGATCCATTTGGGGTAATGTACCTCTCTGATTGCTCCTGCCTCCAGCAGGTTACCCACTTCTTCTGCCACTATCTCAGCGTGATGGAGTGCCGATCTGCGTGTGCGTTGAATGACCGGTCTGGCAGATGGGTGGACATTGAGTTGGTGGCAGATTAGGTTTGGATCAATGCCTGGCATGTCGTAAGGTGTCCAGGCAAACACTTCGATGTTGGAGGTCAGGAATTCCATAACCTCCAACCTCTCAGCGCTGGATAACGTCGAACCAAGTAAAAAGAACTTATCCGGGTTCTTTTCATCGATTCTTACCTCCACCAAATCTTCTATCGCTTTCTGATCAGCTGCTTTGCCAACCTCTGCGAACAGTTCATTACTCTCAGGTTCTTCAATCGAGTGAACATACCCCTTGGCCGCACGGCTTCCGTTTGTTGTGACGAAGCATTGTTTGGACATAATCTGGTCCCCATATACTTCTTCAATTATTCCGGTGTCGTTGGGAAATCGCATCACTTGGTGGTAGGAGGATGCCACTGAGCGCATGGCATGCAGCCATGTTCTGCCCAAGATAACGTTGTAGGTGGAGGGGACCTTTATCACCCAGAACTCCACTTGTTTCGTTACACTCCCTGCTCTGACTGGGAGGATAATTTTGCCGACGGGCCACTCTGGCATGGAGTTGAATCCGATAAGGGGAGATACGGCCGGCGCCAAGTCTTTATCTTGAAGCTTTAGTTGCTTGAAGGTTTCATAATACATGATTTCGCACGAACTACCTTGGTCAATCAGAATCCGCTTGACATCAAAATCCTTGATTCGGAGAGTGACGACCAAGGCATCGTTGTGAGGGCAATAAATCCTCGCCAAGTCTTTATCTGAAAAGGACATGACATTTGTGGCCTCCATCTTCCCCTTTTTGGCGACTGGTTGGGCACTTAGCACCTCTCTGAAGTGCTCAGCCTTTTTGATTGAACCTCTGAGCTCGCATACACGCTCAGGTTCAAAGACTCCATGTATTACGTTGATGACGCCTTGAGGTGGGGCGTCGTTTGGCATTCCATTGGGCATATTGTGGTCCTGGGGGGCTGGCTGTGCCCCTCCTTCTATGTATTTGTCCAGGTGACCCGCTGCCACCAACTCTTCCAGATGCTGCCTCAAGGGTGTGCAGTTCTCAGTGCGGTGCCCCTTTTCTTTATGGTAGGTGCACCTCGATCTGTCATCGTAGTCCTTCTGGGCTTCGCCTAACTTAGCTGGCCACTTGACGAAAGGCTCGTCTCGAATTTCACTGAGTATGCGGTAGATTGGTTTCTTGAAGACTGTGGTGATGGCGGTGCGGACTCTCAGCCATCTTTTGTCTTGGTCTTCTCCATTGTCTCTCTTACCACGTCCGTTTCTGTTCGGACGGTCTACCGCGTTGACCTTTGCTGAGGCCTTCTTTTCAGGTACTGTGGTCGCGCCAGTTTTTGCTTTGGCACGTGCGCCATCCTCTTCCACCCTGATGTGCTGATGCACTCTCTCCATCAGGGCCTCCATGGTAAGGGGTGGCGTCATGGTGATAGAGTCTCTCAGTCTGTTCCCGACTGGGAGGCCTCTTTTATATTGCGCAATGGCGAGATTGGTTGGGCAGTCCCCAATCTGGTTGAATGTCTCCCAGTAGCGACTGTTATATGACCTCAAGGTCTCCTTATCACCCATGTCGATGGAGAGTAACTGGTCGATTTCTACTGGGGTTTTCGTGTTTGTTCTGAACCGCGTTACAAACGCCTCCGCCAGTTGCGCCCAGGAGGCTATGCTGCCCTCTGGAAGCTTCTCAAACCAAGTCAAGCCTAGGTCACCAAGGCTTGAAGGGAATAGGATGCACATCAAGGCCTCGTTCCGCCGGTATACAGCCATAACCTGGCGAAAGTGGCTCAAGTGTGAGTAGGGGTCCGTCTTCCCCTCATATGTTGTGAATTTGGGCTGTAGGAAGCCTGACGGTAGGGGCGCGTTCTCTATTGCTGGGACGAATGGTGAGGTTTGCAGCCTCGCCAATGCCTTGTCCGCTGGTTCGTAGGCCGGGCGCGGTATTGGCGTTCCAACCTCGACGCTTCCATGCGTCCGAGGAGCCAACCGTTGTAAGGCAGAGACTCTGTGTGGATCGCGCGCTCTAGCGTCCTCCTTCCACCGCGCTTTCTCTTCTAGCACGGTCCGTAGGTCGGACGATCTGGGCAACTCTGTCTGCCTAGACCTTGTCTGGTGTGAGTGTGAGGGCCGATATGTGCTTCCTTCGGTGTGCGACCTTTCAGACCTCGTCCTCTCAGGCCTGGAGTGATGAGTTCTGGAGGATCTAGATTGCGCGTCGCCTGTCCTGAGGCTCTTGTTCTCCCCTTGTGAGGGTGTAGTATTCCTACTACGACTTTCGGAGTGGCGAGGGGGCGTCTTGTTCATGCGCCCCTCTCCTGTCGCCACTTCTTTTCCTTTCACCTGACGTTTCAGAGATTCCATGTCTGCCGCCATCCGACGGATCAACTCGTCTTGTTCTCTGACGCGATCTTCCAAAGTTTGAGGATCAATTCTGCGTCTTTGTCTTTCTGGGCTTTGCGAACGAGAGGGATGAGGGCTGTTATTCCGCCTTCGTCCCCTCACATCTCTCCTGGAATTTTGTCTGTGTGATTCTAGGTTCGCCATGGGAGTGACCACGGGTAGGCCTTCGCGCCTTGCACCCCCTTCTGGAGTTAGTCCGTCGACGGCGGACTGAGGTAATTCTTCGTTGTTCGCCATTGATTTTTGGGAGAAAAAGCTTGATCAAGAGGTTGTTCTTGTCTGCGTTCCCACAGACGGCGCCAATTGTACGGGAAAGAAATATACCTTCTCGTATAATCCTGTTGACCAAGTCTGCGCTCCTCCGTACGACGTCGTTCAACTATCTGAAAATACACACGTGAGCTAGCCGGCGGGTGTATGCCGGAAACCTCTCCGATGCCTAAGTCAGTAAGCTTGACAAATAGACAAAAGCTCTATGAATTCAGGGAGTAAAGTTGCATTACCTCTCCAAAGGTGATATTGGTGAGCTTATATAGGTTTCGCGTGGCACAATCCTGGTAGGACTCTTATTCCCCCAAGTAGAGTCCTTCTAGGATTACTCCTCCATGCATAGAGTCCTCCTAGGATTCATACTCCTGGAAGATAATGCTTATCCTCCAACACCCTCCTCACTGTTTAAACCAAGTGAGATGGTTCTTCTATGGCCGAACTATCACACGACCGAAGTAACCATTAGTTCGGCACTAACTTTCCTTTCTCTTACCTCGGCTTTCCCATGCCAAGACCGAGCTAATCATTAAGAGAGTCGAGCCGAACTAAGTCCTCTCTAGGACTTAGCACACCTCGGTTTCCATATGCTATGACCGAACTAACAAATGACGATCGAACTACCAAACAGCACACTTCCCAACCGAAGTAGAAACGAACCCTATGCGACCGGACTATCTACCACGGTCGCGACCGGTGCAACTCAGGGCTATTTCCTCAGACCGGAGTAAACTTATATGCACATTCTATTCGGCCCTCCGTACTGCGGCCCACCACGGCCCAATACCCAGCTCGGCCCAATTTTGCATATAAATTACCCTCTCAATATATATTAGCAATTTTAATCTGCTTGATAGTAATTTTGGAGATGAACAAGTCCTGAACTTGCTACTCGATCCCATTATGCATATTTATTTTGAGAATTTTAAACAGTTATGCTTTGTATGCATGAATATTTCCTCCCATGAGTGACATTGTCTAGTCTTCTATGATATCCAACAAAATATTGTTCAACTACTTTTTTGATATATTGTCCAATAAAATTTATATGACTACTTAGTTTATTTATTATTCATTTTATTTTGATATAATCTATTATGCAAACTGCTTTTCAGATTTGATCCTCCTGTTATTCCAAAGTTCTTTTGTACCCCTTCATGAATTTCCTACTCCTCTTGACATCAACAACAAATTTGCTGATACCCCACGTCCAGAAATTCCTCCTCCGAAGGATAATAATTTGAAACTCTTGATTGAAGGGGTTGCAACTTTAGTAGCCCGTTGTGGAAAGTTATTTGAGGATCTATCACGTGAGAAGAATCAATCGAATCCATTATTATTCATGGAAGTTTTGGGAGGAGTGGCAGAAGCGCAATGATAAAGACAAACAGTGGTTCGAACAAATTAATTTGGTTATTCATGTATTATGTATGGATTTAAATTATTGATGTTGGATTAGACTTGTAATGTATGGAATTTGTATGGATTATGTATGGATTATTGACCCTAATATATTTTAGTGTTGATGAATTATATTGTTTATACAGGGTACAGGTTGTAATTGAAATTATTGATGTTGGTTATTCATGTATTATGTATGGATTTAAATCATGGTTATTCATGTATTATGTTGAATGCTTTAATGGTTGATAATATATTTTAGTGTTGATAGATTATATTGTTTATACAGGGTACAGGTTGATAATATATATTTTTTTAATGGATTATATGGATTATATGCTTTAATGGTTATTCATGTAATAATTACAATTGTTTATTTTTTTTTAAAAAAAATAGAAAATTATTTGGCTACCAAATGTTTGGTAGCCAAATAGGTAATCAAAAGTTTTGGCTACTAATAATTTAGTAGCAAAAACATAACTCAAAACGTTTTTGCCACCAAATATTTAGTAGCCAAAACATACCTTTTGCCGACTAAACTAAGATTAGTAGCCAAATGTGTACTTTCGGCGACCAATTATTTAGTAGCTAAAAGTGATACCTTTCCCGACCACAACAAGTTAGTAGCCAAAAAGCCTCATTCGCCGACTAATACTTTAGTGGCGGAAACATACCTTTTGCCGACTAAACTAAGATTAGTAGCCAAATGTGTACACTTTCGGCGACCAAAAAAATTTTAGTCGCCAATACTATCGCCGACAGAGTAAAGGCGACGAGCTTAGCGACGAAAAATTTTGGTCGCTAAAACGTTTGGCGACTAAATAAGTGACTTTTGGCTACCAATATTTTGGTAGCTAAAAGTGACATTTCTTGTAGTGTAAGAGGGCAAGACAGGTTCCATTTTAGAAGATGGACATGGAGAATGGTGCAGATAAGACAAAAATGGACCACCAACAACTGCAACGACAAGAAGAAGCTCCACCCAGAAGAAAAAAGGGTGGCCTTATAACCATGCCATTCATCATAGGTACAGCTTTTGATGCATATACATATATATAGTTCATAATATATATATATATATATATATGTCATGGTTCTAAATCGTGGTATCAGGTAACATAACAGTATTGATCGCGGAATATCAATATCGGTACTATCGGTCAGTACATATTGGGAATCGGGTGTTGCGGTGGTGAAATTTTAAAAATCATGTCATAAGTTTTTCAGTTTTTTTTTTCTCGTACCGATCCGAAGCCCATTGCAACTTGTATAACGGTTACAAATCGATACGTATCGGGACTCGGCCAATTCTTGTGGGATTTTCGATCTCAGCCGTATATCGGACTATATTCGTCGCGAAACCCTATTTTTCCAATACGAACTGGCCAGTACGTAGTGTATCGGCCGGTTTTTACTACTATAATATGTATGAATAAGCTATATATATTGATGAGTTTGTTAGGTTTTCCTAATTAATTCTCATAAAACGAATGATATATATAGTTCATATATATTAGATATATATACGAGCTATATATATTAGATATATATACGGGCTATATATATTTATATAAATCATATATGAGTTGTAATTTTTGATATGATAAAAATTACAGCAAACGAAGCATTGGAGAGGGTTGCGAGTCACGGGCTGTCTGCAAACATGATATTGTATGCGATGGGAGACTATCACATAGGGGTAGCACAAGCCACAAACATACTCTTCCTGTGGTCAGCTGCTACCCATTTCTTGCCTCTGGTTGGGGCTTTCATCTCTGATTCATATCTGGGTCGCTACCTCACTATTGGCCTTGGCTGTATCGCCAGTCTCCTGGTAATAATTCATTTAATTACTTCTCACACGCTTAACTCACTGTTTTATGGCTCGGGATCGTTTGTCTTTGTCTCCATTATTAATCATAGAGTCGTATCTCAAGATTTATTTGTAATCCTTTCGTTTTAAAATATTAGTGTTTTATTTTATTTTATTTTATTTTTTAAATATTAGTTTTCTTTAAAAAAAAATTAAAGATTAAAATAATATAAATTTCTTATTTTATCATTCTTTTAAATTTATTAACAACTCAAAAAGTATAATTATGACAATTAATATTTCTTTTAAAATATACTATTAAAGAGAAATTTTGAAAATTTAATTTTTTAAAAATATAATAATTGTATTACCAAATAAAATTAAATTCTTTAAAAAAAATTATTATTTTAAGCTGGAAAGAGTATTTAGCACTACGTGCAATAATCATTTCTCGAGATTCTCATCTATTGAGATTCTAACTACATAATATAATCAATGTCAATAATGTTTGAGAGTTCAAATACAATTACAATGATGTGGAGAGTACCCACGTGAATTGTTGGGATCCGGGATTCCGCCCAAGACCTTATAGAAATCATACCAAGCAGAAAAACACACCCACACAGAAGGAGACACCAAATTTAACGTGGTTCGGCCATAATGCCTACGTCCACGGGAGAGTAACCGTTTATCACTTATAACAATGGAGAGATTACAGAAATATTACAGAGGAGAAGCTCACACTATTCTCACTCACCCATTCACCCGTCTCCCTCGCTCACACCGAGGGAGACGGTTTCTCACATCTCTCACTCTCTTGGTTCTCACTCTCTCATTTTCTTCAACCCTCTCTTCCTCTATTTATACATATCATGATGGAAGGAGAATTGGGACAGCAATGGTGAGTGGTCTTGGTGGGTTCTCCATTAAACTCCCACTTCCTCTAGTGGGTTCTTTAATGCTCCCAACCACCCTACTCTCTAAGGTAAGCCAACCACCCCACTCTCTCTCAAGTGGGTGCTCCATTACATGGGTGATATCTAACAAATCAGCCCCTCAGCCCATGTAAGGTGATCCACTGCACACATTGCTGCTATACTTGTCACGCCCAAATGTTAACAGAATGCTGCATCCCTTGAAGCTAGAGATAATACACCAGAGATACAAGAGGATGAGGGAATCCTACATCCTCAACTCAACTCACACCACTCTCTGATTTGGAGAGAGCCTCTGCTCCTATCTCCCACAGATCTCTTCCACGCTTCCTGGCTTGGATGCCTTCACTTGTTATGCTTGAACTTGCGCAACCAAGATATCCGACACCCCCTGATTGGATGTCCTGCACCCCTTGCTGAGATGCCCTTGACTGTCATGCCTTATCTCGCAGGACCAGTCATTGGAGCAATAGAAAACTTGTTGTTTATTCCATCAACGTCCTCGGTCTTCTTTGCTCGGAGCTTTTCCTCTGAACTATCAGCCTTTGTCCTCTGCACTTCTGAACAACCTCCAGCGTTTCCACATACGCTCGTTGTCAAATCTTTTTGCAATCCCTGATTTTTCTGTCCAGTAGATTGATGGTTGACAGTAGCTCCATCTGTCAAAGCATCGTCAGCTATGCAATTCCTTGCATAGTGCCCGTACCCATGGCTTCTGGTCTCCCTTCGTCGAGCTCGCCTGAGAGATCCGAATCAACTCTATCCTCTGCTGCCATGGAAATAAAGAAACCACCATAGAGAAATAAGACTTGCCACTCCTTGGCACGCACTCTTGCGTTTTACCTGTCTCAATTTCTCTGTCTGGAAGTTCCTGTGAACTTTCAACAACCCGCTGCTGCACACTCCTCTTGCGCCTCTGTACGACACTCTAGCGTACCCTTGCACTGCTGCACGTCTGCATTTGTGCTTTTGTGCTTAGTATGCTCCTCTGCAACTATTGTTCTACATGTCCACATACCACCAGTACTTACTCGTATACAGTAGCTCCAACAGCCACAGCATTTCCCTGAGCCTGAACTGGTTGCCAAATCATCTATCCGTCGATGAATGGTCTTCTCTTTTGATTGAACCAAATCCTCCGATGACGTCAACAACCAGGAAAGTTCCCAGGAAAGACTGGTGGGGTCACACCCGGTCCCACTTAAGAACCAGTCTCCTTAGACAGTGTCTTTTTGACAGAACTTTCCTAGACATTGTTGATCTTGAGATAATCATGTCTGCAATCCTCTGATCGCCCCTGACCAATCCTGATTTCCCTCGATCTGCCATTTGATCAAGCTTGGGCTGCAATCCTCTGATCGCCCCTGACCAATCCTGATCTCCTCTGGTCTTCAATGATCTATCTCGAGTTGTATCTGGTTGTCCAATCTGGTTAGAATCTGTCCATTCTAACCTCTTCAGTGAATCCGCAGCGTTCCATAATATCCGGCAACCTCCCTTCGAGTATTAAAGATGACAAACTCCCATGTTTTAACAATCTTTAAAAAACCATTCAGAATTTCACCATTCTGACCTCGCGGTTGCGTCCGGAACGGTCCGATTAGCTAGGACCAACCTTCGCTGCATTTCCAGGGACCTTACTGAAAAATATCCCCGAAAAACTAGGCCACACCACAATTTTCTGAAAATTCTGGGCCAAATTGCAATTTTCAGAAGTTTAGGGAATATTCCGTGTACCAACAGAATATTCCGTCCACTGCACCTGATGCCGTCCATCCCTTTAATCTGCCTTCTTTTTACAGAAACTCCGTCTCCAAAATCTGACCGTACGGATGTGTCCGGAATACTCCAAATAGTTGGAAACCACTGTTGGATCGCCAAAAACGGACTCCAAATGACTTAGATCAAGCCCAAACATTTTGTACGCCTCAGATCTGCGGCTGCACCATAGCCGCGAAGCACTGGATCCTCCCCTGCGATTGCACCATTGCCGCGTCGCACTGGATCTATACCTGCTTCTAGTTGATTGGTAAACGCTTCTGCTGACGTGGCAGCCACGTGGCAGTCCCTGACTGGCCACGTGCCACGTGTCACTGACGTGGATGGCCACGTGGCGCTGACCTGGCTGCCACATGGCGTTGACCTGGGCGTTCTGTGACGGACACGTGGCATCCTTTGCTGACGTGGCGCACTGACCTGTCGTGCGCGTGCGCGTGGCGCGTAGCCTCCACGCGCGGCCTCCCCACTCGTCTTCTTCCTCTGCGCGAGCGTGTGGCGCGTGTGCGCGCGTGAGATGACGCGCCGGTTCCTCCTACGGCGCGTGAGGCACGTGCCTGAGAGTGGGCCTCACGCGCCACCTTCTGGGGGCGCGTGAGGGCGCGTCCGACCTCCGTTTGGGGTGTTATTTGCAGTTTTGGACTCCTCTCGTCGAGCCTTGCTCCTGGTATGCTCAAAACCTGATTTCGAGCAATCCGATTTCTGGGCAGTTTCGAGGAACACATTGTTTTTGTTCCGAAACGCCACCGACGAGGCTCTGATACCACTTGTTGAGATCCGGGATCCCGCCCAAGACCTTATAAAAATCATACCAAGCAGAAAAACACACCCACACAGAAGGAGACACCAAATTTAACGTGGTTCGGCCATAATGCCTACGTCCACGGGAGAGTAACCGTTTATCACTTATAACAATGGAGAGATTACAGAAATATTACAGAGGAGAAGCTCACACTATTCTCACTCACCCATTCACTCGTCTCCCTCGCTCACACCGAGGGAGACGGTTTCTCACATCTTTCACTCTCTTGGTTCTCACTCTCTCATTTTCTTCAACCCTCTCTTCCTCTATTTATACATATCATGAGGGAAGGAGAATTGGGATAGCAATGGTGAGTGGTCTTGGTGGGTTCTCCATTAAACTCCCACTTCCTCTAGTGGGTTCTTTAATGCTCCCAACCACCCCACTCTCTAAGGTAAGCCAACCACCCCACTCTCTCTCAAGTGGGTGCTCCATTACATGGGTGATATCTAACATGAATGTGGGGTTCACACTCCTCTCTTTATCTCTCTCTGCTCTCTTTCTCTTCCACCTCACTATAACTTCATTTAGAGCTCTCAAATTAAAATTATGTATCATTACTCAATCAATCTTAAGGATTGTATTGTATCCCAAGACACACAATTAGTGTGTTTGGTTTCAGATTTTGAATTCAGTTTTTTTAGAAATTGAATTTTTTTCGTTTCTTATATTTTTATATTTTGATGAATATTTTAAAATTTTAAGCAATTTTTTTACTTTTTTAGATACATCTTACTTAGATATATCTAAATAGTAAAAATATTTGTAAAAAAATATTTTGAAAATTAATAAATACACCATATGAAAAATATACTGAATTTTCATATTTTTTTTATATTTTTGGTATTTTGTGAATTTTTAAAGATTTTTTTCACAAATATTATATTTTTTAAGTGTATTTATGTTAGATGTGTTTAAAAAAATGCTTAAAATATTAAAAAAATTCAGTCAAAATAAAAAAAATACGGAAGACGAAAATGTAAAATGTAAAATTTTTTAAAAAGTGAATTTTAAAAGCTGAAACCAAATAGAGTGAATTGTATTTCGAGAATTTTTTGATTTAAAATTATAATTACATAAATGAGAGTGTTTTGGTATTGTGAGTGTATTAGATTGGGACAGATTTTGGGGCTTGATTTATTGACGAGTGCGTGTAACCATAAATTGGTTGAAGTGGGGGACCAGTGAATTAGGGCTCCTTTGGTTATTCAAATTAAATAATTCCGATTTGTATCAGGATAAATTTAAAAATTTTGTAATAATTTGAATCACTCAATTTGTGTAAGCATCGAAGAAAAGATATTTAGAAAGCCTCAATTCTTGTGTTTTAAAATAAATAAACAAATTTTATTGTTCATAAAGTTTCGGATTGTTTTTCAAAGCCAAAAAACATAAACATGCCGGGACATGGCTGAGCCGAGCAGTAAGGATTTATGAATAACATGATACATATAAACTGGTCCGAACATCCGTATGCCAATTTTAAAATGTCCATTCACCTTTGTTTTTAGACAAATAGACAGTGCTTTATAAGAATATTAATAAAGGTCACATTTTCACAATCAAACACATGAGTATGCCAATTTTAAAATGGTCCAATTTCATTTTTTTTAAACTACTAAACAGGCCTGTATAAGGAATTCTAATCATACAATATTGTCATGTAGAATTTCCTGGCCTAATGTGAAAGTGGCCGTTTTTAAAATTATGAGCCACATTATTTTTATTTTTTTTAATTTCAAAGTAATAAGATTGAAATCTGCTGCACAATTGTCTAAGATTTGTATAGAACTTTATTATTTAAAGTGTTAATGGCTTTTTTTAGCAGTAATGATGACTTTGGATTCTTTAGCGGGTCATGCTAGGTGTCATGAAAACTTTCATGAAAATCATCATGAAAACTCATCTGCACCGTTGGATCATGAAATCATATCTGATCTAACGGTGCAGACAGTTTTCCTTATGATTTTCCTTAAAAGTTTTCCTTACACCTAGCATTTCTCTTCTTTAGCACATTGAGGCTTCTTTATCATACACATGTTTAAAAGGTGAAAAGGCCTAAAGCAATTTTTCTTTTCATTTAAAGGATCCGAAAATATGCAACTTTTTTGCTGTCATTAGGTACATTCATGTTTGTGTTCATGGAAAACTTCATGAGAAAATGCAAAACATTTTCCAGTGGACAGTAGCTATGACAGAAAATGCGACAAATCTAAATTTCCTATGAAAAACATTAATCAAAATGATTGAAACATCTTCAATGACTTCAGCAAATACATTGTATGGTGAATTTAAGAACTTATGATCAAATAAATTGAATTGTCAAATGAAATATTTGGATTTGTAATCCATTTTCCGGCAACCACCAAATCAAAATAAATTTTTTTCGTTGTTGCAGGGTATTGTAGTCCTTTGGTTGACTGCTATGATCCCACAAGCAAGGCCTCCCCATTGCAATCAATACAAGGAGAGCTGCAAATCGCCGAGTTCAACCCAGTATGCTATTCTTCTTTGCTCTTTTGCCCTCATGTCTATTGGAGCCGGTGGCATTAGACCATGTTCTATAGCATTCGGAGCAGATCAAGTGGACAATAGAGCTGGTCGCCAGAACGAGAACAACAGGGTTTTAGAGAAATTCTTTAGCTGGTACTACGCTTCAACTTCTGTTGCAGTCTTGGTTGCTTGCACCGTCATTGTTTACCTTCAAGATCATACCGGTTGGAAAATAGGGTTTGGAATCCCGGCAATCCTCATGTTCTTGTCTGCTCTCTCGTTCTTCCTCGCTTCCCCTTTTTATATCAAGCAGAAAGCTACCTCGAGCTTGTTTACTAGTCTTGTGCAAGTGATAGTGGTTTCTTTCAAGAACAGAATGTTGGGATCGGGGATCCCGCCCAAGACCTTATAGAATTATAACAACCAGGAAAAACACACCCATGCGGAAAGAGACACAATATTTTACGTGGTTCGGCAATAATGCCTACGTCCACGGGAGAGTAGCCGGTTTTCACTATACCAATATGGAGATTACAGAATATTACAGAGGAGAAAACTCACACTATTCTCACTCACCCATTCACCCGTCTCCCTCGCTCACACCGAGGGAGACGGTTTCTCACATCTCTCTTGGTTCTCTTCTTTGGCTCTCTTCTCTCTCATTTTTCTCTCCTCCCACAACCTCTATTTATACAACTTGAGAGGAGCTTTGATTGGTCATCACCAACCTCCTTCCACTCTCTAGTGGTTGGAGTTGGTGACCATTACCTTGGTGCTCCACTTCTCTTCTAAGTGCTGCACTTACATGGTGGTGCACTATCACCTCAATGGGGTGACTATATCCAACACAGAAGGGTAGCATTCCCATCTCAGACCTCGATTTTGGGGTATCATAACAAGGACTCAACGATGTCAGAGCCAACTAATAAACTTAGGTATATCATCCATCCTCCTCCTCTTAACGTCGTTAACTAATGCTCAGTTTCTTTCGACGGAAAATATTTTCCCATGTTCATTACGACTTTGAAACTAAAATGCTAGTTGTTGTATTAGTGGTAGTAGTAGTGGCAATGGTAATGGTGGTGGGGTAGTGGAGGTGGTGGTACTAGGGTGATAGTGGTAGTGGTGTGGAGTAGTGGAGGAAAGATAGTGTAGGCTTTAGTCTAGAAAACGTTTTTTATATTTTAAAAATAAAAAACATTTTCTTGGACACAGAGGGCAATAGCACCTCCTCTAGAATCTGATCTTCCTTGGTGACAGTGGTGGTGCTGGGCGGAATGGGATTAAAAGAGGCGGTGGTAGGGTTTGGAGGTATAGGAAAATTTTAGTTTGAAAATGTTTTTCATCTTTTAAAATTGAAAAACATTTTCTTAGATGAGAAGGCTTCCTACTCTAGCCTCTGATCTTCCTTGCATCTATTCCAAATTTCGTCTTACCAAATGCCAGATAATAAAACATTTTTCGCCCAAATAAACACTTCTCCATTACTACAATACTAATCTTGTTATTTTCATGCCTTTACAGGTTTTTAACTAAAGCGTGCATCGTCAGAAACCCCGGGGACCTAACACCAGACGGAACAGCCTCGAATCCATGGAAGCTCTGCACCGTAGAACAAGTTGAAGAACTCAAATCACTCGTCAGAGTCCTGCCATTGTGGTCTTCAGCGATCATGATGTCGATAAATGTAAGCCAAGGTTCATTTCAATTACTCCAAGCTAAATCCATGGACCGACACGTAACCTCCAGCTTCTCAATCCCAGCAGGCTCGTTCGGCATGTTCATAATCGCTGGTGTAGTACTTTGGATCATTATCTACGATCGCGTGATCCTTCCCTTATCATCGAAAATCAGAGGAAAACCTATTCGCGTTGGCTTAAAAATGAGAATGGGTCTAGGCCTATTTTGCTCTTTCCTAGCCATGGTGGTTGCAGCAACTGTAGAGCATTTTCGAAAAAGAAAGGCCATAGAGAGCGGTTTTTTGAGCAACCCGCTAGGAGTGATTCCTATGTCGGCTATGTTTCTCGTGCCACAACATCTCTTGAACGGTATGGCTGAGGCGCTCAATGCGATTGCCCAAAACGAGTTCTTTTACTCTGAATTGCCAAAGAAAATGTCGAGCATTGCTATATGTATGGCTGGGCTTGGGCTGGCCGTGGGCAACTTGTTAGCAAGTGTTATAATAAACACGGTGGATAAGCTAACGAGAAGAGGAGGGAAGGAGAGTTGGCTCACGAATAATATTAATAAGGCCCATTTCGAGAGTTATTATTGGCTTCTGGCGATTATGAGCGCGATCAATATATTTTATTTTCTTCTGTGCAGTTGGGCTTATGGACCATGCTCGAATGAAGGATTTTTTACACATAGACATGAGGGGGAAGATGTGGAGGAAGAAGAGTTGCCTAAGATTGAGAATGGAGGTAATAAGGAAGAAGAAGAGATGTCTAAGATTGGGAATGGAGATAATAAGAAACAAGAAGAGAAGTCTAAGATTGGGGATGGAGGTAACAAGAATGAAGGAAAAGAATCCAAGGGAGAAGGGGTATAGAGTTATTATTGCATTACATTTTGAGGAATACCCAATTGTGTTGTAGATTTGTTGTGTGCCTAAAAATAAAAATTTGTGTTTGTAGTTTTGGGATTATCATTCCTAATATCCATCGTTATAGAGATTTATGTAAGTTGCTTTACAATTCTTTGGGACTGTTTGTTATAGTTTTTGGGGGTTGATTATAACTTATTTTGATTTAGGAGGCTGTGTCTAATTGTTTGGTTCAGTTTCTGCTTATAGCTTATTAGGTAAAAATAGTTTAAATAAGCTAAAAAAAACTGATTATTTGAAAATTGGAATACGGGTATTTTTAATTTTTACTTTCTGATTATTAACTTTTAACTTAAAAAAAACTTCACCAAACAGAGCCTTTGTCTTGTGTGAAAGAAATGTGTAGGCAGAGTTATCCTATTTTATGCTACTGAGATATAACTTTCTAATTTTCATTACTCGTTTCATTTTATTTTAGTGATACAATTAGCAATGATGTCTAAAAATAAAAACTAATTAGAAGAGAAAATATTATGGTGAATTATGTAAATAGTCCCAGTAATTTATACGATGTGTCAATTTGGTCCTTGTAATTTCAATTTGCTCGATTTTGCCCCTTAATTTAATTGATTGTGTCATTTTAGTCCAATAAATAACGGTTGTTAAGTTAATTTAACGGAAGGTTAAACAATGTGTCAATTTGATCCCTATATTTTAATGATGTGTCAATTTGGTCCCTATAATTTCAATTTTCTCGATTTTGACAGGAATTAAATTGACACATTGTGGAAAATATAAAGACCAAATTGACACATTGTTTGACTTTCCGTTAAACTAACTTAACAACCGTTATTTATTGTACTAAAATGATACAATCCATTAAATTAAGGGATAAAATCGAGCAAATTCAAACTACAGGGACCAAATTGACATATCGTGTAAAATATAGGAACTATTTACATAATTTTTCCAAAATATTGTATATCATTTTTTTTTTTGGCATTTACATACAAGTCCCATTTTGTGAACTTATATTCCATTAGGTCCTAAATAAAATTATTTGCTCCTTTAAGTCCCATTAATTTTTAATAGACCAATTTACCCATCCAAGCCCCCTTCCCTCTCCACCAAATCTATCGGCCATTCTTGTGAATTTTTTGATCTTTTCTCTTGTTTTCTTAACCCGGCGGTGTTCTTGTTTCTGTCAGTTACTACGCCCTCCTCCTCTCCACCACGAACATCGCTCCCTGTTATCTCTCCTCCATTGTTCTCTACTTTATTGTCGTTCAAATTAGCTGATAATTGATTATTGTAGTCATATTGCCGCAGCAGTAGTTGAAGATCTGTACTTCGTTAAAGATCTATAGCTTCACAGATCTGTACTACAACGAACTAATTGATTATCTAGCAAGAAGAACGATTCGATATTGCCGCAGCAGCCATCATCGAATCATTCGAAACCTGTACTTCGTTGCACTGAAGAATTGATCCATTCCAATATGCTTCGATGGTGGCGGTGGGAGTCAGAAGTGTGCATCGATCTGGTGTAACACATACTCTACTCTCACTCACGCTTGAAAATCGATGAAGGTACCATCAAACAACGTAGCAGAGTTTCGATCTACTTCGATCCATCTCGATATGCTTCGACCTCTAGCTTTCTCTCTTATCTTCTCATCTTCTCTTGTTTTCAATTTGCACATTCTCAATTTATAATATTATTATTTTTAATAATAAAAAAAATTAAAAATTTTCTTAAAACTGACAATATTTTTAGGAAAAAAAAAATTGAGAAATGTATTAGTTTTGATAGTTATAAACTAAAATTATTCTCTGTTTTGAAATTGAAAACATTCTCAATTTATAATATTCTCAATTTTAATCATGAAAAAAATTGAGAAATTTCTCAAAAATATCTAGTAAAATTGAGAAAATTTTTAATTTTTTTCAGTGTTAAAACTGAAAATATTATCATTTTTTTTCAATTTTAAACTGATAATATTCTCACTTTTAAGATTATAAAAACTAAACACACTAAAATTTTTAATTTTTTTCAATGTTAAAACTGAAAATATTATCATTTTTTTAATTTTAAACTGATAATATTCTCACTTTTAAAATTATAAAACTAAACACACTGATGATTCAAATAAATCAACAAACAAATAAACTGACTTTTTTTTTTCTTCAAAATAGGCCTTTATCAAATTTTGAGGCCACATATATATATATATATATATATCTCCAGCTTAGATGAACCGAAATTAATAAATCCACAAATATTGTTTCATGCAAGCAGTTAGAGAAAAAAAGTTGTAATTTCTTCAAATGTTTTATGAACTCATTTTGCTTCGTTGAATATTTTGGTCCAAACCAATAACACATCTGAAAATCTCAATCTCTCGTACAAATAAGAAAAATAGATTTTTTCAAGTATAACTTTCCCATAGAAAATGGTCAACCATCAAATTCCAATATGAACTTGAAATTACCTAAAACCAAAAATTAAATAGAAAGAAACAGACTTCAGTGCATATGGATCCATAAACGAACTCATTTATCAGTCCATCGAGGAAACAAAATGATGGGAATGTAATAGTATGTAGTATGTGTAGAAGATGGTGGGTCCCAAATAATGGAAGAAGTGTGGCAACTCCAATGATGGGTTGAGTTGAGTGGATGAGTGATGGACGATTGAGAGAGAGAGAGAGAGAGAGAGAGAGAGAGAGAGTCTGTGGACAAAACGTCTTTTTACCTATAAATGGGATTTATTGATTCAAAAACTTTTTGACAGGACCTAAACTATCAACAAATATGTAGACAGGATTTTTAAGTAATTAACTCTTTTTTTTTTCTCACCACCTATGTGGATTACTCATAATTGGTTCTTTTTCTGGAAATAATCATTAAGAAAAGGGTAAATTACACTAACAGTCTCTATAGTTTGGGACTTGTGTCACTTTAGTCCTTGACTTTTCAATTGTGACACATTTGACTATGAATTTTGAATCTTGTTTCAAATAAGGACAATTGAAGATACCATTATTTAATTTCAATGGAAAAATCGTCAATTTAATAAAATATAAACTAATTTGACAAAAATAAATGTCAAAAAAATATTTTAAATTTTTAAATTTTTTTTCTATCCACTAAAGATAAAATTATGTAAAATTGATCAAAATCAATAAAAATTACATGATCATCATCCAAACACATAATAAAAATTAATTTGGTTAAAAAAATAAAAAAATGTCTAAAAGATTTATCAATTTTACATAATTTTATCTTTAGTGGGTAGAAATAATTTTTAAAAATTTAAAAATATTTTTTTGACATTTATTTTTGTTAAATTAGTTTATATTTTATCAAATTGACTATTTTACCCTTGAAAAATCTAATGATATCTTCAATTATCCTTAATTGAAACAAGATTTAAAATTTAGGGTCAAATGTGTCACAATTAAAAAGTTAAAGATTAAAGTGATACAAGTCCTAAACTATATGAACTATTAGTGTAATTCACCCTTAAGAAAATAATGAAGACAAATAATGTTGTCCTATATATAAAAGGGTGAACAAAAAAAAAATGATATATAACAACTTTTATTAAAGAAAAATATAAAAGCATGTATGACACTCAAGCGAAGAGCATTCATGGTCTGTTTGGGATGAGAAGATTTTATATAAAAAGTCAAAAGGTTAAAATATTTTTAATTCACACAAAAAAAAAGTAAAAGAATATTTGTTCACATTTTATTTATTCTTTTACATATTTTTTTTTGTAAAAATTAAAAAAATCATCCTCAAACACTTTAGTTTTTCTTTCATCAGCCAAAAAGTGGCATATTTAATTTAATTTTAAAAATACAATTTGCGTCTATTTTTATTTTATTTTTTTTTGACAAACACGATAAATTAAATAAATTACGATTATCAAATCGATCTTTTTTTTTTTTTTTTTTGTAGTTAAAATATATCGAGTGTCTAACGAAATAAACGATTTAAATTATTGAAACAGTAAATGTGATAAGTCTCACTGTGATAATCCTGATCCGTATTATGCTAATTAATCGTAATTGTGATTGTGATTATGTGTTTGACATGCTTTGAATGTCATTTTTTGTGAATATATGTGATTTTGAATTTCTATCTGTTCACCATAGGAAAATTTGTTTGATTTTTTTGCTTTGGGAATTAAATTGAAAGCCCTATCGGCCACAAAACCCGAAATTGATTACGCCATTGTGATTAGCGTAATTTTTAGAGCCTACGGTGAAATTTAATTGAAAACTGATTTGGATCAAAATAATTAGATTCAGAACGATTAATTAAGTGTCATTAATTGGTTATAATCAAATTGGATTAAGAGAGGCTATATAAGGGCCATTATACACTCTCATTTTGTTTCTTTCGAGCTCAACATCTGAAAATTATACTCTAGAGAGAGAGAGAGGGACCGAATTTAGAGAGAGAGGGAGCTCAAGATAGAGATTTGGCTAAGGAGCTTGGTGATCTTGAAGCTACACTCAAGAATTAACCATAATTTGTAAGATTTGAGCCTCTAGGTGAGTAAATTCATGGATTCTAGTTTGTAACTTTGTGAATTCAAAGTTGAATGATGATCAAGAATAGGAATTGTGTTATAATTGATGAATTTTAAGCTAATATGCATATGCATGTATAGAATTACCATGATTTGGCATAATCAAGCATGTATTAAGTTGAATATGAGGATATGAGTATTGAAGCATACATGCAAGCATAGTTTTGTTGATTTTCGTGATTATGAGCATCATTGGTACTATTTGAAATGGAATTGGGGTAAAAGACATACATGCATGTTGAATTAGTAGATATATGAATTTTGAATGAAGTTGAATGCATGAGTCTTGATCATACAAAAGAAGTGTTGAATAATTTGAGAATGTGACCATGATTTTGAACAATTGGCCTCATGTTGCTTGTATACTCATGATATATAATGTATTTGCATGTTTCGAAACCAAAATTATAAGTTTTGGACCTTTGGAGGTCGAGTTTGAACTTGAAGAACAATTCTGAAAAACCCAAAATTTGGCATGTCCGCTCGAGCGGGGAAAGAGCCGCTCGAGCGAGAAATGCGAGCTCCCAGAACTTTTTGCAGACATAGATGTCCGCTCGAGCAGGGAAGTTCACGCTCAAGTGGAGAGCTATGTAGAGTGACTTTCAGCTCGAGCGTCCGAATTCACGCTCGAGCGTAAAAATGGGGTAACCAGTACTTTTGCAAACCTAATGGGTCCGCTCGAGCGGGAAAATCCACGCTCGAGCGGGGACCCTTGTTTCAGAAATTTTGTAGAGATGTTCTGTGTTTCATTTTTCGTTCTCTTTTACTTCTAAGCACTCTTAGGCATGCATTGAGCATTATGAATGAATTAAAAGGATAAGAAAGAAGCCTTAGAGAAATGTATGAATTAAGAACGGATTGAATTGTTTGTGACCCATATGTGTTAAAAAGAGTGGTTGGGCCAAAGGCCAGTCTGACACGAATGAAAGAATGGTTAGGCCAAGGCCAGTCTGACATAAATGAAAGAATGGTTGGGCCAAAGGCCAGTCTTTGGCCCAAGTCCGACATGAATGAAAGAATGGTTGGGCCAAAGGCCAGTCCAACATGAATGAAAGATGAATGGGCCAAAGGCCGTTTGACATGAATGAATTGGGCCCAAGGCCGTTTGGTGCATGTTGCTCTAAATACTGTTTGTGTATTTTCTTTATTCGATATTATTCACTGGGCTTTCGCTCACGCTCATTCATGTGTCTGTAGGTGAGCCAAGGGAGGTCCAAACCCAGCCTCAGTGAAGTTTGTGAGAAACAGTCGAGGAATTGAAGAGTCAGCCCATACGTCTCACGCACGAGACTTGTTTTTGCCCTTTTTCTATTTTGCTATATTTTGTCATGTTGGCGAGAACTTTGGATTACGGTTGTATATAGTTTTGATTGGCTGACTTAGACTTGAATGATCCTGTATGTACAGAACTTTGGGTTATTACATATTTTAATATGAGTTATTAACATGTATATGTATGGACTGTTATAATGTGCCATGTAAGCACAGCTCTATGGACAATTTGTAAGTTTGCTTCCGTTTGGCCCTTAACTCTATTAATATAAATTTGTTTTGGTTTGAAGCCGTAGGTAATCCCTTGATTACTGGCCGGTTATACCCTTAACCCATAGGGGCGGGTTCAGGTCATGACACTCACGAACTTAAACAACGCCTTCTAATTTAGAATTTGAACGGAAAAAAAACCTCATTTCTTTTTAATGATCCAAAGATTAAGAATGTTGTGAAACAATAAAAAGATTTAGGAGAGAGAGAGAGTTTAACCCAAAGCCATGGTATGCAGGGCCAGCAAGCAAGGATAGTGGATTCGAATGGTGTATTCATTATTCGAATGGTGTAAATTTTTAAGGTTTCAAGCATTCAATCTCTTTATCAAAATGAGTGATTTGTATACCTTGAGTATACCATTTTTTTTTTCCCTTTTCCTTCTTCTTTCTGTTCTTTGTTCTTTTGCGTGACAACAGAACGTGATCGACAAACACCAAAATGAAGTAAGGAGAGGGGAAAAAATCAGAACAAACAATAGCTTTATTTAGGATCCTGTTGGCTTTTTTGGCTTTCGAAGGTTATTACAGTAATTTTGAGCATGCCAGCAAGGATCAATCAGTCCTTACAGAAATTTAATTGCCAACCAATTATCAGACGATTGTGTTTTAGTTCTTTCAGCCTCAATGAAGAAGACTTTTACTGGTGGCTTTACTTAAGAGGAATAAACTGACAATGATTAAATGAAGAACAATTGTAGTATTTCATTAAGTAAAACGAAAGACTTACAATGATCCAATTCAACCTCGTAGAGGTTTACAGCAACAATTTACTTGAAACTACTTCTTTGAACGAAGTGCAGTGCAGAAATTTTAAAGTACAGAAATACAAAGAACAGGAAATGTAAAACTGGAAAGGAAATAAAGTAGATAAAACTGGATTTTTGGATTTGAGTCTGGGGCTTTTTCTGGGGCCTTTTCTACTATTTATACTTCTCAAGGATGACCATCGAACTGCACTTCTAACGGTCGAATCGCTCGTCCACGATCGCTGATCATGTTGCCTTATAGTTAGCTCCACTATGCCATTACCTGCAGTTAGGCTTCCCTCTTGATTTTGAATTTGAATGTGAGTAACCGTTGAAGCCACATCACTTTGCATCTCTTTGCTGATCCAGTGCTACGCAGATCTTGTAAGAACCAATACTAATTGCCACGTGTACGATCACGATCGAAGACTTGAATAGTCTTCCCGTATTGCCTTTATTCTGCCACGCGTTGAAGTGTAATTGGCTTATACAAAATATGTAGTCAACATTACCCCCCGCACTAATATACCCAATACTTAGTGATATTAGTGGATCAAGGTCTTTTATCCACGTCCTAGAACGTGCATGGGTTTTGCATTCTTCCAGAAATGCAACTGTCATTCATCATTTGCATTAAATTCTCTTTTAGTCCTTTGAACATCCCCACCACCTTAGTATTCGAACAGACTGATACATCTTTTATGGCCAAACCAATTCTCTCTTCTATTGATCGAGTATACAAAGAGTCATCTGATGATGCTGTTCTTCCTCAAAAGAACCTTCATGGATTGATTAGCCACCTTTACCCGCCTCCCTATATTCAAGTCATAGAAGCTTTTGCAAACTATCAACCTTTGGATTACGCACCCGCTACTCATAATTCTCTAACCCAAAATTTTGCAAAAATGGACATTGGAAGCTCTTCTTCTAATCCACAATCTTCTGCATGGGATGAGGCTGTGGCTTCTTCTTCCTCTAGGGCTTCTGGTTGGAGAAGCTGGTCAGAACCTGAGGCATGGGAGTTAAGGAAGCGAGTTAATCATCACTTTGTCGAGTTCACTATCCTCTAGAATTCCCTTCTGATGCTCGGAGTTCGGTGGTTTATCCTTACGTGCCCATCGACCGCCGACGCAATTAAGAGGACAATCTGCTTGTAGCATGGTACACATCCTCCATGCCTACAAAGATAGTACGAGCTACCCGACGCCCAGAAGAGGCACAAAGGTATAACCCATCGTTCTTAGCCCAGAAGGCGAGGCTTTGCTCTTCTGACTGGCTTGATTGTGTTAATGCCCCTCAGTTTCCTCTTTCTTTCGAGATGGAAGCTTCTATACCTCCTCATCCGCAAAATCCCTGCTGGATAGAGAAACTGAGGCTTACCCTTTTTGCGGACAAGGTTTTTCCCCCCTATAAGCCTCCACCTCCCCCTACTCCAGCTCAGCGAAAGCAAGCCCAACTTCTGCTTGCGGCCTTTTCTCACTTGCCTTTCAATGTTCTTGAAGACGATGTTCCTCTCAAGAACTTTCGATGGGCTTGTGATATTATGACTCGGAGTCACATCCTTAACCCCATCGCCCAAGCAGAACTCCAAATGTTTTTGGACCAACTCTCGTTGCTTCTTTATTGGCACCAGACTTCTGTGGCCACCACCCAATCTTTGAACCAACTTTCATCCCTTCGAGTTCATACTCAGTACGAAACAGAGAACCTCATCGAAAAATATGATGACTTCAAGAATAAAGACTCTGCGTACCGGGATGACTTAGATATGGATGAGCTGGAACAAGGGTTAAAAGAAACAGCGTTTGAAATCAAGGCTGAGGAACTCTTTTATCAAGTAAGAGCACATCAACTTCAGCAGCCAAGCTTGGAGAAAATAGAAGATAGAATAAAAAAAGAACATAAATTTATTGTCCATAGCTGGACCAAATTCCATGATCTTGTTATTTATTCTATTCCTTATTTTTATGAACTCGAATTTGTACCCAAAGAGGGTCTTTTGATGTAATTGCTTTTGTTTCAATACAGCTAAGACTTTTCTCTTTGTTTGGCATGGTTTGACTTTATCTCCGTTTGTCTTTACAAGCAAATTTAGGGCTTCGAACTCAACAATCTCATCCTTCGAATCTAGATTCAATCATCTCAAATGAAACACTGAAAAACCAACATAAACTTTTCCAATTCATGGAATACAGTTGACAACTTTTGCTGGTTTCCATTTAGAATCAATGCTTCGAATTTAACAACCTTGCCCCTTAAAGCTTGTTTTAATCATATCCAACATATGGTCATGATTAGTACGATCAACCAGTTTTAAATTAACCATTTTTGCTTCGAACAACAGTCCATACTTTCAGAAATATGGAAGCCCCTCTTAAGGGCTGCACTGTTTTAATCTGAAAAAGCAATCTTTTCTGTATATTATCAAACCAACTATTGGTTTTGATACTTCGAACAACAATTCCCATCCTTAAGGGATCTCAAGTTTTGCTTCGAAGGATTTACTCTCACTAAGAAACCCTAAAACCGGCTTTCAATCTTGTTGAGGTAAACAAATACTTGAACATCCTTGCATCCTTAGGCGTGGAGTGTGCTTCGAAGCCAGCCTCCTGCCTTCGAAGCTACTTGTTGTCAGATCTCGGTGACAAAATTTGGCTTCGAAGCCAAATATTTTATTTCGAAGCTGATATCAGTATTTGAGATATGTTTCCCTCCAAAACTATCAATATTGAGGGAAACCTTTCGCATCCGTATTTTTTAGTAATTTTTGTGAATTCCGTCCATGTCAAACGACTGGGTATATTTTCAAACACAAAAGTTTTAAAACCCTTTTATTTTATACTCGGAATTCACCTATTTGTCTACCGCACAAACCCTTTATCCCTACTGACCTTCCACTTCTTTCTACTCTCTTTCCCAACTTCGTCCTCTGAGAAAGCTTCCTATCAATGGCTTCTTCTTCCTTGAAAATACCAGTCGTAGAGCGTGCGAGCCCGTCTATAACCTTGAAAAGGATTATTGACACAGAATGTGAGAAGTACAAGGCTGGTAAGAAAAGCGCCATTGACGGACGCATCTTCATTCCTCGTCGTCATGAGCAGCAAGAGTATGTGCTTGGGCCCATCTTCAAAGAGATTCCTATTGAGCTTCCAACTCTATATCTACGTCTAGAAGACCATTGTCTCCTTTACGAAGGTGGTCTTGACTGGGGAAACTGGAGGATGAACCGCCCCCATCGCTGCTGGCCCACGGTGAGACCAGAGTGGCAAGAATGGTATGATCGGGTTGTCCCTGATAGGAATCTGGATCTTCAAGAGCTCTGCCTTTTCGACGCCCTCCAATTATCCAGGTTCACTATCTCAAAGGACCCTTTCTTAATACCTGCTGTCCTTTGCTTTTGGAATTTTGCCTTTAATTTCTTTCAATTCAGATGTGAGATGATGGCCTCTACTGTTCTTGATATCTGCCATCTATTAGGATTGTCCCCCACTGGAACCCCTATTAGACCAGATTATCCTGACCTACCAACTCCTTTTTCCCTCCCTTCTCTTAACTCATCCTATAGTGACTTTGTCAAGGCTGAGAATAAAAAGGAGGGCCCTGTGACTGATAGGGAATTCTTTTGTTTCATATTATATTGGCTTTGCAAATTCCTTTTTTGCACCTCTTCTCAAAGAATCATGCTTGAATTCGCCCATCTTGCCAAAGCCCTTGTTTTACAGAAAAATGTAGCCTTAGCTCCATAGGTTCTAGGTCACGTATATAGAGCATGTTCTCTTTTTTGTGAGAAACCCTTGGATGCCAATCAAGGGGGTCCATTTTGGATACTTCAGCTTTGGCTTTTTGCTTATTTTACTGAGCTACAATCTAAATGCCTTAAATTTTTTGAGCCAAACCCTACTACTCATGGCATGAGGCTAGCCAACGCTTCTTCTATCCTTCTACCTTTGCTTTTTACTTCTCTTTCTTCCACCAACTTCCAGTTTCCCTTCCTTCTTACAGCTTTCGTCCTTTCGAACCTACTACCATTGGCCCATCTTGGTTGAAAAACTTTCTAAGTGATAGGTTCTATTCTTCACTTCAACACAAGAACATATGGGCCTCTATTCTGATCCCTAGAGAGTTATTCATTGGGACTATGAACCCCAGAGCTTACAAGTGCATTGCTGAGCCCTATTGTCCTGCTCAATTTGCTAGGCAATTTGGCCTCTCACAAGGGGTCTCAATACCTCTCTGCAGCCAGACCAATTTAAGTCTTACCAGCAGGGATTTAAAGGTTCGAAGATCCAGACTAGAAGAAGCAACTTCTAAATTTATCCAGGACTTGATTGAGTTTGAGTATATCCCTTTCATTCTTCAAAGTAACCTATTGAAAAGGTGCCAAAACTGGTGGGTGACCAATATGGAGGTATACTTGGCCATTCCTCCCCAAGACCTATTAATGGTGCTGGATGTGCCCCAAGCCAAGCCCAAAGAAGCTAGAGTTATCACCTCTTCCACTACTCCTACCATTTCAGTTCCTGTGCCTGCCACCACACAGTCTATTCCTACTGCCTCAACTCCTTCTAGAGCTACTCGAGCTACCTCGAAAAAAGGTATATACCCTTGTTTCTTTTCTCTTCTTCTTCTTTATAATGCTTTTAGCCTTACCTCTAGTTCTTCTTTTTGGTGAAAGTGGTGCGGGTGCCTCACAAGGAGATTCTCCCCAAAAGGTCCAAGCTTTAAATCTTCTCAGGAGCAAACAGCAACAAAAGAAAAGGAAGCTTTTACTTGATCCTGAAGAGGAAGCACCTGGGGTTCAGGCAGCAGAAGAAGAAGAGGCAGAACAAAGAGCAAGAAACACCCCTAAAAAGAAGAAAGAAGATGACTGTCTCTCTTGCTGACTTCACTGGAGATCCTATCCACGAAGCATCTGCTAAAGCAGTGCAAGTAGAGCATTCCAAAGAGCTTATTGTATTCCAAAGGGCTGAGAATAGGAAGCAACAACAAATGCTCAGGGATGAAGCCGCCGCCGCCGCCGATGTACTCCAGAAAGAGGTTGCAAGAAAACAGCAAGCTGCTGGACACTATACTCTTCGCAGCTTCCCAATCATAGCCATTACTTCTGAAACTAGTAAGCTCCTTTGTACTTCTATTCATCTTTCTCAAATTCTCAATGCTGAGGCTTGACATTGTTTTGTATTTCTTCTTTTGCAGCAACAACTACTTTGTCTATTCTTCTAATAAGGACTCCATCAGTTTCAGTCGAAGTTGAACAACCTCAAGATGTGGAGCCCATTCAAATAATTCTCCCACTTCCTGGCCCTATATTTTCCATACCCTTTTTGAGGCCAAGTATTCCTGCTTCTCTTTCTTCTGGCTTAACTCCATACCTCCCTCATTTGCCTTTTGATTTTGCTCAATTTGATTCTCTTTCGAGCCTTGCTTCTCCTCCCCCTCCTAAGGAAATTCCAGCTGACACTTCATCTTTGATGGTAGCTGATTCCTGTAGACAAGGTACTGGTAGCTCTCCAACTCATGGTCCATTATCTTTGCCTAGCTCCAGTCCTTCTTCTCTTGACCAACTGGTAGCAAAAACCATAGAGACTGCTAAGGATACTCCATCTTCTTCTCCGATTCCTATGCAGTCATTTCTTCCTTCTACCAGAGCTCTTTCTGCACCTTCCATGTCAATGGATGAGGTGGACATTTTTTAGGCTAGACTAGCTAGTCTTTTTGACATACCTTCCATCTCTCCACTAACTAACAATGAGACTGAGCTATTAGTTCTAGCTGATTTTCTGCTATAAATTTTTGGGAGCTCTTCCTCCAGTGGTAAGACTTCTTTACCTTCGATAGACTTGGACAGCTGTCTGGAACTGCTGGCATCTTTTTCGAGGATTCCTTTCGAAGCCTTACGGAGGCCTATAATAAAAAATGGCTTCCTCCAATGTTGCAAAATTGCTGAGCAATCCGGCATAGCTGTCTCCAATCATTTATCTCAGGCAGCAGCTACCATAGATTTTTACATCAACATTTGTCATGCTGCTAAGGCTGCAAAGGAGAAGTTGCTGAGAGATCAGAGTTTTGTTTCTAAAGTTCATGCTGAAGTGTCAGAACTGAAAGAACAACATTCCTCTGTCTCCCAATTTCAAGCTCAACTGTTAGAAAAGAAGGCTCAACTTGAGGAAGAATTATCAGCAGTTACCCAAGCTTTGAATCGGACTACTACCAAGCTGCAAATCACTAATCAAGAGCTGACTGATCGAAAGCAAGAAATGACTACAGCCATTCAATTGTTTCCATTCCTCAAGAATAAAGCATCTATTGTAAAAGAACAATTTAAACACTGTGCTGACTTTTGGGCCAATCTATGGCTACATGTATTTGACTCTTTATGAAATAAATTCTTATTTATCATTGAAGTGTTCTCATGTTCTTTTATTTAGCACTTATTCTATTCCTTGTGTTTCTCACATGGTTGGATAATAACGCTTTAAATATCTGCCATTAATCTTTTTGGGATGTACATATCCATTCAAATTTCTCAAATGGTATGCTCCAAAATGTAAGACTCTATGAACTTGATATGGTCCTTCCCAGCTAGGTGACCATTTGCCAAACTTATGGCTTTTAATCCCTATTGGGAGTATTGTCTTCCATACCAAATCACCTTCATCAAAGCCAATGTGTTTGACTTTCTTATTATAGTTTTTGGCTGCCTTATTCTTTTGGAAAAGAATGCTATTTAATGCCAGAATTCTAGCTTCATCTATACTTTCTAACTCCAAGCACATACTCTGATGGTATTGCTCAAGATCTAACTGGTCTTGGCATCTCACCCTCAAGGACTTAACATTAATTTCCACAGGTAGCACTGCATTATGCCCATATACTAAGGCATAAGGAGTGATTCCTGTGCTTGACCTTGGAGAAGTTCTACAAGCCCACAATACATCCAATAATAAGTTATGCCAATCCCTAGGATTGTCTTCCATAACTTTCTGTATTCCTTTTTTCAAAGACTTATTGGATGATTCAGCTTGACCATTGGCTTGTGCATAATAGGGGGTGGAATTAACAAGGCTAATTCCAAACTCTGCCACAAAAGACTTTACCATTTTCCCATCAAATACAGTCCTATTATCAATAGTTATAGTCTGTGGGATACCAAATCTATGGATTAATTCCTTAATGAATCCAATGACTTCAGTCTGGTCTACAGCCTTGTATGGCTTAGCTTCGACCCACTTAGTGACGTAATCAGTGGCCACTAAGATGAAACAATGATGCTTCGAAAAGGGTGGGTGTATTTTCCCCATCATATCCATGGCCCATCCTCTAAATGGTCAAGGCTTCACAACTACATGTAGGTCAGTTATGGGCACGTGCCTTATTGTGCCATGCTTTTGGCATGCCTGGCAACCTCTTGCATATTCTATGCAGTCTTTAAGGATAGTTGGCCAATAGTAGGAATGCCTTCGAAGCAGCCATCTCATCTTCACACCGGGCTGATGAGCACCACATATGCCTTCATGAACCTCAGTCATAGCTGTCAATGCTTCTTTTGGGCCTAAACATTCCAACAATAACCCATCTCCCCTCCTTTTATAGAGAGCATTACCATACATTATGTATTGCATAGACTGCAATTTAATTTTTCTGCTGGCCTTCGAAGATGGGCCAGCCAGATACTGCATTATTAGATGCCTCCAATCTTGTTCTTGTAAGTCATTATGATTGACTTCCAGGACCACATTCCTTTTATTTAAGGATGGTATTAATTTTTGATATGTTGTTTGGCTTATGTCCCTTTGAGTATTATCCTTTCTCTTGAAATCTGAAGCTTTCTGAGCCACATCATTAGCTTTATTATTCAACAATCTTGGGACATGAGTTACATTTGCTATCTGAAATTGAGAAAGCAGATGTAATGCAACAACATAGTATAGCAACATGCTTATACTTTGACATTTGAAAATCCCTTTTACTTGGTTAACTACCAATTGAGAATCTCCAAATATGTCAACTGCACGAGTTGTAATCCAATAAGTATTTCCAGTCCCATTATTAAGGCTTCATATTCAACTAGATTATTGGAACAAGAAATTTCATCCACTCTGAAACCATGTGTGGTTTCTACTCCTTGTGGTGACTTAATTACTACACCAAATCCAATTAGACCATTGGCTTTTGATCCATCGAACCACATTTGCCATGGTTCAACACTAGCCATACCAAGTTCCATTATCTCTTGGCTTTCTGTTTGACATGGATGGTTTGCCAAAAAATTAGCTAAAACTTGTCTTTTTACTGCCTTTTGGGGGATGTATTCTAGATGAAATTCTGATAAAGCTAGTATCTATTTGCCAATTCTTCCCCTCAACATGGGTCTAAATAACATATATTTAACCAAATTTGTGGTTGCAATTACCAAGACAGTTGTAGGCAAAAGATAGTATCTTAATTTCATTGCAACAAAATACAATGCAAGGCACAGCTTTTCTACAGCTGAGTATTTACATTCACAAGAATTTAGAAACCTACTAAGGTAATAAACAGCTTGCTCCTTGCCTTCTTCATTGTCTTGGGCTAAGAAAGCTCCCAATGAATCCTCTGCTGCAGCTATGTACAATTTCAAGGGCTTATCACCCTTTGGTGGCATCAGCACTGGAGGGTTGGCCAAGTAGGCTTTGATTCCTTCGAAGGCAATTTGATGCTCTGTTGTCCACACAAACTCCACTTCATCTTTTAGCCTTAACAAGGAAGAAAATACTTTAGTTTTCCCTGCAGTATTAAAAATGAATCTTTGAAGAAAATTAACCTGTCCAAGGAACTTTTGTAATTCTTTCTTGCTTGATGGAGGTCTGGCTTCAATGATGGCTTTGGCTTTATTCTGGTCAATCTATATTCCTTTCTTGTGTACTACATAGCCCAAGAAGTTTCCAGATAATATACCAAAAGCACATTTAAGAGAATTGAGTTTCAACTTAAACTTTTTCATTCTTTCGAAAGCTACTTCTAAGTGAAACAAATGTTCCTCCATGGATTGAGATTTCACTACAATATCATCAATATAACACTCTGAATACCCTCTAATGAGGTCATGAAAGATAGTGTTCATAGCCCTCTGATATATAGTCCCAGCATTCTTCAGGCCAAATGGCATTTTAACCCATTCGAATGTGCCAATATTCCCAAGACATCTAAATGCTGTCTTGTGGACATCCTCCTCTGCAATGCAGATTTGGTTATAACCAAAGTGCCCATTCATCATTGATAAAATTTGATGCCCTGCTGAACTGTCTACCAACAAATCCACTATAGGCCTAGGATACTCATCTTTTGGGGTTACTAAATTCAAGTTTCTGAAATCGATGCATACCATCATTTTACCATTCTTCTTAACTACAAGTACAATATTGGATAACCATTCAACGTACCTGGTTGTCCTAATAAAGCTTGCCTTGAGGAGTCTAAGAATTTCCTCCTTAACTTTCTGAATCACTTCTGGACTCATTCTTCTTGGTTTTTGCTTGTATGGCTTGAAATTAGGCCTCATAGGAAGCCTATGTTCCACTAATGATCTATCCAATCCTGGTATTTCATTATAAGACCATACAAAACAATCTTTGTATCTCTTTAAGACCACCAACAACTGGCCTCTGTCAAGAGCATTCAAACAAGCACTTACATAAGTGGGTTGCTATATGGAACCTTCCCCTAAGTCCACTTCTTCCAAGGGGTCTTGTATCTGAGAACTTACTGATGCTCCTTCTTTGATTCCTTCTAACTTCGAAACAATCTCCTTGCTTTGTTCTGCTCCCAGCTTCTTTGATTCAATATCTTTACCCTCCTCCTCATAGACAAAGTCTGTCCACAAGGCATCCTCCTCATGTATCTCTTGGACTTTTATTTCAATATCCAAAGCACAGTATTTATCCAAGGCCAAACATCTGACCTGTTGTTGTTCCTTCTTACAACCAATCATCATAGCTTCTTTCTCTTGCTCTTGCATTTTCTGGACTATTGATTTTACATCCAATACTGAGAACTTAATTAGAGCCAAAGACCTGGCTTCTTGGGTTTCATCTCTTTGCCTACAACCAGGCATCATTGTCATCCTTAACGACAAACTCTTCATCAGCACTCTCCTGGACCAAGTGCTTTAGATGTGCAAATTCCTCATCAGCCGTCACTTCGGCTGATCCATCAGGTTTTCTCAGTATACTGAGTGGTGCCACTCCTTCAGTATATAATTTGGCCTCTGCGAAATCTGCACAAGCTATGAAGGGTTGAGGATCTGCATTGATCTCCTCCATCTCTCCATTGCACAAGGCCATCACGATTTTCTGATGTAAAGAGGAAGGCACACATTTGTTGGTGTGAATCCAATCTCTTCCAAGTAAAGCATTATACTTAGCATTGCTGTCGATAACGAAGAATGCTGTCATGCAGTCTCTGGTTCCCACACTCAGGTTGATGGGCAAAATACCTTGGGCCATCTGTTTGTCTCCAGCGAAACCAGCAATGGTTGTACTAGTTGGGATTAGTCTGGAGTTCTTCTTTCCTGGTTTCTTCAACGAAGATTTTGGAAGCAGGTATACTGCTGCCCCGTTATCCACCAGTACCCGATTCATCTGTATTCCATCGAAGAAGGCCTTGATATACAAGGGTTTGACATGTTGTGTCATGGACATTGTGGGATACTCAAAAGGGTATGACAGGTTAATACTTACCTCTTCCTCACTCTCGTCTTCAGTTTCCATTGGTGTGGCTACTTCGGATTCGTCTTGTGTAGACGTCCCCGAACGTCCCGGGAGGGAATCCCGTTTTGTTCATTAGGGCTTACTACAGTTTGGACTCAATGTCACGGTCCTGTATCTAATCTCGTGGAGTGCAATGCAAGACCAATGAATCATCAAAGAGTCCAAATCCGGCAAATCGTTTTGAAAATCTAATTTTTAGAAAGAAGTGCCAAACATGGACTGTTTTGCCAAATATAGAGTTGCCACCTAAATATTTTATTTTGGGGGAATTTAGGAAACCCTGACTTGTGCCTAAGGCCACGTGTCCGTCATCACCAAAGTTACATCGGCTCGGGAACTTGGGTACGATTGGGGAAGGTCACTTTGTGAGCACCTCCGCTCGCCCAATCAAAGATCGGCCTCTACTAACCATGATATCGAGTTTTGAAAACATTATGTGCTCTTATTCCGGTTATTAGCCTAGAATTACTATGTGATGCACACAACATACAAGTATAGACTGGATCGTTTGAGTTGGAACAAAACATTTCATGTTTGTTTATTTGAAAGATGGTTTGATGGTTCTATTCGCAAGTACGCTAAGACGTGGATTTGCCACCCTCAAGTGGGCTTAAGAAAACATGATTTTGCCACTCTCAAGTGGGCTTAAAACTCTCAATTGGTGAATTGTTCCAATTCAAATAACCCAACCTTCACCCACAGGCATTCAGGCAGTTATATCACATAAGCAAATAGCTTCATGGTAAGTATGCTATCATGGCAGTCACTCACACGCATGCAAGGATACTAAAGCATAAATACTTACCGAGTACTCCAAGCCAAAAAAAGAAGCTAATTAGAAATCATGCATGAATCCTAACTATGCTGAAATGCCTAATGCAACACATGCAAAAATGCAACTAAGATAGGCTCGGCTATTCTAAAATGGCATATGAAATGCAACAACTGATATACGTATTCAACTCGGAATTGAAATACAATGCAGTTAGTATGATGCGCCGAGCCCGGTGCATGCAAGATAGATAAATGGATGCAAACATGCGGGCATAAGTATGCTAATTGAAACGTGCCCTAAAACTAACCATCATAAGCTGGTAAATAAAAGGGAAAAAGACGTGGGGTTGGAAGACATACATCACACACACGCACACTTATTACAACATTGCCCTCTCTCGGAGGGTCCGAATAAATAATACAAAATCGAATTAACTAATTATTACACAACATTAATTAATTAACGAATTAACTAAGTAAGTAAGGAAACTAGCATGCAAATTAAACAAAATGGACTGCCTCAGCTCTGTTCCGAATGATAGGGATGCATGCATGCTCAAGTCGCCTTGTCGGGAAATCCATCGCGATGCCCCGATTTGCCTCTGTTTGCAACTGGTCCCAGAACACTGTACAAAGCTCCAGAAGGCTGTTGACCAGTTTTTGCTACTGGTTTCCAGTTTGCTGCAACAGAGAGCGAGAAAGGGGCATGGCAAAGTATTTTCAACATATATGTGCATGACCACTCTCCCCATCATTGCACAAGCTCCAGGGAGTGTAGTCATCGATCCTCATGCCACCAATTACGCATCTCGATGCATGATGGCCGAGGAGTCGGATTGCACGACTCAATGGGACATGAATGCACATATAAACAACTAAAACCAACAACTCCATCATGGATGGTCAAGAGTGTCAGTGACCGGGAATCGAGGCACGTTTGATCACTTGGAGTATGAAACATTCCTCGTTTCCCGTGTTTGGACTAAACCCTACTCCAAACACAATGCAACAAATATAATGGCATGGCATGTACAAAATGCAACTCTAGTATGCAATCCTAAATGTAATGCGACTAAGTGATGTAAACATGCGAAGGATGACATGCAAGCATGCAAATGGCATACACAATACTATGAACTAATCAATGGCATACTCAATGCACATGGATTATATGGCATGCATACACAATGCACTAACATACGCAATGTTATGAACGAGGCGTACTCAATGCAATGATCGAACATGCAACAACATGGATTATATGGCATACACAATGCAAGATGGACTTAAACCAAGATGGATGGGCCTCGGCCACACCCAAATCAGTGGCCAAACATGATGAAAATGAAGCAACAACACACATGCAAACATGCACAAATGCAAGGGACCAAACCTAAGGCACAAAGTGTAACTCCACCAAAGCATGGTAAGCATGAAATATGGCATACAATCACATATTTTCCAGCTCTGAAATGACATGCAAGATGGTCCCGAATCATGCAAACACCTCACACAATGCATGCTAGATGGCCCAAATACAGAAACTAGTGAAGTGGATTACACTATAGGCATGCAAAGCAATACTTAAATGGCCAAACCAGCCCCAAACAGTCCCTATGCAGGCCAAAACAGTAGCAAATATGGACTAAAATGATGGCTCGCAAAGCATGGAAATGAAGCTCATGCAATGGTCTAAAAATGAGGTGTTCATGCATAACTCTCAAACACATTAAAGAGTGGAAAACATGGGAATATGGCATACATATAAGCTCTGAAATATGATTCACAATGATGCCAAAACATGGAAACACCTCAAAATACGCATGCAATAGGCTTCAAAACTCAAAGCGAGGCAAGGGTATTGAACTACAACCATGCATAGCAAACATCATTCGACCATGAGGCCCAAAAACAAAGCTAAGGTAGTCCAAAACATGCACAAAATCATTTTAAGGCATGGCCAAAAAGTGCTAGAATCAAAGGCCAAAATAGCATGCAATGTAAGCTAGTAAAGAGGATTTGCACTACAAACATGTGAGGCAATCAAGAGGCCACTAAACCAGAAAAATTCAGAGGTATGAAATGCCAAATAAATCCCAAAAACCCACTGAAACATGGTTAATTCATGCAAGAATGAGATGCTCCTTTGATATGCTATGGAGAGGGTTATTCTACACATGCAAGATGGACATCCAATATGGCAAAACAAGCTCTGGAAAGAGCCTATGTAGGTCCTAAAACTCATCAAAAATGGCCTTAAACATGGCTTGGAAGCATGCAAATAAGGGCTCATTTGTAAGGCTAAAAATGCTAGAAAACAAAACAAGGAGAGAGAGGGTCACCCCTCTCTGATTTTGGCACTCAAAATAGCATGCTAGCCACTGAAAATCCACTGGATTTTAGTGGCTAAAAGGCCAAACAAAGGCCAACACAAATGCTCTAAGGCATGGCTCAAAACAAGGTAAAATGAAGCATGCAAGGGGGTAGATGACCCCCAACAGAAAAATGATCTTAAACAAACATGTTAAGGGCCTCAAAATAAGACTTTTTTCAGTTTACACCGAAGCTCAAATATGCTTGCAAGTATAGCTAAAAGATGAAGCAAAATAAAGCCTTAAAAAGGAGAAAGTGTGTTACCCTTGTAGCACAAAAGGACCAGCAACCTCTGGACCACAAAGGCCCCGTTTGGTGTAACTGTTAAAATAGATTATAGATTATAGCTCAACAGATTATAGATTATGACTTTAATCAGAAGTTGTTAATCTGTTTGGTGTAGCTGTTGGATTATAGATTTAAGTTGTTGAGTAGTGTTTGTTAAATAAGCTGTGAAATAGCTTTTTCAATTAATTTTTATTTTTTGTTTGTCTGTATTTCTCATAAAAAATAATAATAATAACCTATAGTCCATTTGGGTCTTTTTCTATTTTTAAAAAAATTAAAAATAAAAAAATCTAAGAGTATAACTATAAATTAACATGTCCACAGCAGAAGTTGATAATCAGAAGCAAGGGGTGAGCAGCTTCTCAGAATCAGCTTTTTTGAGTTAAAATAAGCTGTTAGAATCAGAAGCTGTTTGAAATAAGTTTAACCAAACAGTCCAAAATAACTTTTTCAAAGCTAAAAGCCATAAGTTAGCTTTAAAAAGTTGAAGCAAACACCCCCAAAGACAGCCTCTCAACCTCTGAAAATGGCCTCCAAGATGCTTAGAGTGATGGTGGAGGGGTTAGGTTGGGAGATAGTATGCAAAGGTGCAAGAACCATGCACTTTTTGAGCTTGGATGTAGAGATATAGAGGGAGTAGTCTTGTACGCCTTAGACCAATTTTTTTGAACCCTCTACAAGGAAGGGGAGCCCTTCCTTTATAGACAAGAGGGACTAAAGCTTCTCCTAGAAGCTTAAAACCAAGGGCAAACACCCTCCATGTGTATGGAGGATGCAGTCTGTGCCTCCCAGCTAGCACAACTGGAATCAACTCACTGAGACAGAACTGATGGAAACTAGCCGACCAGTTCAAGTGGTCGGCCGACCACTTGCCCTAGTCGGCCGACCAGGGTCAAAAGGTTCAAGTGGTCTGCAGCCTCCCAAGGTGGTCTCCACATGAAATGCAAGCAAGTGGTATGGTGGGAGACCAGTAAATGTGGCCCAAAAACCAAGGAGACCAGCTTCTTGTCAAGAAAATTGGCCGGCGAAGAGAAAGGTAGTCTCCAAGGAGAAAAGGTGGTCTCCCACCCTTGTACCACCTTCCAAACAATGAAAATAGGGTCCATGCCAAAAATGAACCAAGACGGATGCAAAACGAGAGTTCGGGTGCCAAAACGCACAGTCGGGTGCCCCGAAAACTGACTGTTAAGCATCGAGAGTGGCGTGCGACCACGAAGGTGGTCTCCCGGGCCACAGTGTCCCTCTAGAGAGAGGAAACAAGGTGTGTGCCAAAAACCGGAGCAAACGGAGAAAGTTAAGCGGTTCCGAACCAAGGCGCACGGCCGACGGCTCCGAAAATCGGAAACTGGTCTCCAAACGGGAACAGGGGTCTGCGACCACGAAAAGTAGCCTACGGCCACTGAGAGATGGTCTACGAGACCTCTCCCTTCCTTTGGGAAGAGAAAACAGAACCTGGTTCGCAAACCGAGGCAAAGCACAAAAGAGTCCCGAAGTCCGGAGGCAAGGCTCTCAGCCGAGACTCCGTAACCTCAGAACGAGCACAACATGCGCAATCATCGAGCGCTCAATCGATGACGTCTGAGTCTTAAGGTCGGTCAAAAATGGGGTGTCTACATCTTGCACCATACTTACTTGTGAGTCTTCACTGGAGACTGGAATTGGGTCAATCTCCTGACCTTGATTTTCATCTTCAGCTTGAAACTCCTGTGGTAATATAAGCACCATATTCACTGACACTGGAGAGAACGAGCCAAATTGGATGACTGGTTGTACCTGCTTTCCCTCTTGGTCAACTTGTTCAATTACTTCAGAACCGTCCTCCACGCTGCATTCTGGCACTTCTGTATTAGTAACTTCCTTCGAATGGTCTGTTTCTGTTGGTTTTTCGACCAAAAATATATGTTCAGCCATGAAGGCTTCAAACATTTCTTCCTTAACCATCCCTTTTCTTTGGCCTGGGACGACTTCATCTTCTATCTCACTATCACTTTCCATCAAAGCTTTTTCCAATCCTACCAAGCTGGATCTTTCCTTGGCCTTTAGTTCAGAATGAACTTTGGCCAACTGCTCTCTGCTACAACTCCTTTTGTCTGGAAGAGTCGATTTTAGATTATGGTCTAACTTTGAATCTTCTTCTCCCTCTGCCTGGCTCTTTAGCTGAACCAATGAAGAACTTTCTCCACCTTCTTTCAGATCCTTCTGGTACTGAGTGTACCTTCGTTGGATCTTCCTTCTTTGGGACCTAGAAATCACTGGGACCATATTTGGTTCTTTTGTTTTCGGGTGCTTAAGCAATACCCAATTATTTGGAGCCACCAAAGGAGGTTTGACCATCCTACCTTAGTTTCCAACAACATTTCTTTGGGTAGACATCTCCCTAGGTTTGTTCTCCATGACAAACCAATCTGGAACTCCAGGTACCCACGAACCTACTGACCCAACTATTGAACTGTTTCTTTCTTCCTTCGAAGCCATCTTCGAAGCTGGCCGTGAAGGCCACTGCTTGGCTCTGACTCCCTGTTTTAGGCCTAACTCAGGCCTTTGATAAAGGTGGCCACTTTCCGTCCTGCGTGAGGCTGGTCTAGGAGGCCAATCTCTGGCTTTGATCCCATAAACTGAACTCTTCTCCGGTCTCCTTTCAGAATGACTGCTCTCCATTCTGTAATGATTAGCTAGTCTGGACTCGTATAAAGGCCTCTTGCCTTTAGAATGCATTCTAGCGGCTGTTGGCTCAGCCATTAATGGCTACTGCCTAATACTAGTTGGATATGGCCTTTTGTTATAAGCGCTGTTTGGTTTAGGACGCCTCTGCACATCCTTGTAATATTGTTTCCCATCAATTGGAAACCCTTTCAACCACTTGTAGCTCAGCCTGCATCTGGGACACATTCTTTGCATGACAGCTGCTTCTAAAGAATCGTCATCTAGTGCTTCTTCATCAAAGTCTTCCCTCTGGTCTGAGAAACCTTGTCCAATAGCTGGTAGATTTCCAGTGTCTTTCTTAGCAGTTGTTTGGCTGGCAACATGCATCTGCATATTGACTTCTTCCAATTCTTTCAAGGACAAGTTCTAGAAGTCTGGTATAACAACATTGGCTGCCACCTCTCCAATTTCTGGGAATGGATTAGTATCAATCCCCATGGTCTTTTCTTCTTTAGCTGGGAATTTTAAACTCCCCTTTCGAATCTGCTCTTGGATCCTGTCTTGAAAAACAATGCAGTTTTTAGTTGAGTGAGACCAAGAATTATGCCATTTACAATACACTTTTCCTTTAAGTTCCTCTGGAGACGGAATTTTGACTCCTTTTAGTAACTTCAGGAAATTTGCAGCAAGCAAACGATCAAAAATGTCATCTGCCTTTGCTAAATCGAAAGAGTATTTCCTATGAAGGTCTTTCTTTTTAAACTGCTGGTCAATTGTTGTGTCTTTATGAATTAATGCTTCACAGATCACAGGTTCTTTCCCTACAATCTCTGCTGCATCAATCTCATAATTAGGATCTCTATAATACATCTTGTATGATGCATTACTTTGATCTTGTTCTTGTTCTAGTAATGCTTCATACCGAAACACCTTATAGGTTAATTCCACTAAGTCTCTAAACTCAATTGAGTCAAACTTCTTTCGAAGCCTAAACTCTAGACCATTTTGAGTCAATCTCACAAATTCAGGCTCTGGTAAAATGATCCTACATTTATTTTGTGCTCTTTTAAATCTGGCAATAAACTAAGTAGCCTTCTCATCAGGCCTTTGACTCAATCTTGCCAAGTCTGCCATTGAAACCTCTAGCTCTGCTTGGAAGAATTGGGCATGAAATGCCTCTTCCATTTGTTGCCAAGTTTGGATAGAGCCAGGTGTAAGGTTAATATACCATACAAATGCTGCCCCAGTTAGAGAGTTTGGGAACAATCTTAACTTCATATAGTCATTGTTAGTAAATTCACCACACTGAGCAGCAAACCTAGCAATATGTTCAACCGTTGACTGGTTTCCATTCCCATAAAAAAGAGCGAAGTCGGGTATCCTAAACCCCCTTGGGTATTCATGTACCCTATCTACCCATTCTGGATATGGCTTCCTGTACACAGGAGTTTGAACCCCCCAAGCCATTGGTCCACACATCTCTCTAACAATGTTAACAATTTGGTCCCTAAGGACCATATTTTGTGCCTATTGAACCACTACTGGAGGAACAAACACAGGATTTAGTGGACAACCTTGTGCCTGGGGTCCTCTTGGTCCATAGGGTGGTATGTTTGGGACTGGTTGTCCCTGTGGTGCTGGCTGCTGTTGAGGGTATGGATGACCTTTTTGAGCCTATCCTGCAAAAGGACTTGCGAAAGGTGCTGGAACAGATGTTGTGTCTCTTCCAGTTGCAAGAAAACCTTCTAACCCCCCGGGTATAAATTCGAATAAAGCGTTAGTGAACCCCCTCATGCCAGGTATGGCTTCGAACATGGGATTTGGAACCATCCTTACACCATTTTCTTATACCGGGCCAGATCCATCAATTTGCATGGCTTCACTGTTAAGTAATGAAGCATTTTGATTTGCCATAGGCCTCGAAAGAGGCTCATACCAAGACTGAGGTGGTGGTCTTTCATGGTTTTGGTTACTAGTTTGACCATTAGTATGCCCATTACTCTGCATAGGCTGTTTATCTCTAACTAATCTTTGCTGAGGAGCATTTGAATTTTCCTCTATATGCCTTGCATTTGTTGGTTGATGGGTATTCATTCGATCCAAAAAGGATGTTGCCCACATTTCCATTGTGTTCATTAATTGTTGTCCCATGGCATCTACTAGGCCACCCCATGGATTCATTGGCTGAGTAGATGAAACAGTGGATGGTCCAATTCCTTGGCCTCGTCCAATATTATGAACATGTGGTACTTATTCTGAAGTGCTGGTCTGTTCGACCATAGGTTCTGATAAAATGGGTGTTTCCACAGGACGTGTTATCACATTATCCTCTGGATTAGGTATTTCTACCTCTCCTTCCGCGCCTTTTTCCAAGCGTTCATTTTCTCCTTGTCTCCTATGTCTAGCCATTTCAATTAGTCCCACTGGGCGTGCCAAAAATATATGTTGCCTTTTTTGGCTTTCGAAGGTTATTATAGTAATTTTAAGCGTGCCAGCAAGGATCAATCAGTCCTTATAGAAATTTAATTGCCAACCAATTATCAGACGATTGTGTTTTAGTTCTTTCAGCCTCAATGAAGAAGACTTTTACTGGTGGCTTTACTTAAGAGGAATAAACTGACAATGATTAAATGAAGAACAATTGCAGTATTTCATTAAATAAAACGAAAGACTTACAATGATCCAATTCAGCCTTGTAGAGGTTTACAGCAACAATTTACTTGAAATTACTCCTATGAACGAAGTGCAGTGTAGGAATTTTAAAGTACAGAAATACAAAGAACAAGAAATGTAAAACTAGAAAGGAAATAAAGTAGATAAAACTGGATTTTTGGATCTGAGTCTGGGGCTTTTTCTGGGGCCTTTTCTGCTATTTATACTTCTCAAGGATGACCATCGAACTGCACTTCTAACTGTCGAATCGCTCCTCCATGATCGCTGATCATGTTGCCTTATAGTTAGCTCCAGTATGCCATTACCTGCAGTTAGGCTTCCCTCATGATTTTGAATTTGAATGTGAGTAACCGTTGAAGCCACATCACTTTGCATCTCTTTGCTAATCTAGTGCTACGCAGATCTTGTAAGAACCAATACTAACTACCACGTGTACGATCACGATCGAAGACTTGAATAGTCTTCCCGTATTGCCTTTATTCTGCCACGCGTTGAATTGTAATTGGCTTATACAAAATATGTAGCCAAAAGATCCATGATGTTTTTTCTTATTATTTGCCCCCAACAAACACACACACACACACACACACACACACATATATATATATATGGGTTGGTTGACAGAAATTTCCAAAAGCAGATCCTACTAACAAGAGGTTTTTAGAGATTAGGGATCTAGGAATGGATTCATGGAATGTCGTAGGGGTCGCCGTTGCCGCTCTCCGTTGCCACTCTTGGTCGTCGGTTTCCGTCTATTGTTGTCTTCCACTCTCTGTCGTCGTCTCCCAGATTTGGGAATAGGAATATAAGATAGAAATGTGAAAAGGCCCAAAAAAAAAGGTGCCAAAACGTAAGGATTGCTGCAGGAAAACCCTGCAGAGGATTTGGACTCCCTCAAGAATGGAATTGTAAGAGCTCATGCAAAGCATACGTAATGAATGACTCATTATTGTTGTTCCTCCCCTTTAATTATGTGATGCTCTACTATTTACCGTAAAAAATGATTGGGTTTACCACATCCCCATTTCGTCATAAGTGATTATTCAGTATTCTCGGAGTATGGACACGTGGTGTTCCATAAGGTTTTGATTGGTAAAAATAAATAGGGACCCATGATTTATGTTGGGGATGGGGGAACAACATGGGGGCTAAATAGTTGGTGATTGGCTTGGAGTATGATCACATGGTGTTCCAAAATTATTAAATAATTTTCCTTTGTCCATGGCTTGGTTCAGGAAGAATTAAAAAATTCAAAAAAGTTATTAAAAAAATTTTAAAAAGTTAAAAAATTATACAAAAGAGTTTTTTTTTTTTTTTAAAATCTCAATTTTTTAAAATAGTTTCATAAAAAATTACTAAAAAATCATTCTTAGCATACTAAAATTTTTTTATATATCATATTTGAACCAAAAAATCAAAAACATACTGGCTTTGTTTGGTATGTGAGTTGGGGGCTAAATTAGCCAATAAAGACAAAATATGTTAGTTTAATTAATAAGACAAAATGTTACATCTAAATCATAATCATTTCATTCATAATCATTCCATTTTTTCTCTTACAACCATCAAATCAACTACAAAAAAAGCCAATCATTATCCTGAACACAATTTTTTTGGCTAAGCTAAAATAGTAAAAAAGTCCGACTAAAAAAGTTTATCTCAAATGAAGGCTAAAATAATATATTCCCAAACCAACCCTCAATTTAAAAAGAGAATTGTTAAATACCCCTATCTTTCTTCTTAGGACCACCGACTTCTTTGAACTCCCACCACCAAAATTGCTCTATTCCTTATTTTTCTGTGGACCCCTTTCATAATCCCAAATATACCCTTTAAACTCTCATCCCAACACTTTTCAACTGGCAATCTCTCCCCACTTCCGACAACCCTCCCACAACCCTTCTCTTTTACTGGAGACCCTCCTTCAACCCTCCTCCCTCACCAATGACTTTTCTTTTCCCATGGCCCACCTTCTAGCTCCATCTTCCTTCCCCTTCTTCTATCAGCAATCTTCCACATCGTTTCTTTCACCCAAATCTCCCATTTCACTAATCTCAATCATTTGTTATCACTGTCACCCATACAACTACCCTGGAGCCCTCTCCCATATGCTCGTGTTTGATTTTTCTTTATTTGAAATCGTCTCACTTGGTTTGAAAAACTAGTACCAAACAAATGGTGGAAGTTCGGATGTAAACCACCGAACAAACGGTGGTAGTTCAATTATAGACCACTGAACAAATGGTGATGGTTCGGCCCTGAACTACCGAACAAAATCTGGGGAGATCGTAAGCAGCACTACAGTTGTGACAAATATGCAAGGATGGTAGATTTGGCACCATCACTGATCTTCTGTAATCGCGATTGTGATTTGGCGAGAAATTAATAGATAGAGATAGAGAAAGAGAGTCTAAAAGTGGTGTGGGTGGTGGCGTTGCCAGTGGTTGGTGAGTAAAGGTGGATGTGTTAGTGGCTAGAGGTGATGTTGGTGATGGTAGTAAAGGTTGCCGGCCAAAATGGGGGGTGGCGACTAGTGTTGGGGTGATAGAGATAGTTGGTGGATTAGGGTTAGGGTTTGAAAAATTAGGGTTAAAAAGTTAGGGATGAGGATAAAAATAGAATTTTATGTTTGGACAAAATTAGAACTGAAAAAATTAAAAGATATGGGGGATCCTAAGAAAAAAGATAAGGATAAATAGCACTACTCTTTAAAAATAAGTTAATGATTAAATCATTATTTATGATTTTATAAAATTTAAAATTAAATTAAATCACAAAAAAAAAAATTAGAACTGAACCAAATTGAACTATTAAAATGTTGTTCAATTTGGTTCGGAACTACGATTTTTATGAATGTTGTCATCATTCATAATATGGTTACAAAATATTATTAACAACTTAAAATTTGTTTAAAATGATTGTTTAAGATATTTGAATGTTTACAATAGGTAACAAATTATGAATATATATATATATATTAAAGGATCCAGTTCGGTTCCTAATAGATCCATAACTAACTATAACATCACGGACCAAACATAAAGTGTGATTCACTTATTTTAAGAATTAAGATTCAACCATATATTGAAAAAATCAAACGAAAACAATGTGATTTGATCTAGATTGGATTGATTTGTAATTTTTTAAAATTATTTTGCTCCTTTCGTCATTAGAGGAGATCAGGTGTTTGATCTCCGTAAGTAATTATCCAGTCTTCTAAAGTGTGTTGTTGGCTTGTTTTGGCACACCATAAAACCTATCTCAATTATCTGAGTCGTTCACATTGTAGAGCTTTCTGAGCAAATTATTTATGCAGCAAATTAGATTAATACTATAATCATATGTTTAAATCACATTTATTTTTTAAACAAAATGATCCACAATTAAAATAATATTTATACCGACAATTATCTGATCAATTTAATTTTTTAATATAAATAATCTGCCCAAATGTTCACATCTCGGATTATCGACATGGGTGTCGGGCTAAGCCCAATATAAGCCAACACCCTGCGCAATTCTTTTAAATATAACTTGAAAAATATTATTAAATCGACACGTAACCACGTAATGTTTCAGGTACACGAGTTGTATCAGGTCATGTATAATCTGCAATGATTTGGCTGTGGTAGTTCAACTATCTAAATTTGAATTAAAAAATAAAATTAAATTATTTTAGAGTGTATGATTTAAAATAAAATAATAATTAAAAACACAATATTTAATTGTTAACAAAACGAACAACAAACAATAAAACGAACAACAACATGGGCTAGCTCAAGGCCTGGCTCAGTCTCTATATGACAACTAATCAATCCTGGCCCAGAACAGAAGCCCATCCAAAAGAAAAACATCAATCAATAAAACAACAAACATACAATTAAGATCAAATGTATTATTATCATTATTATAAACCAAACGAAATTCAGTATAATTATGTTAAAATTATGAGGTGGTTTGTATTTTTTTTTTAAATTTCAATGGAGGTTAATGTAATATATCCTAATTTTTAATTATAAAGGAAAATATCTGTTTGGTACACTTTTAAAAATTATTTTTAAGTTTATATTTTTTATTTTTAACTTTAACGGAATTTTTCATATTTTAATCATTTTTTAATAAAAAAAAAATAGACATCTAATCTACATGTACTTAAAAATAAAAAATAAAAATCTGATTTTTTAATTTATTGAAAGAAAAAAAAGAAATAAGTCCGTATTATTTTTGTCAATTTTAGTTAATTTTTAAAAAAATATTTGCACAAATATTTTTATTTTTCAAGTTTATTTAAAATTTCAAATATATTAAAATATGAATTTTTTTTTTACTAAAAACTAAAAATATGAAAAATAAAAAATTTAAAAATTATATTTAAGGCCTCGTTTGGTATCCAACTAAAAGTCATTTTTTTCAAACTTTTTTCTCTGTCATCTTTTTTTTTTTTTTCCCATCCGTCAAGAATTTATATATTTTTTCAGAAAATTAAAAAACAATTCACTCAAAATTTAAAATAAATCACCCTGTTTGGTTTTCAATTTTCAAAAATAATTTTTTGAATTTTCAATTCTTATTTTTATATTTTTAATAATTTTTTAAATATTTTAATTATTATTTTTTAATTTATAGATTCACTTAATTAATATACTTTTTTTTTAGAAAGTACTGAATCTTAATATAATTAAAAAGTAAAATATTTGTATACAAATTTTTAAAAAATTTATTGAATACAACAAAATACGAAAATATATTGAATTTTCATTTTTTTGGGGTATTTTTTGAATTGTTTTTTAAAAAAAAATCACAAATATTATAAAAAAAATTCTATAAGATATTAAAAAAATTCACTAAAAATAAAAATAAAAACAAAAAAAATAAAAATAAAAAATTTAATTTTCTAAAAAGTGGTTTCAATTTCTAAAACCAAACATGATGAATAACTTTTTATACTCTATCAAAATATTAGTCCTTTATTCTATTTTTTATTGTTCAAAAATATTAGTCCATTTTCAAAAATCAAGACTAAAATAATATGAATTTCTAATTTTACCCTTGTTTTAAATTCATTAGCAATACTTAATATGTACAAAACTTATAATTATAACAATTGATATTTTCAAAAAAAAATTGCACTATTTTAATTTTAAATCAAAGGATAGTTTTGAAAAGTTAATATTTTTAAAATGTAATAATTATACTATCAAAAAAATTGAGCGCTGCTACTAGCACCTACCTAATTTTTTCGGATCCTCCATTTCTTTGAACCCCCACCCTAAACCCTAAATTTTAATAAGATTTCGTTGAACACTCTACGTAATACCAATTTTACCCATACCCATATTCATAATATCATCACACCCAAGTGCACACCCACCTAATTTTGCACACCCTCTTTTCTTCTTCTCTCAATAAACGACAAACGATTGAGAGACAATTGAGAATAACAAACAATTGAGAGACGAATCGACTGTCCCTCTCTTCTCATTCTCTCATAAACGAAGTCTCTTTCTCCTTGTCACCGTGACCGACGGTATCTCAATCTGAAATCTCTTCGACTGCCTCTTTCGTTTTCTCTTAGGTAACCTTCAACTCTCCATCACATATTATATTTTTTTTTTGTTTATTTCGGGGTAAAAACCATCGATATAGGGGGTTTTAGAGAGACAAACCCCCAGAAAAATAGAAATAGGGGAAAAATCCTACAAAATGGAGTCGTTTGGCATTTCAATGTTGAACAAAATGTTTATGTTCAACACTGTATTACTGAACTAACTGTTCAGCACTGTATTATTGAACAGAACCTTAACAGTCGGCAAACCAGTATCGAACCGAAAACGATCCAAAATCGTAAATGTAAAATAGATAAATTTACCAATGCAATGCCAACCTCATCAGAATTATTGTCATCGTCCTCTATTGCTCTATAAGTATCAACGAATGGTGAAAATGATCACAAATGTAGAAACTCAAAACCAATAATAGGATTGTTTGCAACGTTAACTAATTTGAAACACCGAATACATTTGAAATCACCAAACAAAACGTTAACTAATTAAGTGGTTTCAAATGTTTTTCATTGAAGATGAATACATGGGTTTAGAATGATGATGAAAAAGAATAGGGTTAGGATTTAAGTTAGTAAGAAATACGTATAGATGGGCATGGAAGTGGATGTACAATATTGTAGAGTGTTATTCTAATTATTTTCATTTGGTAGGTAGGTGTTCCATTAAAAGTTGTCCTTTAATGTAATTTTACTTCAAGTTATAATTGTAATTACAAAAAAAAAAAAAAAAAAAGTGAGAATTGAGGGGTCCAAAGAAATTAAATAGGTGTTAATAATAGCACTAGAAAAAATTAGATTTCTCAAAAGGAACTAATACTTTGAGATGAAAGAAGTAATAACTTTTTAAATTTTTAATAACACTACAACTTCCCAAACAACACCTAAAATATAACAATTTAACAATTATTTTTGGGTTAATTACAAAAAAAACCCTAAGAATTCACACATTTTTTACTTTAAATCTCAGTATTTCAATTTCGAAAAATTATATTTTAGAATTCCATCCGCATTTTAATTTGTCTCATCTGTCTATCTCCGTCTGTGTAAGATAACAGAATGAGTTTAAAGTGAAAAATAGTAGAATTTAAAATGAAAAAATGCATGAAACTTTGAGAGTTTTTTTTTTTTTTTTGGTGCGTAATTAACCATTTTTTTTAAAATTAAAATCACTAAAAAAAAAGTTAATTACAAAATAAACACCAAGGTTTTACGTATTTTTTACTTTAAACTCCAATATTTGTCACTTTAAATCCTTTTCGTTATGTTATACAGATGGAAATGGATGGATGAAATAAATTAAAACAAGAAATTTTAAAATTTAATTTCTTAAAATTGAAATACTGAGATTTAAAAAAATAAAAAAATAAAAAAACCACACACACACACATAAAACCTTAAAAAATTTATTTATTTATAGAAAGGTGTAACAATTTAACTTTGAGAAAAGGAAAAAGGATCAATCTTCCTTAATACTCGCGACCACCTCCCCCATTAAGCAGGCGGGACCCACTTTCCAATTTTTCAGGGTTCATAGCGGACTCTGGGGCATTTTGGGTATTTTAGAAAGATGGTTAAAAATTAATTTTTTAACTTTTGTTAACTATATGAGAAGTGATGTGATTAAAAATGAGTTAAAAGCTGACTTTTGACTTTTAATTTATGTTCCAAAAAATGGGCCATAAAAAATCAATTTTTTGACTTTTTAGTTTTTTTTTTTTTTAGTCATATCATTTCTCTTTACTTTTTTATACAAAAAAATCAAAAAAAATAGCTTTTTATCGATTTTCCAAAACACCACTCCAATGTCCCCCCCCCCTTAGGCCTTGTTTGGAAACAGGCTATATTGATAACTTTTTGACTAAAATATGAGGTAAAAAAAACTTGTATTTTTAGAATAACTTTTTAATTTTTTATGAAAAGATATGCAAAAAGTAGAGATAAAAAGGAATCTTTGACTTTTTGGTATAAGTTATAGGCTTTTTGATTTTTTTAATAACTTTTTGACTTTTAGACTGAAATTGTTATATGACAAACGAGGCCTCAAGCAAATAAAAAATGCTTGGTAACTCGAATTTGTGTAACCCGAATGATTCGAATCAAAACGTCTTTTTACCCTCAAAACGATGTTATTTTGAGACATTCAAGCCATTCGGGTCATAAAAATTCGGATTACCAAGCATTGTTGTTAAGCAAATAATTTTTCCAAACACACATACGTTTTGTATGTATTGTATATATATACACGTTACTATATGACTGCACTCTGCAGTAGTATCTCAAAAGATAGAGAGTAGTGGTTGAGAAATTAAACAGAAAATCACACCATAATAGGAAAGATTAGATGGCTTCGATAGTAGTTGGCGATGTGATTCCAGACGGTAAGGTCTCATACTTGGACGAGAAAGATCAGCTCCAAAACATGTCTGTACACTCCATCGTCGTCGACGAGAAGGTCGTTCTCTTCGTTGTCCCCAGTGCCTTCACCCCTATTTGTAGGTATTTCTCTCTTTCTACTCTGTCTGGTTCTCGAGAAACCCCTGAAAGTGATGCTAGAACAGTTTATTGCAAGACTCTACAATGTTGTTTTATTTCCTCTGCTTTTCAGGAACGATGCGAGTGTATGATTAGACTCGGACTCATTTGGGAACCAAATATTTTACTAAAAAATTAAAAAATTATAGATACCAATTCAAGGCGGAAGTAGGGACGAAGGAAGAAGATTGAACAAGGATCAGAAATAGAATAATATGCACACAAAATCACAAAATACTTTAATAAAATACTTTAATTAAAACTTACAATTGTTTAACAGAAGTAACACTGGGTTGTTTCAAGATACATTGTTAATCACAGAAACTAGAAAAATTGACTATTTGACTAGGTGTTGGTTCTCACTCAAATAGTTTCGAACCTTTGCCTACAAATGAATTAACCATTACAATTTATAGAAAGAAAATTAACTATGCAGCATGTGACTTGGGGTTGATCATGAGAGCAGCTGGCAGCACATGGGCAAAAGCAGGCTGTCAGATGCTTTCGGTTGATTGACTGAAAGTTGATGCAGCTTTTAGCAGATTGATTGAGTGGTGAACAGTAAAAGTGAACAGTAACTTTTACTATTCATTACTTTCGGTGGAGACATGTTACTAGGGAATCAATATAAATACAAATCGGCAGCTTTTCTCAAAAGAGTATTGATTGAAGTTGATTTGTGTTTATATGGAATCCAATGCATGGCTGACTAGGCATATGGGTCCTGAGCATCTTGAAACTCGGGTCCATATGGGTTTTGTGTAGTTGAACCTTCAGAAGAGCCTGAACTATCTGAACTTTCTTCTGAACTGCTGTTATCCGAATTTGACTGGGCTTAGGCCTGATTAACCAGTAGGCGAGCTATTTTGAGCAACTCATCTTTGGATGACTTGGGCTTAGCATTGGCTTTGGACTTAGCCTGAGATGCATTAGTTTTATCCTTTAACTTAGGCTGAACAGTGCTGGGCTTAACTGACTTGGATTTAATCTTTGATTTGGATGACTTGGGCTTTGAAGCACTTGAAGTTGGGCTACCAAGGTTGACTGTAGGAAGTTGGCTTCCTTGTGTGACTGAAGCAGTTGGGATCTGCTGAGCTTTAACCATAGCAGGTGTAGGAGCATAGATGTTAATCGGGAACTCAGATTGAACAATTTCAATAATGCGGGAAACTTTGTAGTTATCCCACCATTTAACCATATGCAGCCGATGAACAACATCATCAGAAATGCCATATTGCCATTTGAATATCCAAGGGATTTTGTATTTGGATATAAAAGTAAGCAATTTGGGGAATTTCTTTTGTTGTGGAGAGAATGAGAAAACAGTTGAAAAATAGTTAACCTGTTCCATCACAATAGCTGGGAAAATATCTGAGATGGCGCCATAATGAGTCCACCATCGCAGAAACCAAGTAGGTAATTCAAATTTAAACTTTTGATCAAATTGGATGAACCATGAGTGACTAAAGGTTTCAGTTTGATATAAGAAAACTTTGAACCAGGCATCAATATAGTCATAATAACTATACTGAAGGGAGTGATTATGTAAATCTCGAAATTGATAAGGAGAACCCCATTTAACTAAGGAAACAATGTTGTGAATATAAAGGGAATGGTAAATAACTTTACTAGTGTAAATCCGATCATAAATGGGTTTAATCACAATTGATTGATGGTTGAACAGAATATCCTTATAGAAGGTGAGTGTTTTCTCTGGATGCATAGAAACAAAATGCCATCTAGGAGGAAAATAAGATTTAACCAAGTCATTAACAGACTGACTCTTGGAGTGACTACGTTCTTTGAAAAACAGATTAGTAGTGGTGGATTTAACATAATCAGATCGGGCTGATTTAATAGGATTAGGAGGGTATGGAGTAACTGCTTGGCTGGATGAAGCAAAGGGATTAGTAGCCAAGGCAGAAGTGTAGCTAGGTTTAGGAATGTTACCAAGAACTTGGTAACGGTTAATCATTTCAATAGGATGGTATTGGGTTACTAGCTCCAAAGGAGGAGGAACAATAGGTGGTTGACCAGATAAGACCAAGGCTTTGGAAGGAGGCCTGGGACAAGACATCTATGGAATAGCAACAAAGGTTAGCAATGAAGATTAACAACCACTAAGAAGGGTTAAATAATTTTGATGGTAATCCAAACAATTGTAATAATCAGCAAGTAAATGGCGACGAGCTTGAATTTGGTGATAGTTAATATACTGAGCACGGGGTGTAATTTTGCGGGTTAGTTTTAGTCGAGCAATGCTGTAAGCAGTTTGGTGAATAAGATCACGGTAATGGGTAATTTGGGTTTTATGGTAAGAGATAAAAGGAGTGGCCATCCCCTATCCCTCCTGTAAAAATTCGCGGGTAAGAAAATCAGGAATAGAATTTTGACAACTAGGTATATAAGTAATATCAATATCAAAAATACTTAAAATAGATTGCCAACGGGCAAAAATTTGCTTACTAGCAAGATTTTGAACATCTTTTTCTAAAACATATTTAGCAGATTTGCAATCAACACGAAGTAAAAATTTTTGATTTAAAATATCATCTTGAAATTTAGTAATACATAAAACAGTAGATAAAATCTCTTTTTTAATAGTACTATAATTTAATTGTGCTTTATTCCAGACACCAGAATGATAACGAACAATTTGTTCAGATGACTGAGGAGTGACTTTCTGAAGAAGAATGCCACCATAACCAATATCAGAAGCATCAGTGTGAATAATTTTGAAGGAATTTTCAGTAGGAATACCAAGACAAGGAAGAGACTTGACATATTGTTTGACTTGTTTAACAATAGAAGTATGATCAGAAGACCAAGGAGGAGGATTATCCTTTAATCGATCAAACAGAGGTTGACAAGTTTTTCTAAGGTCTTTATAGAACTCAGCAATGTAATTGAGTGAACCTAAAAACCGTTGTAACTGGGTTTTATTTAAGATTTCATTAGGAAACTTAGACGCAAACTCAATGGAACGATTAATAGGCAAAATAGTATTTTGGTGAATATCATAACCTAAAAAGTGGACTTTAGTCTGGAACAATTTAATCTTAGGAGCAGAAATAACTAGACCATGACTTTTAATAGTATAAAAGAATGCAGTTAAATGTAGCCAATGTTCACTAATTGATTTAGAAAAAATTAATATATCATCAATGTATACTATGGAAAAATGACTAAAAGGGTTAAAAATATCATTTATTATATTTTGAAATTCACTAGGAGCATTTTTTAATCCAAAAGGCATGACATTCCATTCATAGTGATCAAAAGGTGTAGTAAAAACAGTTTTATATCTATCTTTAGGATGAATTTGTATTTGCCAAAAATCACTTTTTACATCAAATTTACTAAAAATAACAGCTTGACTAAGCCTTTTAATCAAATCTTTTTTATTAGGAATAGGATATCGAATCCATTCTAAAACCTTATTTAATGGTTTATAATTAATAACTAGGCGAGGGACACCTCTTTCAAATTCAACATTTTTATTTACATAAAAAGCAGGACAAGACCATGGTGATTTACTAGGACTAATGATGCGATTTTTTAATAATTCATTGATTTCTTTCTTACACATTTCAAGTAATTCATGATTCATTTGAATAGGTCTAGATTTAGTAGGAATTTGTCTTCCACTAAAATTTTTAATATACGGTAATGTGACTACATGTTTTTTTCTATGCCAAAATGCAGAAGGTAAAGTAGAACAAACAGTTGTTTCTAATTTTAATTTAAATTCTTCAATTTGAGATATAAGAACAGGATTAGTTAACTGTTGATCAATTCTTTTATAATTGACTTCTTCTTTGAGAAAATGTAACTGACGAGCTAATCGATTAATAGTGTGAGAAATAGAACAATCTTTTAATTAATTTAATTCTAACATTTCAGGAGGAGATAAGAATTTAAAAGTAACAGGTTGTCCTAAAACATGAGTTGTTATTCCTTCACTAGAAGTTATAAAAGAATAGAGTAAAAATATAAATGGTGTGCCTAAAATAACCTTATCCGTCATATTTGTGACTAAAACAAATGTTGTTTTAAAACAAACATTATTCTGACATATATGAACTTTAGGTAATTTATATTTAATATGCATTTTACTACCATTAGCATAAGTTAATTTTTCACGATATTTTTTATAATATATTGTAGAGAGTAATCCTTCTTGAATACAATTAAGATCAGTACCAGTATCAATTAAAGCAATAGTATTTAATTCAAAATCATTAATAACGAGTTTAACTTTTGAATATCATTTTTGAACATGAATTTTATTAATTAGATTTAATCTTTTATCTTCATGTTTATGAGATTGATGTGATCGATTATCAAATAAAAGATTATCAGGATTAGTATGTTCAGATTCATGTTCAGATTCAATAGGTGATTCAGCATTGTTTTCTTGGAAATTATCTAAACTTTTATTAAGTTTTAAAGTAATAATTTCATTTTCTAAAGTTCTATCTTTATTTTGTAATTCTTTGATTGTTTGTTTGATTTGATTGATTTCATGTTGTAGATCCTGAAGGGTAATTTCTTTGTGTTTATTTTTAAATCTTTCTAAAGTTTTAGATAGACTAATAATAGGTTTATCAAACTTAGGTTTTCGATCAGTATTAGTTAATAAAGATTTTAATTTTTCAGTATATTTTTGTTTTAACTCTGGATCTTCTAAACGACTAATTAATTCAATAAGAGCAATTTCTTCTTGATTTTGTTTAGTAAGAACAGTAATTTGTTTAACTGGTTTACAACAAACATCATTACATCCTAATTCAATATTATTGTCAGTATTATCACTAGGTGATGGAGACTCAGAATCAGATGAAGTATTTGGATTATTAGAAGAGGAATTACTAACAGATTGGTTTAATTGAAAGATTTCAAATAATTGATTTTTTGATTCATCATTGATTTGAAGTTGATTAACTTTATCTTTTAATTTTTATTTTTATCTACATTTATTAGAATAATGACCTTTTTGACCACAATTATAGCAAGTAACATATTTATTAGATTTAGATTTTGGATGAGATTTCTTATAATACTTTTTCTTGGGTTTAGTATAGAATTTATCAGTGGATTTAGAGGGTGTATAATTCTTTTTGTATTTATTAAAATATTTGTAAGATGACTTATGTTTATGTTTGGAATATTTATGTGATTTGCGACGAGAGGGTGCTACAGGAGGTAAACCATATTGTTCACAGAAATTACCTAATTCATATTTAGCTTTATGTTTATCTTTAACAGCTTTTTGACTTAATTTAAGATCAATACACATTCGTAATCCTTCTTTTTGAATAGTACTAATGATATTACCATAAGTTAAATTATCATATTCAATAACACCAATGGGTTGACTAAGTACATCTCTAATCTTGTGAGCAAAGAGAATAGGTAAACAATTAATAAATTTTTCTTTTCCAAAAGATTTAGTACAGTCTTCTCTTAGCATTACTCGAGAAGTAAATACATCTTTATATCATCTAAAATCACTTAATGTAGGGCAGGTAAGATTACTAAGTTGATCATGTATGCGAGAATATATATTAGTAGGAGTTCCTATGAAATGTCTAACTATGATATAGATTAAAGTGTTAACACCATCAAGTTTATAATAACCAATAGTTTCATCAAAGATAGGTAAATTATTTTCATCTTTTTGATTAGCATGTAAAATAGATTCTCGTTGATCTTCAGTAAGGTATTTTTCCCACCAAGATTTGAGCATACTAGTAAAACCAAAGGTTATTAAGGAAGCAATTTCAGGTTGAGTATAATCAGGGTAGTTACTAAAATAACTATTTGCAACCATAGATAAATGGTTTAATTTTTGAAGGATTTGATCTTCACTAAGACCATCAATATTCCATTCGTATAATTTGTTAGCGGATACAGAAAATTGATTATTGAGATTAGTTTCTTCATATTGGAGATCAGGAGGAGTAGGTCGAGAATACCAATTTTTGGTGAGTGTGGTAGGATTAGGTTTAGGATAATGAATTTTGTTAATATTAGAGGATTGAAATTGTTGAGTTAATTGATGAAGTTCATTATCAGTTGTATCAGTTTCAGATTGATTAGAAACAGTGTCTGAAGTAGGTTGCTGATTTAATACAGTAAGACCTTTTTCACTGGAAGGTGAAGCCTTTTCGGAGGTAGTTAATTTGGTAAGTAATTGTTCAATGGCTTTGACAGTAGAATTATCTTGGGTAACTAAGCTATTTCATTTGGAACGATTACTGGGTAGATTAAGCAAAAGTTGATCTAAAGGTTGCTTAGTGGCAGTAGTATGGTTAGCTGTATAATCATCTAAATTGGTTTCTAATTTATCTAATTGTTTACCAATTGTTTTTAAACATTGATTAGTATAATTATTTTGTTCAATAACTTTTTTAATTTCAGGGTCAGTGCCAGGCAACTTAAAAGGAGAGGCTGGGACTTCAGAACCTTGATGTTCAATAATTATATTAGATAGAGGAGGATGACTAGAACTAACAGTAGTATTTGGAGAAGTTTTCCATTTATGTTTGGTGATTGTATTGACTTTTTTGTAATAGTTTTCGAAATATTCAAAGAAAGGGATTTCTAGACTATATTCAATCATAAAATCATACTATTTTCGAGTTATTCTGGATTGTTGATTAGAATCATATTTATCACGATAAGCATGTCTTTTAAGCTTATTTTCTTTAGATCTAAATTCAATAAGAAGTTTATCAAGATCAGGAGCAAAAGGTTTACTGATTGTCATTAACTGGGGATTGATTTGAGGTATTACTTCGAAATCAGTTTGAGTAGGAGAATCTTGAGACTCATTGTCATCATCAAGAAGATGTGTATGAGTTGAATAAACAGGTTTACTAATTTGAGAAGTTGTGGAATTATCAATACCTTTGAGTTTACTATGGGACGTTTGACCAAGATTTAGGTGACTATTTTTTCGAAATAAAGGAGTATTAAATATTCCATCTTCAGTTTCAACATCAGTAGGCACACTAGAAGTACTATGACGAAAAGATTGAGATCGATTAAATTTAATCCTAACAGATCCATCAGTAAATTGTTGAATATCTTGAATATCTTGACAAGTAAATTGTTGTTGATTATGTTTATAATTTTCATTAACAGTAATCCATTGTTCAGGAAGAGTAATATTTTTCTATTCAATCATTTGAGAAATGTTAATATTAGTATTATTACTATTACTTTGAATTAGTAAAGTTTTATCTTTAGGACTTTTATGTAAAGCTTGAACATTTAAATTAGTTTTAATACATTTATAATGAACACGATAAATTAAAGCAATATTATGGACTTTTTCTTTCATATTCGTAAATGAGCCATATAATTGAATATTTAATGTTAAAGCATCTAATATATGTGGATCACGTAAACTAAGTGTAAAATTAGGAAAACAATTAAAATGAACGGGTCCTTTGTGGAGACCAGTTTCCATCATACCCATTAAACTATCATGATAATCTTAAACATAATAAAACAGAAGTATTTTTACCTTGTGGAGTTAATGGTTTTATTCCAACTTGAATTAATCCTAAATGAATAAAATTATGACCAGTTCTTACATGTCGTCTAAAGCATAGACTTGTTCTAAAGTTTTAACATGAAGATTAACATTAAATGTATTTTGTAGAAAAGTAGTTTTATAAATTTCTTTAACTGATAATTTTGGTATATTCCAGCTTAAATCAATTTTGTCATTCTATATTTCTACATCTTCTTCATTAATTACTAATTCTTGATTAGATATAAAGGGCAAAGTTGTTGACCTAGAACTGACTGAAGAGTTACTTCTAAATAATCGACTCATTTTTTTATTAATTAAACTGTCTATAAGAATCTTAATACATTGTCTAAATTTGTCATGTTTTCACATACTCTGGTTTCACAAATACCCATTTCGGTTGACCCCTAATATCCAACACTACCTAAAAATTATAGTTATTCTATTATTTTTTTATTTTTTGTACATTTTTTTGTAAAAAATCAAAAAGTGTTTGATTTTAGTTTTCTGAATTCAGTTTTTTGAAAATTGAGTTTTTTATTTTTCGTATTTTTTTATTTTTAGTGAATATTTTTAAAATTTTAAGCAATTTTTTTTATTTTTTTAGATGCACCTTAATTAGATGTATCTAAATAGTAAAATATTTGTAAAAAAATATTTTGAAAAATTAATAAATCCACAAAAATACAAAAAATGTATTGAATTTATATATATATATATATATATATATTGTACGGGGAGCAAATATTCCGGCGAGCCCGTACTCCTTTCTTCCAAGCTCCGTCGCTATCTGATCACCTGCGAGGACAATGGCGATGAGCTACCCGGCGGTGTGTGGCCGGAAAACCCCTCTGACGATCAAGTTAGCACACACCTTGGGATAGAGAGAGAGAGAGAGGAGTGTGAGTGTAAGAATTTCAATTACCAAAAAAATGTCCATCCCCGTATGGGGGGCGCAGACATGCTTATATACCCTCTGCGCCCCAAATCTACTCCTAGTGATCTCTCGACACATGGTATTGCTATCCCATCTGTCAGCACAAATCTTGCTAAACATCACCTAACCCAACTGCCAGCCCACTCTACTGGGAGCTGGGCAGCCGGGCTACATCATCTCGGCTATCAACTGCTATGCTACACTTTATGCCTAAGTGTTCCCATAGCCAAGCTCAAGGCGGACCGAGCTCGGTTGCATTCCGGCATAGCCGAGTTTGGGACAACTCATGCTGGTTTACTGTCGGCCTTTCTGCCGAGCAAACCCATGAACCGCGGAATACCCATGCCTTGCCTAGCGCCGGATATCTCACTTGACCGGCTTTTACACCATGAAGTCAAGTAGCTCGGTCCAACCACACCTTGCCTTAACCGAGCAGATCCTTTTAGGACAGGGCCGCACTACCTCGGCCCAACCTTGTTCGGCCCAAATCTGTCCGGCCCAATCCCAGACCATAAATCTCCCTCTCAATTGCCCCTTAATTCCGTCCGCGCAAGCGTGACTGGGATTACTTATTCTGACCGGGGTAACGCTTCCTCGGTCCTCGGTTTGCAAAATGTGACCGGGCTAGTCGACATGGCTACCTTCAAAGCTTGCCCGGTCGACTCCTCGATTCACCATCCTGTCTCTGGACTTGCTCGGTCGTCGCCTCATCTGACCTTCTTGTCTCTTCAATTCTGACGTTGCATTAATGAGGGACAAGTGTCATTCTCTTATTGGCCCACGAGCAGCCAACCAGCGCGTCTGTTGGCATTTCAAATTTTTGGCGGCCCTTGGGTCTATATACACGCCCCCTCTTCCTTATTTCGTCCCTACTGCCTCTCCTCAAGCCTTCGACGTTTTAGAGCTCAAGCATCCCCAGCTAAACCTCGTCTCTGCCATTCCTTGCATTCGTGCTCGAAGGAGTAGGCCCTGCCCTCAACTGGTAAGTTCTTTGAACCTCGTTTTTTCTATTTCAATTGGCATTTCGCATATTAGGGCACTCAACTGGTAAGTTCTTTCAGCCCGAGCAAATAAATTGTTTGTCCCAACTTTAGTAGAAACCGGGATAGCCAGAGGACTTGGCCGCTCGACCGGGCTAACATCTGGTCAGCTCGGGCGACCGAGCTCCTTGGTTAGCCTTTACGACCGAGGTGGTTTGGCACTCTTCATGATCGAGCTAAGGTCAAGCTCACTTTGCGCGACCGCGCTCCCTCTTACACTTGCCATCCTTTTCCTGCAGAGCCCAAGGGGACCACAGACCGTTACCGAGGTGTAGACACCCCATTTTGACCAGCCCTAAGACTTGGGCGCTTTCTGTTAATTACCCGATGATGATAATTAGAATGTGTTTCTCACAGAATCCTTAACAAGAAAAATGGAATTTGAGCTTTAATCCCAACCTTTACACATTTTTTTGGCCAAACTATTTTAAACCTTCAAATCCTCTTTTCAAAATATGTTTTTTTTAAAAATGTTTCTACAATTTCCTGAGGCTCCCATTTCGATTAAAATATTGCACCGAGTAAGGACAAAGTGGAAATAAATGGAAGGGAGGTGAAACTTATTGAAAAATATTTAAAAAACATCTTCTTATAGGTTTGGAGTTGAAGGAAATAGGAGGGGATGAAAGAAAACTGGTTTAGGAAAAGGATGAGTATCAAATCATTAAGAAGGAAATGAGCAGCCTTTACTAAATTAGGCATTTTTCTTTGTACACTTGGAATTTAAATGTGAGGCCACCACCATTGGAAAGTAGACTTCTAGGGCTTCAATTTAGACCCAAGAACCACCTCAGACCAAGTCCAAATAAGGGAGATATGCCCATTTGAAGTTGGACTTAAAAGCAGATTTTGTTGACTCGGCCCAAAACAACAATAGCCCATTTTTTCTTGGTTTTGGTTCGGTTGGGACAACCCATTTACCTATTTTCTGATCCATTCAAGTGCATCCACTCATCCTCCATTATACCTAATCATCCCCCATTGTCAAAAAAGAGGTTTTGTTTGCATTCATAAAGGAGTATCCCATGCAACCACCTTGAAAATTTGCCCTCCTATCACATTCTTGTCTCCCACCTTGTCTCCCACCTTCTTTTTGACCTTTACTCTCCCTCATTGCCTATATAGAATGATCATATTGCAAGAGAGAAAAGGACCACGAAATTGAAGAAAAATGAGTGAGAAAAGAGTGAAAAAGGAGAGAAAAATTAAGTTTTTGAGCCAAAAATATTCCTATCTTCCATATACATCCCATACCTTCCATAGCTACTGAAATTCCTCATTTCCATACACCAAAACCACTTCAAAAATTCTGATATAGCCAAAGATCAATTGCCTTGATCATAAGGAAGAGTGTTTAGTGATTGAAAGTGTGAAAAACTAGAGAGTTAGCCACTTTCCACACCATAAACTCCATAAACTCCATAATTTCGAATTGAGGATTTGAGAACACACTTCCTACACTTGAGGGTGATCAAGAGGGAGTTTGGGAATCAAGAAGTTCAATCTTTCTTTGGAAGGTGAATTTTTAGTCTTTCATTTTCTTATATTTTATATCTCATATTTATTTTCTTACTTCTTATTTCATAGTGTGTTGTTATAATCCTAGTGGTTTGTTTAGCCCATAATTATTTATTATTTATTTATTTATTTTTATTTGCATGTTTTAATTTCATATTAGTTTTATTGTAATCTTGCATGTTCTACCTTATAATTATTCTTTTTCTTGTATTAGTCTCATATTAGTTTTGTTGTAATCTTGCATGTTCTATCTTATATTTGTTTTATTGTTTTAGGTTTATGTTGTAAGTTTGCACTTTTTATTTTATTTTATATTTGTTTTCGTGTTTTTAATCTAACCGGTAGTGGTTAGTTGAGCCACCTACATATTTTTTGTTTGTGCCTTTTCTTGGTTTCGCAACAAGACAGGTTTTGCTTGGCCTAGTTGGCCGGCCGGCCTATTTGGCCGGTCGGTTAGCTTCTTCCAGACAAGATGGCGTAATCTCCCAATGTTGACCAATTTCCGGTGGCGGTTCCAAAGAACATGAAGTTTTTATTTTATTTATTTTTTTAATTTTGAGTGTATTGTGAGGTTTTTATTTTGTTGTAATATTCTCCTTATCCCTCTCTAATTTGGTTTGTAATTATTCTTTAAAATGTTGTAATAATTCCCCGCCCCGCTTCTTTCTATCCCGTTCTTTTACTTGCTTTCTTTATTTGTACATAAACATCATATTTATTTTTCATCATATTCATGCTTTGCATCCATGTTTCATGCATCTTGATTCGGCTAAGTTTGCATTTGTGAATTTAATCAATTCCTATGTGATTATGTGCGCTACCTCATGTTCTTGAGATGATTCACATGTCATATCTTAGAAGCCGAATTTTTAGTTGCATCTCATGAGTGAATTGCATTAGGACATTGTATATAGAATCATGCATATTTTCTAACTTTGTTTTGTAGCTGTTCGCGGGACGTCGGTAAATATGTAAGTTTTTATGCTTTAGCATCCCGTTTGTGCGTGTTTTTCTTACTATGTGTTAGTATTCTACCATGAGGCTACTTGCTTACTTGATATAACTGTATGAATGCCTGTGGATGAAGGCTTGTTGTTTGAATTGGAATAATTCAATAAATGTACGTTTTAAGCCCACTTTGCAGTGGCAAATCCACAAACTTTAAGCCCACTTTGTCAAGTGGCAAATTCAAACCCTTTTCGAAAAACAAACATGAAATTGAATTGTTCCAATTTGAGCAAACTAGTCTATACTTGTATGCTTCACCTAGTAAATTTTAGGATTTATTCAATAATCAGAATATGAACGTATAAAAGAAAATAAAAAGTCATATCATGGTTTAGTAGAGGCCGATCTTTTGATCGGGTGAGCGGGGGTGCTCATTATTGACCTTCCCCTCTCATACCTAAGGTTCCGAGCCAAGCATCCTTGGTTACGACGAACAGTGGCCTTGGCACCGAGTCATGGGTTTCCTAATTTCCCAAAATATTAGGTGGGGACTCTGAGATCTGATGACGCAGTCCATTTTTGACAAAATTGCAATAAAATGGATTTTTAATAAAAGTTGCCAAATCTGGACTCTCATCTACGTTTCACATTGCACTCGTGAGACTAGATCAAAGAGATCTCGGGAGTCCAAACTGTTTAACGCGCGCGGGTACCCCCCAGGCATGTTACAGTTTCTGGTGACTCTGCTGGGGAATTTATGAAACCTTGACTCGAACTCCATGATATGGCTTTTATTTTCAATTATATATTTATTGCATTGCATGCATTGGTGCACTTAAAGTTCCTGTGTTGCCCAGATACTGGTGGGAGCACAGGCATACTTTTTGTGACACTACACCTATCTCTACGTTACTTTGGAGGCCTTGTGTTATAATCTTTTGAGATCTGAAAGTTCTCAGACTTTGAAGAGAGGCTAATATTGACTCTTCTGAGTTCCTAAGATCTTCATTGGTTATGACCCAAAGGACTCTTTGGTAATGTCACCTTGACTTTAACCCCTAGAGTAAAGCCAACCTTGTACATATAGTGAGCCATAGTACCTTCCAAATTAGGACAGGATGCTTTCCCATTTCTAGGATGTATGATACCGTTTGTTTGAATAGTTAACCCTAGATCATTTCAAAAGCTAGGACAGGATAACCCTACCCCCCATAGGGGTGTTTGTTCTCTTTCCTGTTATGTGTTATGTGCAATGTATTGGATCTATGCAGGGGTTCTCAAATTCGAATGAGTGGTTCAGGCATTTCAGTTTGTGGGGTTCAGTGTGTTTTTAGTGAGGCCATAATTGAAGTTACGTTTTGTTTCTGTAATTGGGGAGTGATCACTTGTTGATTGCACGGGCTTTATTTTGAATGTTGTCGATGGCCCATACTTTGACTGGCAATTTGAGAATGGTTTTATTCTGAGTTCTGAATTGAGTATTAAGTCTAAGTTTGACTCCACCAAGTTTGTAGAGTTAGAGTCAGGCTCGAGTCAACCTAATGAGTCAGAGTCTGTTGATTTCGATAGTGCTAACCTAGACATTTCTGTCCTGTCTAGGGCCTCTTTGTCATTTTCTTTTGAGTATGTTGTCAAAAGTCTGTTGTCATTGCTGAGTCATAGTCTCTTTTCAATAAACAGAAAAACAAAAAAACAAAATGCCATAGAGTCTGCCTACTTCTCTGTGCCTTAATTCATCGCATTGACCAAAGTTTTTCAAAACTTTTCCAAAACTCTGATAAAAACAAAGAGGAAGAATTTCCTCGGGATTTGCAAATTTTGATCAACTGAGAAGAAGAGAGGTGTGCTAAGCCTTTGATGAATAAAATCATCTTTGTTTATGTGGGTACTGAGAATGATCCTAGCTTGGTCCAAATTGGTTCTATCTTATGTTCGTAAGAGTACGGGTGATTAGTCACTTTGTGAAAAGATTTCAAAAACTGTTTTTGCGTGGTTCTATGAAGACATGCCTGGAATTGATTATACAACATAGGATCCCTCTTGACTCGAGGTCCGACCTTTTTAGCTCCTTAGCTTTCAAACCGTGATTTGAAGTATTTCATGATCAATCAAAGTGTAAGGCTGGCGTAGCCGAATTGAAAATAGCCTTTGAACAAGGGGCCATGATGTGATTCAAATGGAGGCAGCCTTTCAACTAGGGGCAATAAGGTCGAATATGATTTAGATTGGAAATAACCCTTAAACTAGGGGCAATGATGTGATCTAGATTGGAAACAACCCTTGAACTCAGGGCAGAGAATATGATTTCGATTTGAAACAGCCCTTGAACTAGGGGCAAAAGTATGAGGCTTGCATAGCTGAAATAGAGGCAGCCCTTGAGCTAAGGGCAATAAGGTACCACCCTTGAGAGGCTCGCTGGGCCGAAAACCCGAAAGGGCGACCCAGGCAAAAGTTAGAGCACAAAAAAAAAAAAAAATAAATAAATAAATAAAAAAGAAGGAAAAATAAAAAGAAAAATGAAAAGCTCGCAAGGTTGAAAACCCGAAAGGGCGGCTTTGGCAAAAGTTAGAGCGTAAAAGGAGAGTGTCAATACCCGAGTGAACCTTAGCCAAAACTATGTAGGACCAGTGATTCAGATTGGAAGCAACCCTTGAACTAGGGGCAAGAAGGTCGGATGTGATTTAGATTTGAAGCAGCCCTTGAACAAGGGGCAAAAGGTTGGATGTGATCAAAGAGTTAAAACTGAATCGTTTCCCAATGAAGACCGCCCAGAAAGGCCAAACCCAGAATTTGAGAGAATGAATTTTATTATTAAAGGATAGTCGAGTTCCTATCCACTACACTAGGGGCAACACTAGGGGCAAATTTAGACCCAAGTAGCCTAGTCCCTACATCATCATATCTACTGGTCAAGTGTAGTAGTCATTCTTATAGATGGCCTAGAGATTTCACACCCAATCAACATGGACAAGTTAAACTGAAAGTAACCCTTGAGCGGTTCGCTAGGCTGAAAACCTGGAAGGGCGACCTAGGAAAAAATTAGAGTAGAAAAACAAAAAAATAGAAACTCAAAAGAAAAAAAAAATGAAATGAACAAAATGAAAAAAAAAAAAAAAAAAGTAGAAAAATCAAAAAAAATCAAAAGCTCGCAAGGTTGAAAACCCGAAAGGGCGGCTTTGGCAAAAGTTAGAGCACAAAAGGAGAGTGTCAATACCCGAGTGAACCTCAGCCCGAACTACGATGGCCTGATTCCTATCTTTGGGATACGTAGGTAGCTTTATCTTGAAGTTCGGCCCCAATAATTTTTCAACTCATTCATTTTGTCCATGTTTGATTAGTGTATCTTTAGTCGACTTGGTTGTCTTATCCGTGTTTGATTGGTGTATCTTCGTTCTACTCAGTTCAGTTGGTTTCGATTCAACTTGGTTCGGTTTGGTCCAGTTCGGCTCGGCTTCATTCAGTTTGGTTTTTCTTGGTTCGGTTGGCTTGGTTCAGATATCACCTTTGATTATCTGGTTTGGGACTATGCACCCCAATGGTTGATTCCATGTTAGTTGAGTAGTGGCCATTTGCAAAAATAGGTTTTGATTAATTTGAATGAAGCTGACTAATTTTTCTCGAAAATTGTTCCATTTTTGCAAAACTTGGACCATTCTTTGGATTTGAAAAGGGAAAATTTTCAGTGCTCACAGTTTAGCTTACATGATTTGAAACAAAAAAATGTAATAAGTATGCTAATCTAACTCTCATGTTGATCAAAACATTTTTACAAAAAAAAAAATCAATCAAGAGACAAAAAAAAGGGGTCAAGGCAATGAACTAGGGGCATAGTCGAATCGGAAATTCTATCTTCTCCACCACTTGAGTCATGAGTTCGTTGGCCAACTCTTTGGCTAGATCATGAGTTTGTCGGCCAACGTTTTGGTCGGCCCAATCAGTTTCAATTTCAACCCATCAGGATAAACTGCAGAATCACTTAGGCTCAATGGTTGTGTTCCAGAGTCTTGTTTTTTTTTTAAAGTTCCTTTCATACCAGTCAGTGTATATAAATATGTTTGGATTTGTTTTGCTTCATTTTTTCTGTCGTTAAATCATTCTTTGATTCAGGTCAGTATAGAATCAATGTTCAATTCCGAGTTCAAAATTCAATCATTCTCAAATTCAATCAAACAAAATGTTTTCAAGCTCAAAGTGATATGCCAGTCATGCCAGTGATGAGCAAAAAAGAAACTAATTTTATTGAAGTCAGGGGAGGACATCCCCGATCACAGAGACACAAAACAAAAAAAAAAAAAAACAAAAAACAAAACAAAAAAAAAAAAAAAAGAGAGAGAGAGAGAGAGGGATCTTTTTCTTCTTTCTTCTCCGGCAGCAACCCGGCGGCGAAGATTGCAACCGGCTTCATTTGCACACAACTTCGTTGCCTGACTTTACCATCAGCTGCCTCGCTTCATCTTTACTCCTTCGAAGCTTTTGAAGACTCTGCCTCGGCCTTGGTAGAGCTTCCAAAGGAGATTATTCCTCGCCAGCCATCAAATTGGTTGTGCGAAGAAACTCCGAATCGAGTCACGGAGGTCGTCAGTTGTTTCAGCTCTTTGTTCTACTTTTTCAACGCACTAATTTCTACTCGAGCTACTTTGTACATACGTTGAAGAAGGGAGAGTTGTGCATGCAACTGATGTACTTCACACGTCCTGTTCTGCAGTCGACGGGACAAGTTGGAGACCGCTGTCACAGTCTCCACACATGACCTCAGCGTATACGAGTTTGCTTCGATGTCAGACTGTGCCGCCATGATTTGTTCAACTGACATCGCCGGAAAGTTAAAAACAGGAGAAGAAGGAGGAGCCCGTGGTTGAGGTTCAGGGGAGTCAGAATTGGTCATCTCTATCGTGGACTCGTTCAGGTATGGAAAAAGAGTGAGAGAACCGTGTGAAGAGGCCATAGCAGAGAAGAGTAATGCAAAAGAAAGAGGTTGCAGAGTGGTGGCAAAGAAAGTTTGCAGGCTTTTGCTCTGCTTCTCTCTTTCACAGGCCTCAACTTAAGAAGAGGATGAAGCCAAAGAAGAAGACAAAGAGGGAGGAAGGCTCGAGACGATCATTGACAATCAGGGCAGGATTGGATAGCCTGTCGATCAGGCGCCGCGATTATTGAAATCGCGCGCCAGACACAACGCTCGAAGAAGATGAAGAAAGAGAGAGTAAGACAAAAACAGAAAGAGAGGCAGGAGAGTTGTATATATATGTATGTATATGTATTGTATAGCTATGTAATATATATATATATATATATTTGTTTGAACATTTGGGTCACAGGTGTGGCTTGGGTTCAGTGGTTTGGCCTAGTGGGTTGAGGATTCGGAGAGCCTAAGCCCGAGGTTAGGGGTTCGAACCCACAACAAATGTCTCTTTGTTTTTGCTTTGATTTTGTGTATATATGTCTCATATACTTATATATATATTTGTTTGAATATTTTGTCACAAGAGTGGCGTAGCTTAGTGGTTGAGGACTTGGAGGCCAAACTTGAAATCAGAGGGTCGAACCCCCATGTCTATGCATTTTGCGTTTTTCCTTTCTTTTTTGTGTCTTTTGCGTACGTGCATTGACGTCAGCAAACAGAATATGCCTTCTCAGTAACAGCATCTTCCCGCTGACGGTTGCAAACGGAATATTCGCCATCTGTGTATATATCCGTATATGTTTGTGTATAGGTCCGTATATGTCTATGTTGTATATACCTGTATATCTACTGTATATGTATGTGTATATATCTGTATATATCTGTCTGTATGTTGTCTGTATATGCATATGTTTATACCATATGTACATATATGTGTGTATTGATATGTAAATATTTGTGTATTATATTGGTTGTGTTTGCAATGAGTTCCTAGGAGACCAACTGCGACGGTGAAAACTAGAGTTCGAATGGCCAAGGCCTAGAACGCAAAAGGTTTGGGATTTCCGAGACTAAAGTCTGGTTTAAATACCCAGGGGTGTATCCCCGGCTTGAAATCTGTATGGCAGCCCCATAGGTTGAGGTAGCTTGTATGCGCCTCAACTTTGGAAACTGAACCAACCTAGTCTGTCACCCTGTTGGAGAATAGGGAAAGTTACAAACATAGCCAAGTAGAAATGTGGCTTGCTTCGTGTGTTTTACACAAAGCTTGCCACCCATGTTGCCATCTTCATAGCTTTATCATCACTCCATGACATTGTATTGCATTGCACAAATCATGAATTATCAAACCGGCTTCGCGTAGCGTATAAGTCCAATTATCCAACCCGGCTTCGCGTAGCGTGTAAGTCCAATTATCCAACTGGTTTCGCGTAACGTGTAAGTCCAATTATCAAAACCCAATCGGTTAACAACAGCAGGTGCACCTGTCTGTTCATACCACTCAAATCGGCTTTGCGTAGCGTATAAGTCCAATTATCAAAACCCAATCGGTTAACAACAGCAGGTGCACCTGTCTGTTCATACCACTCAAATCGGCTTTGCGTAGCGTATAAGTCCAATTATCAAAACCCAATCGGTTAACAACAGCAGGTGCGCCTGTCTGTTCACACCACTCAAATCGGCTTCACGTAGCGTATAAGTCCAATTATCAAATCGGCTTCGCGTAGCGTGTAAGTCCAATTATCCAACCGGCTTCGTGTAGCGTATAAGTCCAATTATCAAACCGGCTTCGCGTAGCATGTAAGTCCAATTACCCAAATCGGTTTCGCATAGCGTATAAGCCCAATTATCCAACTGGCTTCGTGTAGCATATAAGTCCAATCATCAAACCGGCTTCGCGTAGCGTGTAAGTCCAATTACCCAAATCGGCTTCGCGTAGCGTGTAAGTCCAATTATCAAACCGGCTTCGCGTAGCGTGTAAGTCCAATTATCAAAACCCAATCGGTTAACAACAGCAGGTGCGCCTGTCTGTTCGCACCACCCAAATCGGCTTCGCGTAGCGTATAAGTCCAATTATCAAAATCTTCTTGCATATCATTTACATCTTGCCCCTGAACTACGCTGGTTTGATTCCTTGCAAAAGGATACGTAGGCAACCTTCTGGTTCAACCACTTGCATTACATCTTGTTTGTTTGCCCAAGTCTTACGGCCTTGTCAAAAGGGTCATCTTCGGGCATTGACATTCACTCACGTCATGAAATGACTTCGAGCTCTGTCAAAGAGGGGCAACTGTAGACACCCTATTTTGACCAGCCCTAAGACTTGGGCGCTTTCTGTTGATTACCCGATGATGATAATTAGAACATGTTTCTCACAAAATCCTCAACAAGAAAAATGGAATTTGAGCTTTAATCCCAACCTTTACACATTTTTTTGGCCAAACTATTTTAGACCTTAAAACCTTCTTTTCAAAATATGTTTTTTTTTTAAATGTTTCTACAATGTCCCGAGGCTCCCATTTCGATTAAAATATTGCACCGAGTAAGGACAAAGTGGAAATAAATGGAAGGGAGGTGAAACTTTTTGAAAAATATTTAAAAAACATCTTCTTATAGGTTTGGAGTTGAAGGAAATAGGAGGGGATGAAAGAAAATTGGTTTAGGAAAAGGATGAGTATCAAATCATTAAGAAGGAAATGAGCAGCCTTTACTAAATTAGGCATTCTTTGTACACTTGGAATTTAAATGTGAGGCCACCACCATTGGAAAGTAGACTTCTAGGGCTTCAATTTAGACCCAAGAACCACCTCAGACCAAGTCCAAATAAGAGAGATATGCCCATTTGAAGTTGGACTTAAAAGCAGATTTTGTTGACTCGGCCCAAAACAACAATAGCCCATTTTTTCTTGGTTTTGGTTCGGTTGGGACAACCCATTTACCTATTTTCTGAGCCATTCAAGTGCATCCACTCATCCTCCATTATACCTAATCATCCCCCATTGTCAAAAAGAGGTTTTGTTTGCATTCATAAAGGAGTATCCCATGCAACCACCTTGAAAATTTGCCCTCCTATCACATTCTTGTCTCCCACCTTGTCTCCCACCTTCTTTTTGACCTTTACTCTCCCTCATTGCCTATATAGAATGATCATATTGTAAGAGAGAAAAGGACCACGAAATTGAAGAAAAATGAGTGAGAAAAGAGAGAAAAATTGAGTTTTTGAGCCAAAAATATTCCTATCTTCCATATACATCCCATACCTTCCATAGCTACTGAAATTCCTCATTTCCATACACCAAAACCACTTCAGAAATTCTGATATAGCCAAAGATCAATTGCCCTGATCATAAGGAAGAGTGTTTAGTGATTGAAAGTGTGAAAAACTAGAGAGTTAGCCACTTTCCACACCATAAACTCCATAAACTCCATAATTTCGAATTGAGGATTTGAGAACACACTTCCTACACTTGAGGGTGATCAAGAGGGAGTTTGGGAATCAAGAAGTTCAATCTTTCTTTGGAAGGTGAATTTTTAGTCTTTCATTTTCTTATATTTTATATCTCATATTTATTTTCTTACTTCTTATTTCATAGTGTGTTGTTATAATCCTAGTGGTTTGTTTAGCCCATAATTATTTATTATTTATTTATTTATTTTTATTCGCATGTTTTAATTTTATATTAGTTTTATTGTAATCTTCCATATTCTACCTTATAATTATTCTTTTTCTTGTATTTAGTCTCATATTAGTTTTGTTGTAATCGTGCATGTTCTATCTTATATTTGTTTTATTGTTTTAGGTTTATGTTGTAAGTTTGCACTTTTTATTTTATTTTATATTTGTTTTCGTGTTTTTAATCTAACCGGTAGTGGTTAGTTGAGCCACCTACATATTTTTTGTTTGTGCCTTTTCTTGGTTTCGCAACAAGATAGGTTTTGCTTGGCCTAGTTGGCCGGCCGGCCTATTTGGCCGGTCAGTTAGCTTCTTCCAGACAAGATGGCGTAATCTCCCAATGTTGACCAATTTCCGGTGGCGGTTCCAAAGAACATGAAGTTTTTATTTTATTTATTTTTTTAATTTTGAGTGTATTGTGAGGTTTTTATTTTGTTGTAATATTCTCCTTATCCCTCTCTAATTTGGTTTGTAATTATTCTTTAAAATGTTGTAATAATTCCCCGCCCCGCTTCTTTCTATCCCGTTCTTTTACTTGCTTTCTTTATTTGTACATAAACATCATATTTATTTTTCATCATATTCATGCTTTGCATCCATGTTTCATGCATCTTGATTCGGCTAAGTTTGCATTTGTGGATTTAATCAATTCCTATGTGATTATGTGTGCTACCTCATGTTCTTGAGATGATTCACATGTCATATCTTAGAAGCCGAATTTTTAGTTGCATCTTATGAGTGAATTGCATTAGGACATTGTATATAGAATCATGCATATTTTCTAACTTTGTTTTGTAGCTGTTCGCGGGACGTCGGTAAATATGTAAGTTTTTATGCTTTAGCATCCCGTTTGTGCGTGTTTTTCTTACTATGTGTTAGTATTCTACCATGAGGCTACTTGCTTACTTGATATAACTGTATGAATGCCTGTGGATGAAGGCTTGTTGTTTGAATTGGAATAATTCAATAAATGTACGTTTTAAGCCCACTTTGCAGTGGCAAATCCACAAACTTTAAGCCCACTTTGTCAAGTGGCAAATTCAAACCCTTTTCGAAAAACAAACATGAAATTGAATTGTTCCAATTTGAGCAAACTAGTCTATACTTGTATGCTTCACCTAGTAAATTTTAGGATTTATTCAATAATCAGAATATGAACGTATAAAAGAAAATAAAAAGTCATATCATGGTTTAGTAGAGGCCGATCTTTTGATCGGGTGAGCGGGGGTGCTCATTATTGACCTTCCCTCTCATACCTAAGGTTCCGAGCCAAGCATCTTTGGTTACGACGAACAGTGGCCTTGGCACCGAGTCATGGGTTTCCTAATTTCCCAAAATATTAGATGGGGACTCTGAGATCTGATGACGTAGTCCATTTTTGACAAAATTGCAATAAAATGGATTTTTAATAAAAGTTGCCAAATCTGGACTCTCATCTACGTTTCACATTGCACTCGTGAGACTAGATCAAAGAGATCTCGGGAGTCCGAACTGTTTAACGCGCGCAGGTACCCCCCTGGCATGTTTCACGAGGCTCTCAAGGACCGAGCAACCACCAATCCCCAGTCTGTGCCAAACCTCCTCAACCGAGCTAAATTAGTCGACCACACATGGGGAAATTCCGTTTCCTTGTCGACACTCCGGCTGCCCTGGCCGCGTTCCGGGAGGAGTACGGCATCCCAGCCGATGTTCACTTAGAGCTTGCCGAGTTTGAGACAACCCCTTGGGGCAGATTAGATCAATGCCCCTTCACCGTGCTGTCCATCATTGAAGGAGGCCTCCGCTTCCCAGTCAACCCATTGATGACCGAATTCTTGCGCCGGACCAGGCTTGCACCCACACAAGTATCAACCAACACTTACCGAATTATCAATGGTGTACACAAGCTAAACAACAGGCTAGGCACCAACTTAGGTTTAGCCGAGATACTACGACAATACACCCTTGGGCACACCGGTGATGGCTTCGCCTATTATTTAAAAATTCGACCGGGCAAAGAAAAAATAGTGACCGGCACCCCAGATAAGGACTTACACGACGATGACTTTTTCTAGGTGTCTGGCAACTATGAAACAGCCGACGTACCGGGCTGGTCAATTAACAAGAATTTTGGTGAAATATGTAAGCCGCGCTAACTTGCTCGGTTAGTTGCCTTTCTTCAACATTCTATACTTAACCATTTTTCTTGTTTCCTTTGCAACAATCCAAGCCCTGCAAGCCAACTACCAATATCCCAACGTAGAAGCCATCCGGAACATGCTCCGCTACCGCCACCGAGACTGTAACGAGCTGCTCGGCTACACTCCAACTTACAGATATTCAGCTCCACGCCAGAGCCAAGTTACAGACTTTCTCCGTGCTCCATCACCTCCTCCAGACCCAACTCTACCGGACGTGCCGCTAATTCGGTTGACTGAGGAACAAGAGATGGCAAAACGAAGCCATATCAAGAACCTCCTCACAGCAACTTCAGCCGAGATACCGAGCATCATCACCCGCTCTCCAGCTGTCGGACAATCCAGCGGTGCCGTGGTTGCCTTGGCATCTCCAGCCGCCGGGCAAGCCAGCCAAGAAACCCGCCGTGTTGGAAAAAGGCCTCGCGCAGATCCCTCTACCGAGCTAGTTGAAGAGTTGACCACCGAGCAACCCACCGTCACCGTAGACCCAACGCCGGCGTAGCGACCACAGCTCAAACACTAAATTACACACCCGGAATTAATAACTCAGCCCCTTGCTCATTTTGGCGTGGTTCTAAATCATTATCCTCATTATGGTGCCTTAAACATGGCCTAGGAATGCCTAGGATGGGAATGAGGATGCAAAAATGTACTTAAAAACATTTTTCAAAACTTGTTGAAAACAGGGGTCTCGCTCGAGCGTGGCTTCCTTCGCTCAAGCGGACATGCAGAATGTTCTTGGTCGCTCAAGCATAGACTCATTCGCTCAAGCGATCTGCAAAAATGTGAAAAGTACTGGTTACTGAAAATCTCCGCCCAATGTTCGCTCGATGCTCGCTCGAGCGTGAGACACAGTTCTTTGTTCGAGCGCAAGTCTTGTCACTCGAGCATGCTTCTGCACACGCAAAAACCTGAGAGCTTGCAATTTACACTCGAGCTAGAATTCCGTTGCTCGAGCAAAAGCATGAAAACAAAGCTGGTCGCTCGAGCGTGAAATCCTTCGCTCGAGCGAGGAGGCAAAATTTTGGGTTTTCCAGATTTGCTCCCAAAGTTTAAACCATGGATTTAATATGCCAAAACTCATCCTTTCGGGCCAATTTTCTGGAAAATACTTAGAAAATCATAACACAACATGTTTTGAAGATCATTCCATAAGATCAAAGCCCAAGAGTGTGCCAATTGTACACAAAATCAACTTGAAATGAGAGAGCATGGTGTAATTATGCCATGCATGTACTTGCTTGAATTCATGACTTCCAACACATGATCAAATGAGCTATTCTCCCAAAAATCATGAAGAATTCTTAGATTACAACTATAATATGAACATGCATGTGTGAATTTTATGAAAACAAATCTCAAAATTCAATGATATGGACATGCATGCATGGATTGATTCTCAATCCTACTCTTTAGGCTATTCCTTGACTTTAGTCTCCAATTTTTCCATGAACCATGCATGAAGCAACTTACATTTACAATTAAGAAGGTGAATTCCTACCTTAAGTCTTGAATTCCCAAAAGTGGTAGCTCAATTTTGCAAGTCTGCTTCAACTCTTCTAAATTTCAAGCAAGACTCTTGTTGAAATTAATTTTCTCCTACTCTCCTCTCTCTCACAATTTGTGCAAGGAAATGGAGGCTAATGGTGTCAAACATGTGTGAAATAGGAACAAAACAATGGCCTTGAGGAGTCCACTCAATGGAAAAAGTGAAATTAACTTAGGCTCAATTAGTTAGCATTATTTATTCCAATTTAATCGTTTTTAAATCGAATTTCCATTAAACCTACCATAAAATTCTATAAATTCTAATTAGCATATAACACAAATTAATTTCTGAATCAGTCACCGATAAGGCTTTCAATTCTTAAACCGAAAACAAAACATGAACAGATTGTTCTATACCAAACAGATAGAAATGCAATTAAGACAACACACTCACATAATCAATTTGGGATTTCATCTTAATCATTTACTTGTCATGCTTAATCATGAATTAACACTAATCATAGGTCAGGGTTGTCACAGTCTTCCCCCCTTAAAAAGAGTTTGGTCCTCCAAACTCAAATTACCTTCATTTTGGAAGAATACTGGATTCAGGGGGAACAATTCAGGATATCTTTTCATCATATCGTCTTCCCTTTCCCAAGTCGCGTAAACGCCACCGTGGTTTTGCCAATCCACTTTCACTAACGGGATTTCTTTATTTCTCAACTTCTTGATTCTTCGGTTCACAATCTGAATAGGCCGTTCTTCATAAGTGTAGTCATCAGTCAATACCACGTGGGTAGGCTCAATAACATGGAAAGGATCCCGAAGATAATCTCGCAACATCGAAATATGAAAAACATTATGTATATGTTCCATTTCAGGAGGGAGTGCTACTTGATATGCCACTGGATTAATCTTTTCAATGATTTCATATGGCCCAATATATCTCGGTGCCAGTTTACCCTTAGCTCCAAAGCGAGTCTGTCCTTTCATTGGTGTCAATTTAACAAAAACATGATCACCCACTTCATATTCCCTGTATCGCCTTCGTACATCCGCGTAGCTTTTCTGTCGACTTTGTGCGGTTTTTAGTCTTTGTTGAATTAATTTCACCTTTTCTGTTGTTTCATGCACAATCTTAGGCCCAAGTAAAGGCCCATCTCCAACTTCTGCCCAACAAATAGGAGACCGACATTTTCTGCCATATAAAGCCTCGAAAGGCGCCGTACCAATGCTCAAATGAAAACTGTTGTGGTAGGCAAATTCGGCTAAAGGCAAATGACTTTCCCAATTCCCTTGGAAATCAAGTACACACATACACAGTAAGTCTTTCAGAGTTTGGATTGTTCTCTCTGATTGGCCATCTGTCTGAGGATGGTATGCACTACTTATTCTTAGTTCAGTACCCAATGCTACTTGTAGGCTTTGCCAAAATCTTGATGTAAACTTCGAGTCCCTATCAGAAACAATGGACACAGGCACTCCATGCAATCTAACAATCTCATTAATATAAATTGTAGCCAATTTATCCGCATTATAAATTGTTTTGACAGGTAAGAAATGAGCAGATTTAGTCAACCGATCAACAATAACCCAAATTGAATCCATACCTCTACTGGAGCGAGGCAACCCAACAACGAAATCCATAGTGATATGTTCCCATTTCTACTCCGGTATTGGCAAGGGCTGAAGTAAACCTGCAGGTCGTTGATGTTCGGCTTTGACTTGTTGGCAATGTAGGCATTTCGACACAAACTCGGCAATTTCTTTCTTCATTCATGGCCACCAGAAATTAAGCTTCAAATCTTGGTACATTTTTGTATTTCCCAAATGGATAGAGAGTTTTGAGCTGTGGCCTTCTTGCAAAACTCGTTTTTTCAATTCAGGATCATTTGGTACACACAATCTCCCTTGAAATTTCAACATCGTTCTCAAATCTGAAATCTGGCCTTGGTTTGGATTCTTGTTCATCAATGATCTTTTTCAGAAATTCATCTTGTTGTTGCTTCTCTTTAATTTCCTCAATAAGTACCGGTTGAGCAGAAATAGTAGCCAATATTCCATCTTGTTCTCGTAAAACAGTTTCAACCTCAAACTTTTCAAGGTCATGTAGCAGTTCTTTCTGTCCGGTGAGTAAACAAGCCAAATTCCTAATTGATTTCCGACTAAGTGCATCAGCAACGGTGTTAGCTTTTCCCGGATGGTACAAAATTTGTAAGTCATAGTCTTTTATCAATTTTAACCATCTCCGTTGTCTCATGTTCAACTCTTTCTGTGTAAAGAAGTATTTTAAACTCTTGTGATCCGTATACACTTCATATATTGCCCCATATAAGTAGTGGTGCCAAATTTTCAATGCAAATACTACTGCGGCAAATTCCAAGTCATGCGTTGGATAATTCTTTTCATGTGGTCTCAGTTGTCGGGAAGCATATGCAATAACTTTACCATTTTACATTAATACACATCCCAAACCCTTATAAGAAGCATCACTAAAAATAGTAAATCCATCCGTACCTGAGGGTAGGGTGAGAATCGATGCAGTCACAAGTCGAGTTTTCAATTCTTGGAAAGCTGATTCCCTATGATCAGTTCAGTGAAATGGTATTCTCTTTTGAGTCAACTGAGTCAATGGCAGAGCAATTTTGGAAAAATCTCTCACAAACCTTCTGTAGTATCCGGCTAAACCCAAGAAACTCCGGACTTCAGTAACATTAGTCGGTCTAGGCCAATTCACCATTGCTTCAATCTTCTGTGGATCAACTGAAATGCCATATTTACTAATCACATGTCCCAAAAACATAACACTATCAAGCCAAAATTCACACTTCTGTAAAGCAATTCTCAAATGATAATGATGTTCATGTTCCTCCTTACTCTTGGAATAAATCAAGATATCATCTATAAAAACGACCACAAATTCATCGAGAAATGGTTTGAAAATTCAGTTCATAAGGTCCATAAATGCAGCAGGCACATTAGTAACTCTGAAAGGCATAACAAGAAATTCATAATGTCCGTACCTTGTTCGGAAAGCAGTCTTCTCAATGTCCTCTGCCTTGACTTTCAATTGGTGATACCCGGATCTCAGGTCAATTTTGGAAAAAAGACTTGAGCACCTTGTAATTGGTCAAATTGATCATCAATACGAGGCAATGGGTACTTATTTTTCACTGTCACCTTGTTCAATTCGCGGTAGTCAATACAAAGCCTCAATGAGCCATCTTTCTTTTTCACAAATAAAACTGGTGCGCCCCACGGTGAAGTGCTTGGTATGATAAACTTTTTGTCCAACAATTATTGCAACTGGATTTTCAATTCTTTCAATTCAGTAGGTGCCATTCTGTACGGAGCTTTGGAAATTGGCTATGTACCTGGTATTACCTCGATGGTGAACTCAATCTCCCTATTAATCAGGTCCCTTGGCAAATCATCTGGAAAAACATCTAGGAATTCTCTGACTATAGGAATACTACTCACATTAGCTTTAGTATCAGCAGGTACAGTTAGTATACAACATAAATACCCTTTACACCCATTTTTAATCAATTTGAATGCTTTCATAGATGAAATCAGGTATGGGGGAGGTACAACACCAACTCCGTCAAACACAAATTTTGGCAATCCAGGTGGATGAAAAATAACTTGTTTTGTCACACAGTCAATGGAGGCATGATATTTTGTTAGCCAGTCCATCCCCAAAATAATGTCAAAATGATCAAGATTCATGTAGCAAATCAACATACAAAAGTACATCCCCAATAACAATCTCACATACAGGATACTTATAAGCACAAGTGATAGATCCCCCAGCAGGTTTAGATACAGCTAATAAATAGGTCATGGTTTCCAATGGTCTATTTAATTTTCGTGAAAAAGCATGCGAGACAAACGAATGTGTGGACCCTGAATCAATCAGAATGTAAGCATTTTGAGCACAAATTGAGAGTGTACCTGACACAACTGCCTCAGCATTCTGCACGTCTCCTGGTACAAGTGCAAACACCCGGCCTTGCCTCAAAGGTTCCTTTCCGATAGCTTTGAGATTGGGTTTTGGTGTAATAGTTGATGCTGCGGCACTGGCTGTGGGGCCTACTAGTGCCTTGAGACGTGAGAGGGCAATCTTTGACCATGTGGCCCACCTTGCCACACCTGTAACATGCCCCAGAAATTTTGTAGCAAAACCCCTTTATGTCTTTTGCCACACTCTGAACAAGGTGGTATGGAATTGTTTCCCTGACTAGAGCTGCTTGTTGATCCTGTGTTTTGCTTTTTATTTAACGAATTGTTCCGGCCTTTTTTAAACTTGAAATTTTGCCTCTTGCCCCGCTATTCAGTCACCGGTACCTTAGTCTGTTTCAATGCTGCCACATTTGCCTCGGCTATAATTGCTCGGTCGAGAACATCCACATACTTGAGTAATTTCAAGACATTGATTCGATCGAGTATTTCCACGTTAAGCCCACCTTCAAACTTTCTAGTCTTCTTATAGTCGGTGTCCACCATGTGTGGCGCATATCGGGCAAGTTCAGTAAACTTGGATTCATATTCAGCTACTGACATGGTACCCTATTTCAGTTGTTCAAATTCAGTCACTTTACGGTCTCTGACACACTGAGGGAAGTACTTTTCATAAAAATCTTCCTTAAACTGAGTCCAGGTCATAGCATTGTTTGTGTCACGGATAAGCATCCACCACCGTCTAGCCTCCTCTTGTAAGGTAAAGGTAGCCAGTAACACCTTATGTGCCTCTGAACAAGGGAACACTTCAAACAACTTTTTAGTTTCTAGGACCCATGTTTTGGCCTTCAATGGCTCAAGACCTCCCTGGAATGTTGGTGGCTTCATTTTGTTAAACTTCTGTGCAAAACAATCACATCATCATTGGCATTTGGTTCTGGCTGCACTGGAGGAAGTGGGGCTATTGATTTTGTTATTGTCTTAATGACTCGGTTAGTAATTCAACCATCCTTTCTAATCTGGCAATCCTCGTATCGGATGATTCAGGTTCATTGGCATTCCTTACGTTCTCCATTTCACTATATACAATACAGTAATAATAAACGTAGGAAAAATAGCTTACTTATGCACATTAGCATATATAAACATATCACGACCACACACACTTTCTTATGCTCATGCAATGCCCCAATTCTTTTCTAGGACATCCTATAGCTCATTTGGACACGTTTGTGCGGTATAACTCGTGCTCTGATACCACTTTGTCACAACCTAAACCCGCCCCTAAGGGTTTAGCATCGTAATCGGCCAGTAATCCGGGATTACCAAAGGCCTGCTTAACAGTGATGACAATAATACAGTATAAAGGGGCTGGCAGAAGCCAATTAGTAATAAAAAGATGTCCAATGAGCTGTGAAAACCTGAATGGGAAAAGACTTTCATGGATAAAACCACATTCATAGCCATATACCAAAAACACATGTACAAAGTAACATACAGGTTAGGGGCCTAATCCCCTCACCATAACTATACATTCGAGGTCTTAAACATTCTTTACATTAACAGAGACAAAAAGGGTGAATCTGAAGCACCCCAGACAACCTTGACTCATGTGGGTTCGGAACCTCGATATGAGGCGTGATGGTTGGCCTGACAAGACATGAGTCTAAGTCGGTGCCTTTAGCTCTGGTCTGGTGATTGGCCACCTACATATATATATATATATATAAACAGTGAGCTAAAGCCCAGTGAATAACAAATGTGTAAAGAGGTTAAGAATGAATGTCCTTTCAGTAATTGAAACAGTCATTTGCATCAGTAAATCAGTTATTCAATCAGTGACTCATATTTCAAGTCATATCAGTTATTTAGGAATCATAGCAGTCATACGTGGTACATCCAATAGTAGAACAGTACAGTAGGTCTCAATAGACCGAACAGTAAGTTGATGGCCATCAATACAGTAACAGTAGTTCCAAGGATAGGAACTGACAGAGATCTTTGTAACAGTAGCAGTAGCAGTAACAGTAACAGTAACAGTAACAGTAACAGTAACAGTCAGTCGCTATGGATGCCACGAGTACAGTTCGTAAAATAGGACAAACATTCATTCAGTAAACAATATCATTTCGAAAAACAGTACAATTAATCATTCAGAAAATAATTGTAATTGAACATAGCTTTACAACATTGTTACTCACAGATTACTGGGCTATAGGCAGGCTAGTCAGCGTCCTTGGGCACCAAACCTACATAGTTGCAGAACGAACACACACTAAATTACACACCCGGAATTAATAACTCAGCCCCTTGCTCGTTTTGGCATGGTTCTAAATCATTATCCTCATTATGGTGCCTTAAACATGGCCTAGGAATGCCTAGGATGGGAATGAGGATGCAAAAATGTACTTAAAAATATTTTTCAAAACTTGCTGAAAATAAGGGTCTCGCTCGAGCGTGGCTTCCTTTGCTCGAGCGGACATGCAGAATGTGCTTGGTCGCTCGAGCGTAGACTCCTTCGCTCGAGCAATCTGCAAAAATGTGAAAAGTACTGGTTGCTGAAAATCTCTGCCCGATGCTCGCTCGATGCTTGCTCGAGCGTGAGACACAGTTCTTCGCTTGAGCGCAAGTCTTGTCGCTTGAGCATGCTTCTGCACACGCAAAAACCTAAGAGTTTGCAATTTATGCTCGAGCCAGAATTCCATCGCTCGAGCAAAAGTATGAAAACAAAGCTGGTCGCTCGAGCGTGAAATCCTTCGCTCGAGCGAGGAGGCAAAATTCTGGGTTTTCCAAATTTGCTCCCAAAGTTTAAACCATGGATTTAATATGCCAAAACTTATCCTTTTGGGCCAATTTTCTGGAAAATACTTAGAAACTCATAACATAACATGTTTTGAAGATCATCTCATAAGATCAAAGCCCAAGAGTGTGCCAATTGTACACAAAATCAACTTGAAATATGAGAACATGGTGTAATTATGCCATGCATGTACTTACTTGAATTCATGACTTCCAACACATGATCACATGAGCTATTCTCCCCAAAATCATGAAGAATTCTTAGATTACAACTATAATATGAACATGCATATGTGAATTTCATGAAAACAAATCTCAAAATCCAATGATATGGACATGCATGCATGGATTGATTCTCAATCCTACTCTTTAGGCTATTTCTTGACTTTAGTCTCCAATTTTTCCATGAACCATGCATGAAGCAACTTAAATTTACAATTAAGAAGGTGAATTCCTACCTTAAGTCTTGAATTCTCAAGAGTGGTAGCTCAATTTTGCAAGTCTTCTTCCATTCTTCTAAATTTCAAGCAAGACTCTTGTTGAAATTAATTTTCTCCTACTCTCCTCTCCCTCACGATTTGTGCAAGGAAATGGAGGCTAATGGTGTCAAACATGTGTGAAATAGGAACAAAACAATGGCCTTGAGGAGTCCACTCAATTGCAAAAGTGAAATTAACTTAGGCTCAATTAGTTAGCATTATTTATTCCAATTTAATCGTTCCAAATTGAATTTCCATTAAATCTACCATAAAATTCTATAAATCTGTAGACACCCCATTTTTGACCGTCCTCAAGACTTGGTTGTGCTTGCAGGTACATCCAGCCATAAGTTCGATTGCTCGTCGGGTACTTGACTTTCGCGGCGGAACGTCACAGTTTTGAGTTTTCCAAACCCTGTATCCTTTCTGCCCCATTCTTGGACCATGTGTTGGCCCTTTCAGCATGTTCCTCTTGATGCATTGCCGGCCATGTATTTGCCCCTGCCTGCTATTGATGAAGCCTGCCGGCCATTAATGAGGCATTGCCGGCCACTACTGATGGCCGACAGAACCCTTTGTCTCAGCAGATTTCACGCTAGATCTTTTGAGCTAGCTGGTTTTCACTCATCTCTCCTCCATACACGTGAAGCCCCTTTCAAGCTTGTTTAACAAGCTTCTCATTGCTTTCTTCAATATAAGGAGAGAACCTTCCTCTCTTACAGAGGTTCAGCATTTTTAGAGAAAATATAGCTCTCTCTCTCTCTCTCTCTATATTGTATTGAATAGTGTCCCAAAGTGTGTTTTCTCTTCATTTTTGCAAAGGAACACTTAATGATACACCACCATCTTTGAGCTGAGGTTCTTGGAAGTGTTGTTTGAGCTCTGAAAGTTGGGTTTTTGCCTCAGAGTTTGCTGGTTTCGAAGTTGAACTTCAAGGGTGAGTATATTCCCTTTTTAAGCTTTTATTTGTGTATCATTTTGGCCATCCTTGCATATTGTTTTAGGCCTTTCTTTCAACTGAAAAAAGTTCTGTATTTGAGTGCTTTTGATGTTTGTTTAAGGCCTTTTTGGTGTTGAGGGCCTTCTACCCTCTTTTTTTGCCTTGTTAGGCCTTGGTTTGAACCATGTCTTAAGGCCTTTGCATTAGTCTTTGGTTGGCCTTTTAGCCACTGAAATCCAGTGGATTTTCAGTGGTAAACATGTAGTTTTGAGGCATCAAATCAGAGGGGATGACCCCCTCTCTTTTGGTTTTGTTTGCTTGAGTTATTGGCCTATTAAATGAGCATGTATCTCTATACTTTTGAGGCTTAGTTCATGCACTTTTTTGTGACTTTTAGGACCTGCCTTGACTCTATCCATGGCTGGTTTGGTCACCTTTTGCATGCTTCTTGTATGTGTAGTGTAATCCCATTTGTGGCTCATCAAAGTAGCATGTCTTTCTAGCATGTATTGGCTTCATTTCAGTAGGTTTTTGGTGATGTTTTACCATGTCATACCTCTGTTTAGGTTGGGTTTGATGGCCCCTTGCATGCTCCATACACTTGTAGTGCATTTCCATGAAATAGCCTAATGTGTGCCATGCTTTAACATGTCATTCTAGCTTGCTTTTGGCTTAACTTCAAGAATCTTTTGTCCATGTTTTAACATTCTTTAGCTCTGATTTCAGTTATTTTGGTCATGCATGCCATGCTTTGTATAGCTATAGTGCATTCTAGCTTGTTAGCTTTGTGTATTGAGTCCTCTAACATGCATTACTTGTACTATTTCAATGATTTGGCATCATTTGTAATGTGATTTCAGTCCATGTTTCATGGTCATGCACTTGCATTTGTCACTCTTTTAATGCCTTAGAGGTTTGGCTCTTTATGCCTCAAGAATGAATTTTTGTGCATGCCATCATGCTTAGGCCTTTGGGCCATCATATCAGTGCATTTTTGGTCTTGTTGTATCATGATGTAACTTTGATTTATGTTGTTCAAGTCATGCCATATTGGGTTGTAATAGGTGTAGTGTAATACCCCTTTGTAGCCTTGCATGCTTCATGCTTTTGGTTTTTTGTGCTAGCTTGTTTTGGCTTCCTTCCATGGATGTTTTAGTACCATATTGACATATTCTGGGACTGTTTTGGGTTGCCTTTGTCATATGCTTCATGCTTTGTATAGCTGTAGTGCAATTGGCCTTGCTAGTTTTGTGTTTTGATGCCTCATGCATGTTATCTTTGAGCTATTTAGATGATTCGGCATCATTTTATACTTGATTTTAGAGCATATAGGATTGTCATATTCCCACTTCATTCATGCTTTGAGTGCTTTTGAGTGTTGTGCATTGTTGCCTAGTTTGTGGCCTAGCATGTATGCCATCTTACCTAGGTCCTTGAGCCTCCATCTTAGCATGTTTTGGTCTTTGTTTAGACCTAATTAAGCTCTGTCCATGGTTGGTTCATGCATTTTTGCCATGTATTGCATGCCCCCTTTGAAGTCCTCTTTATTAGCTTTATGCTTTAAGGGCCCTTGCATGCTTTGTTTGTATTGTTTGAGTGGTTTGGCACCATTTAGTACTTTATTTCAGTGCACTTAGTGTTGTTACACTTGCACATTTGTCACTCTTTGAGCCTTCTTGAGGGTTGTGCTCTTGGGCCTTGTTGAATGGCCAATGCATTGTGCATGCATACCTTGCCTTTTGTGCCTTTGTTTTGGTGTTATGGCCACTGATTTGGGCATGGCTGAGACCTATCCATTTTGGTTTAAGTCCATTGAGCATTGTGTATGCCATGTAGTTCATTGCATTGCGTATGCCATGTTTGTTCATTGCATTTGTCTATGCCATGTTCATTTGCATTGTGTATGCTAGTTGTCATTTGCATTGTGTATGCTTATATTACATTGCATTGTGCATGCATGCCATTAGCCTTGTTAGGTTGTTCATATTGTGTTGCATGTTTGCATGCTTAAGTCATATTGCATATTTGCATGCTTGTGTTGCATTGCATTTTCGCATACTCCATGTTACATTGCATTGAGCATGCCATGTTATGTGTTGTATTGTTGTTTGGATTAAGTGTTAATCCAAGCACGAGGAACGAGGGATGTTTCATACTTCAAGTGATGAAACGTGCCTTAATTGTCGGTCGCCGACCCTCTTGATCATACATGATAGAGTTTTAGGCCTTATGTGTTTATTTGTGCATTCATTTTACATTGATTTGCACAAGTTGGATCTTTGGCCATCATGCATCGGGATGCGTGATTGATGGTCTTGGATCCGACTATGCCTCTCCCTTGATGTTTTGAGATGATATGGGGTGGCATAGTGCGTACATACCCTTGGGAGACCCTTAATTTTCTCTATTTTGTGCTCTGCTGCAGCTTGGTGTCACGGCACACCAGTGGCTGGCAGTGCCTTACAGATGGCCGGCAAACCTTCATTCTTGGCTGGCAGTACGGCCGGCAGTGGGATCGGCAGAAGCCCCTCGTGGCCGGCAGGCCACTGGTGCATTCCCCAGCACGGATTTGGTAAGATCCAGCAACTAGTTCTCAAGGACACCCTGCAGACAGAGCCTCTTGAGAGCAACCAGAGAGCTTTTCGGGGCGGAAACCGAGCATGCATCTTCTACTTCTCTGAGCAGAGCTGGAACAGCTTAGTTTAATGCTTACTTGTTAGTTAGCTTCAATTTGTAATTTAATTAGTTAATTTGTTAATTAATTAAGTGTTGTAATAATTAGTTGTAGCTAGTTATTCATTTGGTTGTGTATTAATTAATTAGCTTGTTAGTTAGTTAATTAGTTGGTTTGTATTAGTCATTCAGACCCTCCGTCGAGAGGGCGAATTTTGTAATAAGTGTGCGTGAGTGTGTGAATGTCTTCCAACCCCACGTCTTTCTCCCTTTTACTTATCTGCTTTCAGTAGTTAGTTTTAGGTCATTTTCAATTAGCATCCTTATGCTTGCATGCGTGCATCCATTCATCTATCTTGCATGCACGGCGCATCATGCTAACTGCATTGTATTTTAATTCCAAGTCGAATACATGTATCAATTGTTGCATCTCATATGCCATTTTAGAATAGCCGAGCCTATTTCTAGTTGCATCTTGCATGTGTTGCATTAGCCATTTTAACATAACTAGGATCATGCATTGATTACTAACTAGCTATTGTTTTGGCTCGGAGTACTAGGTAAGCTTTTACGCTTTAGCATCTTGCATGTGTGTTATTGATTGCCATGACAGCATGCTTACCATGAGGCTATCTGCTTATGTGATATAAACTGCCTGAATGCCTGTGGGTGAAGGTTGGATTACTTGAATTGGAACAATTCATTAAAATCCTCGATTTAGCCTACTTGCGAGTAGCAAACTTCAAACCATTTTTTCAAACAAACAAATATGCAATGCTTTGTTCCAACTTAGGCGATCTAGTCTATACTTGTATGCTGTGCGCATCACGTAGTAATTCTAGGTTAATAACCGAAATAAGAACACATGTATTTTCAAAAACGAGATAGCATGCTTAGTAGTGGCCGATCTTTGATTGGGCAAGCGGGGGTGCTCATTGCATGACCTTCCCCTCTCGTACCCAAGTTCTCGAGCCAAGGCAACTTTGGTGATGACGGACACGTGGCCTTAGGCACGAGTCAGGGTTTCCTAAATTCCCCCAAAATAAAATATTTAGGTGGCGACTCTGTATCTGACAAAGTAGTCCATGTTTGACACTTCTTTACAAAAATCAGTTTTCCAAAACGATTTTCCGGATTTGGACTCTTTGATGATTTATCAGTCTTGCATTGCACTTTGCGAGACTAGATTCAGAACCGTGACATTGAGTCCGAACTTGTAGTAGCTAGAGAGCAAACGAGATTTCGCGCCTTCGCAAGCGCGGAGCTTCGGGAGTCCTCGGGCACGTCTACAAAATCCTAATTAGCATATAACACAAATCAATTTCTGAATCAGTCGCCGATAAGGCTTTCAATTCGTAAACCGAAAACAAAACATGAACAGATCGTTCTATACCAAACAGATAGAAATGCAATTAAGATAACACACTTACATAATCAATTTGGGATTTCATCTTAATCATTTACTTGTCATGCTTAATCATGAATTAACGCTAATCATAGGTCAGGGTTGTCACAGAAAGGCGGTGGGAGAAGATTGATGTTAGATGTATCGGCACCGCAGTTGTTGAACTTTGAGAAATTTGACACAACACTCGATGTTTCGACAAATGAAAGGCCAAGAGAAGAAGGAGAAGGAGAAAATAAAAAAGGCACGCTCGAGGCTTGGTTAGAAAAAAATAAAAAGAAAACAAAAGGAAAAAAAAACAAATAAATAAAAACAATAATATAAAAAGTTGTGTATATTTGTGTTTAGTTTCCAATCTTTTTGCAGGTAAAGTTTCCTTCAAGTTAGGGGTATTTTTCTTCTGTATCTTGGTGATGTACATTTTTATTTATTTATTGTGTTTTCTTTCCCTTTCACTGTTTCGTCAATCCTTTGTGGTAGTTGCCATTGAGGACAATGTCAATTAAGTTGTGGGAAAAGGGTTTGGTTTGTGCTTATTTTTATTATTATTTGGCTTGTGTTTTTTTTTTTTAATTTTTATTTAAAAAAAACCAAATTTTATGTGCTGTTGTTTGTTTTTGTTTGTGTTCAAATTTTTTTTTGTTGCGTGTTGTGATACCAAAAAATAAAATAAAATAAAATAATAATAATAATAATAATAAAATTGGAGTTTTTGTTTGTTTGTTTGCTGTTGTATTTCTATTTTATTGTTGTTTTTTTTTAAAAAAAAAATGTTTTTCTTTGTGCGCTGTTGTGTTGTAAAATAAATAATAAATAAATAAAAATTATGTTTTGTGTTGGGCGCGTGTTGTGTTTTAAAAAACATTTTGTGATTAATTGTTAATTTTATTGCCTTAGTAATTTAATTATATCTTAGTTTATTATACTATCTTTTAATTAAAAATAATTTTTTGTCTTATCTCAGATGATCTGCACATGCACATAGCCACATAAATATTATTTGATTAATTTTTGGATTTAGACTTGAAATCTTAATGTTTAATGTGGAGACTATAACCGGCGTGAGATTTTGCGGCTATCATTCTTTTTGGAGAGTTATTTTACATTTACTCTTAATTTTTCTTTAGCAGTTTATTATGTCGTTGTTAAGTCTCATTATTCTTTCAAATTGGTTGAAAATATTGAAATCATCATTCTTATGCCATTTTGCGTAACTTATCGATCATGCTATATTTTGAGATATAATTTTTGGTCATCTCTCTTTGTTTGAGCCTTATTATTATTTATAAAAAAAAAAAAAAAAATCTTATTTCAATTATCACTTGTTAGCCCATTGAGCCTATAATAAAAATAAAAATAAAAAATAAAAACTTTTTATTCATTTAGCCATTTCCTCCAGTGTCTCAAGAATGAATTTTATCTGTTATTTGGGAGGAAGCTATCTTGTAAGCAGAACAAGGAGATTGTCAAATATATATATATATATATATATAATATTGTATTTACTTCCATGTTAAAAATAAAAAATAAAAAAAGAAAGAAAAAAAAATGAGTTAAAAGGGCGGGTTAGTAAAATAGCGTTCTACATATGCTATATTTGTTTGATTCATTTCTTAGACACATGTTTTTCACCCTACACCCAATTTTATAAATAAATCCCTTTGACCCAACATTACAACCGAAAATAAATTCCTAATTAATCGTGGAATTAGCATGATTTTCAAATGACAAATTGGCATAATTTCATTGTTTTCAGTTTCCCTATCACGAGACTATAGTCCTCATTTGGTTTTTGTTTTGGAGCTAAAAAAGCATAAAAAAAACAAAATAGACTATATAAGTCAATAACATAAAATGTAGGGATGGCAATTGGAACCCAATCCGACAAGGACCCGATCCCCCGACCCTAAATTGAGCGGTTATTCCTCGAAAAATACCCCTGATGGGCCGGGGACGGGCATACATGTTTCAGCCCCGGACTCGGACCTGGCCCTGGCCCTGGCCCGACCCCGCCCTGGTTGCCTTCCGACTAAAATTACTATTTTGCCCCTGTTTATATAGAATATATGTGTGTGTGTCGGGTTTGGATATCTGTTGGCAGAACACCCACACACAAACATCGCCTCCCTTTCTCTCTCTCATACATGACCTTCATTCCTCACCGCATCTCCTTCATCAGTTTGGTCAGCAGCGGCTCCTCCCTCACCGTCGCTCCTCACCTCAGCTCCTCCTCTCTCCTTCACTGGTGACTTCTCATTTTCTCCCTCTCACGGTATCTCCTTGTCTCTCTCTCTCTCTCTCTCATGGTATCTCCTCTTCTCTCTCTCTCTCTCTTTCTCCCTGGTTTGGTCGGCGACGGCTCCTCCCTCACCGTCGTTCCTTACTGCAGCTCCTCATCTCTCCCTCACTAGCTGCTTCTCCTCATTTCCCTCTCACGGTATCTCCTTCTCTCTCTCTCTCTCTCTCTCTCTCTCTCTCTGTTTTTTTATTTTGTTCTCTTTATGTTTTTTGATTTTGTTCTCTTTATGTTTTTTGATTTTGTTCTTCAGATCTGAAAATGATGATGAAGATGAAGATGAAGATGAAGATATGTGTTAGATTTGTTGATGAATGTGTTAGATTTGTTGATCTGTTTGTTGATGAAGATCAAGAAAATGAAAATTTGTAGTTGAAAATCTCTCTCTCTCTCTCTCTCTGATTTGTTGATTTGTTGTAAAATAATGATCTATTGTAAATGTGTTGATGAAGATCAAGAAAATGAAGATACGAATCATCTGTTGTTGATAAATATGTTAGATTTGTTGTTGATGAATTCTTGTAAATGTGTAGAGTTGAATTTTTTTATTTTTTATTTTTTGGTCGGGGAATTTTCGGGGTCGGGGAAACCCGATCCCCGTTAGGGGACGGGGACGGGGGCGGTGATAGGTTCCCCATCGAGGATTGGGGCCGGGGACGGGGGTATTTCCACCATCAAGGATCGGGGACGAGAAATGTGATCCCCGACCCGTTGCCATTCCTAACAAAATGTCACATCCAAACCATAATTATTACACTTTTTCTCTCACAAAAGTCAAAAAAAAATCCAAAAACAAAAACTAAACGAGGCTAAAAAAGTTCCAACACAAAAAAGTTGGCTACCGTAGCCAATGTCAAACGAAGCTTTATTTATTTTATTTTATTTTTCTATACAACATTTTTCATTTCTAAATGTGAATTTTTTTTTTTTTTTAATTTGTTAAACATAAGTTTTCTCTCACATACATACACTAGTTAACTGAATCATTTCAGAATGCTTCATTTGTTTAGAGTAAACTAGAGAGAATTGAGTCGAAGTATGCTTCTGATAAAACTAGAGTCTTATTCCATTTTGAGATTAAATAATATTTTTGTTGGCTATAATTTACACACATTGAGATTTGAGATAGATAAATTATTTTTATTAATTGCTAGTGTTCTAAACTCTGACAATTCTTTTGCTAATATATTAAAATTAACAATTCTCTATATAAATATTTTTTTGAAAAAAAAAATGTTTTAAAAAAAATTGTTTAAAAAAAAAGAGAGAAAATTCTTAATTTTGTTGATATATTCTTTGTAAACCTTCACGAGACTACAACTCGTCTATTAGGGATAACTTAGGGGTTCAAAGGTTAGTTGCATATACTAAATATAATCGTATTCCTTACGAAAATGTCATAGATAGATTTTATTTTATTTTATATTTAATTTGTTTTGATCAAGAATTAGCAAAATGTAAGTTGGGGGTGTGATCGGAGTCTAAATGTTACACATTTAACCCTCTAAAATACATTTTATTAGTCTATTAATTTATAATTTTATATATTTTTATATGTTTTAAATATTTTATATATTATTATATTAAAAACTACATACTAATTTACTGTGCTGCAAAACTTCACCTACTCCATCACCTTATTTCGTTTTGTTTGTTTCTCCACAGAATTGCCCATAAACAGAGGTAACAATATGAGATGAGGAAAAAGAAAGAAAAAATAGAAAAGAAAAGGAAGAAAAGAGAAACGGAGAGTGGGAAGATTTAGGGTAGGTTTGGGATCTACTAAAAAAGATAAAAAAGCCAAAAAGTTATCAAAAAAGCCAAAAAGTTACCTTATCTCTATGCATTGGGCAGCAAAACCCTGTCTGACTCTGTAGAGGGTAAAATTACGTCTTTGCCCTTCCTTTTTGTTGCTGCATCTGAGTCGAATATATCACAAATATACGCTATCAGAAAGCCCCTTTCCTTCTCCAACCTCCATTTGCAAGAACGGCAAGCCAAAAACCCTCAGTCGATTGAACAAGTCTAGTCCGTCAAAGACACACCGTCCACTGCCGGAGATCCATCACACCCTTCACCTTGCACCACCGCCACAGCCATGCCAAAGGCAGACCTCGACGCAATCACCTGGAAACTGTAACCAACCAGAAGGACCATCCCTCATCCAGATCTGCACCACCACCGACCAGATCTACACTACTTCGGCCCTGTATCCCCCAAAGAACAAGGTAACATCTCTTCCACGCCATTGATTTTGGGCATGTGAACCAATTCTGTACATTTCCCCATTTTCAGCGATTTGGTAGGTGCAAAGAAAATCTTAGATTTTTCCTGAACCAATTCTGTACATTTCCCCATTCAGAACCGCTATGTAGCTCGAAAATGAGCCCACCGAATCGCCCGAATTAATAACTCTCTCCACTCTCACACTTTCACTTTCCAACCTTTTCTTTTCTTTACCTTCTTCATCACTCTCTCATCTCTCCTCTGTTCCTCCACTTTCCTTTGTCTTTAATGGCTGCCCCCTAACCTAACCGCTCTATCATACTATATGTGTGGGTCGATGTTTTAGCCTTCTGGGTCTCTCTCTTTTTGGTCGGTGAAGATTACCCACAAAGCCCTTCAAAAAATTTGTAGATTTTTTCTTCTGGGTGTGTGATGATTTTGGGTATTTAAAGTTCTGTAAAGCTTTTTTTTTTTTTCTCAGATACCCATTGAGAAAATATTTTCTATTTTGACATTTTTTTTCTTTTTTTTTTCTCCTAGTTATGTGATGATATGCTTGTAATGTTCACAATTTTCGGTTTGGATATTTCACAAAGCTTGAGTTTGTTGGGTCTTTAAATTCTCACTTGATGTGTCAACCATTTGGGTCTGTTTCTTTTTTGCTTGTTGAAAACATCTAGAAAACAAAATGGAGATTAGTGTTTCAAAACAATTGGGGCAAATTGGGGCATCATCACTGTGTATTTGTTGATTCAATAGAAGGTTTAAGGTTGAAGATTTGACATTTGAAGGAAATTTCTTGAGTCAGTAATGGTCACTTGTTTCCGGCATCGTTAGCGTATGAGAGGAGTTGGCTCCAGTATGAGAGGGTATGACATTAATAGGACGATAGGTAGTTTTTAAGTAAAAGGAAATGGATGGCAATTTAAACTACGAACAGACAAATATATCATTGCTAATTTTTTAAACTAAAAGGAAATGGATGGCAATTTCATAAATAAATATTGTTATTTACCATTTTCATGTTGTCACAATGTTGCTTTTTGACATATGCCACAATTACTGTTGCATTGTAGTACCAAAATGGAGCACTCACAATCGCAGTCGACACCTTCGAAACATTTGCGTAAGCGTGGTGGTAAACAATCTCAACAGCAGTCCACAAATGTGCACAAAGCAAATTGGGACTCTAACACGGTGCACATGTTCTTGCAACTTGTTATCAAAGAGTTGGACTCAAGTTTCAAGGGCAGCTTCCATACAATGATAATGCACGGATACAGGGCTGTCGCCAAGGCCTTCGAGGAGCGTACACATAAGGTCCATGATGTGAAGCAACTGCAAAACAAGTACGCATTACTGGAAAAGGATTGGCAGTCGTGGTCACGCCTGATGGACAACAGGCATGGGCCAACCGGCATAAGTTACAATGAAGCAACTGGTTTGATACAAGCATTCGACGACTGGTGGGCCCATTATGAAAAGGTAACAATTCCATATTCTTCTTTCTAACATCCAACGTGATAGTCATGCATATGTTACAATATATATTTTTTAAAATTCTTCATTAATATTTTAATGTGACCAAAAACAAGAACTAAACCTGGTTAGACACCTACTTTTCACCCCAACAATCGTTGTTATACTTGCCAAGTTGCCAAGTTGCCAAGTTGTCCGAAATGAAATGTAAATAAAGATTTCATGATGATTGATGGAGAACTTTAATAAAACATTGTAATTTTTATTTTTTAAACATTTTTATTTGTCCTCATAATTTTGTTTAGGAAAAATATTTTTTAAAAAAATTGAGTTGTAATTTTTTTTTTCCTGCTTGGTATAAAAGCATATAATCGATGTAGACGTGAAATGAATTCAAATGAGCATTTCGTCTATATTTCTTCTAAAGTGACACGTGTCAATCAAAGAAGAGTCAACACTTTGTACTGTGATTTCCTATGTTTGAGAAAAGGTTGAAGCGAAGGTACATGGGAGAGAAACTAGTTTCAAGTTCAATGATCAACTTCATAAAGAAAAATTATATCGATCCCGAAATTATTATTATTATTTTTTTCAGCAGTGCTATATCTACCAAATTTTTACTCTATAAACTTTTTAAATGACTTGGCAAGAATGACTATAAAGTTTTAAAGGAAGAGAAGAGTGTAGGAATATGAATCATTAATTTAACTTTTTCTTGTCACGTCATTCGAGAGGTTTATGGAAGAAAATTATGTAGATGAAGTATTTTTCTTTTTCTTTTTCTTTTTCTTATCATCAAAATTTTTTGTTTTAATTAAAATGTTTATATTTAAAATGTAAATGTAAACAGTGCTTGCGTTTATAAATACAGACATTTATATGTGGTTTCTTGAATTTTCTTTAATTTTGTGCTTTTTATGGACAATTTTTTTATTTGAAAATGAAGGCTTTTTGGATTTTTGGGTGTTTTGTTAATTTATACCTTTGATGTTTTGCTTTGTTGATTTGAAAAATGTGGGCAAATAAATGAAGATTAAATCCAGAATCTTTGCTTTAGGAATTGAACATTTGAATTTGAATGTGTATGAGTATGTCTAATAGTCCTCTTTGGTTGAGTTAGGTGGGAATTCATGGACTAATAAGCTAAACAAAAGAAGGGATACTATGTAGAAGAATTGTTCTGGGTTTTGTGTTATGAGTTTTCTACATGCTTGCATTTTGCTCATCCAGTGGGTTTTTGCAGGATCAGATTTATAATGTAGAAAATTCCAGATGTGAATTCATTCGATTCCTAATGGGGTTGTCTTGCATTTGAGGTCTTCTTGTATGTTTTTCGATCAAAGCTTATAGTCATCTATTTACATAAACACGTACTTGTGTGATGTATTTATCTCTGCTTTGCTTCCTTATTTGATTTTTGTTTATGAAGATTGAAGGTTCGAATCAGGAAATGTGTGTAGATCAACTCATCAAATGACATTCATTTTTCTTTTATCAATGGGATCTTTTTTGGCCATTTTATCCATTTTTCTGTTATTGATATAGACCTGAAATCTGTTGTTATTTAGTATTTAAATTCTATTGCACGTCCTTTGTTTTACCAAGGCACTGTTTTGATGATAGAAAATTTTGGTAATTGTAGACTAGTGGTTCATACTATTCACTCTATTTGGTTCCTCTTTTTTAGATAATTTTTTAAAAATTGTAGGGTTTTTGTTTGGTTAGTCAGAAAATCTGAAAAAGCTTTCAAAATCTCTCTTTGGTTCATCTTTTATATTTTGATATAAACATGCATCATGGCTGTTGTGTTTCTCCTCCTTTCTTGTTTTAAGTTATGTTTACGTGTTTTGGTTTTTCCCAGATTGACAAGAATGCACTGAAGTTCAAAACGAAACCGTTGGAGCATATGGACCTAATGTGAAGGGTGTACGAAGGTGCAACGGCAACCGGGAAATTTGCATGGACACCAGGGGCAGCGTTCGAACCTGTCGCCACCGAGGACAATCCTTTGCTGGTAGACGAAGAAGACTGTGAGGACAGCAGCGGTTTGCTCCCTTTCTAGCCATCCGCGCAGCATGAACACACTGTCCACCACACTTGTGCGCAAGAGGAGGACACCCCAGTTACTATACATGCTACGTCATCATCGGCAATTCACGCTGATGACACACCTACGAGTGGCGGGAGCAAACGCAAATTCAGTCGCACAACACATCCACAGCGAAAAAGGGGGCAAAGTGAGGGAGCATCGCTCTTGGCGAGTAGCATGAAAAACCTTGCGTCTTCAGTTAAATTACAACAACGAGAAGTCCGCGTGCATCATGAGTATGGAGATTCGGCCTCGGACTGCATTCGCAAGTGTATGGCATGGTTGTACTCCCTACAAGGCTTGGACCCGCAACACCCACTAATCCCTTATGGTTTGACGCTAATGGACAATCCGGCAAATCAAGCAATATTGTTGCAGATTCCAACGGACGCGGCAGTCATTACTTGGCTGCAAATGAAGAAGTCCCATAATATGGGTGGCCCATTGTAGACGCGCCCGCATGGGCCTCAATGCTACAGTTCGGACTCGATTTGTGTCGGTTCTTAATATGATCTCGCAAAGTGCAATGCGAGATTGATAAATCACCAAAGAGTCCAAATCCACAAAGAGTCTAAATCCGGCAAATCATTTTGGAAAACAGATTTTTTTTGAAAGAAGTGCCAAACATGGACTGCTTTGCCAGATACAGAGTCGCCACCTAAATATTTTTTATGGGGGAATTTAGGAAACCCTGACTCGTTTGCCTAAGGCCACGTGTCCGTCATCACTAAAGTTTCCTCGGCTCAGGAACTTGGGTACGATTGGGGAATGTCAGCTATGAGCACCCCCTCTCGCCCGATCCGAAGATCGGCCTCTACTAACCATGATATCTAGTTTTGAAAACATTATGCGTTCTTATTCTGATTAATTAGTTAACCTTACTATGTGATGCGCACAACACAAAAGTACAGACTAGATCGCCTAATTTGTAACAAAGCATTGCATATCCACCCGTTTGGAAAATGGTTTGAAATTTGCTACTCGCGAGTAGGCTAAAACATGGATTTCAACGAGTTGTTCCAACTCAAGCAATCCAACCTCCACCCACAGGCATTCGGGCAGTTATATCACATAAGCACATAGCCTCATGGTAAGCATGCTTTCATGTTAACATTCACACTTATTGATGGGTCGTTGAACACACCAAAAATAATCACTAAACTATACCAAATTCTATTAGAATAATGGTAAGTCCAGGTATCGATCCACAGGGACTATTGTGAAATTTAATTAATTCAATCGCAAAATTCCTAAATTAATTTTGATTAAAAAGATAAGATTGATTCTATACCTAAATAACAATTAAATAAAATTGAAGAATTATATTGACAATTAAAATCTAGGGTTTGAGATATTAATTTTCGGGAAAAATCCTAGGGTAGAGAATTCACCACTAACCACATGAATGAGACTTAACATCAACCATCAATCGCAATTCGGTTTGAATTATCCAATATTTCACAACTACAAGTTTGAAATATTGATCAAGAGGGTTTGTTACATTCAATGTACAAGCACGAATCATCCCGAGTAGTACGAGTCGTTTGCTCTAAATTATGTTAGCAAAACGATCCGTCTCTCATAGCATGACTCGTCTCATACTTTGAATACTAACACAAAGAATACTAATGTATGGAAAACATTAAACAATCACAGAGAGTAAAATGCTCGAAGAGAAAAACGAAACAATTATTTAAAAACTTCTTAAATATCCATACATTCATTCAAACCAATGTACAATGAAAGCTCATGAAAAATCCATTACATGGCTAGGGTTTCATCAAAACCCTAGAAAAAAGAAGATTAGCCACTCATGGAGGAGTGGGAGGAGGTAGATGGAGAAGAAGCCACCATCGAAGACATCTTGAAGCTTTTGCTTTCCTTCTCCTTTCCAAACCCTAGCCTCCTTCCTTAGGTTAAAACAGTTTCAGAACCCTAGAAAAGCCTTTCTCTTTTCTTTTTATACTTCTACTTATTTCCAAACAAGTTTAAAACATCAGTTTGACTTTTCCAGAAAAAGTCAACTCTGTCCAAATTTGGTCTTTTTGCCCATTTTATGCTCCGACGATGTACAACCTGATTGACATTTAACACACATAAATTATACGGTTTGACCAGCAAGTGAAGTTAAGAGATTCTAATTAACGGCCTCAATGATGTACATTTCGGCCTTAATCACATCCCCCAACTTACTACTTGCTAGTCCTCAAGCAAGTAAAATAAAATTAAACAAAATTTATCTATTTCCTCTTTCGTGGGAAAAACGGTTGCATTTAGCATATGCAACAAGCCTTTAAACCACAAGGTTACCCCAAGTGGACGAGTAAAGTCTCGTGAGGGTTTCCAGAAATGATACCCACAAACATTAACATATTCATATATACTCAACAACAAATGACCACACTACTCCACTTAACAATCAACTTATGTGCCACTACAGTGTGATATTGAGATATCATGAGTCATTAAAGACATAGTGGACAAGCATGAAGGAACCTATTGAGTCAAAACCACAATTCAGTTAATACAAAAGTAAAGTTCCGTATACTTGTACATGCTAGTAGACAAGTCATGAGTACCTTCAGTGTAAAGTGCAATCTCCATATTAGTTAACTATCCACTATAATAGCCCAGTGTAACTCATAATAACACCCAACATATACAGAAAAACTAACCTGTTGCAGCCAAGATTCTCAAAGACCTTTTTTTTTTTTTTTTTTTTTTTGTCCGGATCCATTAAGCTTTCTAATCAACCCATGTAGCAAGTATTGGGCCAATGACTCCCAAACCAGACGGTTTTAGGGCACTAGGTGTAAAGACACCCCTACGGGCTTAATAACTCGAGTTGAAAAGGCTACGAATCCGAACAAGTCACTCTTCTTATTTTTCCTTAACTGTGCAATGTCCAAGTCCCTTAAGCTTTCTAATCAACCCATGTAGCAAGTTTTGGGCCAATGACTCCCAAACCAGACGGTTTTAGGGCATTAGGTGTAAAAACACCCCTACGGGCTTAATAACTCGAGTTAAAAAGGCTACGAACCCAAACAAGTCAAGTGTTTTTTTTTTATTTTTTTTTATTTTTTAAGAATCTTGACTCCTCATTTATTTTTTCTGCAATTCTAGCTATTATCAATGATGTACACCAGGGATTATAATAAAAAGATCACCGCTATGATAGTGTGTTCATGTGAATTAAGACATACTCATGACAAGTGTACTAAAATCACAAACACAGACAACTCTCCTCGTGCAAACATCACATGCAAGTATCTACCCAATAAATCCTTTTCATACAAGTCTACTATGCTCTCCAATTAACATATGCAAATATCATCACCCCACTAGCAAAAAGTCACATCAAGTGAAGTAATGCAATCAAGTGAAACAGGTATAAATATGAATTATGAGCCAGATAGAAATGCACAAAAGAAAATACAACCCTCATCCCCCAATTTGAACATGACATTGTCCTCAATGGAAAAGTAAAGAGAAATGAGAGAATATTACCTGAATTGTAGGTGCACATCCAAGTAGGCAGAGAGTAACATATACACACTTCAGTGCTTTTTTTTTTTTTTTTTTTTCAAAGAGAAAAAAACGAAAATAATTAAATAAATGAAGAAAAATGACCTTAAATTAAATTAGCTAAACTATAAAATAAACTAAACTAAACTAAAATAACTAAACTAGAAAGGAGCCTAAAGTATAGAATAAAATAATTTAAACTAAACATTTTTTTTTTCATTTTTTTTTTTGAAATTAATAGAAGAGAAGAAAAAAAATAAATAAATAAAAAAATAAAAATAACATCACTAACTAAACAAATAAAATTAAAAATAAAAATAAAAATAAAACAAACCACAAACTAATGAAATGAATGAGAATCAATAACGGAAAAAAAAAAAAAAAAAAACTAACCTGCTTATATTAGAATTATGGTTAGCACAATGATTTCTGAGGTTTTTTTTTTTTTTTTTTGAAAATAGAAAATAGAAAATTAAAAATAAAATAAATAAATAAAGAAAATTCGAATTTTTTTTAATATATAAATAAAATAAATCTATATTTATTTATTTATTTTTAAAATTTATTTATGTATTTATTTAAAATTTATTTACTTAAATAAATTAAAAATGAAAATAAAATAATAATAATAATAATAATAATAATAATAATAATAATAATAGTAAAACAAATGCACCAAACTCACGCACACAACTCACGCAACTCACGCACATGCGGCGATACACCCTCGCGCAATTTCTTTTTTTTTTTTTTTTTTTTTGATTTCGGCGTACCGCACGTGCGGGGCCCAAGCCGCACGTGCGGCTTTGGTCCACGCCCCTCCGCCCGCACCTGCTTTTAAAGCAGGGGGCAAGCCTTGATTCAATTAATTTTTTTTTTTATTTTATTTTATTTATTTACAATTGACATGTATAGCAACAAATTTTTTTTTTTTTTTAAATGAACAAGTATAACTTTTTTTTTTTTTTTTTAACACATAAAATAAACATGAAAGCATGTTTTTTTTTTTATTTATTTATTTTTATTTTTTACTAACTCTCAACACCTAACAAAAGGCACCAGAGTTATGGCATAAAGTTGCCACTTCAGAATCTCCCAGGTAATAAAACCCAGCGTAGTTTATAGCCTTCGGGCTAGTACAACCCAAATATACTAAACCATTTCTACCTTCAATTGACATCCGAAATAAATAAAGCACATAAGAACATAACAGAATGCCCACTAAAGGTATAATCTTCACGCGAAAACCACGGGTACTACTTTTCTCCCTAACATGTGTTTGTAACTTTCCCTATTCTCCAACAGGGTGACAGACTAGGTTGATTCGGTATCCAGAATAGAGGCGCATTAAGCTACCTCAACCTATGGGGCTACCATACAGAGTTCAAGCCGAGGTAGTTTTGAAGCAATCTCCACACCCCTGGGTATTTAAACCAGACTCTAGTCTCGGAAATCCCACACCTTTGTGTTCTAGGCTTTGCCATTCGAACTCTAGTTTCCACCGTCTCAGTTGGTCTCCTAGGAACTCACTACAAACACGGTTAGGTGGCTATACCAGACCGTCAGATGCCGTTCGGGCACGGCAAACACCAAAGGAATTACACCTTTAGAGGATTTAAAGTCTCCTAGACGCTAATAAAATATGACGAGAACAAAGAAAAACAAAATAGCATAGAAGGAAAAGAAGAAAAAAAATAATAAAATAAAAAAATAAAATAAAATAAGGAATCAATCTATCAAGCATAATAAAATGGGTCCATCAAACCCCTGGGTAAAGGAAAATGATCCTTCCTAGTTGAGGAATTTAGTCTCCTATAATCAATGCACACTCGCCACCCAGTAGTGGTTCGTGTGGGGACTAACTCTCCTCTCTCATTCTCAACAACGGTGATGCCCGATTTCTTGGGCACCACTTGTGTGGGACTCACCCACTTGCTATCTGAGATGGGGTATATAATACCCGCATCCAACAATTTTAATACATGCTCTAAAGGGTCCTCTACAAGAATGGAGGGCAAAGCCTCCTCCACAATCTCATTCACAACATCCACTAATAAGCACTCCTCTCTCTCATGAGGTTGTTGGGATGCTTGGAAAATATTAAGTTTCACTTGCATGTTGCCAAATGAAACTTCCATAACCCCGGTCCGACAATTGATGCATGCATTGGCCGTAGCCAAGAAAGGTCGACCTAAGATTACCGGGATTTGTTTCTTAGAACTGGCTACCGGTTCCATATCTAACACCAAAAAGTCAACAGGGAAGTAGAACCTATCAACCTTAACTAGTACATCCTCAATCATGCCACGTGGCACTCTGAGGGACCGGTCAGCCAATTGAAGAGTGACAGTAGTGGGCTTCAACTCGCCAAGCCCAAATTCCTCGTACACAGAGTACGGCAACAAATTGACACTAGCCCCTAAATCCAATAAGGCCCTATCAATGAAATGGTCCCCTATAATGCATGCAATGGTTGGGGCTCCTGGGTCCTTAAGCTTAGGAGGTGTGTCATTCAACAAGATGGAGCTTACTTGCTCCGTGAGTAGGACCTTTTGGGACACATGTGTCCTAGATTTACGCTTTTGCGTACAAAGGTCCTTCAGAAATTTGGCATATGATGGTACTTGCTTAATCGCCTCCAACAGGGGAGGTTGATTTTTACCTGTTTAAATACATCCATCATTGCCTCCATAGATGCCGCCTTCTTATTAAAAGGGGACGGTGTATCAAGGCACTGGGGAAAGGGTGCCTTAGGCACATATGGTGCCTTGGGCTCAAATGAAGTACTAGGGACTAAGTCATCCCTCTTAAGTGTTTCCCCCTCACCCTTGCTCTCACTGGGTGAACCACCGTGGTCACCCCTCCTAACTCTAGTTGCATCAGACGCAACTGACTGAGGCTCTAATTGCCTACCACTTCTCAAAGCAACCACCGCCTGCACTTGCTCATGTTGCTTTCCATTCCCACTCGAACTCTCTGCCCCGTATTGTCCCTTAGGGTTGGCCACAGTTTGACTTGGTAATTTTCCCTCCTCTCTCCGATTCATGTTGTTAGCTATTTGACCCAATTGGGTCTCTATCTTGGCAATAGAGTGAGTGTGGGAGTGAACTATCGGTGCTAACCCCTTAAGTTCTGAGAGAACTTCCAACACCTGAGTCTCAAAGGCAGAGTTGCCCTGAGGAACAGGCGGGGGTTGTGGTTGCCGGTACGGTTGTGGGGGTCGATAAGGTTGCGGTGGTTGGTAGGATGATTGGTTGGCAAAATTATTGAAATTCTGCCTTGGTGGTGGAGGATTGTAAGAAGTGCCTTGTGAAGGGGGTCTCCATGAGAAATTAGGGTGATTTCTCCATCCCGGATTATATGTGTTGGAGTATGGGTCATTACCCGGGTTGGAGAATCCTTGAGCCACATTCACATGCTCTTGGACTAACTCCGGAAATTGTGATGCCGAAGGGCACTCACTCAAGTCATGAGCAGGGCTCGCACATATAACACATGCCTCACGGAATTGAGGCTGATCTTGCTGGGTAGGGGCATGTCCCGTAGCTAATAAGTGGTCTATCTTGCGGGATAGTGCCTCTACTTGTTGGGCTAACTCTAAGTTTTGCCCGACCTCATAAATGCCCCCTCTTCTCGGGGCTCCAACTACTGGTTGCCGGACTTGCCGGGCTGCGGAGGCATGGTGAAGGGAATTATCACTTAAGTTCTCAAACAATTGCCATGCCTCGGCATCATTTTTAGACATAAATGTCCCACCACAAGACGAATCCACCATTTGGCGGTGCGGCTCAGTTAAGCCATAATAAAATGTTTGAACAAGTTGCCAATCAGGCACTTGGTGGTGGGGACACTGTTGGAGAAGGTCTCTAAGTCTTTCCCAAGTCTCATGGAATTGCTCGCCATCCATTTGAGCAAAGTTTGTGATGGCTCGCCTAAGTTGGTTGGTTTTACCTATGGAAAGTACTTCTCCAAGAACCGTTGCTGTAATTGGTCCCAACTTGTGATTGAATTAGCAGGTAAAGAATTTAGCCAGTGTTTGGCTTTATCCTTTAACGAGAATGGAAACAATCGCAACATTAAGGCCTCATTTGTGAAATTCTGGATCCTCACTGTCGAGCAAATTTCCAGAAATTCATTCAAATGCTTATAAGGGTCATCATGAGTTAGTCCATGGAATGATGGGAGCATTTGTATGGTGCTGGACTTAATCTCATAATGAGCAGCAGTGGTGTTGGGCAATTGGATGCATGATGGTGATGTATATGCAGTGGGTGTAAAATAATCCTTAAGTGTCCGGTTGGGCACATTCGGGACATTAGGATCTGCCATCTCTAATGGCTCACTGTATGAATATGAATACTCAAGCCTAGGAACACGGGCAGAAGCCCTAAGTCTCCTAAGGGTCCTTTCTAGTTCAAGTCCAAACACCACAATTCAGGGCGACAAGAACGACGCCCGTGCATACACTACCCACAGACACACAATAAGTTCGACTCTGTGCACTAAGTATGAAAGCAAAATACCAAAGGAAGAAATACTCACAGCGGTTTAACGAAAATGCTTTACTCGTCTTGCGGATGCTTGACGTGTAGACGTTGTCTCCAACCCCCAGTTGAGCTTTGACTTTCGTTTTAGCACTTTGGTGCTTTGTTTGTGAGTGTTTGCTTCTGTTTACTCACTTTAGTGCTGCGGTTTTATTTTTTTTTTTATAGCTCGGCTGCGCTCCGCTTGCACTTCAATGATAGCTCCAAATTCAAACACTCTGCATACTTAGCAACACCAAAAGCATAAAATCCTAAACTAAAAATTAAAATAAGAATATAACTTTAAATTAACTAATTTCGCCAGAAGTTCCCCGGCAACGGCGCCAAAATTTGATGGGCCGTTGAACACACCAAAAATAATCACTAAACTATACCAAATTCTATTAGAATAATGGTAAGTCCAGGTATCGATCCACAGGGACTATTGTGAAATTTAATTAATTCAATCGCAAAATTCCTAAATTAATTTTGATTAAAAAGATAAGATTGATTCTATACCTAAATAACAATTAAATAAAATTGAAGAATTATATTGACAATTAAATCTAGGGTTTGAGATATTAATTTTCGGGAAAAATCCTAGGGTAGAGAATTCACCACTAACCACATGAATGAGACTTAACATCAACCATCAATCGCAATTCGGTTTGAATTATCCAATATTTCACAACTACAAGTTTGAAATATTGATCAAGAGGGTTTGTTACATTCAATGTACAAGCACGAATCATCCCGAGTAGTACGAGTCGTTTGCTCTAAATTATGTTAGCAAAACGATCCGTCTCTCATAGCATGACTCGTCTCATACTTTGAATACTAACACAAAGAATACTAATGTATGGAAAACATTAAACAATCACAGAGAGTAAAATGCTCGAAGAGAAGAACGAAACAATTATTTAAAAACTTCTTAAATATCCATACATTCATTCAAACCAATGTACAATGAAAGCTCATGAAAAATCCATTACATGGCTAGGGTTTCATCAAAACCCTAGAAAAAAGAAGATTAGCCACTCATGGAGGAGTGGGAGGAGGTAGATGGAGAAGAAGCCACCATCGAAGACATCTTGAAGCTTTTGCTTTCCTTCTCCTTTCCAAACCCTAGCCTCCTTCCTTAGGTTAAAACAGTTTCAGAACCCTAGAAAAGCCTTTCTCTTTTCTTTTTATACTTCTACTTATTTCCAAACAAGTTTAAAACATCAGTTTGACTTTTCCAGAAAAAGTCAACTCTGTCCAAATTTGGTCTTTTTGCCCATTTTATGCTCCGACGATGTACAACCTGATTGACATTTAACACACATAAATTATACGGTTTGACCAGCAAGTGAAGTTAAGAGATTCTAATTAACGGCCTCAATGATGTACATTTCGGCCTTAATCACTTATGCAAGATGCTAAAGCATAAAAAGCTTACCGAGTACTCCGAGCCAAAACAAAGAACTTGTTAGCAATCAATGTATGATCCAAGTCCGTGTTAAGTGGCTAATGCATCGCATACAGAATATAACTAGAATAGGCTCGGCTAATCCTAGTATGGCATGTGGAATGCAACAAATAGCACGTATTCAAGTTAGATTTGAAATACTATGCAGTTAGCATGATGCGCCGAGCCCGGTGCATGCAAGACAAATGAATGGATGCACGCATGCATAGCATAAGGTATGCTAAATTAAATATGACCTAATACTAACCATCAAAAGCAGGTAAGTAAAAGGGAGAAAGAAGTGGGGGTTGGAAGATATGCACACACGCAGCCACACTTATTACAAATTCACCCTCACTCGGAGGGACCAAAATAATAATACAATTTAATTAACTAACAAGCTAATTAAATAATTACAGACCAATTAACTAGTTAAGCAAATTAACTAAGCTAATAAAGCGGTAAAACAGCCTCGGGAAGAGGGCCCAATGCACGCGTGCTCGACTCCGCTCGGAAATCCAACGCCATGCACAAGCTGCCTCTATTTACCCTGCTCTACTCCTTTGAAAATGGCACAATTCCCAAAGAACACTCTTTGAACACTGTGGAACACCACCGGCCAAGGGGGAACACCACCGGCCAAAGGTAAGTGGCCATCGACCACAAATTAAGCCATCGGCTATAAATGGATGGCCGGTCGGCACTGAATGAGGTCGGTCGGCCATCTATGCCTGCAGAAACCTGTTTTGATAGCAGCAGAGGGCAAAACATGGCATGGCAATGCATTTCAAGCAATGTTTGCACCAACCACACTCCTTATCATATTTATGATTCAAAGGGGGATGGTACTTGATTCTCGGACCAGCAATCGCGCATTTCAGTGCGTGATGGCCCAAGAAACCAAGTTGTGCATTTTAATTTCAAATGAAATGCAAACCAATTAAACACATAAGGCCTAACCTCTATCACTTGATTAAGAGGCATGGCATGCATGCCAAATGCAACCTAACATACAAGCCTAGCATGCCATATGAACATGCAAACAAGCAATGATGCTACCAAGGCAACTAGCATATTACAAGATGCAAGGACAAGCATGCAAACAAGTGCATGACTTCATTCAATCATATGACAACATGTGAAGCATGACACATGCAAGTATGCAAGGCAACTTAACATAAGATGCATGCCAAATGTAATGCCACTTAAACATGCAACAACACATGATAAACCAAGTATGCAATCAACACACAAGGTGAGCATGCCACAACATGAGGTGGATGGTCTTATACCAATTTGGGCAGCTCTCAAATAAGCCCAAAACAGTGGCCAACATGCTCAAGAATTAAGGCTAATGTGCATACAAACATGCATGCATACAAGGTCCAACACTAAGGCACCAAAGAGCAACTTTTAAGCACACTTAAAAGAGGACAAACATGGACTAATGGCATGCATATTAAGCTCTAAAAATCATGCTATAAGAGGTTCCAAACCAACTAAGCAAAGCAAGCATATCATGCAATCAAGCCTAAAGCCTAAGGCTCACCAAAGAGGCATTGAACAACACTTAGCAAGACCAAACATGGCATGATTTAAACAACTAAAATCAGAGTTTTAGCATGTCAAAATGAACCTCAAAACCCACTTAGATGGCATCTAAATGACTTACACATGGAAGCATACACAAATGTCCAAACATGGAGCATAGGACAACACCCTTTCAAAGCATTAAGGGAACATCAAATGCAAGCATACAAGCATACCATGGGGACTGAAATGGCATGGCAAGTGGTTCCAAACCACTGAAACAAGGCAAGGATGGCATGCTAGAAGGGTCAATGCTCAAGGCATACAAGAGAGGTTGCATGGTAGCTATACAAAGCAAGCCATGGATGGCCCAAATAGCCAAAAATAGACCTTTAGCATGCTAAAACAAGCATAAAAGCTTCACAAAGCTAAGCCAAAAACATGCTAGACACAAGGCTCAAAGCACAAAGCAAAGCATGTTAAGGCAATTCAAGGCATTACAAGACAAGTATGCAAGGCAAGCATGGTGTGTCTAAACCAACTTAAAACAGAGGTAAAACATGACAAAATACTACCAAATACCTACTGAAACATGGCCAACATGAACTCAAAAATGGTGCTCACACATGAGGCTTAAAATGGCAAGTTTGAAGACAACAAGGAGAGGGGGGTGGCCCTCTCCTTCTTAGGACCTTAAGGCACCATCCTCACCACTGAAATCCCTCAAGATTTCAGTGGTGAGGAGGCCCAAACAAAGTGGTCCCGGAGCTCACCAAAATAGCACAAAATGGGGGCCAAACAATGCCTAAGAGGGGCCAAACAACCCCAAACACCAAAACAACCTTAAACAACTATTTTAAGCAAGTAAAAACAAGACTTTTATATGTTATACACTAAGCTCAAAAACAGATGCAAGGTAGGAAAAAAGACTATGCAAAAATGGGGTATTTAAAGGTAAAGTTCTTACCCTTGAAGACCTCCTTCAAGAACAATACTCCAGCAGCCTCTCCAAGCTTAGATCAACTCAAGAAGTCCAAGAACAACCCTCTAATGCCTCAGCAACTAAGGGAAGGTGTAATGACACTACTACAAAAACAGATAAAGATCACACTTTTCTGGTGTGATGTATGTTATTTAATCACACTTTTTAAGTTTTATTAAAGTGTGATCTTTGGGAGTGTGATTAAAAGTGGTCATTTTTAATCACACTTTTTAAGTGTGATTAAAAATATTTTGATCACATCTTTTAAGTGTGATTAAAAGAATTTAGATCACACTTTTTAAGTGTGATTAAAAATATTTTGATCACATCTTTTAAGTGTGATTAAAAGTATTTAGATCACACCTTTTAAGTGTGATCTTTGGAAGTGTGATTAAAAAGAGTCATTTTTAATCACACTTTTTAAGTGTGATTAATAACATTTAGATCACACCTTTTAAGTGTGATTAAAAATATTTACATCACATCTTTTAAGTGTGATTAATAACATTCACTACTAAAAAAAATACTTTTTGTGACCGTCACATGCCGTTGCAAATAATAAAAATACAGTCGCAAAACACTTTTTGCGACAGCTATTTTGCCGTCGCAAAAAAAAAATAAAAAAATAAAAAACACTTTTAGCGACCATTGTTTTACTGTCGCAAATAATTATTTATTAAAAAAAATCATATATGAGTTTGCTACAACAAAAAAATCAATTACAAGCACCAACCAATTTTTTGTAAATGAAAAATAACAAAATTAACAAATTAATTAAATTTATAATAGACATTATCCATTAACCATCTTTAAATACACTGTACTAAAAAATTCAAGTCTTCAAAAAAAGAAGAAGAAGAGCAACATAATCTTTAGCTCCCAACATCAACCGCTCGATCGTATCAACTATTCCCTCAACAAAATCTGCAAAAACATATATCAAACTTGACTTGAAAATTTAATGCACTTAAATGTGTTAGTTTAGCTTAAAATAATCAAAATAAAACTATGTCAGTGACCTATCTCTATGGCAGATCAGTAATTTGCAACAAGAGTTTCAATTACCTTAAGAGCAACTTCAAGCTTAACTATGGGATCACTTAATTATGGCGTTCGGAATTATATAACAATATTGTGGCGAGAGATTTCCCTAAGAACTCCACCATCACCACCTTCTACAACCAAAACCTGCATCAAGTAATTCAATTAAATTTAGCATAAATACCTGACAAACAGAATAATATATATATCATTCTAATCGGCCCATTTATATCTTATGAGCAAGTCTACAAAATTATGACACCTACATGCAAAGCTAAATCATGAGACAGAAACAGCCATTCTCTAAAACTTCACCCATTTCTTTCTTTTTAATTTTTTACTTTTCACTTTTTTTTTTTACCAACCCTTCACAATTAATAGTTGTTTCTCATTAATTATCAGACAGGTTTGTGAAACATACCCAATGAACTGAGAAATTGAAACCCATGATCTTCCCACGCATCCTGCTGCTACTAAGCCTCGGTATAATAATACCAGTTACTGGGCCAGATCCAATGGCAAAGGTAAATATGTACCTAAAAGCATGTAAAAGATAGAATCCAATAATATAGCACATCTATAGATTTGCTGCTATGAGTAAGCTGAGAATTCTACAATTAAATTCAATTGATTTAATAATTTATATCTTAAAAACACTTTTAAATGCCACACGGTGAAGAAAACATACACGATAGTTCCCAATATTGATCAGTTGTGACCAAGCTCTTCATCTATTGGAGAGCTGATAGCATAGAATACTAGAAACATCGATATTGCCTGCAAAAAGACAGATTTTGTGGGTTAGTCCATGGGCTATGTAATCAAGAATAAACATTTAGATAGCAAAATATATCTGAAAGAGAACATATTGTCCCACTCCAACCAACTGCCTCCCTTAAACAAATCCATTTTCATATTTTATGAGTGTACACAAGACGAAATGTTCCAATATTTCCTCTCAAACACCCTTTCCGAGCTATGAAACATGGATACAAAATATGATACAAGAATACGGCAATACAACAAAATCTTAAAAAATAGGATATGGATATGAATAGGATGTATTAAAAAAAAAATTATATTTTTTTAAAATATTTTTTAGTATTATATGATACATGAACTCAAAAAATAATTAATTTACTTGTTTTTTTCCTTTTTTTTTTTTCAGTGGACACGTTAATTTGATAAATTCTACTGCTTTAATTTCACTATTTTCTTCTTCGGTAAGAAATAAGAAAATATTGAAAAACTACTTTATATTTATTCTAACAATCATACTCTAATACTATGCAAAAATTATTACAATCTCGATTTCATAATAATTTGAATACGTGACAGAGAGTGTTTGAAAAATATCCAATACTTCTCAAAATTAACATTAAATATCAGATATGTGTAGGAAGTATTGGACGTATCAGCGAGTATCCATGGAGTATCAATATCCATAATATGGGTACGACATAGATATGACTCCATTTAGAAGTATCCGTGCTTCAAAGCTTTTGAGTAATGTTGACATGTTGTATTACATAGTTTAATATCCCACCAATAGCTTAAGCTATGTGTAAGCTATTCAATTTATCTCCATCCAAAAAAAAATGTCATTAGATAAGAAACATCTCATTTTCACTTCCCTCACCATTCCCAAGTAACTACCAATCAGAAGCGTTTTCCTCCCTTGCTTATCCATCAAGTATAAAGCACCAAGTTCACCTAGAATACACAAATTTATTTTGTAGGAACTCATATGCAAAGGGTCCATCATAAAGAATTGTGAGAAGAATACTAATATGTGATTACAATTAACTCTATATATGGTAGTTAATCAGGTGTAACGAGCCAAATTCAGTGGCCAATAACTTCAGACTAAATATAGACATTGTTCTTAATCCAAAATGGCCTCCTGGTCTATATAGTCATTTTGTATAAGTAAAATTTTATAACAATCATCTCCTGGAGGGGAAAAAAACAAATTTAAAATTTAAAAAGCCAAAAGAGACTTAATCCATGTATTCTTCTCACAAAATATATGGTATCCTTAAACCAGATACATTCACTCCAAACTTCCAAATGAAAATTTAAAAAAGGGTCAACCATTAAGTCTTCTGCTTCATCTCATTCATGATCAAGATTTTTCTTACAATACTGTAACAACTAAGTTCAAACTTCAGGATTGCAGTGTATTAGGACTACAAAGTTGTTAAACATCCATTAGCTTCCAAAGAAAACACCTTGATAGATGCCCTCTTTTAAGTTATATAAGCCACGAGGCAAGATATTTCTTTGTGTAGGTTATGTCGATGAATGTACTCACATGTTATATATTCATGTCATCTAGATATGTGAATATAGGTTGCTTGTGTTCTTTTGTAAACTCATGTTTTGAATCAAATGTATCAGATTGTGAGTCTATCCACTCTTTTAGCCTTGTTCTTATATTGAAATCTCTATTTGAGTTCTTAAATAGACCAAATTGCCTTGTCTTGTTTCTCTAGTTCTTGACCATCTATCCCCTTTTTCTCATGGGTTCGGATATTAGAAATCTGGGGGTGTGACATTCACTCACTTAGTTTTTCTCCCTGTCTTTTTATTTTGTGTAAATTAAACTTCAGCTTAAAACCATCACTCAGTTTGTATTTCAGCTTTAAGCTTTAGATTCTTCCAATTTGATCATTACTTTATTGAATATTTGTCACTGTGATTCAGTTGGTAACTATCAACTGTAGCAAGATGGACATAGTCAGAATTGGGTTATGCTTACACCACATATTAAGTGTAAGGGGAAAAAAAATGTACCCTACTTGATGATGATGAGATCAACAAAGAGATTGACAACGCTTCATAGATCTTCAAAACACCCTATATGCTTATGACGAATGGATATTCTGATGCTTAAGTCAGCACAATATTTGTGGACATAATATTCCTAATCTATTCGTAATCAATTTGCTATAATCTAAAATTACAAATTACGTTCATAGACACGTTTATTTATAATAGAAGATTACTTGCCTAGTAATGATATAATTTTGTTAGGATACGATTGCTTCAAAAGTCTTTTCCAATACAATCTCGACATCAATAATGATAATCTTCATCTTGTGATAGTTTTACAGGTACAATGCTAACTTGTAACTTGACTAGGATTCCACCTAAAAAGGAGAAAGCAGTACCAGCATTAGCGTGGCCAGGATAAAATGTACTGCTTAGATATGTCTAGACATAATACATGCCTTGTCAAAATCCTTCACAACCTCTAGGGACAATTTTTCTTCATACTCCATCCACAACTGACCAATTTCATTGATTGCAATAAGCACCTCGGCTTTAGCAACCCAAAATTGGAGAATAATGAAACAATTCAATTTGGAAAGTATACAAATTCAATGAGTGTATGTGTGTGCACACAATGGCAACCTAGAAACTAAACAATAAATATGAAAACTTCCATACACAGAGAAGTACCTCTCTGCCCTCCACCAAGTAATTTGCACATGTAATCTAGAGCCTCCAGCTCGCATCATCAGGAGTGATGTCCCCTACAATGGCTATTCCAACAATTAAGAAGGTACAAAAACCAATCAAACTTCTGAAAGAAGAAAAAATTAATCGACAAAATGCGCAAGTAAGAAGTAGAAATACAGAGAACAAGGAGTAAAAGGTTTAAAAAGAGAAGGTACTAAAGTATAGAAGCATATACAACTAGACCAGGTAATACAAATTAAGAAGTTACAAGTTCTAATAACATTATATATAGAGAACAACACTACAAGTATGAAGTACACTGTAAAGAGAATGAGTCCTCTCCAATTAATGAATAAGAATGATAGAAATCAAATACTAAAAACTATTATAGATATTGCACAATAAAAATTACAATACTCGCTTTTTATAATGCTTACTCGTATTGCGAGTTCTATTTATTACTTACTTGTATTCTATACACTCGAAATCTAAATTGTAGAGCTAATACCAAATATGATTTATTAGTAAATGAGTACAGCTTATTAACAAATTATCTGTTTGAAACCCCTTATAAATCTGCGCAATTTATGCTTCAAAAGTCTTTTCCAATACAATCTCGACATCAATAATGATAACTTGTAACCACCGCCTTGCGCTCCCACTTCTAAGAAATAATATGCCAATTGAAACATGCTCCATATAGTCCATACCAGAAACAATGCAGTTATTTGAAGTAGTTGAAAAGTATTGAATTCCTTTATAGCAATTATCATGTTTTGGAGCATTTAAAAACAAATTATGTGACATTTACACCAAAAGAAGTGTTTGCTTCAGTATAGATAGATATAAACAAGGTTTTCAAACTTCTTGAGAGGCGCAATGACGCCCTTGCCCCCCCTCCCTTCACCCATGATAGACAAGCAACATTTGAATTAAAATGACTTAAAGAGGGTCATGTAAGCATAGTTGTCCATACTGTTACAGTAGTCATACTTACATTAGAAAGTTCAATAACAAAAATATGAAAATTCATGGTTATATTTCAAATCTCCCTTAATAATAATTATAAAAAAAAAATAACATCTAGACTTATATGATATCAAGTTCCATCCTAAAATGTTCAACTAAAAATTAACCCATAAATCTGCAAAACAGAACAGAACAAAACATATGGGTGATCCTATAATCCGACTCACTCAATGACAATAGTAGCATCTGAAGTCTGACCATTGTGGACTCTCGCCAGCAATTCGGGTGGGAAGTCACCTCTAAGAATTTGAACTCGAAACCTAACTAAAACAACCATCGGGCCGAGAGAGAGAGAGACATAGATTGAGAGAGAGAGTTTACCTGTGAGTAGATCGGCGGTGCGATGATCGGTGCGAATCGATGAGATGAACAACGAGAGAGTGAGAGAGTGATCGGTGCAGAGATGAACGAGATCGGTGCAGAGATGAACGAGAGGGTGAGAGAGAGAGAGACGACTGAGAGAGTGATGTGAGGGAGACGATTAGATTTAGGGTTTTTTTTTGTTCTAAAGAGATTAGGGATTTTGGGGGGCGCGGGAATGGAAAAAATGAGGGGAACCAAGCGGGCGGGATGAAAAAAAAAAATAAATAAATAAATAAATTCATCGTGAATGAATATTTAAATAATAAAAATAAATAAATAATAATTTTTATTTTCTTTTCGTTATTAAGGTTGAAAATTTATTTGTTTCATATATATTTTAATGAAAAATATTTTCCATTAAAATAAAAGTTAATTTTCTGTAGTCAATGAAAAATATTTTTCTGCGGCCTATTTTTTTATTACTAAAAATCATGAACTAATTTTTTGTGGTAGAGAAAAAGGAGCGGCAGTAGTAGTGAAGGTGGTGGATAAGAGATGATGGTGGTAGTGGTGGTGATGGTGATGGCGAAAGAGATTAGTGGTGAAGTTGTGGTAGTGGTAGTGTAAATGGAGTGGCAGGGGTGAAAGAGAGGTAATGGTAGTAGTAGTGGCAGTAGTGGTAGTGGTGGTAGTGGAGTGGTGGCGATAGTAGTAGTAATGGTAGTCGCAGAGGTGAAGTGGCGACAGTAGAAGTAATGGTGGTGGTGGAATGGTGTTTGCAGTAGCGGTGAAGGTGGTAGAGGAGATGGGTGGTGAGAGAGAGAAATAAGTGAGAGATAGATAGAGGAGAGAGAGAGACAAACAGAGTGATGAGCGAGAGAGCGATAAAGAGAGAAAGAGATATAGAGAGAGACATATAGAAAAATAGAGATAAACAAGAGATGAGAGAGACATATAGAAACAGAGTGAAAAGAGATGAACGATAGAGATAATAGAAAAATAGAGAGATAGAGAGAAGAGAGATGAGCGAGAGAGAGAAAAGAGATGAGAGAGATAGAGAGAAGAGAGATGAGCGAGAGAGACATAGAGAGAAGACAAATTAGAGAGATAGAGAGAAGCAAGATGAACGAAAGACACACAGACAGACAGACAAACAGATAGATAGACAAACAGACAGAGAAAGAAGAGTGATGAGTGAAAGAGAGAAAGAGAAGAGTGGTGGTAGTTGAATGGCATTTGCAGTAATGGTAAATGTGATAGAGAAGATGGATGGTGAGAGAGAAAGATGAGCGAGAGACGAATAGAGAAAAGAGATAGAGAGACAGAGTGATGAGCAAGAAAGAGACAAAGTAGTCGCTAAAAGTGCATTTTCTTGTAGTGGATCGATAAATCGATAGGGAGCTCAATAAATAAAGAAGATAGATAATTCAAAACTCTGTTCAAAACTTAATTCAAATCAATTTTTTAAATATTTAAATATTTTAAAAATATTTTAATTTTGTGAGAGACAGATAAAGAAGAGAGATAAAGAGAGACAGAGACAGAGATAGAGTGATGAGCGAGAGAGAGAGATAGACAAAGTGGTTGCTAAAAGTGTATTTTCTTATAGTGGATCGATAAATCGAGAAGGAGCTCAATAAATAGAGAAGATGGGAGTAAGAGAGTGAGCAAGGCGAACATAGTGAGGGAGAAATAGACAAATAGACAAGTAGACACAGAGAGAGAGGAGTGATGAGTGAGAGGGAGAGAGAGATAGACAGAAAAAGAGATAGAGAGAGAAAGAGAGAGAGAGATGGAAAGATAGAAAAAGAGAGAGAGAGATGGAAAGATAGAAAAAGAGAGAGAAACAAGAGATGAGCGAGAGATAGACAAAAAAAAGAGAGAAATAGAGCGAAAAGAGATGAGCGAGAGAGAGATACAGAAAAAGAGAGAGACAGAAAAAGAAGAGAAATGAGCGAGAGAGATAGAAAGATAAGAGAGAGAGAGAGAGAGAGAGAGAGAGAAAAAAAAAGAAATGAGAGAGATAGAGATAAGAGAGATGAGCGAGAGAGACAGAGAGAGAAAACAGATGAGAGAGATAGAGAGAAGAGAGATAGGTGAGAGACACAGAGAGAAAATGAGAGAGAGAGAAACAGGCAGACATAGAAAGAGAGAGAGATAGAGATAGAGATAGAGAGAAATGAATGAAAAGAGATAAAGAGAAGAGAGAGAGATAGAGACAGAGAGACAGGAAGCTATCTCAAAACCACAATCACTATGCTAGGTTAGAGTTTTCCAAAAACTCTTTTGAGAAAATTATACTTTATTGTTTTCCGTGTTATATTGTTTTTACTGATTTTTTTTTAATATTTTAAGTATTTTTTTTAAATTTTTAGACACACCTAACATAAATACACCTAAAAATTAAAAAAAAATGTAAAAAAAATCTTTTAAAAATTCACTAAATACCAAAAATATAAAAAAAATACAATAATTCAATACATTTTTGTTTTTGTATTTTTATGTATTTATTAATTTTTAAAAATATTTTTTCATAAATTTTTTATTTTTTAGATACATCTAAGTAAGGTACATCTAAAAAAAATATTTAAAATTTTAAAAATATTCACTAAAAAAAAAAAACACGAAAGCCACTTTTTGTGACGGCAGAAAATGCCGTCTCAAAAAAGCAGAGTATTTGCGACGGCACCATTTGCCGTCTCAAAAAAGCAGAGCATTTGAGACGGCTCGCAAAAAGTGACTTTTTGAGACGGCAAGTGTGCCGTCGCAAATAGTTCCGTCTCATATACCCAGTTTTCTTGTAGTGTATACAATTATCAAACACACAAACAACAAAAAAAACAAAGATTTAAGCTTTAGCTTTGAAACGAACCATGGCGCTCGACGATTGTCCCCAATTTTCTAGAGAGAGAGAGAGAGAGATGGACAGAAACCCTAGCTTTAGACTGTACTGGGGTTTTAAAGTCCTCTTAAGATATTAGGGATTTTTGGTTTTGGCCCCCAGGGAGGGGGAATGGAAAAAAAAAAAACGGGAATGGAAAAAAAAAAAAAAAAAAAAAAAAAGGGAGGGGGGAGATGGGGGGTTGGATAAAAAAAACAACGTAAGTGTTACCAAACGGCACCTAAGTGTTACCAAAGGGCACCTTAGCAAACAGGCTTTAGATGGTAAAAATATTGTAAAATTAACAAATAATTAAATAAGTTACTGTAGACGTCCCCCGAACGCCCCGGGAGGGTTAGGTCCCGTTCTGTTCATATTGGGGTCACTACAGTTCAAGGACTCAAATGTCACGGTTCTTAATCTTGAACCAAAGAGTCCAAATCCGGCAAATCGTTTTGAAAACAGATTTTTTGAAAGAAGTGCCAAACATGGACTGCTTTGCCAGATAACAGAGTCGCCACCTAAATATTTTTTAAATGGGAAATTTAGGAAACCCTGACTCGGTGCCAAAGGCCACGTGTCCGTCATCACCAAAGTTGGCTCGGGAACTTGGGTACGATTGGGGAAGGTCACATCGTGAGCACCCCCGCTCGCCCGGTCAAAGACCGGCCTCTACTAACCATGATATCTGTTTTTGAAAACCTTGTATGCTCTTATTCCGGTTATTAGCCTAGGTTACTATGTGATGCTCGCAGCAAATAAGTATAGACTGGGCCACCTGAATTGGAACAAAACACTTCATGTTTGTTTGTTTGAAAATGGTTTGCTACCCGCAGGTAGGCTTAAAATGCGCGGATTTGCCACCCTCAGGTGGGCTTAGGAAACATGATTTTGCCACTACCTAGTGGGCTTAAAACAAACATTTGATGATTCGTCCCAATTCAAGTAACACAACCTCCACCCACAGGCATTCAAGGCAGTTATATCACATAAGCATATAGCCTCATGGCAAGCATGCTATCATGGCAACACTCACACGCATGCAAGGATGCTAAAGCATAAAACTTACCGAGTACTCCAAGCCAAAACAAAAAACCGATTAGAAATCATGCATGATCCTAATTATACAGAAATGCCTAATGCAACACATGCAAAGATGCAACTATAGCAGGCTCGGCTATTCTAAGATGGCATATGGAATGCTACAACTAACATGTATTCAATTTGGAATTGAAATACAAATGCAGTTTGTATGATGCGCCGAGCCCGGTGCGTGCAAAACAGATGAATGATGCAAACATGCTGTCATACTGTATGCTAATTGAAATATGCCCTATATCTAACCATCGTAAGCGGGTAAATAAAAGGGAAGAAAGACGTGGGGTTGGAAGACATACATCACACTCACCCACCCTTATTACAATTATGCCCCCGCGCAGAGGGTCCGAATAAATATACAGTCCGAAATAAACAGTCCGAAATAATACAGATTCCTAATTAATTAACAAATTAACTACAAAAAAGTAAAACTAGCATGCAAGCCAGGGACTGCCTTGCTTCTGATGAATAATGTATGCCGGGCTGCTCTGGCGCGGAAATCCACTGGGATGCCCCAATTAGCCTCTGTTTGCACTTTTCTCGAAATGCGTGCCAAACTCTGAAAAGTTGTTGATCCTTGATTTTGCTGCAACAGAGAGCAGGAAAAGGGCATAGCAATGTATTTCACAAATATATGCATGCCTCGATCCTCGTGCCACCAATCACGCATATCGATGCATGATGGCCGAGGAGCCGAATTGCACAGCTCAATATAGAATGAATGCACATGAATGCTACAACAAAAACCTAACTCCATCATGGGTAATCCGGAGTGTCGGTGACTTGGGAATCGAGACCCGTTCTGTGAAACGTGCCTCGTTTCCCGTGCCCGGGTTAACTCCTATCCCGAACACGATGCGATATGCATGATATGCATGAAATGCAACTAAGATACAGCCTAGTATGCACAATGCTGTGAGAATGAGATGAAAATGAGACGCCTCGGAAAGCGTGCACGCGAGTACGCAAACCGAAGCGATGATGTGAAATGAGAAATCGGATAAAACCAAAGTGCCTCGAAATGCGTGCCCACAGGCACGTAAACCGAGGCGATGATGTGAAATGCAAATCGGATAAAACCGAAGTGCCTCGAAATGCGTGCCCACAGGCACGTAAATCGAGGCGATGATGTGAAATGCAAATCGGCTAAAACCGAAGTGCCTCGAAATGCGTGCACACGGGCACGCACACCGAGGCGATGATATGAAATGCAAATCGGATAAAACCGAAATGCCTCGAAATGCGTGCACACGGGCACGCACACCGAGGCGATGATGAAATGGAATGAAATGGTATACGGAATGCCACGATGGGCTTACACCAACATGGGAGAGCCTCAGCTCACTCACATAGGAGGCCGTCGGATAAGAATGAAGTGCCTCGAAATGCGTGCCCACAGGCGCGCATACCGAGGCAATGATAAAATGAGATGGAAATGCAAATTGGGCTTAAACTAACATGAGTGGACCTCAGCCACACTCACATCAGATGCCGTCGGATAAAACAGAGGTGTCTCGAGGTGTGTGCCCACGGGCACGCAAACCGAGACATGGCCCGAAGGCATGAACTGGCACGGGAAATGATATGCAAGCATGCAAACCAAATTTCAACACCTAAATAAAGGGGAAAACAGCCCCGAAATGGTACGAAATGACAACCAATGCATGAAATCATCCCGAAATGTGATTTTAAGTACCCGAAATGGCCTACGGTTATGCTAAACATGCAAAATTGATCATGACATGCAAACCAGTAGCAAGGCAGCCCCAAATATGGCATTTTTTCAGTAACAAACAAAGCTAAATAACAACCACAAGCATGGCAAAAATAGCTTGCAAAAACGGGGAAAAAGAGGGGAATTACAAAGCAAGTAGTATATACAATGCTCAAACCAGAAAAAACAGTTCTACAAAATTGAAGAGGGGCCAAAAACATGCATATTTGCAGTAGATGAGATCCCCTAATTCAGTGTGTAGATATGCTCAAAATGGCATGCAAAAATGAGCCAATAAGGGGCTACAACATGAGGTACCATAAGCAATGATCAAACAACTTTGGACCCTTGACAAAGTATGAAGAATAAGCCAAAATAAGACACTTTCTAAGCCTGATGAAGGCTCAAATCAGTAGCTAAGCAAGCCTAAACAAACATGCAATTTTACGGGAAATATGAAGGATATAACATGAAGTACCAAAACCAATCATCAAAGGGGCTAAGACAAAAATAAGGCTCTGTCTAGGTCTGATGAAGGCTGAAATCCGAAGCATGGTGAGCTTAAAAAAGCATGCAAAATGGGATTGTGACAAGAATTCAAAGCAAGTGATATGTAGAGCAAGAAAACCAGGTTGAGCCCTTCTTCAATGTTGAAGAGGGGCTCAAAATAAGCACAATCACAGTATGTTGCATGCTCCAAATCAGATCACAAATAGGCCAAAACAATCATGCAATTTTACGGTAAAATGGAAGCATTTCAAAGGAAGTGCATGATAGAGAAGCCAAACATGGTTGAGCCCTTCTTCAATGTTGAATAGGGACTCAAAATAGGCCCACTCACAGTTTATGTCATGCTCGAAATCAGATCATTCATAAGCTAGATATTTCATGCAAAATATTGGCATAAAAGATGCTATTGAAGCAAGTACATGAAGGAGATGCCAAATAAGGTTGAGACCTTAAACAAACATGAAGAACACCTCAAAATAGTGACATTTCCAGTTAATCTCGGAGCTCAAAACCATAAGCAAATAGGTCTAAGAAATGAGCCAAAATAGGGCTAGAAAAGAGGGAAAGAGGACTTACCCTTGTAGACAACTTCTTTTGTTGCTTCTTGGACCAAATTTGTTGCTTCTTAGCCTCTGAAAAACCTTCCTAGCTGCTGGAAATGGAATGGTGATGGTGATGCTAGGTGTTGATGAACAAATGGTGCCAAGACTTGGATGTTTGAAGCTTTTTGGAAGAGAGGAATGGAGGAGATGTATATGCAAGGCTCAAAGGATTTTTTTTCTCCCCTTAAACCAGCTGGTGGCTGCTTTTTTTATGGCCAAGAAAGGGGTCCAAAAGGAGGGCAAAAAGGTGGGAAAAAATATCTAGATATTTTGCTCTAAATATCTTTCAAAATATCTAGATATTTTGCTCTAAATAAAAAGTGGCGTTCGGCCACGAAGTGGGCATCAGAGGCCCCAGTGTTCCTCGAAATGATAAAATAAAGGCACTTGCCAAAATTGAACAAAAACCGATGCAAAATGAATGCTCGGGGCCCAAACCGCGAGATTCGGGGTCCCGAAAATGGGCTGTGAGCACCGAAAGTGGTGTTCGGCCACGAAGTGGGTATCTACGACCCCAGTGTTCCTCGGAATGATAAAACAGAGGCACTTGCCAAAATTGAACAAAAACTAATGCGAAATGAAAGCTCGGGGCCCAAAATCGCGCGGTTCGGGGTCCCGAAAATGGGCTGTAGGCACCGAAAGTGGTGTTCGGCCACGAAGTGGGTCTCTCGGACCACAGTGTCCCTCAAAAGGGAGGAAATAAGATGTATGCCAAAAACCGGGGCAAACGAAGGTGGTCAGGCGGTCCCGAACCGAGGCACACGGCCTGACGGTCCCGAAAATCGGGAACCGGGCTCCAAAATGGGCAAAATGGCCTGCGGCCACAAAATGTAGCTCACGGCCACCGGGAGATAGTCTACGGGACCACTCCCTCCCCTCAGGAAAGAAAACAGAGAAAACCGAGTCTGGTTCGCAAACCGAGACAAGGCACAGAAGAGAGTTCGGAAGTCCGGAGGCAGGGCGCACGGCCACGACTCTGAGACTTCTGAACGAGCACAATATGCAACATCACCAAGCGCTCAATCGGTGACGTCTGAGTCTTAAGGTCGGTCAAAAATGGGGTGTCTACAGTTGCCCCTCTTTGACAGAACTCGGAAGTCATAAGAATGACGGGAGTGAATGTCAAAGCCCAGAGACGACCCATTTTTGACAAGGCCGAAGACTTAGACAATCATACAAGGTAAACGGAGATATGTGCCCGCAGGCGTGCCCGCAGGCAGGGGCAAAATGCAAAATGATATGCAGGGAGATTTTGATGATTGGACTTATACGCTACGCGAAGCCGGTTTGACAATTGGACTTATACGCTACGCGAAGCCGGTTTGAAGATTGGACTTATACGCTAAGCGAAGCCGATTTGTAGATTGGACTTATACGCTGACGCGAAGCCGGTTTGTAGATTGGACTTATACGCAAAGCGAAGCCGGTTTGTAGATTGGACTTATACGCTGACGCGAAGCCGGTTTGTAGATTGGACTTATACGCAAAGCGAAGCCGGTTTGTAGATTGGACTCATACGCTGACGCGAAGCCGGTTTGAAGATTGGACTTACACGCAAAGCGAAGCCAGTTTGTAGATTGGACTTATACGCAAAGCGAAGCCAGTTTGTAGATTGGACTTATACGCTGACGCGAAGCCGGTTATCATTCATGATCATGCAAAGAGAGCTGTAATGAAGCAAGTATTCACGATAGATGCAACAGAGAGTACAATAGATGGAAAATGGTGACATACTCCAACCACGCTGGACTCGTGAGTGGAGGAAGAACAAAGAAAATCAATCAGAAGCGCGTTCCACGCAACCTAAGATAAATTCCAAGCATGCTGAAAATCGCGTGAGGAAGGGGACACTCAAAACACGCTGAAAGTCGTGAGAGGAGGTCCGAAAACAACCGCCCAGGTGCGTACACAACGCAACCCGAGATAAATTCCAAACACGCTGAAATCACGTAAGGAATGGGACACTCAAAACACGCTGAAAGTCGTGAGAGGAGGTCCGAAAACAACCGCCCAGGTGCGTACACAACGCAACCCGAGATAAATTCCAAACACGCTGAAATCGCATAAGGAAAGAAACACTCTAACCACGCTGAAATCGTGAGAAGAGGAACAGGACACTCAAACCACGCTGAAATCGTGAGAGGAGGTCCAAAAACAACCGCCCAGGTGCGTACACAACGCAACCCGAGATAAATTCCAAACACGCTGAAATCGCGTAAGGAAAGGGACACTCAAACCACGCTGAAATCGTGAGAAGAGATCAAGACAACAACCGCCCAGGTGCGTACACAACGCAACCTGAGATAAATTCCAAACACGCTGAAATCGCGTAAGGAAAGGGACACTCAAACCACGCTGACATCGTGAGAGGAGGTCCAAAAACAACTGCCCAGGTGCGTACACAACGCAACCCGAGATAAATTCCAAACACGCTGAAATCGCGTAAGGAAGGGGACACTCAAAACACGCTGAAATCGTGAGAGGAGGTCCAAAAACAACCGCCCAGGTGCGTACACAACGCAACCCGAGATAAATTCCAAACACGCTGAAATCGCGTAAGGAAGGGGACACTCAAAACACGCTGAAATCGTGAGAGGAGGTCCAAAAACAACTGCCCAGGTGCGTACACAACGCAACCCGAGATAAATTCCAAACACGCTGAAATCGCGTAAGGAAGGGGACACTCAAAACACGCTGAAAGTCGTGAGAGGAGGTCCGAAAACAACCGCCCAGGTGCGTACACAACGCAACCTGAGATAAATTCCAAACACGCTGAAATCGCGTAAGGAAAGGGACACTCAAACCACGCTGAAATCGTGAGAGGAGGTCCAAAAACAACCGCCCAGGTGCGTACACAACGCAACCCGAGATAAATTCCAAACACGCTGAAATCGCATAAGGAAAGAAACACTCTAACCACGCTGAAATCGTGAGAAGAGGAACGGGACACTCAAACCACGCTGAAATCGTGAGAAGAGATCAAGACAACAACCGCCCAGGTGCGTACACAACGCAACCTGAGATAAATTCCAAACACGCTGAAATCGCGTAAGGAAAGGGACACTCAAACCACGCTGAAATCGTGAGAGGAGGTCCAAAAACAACCGCTCAGGTGCGTACACAACGCAACCCGAGATAAAGGTTTTAACCGGGGAGAATAACAATGGTGTAACCAACAGGCGTATCTCAACGTATTTCATACGGAGAGAGGGAAGGTTTTAACCGGGTAACAAGTGGTGTGAGTGTGTGTGATTGATACACAAAGTAGGCAAAGCGAGCGTGTGATAGATACACTATTTGAGCAAAGTGTAATTGATATACAAAGGGTGAAGTGAGCAAAGTGTGATGGATACACAAAAGACAAGCACAAAGTGTGATAGATGCACTAAGTGAAAATGTGTGTGATAGATACACAAAATGAATGAAGTGTGATTGATACACTAAAGCAAATGAAGTGTGTTAGATACACTGAGTGAAGCAAATAAAGTGTAATTGATACGCTAAGTGAATGGAGTGTGATTGATACACTAAGTGAATGAAGTGTGATTGATACACAAAGTGAATGATCTCAAACGGAACTTCTTTGAATGAACCGTACATACAATATCGTGCATGACTGAGAAAGAAACTTGATAGATACAATGCATTACAATGCATGATGCTTACGGAAAGCAATAAATGGACAAAGCGGCGCTTTAGAGAGCACCTCATGAGGTGAGTGGCGGTGAACCGCTCTACTCTGATGGGGATCTCCCCTCGTGCTCTTCGAACACTTACCTTTAACTCGCAGTACAAAGGCTCTGGAATGCTAACAAGTAACAACATCTGCATGTAGGAGCCACGGCTGCCGCTTGTCTTCCTGATCATACTCACAACTTTCCCTATTCTCCAACGGGGTGACAGACTAGGTTGGTTCAGTATCCAGAATTGAGGTGCACACATGCTATCTCAACCTATGGGGCTTCCATACAGATTTCAAGCCGAGGGCGCGCCTCTGGGTATTTAAACCAGACTTTAGTCTCGGAAATCCCGAACCTTTGCGTTCTAGGCCACGGCCATTCGAACTCTAATTTCCACCGTCGCAGTTGGTCTCCTAGGAACTCATCGCAAACACGGCCAAGATGCATCTGGCAGGGGATGGTACTCAAGGAGAGCACTCCTGATCGCCATTCTGGCTTGAAGTAGACTTGATTTTGAGCTTGAGGTAGAGGCACACTCATACGTCGGAACATTGGCAAGACCTGAAGAGGTACACACGGGATGCAATCTCGGAACTTACTGAAGTTGGAACAAAACTTAGATGCCCGACATCTTCCTCTTTTGCTTTGCAGCCCGAAACTCATAGCTTCAGATAGGTCCTGGTTTTACTGTTCTCACATGACCTGGGTTGAGCCCTGCGGTTTTATGAAAGAACAAATTCTGTTTTGCACAAATGTGGAGAACGGCACGGCACTCGGAGCACAAAATGATTTTTATTTTTTTGAAAATGAGAAAAGGATTCTCAACCGGGTATTGAGCCTACAACTGACCACAGCCAAAACAACTCAACACAGAAAAACAAAAGGTAAACGACCTAAATACAACGAGACACGCTCGGGATGAATTAAAACAAGAAATGAGACAAACGAAAAGACACGACACTCAGACGTGCACAGGGAGCCTGTTTCACCGGATGTGTTTCCCACCCTTTCTTATTTATGATTCTCACATCACTCGGCCCTCAAGCTCTATTTTTCTGTCAAAACCCTTTTGCTCACTTTTTCTCTCATCGCACGCCTCTCTATTGTTCAATCTCTCATTTTTCAATCCCTCCCCTGGGTGGTTGATAGATAAACAGCAAGTTGTGGGCTCGTGTCCTTAGCACTCAGCTAGATTCTCTTTCTTCCGCTCACAGCAGTGAGTTTCTCCCACAGAGGGGTTGCGCTGCAACAGGATGTGTAGCAAATCTGTAGCTGACATCGATTGATGATGCTTTGCTGGGGAGTTTGGACGTGATCAGATCTGTCCAGATGATGGAGTGGAATATCCTGATCCATTCCAGTTCGTGCTTCGCACTTGGCTTGATACTTCACTGCTTGGAGGATACGAGAGCTTTCAGTCCTTTGTCGTTAACTTCAGTTGTGCCCTTTTCTGGCAAGTAGAGTGCCCTTTCTAGCAAGTGCGTTGATAAAGGGAAAAAGACAGAGAACCTAACTCAACTGTGCCCCTAGTTCATCATGTTGACCATGTTTTGTTTTTTGCTTTCTACTAAAACAATTTTGACCCACATGAGAGTTAGATTAACATGCTTGTTCAATTTTTGTTTGAAATCATGCAAGTCAGGCTATGAGCACTGAAAATTTTCCTTTTTTTGGGTCCAAGAAATGGTCCAGTTTTGGAAAAAATGAAATAATTTTCGAGAAAATAGTCAACCTCAGTAAAAATTCTCAAAAGCTATTTTTGCAATCGGCCACTGCTCAACGAGCATAGAACCTACTCTCGAGATGCACAACCTCGGATCCAAAGGAAAACTGCCCCGTGCTTGAAGAGAGCTGCATGGCAACGGAAAGTTGCCCCTTGTTTGAACGGCACTGCGGCGCATTGAATGGCAACGGAAAGTTGCCCCTTGTTTGAATGGCACCGCAGCGCGTTGAATGGCAACGGAAAGTTGCCCCTTGTTTGGATAGCACCGCGGCGCACTGTAGTCAGTCCTCAGAGTGACGAACACAACCAAATCCTCAGATACAAAGAAGACAAAGATAACCAGAACCATCGCATGGACATAATCAAATTGAAGTGTTTTACGGCTGGACTTCAGAATGAAGTTGCCTACGTATCCCAAACATGGGAATCAAGCCTTACGTAGTTCGAGGTTAAGGTACACTCGGGTATTTAACCTCTCCTTTTTATGCTCTAACTTTTGCCAAGGCGCCTGTTGCAGGTTTTCGACCTTGCGAGCTTTGTTTTTCTTTTCATTTCTTCTCTTTTTTCTTTTTTTTCTTTTCTTTTTCATCTTTCTTTTTTTTCTTTTCTTTGCATTTTTTCCTTTTCTCTTTTTTTTGTTTTTTTTTTGCATTTTTCTTTTTTGTTCTTTTTCTTCTTTTTCTTGCTCTAACTTTTGCCTGGGTCGCCCTTACGGGTTTTCGGCCCAGCGAGCCTCTCGAAGGGTAAAAGTGTAACAAGTCCATGCCAAATGGTTTTGAGATTGAAGCCCTCTACATCCAGGAGAGTGGCTGCTGTATTAACTTGCAGAAAGATCCACATTTGGCTCTTCGAGCACATCGGATATTTTTTGCCCCTAGTTCGAGGGGTGCTTCTGTTCTAGCTTTGCAAGCTTCTTCTGATGGGGTCTGACCTTCTTGACCTGACTTTGGTGCCTCTTGTTCAAGGGCTGCTTCCAATCTGGCCACACAGGCCTTACATTGTGGTCGACCGTTGAACATTCTGAATGCAAGTTCAAGGTTTTGAAGCAAAGGGGTTGAGTCTCGAGGCTGAGAGCGATCCTAAGCTGCACAATCTCAAGAGCGATTCCACACATGTCTTCGCAGGACCGCGCAAAACATTTTTCGAAAGTTTTTAAGAAAGCGACAAAACGCTCGCGCTGAAGACAGTGTAGGATCAATCTGGATCAAAGCCAGGGTCCTTCTCAGTACTCACACTAACAAGCATGATTTCATTCATTAAGGGCTTAGCACGCCTCTCTTTCTCTCAATTTGATCAAAGTTTTGCAAATCCCGAGGAATTCCTTCCTCTTTGTTTTCACTGCAGTGTTCAAAAAAGGTTTTGAAAAACTTAGGTCAATACAATGGCTTCAAGGCACAAGAGAGCAGGTGGAATGCGCTGCCATTTCATTCAAATCCCGGCACAACTAGCACACGGCAAAAACAAATGCTAGAGTATGGAAATCACTGCTGTTTCATTCAAAATCTGTTGGCATAACTGGCTCCCTGGCAGAAACAAACTCGAAACAAAACAAAAAGACAAACGCGAAACAAAATGGTGACGCCGGAGGTAACACCCCCGGAATCACCCGACTCCTATACAACAGGACTGACTCGATACAACAAGACAGACCCAAAACAAAAGAGACTGACTCAAAACAAAAAGACAGACTCAAAACAAAACAACAAAACTGACCCAATACCCAAGTCAGAAAACACAAAAACTGGTATTTGCACATTGCTCAGAACAATGCGTGCCATTCCCACGTCTGGAGTAAATTGAGCGCTGCCCGCAGGTGGTTCATCCCCCGTTCACATAACATTATCCCCCAAGTTCACTGACCCAGTGCCGATAGACTTTGTAGGGCTTGGCGGGAGGATGACCTCGTTGTCAAATAGATCCTGTACTTCATGGCGAAGACGGAAGCAGTCATCGGTAGTATGGCCAGTTTGCTGATGGTACGCGCAGTACTGGGTAGCATCATGCGTAGCCGGAAGAGGGTTCGGGAGAGGCTGAGGCTCAAGAGGTTTGAGATGGCCTTGTCCTACAAGGATTTGGAAAGCTTTGGACAAAGGCATGTGGAGGGCATGGAAGACCCTCCGACCTCGGGGTTGGTACTTCTGGATTTGTGGATTTTTGCTGGATGCACCAACAGAGAGATTGGCAGGTGCTGGCCTGGTTTGCTGATCTCTTCCTAGTGCAGGATTGTTTCTGATACAACGACCCTTCTCCCAGTTTTCCCTTTGATTTAGACTGCCCCCGACTTGGGTGGCGAAAATGCCGTCCACAGTTTTTGCAACAACTGTGAGCACTTGCTCTTTGTTCAGTCCCTCGGCTTTCAAAGCCTCAACAGCCAACAGAAAATGTTCATGGGGATCCATATCCACCCCTATCTTGTTCTTTCCACTTGCCTCCACCTTGCCAAGGGATTGGCATTCCTCAAATGCAGCCCGCTCCAAGACTGGGGAGCCTTTTGTCGTGAAACTCTTAGCATGTGCTGTGGTCGATGATGGAGCCAATGCCCCAGAGGCTAGATCTGTCACAGTCCTTTGGAGATCTACGATCATTCTTTTTAGCTCAGAAGTAGTGGGCTCACGGGTTTGAGATGATTGGGGTTCAAGTGCATCCATCGTGCTTAAGCCCATGCTTTTCGGGATAAACATCTCGGGCTTGAATATATGGGTCGGGGGGTATATACTGGGGTTGTAGGTGGGTGGCAGTGTATGGCTGAGGTTGAGATGTGGATGAGGTACTTGGTCCTTGGGGTTTTGAAATGGAGCTATTGTCCGGTTGTCAATGAGATTCTGGATCTCATGACGAAGGCGGTAGCAACCATCGGTGCCATGGCCGCGCTGCTGATGATATACACAGTATTTGCTGGGGTTATGTCTGGCAGGGAGTGGGTTTGGCAAAGGTTGAGGATTAAGGGGTTTGAGATGCCCTCTTTCCATCAAGACTTTGAATGCGCTGGTTAGGCTCATATGGAGGGGGGTGAAAAATCTACCCTGAGCTCGGGCTGGGCAGGCTATTTGTAGGCTGGCCTTGGAAAAAGGGTCGGCTATGGCGACTGTGTTGACTTTAGCAGGTTTGGAAAGGCCCTGCGAATCTTCGGCTGGCAAAAGAGGGTCAAAGTTCGGCTGGGGTCCCGAAGCTGGGTGTGAGGCAGATGCCCCAGATGGGCGTTGCGTTTCAGCACTGGTCTCATCCTGCATTGCAGTTCCCTGATTTAACACTGCTATCATAGCCACAAATTCTTCCGAACCTTATGCCATCGCGGGTCTACTGATGATGTGACTGGTGACTGTCGGATCAGATGAGCCAATGAGCCCTGTATGGCCCTTCTTTGCCTTGCCTCAGCGAAAGAACACCGGTTTCCCTTGAATCGAATTTCTGACCTCACAAAGTCTATCAACACTAGTCCAATGTACCTGGGGGATAGTGGAGCCTTCTGAAGCTATGGTTCCAGGACTACCTAGCAAAAGAGAAAACGGACAGCATCTCAGCCCAATTTCACCAGAACAGATACGAACAAAACCGAATGAGTGTGCTCTCTACTGAATTCTGCCCCAAAATTCTGCCTGTAAACTGTTACCCTCAGGTAAACTGAATCCCAAAATACTGAACTGGTGCCCGCAGGCCTGATGCCCAAAATACTGAATTGGTGCCCGCAGGCCTGATGCCCAAACTTATACACTGATACATGCATTCCTGTAGAGACGCACTCTAAAGCACATAACAGATAAGTGAGAGCCAAAACACCCCTATGTTGGGGGTAGGGTTTCCCTGTCCTATTTTGTCAGGAGCTAGGGTTTCACTACGCACGCAGCGGTTTCCAACAACCTATAAACGGGTAAGCAACCTGTCCTAGTTTGGAATGGTCACTACGGATCCGAATATGCACTAGGTCGAATGGTCAAAAAGGGTGCCCCGGTAAAACCGGGGTTTGTGTTCCCATGCTGTCAGAGCCCAGAGCCGATCAGCCTTATGGACATGACTTGACAAGACAAGCCTCCGGCAAATCGTTCGGGAATGACATATGGCAAACACGGTGTCCTAGGCGCACCAATGCAAATGCAATGCAAAGAAACACACAAATGTAGTCAAAACCAGATATCATGAGTTCGAGTCAAGTTCTCTAAATCCCCAGCAGAGTCGCCAGAAACTGTAGACGTCCCCCGAACGCCCCGGGAGGGTTAGGTCCCGTTCTGTTCATATTGGGGTCACTACAGTTCAAGGACTCAAATGTCACGGTTCTTAATCTTGAACCAAAGAGTCCAAATCCGGCAAATCGTTTTGAAAACAGATTTTTTGAAAGAAGTGCCAAACATGGACTGCTTTGCCAGATAACAGAGTCGCCACCTAAATATTTTTTAAATGGGAAATTTAGGAAACCCTGACTCGGTGCCAAAGGCCACGTGTCCGTCATCACCAAAGTTGGCTCGGGAACTTGGGTACGATTGGGGAAGGTCACATCGTGAGCACCCCCGCTCGCCCGGTCAAAGACCGGCCTCTACTAACCATGATATCTGTTTTTGAAAACCTTGTATGCTCTTATTCCGGTTATTAGCCTAGGTTACTATGTGATGCTCGCAGCAAATAAGTATAGACTGGGCCACCTGAATTGGAACAAAACACTTCATGTTTGTTTGTTTGAAAATGGTTTGCTACCCGCAGGTAGGCTTAAAATGCGCGGATTTGCCACCCTCAGGTGGGCTTAGGAAACATGATTTTTCCACTACCTAGTGGGCTTAAAACAAACATTTGATGATTCGTCCCAATTCAAGTAACACAACCTCCACCCACAGGCATTCAAGGCAGTTATATCACATAAGCATATAGCCTCATGGCAAGCATGCTATCATGGCAACACTCACACGCATGCAAGGATGCTAAAGCATAAAACTTACCGAGTACTCCAAGCCAAAACAAAAAACCGATTAGAAATCATGCATGATCCTAATTATACAGAAATGCCTAATGCAACACATGCAAAGATGCAACTATAGCAGGCTCGGCTATTCTAAGATGGCATATGGAATGCTACAACTAACATGTATTCAATTTGGAATTGAAATACAAATGCAGTTTGTATGATGCGCCGAGCCCGGTGCGTGCAAAACAGATGAATGATGCAAACATGCTGTCATACTGTATGCTAATTGAAATATGCCCTATATCTAACCATCGTAAGCGGGTAAATAAAAGGGAAGAAAGACGTGGGGTTGGAAGACATACATCACACACACGCACACTTATTACAATTATGTCCTCGCGCAGAGGGTCCGAATAAATATACAGTCCGAAATAAACAGTCCGAAATAAACAGATTCCTAATTAATGTACAGATTAACTACAAAAAAGTAAAACTGGCATGCAAGCCAGGGACTGCCTTGCTTCTGATGAATAATGTATGCCGGGCTGCTCTGGCGCGGAAATCCACTGGGATGCCCCAATTAGCCTCTGTTTGCACTTTTCTCGAAATGCGTGCCAAACTCTGAAAAGTTGTTGATTCTCTATATATGCTGCAACAGAGAGCAGGAAAAGGGCATAGCAATGTATTTCACAGATATATGCATGCCTCGATCCTCGTGCCACCAATCACGCATATCGATGCATGATGGCCGAGGAGCCGAATTGCACAGCTCAATATAGAATGAATGCACATGAATGCTACAACAAAAACCTAACTCCATCATGGGTAATCCGGAGTGTCGGTGACTTGGGAATCGAGACCCGTTCTGTGAAACGTGCCTCGTTTCCCGTGCCCGGGTTAACTCCTATCCCGAACACGATGCGATATGCATGATATGCATGAAATGCAACTAAGATACAGCCTAGTATGCACAATGCTGTGAGAATGAGATGAAAATGAGACGCCTCGGAAAGCGTGCACGCGAGTACGCAAACCGAAGCGATGATGTGAAATGAGAAATCGGATAAAACCAAAGTGCCTCGAAATGCGTGCCCACAGGCACGTAAACCGAGGCGATGATGTGAAATGCAAATCGGATAAAACCGAAGTGCCTCGAAATGCGTGCCCACAGGCACGTAAATCGAGGCGATGATGTGAAATGCAAATCGGCTAAAACCGAAGTGCCTCGAAATGCGTGCACACGGGCACGCACACCGAGGCGATGATATGAAATGCAAATCGGATAAAACCGAAATGCCTCGAAATGCGTGCACACGGGCACGCACACCGAGGCGATGATGAAATGGAATGAAATGGTATACGGAATGCCACGATGGGCTTACACCAACATGGGAGAGCCTCAGCTCACTCACATAGGAGGCCGTCGGATAAGAATGAAGTGCCTCGAAATGCGTGCCCACAGGCGCGCATACCGAGGCAATGATAAAATGAGATGGAAATGCAAATTGGGCTTAAACTAACATGAGTGGACCTCAGCCACACTCACATCAGATGCCGTCGGATAAAACAGAGGTGTCTCGAGGTGTGTGCCCACGGGCACGCAAACCGAGACATGGCCCGAAGGCATGAACTGGCACGGGAAATGATATGCAAGCATGCAAACCAAATTTCAACACCTAAATAAAGGGGAAAACAGCCCCGAAATGGTACGAAATGACAACCAATGCATGAAATCATCCCGAAATGTGATTTTAAGTACCCGAAATGGCCTACGGTTATGCTAAACATGCAAAATTGATCATGACATGCAAACCAGTAGCAAGGCAGCCCCAAATATGGCATTTTTTCAGTAACAAACAAAGCTAAATAACAACCACAAGCATGGCAAAAATAGCTTGCAAAAACGGGGAAAAAGAGGGGAATTACAAAGCAAGTAGTATATACAATGCTCAAACCAGAAAAAACAGTTCTACAAAATTGAAGAGGGGCCAAAAACATGCATATTTGCAGTAGATGAGATCCCCTAATTCAGTGTGTAGATATGCTCAAAATGGCATGCAAAAATGAGCCAATAAGGGGCTACAACATGAGGTACCATAAGCAATGATCAAACAACTTTGGACCCTTGACAAAGTATGAAGAATAAGCCAAAATAAGACACTTTCTAAGCCTGATGAAGGCTCAAATCAGTAGCTAAGCAAGCCTAAACAAACATGCAATTTTACGGGAAATATGAAGGATATAACATGAAGTACCAAAACCAATCATCAAAGGGGCTAAGACAAAAATAAGGCTCTGTCTAGGTCTGATGAAGGCTGAAATCCGAAGCATGGTGAGCTTAAAAAAGCATGCAAAATGGGATTGTGACAAGAATTCAAAGCAAGTGATATGTAGAGCAAGAAAACCAGGTTGAGCCCTTCTTCAATGTTGAAGAGGGGCTCAAAATAAGCACAATCACAGTATGTTGCATGCTCCAAATCAGATCACAAATAGGCCAAAACAATCATGCAATTTTACGGTAAAATGGAAGCATTTCAAAGGAAGTGCATGATAGAGAAGCCAAACATGGTTGAGCCCTTCTTCAATGTTGAATAGGGACTCAAAATAGGCCCACTCACAGTTTATGTCATGCTCGAAATCAGATCATTCATAAGCTAGATATTTCATGCAAAATATTGGCATAAAAGATGCTATTGAAGCAAGTACATGAAGGAGATGCCAAATAAGGTTGAGACCTTAAACAAACATGAAGAACACCTCAAAATAGTGACATTTCCAGTTAATCTCGGAGCTCAAAACCATAAGCAAATAGGTCTAAGAAATGAGCCAAAATAGGGCTAGAAAAGAGGGAAAGAGGACTTACCCTTGTAGACAACTTCTTTTGTTGCTTCTTGGACCAAATTTGTTGCTTCTTAGCCTCTGAAAAACCTTCCTAGCTGCTGGAAATGGAATGGTGATGGTGATGCTAGGTGTTGATGAACAAATGGTGCCAAGACTTGGATGTTTGAAGCTTTTTGGAAGAGAGGAATGGAGGAGATGTATATGCAAGGCTCAAAGGATTTTTTTTCTCCCCTTAAACCAGCTGGTGGCTGCTTTTTTTTATGGCCAAGAAAGGGGTCCAAAAGGAGGGCAAAAAGGTGGGAAAAAATATCTAGATATTTTGCTCTAAATATCTTTCAAAATATCTAGATATTTTGCTCTAAATAAAAAGTGGCGTTCGGCCACGAAGTGGGCATCAGAGGCCCCAGTGTTCCTCGAAATGATAAAATAAAGGCACTTGCCAAAATTGAACAAAAACCGATGCAAAATGAATGCTCGGGGCCCAAACCGCGAGATTCGGGGTCCCGAAAATGGGCTGTGAGCACCGAAAGTGGTGTTCGGCCACGAAGTGGGTATCTACGACCCCAGTGTTCCTCGGAATGATAAAACAGAGGCACTTGCCAAAATTGAACAAAAACTAATGCGAAATGAAAGCTCGGGGCCCAAAATCGCGCGGTTCGGGGTCCCGAAAATGGGCTGTAGGCACCGAAAGTGGTGTTCGGCCACGAAGTGGGTCTCTCGGACCACAGTGTCCCTCAAAAGGGAGGAAATAAGATGTATGCCAAAAACCGGGGCAAACGAAGGTGGTCAGGCGGTCCCGAACCGAGGCACACGGCCTGACGGTCCCGAAAATCGGGAACCGGGCTCCAAAATGGGCAAAATGGCCTGCGGCCACAAAATGTAGCTCACGGCCACCGGGAGATAGTCTACGGGACCACTCCCTCCCCTCAGGAAAGAAAACAGAGAAAACCGAGTCTGGTTCGCAAACCGAGACAAGGCACAGAAGAGAGTTCGGAAGTCCGGAGGCAGGGCGCACGGCCACGACTCTGAGACTTCTGAACGAGCACAATATGCAACATCACCAAGCGCTCAATCGGTGACGTCTGAGTCTTAAGGTCGGTCAAAAATGGGGTGTCTACAGTTGCCCCTCTTTGACAGAACTCGGAAGTCATAAGAATGACGGGAGTGAATGTCAAAGCCCAGAGACGACCCATTTTTGACAAGGCCGAAGACTTAGACAATCATACAAGGTAAACGGAGATATGTGCCCGCAGGCGTGCCCGCAGGCAGGGGCAAAATGCAAAATGATATGCAGGGAGATTTTGATGATTGGACTTATACGCTACGCGAAGCCGGTTTGACAATTGGACTTATACGCTACGCGAAGCCGGTTTGAAGATTGGACTTATACGCTAAGCGAAGCCGATTTGTAGATTGGACTTATACGCTGACGCGAAGCCGGTTTGTAGATTGGACTTATACGCAAAGCGAAGCCGGTTTGTAGATTGGACTTATACGCTGACGCGAAGCCGGTTTGTAGATTGGACTTATACGCAAAGCGAAGCCGGTTTGTAGATTGGACTCATACGCTGACGCGAAGCCGGTTTGAAGATTGGACTTACACGCAAAGCGAAGCCAGTTTGTAGATTGGACTTATACGCAAAGCGAAGCCAGTTTGTAGATTGGACTTATTCGCAAAACGAAGCCAGTTTGTAGATTGGACTTATACGCTGACGCGAAGCCGGTTATCATTCATGATCATGCAAAGAGAGCTGTAATGAAGCAAGTATTCACGATAGATGCAACAGAGAGTACAATAGATGGAAAATGGTGACATACTCCAACCACGCTGGACTCGTGAGTGGAGGAAGAACAAAGAAAATCAATCAGAAGCGCGTTCCACGCAACCTAAGATAAATTCCAAGCATGCTGAAAATCGCGTGAGGAAGGGGACACTCAAAACACGCTGAAAGTCGTGAGAGGAGGTCCGAAAACAACCGCCCAGGTGCGTACACAACGCAACCCGAGATAAATTCCAAACACGCTGAAATCACGTAAGGAATGGGACACTCAAAACACGCTGAAAGTCGTGAGAGGAGGTCCGAAAACAACCGCCCAGGTGCGTACACAACGCAACCCGAGATAAATTCCAAACACGCTGAAATCGCATAAGGAAAGAAACACTCTAACCACGCTGAAATCGTGAGAAGAGGAACAGGACACTCAAACCACGCTGAAATCGTGAGAGGAGGTCCAAAAACAACCGCCCAGGTGCGTACACAACGCAACCCGAGATAAATTCCAAACACGCTGAAATCGCGTAAGGAAAGGGACACTCAAACCACGCTGAAATCGTGAGAAGAGATCAAGACAACAACCGCCCAGGTGCGTACACAACGCAACCTGAGATAAATTCCAAACACGCTGAAATCGCGTAAGGAAAGGGACACTCAAACCACGCTGACATCGTGAGAGGAGGTCCAAAAACAACTGCCCAGGTGCGTACACAACGCAACCCGAGATAAATTCCAAACACGCTGAAATCGCGTAAGGAAGGGGACACTCAAAACACGCTGAAATCGTGAGAGGAGGTCCAAAAACAACCGCCCAGGTGCGTACACAACGCAACCCGAGATAAATTCCAAACACGCTGAAATCGCGTAAGGAAGGGGACACTCAAAACACGCTGAAATCGTGAGAGGAGGTCCAAAAACAACTGCCCAGGTGCGTACACAACGCAACCCGAGATAAATTCCAAACACGCTGAAATCGCGTAAGGAAGGGGACACTCAAAACACGCTGAAAGTCGTGAGAGGAGGTCCGAAAACAACCGCCCAGGTGCGTACACAACGCAACCTGAGATAAATTCCAAACACGCTGAAATCGCGTAAGGAAAGGGACACTCAAACCACGCTGAAATCGTGAGAGGAGGTCCAAAAACAACCGCCCAGGTGCGTACACAACGCAACCCGAGATAAATTCCAAACACGCTGAAATCGCATAAGGAAAGAAACACTCTAACCACGCTGAAATCGTGAGAAGAGGAACGGGACACTCAAACCACGCTGAAATCGTGAGAAGAGATCAAGACAACAACCGCCCAGGTGCGTACACAACGCAACCTGAGATAAATTCCAAACACGCTGAAATCGCGTAAGGAAAGGGACACTCAAACCACGCTGAAATCGTGAGAGGAGGTCCAAAAACAACCGCTCAGGTGCGTACACAACGCAACCCGAGATAAAGGTTTTAACCGGGGAGAATAACAATGGTGTAACCAACAGGCGTATCTCAACGTATTTCATACGGAGAGAGGGAAGGTTTTAACCGGGTAACAAGTGGTGTGAGTGTGTGTGATTGATACACAAAGTAGGCAAAGCGAGCGTGTGATAGATACACTATTTGAGCAAAGTGTAATTGATATACAAAGGGTGAAGTGAGCAAAGTGTGATGGATACACAAAAGACAAGCACAAAGTGTGATAGATGCACTAAGTGAAAATGTGTGTGATAGATACACAAAATGAATGAAGTGTGATTGATACACTAAAGCAAATGAAGTGTGTTAGATACACTGAGTGAAGCAAATAAAGTGTAATTGATACGCTAAGTGAATGGAGTGTGATTGATACACTAAGTGAATGAAGTGTGATTGATACACAAAGTGAATGATCTCAAACGGAACTTCTTTGAATGAACCGTACATACAATATCGTGCATGACTGAGAAAGAAACTTGATAGATACAATGCATTACAATGCATGATGCTTACGGAAAGCAATAAATGGACAAAGCGGCGCTTTAGAGAGCACCTCATGAGGTGAGTGGCGGTGAACCGCTCTACTCTGATGGGGATCTCCCCTCGTGCTCTTCGAACACTTACCTTTAACTCGCAGTACAAAGGCTCTGGAATGCTAACAAGTAACAACATCTGCATGTAGGAGCCACGGCTGCCGCTTGTCTTCCTGATCATACTCACAACTTTCCCTATTCTCCAACGGGGTGACAGACTAGGTTGGTTCAGTATCCAGAATTGAGGTGCACACATGCTATCTCAACCTATGGGGCTTCCATACAGATTTCAAGCCGAGGGCGCGCCTCTGGGTATTTAAACCAGACTTTAGTCTCGGAAATCCCGAACCTTTGCGTTCTAGGCCACGGCCATTCGAACTCTAATTTCCACCGTCGCAGTTGGTCTCCTAGGAACTCATCGCAAACACGGCCAAGATGCATCTGGCAGGGGATGGTACTCAAGGAGAGCACTCCTGATCGCCATTCTGGCTTGAAGTAGACTTGATTTTGAGCTTGAGGTAGAGGCACACTCATACGTCGGAACATTGGCAAGACCTGAAGAGGTACACACGGGATGCAATCTCGGAACTTACTGAAGTTGGAACAAAACTTAGATGCCCGACATCTTCCTCTTTTGCTTTGCAGCCCGAAACTCATAGCTTCAGATAGGTCCTGGTTTTACTGTTCTCACATGACCTGGGTTGAGCCCTGCGGTTTTATGAAAGAACAAATTCTGTTTTGCACAAATGTGGAGAACGGCACGGCACTCGGAGCACAAAATGATTTTTATTTTTTTGAAAATGAGAAAAGGATTCTCAACCGGGTATTGAGCCTACAACTGACCACAGCCAAAACAACTCAACACAGAAAAACAAAAGGTAAACGACCTAAATACAACGAGACACGCTCGGGATGAATTAAAACAAGAAATGAGACAAACGAAAAGACACGACACTCAGACGTGCACAGGGAGCCTGTTTCACCGGATGTGTTTCCCACCCTTTCTTATTTATGATTCTCACATCACTCGGCCCTCAAGCTCTATTTTTCTGTCAAAACCCTTTTGCTCACTTTTTCTCTCATCGCACGCCTCTCTATTGTTCAATCTCTCATTTTTCAATCCCTCCCCTGGGTGGTTGATAGATAAACAGCAAGTTGTGGGCTCGTGTCCTTAGCACTCAGCTAGATTCTCTTTCTTCCGCTCACAGCAGTGAGTTTCTCCCACAGAGGGGTTGCGCTGCAACAGGATGTGTAGCAAATCTGCAGCTGACATCGATTGATGATGCTTTGCTGGGGAGTTTGGACGTGATCAGATCTGTCCAGATGATGGAGTGGAATATCCTGATCCATTCCAGTTCGTGCTTCGCACTTGGCTTGATACTTCACTGCTTGGAGGATACGAGAGCTTTCAGTCCTTTGTCGTTAACTTCAGTTGTGCCCTTTTCTGGCAAGTAGAGTGCCCTTTCTAGCAAGTGCGTTGATAAAGGGAAAAAGACAGAGAACCTAACTCAACTGTGCCCCTAGTTCATCATGTTGACCATGTTTTGTTTTTTGCTTTCTACTAAAACAATTTTGACCCACATGAGAGTTAGATTAACATGCTTGTTCAATTTTTGTTTGAAATCATGCAAGTCAGGCTATGAGCACTGAAAATTTTCCTTTTTTTGGGTCCAAGAAATGGTCCAGTTTTGGAAAAAATGAAATAATTTTCGAGAAAATAGTCAACCTCAGTAAAAATTCTCAAAAGCTATTTTTGCAATCGGCCACTGCTCAACGAGCATAGAACCTACTCTCGAGATGCACAACCTCGGATCCAAAGGAAAACTGCCCCGTGCTTGAAGAGAGCTGCATGGCAACGGAAAGTTGCCCCTTGTTTGAACGGCACTGCGGCGCATTGAATGGCAACGGAAAGTTGCCCCTTGTTTGAATGGCACCGCAGCGCGTTGAATGGCAACGGAAAGTTGCCCCTTGTTTGGATAGCACCGCGGCGCACTGTAGTCAGTCCTCAGAGTGACGAACACAACCAAATCCTCAGATACAAAGAAGACAAAGATGACCAGAACCATCGCATGGACATAATCAAATTGAAGTGTTTTACGGCTGGACTTCAGAATGAAGTTGCCTACGTATCCCAAACATGGGAATCAAGCCTTACGTAGTTCGAGGTTAAGGTACACTCGGGTATTTAACCTCTCCTTTTTATGCTCTAACTTTTGCCAAGGCGCCTGTTGCAGGTTTTCGACCTTGCGAGCTTTGTTTTTCTTTTCATTTCATTTTCATTTCTTCTCTTTTTTCTTTTTTTTTCTTTTCTTTTTCATCTTTCTTTTTTTTCTTTTCTTTGCATTTTTTCCTTTTCTCTTTTTTTTGTTTTTTTTTGCATTTTTCTTTTTTGTTCTTTTTCTTCTTTTTCTTGCTCTAACTTTTGCCTGGGTCGCCCTTACGGGTTTTCGGCCCAGCGAGCCTCTCGAAGGGTAAAAGTGTAACAAGTCCATGCCAAATGGTTTTGAGATTGAAGCCCTCTACATCCAGGAGAGTGGCTGCTGTATTAACTTGCAGAAAGATCCACATTTGGCTCTTCGAGCACATCGGATATTTTTTGCCCCTAGTTCGAGGGGTGCTTCTGTTCTAGCTTTGCAAGCTTCTTCTGATGGGGTCTGACCTTCTTGACCTGACTTTGGTGCCTCTTGTTCAAGGGCTGCTTCCAATCTGGCCACACAGGCCTTACATTGTGGTCGACCGTTGAACATTCTGAATGCAAGTTCAAGGTTTGGAAGCAAAGGGGTTGAGTCTCGAGGCTGAGAGCGATCCTAAGCTGCACAATCTCAAGAGCGATTCCACACATGTCTTCGCAGGACCGCGCAAAACATTTTTTGAAAGTTTTTAAGAAAGCGACAAAACGCTCGCGCTGAAGACAGTGTAGGATCAATCTGGATCAAAGCCAGGGTCCTTCTCAGTACTCACACTAACAAGCATGATTTCATTCATTAAGGGCTTAGCACGCCTCTCTTTCTCTCAATTTGATCAAAGTTTTGCAAATCCCGAGGAATTCCTTCCTCTTTGTTTTCACTGCAGTGTTCAAAAAAGGTTTTGAAAAACTTAGGTCAATACAATGGCTTCAAGGCACAAGAGAGCAGGTGGAATGCGCTGCCATTTCATTCAAATCCCGGCACAACTAGCACACGGCAAAAACAAATGCTAGAGTATGGAAATCACTGCTGTTTCATTCAAAATCTGTTGGCATAACTGGCTCCCTGGCAGAAACAAACTCGAAACAAAACAAAAAGACAAACGCGAAACAAAATGGTGACGCCGGAGGTAACACCCCCGGAATCACCCGACTCCTATACAACAGGACTGACTCGATACAACAAGACAGACCCAAAACAAAAGAGACTGACTCAAAACAAAAAGACAGACTCAAAACAAAACAACAAAACTGACCCAATACCCAAGTCAGAAAACACAAAAACTGGTATTTGCACATTGCTCAGAACAATGCGTGCCATTCCCACGTCTGGAGTAAATTGAGCGCTGCCCGCAGGTGGTTCATCCCCCGTTCACATAACATTATCCCCCAAGTTCACTGACCCAGTGCCGATAGACTTTGTAGGGCTTGGCGGGAGGATGACCTCGTTGTCAAATAGATCCTGTACTTCATGGCGAAGACGGAAGCAGTCATCGGTAGTATGGCCAGTTTGCTGATGGTACGCGCAGTACTGGGTAGCATCATGCGTAGCCGGAAGAGGGTTCGGGAGAGGCTGAGGCTCAAGAGGTTTGAGATGGCCTTGTCCTACAAGGATTTGGAAAGCTTTGGACAAAGGCATGTGGAGGGCATGGAAGACCCTCCGACCTCGGGGTTGGTACTTCTGGATTTGTGGATTTTTGCTGGATGCACCAACAGAGAGATTGGCAGGTGCTGGCCTGGTTTGCTGATCTCTTCCTAGTGCAGGATTGTTTCTGATACAACGACCCTTCTCCCAGTTTTCCCTTTGATTTAGACTGCCCCCGACTTGGGTGGCGAAAATGCCGTCCACAGTTTTTGCAACAACTGTGAGCACTTGCTCTTTGTTCAGTCCCTCGGCTTTCAAAGCCTCAACAGCCAACAGAAAATGTTCATGGGGATCCATATCCACCCCTATCTTGTTCTTTCCACTTGCCTCCACCTTGCCAAGGGATTGGCATTCCTCAAATGCAGCCCGCTCCAAGACTGGGGAGCCTTTTGTCGTGAAACTCTTAGCATGTGCTGTGGTCGATGATGGAGCCAATGCCCCAGAGGCTAGATCTGTCACAGTCCTTTGGAGATCTACGATCATTCTTTTTAGCTCAGAAGTAGTGGGCTCACGGGTTTGAGATGATTGGGGTTCAAGTGCATCCATCGTGCTTAAGCCCATGCTTTTCGGGATAAACATCTCGGGCTTGAATATATGGGTCGGGGGGTATATACTGGGGTTGTAGGTGGGTGGCAGTGTATGGCTGAGGTTGAGATGTGGATGAGGTACTTGGTCCTTGGGGTTTTGAAATGGAGCTATTGTCCGGTTGTCAATGAGATTCTGGATCTCATGACGAAGGCGGTAGCAACCATCGGTGCCATGGCCGCGCTGCTGATGATATACACAGTATTTGCTGGGGTTATGTCTGGCAGGGAGTGGGTTTGGCAAAGGTTGAGGATTAAGGGGTTTGAGATGCCCTCTTTCCATCAAGACTTTGAATGCGCTGGTTAGGCTCATATGGAGGGGGGTGAAAAATCTACCCTGAGCTCGGGCTGGGCAGGCTATTTGTAGGCTGGCCTTGGAAAAAGGGTCGGCTATGGCGACTGTGTTGACTTTAGCAGGTTTGGAAAGGCCCTGCGAATCTTCGGCTGGCAAAAGAGGGTCAAAGTTCGGCTGGGGTCCCGAAGCTGGGTGTGAGGCAGATGCCCCAGATGGGCGTTGCGTTTCAGCACTGGTCTCATCCTGCATTGCAGTTCCCTGATTTAACACTGCTATCATAGCCACAAATTCTTCCGAACCTTATGCCATCGCGGGTCTACTGATGATGTGACTGGTGACTGTCGGATCAGATGAGCCAATGAGCCCTGTATGGCCCTTCTTTGCCTTGCCTCAGCGAAAGAACACCGGTTTCCCTTGAATCGAATTTCTGACCTCACAAAGTCTATCAACACTAGTCCAATGTACCTGGGGGATAGTGGAGCCTTCTGAAGCTATGGTTCCAGGACTACCTAGCAAAAGAGAAAACGGACAGCATCTCAGCCCAATTTCACCAGAACAGATACGAACAAAACCGAATGAGTGTGCTCTCTACTGAATTCTGCCCCAAAATTCTGCCTGTAAACTGTTACCCTCAGGTAAACTGAATCCCAAAATACTGAACTGGTGCCCGCAGGCCTGATGCCCAAAATACTGAATTGGTGCCCGCAGGCCTGATGCCCAAACTTATACACTGATACATGCATTCCTGTAGAGACGCACTCTAAAGCACATAACAGATAAGTGAGAGCCAAAACACCCCTATGTTGGGGGTAGGGTTTCCCTGTCCTATTTTGTCAGGAGCTAGGGTTTCACTACGCACGCAGCGGTTTCCAACAACCTATAAACGGGTAAGCAACCTGTCCTAGTTTGGAATGGTCACTACGGATCCGAATATGCACTAGGTCGAATGGTCAAAAAGGGTGCCCCGGTAAAACCGGGGTTTGTGTTCCCATGCTGTCAGAGCCCAGAGCCGATCAGCCTTATGGACATGACTTGACAAGACAAGCCTCCGGCAAATCGTTCGGGAATGGCATATGGCAAACACGGTGTCCTAGGCGCACCAATGCAAATGCAATGCAAAGAAACACACAAATGTAGTCAAAACCAGATATCATGAGTTCGAGTCAAGTTCTCTAAATCCCCAGCAGAGTCGCCAGAAACTGTAGACGTCCCCCGAACGCCCCGGGAGGGTTAGGTCCCGTTCTGTTCATATTGGGGTCACTACAGTTCAAGGACTCAAATGTCACGGTTCTTAATCTTGAACCAAAGAGTCCAAATCCGGCAAATCGTTTTGAAAACAGATTTTTTGAAAGAAGTGCCAAACATGGACTGCTTTGCCAGATAACAGAGTCGCCACCTAAATATTTTTTAAATGGGAAATTTAGGAAACCCTGACTCGGTGCCAAAGGCCACGTGTCCGTCATCACCAAAGTTGGCTCGGGAACTTGGGTACGATTGGGGAAGGTCACATCGTGAGCACCCCCGCTCGCCCGGTCAAAGACCGGCCTCTACTAACCATGATATCTGTTTTTGAAAACCTTGTATGCTCTTATTCCGGTTATTAGCCTAGGTTACTATGTGATGCTCGCAGCAAATAAGTATAGACTGGGCCACCTGAATTGGAACAAAACACTTCATGTTTGTTTGTTTGAAAATGGTTTGCTACCCGCAGGTAGGCTTAAAATGCGCGGATTTGCCACCCTCAGGTGGGCTTAGGAAACATGATTTTGCCACTACCTAGTGGGCTTAAAACAAACATTTGATGATTCGTCCCAATTCAAGTAACACAACCTCCACCCACAGGCATTCAAGGCAGTTATATCACATAAGCATATAGCCTCATGGCAAGCATGCTATCATGGCAACACTCACACGCATGCAAGGATGCTAAAGCATAAAACTTACCGAGTACTCCAAGCCAAAACAAAAAACCGATTAGAAATCATGCATGATCCTAATTATACAGAAATGCCTAATGCAACACATGCAAAGATGCAACTATAGCAGGCTCGGCTATTCTAAGATGGCATATGGAATGCTACAACTAACATGTATTCAATTTGGAATTGAAATACAAATGCAGTTTGTATGATGCGCCGAGCCCGGTGCGTGCAAAACAGATGAATGATGCAAACATGCTGTCATACTGTATGCTAATTGAAATATGCCCTATATCTAACCATCGTAAGCGGGTAAATAAAAGGGAAGAAAGACGTGGGGTTGGAAGACATACATCACACTCACCCACCCTTATTACAATTATGCCCCCGCGCAGAGGGTCCGAATAAATATACAGTCCGAAATAAACAGTCCGAAATAAACAGTCCGAAATAATACAGATTCCTAATTAATTAACAAATTAACTACAAAAAAGTAAAACTGGCATGCAAGCCAGGGACTGCCTTGCTTCTGATGAATAATGTATGCCGGGCTGCTCTGGCGCGGAAATCCACTGGGATGCCCCAATTAGCCTCTGTTTGCACTTTTCTCGAAATGCGTGCCAAACTCTGAAAAGTTGTTGATCCTTGATTTTGCTGCAACAGAGAGCAGGAAAAGGGCATAGCAATGTATTTCACAAATATATGCATGCCTCGATCCTCGTGCCACCAATCACGCATATCGATGCATGATGGCCGAGGAGCCGAATTGCACAGCTCAATATAGAATGAATGCACATGAATGCTACAACAAAAACCTAACTCCATCATGGGTAATCCGGAGTGTCGGTGACTTGGGAATCGAGACCCGTTCCGTGAAACGTGCCTCATTTCCCGTGCCCGGGTTAACTCCTATCCCGAACACGATGCGATATGCATGATATGCATGAAATGCAACTAAGATACAACTTAGTATGCACAATGCTGTGAGAATGAGATGAAAATGAGACGCCTCGGAAAGCGTGCACGCGAGTACGCAAACCGAAGCGATGATGTGAAATGAGAAATCGGATAAAACCAAAGTGCCTCGAAATGCGTGCCCACAGGCACGTAAACCGAGGCGATGATGTGAAATGCAAATCAGATAAAACCGAAGTGCCTCGAAATGCGTGCCCACAGGCACGTAAATCGAGGCGATGATGTGAAATGCAAATCGGCTAAAACCGAAGTGCCTCGAAATGCGTGCACACGGGCACGCACACCGAGGCGATGATATGAAATGCAAATCGGATAAAACCGAAATGCCTCGAAATGCGTGCACACGGGCACGCACACCGAGGCGATGATGAAATGGAATGAAATGGTATACGGAATGCCACGATGGGCTTACACCAACATGGGAGAGCCTCAGCTCACTCACATAGGAGGCCGTCGGATAAGAATGAAGTGCCTCGAAATGCGTGCCCACAGGCGCGCATACCGAGGCAATGATAAAATGAGATGGAAATGCAAATTGGGCTTAAACTAACATGAGTGGACCTCAGCCACACTCACATCAGATGCCGTCGGATAAAACAGAGGTGTCTCGAGGTGTGTGCCCACGGGCACGCAAACCGAGACATGGCCCGAAGGCATGAACTGGCACGGGAAATGATATGCAAGCATGCAAACCAAATTTCAACACCTAAATAAAGGGGAAAACAGCCCCGAAATGGTACGAAATGACAACCAATGCATGAAATCATCCCGAAATGTGATTTTAAGTACCCGAAATGGCCTACGGTTATGCTAAACATGCAAAATTGATCATGACATGCAAACCAGTAGCAAGGCAGCCCCAAATATGGCATTTTTTCAGTAACAAACAAAGCTAAATAACAACCACAAGCATGGCAAAAATAGCTTGCAAAAACGGGGAAAAAGAGGGGAATTACAAAGCAAGTAGTATATACAATTCTCAAACCAGAAAAAACAGTTCTACAAAATTGAAGAGGGGTCAAAAACATGCATATTTGCAGTAGATGAGATCCCCTAATTCAGTGTGTAGATATGCTCAAAATGGCATGCAAAAATGAGCCAATAAGGGGCTACAACATGAGGTACCATAAGCAATGATCAAACAACTTTGGACCCTTGACAAAGTATGAAGAATAAGCCAAAATAAGACACTTTCTAAGCCTGATGAAGGCTCAAATCAGTAGCTAAACAAGCCTAAACAAACATGCAATTTTACGGGAAATATGAAGGATATAACATGAAGTACCAAAACCAATCATCAAAGGGGCTAAGACCCTTAACAAAACATGAAGAATAGGCAAAAATAAGGCTCTGTCTAGGTCTGATGAAGGCTTAAATCCGAAGCATGGTGAGCTTAAAAAAGCATGCAAAATGGGATTGTGACAAGAATTCAAAGCAAGTGATATGTAGAGCAAGAAAACCAGGTTGAGGCCTTCTTCAATGTTGAAGAGGGGCTCAAAATAAGCACAATCACAGTATGTTGCATGCTCCAACTCAGATCACAAATAGGCCAAAACAATCATGCAATTTTACGGTAAAATGGAAGCATTTCAAAGGAAGTGCATGATAGAGAAGCCAAACATGGTTGAGCCCTTATTCAATGTTGAATAGGTGCTCAAAATAGGCCCACTCACAGTTTATGTCATGCTCGAAATCAGATCATTCATAAGCTAGATATTTCATGCAAAATATTGGCATAAAAGATGCTATTGAAGCAAGTACATGAAGGAGATGCCAAATAAGGTTGAGACCTTAAACAAACATGAAGAACACCTCAAAATAGTGACATTTCCAGTTAATCTCGGAGCTCAAAACCATAAGCAAATAGGTCTAAGAAATGAGCCAAAATAGGGCTAGAAAAGAGGGAAAGAGGACTTACCCTTGTAGACAACTTCTTTTGTTGCTTCTTGGACCAAATTTGTTGCTTCTTAGCCTCTGAAAAACCTTCCTAGCTGCTGGAAATGGAATGGTGATGGTGATGCTAGGTGTTGATGAACAAATGGTGCCAAGACTTGGATGTTTGAAGCTTTTTGGAAGAGAGGAATGGAGGAGATGTATATGCAAGGCTCAAAGGATTTTTTTTCTCCCCTTAAACCAGCTGGTGGCTGCTTTTTTTTATGGCCAAGAAAGGGGTCCAAAAGGAGGGCAAAAAGGTGGGAAAAAATATCTAGATATTTTGCTCTAAATATCTTTCAAAATATCTAGATATTTTGCTCTAAATAAAAAGTGGCGTTCGGCCACGAAGTGGGCATCAGAGGCCCCAGTGTTCCTCGAAATGATAAAATAGAGGCACTTGCCAAAATTGAACAAAAACCGATGCAAAATGAATGCTCGGGGCCCAAACCGCGAGATTCGGGGTCCCGAAAATGGGCTGTGAGCACCGAAAGTGGTGTTCGGCCACGAAGTGGGTATCTACGACCCCAGTGTTCCTCGGAATGATAAAACAGAGGCACTTGCCAAAATTGAACAAAAACTAATGCGAAATGAAAGCTCGGGGCCCAAAATCGCGCGGTTCAGGGTCCCGAAAATGGGCTGTAGGCACCGAAAGTGGTGTTCGGCCACGAAGTGGGTCTCTCGGACCACAGTGTCCCTCAAAAGGGAGGAAATAAGATGTATGCCAAAAACCGGGACAAACGGAGGTGGTCAGGCGGTCCCGAACCGAGGCACACGGCCTGACGGTCCCGAAAACCGGGCTCCAAAATGGGCAAAATGGCCTGCGGCCACAAAATGTAGCTCACGGCCACCGGGAGATAGTCTACGGGACCACTCCCTCCCCTCAGGAAAGAAAACAGAGAAAACCGAGTCTGGTTCGCAAACCGAGACAAGGCACAGAAGAGAGTTCGGAAGTCCGGAGGTAGGGCGCACGACCACGACTCTGAGACTTCTGAACGAGCACAATATGCAACATCACCAAGCGCTCAATCGGTGACGTCTGAGTCTTAAGGTCGGTCAAAAATGGGGTGTCTACAGTTACCAACGTAAGAAATGACTTATCAAAAGATTCTTAGGTCATATATGGTTTGATTTTTAGAAAAAAAATTTAAAAATTAAAAATTAATTTGGTTAAGAAATAAAAACTAAAAAATAATTATAATTTTAATTTTTGAGCAGGTTATATACATACGTATGGCTGTTTCACTTTAATTTGTAAAAAATTATTTCTAACCACTCGAAAGATAAAAATTATATAAAAATGATAACTATTATTATTTTTTATTTCTTAACCAAATTAATTTTTAATTTTTAATTTTTTTTCTAAAAATCAAACCATACATATCCTAAGAATATTTTGATAAGTCATTTCTTATGTTGGTAACTTATTTAATTATTTGTTAATTTTATGATATTTTTACCATTTGAAGCCTGCTTGGTAACCATTTCGTTTTCAGTTTTCAATTTATATTTACAAAAATTTTAAAAATTGTCATAAAAATTTATTTGATAATTTTTTTGATTTATAAATGGTTGTCTTAGTTTGTAAATTTGAGAAAAAAACGTAAATTCAAAAAATAAGTTTATATTGGTTTTTAAACAGAAATTTAAAAATTTTACTAACAATTTTTTTTCTAATTAATTTTTTTTCAATTAATTTTTTTTCCAACTAATACTAACCGAGGGGGCAATTGGTAATGCTACTTTAAACCTTAGGAAGGGGATTGTAATTTCTAAAATGTAAGGGGTGTCAATGTAATTTACCCAGTAAGGGCAAAATTAGCATTTAAAAAAAATTAAATTGCTAAGGGAGGAATCTGTAATGAAACTTTAAATCTCAGGGAGGGAGATGTAATTTCCAAAACGTGAAGGGAGAACTGTAATAAACATAAACCTTAGAGGTTGTCAGTGTAATTTACCCTATATATATATATATATATATATAATCACACTTAATTAGAAAGTGACATAAAAAATAAATATTATCACACTCAATCAGATTAAGTGTGATTAAAAATTTGGAAATTGTATATTTTATATAAAAATCAATTTGAAATATTTTATACAATCACACTTATTTAAAAAGTGTGATTAAAAAGTAGTAATGTATATATAATCACATTTTAATTACCTTAAAAAATATATAAATAATCACACTTATTTAAAAAGTGTGATTACAAAGTAATAGTGTATATATAATCACACTTTAATTAGAATGTGTGATTAAAAAATATATATATAATCACACTTATTTAAAAAGTGTGATTAAAAAGTAATAGTGTATATATAATCACACTTTAATTAGAATGTGTGATTAAAAAATATATATAAATAATCACACTTTAATTAGAATGTGTGATTAAAAATATATATATATAATCACACTTATTTAAAAAGTGTGATTAAAAAGTAGTAGTGTATATATAATCACACTTTAATTAGAATGTGTGATTAAAAAATATATAATTAATCACACTTTAATTATAATGTGTGATTAAAAAATATATATATAATCACACTTTTTTAAAAAGTGTGATTAAAAAGTAGTAGTGTATATATGATCACACTTTAATTAGAAGGTGTGATTAAAAAATATATAAATAATCACACTTTAGTTAGAATGTGTGATTAAAAAATATATATATAATCACATTTGTTTAAAAAGTGTGATTAAAAAGTAGTAGTGTATATATAATCACACTTTAATTAGAAGGTGTGATTAAAAAATATATAAATAATCACACTTTAATTAAAATGTGTGATTAAAATATATATATATAATCACACTTGTTTAAAAAGTGTGATTAAAAAGTATATAATCACACTTTAATTAGAAGGTGTGATTAAAAATATATATATAATCACACTTAATTGAAAAGTGACATAAAAAATAAATATTATCACACTCAATCAAATTAAGTGTGATTAAAATATCAATCTAATTTTTTTATCACACTTCCAATAAAAGTGAGATCTTTTTTTTTGTCAAAGTATGATCTTTAACTATTTTTGTAGTAGTGTGATAGGTGTTTGTGCACAAAAGTAAGGCTAAACACACCTAAACACACACAAATACAAAGGGAGAGGGAGACATAGAGATAAATAGATAGATACAAGACTCAAACCCTAATCTCAAGACCCTCTGGAATTTTTTTGTAACCTTGGAGGAGGGAGGAGAGGCCCTCCCTTTATAGAGGATCACTCTTGCAAAGCTTACAAAACAAGCTAAGCAAGAGTGAAATCCCTCTATACGTGTATGGAGGGGGTGCAAAGTGTATGCCAGCTAGCACAGCTGGCATAAAAATATCTGCAAAAGCAGATGCACAGTGGTCGGCTAGCCAAAAATGCCAAATTGGCCAAAACGGTCGGCCGACCAAAAAAACTGCCGGTCGGCCATCACCAATGGCCGATGGCAACAAAACATGGTTGGTGGCCTCAAGCCATGGCCGGTGAGGTGTGGGGATGGCCAACAAGCCATTCCCTGCCCCTCAAAAGCAAAACACAAGTGTTTGGTGCAAAACCAAACACAAAACAGTCGAGTCGAGAGATCCTGAGGCAAGGCGCGTAGCCGAGACCTCCGGTAACTCAAGACGAACATGAACAAGGATGATCACCGAGTGTTCAAACGGTGACGTCCAAGTCTTGAGGACGGTCAAAAATGGGGTGTCTACACCCATCTACGCCAACTCACGGCCTCGGAATGACTGGGTGGTTCTGACAGCTTTAGTCACCGAAAAGGGTTCATGTTTCATTACTGTCCTGCATTAGTTTTCTACCATGTTGCTACCTCCTATGTTTGTTTTACATTTTTTTCCCCCTGCCAACAACCCATGAGTGTGTGTATTTTCTTTTCCTTTCCTTACAAACAGATTCGACAGTGGTTGTAGGCTTTTTTTATTACGGAATCGGTGTGTGATGTGTTGGATGTTGTATTACTTTTTATGCAGTAGGCACGTGATTTGCTGTGTGTTTGTCAACTTGCTTCAATATTGTCTATTTGTGAGAATCTGGACAGGTGCAACAATTGTAGAGCAGAGCTTTTTCATTAGGCAGGTTGCTTTGTGATATAATGGATGTATCCCTCACATTACTGCAGCAACAACGTGAACACTGTTGTGTTTGGCAACTTGTTGACAAACTTCAATTATGGGAATCTGGACGTGTAACTTCTCCACACGAAGAAGAAGAAATAAATCAAATATATAATAAATACTGGATAAATGAGACCATAACACAACCTATCAAAGGCTTCTCAATTCAGAATATGTGCATGATGCCACAAAGCAAACCAACCAACTCCTCTAAATCACCGTCTAATATTAGCCGTTCCCTCTGACAGGGTTCAATGTGATACAAAATTTTCTATTCCTTTGTTCAGACTTCTATATGGTCCATCTTTAAGTGATCTAATTAATACAAAAACATATTATCTTTTGGGGGTTTTCAAGAGAGCAAGTACCTCGACATCGTCATTGTTTGTTTCGGCAACAAGCTGAATTGGGGTTTTACCTTCTTTGTGAAGAGCTTGTGGATCAGCTCCCCTGTGCCACATTGGTAATTAACCAGAGTAAGACATTAACAAAATGTAACAAGATAAATCATACAGTAATCAAAGATGACTTCAGAAAATAGAGGATGATTACTAAGGTAACAACCTCTGAATAAATAAATACCGAACAACTCCCGTGCTTATGGAAATCTGTAAGTTGTCTAATATGTAACAATGTTTAATGAAAGAAAAAAAGTAGACCCAGTTTAATTGGATGGGGGTATGGGAGGAATAAATTGGGTATATACCTAAATTTTGGCACAAGTAAAAGAAGAAATTTAGGGGCGAAATATGCAAAATACTGAATGTCAAAAACATATTATCTCCAAACAGCTTATGAAGCATACGTTCCGAAAATAGTGTTATGACTACCAAGTACTTACCCAGTATGGGTACACATATTGATACAGCTCCACGCTTACCAGTGCATAAAATATTTTTAATTTAATTTTTTGTTTTAAATGCACCTTACTTAGATGTATTTAAAAAGTAAAATTTTTGAAAAGTAAAAATCATACCAGAACAAGCTGTCCAGTTTATTATCATGGCTGCACAAAATATTATTTTGTGCACATTATTAAATTTTTTTTGGTTGCCACAAAAAAGAGAATCAAACATGTAGGCACCCTTGACAAGTTGTTGAATCCCTTACATCACAAAAAGCTATGCACATGAAACAAAATGGCCCCCACAACCTTGGCCATTATATTCTTCCTCTCTACAGTGTTTTTTTCCTTCTTAGTTCACAGTGTGGTTTTCTCTCTATCCCTCTCTCTCCATCTACGCAGAACTCGTTTATTTCCTTGGAAGTTTTTCAAGTTTTTCACATTTTTCGTTCTTACATTTCCAAATGGCGAATGACATAGGTCCGAGTCACCGCGTGCAACATGGTACATCCCGGGAAGCTATTGATGAAATTGCGAGGGAAATGGTGGTCGAAACTGATCACAACTTGGTAGAAGCATGGAGTAGTGCGGCAAGATATTATTACAACCATTATCACAAAGTCCCTCGAAATACATCAATACTTTCGGGACGTTTATGGATGTTTGAGTTGTTTAACGGCCACCAGGGCCGGTTTGAAGATGATGTCAGTATTTCACAACCAGTGTTCTTGTTGTTATGCGACGCGCTTCACAGTTTTGGATTGACGTTGCCGCAACGGGAGCATGGCGTTCCGCTGGAAAAGAAGGTAGCCATTTTTATTTGTGCGTTGCAGGGTCTATCTTGGAAAAATTTGCAAGAACGGTTCCAACACTCAAAGGAGACATTCTCACGCAATTTTCATGAGGTAATGCAAGTTATGATACCGTTTACATTGGTTCACAGTAGGAGTCTTACGCCCGAACAAGTACAACAAGGGCGCCATCCACATTTACGGTCGCAACAACGATACCGGCCATTCAAGGTGACAATTTCCATAAATGTGCAATTTTTTTAAAGTTTAGAAAAAAACCATGATTAAGTTATGTTAATTTGTAAAAATTTGGTGCGTTGCGTAGGACTGCATCGGTGCATTGGATGGGACGCACGTGATGTCTCGTGTCTCGCAAGAGTACGCCACATCATACTATGGCCGGAAATGCGTGCCGACACAGAATATAATTGCCGTATGCGACTTTAATTTGTGCTTCACATTTGTCTCTGCCGGTTGGGATGGGAGCATGCACAAAAGCCGGGTTTTGCACTACGTGACAACCGAGCCGAAACATCGCTTCCCGCACCCCGCACCAGGTAAAAAATATTAAACAGAAATATGAATACGTAGAAAATATAAATATAAATATTTTCAATAATGTATTTTCTTGGCAACAAAATTGTGAAAATTATTGTCCTTTTTTATTTTTTATTTTGTCAACAAAATCAGTTGTTTAATGTAGTTTATTTCCCATTGTTCAAAATTTTTGCAAACAAATTAAAAAAATGAAACAAATGAAAATGAAAAGTTTTGAAAAATAATTAAGTGGTAAATAAGAATGTGAAAATGAAAATGAAATGTTATAATTTATAATTTAAATTAATAAAAAAAGAATTGGAAATAGAAATGTTGTTAATGAAATAGAAAGTAATTAGAAAAATAATTTCGTAATTGGAAATATAATTTTTCACAACAAAAGAACTTCACAATGAAATAGTAATTGAAAACAAAAATGGAAAAAGAAAAAATTATTAACGAAATAATTGACAACTCTTAATTCTTATAAATTGAAAAAGAATTAATTCTTATAATTCGCAGAAAATGCAGTAATTGGAAATATAATTTGCACAACAAAAGTAATTGCGAAGAAGAGTAATTGAAAACAAAAGGTCTTAACAAGAATAATTCATTATTAGACGAACAAAAAACTGAGACAAGTTAATTGAAACATAATTTAAGTGGTAAATAGTAATTGAAAACAAAATTGGGATAAGAACAATTTTTATTAATGAAAATGTAATTGTCATAAAAAAAATTAATTATTTTAATTCACAAACAATGCTGTAATTGGGAATATAATTTTTGAGAACAAAAGAAATTGGGAAAAGGAGTAATTGAAAACAAAATTGGGAAAAAATTAATTTAGTAATGAAATTATTCAACAAATTTATTATTATTAACAAAACAAAAATTACGAACCAAGACAAGTTAATTGAAGAATAATTTAAGTGGTACACAATACTGTCAAATTGAAAATGAAATGAAACAAATTTTGCAGGAAAATACTATTTGGTGGATAGCGGTTATAGCAACAAGATAGGGTACCTAGCCCCCTACAAGGGGTATAGGTATCACCAAAATGCCCATCGAAATCGAACACCGCAGAATCAGTTCGAAATGTTCAACAAGGCACATTCGTCACTGCGTAGTTGTATCGAGCGGACATTCGGTGCCTGGAAGTCTAGGTGGGGGGCATTGCGAAATATGCAGAAGTTAAGCTTTTCTAATCAGGTTACGTTTGTATGTGCGTCGATGGCGTTACATAACTTCATACGCCGACATAGCGAACTTGATGAGGTCACGATGGCTATCCCAGACAGTGACGATTACGTGGCCCCCCAAATGCCCGACCACGACGAATACACACGGGTTACTGATGTGATGGAGGAAGGGGACTCCGACCCTGCAATGGCCGTTGTAAGAGCGAACATTACGAACGAACTCGTACGGCAAGCGCACCGGTAGGGGCGAATTGGAAATACAAGAATATTGGTTGAAGGTTGTTAATATTTGTAACTGAGATTCATATTTGTAAACACGTTTGGTTTTAATAGTTTCATGTCTTTCGGAGCGTAGACATTTTCAACAAAATGTATTTTTAAAGGAAGTATGTCCACTAATTAACATATATAAACATGGGGGAAGTTTTTGCAATATCTTTTATAATAATTTGTTCTCAACCTGGCATAAAAAAATTATTTCTAGCCATTGGTCAGAAAAAAAACAAAAACATAAAAAAAAGAAAAGAAAAGAAAAGAAAATCATGACTAGGCGGGTACGTGGTTTATCTTTTTTTATTCACATGTTATGATATGAATTCCCAAAAATACAGAGCAGACCTACAATAACAACTCAAACAAAATAAGGAAAAAAAAATAAAAAAGTTATATTTCGTACAAGTGGAACACTGTGCGTCCGTGTTCCACTCGTTTCCAATTTTTGGACAATAATGGAACAATTGCAACCTCTGCTTGACATGCACGGAAAACAAGGAAGTCACTTTCTCTTCGTCCAGCTGTGTCAGTATGAAGGGTAAAATAGTCATTTTTGTTGTTCTAATAATATTTTATTACACATTTATTCGTAAAAAGTCAAAAAGTTAACTCAAACCTCCATATTTTTTTCCTCAACTTTTTAGACCAAAAAGACAAAAAGTGCATTTATTTAGGACATCCCAAACAACCCCTTAGAGTCTTAAATTAGTATGAGGAACTAAATTCTTTATCTTAAGGTTATGATGAAATTTTGATCAAGTAATTGGGGTAGTTTATATTTAGTTTTGTAGAATTTTAATTGATTTAGGTATTGTTATATAATTCAAATTTTTGTGCAAATAATGTTTTATCAAATTATGTGTTCACTGGTTATGAATACAAGTTATACAATTGTTTTTACTGCTTATATATTAAAATTATTAAATGAGTCACACCTAGTAGGGGTATTCGCGGTTCGGTTGCAGTCGGAGAACCTTTAATTCGCCATCTATTTGCCGGATTGGCAAATTGGAAAAAATCAATCTGCATCCGTCTGCTGGATTGACGGATGCAGATTGAGCGGACTGGCGAATTGACGGATGGATGCGAACTGGTTTAGCAGTTTAAACTTTTTTAAATTTTGAACATAATACAACTAGACAACATTTTTTTTTGTTTTGATAACAATCCAACTCAACATAACCAAAAGATTATAAAGTAAATTGTCAAATACCAATAATAAATAGTTTTTTTTAGGGTCCCTAATATTAAGATTTTATAGCATAAAGGACATTTATATTTTCATAATGTCTAAAGTCCCTCAACATTGATCCAGAGAAATTTTAATGCAGAGAAATTCTTCCTAGAAAAATTCTCTCTAGAGAAATTCTGAACTTTCCAAATAATTTCTCTAGGTTTAAACCAGAGAAAATTCAAATTTCTCTGAGTTCAAATTAGAGAAAATTGAACAACACAGAGAAAATTAAACCAAAAAATCCAAAACCAGTAATACAAAACCAAAACTCCAGAGAAAATTCATACAATTTCCACATCCAGAGAAAATTCTGATCCAGAGAAATTTTGGAAAGACTAGAGAATTTCTCTTAGTACTGGGTTCAATGTTGTTTGTTATTGTGGTTGAGAGAATTTTCTCTAGATCAGAATTTTCTCTGTATTTTTGACCGAACTAGAGAAAATCCCTCTAAAACTCACATTAAATCCATTTCAATACAACCATTGCAATTCAATTCAAGCTCCTTCAATAGCAACAATGGCTGACACAACCACCAAACTCATCTTGATCATTGCAATTGGCATTTACATACATTTAATTACAAATAGATTAAATACATACATTTGCTTCTGTGATGAAATCTCTATTTTTATGTTTCTGATTTCACTTACCCATAACAATTGAAGAATAAAAAAGTGGTGTAGATCTTTATTGGCAACATCGAGAAAAGCTGATTAACAAATCACTATCTCTATCATATATATAACATAGAGATAGGAAGAAAAATATGTATACAAGTTATGCATATATATATATATATATAGAGAGAGAGAGAGAGAGAGAGAGAAAAGAAGAAGAAGATGATGAACCGATACCAAATCGACGGACTCTTTTTGATCCCCTCAAGACTGATTCCTTTAGTCCCATTCCACCAAGGACTTCTCCTACTTCATTCTCTGGAACTAATGCCAAGTTGTGTAAGTCCCTCTCTCTCATCTCTCTCTCTCTCTCTCTCTCTCTCTCTCTCTCATATGGGTCTGAAAAGCAATGATAATACTCAAACTTGGAACACATCGGCATACCATTCTCGAAGGACCAAGCAATGAGAGTGTTCAACTCGATTTGGAATGCATAAGATTGGGCAACGCAAGGAGGCTGAGTGAAGACAAACTGGACCAACTCATCATTTGTGGCCACCTACACGGGCTTTTAAATTGATGCGTATGAGTGCTCTATCATGGTGACAGACACAAACAATGCACGACGGCAGAGTGGAGAAGGTTGTGACGAAGGAGGTGATTGATTTTGTGAGGCTATTAGAGGATAAGATTGACAAGTTCAATGCTTTCTTCGTTAACAAAGAGGAAGAGCAAAGAGAGGAAGAGAGGGAGAGGCCAATTTGATTTGAGAAAATCAAATTTCTCTGTGATACATGGGTGTGGGGTTGAGGGGCCGTAGACATCATAAAATAATATTGTGGATCTCTTCTATTACTAAAAATGGGAGATGAACGACCTTAGACTAATTTTCCCTAATAAATACATATAAGAAAATCATGCATTATCAAAACTTTTTAATTATTTTTTTTTATTCAAAAACTATTTAATTTGATTTTTTTTTTTTAAAAAAATGACAACATTAAGCCTTATATTTTCCACACAAAAATACCAAATATCAACACTTGCCATTTAATAAAAGGATTTCCAAATTGAAAATACAACAAAATATCTAAACTCTTTTTTAACTGAATATATAAACAGAATATCTAAATAAATTGAAAACACAAAATTTTACAAATTATTAGGAGTGCTCACAGTTTGGCTGTTCAGTTGCGGCCAAAGAAACCTCAAATCCATCATCCGTCCAAAACTAGGCGAATTGAAAAAAATCAATCTGCAACAGTCCACTCGTCATCACCCATCCAAAATGCGGCGGATCGGTTCGGTTTAGTCGGTTTGGATGAATCGGAATATCCGTTGCTCACCCCTAATACCTAGTACGATGGGTTGTGCATCAGTAGTAGTTTAGTTTAGTTTAGTGGTGAAGGTCTGTGCTAAAGGAAGATGATTCGTGACTTTTTTTATTTTAATACACAAAATCTTTTAAGTGATGTCCCAACCAAGACCCATAGTAATACCCACCTCAATGATTTTCTACAATCTAAATACAACAACTCTCAATTACAAAATTAATAGTGGATTCTAAATTCTAAGATTTTCTTTTTCTCACTTTCCATTTCCAAAATCAAAATCTTTAAATTAGAAACAACTTACCCTAATATCTGTGGTTCGACCCCATTCTTAACTGCTATTCTACGTAGTAGTAGTTGTTATCAATTTTTATTTAGGGGTACTTACGTGTTGGTCGTAATAAGTGGACTTATTGTCTAAAAGGTCTTATAGAAAAAGTTTGTCAAAAAAAGTCACTAATTGTAAGTTTTAGCGACAATTTATAAAAATCATGACCAAAAAAAAAAAAGACTAATTATCAATTTTTAGTGATGTATATAAAAAATGGTCACAAAAAATTATTTTTAGCGACAATTTTATTAAGACTTATTTTCAATAAGATTTGATGAGAATTAAGTCTAACTATTAAGATTTATTGGTAGTTATACACTCTAAACTTTCCTCCTCTCCCTCTCTCTTTCTTTTCTTTTCTTTCTTTGTTTTTCCTCAGCCCTTCGTTGCTCTTGTGTTTGTTGTGTAACTTTGCCTTGATTGTTGCCTCCATTTATAGGCAATTCTCTGGAGAAACAAACAAAATGAAGTAAGAGAGGTGATGGAGTAGGTGAAGTTTTGCTGTACAGTAAATTAGTGTGTACTTTTTAATATAATAATGTATAAAATATTTAAAATATATTTTATTATATCTATATAATATGGTACAAGGGTTTTTGAAAATGTCTTAAAATGTCTAAGAGATACATTTTGTATCAATGGGTTAGATTGTCCCATCTAAACTTCAACGGTTGAGATTTCTTCATTTCCCACCCACTCTTTGTAAATTGAAGAAAATCTCTCTCTCCCTCTATACCTCCATCAGAGCCCATCCTGTGTGGGATACTCAACCATAGTCCCTATTCGTTTCTTCTTCCTCCCTCGCTCTGATTCAGCCAATACTCTTGTTGGAAAAAAATGTTTTTTGTGACTTTAATTTAATATTAAAGTGTGGTGACTTTAATTAAATATTAAAGTGGATCCCAACCATTTATTGTGTTGGGTCCAAGTGGGCCAAAAACCATTGAGAGTTGAATAAGAAATTGCCAATAAATTGCCTCATGATGTTAGATTCATGAATAGGATTTTAAAGAGTATTTAAATCATTTTTCTTGGCTAAAGGGTGTGAACCCATTGGGCATCCAAACTTTTCATCTTTTTGGAAAGGGGTTATGGATCCTGGTTTTTGGTGCTTTAATGACCAGCCATAAAGACTGGAGGCTCTTCCTCTCTCCCCTATACATGTATAAATTGAGACCCTCCTGTCAAGTCTCTATATAGAAATTTTTGCTTCCATTTTACAAGTCAGTTTGCCAGAAAGTTCCTACTGTGAGAGAGTGCTGCCACTGTTTTTGTTCGCTAAGCTAGACAGAGAGTGCTTCTGCCGTGGCTGGTTTAGACCGTTGTATCCTGGGAGACAGACGCCGGGATTCCTCAAGCACTCGACCTGTGAGGCGGCGAAATCTGTTTTAAGGAAACTGCTACCGTGCAGGCTTCGATTTGCTTTCTTTACCATTTTATTGTATTGTGTATTTCTGTTGTAATTTAGTTGTAATTCTCAGCATGTGTTCTTGGTATATATATAATTTTGATTTTTTCATAAATCTATTTATTTAATTTCACAATTTGAACAACAAGCTTAAAACAGATTTTTTATATATTTTCTATGAAATTGATCGAATAGATTTATATAGACAATTAGGTTAGCTTTGTATAATGTTATTAGGAACTGTTGCGGAATTGCTCACTGTTTCAATAATTGTAAATTATGCAATGTTATTCTCTACTTGCTTAGTTTAATTAGAATGCTCTATCATAATTTGTATACTTAATTGTATTAGTATGATCTTATTTTATGCGTATGGTTCATCATTCCCCTACCATGATTTGCATGAATTTTAAGATTATAAAATATAATTTATAGATGTTGCAATTTTGACATGCTAATTCTATTCTAGTTTTAATTTGTTACATGCTTATTATTTTCTAGACTAGATTACATAATTTAATGTTTTTAGAATTATTTGCATATGTTAATTGCTAAATGGTTATTGGTAACTCTTGCCTATTAATTTTAGTTTAATGTATTTGAAGTTATAAAGTTTTTATGAATTGTTTACATGATTAATTTGAATTTAATTGGGTGCATTAACTTTGAATTTAACTTATTTATTTGGAGTTATTAGTTTAAATATTTATTATGAATTAATTTATAGTTTTAATTTAATTGGCATTTTAATTCATTAGTTAATTTTATAAATAGTTGGCTAGATGGTTTCAATTATTTATTATATTTATTTTTTGCTTAGATTATTTGTTTGTATTTTGTTGTGGTTTTTTCTACTAACTTTCGTTACAGGAATACTTATGCGAAAGGGAATGGAAAAAACAAAGACAAAACCAAATGAATAGTATTTGGGATGTAAAAAACAAAAATGTTTGGACTACTAACTTTTGTGTTGAATAGGAATACCTAAGCGTGGAAAGGCTTTTGGACTAAATAGAATCCTTAATTATGGATTGGCTAATTTATTTAAATGTTTGAAGCATGTTTTGCTTGAGATTTAGTTAGTTTGTTTACCAATTTGTGGTAGCAAGTTTTATTTTCTTGTTTTGTTAGAAGCATTTTATATGCGTGTAATTGTTATAGCAATTTTTTAAATTGCTTGTAAGTTTGAAACTTGGTTTGGTTTTCTGTGATAGAAACCAAAGTTTTAGCTTTGGCTAAAGAGTTTGTTCTTATTTGTTCAGAAATAACAACTAAGAGAAATTTGGTTTCAAACTTTTGGAGTTTGAGGAAGTCTTTGGGTTTAATCATTTTATTCCCAAAGTGTTGGAAAACCAAGTTTGGAGAAAGTCTTTGGTTATAATCTGATTATATCCAAAGTGTTTTGGTTTTGAGAAAGGAAACCAAATTTTAGCATTAGCTAAAATATTTCTGATTTTATTCAGAAATAATGGGCTTAGTTCCGGGAGTACCGGTTAACTTTTATGAGTCGTGTAATTCTGGAAGCAAATTTTATTTGCTTGGAAATCGGTTTGTTATAACCTGGTTTATCCCCTAGAAATTTTAATTTTAAAATTGTTTCCTATGGACTAGGAGTCAACATGCTCTTGGATGTTTTGTCAAAAGGTTAACTGGGTTTTAAGTGGGGCCGATGTGACCCCTCCAGTCTTCCTGGGAACATTCATGACCATGTTCGATTCTAGGTTAAATGGTGAGGCTAGTTTTGAATTAAATTTCCATCTGAGGGATTTTCTAAGGGTTAAGTTTAATTTCTGAAATCATAGAAGTGAAATTCTGTTGTGATGTTTCAGAAATGGCTTCAAAAGGTGACAAACAGAAATGTTGTTCTACCTGACAACCTTAGCCTCACAAGATTCTTAAAGGAAGATCTTGAGAGATCAAGTATGGTTAAAGGAAATCATAAGATTGCATTAAAATATCTCTGAATTGATCAAAGGCAATTAGTTTAGTATCCTTGTGATTGCTACGTGACTTTGCTTGAAAGCAAAGATGAGACAACCTGTTATAGTGGGTGAATATTTTTTGGATTTTTAAATTCCAAATATATTCTTAAATTGGGTGGCTCCTAGTGAGTACAAAATCACTGATCATAGAGGTAGAAAACTAGTGGTTCCTAGGAGGTGTTAGACCACTGGCTACACAGTTATGAGATTGTGGTTCCTAGTAGTGAACAGATTACTGATCACATGTCAAGACATCATGGTTCCTAGTAGTGGAGAGGCTACTAGTCATATGTCAAAACATGATGATTCCTAGTAAATTGATCCTATGTCAGGACGTTGTGATTCCTAGTAGTAAAGTGACTACTGATCACAAGTTAAGACATTGTAATGCCTAGTAGTAGAAAGTCTATTGACTACATGCTGAGAAATTAGTGATTCCTAGTGATAAGACTACTGGCCATGTTATGAAGTTCCAAATAGTAGACTATTGAACACTGGATTTATGTTTCCTAATAGTAAGACTATTGGCTTCCGAGTGATAGGTTGGACCAAATATATTTGGGTGCCTAATTCGGTTGATTACATTCTAGTAATGTATTTACTGTGATATGATTTTGAGAGTTTCATAATCATTGTGACACAAGGATTTGTTTAAGACTTTGTATAAATTCTACAAAGAAGACTTAATTATCTGACTCCGAAATTGATGAGGATAATAGAAAGAAAGGAGGGAGTACCTCCTCAGTGAAGGCCAATGTCATTGAGCATGGCAAATCTTCTAGGGTAAGGAAGAAGCCCCCCGTGAACCAGGGCTCTATGCTGGGGCCAAGGGGTGGTGTTGCAAAGAAGCTGGCATACAAGCTGCGGGAACCTAGTTATCAGTTCTTTGGGAAGTGCTACAACTGTGGTAGCGAGGGGTTTTAGCTTTACTAGGGCTACACGTCACATCTGCTCTGAGAATGAGTTGTTTACAACTTTCGAACCGGTTACAAACGGTAAGAAGTTGTTTCTGGGAAACTTTACTACCTCATTTGTTGAGGGAAAGGTGGTCCTGAAGTTAACCTCAGGAAAAGAGCTAACCTTGAACGAAGTCCTGTATGTTTCGGACTTTCGTAAGAATCTTGTCTCTAGGTCTCTTCTTAGTAAACATGTTTTTGCATGGTTTTTGAGTCTGACAAGGTCGTTCTGATGAAACACAAGTGTGAAACTTGTGTTGAAGCGAAGTGGACAAGATCCCGTATGAGTTATGGAAGGCGTTAAGCCTTCTTATAAATTCTTACGAATGTGGGGGTGTCTTGCAAAAGTGGCGATTCCTACACCCAAACGGGTTAGGATAGGCCCGAAATCCATGGATTGAATATTTCATTGGTTATCCACATAATAGTAGTGCATGTCGGTTTCTTGTACATAAGTCTGAAACTTCAGACATTCACAGGAATACTTTCATGGAGTCAAGGAATGCATGTTTCTTTGAAGACATTTTCCTTGCCGAACCTAAGAAGGGGTTCCGAGGTTTTAGAGCAATTTGGTGAGCTTGCTAGTGATGATGATCATTTTGATGATCAAGTTGAGAATCAAGGTGATGATTAGCCTAGAAGGTGTAAAAGGGCTAGGATGTCCAAGTCTTTTGATCCAGACTTCTTGACTTATATGGTTGAGAACGAACCTCAAACTTTCCACAAAGTTTTGACTTCTTTTGAGAGTCCTTGATGGAAAGAAGCGATCAAAAGTGAGATTGACTCCATCTTACAGAACCAAACCTGGGAGTTGGTAGATTTACCTCCAGGTTGTAAGCCTTTAGGATGCAAATGGATTTTTAAAAGAAAGATGAAGGCCGATGGGTCTTTTGACAAGTATAAGGCGAGGCTCGTTATCAAAGGGTACAGGCAATGAGAAGGCGTGGATTACTTTGATACGTACTCACCTGTAACTAGGATAACATCCATTCGCATGGTGATTGCGATAGCAGCTTTGCGCAATCTGGAGTTACACCAGATGGATGTAAAGACAGCTTTCTTAAATGGGGATTTGAATGAAGAAATCTAAATGGAGCAACCTGAAGGGTTTTCAGCTCCAGGGCAAAGCAAGAAAGTCTGTAAACTTGTCAAATCTTTGTATGGTTTGAAGCAAGCGCCTAAACAATGGCATGAGAAGTTTGACAACGTAATGTTTTCAAATGGGTTTAGAATCAACGAATGTGACAAGTGTGTTTATGTCAAAGACACTGACAGAGGTTATGTTATTTTGTGTCTATATGTTGATGATATGCTCATTATAGGTAGTTATGATGAAATGATCAAAACTACCAAGAAGTTGTTAAACTCTAAGTTTGACATGAAGGATATGGACATTGCAGATGTTATTCTGGGAATTAAGATTACCAGAATATCTGGCGGAATTGTACTTTCTCGGTCACATTATGTTGATAAGATACTTGAGAAGTTTAGTGGATCAGATACGAGTGTGTCATCGACACCTGTAGACTTAAGTCTACATTTTACCAAGAATAATAAAGAAAGTGTCTCTCAGTTAGAATATTCTCGGGTAATTGGAAGTTTAATGTATCTGATGAGTTGTACCAGGCCGGATATAGCTTACTCGGTTAGCAGGCTTAGTAGATACACAAGTAATCCCGATGCTTCTCACTAGAACGGCATTGTGCGGGTGTTAAGGTATTTACGCTACACTCGGGATTATGGGCTGCATTATACTCGATATCCAGCTGTGCTTGAAGGCTATAGTGACGCGAATTGGATATCAGATATAAAGGACTCAAAGTCCACTAGTAGATTTGTGTTCACTCTTAGTGGGGTAGCCGTGTCTTGGAAATCTTCCAAGCAAACGTGTATATCTAGATCAACGATGGAATCAGAGTTTATTGCTTTTGATAAAGCAACGGGAGAAGCTGAATGGCTTCGCCATTTCATTGAAGATATTCCACGTTGGTCTAAACCTGTGCCAACTATTTGTATTCATTGTGATAGTCAATCTGCAATTGGTAGGGCACAGAGTAATATGTATAATGGAAAGTCTAGACATATCCGTCATAGACATAATTCCATACGACAACTACTCTCGAATGGAGTTGTCTCCATAGACTATGTAAAGTCTAAGGACAACATAGCAGATCCGCTAACCAAAGGGTTAATCGAGTGTTAGTCAAAACGTCGTTAAAAGGAATGGGGTTAAGGCCTTTGGAAGTTACCGGAATGGAAACCCAACCTAGTTGACTGGAGATCCCAAGATCTAGGTTTAATGGGACAACCTAATTGCGTGTAACGGTGGTATGTCACTGAGGAGGTTAAACCTCCAGCCATTCCTTCTATCAGTGATACCTGCAAGTGTAGAGGTTAAGCTGAGCTTTTAATGACTCTAGTGTGTTAAGCTGTTGAGCTGAGTATAGCAGGATACTCAAGTAGAGTCACCTATGTGAGTGTGAAGTGGGGCCGCTTCTAGAAGAATTGGGCAGGCCAAGATTCTTTGAAACCACTCGCTGAACCAGGCTAGTGCTCAGGGCCATACAGGGCACACCAGTGAGAATAGAATGGTGGTAGGAGTAATTCCCGTGTGAGATCTATTGTCTTAGTTTACATAAACAAAGAGCAGTTCAAGATGTCATATTCACTGATCAGCCAGTAAACTCGATAGGTTTTCACTGGGAGAGGTTCAAAGCCAAAAGCTACCTTCTCTAAAATCGGGGTTAGTTCGTTGTACTCTCTCTCCGAGTCATTATTGTTGAACGGTGTCCGTTTGTTGAGTCATTCGGTCAATTTTTATTCATGTGGGGGATTGTTGGAAAAAAATGTTTTTTGTGACTTTAATTTAATATTAAAGTGTGGTGACTTTAATTAAATATTAAAGTGGATCCCAACCATTTATTGTGTTGGGTCCAAGTGGGCCAAAAACCATTGAGATTTGAATAAGAAATTGCCAAGAAATTGCCTCATGATGTTAGATTCATGAATAGGATTTTAAAGAGTATTTAAATCATTTTTCTTGGCTAAAGGGTGTGAACCCATTGGGCATCCAAACTTTTCATCTTTTTGGAAAGGGGTTATGGATCCTGGTTTATGGTGCTTTAATGACCAGCCATAAAGACTGGAGGCTCTTCCTCTCTCCCCTATACATGTATAAATTGAGACCCTCCTGTCAAGTCTCTATATAGAAATTTTTGCTTCCATTTTACAAGTCAGTTTGCCAGAAAGTTCCTACTGTGAGAGAGTGCTGCCACTGTTTTTGTTCGCTAAGCTAGACAGAGAGTGCTTCTGCCGTAGCTAGTTTTGACTGTCGTATCCTGAGAGACAGATGCCGGGATTCCTCAAGCACTCGACCTGTGAGGCGGCGAAATCTGTTTTAAGGAAACTGCTACCGTGCAGGCTTCGATTTGCTTTCTTTACCATTTTATTGTATTGTGTATTTCTGTTGTAATTTAGTTGTAATTCTCAGCATGTGTTCTTGGTATATATATAATTTTGATTTTTTCATAAATCTATTTATTTAATTTCACAATTTGAACAACAACTCTTTCATTCTCTCTCTTTAATTCCCTATCAAAGCCCAACCCTTGCCAAAGACTCAACCCTGAACCCCCTATTACTCTCTTCAATTTCTCTTTTCCTTCCTCCCCCTTTCTGCCATCTCAATCTTCATCAACAATGGCAGGCCAAACTCCCTATTCCACCACAATCGACACATCCTTTTCAGCCATAGGAGAGATTTCGAAAGGAGCCATTGCAAAAGGGAAGATTTCGTTGGACCACCACTGTCTCTAGAGAGATCGACACTCCGTCGTTGTCAATATTCAAAGAGATCCCAAACAGGTATTTTAATTAGTTAAGTTCTTAGTTTTTTCCCCCACTGAATCAGATCAATATCTCATAGGGTATTTGAATGTCTGCTTGTGTATTTTGATTGTTTGGTATTTATGTATGAGTAACCAATTTTAATTGTGTATTTATGTATTTTGATTGTTTGGTATACATATTGATAGATATGTGTTGTGGGGATTGTGGAGCTGCATAACCCATTAGGATTTTTTTTTTTTTTTTTTGTTTACATATATGTATTTATGCAAAAGTTTTGGGAGTTTTAGAAATTGAAGGTAGTGGAATAATTAGAAAAATTAAAATTGGATTTTTTTTTTTTTGGTTTGTGCTTGAATCTTGGATTTGGAGAGTGATTTGTGGAGAGAAAAGAAAAGTGGCTGGAAATATGAATTAAAATTGGGGGTTTTTTTTGGTTTGTGCTTGAATCTAGAACTTCCAACCTTTGCAATTCATGATATTTTTGTGGGTTTGGTTGTTTCTGATTACTTGAATCTAGATACTTTTATGAGTTTGTAAAGTTGAATTTGAATATTTTTTGGAAATATTTTAATTTTGTTGAATCTCAGATCATTTATTTTTGTGAATTGTGCATTGGTGTTGAAATTGCAATTCATCAATTTTAAACCATAAACCTTTTTGACGTCTGTGGGTGTTTGGTTAGGTTGGTCATTATGTGGATTTCTATTTATAGTTTAGCTTCTGACATGGGTTTGATTTTGAAATGAGAAATGAGTTTTAATTTTTGAAATAAGTTTTTTTTTCATGAAATGGGTTTCATTTTTTAAATGGATTTTGATTTCAGAAATGAATTTTTTATTTTCAGTTTGATTTCTGACATGGTTTTGATTTATGAAATGGGTTTGATTCTTTAATTGGAAATGGGTGTTGATTTCCTATGGTTTTGAAAAGCTTTTGATTTATGAAATGGGTTTTAATTTATGATATTAGTTTGAAATGTTTGTTGTATGGGTGTATCTACTTTGACCTGTTGAATTTTTTGTGGTCTACAATTGACTACATAACATGTGTCTTTTTATTCTCTGTTTAATTTGCTTTTCAAGTTGTGGCACCGGTTATCAAATTGGTTGTGCATTTGACGATGGCTAGAGTCACTTAGATTTATTTCTTATGAGTAAAGGTTTAATGTTATGAAAGTATTTATGTCATTTTACTTCTTCCAATATAAACGATGACAACTCAAAGTGAGATTTTTTTATTATTATTTCTATGTATAAATCTAATATCAAATAATGTTTTAACTTATTCTTCATGACATGTAAGTAGGCACATTGTGAGCTTGAATGCCAATTCTGATAGAGTTCTCTTCCATTATAATGGACATGGTGCACCAAAATCAACTGTTAATGGTGAAATTTGGGTATTCTATAAGGTTAGTATCTAATATGAAGTTATGATCATGTTCTTTTCTTTATCACTTCTAGAGTAGTGATGTTGTTTCTTAACTGTTCCTTTTGGTAGCTTCTTCTTCTTCTTTTTGTTTTTGTTTTTTTAAGTCTGGAATCAATACATTTTGGTACCAATCGGTGGTAGTAGATTGGCTTAGAGTGATGCCTACTCGGTACTCAACCATTGTCAATCTTCAACTAGACTCCGAAAAGGTATTTTACTTTGATTGTTTGTTAGATTGCACTCTCACACTTAAATTTTAGTTGGTTTTGCTGAAAGGAAAGCATTGGTTACAATAATTGAGAAGACCCATGGCGGTAATGGACCCATGGTAATTGGGTCCCCGATTGATACATTGTTAAGCTTACTCATTTTCGTTGTTATTTTTTCTCATTTGACAATGCCATTGTCTATTAAAAAGAGAAACCATTGTGTGATAGTGTATGTGTGTAGACAAGTGGAGTGAGATCAACCGACGACGCGAAGCTAAGATAAGTTCTATAGTAATTTCTATTTTTGTTTCCTTTTTTTTTCAACTCTCCATTTCCAACCATACGCACTATCAATCTAATTTGTCATTACATATATAAATGAGGGATTTTAATCTCTAATTTGATCATTTTATTTCATGTGATGTTTGTTATTTCTTTATGATTTTGGGGTTCTCATGTAGAGAGTTGTACTAAATATAATATTTATGTGGCCAATTGGCAGCTTGACAATAGGACGGAGTCAGTTGCTTGAAGTTAGTTGCTTTTGTTGAGTCGATTTTTGGATTCTAGGATTTTGTCAAAGATCATTTACTCCAAGTGGGTAGATCAAGTACTACTAGGAGCACATGCTCCTTATTGTTCCTTTTCTAGGAGAAAATGTAGTATCACCCGTAAATTGAGACAACTCTTCCTAAAAGCTGGTTAATGTTTTAAACTTGGTCCCTAAACACAATGATAATCTCTTTGTTCTTTGTGTTATTTATTCTAATTTTAAGATAAATATTTTGTTCTTCGTAGGACATAGCATTAGAACAATATTTTCTAATTAATATCAGAGATACATTTCATTTTAAGGGCTCAGATCAATCCTAATTAATATCTCACGGTTGACATCAATTTTCTTCCCGCTCAAACACTCTCTCCCTCTCCCACCTACCCACGTCTCCTTCCCCATTCCCTCTTTATCTCTCTCTCTCTCTCCCTCTCCCTCTTTGTTACACGTCTCCTCCCATTCCCTCTTTGTCTCTCTCTCCCTCTCTGTTCTTCTTTCCTACCCTCCCTCTTGCGCTCGATTTCTGCCTGTCCCCCCTTCTTTCTCAGTGGCTTCAAGTCGCAACCCTCCCACTCGCAAGGTAGGGTTTCTGATTGTTAATCGTGACACTGTGCTTCGATTGGGTCACCGAAGGCTAGGGTTTCCACCACCACAGCCACCGTCATCATCATCAACTTCCTCAAATTCTACATTGACGTCGCTGTCTTCTTTTTCTCTTTCTGCTTCGAACCCCCATGGGAGCTCTTCGGTACTTCTCTCCCTCTCTCTCTCTTTCTCTCTATGCTTCTCTATGCTTCAAGTAAATCGATGTTTGTTGGTGGAATTGAGGTAATGGTTTAAATCGATGTTTTTGTTTATCATCGTTTCTATTTCTGGTTTATTGTTTGGTGGTTGCCTAATTAGAACTATGGCAGAAAGTATTGGGTTTTTTTTTTTTTTTTTTTTTTAAATTTTGTCAAGTGATGTTTTTATTGTGTGCAAAGGGTTTGAAGAGAACAATGACAATAATCAACACTGATTGTTTCTCTTTTTGATTATTTGTTTTTATTGACTGATTAATAACACATTTTGTATAATAGTTAGTATAGAGTATATTCTGTGGATTGGGGCATAGATACATACAAAGAAGATTTTAGATCAAGTGGTAGAGCCAACTTGCTCTGGTTGAGTCATCCTCCATGTGGTCTGTTTTGTTTGCAGAAATGATCATGTTTTTGTATATTGCAAGGTTTGCTAGATCACAAATTGGGCTACATAGTATATGATAATATATGAGTTGTAACGACCTCAAAATAAACCCATAATATATACAATATTATCATGCATTGTTAAAAGAAAATAAAATATTATTCCATTCATCAGAGTATTCTTAAAAGAAAAACATTACATGTAATAACGAAAGTAGATGCCCTACGGGCTTACATCTTTCCAAGCCAAAACTTGGACATAAAAGAAATGAGTACTAACTCAACTACAGGTTAAGCCCTTGGCTTGTAATTACATGTAACATCAAAATAACAACTAGCTAACTAAAAGAAAGAGTCTTCAACTCTAAATCCTCCCAAGCTAAGTCCTTGGAGGTAGCATATCACCTGGATCTGAAAATGATGTTCTCGTATAGGGTGAGCCACAGCCCAGTAGAAATATACTAAACCAAATATAAGCATTGAATAAAGCAATAGCATTCAATAGATGGTTAACACAAAATACCGGTTTCATTATCATACAGTTTCATTTATACCAATATGGCTCAGAACCTGGCCAAACTATAACAGTGGGACTACATCTCACATTAACATTACTTCCAATATCAACAAATTAAATGAGACTATGGCTCATACCAAAACACTTCCATACTTCCCGATTGATACACATTTTAGTGCTGTATCAATAACATATAAAAACACTTCCATAAATTAATAAGTACGCATATAAGCGGTACTAATGGAGTCCATCCCCTATCTCCTCCCAAACAAAAATCCGGTTTAGGAGTCCATCCCCTATCTCCTCCCAAACCGTGGAGTACATCCCCTATCTCCTCCCAAACAATATGCATATGCAATGTATTAAACACTTGACATGCACAATATTCAACCAATACACGTATGTTCTGTATTAATTCAACCGTCATGTCCAATGACTTAATTCAATGAGATTAGTTTCAGTTTTCCCTAATCCACATGCAATGTCTACAACAATCACGACTATCCTCCACCGATAGCCCAAAACAGTTATTTCTAAACAGGAAATAAATGTATCAACAAATGTAAATTTAACATTTTCATAGGTGAGTAATTAAACTAACCAACTACACCATTAAATCACTAAATTCCCCAATTTCATGAATTAAACTCAATTCCACATTTTTCCCTAAATTAATTATACAAATTAATTTATTTCAACCACTAGGGTTTTTCCTAAAATTACCAAACAACTCCCAACATATCAAAATACCAGAACTTAGAACAAAACCTATAATATGGAGTAGGAGATGCCTACCTCGAAGTAAATAACCCGAATGGAGAAGATGGAGATGACGACCCAAAATCCAAAGTGCTCCAAACTGCCAAACTCTCAGATTAAAACGAAGCTCTCGACTCACTCTATCTTTTTAATAAAGAACCTAGGGTAGAAACACCCTAAAAAGAGATGATACCTAAGAGAGAAGGTGAGTGGAGGGAGAGAGAACTCGGAACTAGGGTTTTAGGATCAAAAGAATGTGAAAAAACGTTTTAAAAACCGATGTTGCGTATTTATACCCGACAGGCTCACTCGAGCGAAGGATTGGTTGCTCGAGCGACCAGACACAAGAATGACTCGCTCGAGCGAAGAAAGTCTCGCTCGAGCCAAGAATGCAATGCTTCAGGTCTGCAACCCAGAAGCACGATCGAGCGACAGAATGCTCGCTCGAGCGAAGAACTCGAAACTCGCTCGAGCGAAGGAAAGCTCGCTCGAGCCAACAAATACAGCTCTCAGGTCTATACTAGACGCAATCTCTCGCTCGAGCGAATAAACCCTGGCTCGAGCGAAGGACCAAAAACATAAGGCTCGCTCGAGCGAAGGACCAAAATTCTGGGCAGCAACCCTTTGCTCCCAAACACTCCCAACCTGTAACAAACCTGACCAATACATCCTATAACTCAAAAATAAGGAATTAAAAGACGACAACAACAAATATATAACGACAGAATCTACGGAACGTAAGTCCGGATACAACCACCAAATGGGAAAAGACCGGGGTCGCTATATGAGTTATTTACACGGACATCTCTAAATTATTAGAAAATATTAATTTTATTTTGATTTTATTAGTTTCTTCTCTATGTACAGAAAAGCATTAGCTAATGCATTATTTTTGTCCATTCTCTCTCTTCGGAAAACTCTTCAACTTATATTCTCATACGCGTTTTCATTTTAGTAGAAATTAACTTCAAATTCTGTGTATTGGGGCATAGATACATACAAAGAAGATTTGAGATCAATTGGTGGAGCCAACTTGCTCTGGTTGAGTCATCCTCCATGTTTGTTGGTGAAATTGAGGTAATGGTTTAAATCGATGTTTTTGTTTATCATCGTTTCTGTTTCTGGTTTATTGTTTGGTGGTTGCCTATTTTGTGGTTCATGGTTTATTGTTTGGTGGTTGCCTAATTAGAACTATGGCAGAAATTATTGGTTTATTTATTTTATTTTTTAAAAAAAAAAAATTTGTCAAATGATGTTTTTATTGTGGGCAAAGGGTTTGAAGAGAACAATGACAATAATCAACACTGATTGTTTCTCTTTTTGATTATTTGTTTTTATTGACTAATTAATAACACATTTTGTATAATAGTTAGTATAGAGTATATTCTGTGGATTGGGGCATAGATACATACAGAAAAGATTTTAGATCAAGTGGTGGAGCTAACTTGCTCTGGTTGAGTCATCCTCCATGTGGTCTATTTTGTTTGCAGAAATGATCATGTAAATTTACCTTAGATTTTGTATACTCCAAGGTTTGCTAGATCACAAATTGGGCTACATAGTCTTGGGTGTAAGACTCTTAAAACAGATAACTGTTTTTGTAAAAAAAACATGTCAATAACAATAAAAAGAGGAAAAGTGGTATACTTTGGATCAGGATAAGAGATCAAAACAAGCCTCAAATCCAAAGATTTCTATCACCATTTCTTGAAATGTTTATTCTTTGTACAACAGTGTCATTTTTTGGGTGAGTATGTACAACAGTGTCATGTCTGACTTTTTCAGCATTTCATTTGAAGGGTCAATTTTTGTGATTTTGTGCATATGGAATTGGTTTTTTGAAATGGGTTTGATATCTGAAATCTAAAAATGGGTTTGATTTCATCTTGATTCTATTGCATTTCAAACTCAACCCATTTGTTTGAATGTGATGTATATAGATATATATATATATATATGCTTCAAGTTTTTTTATTTTTAATTTTAGTTGGATAAATTGTTGTTTGTTGGTGGAATTGAGGTCTTGTGGGTTTAAATTGATTTTTTTGTTTATCATCATTTCTGTTTCTATATCTTAATCTGCGTTTGAGTTGTTTGAAGTGATAAAATTGCCAGATTTGTTTGTACATATCAGCTCCAATTTTGTCATTTATGTTGCATTTGTGTTTGTGTTCATAAAAATTAATTCAAAAACTTGGGGAGAAAGTTTGTAATCACTAGGTTTGTGCTTATTTATGTGTGTGAGAATATGTATTTTATCTTTCAAGTTCTATTTTTCCCTTTTTTGATGAATTTCTTGACCCACAACAATGGTGGAAACAGCATAGAGAATACCCTAAAAGCTCCATGGTCATCTTCTCCATTTATTCATTAGATCCAAAGCTCACAGACTTGTGGGACTAAAGGAGGGGTGGATTCTACAAAGGTACACTCAACTTTTTAAATTATTTTATTTTATTTTTTATTGTTGCACAGCCGTATTGTTTGGTTTTTTTTTTTTTTTTTTGGGACAGAGGATATTCACTCTCTTCAGTTACATTGTTGGATGGATGTTGTTGTGGTCCTTGCTTTATTGTTTTACCTTTTCTTATGTTTCTGATATACTAGGTGTAGTGGATTTTATTTTATTTATTTTTCTTTGTTTTTATTGGGTTGAATTTGTATTTGTTTGACCATTAATTTTGTTTTCAAAAAATATTTAATGATCATGATTACTCCATTCAAGGTGGGTTTTTTTTTTTAATTATTTTTTTATTTTTTGTTTTTTAAATTCCAGTCCCTTGATCTAATTTCATAGTGTGTTCATCTGAGCAAACCAAATGGATAGTTGGAGTTATTTGATTTTTTTTTTTTAATTTTTTATCAGTTGTTGTTCATAGTATTTCAGTGCACAATGTTAACTCATTAATATTTTTTAATATGATGTTTGGCTTCTATTAGGAATTAAATTGTTCAATATATTTTTAGTTTACGATTTTCTTTTAAATTTAATATTATCATCACTGTTTTTAGCAACGAATTTTATTTTCATTTATTAATCTCATCATTAGTTGCATCGTGCCTTCAGGATGATAAGAAACTAGGACATTTATTTTTTGAATTAATAAGAAACTTGAATTTTGATATGAAAGAGTATCTTATGAAAGAGTAGATCTGAATTTTGATTTTATTAATTTTTTTTCCACTTCAGGTTATTAATTTATTTTTTGAATTTTGATATGATTGTTTTGATTTTTTTGATATTTGGTTCTTCTCTATGTGCAGAAAAGCATTAGCTAATGCATTAGCAGCAACGCCATCCATGTGGACTCTTGGAAATGCAGGCATGAGAGCATTGCAGGTTTTTAATTTCTTGAAACAAATGACCTTTTGGAGCCTTCATATCTGTCTTCTCTTCTTCTTAACGTCATATTGTTAAGTTAATTTATTTATATAAAAATAATAATAATAATTCACAAGAAAGTTCGTAGTCAGGGTCGCCACAGATAATTGGATCGCCCTTTAAGCGAAAAGGGTAGGTGATATTTTAGATCTCACCACATGAAGAAGAACAACTTTTAGATCCTACAAGTAGTGATCTTGCAGCTTCTAACATGGGAGATTTATTGAAAAATACTTTTTCAAGTGTTTGTATTTTAATTAATCCATAAGATATTCTTATATTCCAATAAGTCTTATTATTTGAACATTTAATCTACAAAATCCTAATTCTCACATTTAAAGTATTTTATGGATATTTTTACCCTTACAAATATTTTTTGAACGGTTAGCAATTTGGTGTGTGAAGGTTCACATTGATAGTGTAAATATTCACATTGACAAGTTAACATTCACACCACATTGATAGTGTAAAAAATAAATTCCGTATGTTGGGTAAGGGTATTTCTTATGTTGAGAAAGTCGCTTAGTTCCACAAAAACTCAAATTTCGCATCCACACACGTCTATAAATCAAACAAACAAACACATCCTCTATTCCAAATCTTCTCCATAAATCTTCCCCTATTCCAAATCTTCTCCATAAAAATTCTTCTTCATACGCCTAACACACACACACACACACACACACACTCTCTCTCTCTCTCTCTCTCTCTCTCTCTCTCTCTCATTTTTTGTTCTCTCTAGAAATCAATCAAACCATGTATTTCATCGCCGGCCCATCAGAGGTCCTCGCCGTCACCGGCTGCGAAATCCCAAACATCAAGCTTGCCAAAAAGACGTGGATATGGCCGGGCCAAAACTTCACCCGAGTCGACATCTCACCTGTCAACTACACCTTCAAAGTGCAGGCTATGAGTGCAGAGAAACTCCCATTCATACTTCCTGCTGTCTTCACGATCAGCCCGAGGGTTGACTGTGAAGAGAGCATGTTGAAGTACGCAAAGCTCATATCCCCACACGACATGCTCTCGAACCACGTCACGAAGCTTGTGCATGGAGTCATCGAGGGCGAGACTCGAGTTCTCGCTGCCTCGATGACTATGGAGTAGATCTTTAAGGGGACTAAGGAGTTTACGAAGGAGGTTTTTGATAAGGTTCAACTTGAACTTGATCAATTTGGGCTTCATATTTATAATGCTAATGTTAAGCAGTTGGATGATGTGAGAGGACATGAGTATGTTTCTTATTATTATCCCTTCTAATAAAAGGACAAGTTGTATGTTAGGGGAAATTGAATAGTTGAGTTGGGCTAACGTGATTGTGCTTCCTCCTTGGTGCCAACCTAGCTGGGAGTATGGAGAGATAGCTTTAACCAGACACTGATTTTGGGCTGCAGCCGCTGCACCGCTTGCGCGTTAATCTTGGCTATCTCTTGGGACATACCGCTATTGATCATCATATAGTCACTGACCGCCGCGTAGTTTCCATTGGCTTCTTTGAGGAGATTCCTTAAGTAAAAGCCTTGGGCTTCTGCCACGGCGGCGATGCCTTCAGCTTCTTTTTTCTTCAAGTAGAGCTCGCCGTCTGCCACATGTTGGCAAGTGCAGAAGGCTGCATCGGCGCCTACTTTCTGTGATTCTGCCTTTTTTTGCTCGTCGAAGAGAATTGCTTCTGCTTCTTTTTGCTTCTTGTACAGCTCTGAATTTGCTTCTTGTACCTTTTGATCAGTTTCAAATCCTTAGCAACAAAATGATTTTGTACACAAAAAATTTATACAGAATTATGTGATGATCAGTAGTCCTTTGACGAAACACATATAGTTGTGTTTTATAATTGCAAAATTGTCATTGCCATATAATTGCATAAGACTTATATACTAAGGATAAGAACTAAAGTGGGCATAAGTACCAAGAGTTAATTTAATAACTAATAATTGACTTAAAAATAAAATCAAAGCCATAAGTAAACACAAAAGGTATCAAATTTTGAATTTACCAACTCACATCACAGCGTGTTGCTACACAATTATCAGGCCAAAGAGCCTGATTATAAGTAGGTGAACATTAAGGTGTGGAAGCATTCTCAATTAATTTTTAATTGCGAGGATGATTTCATCAAATTATTAGGCATGCATTCCAACACAACTATTTTTTTTTTTTTTTTTTTTTATCAGCAAAGAAAAAGGAACCTTTTATTGATGAAAAGAGCAAGTACAAGCACCAAAATACATGAAAAAAGAGGAAAGTGCAAAAACATCAAAGCTATCTCTCCACAATCCCAGCTAGGTTGGCACCAAGGAGAAAGCACAATCACGTTAGCCCAACTCAACTATTCAATTTCCCCTAACATACAACTCATCCTTTTATTAGAAGGGATAATAATAAGAAACATACTCATGTCCTCTCACATCATCCAACTGCTTAACATTAGCAATATAAATATGAAGCCCAAACTGATCAAGTTCAAGTTGAACCTTATCAAAAACCTTCTTCTTAAACTCCTTAGTCCCCTTAAAGATCTGCTCCATAGTCATCGAGGCAGTGAGAACTCGAGTCTCGCCCTCAATGACAACCTGCACAAGCTCCGTGACGTGGTTCGAGAGCATGTCGTGTGGGGATATGAGCTTTGCGTACTTTAACATGCTCTCTTCACAGTCGACCCTGGGGTCGATCGTGAAGACAGCAGGAAGTATGAATGGGAGTTTCTGATGGGCCGGCGATGAAATACATGGTTTGATTGATTTCTAGAGAGAACGAAAAAATGAGAGAGAGAGAGAGAGAGAGTGTTTGTGTGTGTGTGTGTGTGTGTGTGTGTGTTAGGCGTATGAAGAAGAATTTTTATGGAGAAGATTTGGAATAGGGGAAGATTTATGGAGAAGATTTGGAATAGAGGATGTGTTTGTTTGTTTGATTTATAGACGTGTGTGGATGCGAAATTTGAGTTTTTGTGGAACTAAGCGACTTTCTCAACATAAGAAACAACCTTACCCAACATACGAAATTTATTTTTTACACTATCAATGTGGTGTGAATGTTAACTTGTCAATGTGAATATTTACAGTATCAATGTGAACCTTCACACACCAAATTGCTAACCGTTCAAAAAATATTTGTAAGGGTAAAAATATCCATAAAATACTTTAAATATGAGAATTAGGATTTTGTAGATTAAGTGTTCAAATAATAAGACTTATTGGAATATAAGAATATCTTATGGATTAATTAAAATACAAACACTTGAAAAAAGATTTTCCAATAAATCTCCCATAAAAAATTTCAAATTTTTTTCTAAAAACCCCTAACATAAAATTGCATCAAATCACATTAATCATACTAAATCAAACATTAAACTGCATTAAACATAAAATCAAAACATTAAATTAAATTACCTTAATTTCATACTCCACGCTAGCCTTGCTCAAATTCTCAGCCTTGAGCTTCTCCAACTGAGTCAAAGCGTTCTTCTCTTCCACCGCCCTCTACAACTCAGCCTCCCTCAATGCCACCGCCTTAGCCGATTCTACCTCCGCCAGCTGGGCCAACTGGGCCCACCCCGCCTTCTTCGTTGCCAACTCAGCATTCGCCTCCGCCACGTCAGCCGCCTTTTGGTTCTCAAATATTTGTACCTCTGTCTTCACTTTTACTTCCTCCTGTCCCTCTCCTTGCCTCTTTGTCGCTATAATCTTCGTCTCTGCGGCAATTTTCGCTGCATTTTGTGTTGTTAGCTCTTCTCGTTGCTTCGAGCCGATCTCGTCCTTCATCTTTGCCTCTGCAACATCAATCACTACAAGAAAACCTAGCAAATAACACGGAGGTTTTTGTGACGGGGTGACTGCTGTCGCAAAAATTGTTTTTTGCGACGCAGTATAGTTGCTGTCACCAAAAAAGTCTTTTGTGACGACGTGTATTTGCCGTCGAGAAAAAATGGCCTTTTGCGATGGGGCTGACTTCCGTCGCTAATGATTGTAAAAGAAAAATGCAGAAACATTGGCGACGCACGGTATACCGTCGCAAAACGTATTATTTAGTGACAGTAAGAAGTTACTGTCGCAAATGGTCGACCATCTGTGACGGCAGAAGCCCATCACAAAAAACTATGGGTAAAACGACATCGTTTCATTTGTTAATTATGATCATTTGCGATGGTTGAAATATGTCGTCGCAAAAAAATGAATATTTGACATCCCGCTATTTCTATCCCATTCGCGGTCAAAGTCCCTAAAATGCCCACAATCCTCAAATCAAAATCCATCTGAAACTGAAATCCCTAAAATCCCCAAAATCCCAACCTAATGTACTATTGCCCAATCCATTGATCCAACTATTAGAACCAAAATCCCCCAAATCCTCAAATCAAAATCATTCAAAATGAAAATAGTGGTGAACGACGGCCTTCGCAGTGTGACGAGGGTGAACGACGGCCTTCGCCGGAGTGACGAGCAGCAGCGACTGTGAATGACGAGTGACGAGCGACTGTGAGCGACTATGAATGGCCATTCATAAAGTAAGTTTTTGTTCTTGTGCTTTTTACTCATACGTCTGCACTGTTGATTGGAGTAACTCTTGCCTCAAATCCAAGAAACATAACAATGATATATCTATTCCAATAAATGATAATCGGACCTCTAACCTACGAGTGGGTTGCATGAACTCTTGGTTAATGGGCTAACTTTGCAGACATTAAAATATTCAAGTTCTACAAATTATGTGAAAGAAATGATATATCTATTCCAATAAATGTACTTGGTTCTAATGTGCAAAGAAATTGATGAAAGATTACAGCACAATGTCAAATATTGGGTCCAATAATTAAAAATATATATATATATATATATATATGGAAGTTAGCAAGAAAACAAAACTTGAATTTTTTGGAGTGGTTAGATGTAAAAATGCTTTTCAAAATTTTGTTGAAGTGGCTTCAAACCAATAGATCATGGAGTTATTTATTTACTTAGTGGAGTCGTTTCTTATAGACCAAGGCAAATTAAAAACCAAATGCGTGAATGGTCATTTATGTAAATGGTATTTCAAATGTAAAACTAAGGCCTCATTTGGGAATAGGCTTTTTTAGTAACTTTTTGGCTTTTTGGCTAAAATATGATGTAAAAAAAAACTAGTATGTTTGGGATGACTTTTTGGCTTTTTACGAAAAGATGTGCAAAAAGTAGAGAGAAAAGGAAATCTTTGACTTTTTAGTATAGGTTGTTGGCTTTTTGACTTTTTTAGTAACTTTTTGACTTTTTGGCTAAAAAAGACAATTGCCAAACGAGGCCTAAGTACTACAATTTCAAGCACTTCCTCTTTGTTGCTGGTACCATTTGGCTTGTCTATTATCATTTGGCTACTGAACCCATGAGTAAATATGTATTACAATATCTCTCTCATTCCTTTACTGAAAGATTGCTCTTGAAGTAGAAATAGTCCATTTTTATAATATCAGATAAACTGTTAGCGAAAGAGTTGCAGTGGGGTTTTATTAATTGGAGCATGTGAATCCATAGAATAATACTAATTAAGTTTTCAAACTTGATATTATCTTTTTTAAGTGAATTTTTTTATTAGAATCAGTACAATTATTTAGCCATGTGGGGACCGAATAATAGGGATCGTAAAGAGGCCGAATGGTTGAATTTGGAGAGTTGGAATATAAACATATTATTCGGCTTCGTCTCGCATATTCAAATCCTACCCTATTCGGTCAAAAGGCCGGTTAGGTAGGGGGGCCGAGTGAAAAACAGTTTGCTTCAAGAGAAGCCGAATGGCGAACTAAGGGTGGCTCCAACCCCGAGGCCCAAGAAAGAAAAGATATAAATAGAAGAACATCAGCCAGAAAAAGGTATGTGAGAACCATTTCGCTTAACTTAAAATACAAGTAATCTTGAGTGCAGAGACTAACTAGTTTGTCGGAGTGCTAATTCCGGCACCCCCGACCGGAGTGTTTTATTCCTTTTCAGGTGACTAGCTGAGGATCACGAGCGTCCCCCAGGATCAGAAGAGTATTTCCAAACCACTTCTCCACAAGCCACATAGGAGAATAGAGAATGAATTTTATTTTATACTTGCTGGTTTTACAATCTTTCATATTATCATTCCCAATGTCATCATTTCCTTCTTTGCCTTTGAGGGATATTCTAATTTTAGAAGATGAGGTTTTAACATGTTCATTTATGTGCAATATAGCTTTGAATAAATAAAAGTGGCATGAAATGAAAAAAAATTCCACCTTGAAAAACTTTATGAATCTAATTTAATTTGGTTTGCAAAGCTGTTATTCTGAATTGCATTGAAAGGAGTCTCTTGTTACATGTAAAGCCTTGGACTATATACTTTTCCCAATTATGCATTATGGAAGACTTTGGGTTGTCTACTGGACCACATGCATGAAAGATTTAGCCAACGTCTCTCTAAGCCACATAAATTGGTCTATATAGTTGGGGTTTGATGTCTAAAAAATTTAATATGTCATTAGAGTTGGATATTGAGTAAGCAATTGAATGATTTAAAAAAAATGTAAGAGGAAAAAACACCTAGGTACCATTCTTTTGTCTCCAGGGAAGATATTCACAGAGCTAGGTTGAAAAGGACATTCTTGGTTGGTGCCTAAGTTAAAGCTATTAATTTGATAAAAGAGATTCACATCGGACGCCACTCTCTCCCTCGCTACTAATTTGATAAAGATATTTTGTCAATTTTTTTTTATCATAACATATAAAGATATTAGAGTTCGCATTTTTAAACACATGTACGATGCATGCCTTTGTATTCAATGATAAAAAAATAAGTGAAAAAATTATTTAGTGCTAGTATTTTTCATAAGCTACACTATGGTTTGTCTTGAGGCAAGTGGTTAATTCAATCAATAGAATAAAAATGAGAGACATCTCATTGTGAATACAAAGCAAATTACACCCCCAGACTTGTATTCCAAATTGCCACAAACTACATACATATACATACACCTTCCATATAAGAAATTAAAGTTTTTTTTTTTCTTCTTTTCGTTTCATAAATCCCTACTCAAATTCAAGATCCAACACAGCCTATAGGTAAACTCGCTGCCAAACCACAACCACAACAAAAGAAAAGAACTTATTAAAGCCATATCTATATAACAGCACATAAGTGGTACCAATTCACAAATTTACAACTAGCAGGTTTAGCTACCAATCCCCTCTTCCCTTAGGATAATTAATATGTGATATTATGTCTTGTAATTATATTTTTACCCTTACATCTCATTACGACTCTTACATTTGTTGTAATTATATTTTTTTCTAGGGCATATTTGTTTTGCATGTGAGATGTATATCTCCCAGTGAGTTTGCCTGAAGCAAATTAATAGTGGGAAACACATATGCATATGGAAAATGACTGGTATTTAAATATATTTATATATATTGTTGAGAAGATTACAAAAGAAGTGAAGTGTGCATTTGAGGGAAGTACAGATGATGGATAAGAGTTGGATTGATTTTCCAAATAGGATGTCGAGGGAATATATTAATGGGATTGATCAATTCCTTGTGTTTGTCTACACCAATAGGGTTGAAGGTTCGATGATTAGTTGTCCGTGTAGAAAATGTGAGAATCGATACCATCTTGTACGAGAGGGTGTACGGGAGCATCTGATTTTGAATAGATTTTTAAAAAAGTACAAACATTGGATTAATCATGAGGAATCTTACGTATCTCTACATGGTAATCGAGAGAATGAAACATTGGCTAATTTAGACATTGGGGACGATATGGTTGGAATGATACAAGGGGCTATGGGAAATCCACATGCCGGTACAAGTGTTGATGGTAATGAACCATAGGGGCCTGATGCTCTCATGCATTTGAACCCCAGCTCGGTCCAAATGCAGAGACTGCAAAGTATTTCAAACTTCTTCAAGATGCACAAAGTGAATTGTATCCGGGTTGTCAGAAGTTCACATCTTTGTCATTCATTGTTCGACTTCTACATCTGAAGGTGCTTAATCAATGGACAGACAAGTCTGTTGACACGTTGCTTGAGTTATTGAATGAGGCGTTTCCGTTGGGTGTGAAACTCTCGGACTCATATTATAAAGCTCAAAAGGTCACAACAGATTTGGGCTTCACGTATGAGACGTGGGATGCATGTCCCAACAGTTGCATGTTGTTTCGAAATGAGGATGCCAATCTTGATAAATGTTTCATATGCAACAGTTCAAAATGGAAATCAAATGGTGATGGTGGTTCAAATGGTCCTCACAACGGTGGCAAACAAATAGCTGCAAAACAAATGAGGTATTTTCGTTTAAAGCCAAGGTTGCAGAGGTTGTTTATGTCATCCAAGATGGCTAAGTTAATGAGATGGCATGCAAAGGAACGAACTAATGACGGTGTCTTTAGGCATCTTGCAGACTCCCTTGCATGGAAAGATTTTGATCGTCGGAATATTGACTTTAGTAATGATTGCCGAAGTGTAAGGCTTGGATTAGCATCTGATGGTTTTAACCCATTCAGGACGATGAACATAGTTCATAGCACTTGGCCTGTTGTACTCATTCCATACAACTTGCCGCCATGGATGTGCATGAAACAACCATTTCTAATTTTATCTGTGCTTATTGACGGAAAGGACCTGGTGACAAGATTGATGTGTATATGCAACTGTTGATTGAGGAGTTGAAAGAACTATGGAATGACGGTGTCTCCATATTTGATGCATCAACAAATCAAATGTTTCAAATGCATGCAGCTTTACTGTGGACAATTAGTGATTTTCCTGCATATGCAAACTTGTCAGGATGGAGCACTAAAGGCGAATATGCATGTCCTTGTTGCAATAGGGAAACTACATCATGTTGGTTGAAGCATAGTAGGAAACAATCATACTTGGGTCATCGCAGATTTTTACCTAGTGGCCATAAATTCCGAAAGGATAAAGTATCATTTGATGATAGTCGGGAAGTCAGATTCAAACCAAAATTGCTGTCTAGAACTGCGATGCTACTACAATTAGAATCTGTGGGTATTTTAACCCAATACAAGAGGGATGACCTTAAGGAGAGGCATATGAGACAAGTAGAGAAGGAGAAAGCTGGACATCACACCCATAGCTAGAAGAAAAAGAGTATCTTCTATGAACTATCATATTGGGAGCACAATCTAATAAGACACAACCTCGATGTGATGCATATAGAGAAGAATGTTTGTGATAATGTGTTGTGGACAATATTAGGGGTTGCAGGAAAATCGAAGGATGCTGTTAATGCTCAGCGTGATTTACAAGAAATGAATATTAGAATGGGGCACTTGCCTATTCATCTAGCTGATGAAGCATTATTGGGTGGAGCGATTCAATTTCGATGGATGTATCTAATTGAGAGGTATCTTCTTACTTTGAAGCAATATATGCGTAATAGAGCTCATCCAGAAGGTTCAATTGCTAAAGGATATCTTATGGAAGAATGCATGAATTTTTGTGCACAATATCTCAATAATGTGGAAACCAAATCTAATCGACCCGTGAGGAACTACAGTGGTGATGATAATCTGGGTCGTGCTGTTGGTGAAAGCACAAGCTTTTATCTTGATAATACTTCTTGGGTACAAACTTATCGGTATGTCTTATTCAATACATCCGCTGTTCAACTATTCATAAAGTAAGTTATGTCACTCACTCAATATTTTATTATCTTTCATTGAATTTTGAACCAAATGTTTTTTTTTTTGGATAAAATTTCAATCTACACAGCAAACACCTTGAAGAACTTAAGGTCAAAATGCCTCGTGTTGACGATCATCAGCTTCGGCGTGAACACTTTGAAACTTTTCACATTTGGTTCAAGGAACATGTATGTATTTAAATCTACAGATTCTATTTACCTAAGTCGAACTACATTTTAAATTTTACAATTTTTATTTTTTAAAATAGGTTCAAACTTTGCGAAGGACTAGTGATGTCATATTTTTTGAAGAGATTATTGCATTGGCAAATGGTCCTCATAACCTGGCAAGGAGGTTCAACGGGTATATAATGAATGGGTTTCGGTATCGAGTAAATGCCATGGATAACCGTCGAGCCACACAAAATTGTGGTGTAGCTTTGAAGGCAGATACCATAAGTTATGCTAGTCGGAAAGACAAGAATCCTCGTGTGGGGTCTGTGTACTATTATGGACAATTGACAGATATTGTTGAGATTTGATATTCCAATGAGAAGAAGCATGTGTTGTTTAAGTGTGATTGGATTGACAACATTCACGGGAAGATACAAGATGTCTTCAATTTCACGTTGGTCAACTTCAATCATTTGTTGTACCGAGATGATCAAATTACCAATAAACCTTTCATCTTGGCATCCCAAGCAGAGCAAGTTTGGTATGTTGCAGACCCGTTAGAACCAAACTGGCAAGTAGTGGTGAAGATGTCTCAAAGAGGTTTATTTGATATGAATTCGACTGATCCAGAAATCGAGCCATATATGAGCCAACAATTAGAAGAAAACATAATGCTCCGTGATGAAGAAGTTGGTTGGGTGAGGGAAGCCGCAGAAGGAGAAACACTTGATGTGGAAATAGACTGATATTTAATAAACATTAGTAATTGAATTCAGGCCAAGGTTGTAGTTAATGTTCAGTTTCTTAATTTACTTTGTCTTTGTAATTGTATTAGTTCAATTAATGTCATATTATAGTTGATTCAAAACCATTCTCTACATTTCTAATGTCAATTAATGTCACGACACTTGCAGATTATTATGGCAAGGAAGAGGAAGCCTGATCATCCCCTACGCATGATGTCCGATGTGGTACGTAAGACGACATCAGCGACACCACCATCAGAGGAGGCATCACATCGACCACCATCAAAAGGGCCATTAGTGCCACCACTATCTGACCAGCCACCTCAGCGACCACTATTAGTGGCACCACCATTAGAGGAGGCATCACAACGAGCACCATTAGTGCCACCACATCGACCACCATCAGTGGCACCACAGTAGCTATCATCTACCCAGCCTCCACGCCTACCATTGGTGCGTCCACCATCAGTGGCACCACAGCAGCTGTCATCCCAACTAGAGTCATTGGCTTATGAGCCATCCGCAGGTATATAAATTTGCTTTGATTTGTATGAAAATTATTTAAATATATATTTATTTGTTCTCATTACATATAACTTGTTTATTTTCATTGTATTTTTCAGACCCTTCGACTTCTTCACAACCTACCTCAGGTATAAGAAATCGATTTGTATTGACATTATTTAAATTTGCATTTGTTTATTATCATTGCATATTGTTTATTCTTATTGTATCTCGCAGGTCATGTTAGTTCTTCATCTACCTCGAGTAGGTGTGGTAGAGGATGTGCCAAGGGCATTAGGGAGTGGGATACTGGTACAAAATTGGACATACAATTTGATGAAAATTACTGTCTAATAGGGGATAACGTGTCTAAGTTAACTACTCAACTTGGCATTATTGTGCAAAATGGTAACATTAGTCCTCTTACTTTTCTTGACTGGAACACTGTGCCTGATGATATTCTTGATGCTATCTGGAAGGATGTGAAGGTAAAAGTATATTTTTGTCCAAAAATTTAAATTCCAAAATTGTGTTATTATTATTTAAACTTTGAAATTGTGTTTTATAGGACAATTTGAATATATGTCCAAAGGAGTACACTCTAATCTGCATGAAAAACTGTAACTGAATATGGGAGGATCACAAGAATAAGATTAAGTCTAAGTATTTCAAGCCTAGAAGTTCTGATCCTAATCTGAAGGATGATGTTCCTTTGCACATTGTGCCAAGCTAGTGGGAAGAACTTGTGGAGTATTGGCGTACTTCTGATGCTGAGGTATACAAATAAGTTATATGTATGATATGTAAACAAACAAATCATATTTATATACTTACATTTGTTGAAACCTGTTATAGAAAATTGCAACTAGGAACGCTAAAAATCGGCGAGCTTACGGCATAGCTCATACCACAGGGCGTACTACTTTCGCTCAGACACGACATGAGGTTTATATTTTATTGTTTTATTTTTGTATATAAATAAACATTGTATATTTGCAAATTATTTGGATTCTAATTTTCATATTTCTAAAAAAATGTAGATGACCAATAAGGGGGAGTCTACTGATAAGATGAATGTTTGGCTTATGACACGTAGAGCAGATGACCCAGAGGTTATCCAGATCTTGGTAGTTTCCAAACACCTTTGATTGTATTTAAAGTTTATTTTTTATTTTTTGTGTGTCAACCATCTTAATTTGGCATATACTTGTATGTCTTATTCAATACAGGATGAGTTTAATGGCCAACTCTCTATGCTACCAGAGGATTGTCGGACTTTGGAGGCTAGGAATGCCATTTTCCATGAGTTGATAGGTCATGACGGACATGGATATTGTCGCACACATGGGAGAATTATGCCTCAGAGAGCAGTGTATAAAGACAGTGCTGGGCCATCACAGTCAACACCCCAGCCATCGACTATCGTTCAGATCACCCAGCAGGTTCGTGCGGAGCTAAGGGATGAGTTGAGGGAGGAGCTAAGGGAGGAGATGCGAGCAGAGTTCTCTACACATTTACAGCAGTTGAGAGCTGAGATGATGGCCTTTGTGTCACAGGGGGCAAGTATGGATCCCAACAGACAGGTTCGATATAAATTAAATTGTTTGATAGTTAAATTTTCACACAACATTATGTATAAAATTCGAATATGATTAACACATTATGCATTGGCTATCATAGGCTCCTGATGCATCGAGTGGCCACCGGGCATTTAGGGAATCTACAGAAGACAAGAATCCATATACACCACCACCAGAAGATCATGTATAAAATGTATCTTTACATTCTAAGCTAAAATGTATCTTTGCATTCTTTGCATTCTAAGCTAAGAGACTTGTGGGAGAAGATGGGACTCAAATCGGGTTCCCGGATTAGGAGTTAGAGACGGATTTCACTCTAGGCAAACTAGTTTTTTAAGAAACCTGAATTCGAGGTGTTGACGCCCAAAAATCACCAAATGGGGTCGGATTGGCACAAAACTTGGCACACACGACCGCCTAGGCATGAGAGACTTGTAGGAGAAGAAAAGACTCCAATCGGGTTCTCGGTTTGGGAGTTAGAGCCATATTTCGGTCTAGGCAAACTAGTTCCTTAAGAAACTTGAATTCGAGGTGTTGACGCCCCAAAATCACCAAATGGGATCGGATTGGCACAAAACTTGGCACACACGACCGCCTAGGCACGAGAGACTTGTGGGAGAAGAAAGGACTCCAATCGGGTTCCCGGTTTGGGAGTTAGAGCCATATTTCGGTCTAGGCAAACTAGTTCCTTAAGAAACTTGAATTCGAGGTGTTGACGCCCCAAAATCACCAAATGGGATCGGATTGGCACAAACTTGGCACACACGACCGCCTAGGCACGAGAGACTTGTGGGAGAAAACGGGACTCTAATCGGGTTCCCAGTTTGGGAGTTAGAGTCAGATATCCCTCTAGGCAAACTAGTTCCTTAAGAAACTTGAATTCGAGGTGTTGACGCCCCAAAATCACCAAACAGGGTCGGATTGGCACGAAACTTGGCACACACGACCGCCTAGGCACGAGAGACTTGTGGGAGAAGACGGGACTCCAATCGGGTTCCCGGTTTGGGAGTTAGAGTCGGATATCCCTCGAGGCAAACTAGTTCCTTAAGAAACTAGAATTCGAGGTGTTGACGCCCCAAAATCACCAAACGGGGTCGGATTGGCACGAAACTTGGCACACACGACCGCCTAGGCACGAGAGACTTGTGGGAGAAGACGGGACTCTAATCGGGTTCCCGGTTTGGGAGTTAGAGCCGTATTTCGTTCTAGGCAAACTAGTTTCATGAGAAACTTGAATTCGAGGTGTTGATGCCCCAAAATCACCAAATGGGGTCGGATTAGCACGAAAATTGGTACACACGACCGCCTAGGAACGAGAGACTTGTGGGAGAAGACAGGACTCCAATCCAGTTCCCGATTTGGGAGTTAGAGCCGTATTTCTGTCTAAGCAAACTAGTTCCTTAAGAAACTTGAATTCGAGGTGTTGACACCCCAAAATCACCAAACGGGGTTGGATTGGCACGAAACTTGGCACACACGACCGCCTAGGCATGAGAGACTTGTGGGAGAAGACGGAACTCCAATCGGGTTTCCGGTTTGGGAGTTAGAGTTGGATATCCCTCTAGGCAAACTAGTTCCTTAATAAAACTGAATTCGAGGTGTTGACACCCCAAAAATCATCAAACGGGGTCGGATTGGTACGAAACTTGGCACACACGACCGCCTAGGCACGAGAGACTTGTGGGAGAAGACGGGACTCCAATCGGGTTCCCGGTTTGGGAGTTAGAGCCGTATTTCGGTCTAGGCAAACTAGTTCCTTAAGAAACTTGAATTCGAGATGTTAACGCCCCAAAATCACCAAACGGGGCCGGATTGGCACAAAACTTGGTACACACGACCGTCTAGGCATGAGAGACTTGTGGGAGAAGACGGGGCTCGAATCGGGTTCCCGGTTTGGGAGTTAGAGCTGTATTTTGGTCTAGGCAAACTAGTTCCTTAAGAAACTTGAATTCGAAATGTTGACACCCCAAAATCACCAAACGACGTCCGTTTAGCACGAAACTTGGCACACACGAACGCCTAGGCACAAGAGACTTGTGGGAGAAGACGGGTGTAGACACCCCATTTTTGACCGTCCTCAAGACTTGGACGTCACCGTTGGAACACTCGGTGATTATCCATGTTTGTGTTCGTTTGGAGATTCCCGGAGTTCTCGGCTACGCGCGCCGTGCCTCAGGACCTCCGGACTCGACCGTTTGTGTCTGGTTGTGCACCAAACACTTGTGTTTTGCCTTGGGAGGGCAGGGAATGCTTTGTGAGGCATCCCCACATACCACCGGCTGGGGCTAGAGGCCACCGGCTGGCTAGAGTTTCCATCGGCACTATATTGTGCCGGTCGGCACTCTTTTGTGCCGGTCGGCACTAATTTTGTCAAAATAACATTTTCTGCCGGCCGGGCACTGTGCACTTGCTTTCTGAGATATTTTCAGACAGCTGTGTGCAATTGGTTTCCCCTCCATACACGTGTATGGAGGGATGAGCTTGCTTAGGGACTAAGCTTGTAAGCTTTTTGCCTATAAGAGGGAAGGCTCTTCCCTTTGCTCAAGGGTTACAAAATCTGAGAGCTTTAGACATTGTTAGAGAGTGAGAGCTCTGGTTCTTTTAGGGTTAGAATAGATATACACTCTATCTCTCTCTTTCCCTTTGGAATCTAGGTGTTTTGTGCCTTATTATTGCACACAAACACCTAGAGTCTCACCTTATCCTTGCAACTGAGGTTCTAAGGGCTGTTTTTTAGGGTTCTTGACTGGTTTTGAGCTCAAGGACCCATCCACTCCAACCTTTGTGAAGGTGGTCTTCAAAGGTAACAAAACTACCCTTTTTCCCCCATTTTTGCACTCTATTTTTACTTGCTTTAAAGTAGTTTTTGAGCTTAGTGTTTGGCACATAAAAGTTCTGTTTTTTGACCCTCTTCATTGTATATTAAGAGTGTTTAGCGGTTTGGGTAGGTTTGACCACCTTTAGGCCTTGAAAAGGGCACTTTTTGTGCTATTTTGCAAGAGATCCGAGACTTTGGTGATAGGATCTCTTCACCACTGAAATCTTGAGGGATTTCAGTGGTGAGGAGCATGCCTTAGAGTCTCAAGAAGGAGAGGGCCACCCCCTCTCCTTGATGTCCTTGAAAAGGGCAAATTTTGGCTTCCAAAGGAGCTTCATGCTTGAGTGTGTGTTAAGCATGTTTGACTTGTTTTCCATGCTTATATTGCCATGTTATAACATGATTTCAAGTTAGTTTAGGTCCCTTATGCATGCTTAGCATAGTTGCCTTGTAATGTCTCTTTGATGCCTTAACATGTCTAGGTCGCATGCCTTTGTTTTGAACATGTTTTAGGCCTAGATCCATGAAGCTTGTGTGCTTATTTTGCCATGATTTAACTCTGTCCATAGCCATTTGGGTCGATCCTATCATGCATTATATAGCTCCTTTGCATTTGGCTTGTTGGCCTTGAGAGTATGAGTGTGTAGCATGCCATGCTTGCTTCATTTTTGGTAGTTTGAAACCATCTAGCATGTTATTTCAGACTTTTTGGTGCGCTTGTATGCATGCTTTAGTTGCTTCTTTAATGCTTTAAAAGCATGTGTTGAATACTCCATGTTTTGGTCATGTTGCATGCCTTTGTACTTGAGCCTCTTAGATGTCATCTAGGTGCTCCTTAGGTTTTGTTTAGGTCTTCTTGTGACCTGTTTCGAGTCCCCTTAGCCTTGTGAGGCTTGGTGGACTTGGACTTGGCCTTGGTTTAAGCCTTCATGGCTTGTTTCAAGACTTGGGCCATTTGTTGCATATTTGGCTTGCTTTATTACATGATTTGGCCTCATGTTTTGCATGATTTTCAGAGCTTTATATGCATGTCAATTGCTCATGTTTAACTCACTTCAAGTGTGCTTGAATGTTGTTGTTATGCTTAAGTGTTGGTACCTTAACATGTGTATGTGTGCATGTGTGTTTGGCCCCCATAATTTAGTATTGTGGCTACTGATTTTGGGCCTTTGTTAGAGTTGCCTAATTCATGTATAAGACCATCCCCCATTGGTTTGCACGCTTGCTTGTGTGCCTTGCATAAGTGCATCACATTGGTCATTTTGCATGATAGATAACATGCTTAGGGTTGCATCACATTTGCATGCATGTTAAGCCTCTTGAAATGAAGTATGATAGAGGTTTGAGCACCCTTGTTTGCTTGTTTGCATTGCATGCATTTGAAATCAAAGTTGCATTCTTGGTTCTTAGGGCCATCATGCATGGAAATGCGCGATTGGTGGTCCGGGAATCGAGGCACATGCCCCTTCGAGTCAATAACATGATAGGGAGTGTGTTTGGTGCATACATGCCTTGAATTGCATTGCCATGCAAGTTTTGCCCTCTGCTGCTGTGAGTTGCAGGTTCTGCAGGTGTTAAGTGCCGACCGGCACATTTTAGTGCCGACCGGCAGTGAATTGGCAGCCGATAGCTTCAATCAGTGCCGGTGGCCACATCCTTTAGCCGGTGGTGTTCTACCCCAGCCGGTGGTACTCCCCAGTGCCCTGAGAGGCACTCCTGAGACTTTGGTAATTTTCTAAGGAGGATAGCAGGGAAAACAGAGGCACACTTGCATGACAGTGCGATTCCCAGCCAATTCCGAGCGCACGCTGCATTTGGTCCCTCCTCCCGAGGCATTTACTGTTTTAATTAGATTAATTATTTGTCTAATTAATTTAGTGAATCTGTAATAATTAATTAGCTTGCGTAGTTAATTATTTGTATTATTATTCCGGTCCCTCCGAGTGAGGGCAAAAATGTAATAAGTGTGTGTGAGTGGGTGTATGTCTTCCAATCCCCACTTCTTTCTATCCCTTTTATTTACCTGCTTACGATGGTAGATTAGGGCACATTTATTTTAGCATACCTTATGCAATGCATGCGTGCATTCATGCATTTGTTTACATACACCGGGCTCGGTACATTACAAACTGCATTGTAATTTTCAATTCCAAATTGAATACGTGCTATTCGCGCACTTCATATACCATGTTTAGGGTTAGCCGAGCCTACTCTAGATTGCATCTATGCTTGTGTCGCATTAGCCAATTAACATGAACTAGGTCATGCATGTTTGCTAACCGGGTTATTTGTTTTTGGCACGGAATACGATGTAAGTTTTTATGCTTTAGCACTTCGCATGCGTGTGAATGTTAACATGACGGTATGATTGCCATGCGGCTAAATGCTTACATGAGATAAACTGTTTGAATGCCTGTGGGTGGAGGTTGGATTGCTTGAGTTGGAATAACTCATTGAAATCCGTATTTTAGCCTACTCGCGAGTAGCAATTTCAAACTATTTTCCAAACAAAACGGATATGCAATGCTTATTTCCAAATTAGGCGATCTAGTCTATACTTGTTTGCTGTGCGCATAACATAGTAATTCTAGGCTAATAATCAGAATAAGAGCATGTAAGGTTTTCAAAAAAGGATATCACGGTTAGTAGAGGCCGGTCTTCGGACCGGGCGAAAGGGGGTGCTCATAGCTGACCTTCCCCGATCGTACCCAAGCTCCCGAGCCAAGTCACTTTGGTGATGACGGACACGTGGCCTTCGGCACCGAGTCAGGGTTTCCTAAATTCCCCCATTAAAAAATATTTAGGTGGCGACTCTGTAATCTGGCAAAGCAGTCCATGTTTGGCACTACTTTTCAAAAATCTGTTTTTCTTCAAAACGATTTGCCAGAGTTGGACTCTTTGGTTCAGATTTAGAACCGCGGCAACTAAAAAGGGAGTCCGAACTGTAGCCGAGGTCCCCCGCGGACGTGCTACAACGGGGCTCGAATCGGGTTCCCAAATTGCGAGTTAGAGTCGGATATCACTCTAGGAAAACAAGTTCCTTAAGAAACTTGAATTCGAGGTGTTGACGCCCCAAAATCACCAAACGGGGTCGAATTGGCACGAAACTTGGCACACACGACCGCCTAGGCATGAGTGACTTTTGGGAGAAGACGGGACTCCAATCGGGTTCCCGGTTTGGGAGTTAGAGCCGTATTTCGGTCTAGGCAAACTAGTTCCTTAAAAAAACTTGAATTCGAGGTGTTGACGCCCCAAAATACCAAACGGGGTCGGATTGGCACAAAACTTGGCACACACGACCGCCTAGGCACGAGAGACTTGTGAGAGAAAACGGGACTCCAATCGGGTTCTCGGTTTGGGAGTTAGAGCTGTATTTCGGTCTAGGCAAACTAGTTCCTTAGGAAATTTAAATTCGAGGTGTTGATGCCCAAAAATCACCAAACGGGGTCGGATTGGCACGAAACTTGGCACACATGACCGCCTAGGCACGAGAGACTTGTCGGAGAAGACGGGGCTCGAATCGGGTTCCCGGTTTGGGAGTTAGAGCTGTATTTCAGTCTAGGCAAACTAGTTCCTTAAGAAACTTGAATTCGAGGTGTTAACACCCCAAAATCAGCAAACGACGTCGGTTTAGCACGAAACTTGGCACACACAACCGCCTAGGCACGAGAGATTTTTGGGAGAAGACGGGCTCGAATCAGGTTCCCGGTTTGGGAGTTAGGGTCGGATTTCTGTCTAGCCAAAATTATTTACTTAACTATCTTTGTAATTATATAGTAGTTAATTTTTTTATGTTTTTTTTGTAATTAAAATATTAACACATAACTATATTGTTATTAATTATTTTTATTTTTTATTTTCAGATATTTCCTGAGTAGCAGTGTTCTTCTTGTGGAATGCAGGCGTGTGAAGATTGCGACAAACTTTTGTTTTTGTAACCCACGGAAGAATTATGACGAAAACTTTTATTTTTGATTTACGTTATTTAGATTTGTGAACAACATTATGTATATATTATGCAACATTATGTGGTGGGATAATTTTGCTGATGTGTTGTTATGAATGGAAGAATACTTTAATTATGGATGAATTTTTATTTATATACAGGAATTTTTATATTATTATGTAATTATTGGTTTTTTTTATATTTATTTTCATTTAATATCGGTAATTTTTTTATTTTTAATAATTTTATTGCATTTTTTTTTTTTTTGAGACGGCACCACACTGTCTCAAAAAAAAATTAGAACCAGGCTTTTTGCGACGGTAGTATAGCCGTCGCAAAAGATATTGGCATTATTAATTAGTTGAAATTAAAGGCCTTTAGTGACGGTATTCTTCATCGTCGCAAATAATAGTTTTAGAGACGGCATGTTTGCGGTCTCAAATAACCATTTAGCGACGGTATTTTTGCCGTCGCAAATAACCATTTTAGCGACGCATTTTGCAGTCTCAAATAACCATTTAGCGACGGTATTTTGCCGTCGCAAATAACCATTTTAGCGATGGCACCACAGTGCCATCTCAAAAACTTTAGATTTCTAAGCATTATTGCCGACAGTATTTTGCCGTTGCTAAAAGGCATTTTTGTCGTCGCCTATATTTTGCGACGGCGTTACACCGTCGCTAAAGGCCTTTAGAAACCCCCTTTGTTGCGACCCTCCTCTTGCCATCGCTAAAAGCCAGTTGGCATCGCAAAAAAGCTTTTGAGACGGCGTTTTGGGTATTTGCGACGGCATTTTGCCGTCGCAAAAAAGCAAATTTTTTGTAGTGAATCTATACCAAAAAATACAATCAATGCACATTGTAAAAATTGAAGTTCATCATTATTGAAACTAAAAAACTTTCTTGATTCATATTTATTCATTTTTTAGTCAAATTTTTTTTAGGTAGTCTTGACTAGATTATTCTAAAAAATAAAATAAAAAATGAGTTAATTATCAAAAAGTCGTGTCTACATATTTGGTGGTAGTTTAGGTCCTGTCAAAAAGTTTTTGAACCAATAAGTCCCATTTATAGGTAAAAAGACGTTTTGCCCTTTAATCCCAAAACTGAGAATGTTCTCAATTTCAAAACTGAGAATGTTCTCAATTTTCAAAACAGAGAATAATTTCAGTATATAATTATCAAAACTAAGAAATTTCTGTCTGGCTTCTGAGAAAAGTATGGGATTGAAAATAAAGATAATTCTGCGAACCTGACACATTAGATTGCTGAATTGAGTTTTTTTTTCATGATCAAAATTGAGAATATTATAAACTGAGAATATTCTCAATTTCTTTAGCCATTCTCAATTGAGTTTTTTTCATATCTGTAGGCACGACTATAAGCCTACTATAAAATAATAGGGGCATCTAAATTCATTATCGAAAATCGATTCATTTGCTATAGCATTTGAATGGAATTATTACAGGCAAGAATTGGCCACAAACTTGGAATCACAACTAAATCAAACAAAATGAATTCACCACATCGTGGCTTGCTTTGTGTTGCGATTGTAGAATCTAAGCACATCTTCGACTCCCACCATTGCCGATCGAAGCATGTCGAGATAGATCGAAGTAGATCGAAACTCTGCTACGTTGTTTGATGGTACCTTCATCGATTTTCAAGCGTGAGTGAGAGTAAAGTATGTGTTACACCAGATCGATGCACACCTCTGACTCCCACCGTGACCATCGAAGCATATCGGGATGGATCGAAGTAAATCAAAGCTCTGCTACGTCGTCTTGACATATCTGGATCTTCTATTGTTGGCAATTTCAGCATTGCTATGAAGTTGAGGTTGTCGCGTCGCTTATGTTCTTTGCCATCGGCATCGGTTTGCTCGTTGTCAATGGACGGAGGGGAAGTGATCATAGGTGAGAGGAGAGGGACTAAGGCAGATGAGGCGATGGTTGGAAGATGACCATCTGATTCCCAAATTCAGGTTTGGAAGGGTAAATTGGTCTATTAAAAATTAATGGGACTTGAAGGAGCAAATAATTTTATCTAGGACCTATTGGATTATAAGTTCACAAAATGAGACTTGTATGTAAGTGCCCCATAAAAAATAGAGTTAATTTTGAAAAAAAATGTTCAAATAATACTGAATGTTCAAAAATAGTGAAAAAATAGAGTTAATTTTTACACCATCAATGTGAATGAATAAATAGTGAATGTTCAAAAAATAGAGTTAATAAAAAATAGAGTTAATTTTGAAAAAATGTTCAAAAATAGTGAATGTTCACACCGTCAATGTGGTGTGAATGCTAACTTGTCAATGTGAATATTTACACTATCAATGTGAACCTTCACACACCAAATTGCTAACCGTTCAAAAAATATTTGTAAGGGTAAAAATATCCATAAAATACTTTAAATATGAGAATTAGAATTTTGTAGATCAAATGTTCAAATAATAGGACTTATTGGAATATAAGAATATCTTATGGATTAATTAAAATACAAACACTTAAAAAAGGATTTTCCAATAAATCTCCCATAAAAAATTTCAATTTTTTTTCTAAAAACCCCTAACATAAAATTGTATCAAATCACATTAATCATACTAAATCAAACATTAAACTGCATTAAACATAAAATCAAAACATTAAATTAAATTACCTTAATTTCATACTCCACGCTAGCCTTGCTCAAATTCTCAGCCTTGAGCTTCTCCAACTAAGTCAAAGTGTTCTTCTCTTCCACCGCACGCTGCAACTCAGCCTCCCTCAATGCCACCGCCTTAGCCAATTCCACCTCCACCAGCTGGGCCAACTGGGCCCACCCCGCCTTCTTCGTTGCTAACTCAGCATTCGCCTTAAACAAGTTATGCTTTTGTCTCTCTAAACAACCTCTCCTTTCCTTCCCTAAAAACCTCCTTCTCCGGCCTCTTTTTTGGGCCAGCTGGCCGCCGCTTTTGGCAATGGCGGTCGGCTGGCCTAGATCTTCTTTCCCTTTGTCTTGTTAGTTTTTCTTTCCAATAAAATTGAGTCCCCCGTGTCTACCCACCTAGGTGTGTTTCGTTGCTGCGGGTGTGTTTTGTTTTGTCCGGTTTTATCAGATGTTGTCCTTCACTCGTGCGCTCTTTGTCAAGTTGGAGTTTGAGGGGTGTGTTTTTGGGTGGAAACAAGGGTTCCGTAGGCGTCCCAGCTTCTGTCCGGTTGTCACTCAAGCGCTCCTCCTCGAGAGAGTTTGAGGGATGTAGGTCTTCTTTATGTTTTGGTGGTGTCCCAGCGGGTGCGTGAGATTGTAGGCCTGTTGGTTATGGAGTTTGGCAGAGGTTTTGGGTGTGTGTTAGAAGTTGAGGAGAGGAGTAATAGCAGCTTGGAGTGGGCTTTGGGAGTTTGGCTGCGGGTTTTGGGTGTGCTAGAAGATGAGGAGAGGAGCAATAGCAGCATGAAGTGGGCTTTTGGAGTTTGGCAGAGGAGGTGTAGTCCTCCCGGTGGTGGCGTTGGAGTTTTCTTCGGCCGGAGAGGGTGTTGACGCAGCAGCATCAGAAACGAGGGTCATGGAGTGTTGTTGTAGCAGAGGAGTGAGGCATGGGGAGTTGTAGCAGCAGGGTCTTGGGGAGAGGTTGAAGAATTGGCTTGTAGTTTTAGTTTTTGCTGTGGCTCTTCCCGATGGTGGCGTGAGGTTGAAGAATTGGAGTTTGGCAGAGGAGGTGCAGTCCTTCCGGTGGTGGCGCTGGAGTTTTCTTCGGCCGGAGAGGGTGTTGACGCAGCAGCATCAGAGTCGAGGGTCATGGGGAGTTGTTGTAGCAGAGGCGTGAGGCATGGGGAGTTGTAGCAGCAGGGTCTTGGGGAGTTGCTGATTAGACGTTGGCTTGAAGTTTTAGTCAGAGGCGTGGGCTCTTTTGAATTTTGTATACTGTTGCATCTAGTTTGAATTTCGGGTGGTTTCGTGGGTTTTTTGTGGGGGATTCATGTATTTTAATTTTATAGTTAAGTTCTTCTTAACTTTATTTTAAAAATTGAAAGGCTTAGGGGTTGGTTGTATGGATGCGAGTAGCAGTAGTAGGGGTATTTTTATACTTCCGAATCTCTCTCGATGCATCTCATCTTCCTGTACTTTTAATTTCTTGCTGTTAATGGAAATTTTTCTTTGCCGATCAAAAAAAAAAAACTCAGCATTCGCCTTCGCCATGTCTGCCGCCTTTTGGTTCTCAAGTATTTGTACCTCTGTCTTCACTTTTACTTCCTCCTTTCCCTCTCCTTGCCTCTTTGTCGCTATAATCTTCGTCTCTGCGTCAATTTTCGCTGCATTTTGTGTTGTTAGCCCTTCTCGTTGCTTCGAGCCGATCTCACCCTTCATCTTGTGATGAAAACTTGCTAAATAATATGTATTAAACTTAGAAATTTAAGGTGAAGGTGTGCCTTTGGAAATTTTGAGAGTTTGATATAGAAAAATGTAGTCTTATACTGATTAAGAGAAATACAAGAAGGGTAAAATTAAGGCTCAACTCCTTTCATTTTTAAAACAAGAATACAATTAGAACACATCTGAAAATACCATTTTAAACTTCTAATAACATGTATTTGAAAAAGGAAAATGAAAGAGAGAGTTGTGTTGTGGCTTACTTGATTGCCTAGTGAAGTGTTTGCACAATTGTGTCCTCTTTTCCTCTCCTCTACTACTAAAGTTCACTCTCTTCCTCTTCTTTCTTTCTCTCAACTGAATGTGTAGCTGTGTGAGTGTATGAGATGTGTAACATGTAGAGGGTGGTGATGTTTTTATAATAAAATTTGTGTAAAAGGTCCAAAATACCCATTGGTTGGAATGGAATGGAATTGAGATGTATTTAGTTGGAATGTAATGGAATGAAGGATCATTGGGGAGCCTAATCATGTATTAAGGCATGATCTAGTTAGGGTTAGGCTTAAGTAGAACCAAGATAGTTACAAGTACAAGACTACTTTCCTTGAATTATGATACCAAGGTCAAATTTTCCTTCATGAATCATGCAATGTTGTCTCCAAAAGTACACAACAAGTGTATATGCTAGGGTGGCTGGCCATGTGCTAGATTTGAGGAGATTTTTGTTGATTTTATATATAGATATGAAGATATTTGTGTATAAAATTATTTATTTGAGAAAGGTACAAGTATATATATGTATATATGTGTGTAATGGTACTAGTTTGGGATCAAAATGTGATTTAAGAAAAATATGAGGGTATTGGGTTAAATTTATGAATTAGAACATTTATTTTAGTGTAGAATAAAATTAAATTGGGGCTAGAGAGTCTAATTCGGTTTGGATTTCTTGTTTCGAACAAAAACGCGATCAACCGACGAACGTGATAAAGACCAGAAAAGCCTAGGGTTTCCAAGTGGTAATTTCATATTTAGGGAGTTAATTAGAGTATTAGAAATTATTTCTAAGTTTCCGAAATCAATTAGGGTTTGCGATTTTTTGTTGGCGCATGTATTTTGATCCTAGGGTTACAATTAATTAAGAACTGAGGGACTTCAAGGAAATAATTTAAAAGTAAGGGACTTTTAAGAAATTAAAATTTTCAAGGGCCTTACAACCTTGCTTCGTACCATTAAGGGTTGGTAGCTTCTCATGTCGAGAGGCAGACGCATGGTGTAGGGAATTTTCTCTCAGATTTTCAAACAACTCCCATGTCTCTACATCACTCTTAGTCATAAACGTCCCACCACATGCTGAGTTATCAAACCAAAATAGAAAATGTGAAGACACTGGGCTATTTGATGATGAAGACACTAATGGAGTAAATCCCGAAACCTTTCCCAAGTCTCATGGAAGTGGTCACTATCAATTTGAGAGAAATTGTTGATGGCATGTCTTATCTAATTAGTTTGGCCTTATCCTTAAGTGAAAAGGAAAATAGTCTCAACTTGGGCCTCATCGGAAAAGTTTTGAAGTTTCTTTGTAGAATAGGTCTCTAAAAACTCACTAAGATGTTTATAGGGATCCTCATTACTAAGTCCGTGAAAGGATGAAAGCATTTGAATGTTACTAGGCTTAATCTCATAATGGGTTGCTTCGGTAATTGATACTTGGATGCAAGATGATGAGACATTAGTGGTAGAGGTAAAATGTGCCTTCAGTGACCTAGGTTGGTCTACTGTTGCTTCAGCTATTGTCAAAGTTGATTTAGATTTCTGAAGATTTCTAAGGGTCTGCTCTAGTTCAGGATCATACCATAATTTTGGAAGACAAGGACGATGACCATGCATACACCACACTCACTGACTCTTTTTTATTTATTTATTTATTTTAATAAATACAAAAACACACAAAAACTTGCAAATTAGTAAGAAAAATAGAACAAAACTTTACAAGATAATTACAGTAAATTAAAGTGCGATAAAAATAAAAAGGGTATAAGACCTCCCAAAAATAAAATAAAATAAATAAATAAATGTGATAAAGTAAATCGCAGTAAGTAAATGTTAGTTGTTAGAAGTTAGCAGTTTTATATATATATATATATATATATCCTCCAAGTTACATGTCCAACAGAGGTAATTCACCAGTGTCGAGCAAAGGTAAATATTCCATAAATTATATATCCAACATGGGTATCTCCTTTATGTGTCACGGTAGCAAATTTTTATATATATTTGTTTATGTTATTATTTTTGGTATTTTTTATATTATTTATTTATTTTTAATTCACCTGCATAAAAAAAAACTACACAAAAGGAAAGTTAGAAAAAAAAAAAAAAAGAACTAATTGAAATCTCTGAATTAAAGAACTTACCAGCAGTCCCTGACAACGGCGCCAAAAATTGGTAGGTGTTGTTTGCACATCAAAATAAAATGAATAAAAACCGATAACAACTACTACTACGTAGAATAGCAGTTGAGAACGGGTGTTGAATCACAAAAACTTGGGTAAGTTGTTTCTAATTTAAAGATTTTGGTTTTGGAAATGGAAGGTAAGAAAAAGGAAACCTTAGGGTTTAGAATCCACTACTAACCTTGTAATTGGGGTTGTTGTATTTAAATTGTAAAAAATTATTGAGATGGGTACTGCAATGTGTCTTGGTTGGGACATATCACTTAAAAGATTTTGTGTTTTAAAATTAAAAAGTCATGAATTATCTTCGCTTAACATGGACCGTCACCACCAAACTAAACTAGACTACTGATGCATGACCTGTCTTACTAGGTATGACTCATCTAACAATTTCAATACACAAACAGTGAAAACAATTGTATCCATGACCAGTGAACACATAATTTGATAAAATATTATTTGCACAAAAATTTAAATTATATAACAGTACCCAAATCGATTAAAATTCTACAAAACTAAATACAAACTACCATAATTACTTGATCCGAGTTTTATTATCTTAACTTTAAGATAAAGAAATTAGTTCCTCATACCAATTTAACAACCACTCTAAAATACATACACTCTAAACTTTCCTACCCTCCCTTTCTCTTTCTTTTATTTTCTTTTCTTATCTTTTCTTTCTTTCTTTTTCCTCAGCCTTTCGTTGCTCTTGTGTTTGTTGTGTAACTTTGCCTTGATTGTTGCCTCCATTTATAGGCAATTCTCTGGAGAAACAAACAAAACGAAATAAGAGAGGTGATGGAGTAGGTGAAGTTTTGCTGTACAGTAAATTAGTGTGTACTTTTTAATATAATAATGTATAAAATATTTAAAATATATTTTCTTACATTAATTTATATACAAACATCCAAAATATATAAAAATACATAAAAACATATAAAATTATAAATTAATAGACTAATAAATTTAGAAGGCTAAATATATAATATTTAGGCTCAGGTCATTTTACAAGCCAAATTAAAAAGTGTTTCAAAATATATTCAAATTTTAAATTATTTATATAACAAATTAAATTTTAAACAAGTTTTAACGATTCCAACATTAATAAAAGGGAGCTTTTTTAGTAAATCCATTATTTAAGAGTGTTGTTCCATAAAACCCATAGTGTTTTATAATATTCCATTAGGTCCATTTCATACAGAAAGACCAAAAAATCCCTAACAAAACACGCGCCTTTCTCTCTCTCTTTGAATCTCATAACCGTCTCTCTTACCCTCTCTATTCTTGCGCAGGAAATCACGCACAGTACCTTTACAGTCCAGAAATCGAAACCCACATTCCACATCGCCTCAACTCCCACAAATCTGTATTCCTTCCATCGTAGCATCGGCGCATCATCTCATTGATCTTCTCCTTCGTCCCTACGCCGAGAAGACTGTCTTCGTTCCATTGTCACATCGTGTGAACATCTTCTGCGTCGTTCATACGGCCGGAATACTGTATACGTTCGTCGCATCGTCCCTTCGTGCGCACATCTTTTTCGTCGAAATGGGCACAAAACGTAAGCATTCTACTCATTCGTGTATTTAAACCCTAATCCTGTTTATCAACAACCATTATTCTGAACTCTGACAAATATCCCCTTTTCGTATGCGTACAATATATAGGAGTCCATATTGTTCATACCCTAACATTTATTCTGAACCCCTCCATGATAATCCTTAATCTTATTGATCTTTGAAGTAAAAAACATTACAGTTGCATTACATTGTGTTCACAACTGTGAAGATTCGAAAATGTTTTTGTTGTAGTCGTTGCTATTGCAATATGTGAACATTCACATTGATTGAAAATGGTTTGATAGTCAAATTATTGCAGATGTTATATGGTTGTTGTTCAATGGTGTGAACATTCACACGGTTTCAAAATGTTTTGGCCAATTCTGTTTTGTTGTAGTTGATTAAAAATGTGAACATTCACATTGAGTTAAAATTTTGGGTAATCAGGTAGTTATGGTGTTGTTGTTTTATGATGTGAACATTCTTGTGGATTGCAAAATATTTGGCCAATTCTGTTGTTGTTATTGTTGATGAAAGATGTGAACATTCACATTGCTTGCAAATTTTAGTAGAATCTAATAGTATTGGTCCTTTTGTTATTGGCTGTGAACATTCACATTGCCTGATACTTTTAGGAGAGTCAGATATTATTGGTCCTGTTGTTCTATGCTATCAACATTCACATTGCCGGGAAAATTTAGTAGAGTCAGATATTGTTCGTGCTGTTGTTCTAGGCTGTGAACATTCACATTGCCTGAACATTTTAGATCAATCAGATGTTGTTGGTGCGTTCGCTCTAGGCTGTGAACATTGGCATTTCCTAAACATTTTAGGAGAGTCAAATATTATTGGTGCTGTTGTTCTAGACTGTGAACAATCACATTACCTGAACATTTTAGTACAATCAGATATTGTTGGTGATTTTGGTCTAGGCTGTGAACATTCACATTGCCTGAACATTTTAGTAGATTTTAGGACAATCAGATATTATTGTTACTGTTATTCTACGCTGTGAACATTCACATGGATTGCAAACATTAGGCCAATGACTAGGGATATTTAGATTTTTTCCCCCTATTGTGAATGTTTGCCTTGTTCATATTCTTCATTGTTAATGGTGATCCAATAAGTTGATCCGTCATTTTATATGTTCGTGTTAACATGCACATGTTCTTCAATGGTGTTCATGGTTGTATAAAAATACATTGTTTTACACATAGTGACACAATATGCACATTGTGTTTGTGCTGACACAATCAACATGATGTGAATGTTCACAACCAGACACAAACTCTGGGCATTCACACCCACGCACACAACTGTGAACATGCACATCAGTGGAAATGCTGTGAATGTTCACATCTGTTCCACTACGCTAATCACATGAGCGTGACTTAATTTTTTTAAACTGCTCCATTTTGCAGATGTTGCACACAAGAAAACCGCAAAGAGGAAGAGAGATGAGTACCATGTGAAGGAAGAAACCCCAAAAACAAATCCTAGCACCAATGTGGACATGAGAAATGTGAACTACAGATCTAATATGACCGGACTGGTCAAATTCATGAAAACCACCAAGTTCACACAAGCACAGCTGCGGTGCCTTCAACAAACACCTTTTTGGAATTTGCTTGATGCATTAAGAAACAATCAGATTGACCTGGACAAATGCATGAAGTATGATGACGTCGTTGTGCATGTACTACAAATGTACAAAGCTTCAAAGGATGCATTCTACATTGGGGAGAAGAAGATGAGCATACACAACAGCGACATCAAGCTGATTTTCGGTGTGGACTGTGGCAGCAAGCCGATGGACATATCGTACGGTGCGAAACCAAAGACTGGCATTGTAAACAAAATATGCAAAAATGTCAGCCGGTTGACTTCAAAATGGATACGCACCCTTTTGACCGAGGCGTTGAAAGGCAAAAAGAAAGCTGACAACGAAGAAGTTGCCCGACTAGTGTGCATGTATGCTTGCCAAAAGCTTTTTTTCTCAACAAGTGGAGAGACGATAGGATGGGGCTACTACACACATATGGTCCCATTGGAAACCATGCGAGAATATGATTGGGCCAAGCAAATTAGAACAACGTTGACATCGTCTATTTCCCAAAATGACAACAATCCAGCAAAAGTCACCGGCTGTGTCATGTTATTGATGGTAAGTACCCATGTTGTCAAATAATAACATGCACATGTCCTTCAGTGTTGTGCATCTAAGCCAACTGTGAACATTCATATATGTACCATTGATGTGAATGTCCATAGGAAATTACCTTTGACAGATGTGAATGTCCACATCTGAATCACTGATGTGAATGTTCACATTCACTCATACTATACTGCTGTGAATGTTCAAAACAGTTCCACAGATGTGAATGTTCACAACACTGCCACTTCACTTATGTTTCACAGATGTGAATGTTCACATTCACTCATTACATACTACTGTGAATGTTCACATCTACTCACATCTACTCATGACATTACTATGCAATTCATAAATAACACTGTGTTTGTTGTTTTACTGAAGTATTGGTTGTGTGAGCACACAACCATCCTACAACCTCACAAACCCAATGCTTTTCCACGCTGTGTGAAGTGGGATCTGACTGCTTTACAGAAGAAGATGAAAACCACCTCTTTAGCAGATTTGGGTTTTAATGAGGTAGGGCCTTCAACTGCTGATCAAAACATTCACATTATAACACCACCCAAATATATACGTTACATAACCTGTTTTTTTCATTGTCAGGTTAATGCCGGCGAACTCTTTGCAATCCCAACAGAAATACAAAAGTTCAAGCATAAAACATTGAAGGTGGAGCCTGATATTTCTGAACCAGCCACAACATCTCCCAACCCCTTTGACATCAAGGATGAACAACACAATGGCAGCAACTCTGACTTTTCTGGGGATGGGGTTGAACAACAGGACAGTGATGAGGACATTCACATTCCATTTAGCAGCCAACATTATGACACAGCTATTGTAATACCAAACACAAACCAACCTGATTTGATTGACATGCTTATCAAAGAAAATCGGAAGGCCTGGGGCGTCATAAGGCAATGGGAAGCGAAGTACAAACACCTTCAACTTTCATGGGAGTTAAGGGCAAGAGTCATAGCTGATCTTGAACATAAATTGTTCAACCAGTCCAGCCCACCCAACATAAATACCGAAATACAGAAGTGCATGCAGCAGAAGGATGAAGAAATCAAACGCCTAACGCAGCTGGTCATCGACTTGGAATGTGATAAAACAATTCTTCAAGATCTTTACGATGACCAGTCAGTCCACATTGTCACACAGGCTGTGGCAGAAAAGCAACCCCCTAGCCCAATGCAACACAATATCAGCCCACCTTCTAGGGTCAAGCGTATAAAGGAAAAAGATCGCAAAGAACATCGCTTGCCTGACTTCCAGTACCCAGACTTACCGGGCCAAAAGCAACCCCATCCAGTCGAAATGGTTGAAGATGTGGAGAAACACCCACCAGCGAAGCAGCCAAAAAAATTATCCTTGACCAACAAGTTCAAAGTGTGGAGCAAGATGTCCAAACAAGACAAACAAAAGGTCCAAGCTTTACAAAAAAGTGGAGGCGATGAGTAAGTGACTCTGCAAACATCTAACGTTAACATTCACATTCCGTAATTGTCTATAATCATCACTGTGTTCAATTTTCTGGGTTTGTTCAGATCTGTGCAATGTAAATATTCACATTGGTTTGTTTATAATGCACAGGCTGCTGGTGTGGAAAGGAGATTCAAAGGCTACACATGTGTATTTTGATGACATTGTCAACCTTATCAAGGAGGAATCAATACACAGCAATGTATGCCAGTACAAACATAATTAGCTCTTCATGCATATGCACACACAGACACAGACACACTCACAGCCACAAATCTATATAATATGACCCCATGTTTGTGCAGCTCATAGATGCATATGCTGAACTGTTGCATGAACAACAAGAGGTGGTCAACCCAACTTCGGATGAAGCGGCATTCATCTTCACAAGCATGTGTTTGGTAATCTATCATTCCATTATTTGTAATGTGAATGTGGAACTTCACAGTCCATTACTTATTTGTACTGTGAATGTGAAACTTCACAGTCCATTAATTATTTGTCCAATGTGTACAGAAAATGATACGAGAGTACCATCCTCGCAAAAGGAGTAAACACATTGATGCACATGTCAAGAACTACCAAGGAGAGAGATACCTACTATTCCCATTGCATCATGAGTACCACTGGACGATAGTTGTGTATGATGCTAAAGACAATTTGTGGAGGCATTACAACTCATTGCGCCCAAGAACAGGAATACATGACCCGCATATCGACCAAGCACAGGAAGTTGTAAGTGGCTATTTTTGAACACAAATATGACTTGTTTTCATGCATTACATGACTGTACAAACACTAATGTTTGTTGGTGCCTAATTTGAAATTCCATACACAGAGGAAGTACATTGAGCATGTTGTGAGCGTTATTGGCGAGTCATCACCCCTAAACACTAAGCTAGCAGGCCAAAATCCAGCACAACCAATCAACAGTGTGGATGTCTGTCCTCAGCAACGCGCCGACTCGTAATCCTCACTACATTTTTTACAAACCCTCCATAACAATTATGCAAATATTCATGTCAACTTCTAATCAAAACCATTTCTTTTTTACAGAGTGGACTGTGGACCTGCGGTATGTTACATCATGCGGGCGCACATATTCCATGAAGAAGTTGTGGGCAGCCTCACTAGTTCAGAATGGTGTGGACTACGAGATTTGTTAGTGCATAGTTTTTTGAATCATAAGAAATCAGAGCATCATTAAAACCTATAGGTGGGGGGTGTCCACCTACAAACTAAGCAAGACTCGCTATGAATGTTAATATGGAATGCGTTAACATTTTGACACAACAACTGATTGTAAAACATTGATACAACATCTGTTAATGGGAAAAAGCCAGCTGGGAATTTTGAACTACTTTTGGTGTTGTTATGTTTTACAGATCTGAATGTTCACATTCACTTATGATAACCATACTGCTGTGTTGTTATGAGTGTAATTCATGCGAATGTTTGAACCTGAGTGTTCTATAATACACATACTTTGTCCAGGAGTGTACACTTGGTCTACATGACATAATTATGGATCACGTACACATGTGTGAACATTCACATCTGTTCTTGCTCATAACAGTTGTAAATGTCATTCATGTCTCCCATATGTGAACATTCAATTATGACATTCATATGCACTAATGTTTACAGATGTGAATGTTCACAGTTGCAACACTGCTCTGAATGCACAGAAATGTTTGAAAGATCAACAATGTGAACATTCACATAATGTGATTATATTACACCAGTGCTAATGTTAACATCATGCATTCATCCAAAACACAACCAACATAAATGTCAGATTGGTACCTTAAAAAAGTGAAAATAAAACACAAATCAAATACTAATGCATTATAATTTTTGCCAACGCAACGTAATCTTATTGTAACCCAATGTTTGCCAACACAACACAATTTTATTTCAAAAATGAATATAAGAATCCAATGTAAAATACAATGTTGAAATGAAAAAAAGGTACATCCTATATCGGCGTCGTGCATGACTTCCGATTATGGCTCCCCAACTTATCACATCTCCCGCACCTTATTTGCTTCAGTTTCTCACCCCTTGATGGGATCCTATTTTTCTTCGGCCTTCCGGGTGGTCTTTTCACAGTTGGCGGGTATATAGTGAAGTCCGTGGGATCAAAAGGCGGCTTCTCCACCGATGGTATAGGGAATATGGCTCCCGAATAGGCTGCACGATATGTCTCTACATGAAAGTAATGTTCCACACAATCATTGAGATTGTAGCGGCTCTTCTGAATGGCAATAACAGCATGGTCACATGGGAATCCGTTGATTTGCCATTTGAAGCAAGAACATGTACGCCTCGAAACATCAACTGTAACAGATGGTATCGAATGAACTTCAAACACATCCTCATTGGCTTTGCTAACTTGCCAAGCCCTGCTATCATTGAACGAATCCATAAGCCTTGTTTCAAATGTCGGACAAATAATCTCGTTCCATCTGTTTGCTTGGTCACGCCTTGCAGACATTTGCCGCATCAACTGCGTACGAATTGTGTCCACCATTTGAGTGATAGGAAGATTACGTGCTTCTTTAATCCAGTTATTGAATGACTCCGCCGCATTGGATGTCATCTCCCCATAACGCATGCCCCTGCACAATATCACAAACATTGTACAATACGGAATTTAACAGGTCTGACCATTAACGTTAACAGATGTGAACATTCATAGTACTGACATTAGAATACACTGATGTGAACATTCACATCAGGGTATAATAATGTGACTGTTTACATCTGCTACCAGTTTATAATAATGTGAATGTTCACATCAAATGCTTATTATGTTGTCAACTTAAACGATGGACAATATGTGAATGTTAACAACAACAACAAAATATGACACGTGTCAACATTCAAATCTGTAATACATTGCACGTCTATTTGCCAACTTAACAGATGTGAACATTCACATCAGTCATCATTAGCAGATGTGAACATTCACATCATTTACATTGAACATGAAACACAATTCGAAGATTGTTACCATTCTAAATCGAAATTTCACATTGCTACCATTCTAAAATTCACAAATACAAACACCTTAGGAAACTATTATTACCTGAAGTATGAATTTGCCCAATGCTCAGGTGCCAAGTCCTTGAAAAAATTATGAGCTCGTTGTTTACCCTCCTCTTTTAATTTTGCAAGCTTTTCATGGAACCCTACCACAGTTGGCTCGTAGGCACAGTCACCCAAACTACTTACTAGGTGATCCCTGAATCCATTATCAATTCCTTTCATCCGGTCTCTTAAATTGCTCTTCAAATGTTGTAAGCAATAACCGTGATGAGCCGATGGGAACACCTTTGGCATAGCTTCTAACAGACCAAGATTACGATCCGAAATGAAAGTAATATGGCGTTTACCATCAACAACCTTCCCAAGTTCATGCAAGAACCACGACCAATTCGCCGTGGTCTCTGAATCAACAATCGCAAAGGCAACAGGAAACAGACCTACAACACAACACCAATACACAACTGTTCACAATATTCCAAAGTGCATAGAAAACAGTATAAACGAAACAAGTCATGTGAATGTTCATATCTACATTGCCCTATTTACTATTGTTATTTTTGGATTCTAGTTCGTAAACATCAACGATGTGAACATTCACATTAACGACCATTAATAATTCATTGTTGATTGTTGAGTCACTGACAATGTTAACATTCACAGTACTGTTCATTAATGGATCAACTAACATTAGTATACACTAATGTGAATATTCACATCAGCGTGTAATAATGTGAATGTTCACATGACTGTCATTAGCATACACAGATGTAAACCTTCACATCAGTGCATACTAATGTCAATCTTCACATTACTTATAATTTACCAATCACTCTTTTGTCCAGACAATGCTGCTCACAGTGAATATTGACATGAATAGACAGCTAACAAAAAATACTAACCATTGTTTCCGTCTTTCGCCGTTGCCGCAAGTAGCTGACCTTTGTACTTTCCTTTGAGGAATGTTCCATCCAGGAATAATAAAGGCCGACAAGCATTGAACCCAGAAATACACACAGCGAATGACATAAAGAAGCGACAAAACCGTTGACTACTCGCATCATAGTCAATATTGACATAACTCCCTGGATTGTACCGCATCACAGCATCCGAATACCACCGCAGCTGGTCAAATGATAACGAGTGCTCTCCATGAATAGCAGCCTTTGCTTTCTCCACACCCAACCATACGACATGGTAACTAACATCTAGCCCATAATCCCTCTTCAAAATAGTCACCACATCACACGGCCGAGTCAACGGCTTGTCCCTCACAATTTCGGATATGGTACTCGACACCAAATCCGAACTAACTCGCGGATTCTTTGATGTTCGGACATCCGTACCACAAGTATGCACGTCACTAAAACTCTTGATGTAGAAAAAATCATTTGCTCGTTGTGCTCTACAATGTATAGCCCACAAGCAGCCCCTCTCCTCCCGCATCGCGCACACAGCAGTAACTCTTGTTGTCTCGTTCTTCACGTATGTAAACTGAAACCCACATTGGATGGCATACTTACACAAAACGTCACGAAATTCTTGTGCACCTCCAATAAACCGTTGTCCCACATGCGTAATACCATTTGCCCAAGGGGCTGACAACAACACCTTCTCCTTATGGTGGCAAAATCTCCGTAGTGCATCAACTTCTTCCTCAACCCCCACACGCACCAATCCCAAACTACTTGACTGACCAATATCACTTTTCAACTCAACCACTACTTCTACATGTTGTACCCCCATTGATTTAGCAAGCAGTAACATGTTCTGAAATTCTTCCTCATTCTCCAAATCACACCTATTAATCCCAGGTAATTTACAAAACAATGAAATAGAACCAGCAGACAACTCCCGCCATTTTTCACACAAACAGTCCACCAAACGCGAATAACACAATGCGCGGGCAGCATTTATTACAGTGGTACTGCAACCATATGTACACACTAACATCATGAAGCTATCCATCTCCTGTAAAAAGAAAACAATACAACAATTAACAATAATCCAAACCGATATGAATATTCACATTGCGCGAAAATTCGCAGCATACAAGTGTTATTCAAGTGTTAAATTCAACGACCATCATTAAACAAGATGTGAATATTCACACCCACACAAAAGCCTCATTAAAGCAAACATCAAAGTAATAGTGAAAACATCCACATTCTTCACATGATATGAACACGATGTAAACATTTACATTGACACATACTTGAATTATAGAAGATCGACATTCATCACTAATCTCATGACCTCCCCTCCAAAGGACCACGATGTAAACATTCACATTGATCCATATACTCTCAATTATATCACTCACACAGAGCCTCATTAAACAAAACTTAAAGTAAAATGCAAACATCGACATCCTTCACGTAATACTAACACGATGTAAACATTCATATTGTTCCACATACTGTGAATTATAGAGGATCCACATTCATCACTAATCTGATGACCTCCCCTCCACATGACCACGATGTAAACATTCACATTGATCTATATACTCACAATTATACCACTCAGACAGAGCCTCATTAAACAAACATCAAAGTAAAATGCAAACATCCACATGCTTCACGTAATACTAACATGATGTAAACATTCACATTGTTCAATATACTCTGAATTACATCACTCACACAGGGCCTCATTATACATACATCAAAGTAAAAGGAATATTATAACATTCAACATATATCTGAATGACCTCCCCTCCAATGACCACGTATGATGGATGTAATTGAAAAAACAGAGCATCCAATCCATATCAATCCAAGAACAAAGGATCTGATCCATCCTACAAATCAAAACAAAAAGTGAACATCTATTCATAACTACAATGAAACTAACCTTATTCATCCAATCCAACAGTCGTCCAAAACTCAGAAAAAACTGCTTCGAGGCAGTTATACTCCAGAAAATGACAGAACCGAACACCTTCAACTTCGTCCTCTTCACTTGAAAATCGCCATACCAGACTAGAACAGCAACAATCAAACCCTAGGACATCAACGCCTCAGAACGATAGAACGAGAGCATGCAAGGTAGAAACGTAACGATTCGAATTAGAAATATAGAAACTGCCAAAACTGAATACCGAAATCACACGAACGTGTTTTACGTATTAACACAGTATATATATATATAAGGGCATAATAGTCCACGTATAAATATCAAATTTAAAAACTGGACTTTATGGAATAAGAAAAAAACTATATGGGACTCATTGGGATATAATTTTTCTTTGTGGACTTATTGGGATAAAATATCTCTAAATGGGATTTATCAATAAATTTCCCTTAATAAAATTCAAGTAATTTGGCTGATTTGATAGCTATCCTTTGGAAATTGACCTTTTACCTGCTTTTTTTTCGACAATGCATTTGGTAATTACTGAAAATAATTTTATTTTATTTTTTTTATAGTGAAAATTTTGATTTAAAAATAAAAATAAAAAATCATGAACCATCCAGTCCACATTGGTCCATACCAAACAGGCCCAAATCAAAGAAACAAATAAAAAGTGAAAGAAAAATAAGCAAATAATTTATAAAGAAGTATACTGACCATTCTATGGCCTCGTTTGGAGAGTTGACTATTTTAGTTTTTGACTATTTTAATATATTAAAATTTTTATATTTAGAAAGATGATTAGAGTTTTTTTATAATTGAATGTGATATTTGTTTTAGCTATTTTAACCCTTTTTTTTTTTTTTTTTTTTTTTTTTGCCCATTTTAACCAAAAAAATCCTCCAAACCCAACTTGGCAAACACCCACTATATATAATAATTCATGACACTACCAAGTATATTTTTATGTACCTATCCCTCAAAATAAAAAGCAATAAGACCATATAGACTGAATAAAATTTTGAAAACCTTAGAGAACCTAAAATCACTATGTAGAAGAGGTATAAATTAACTTGAACTAGGCAACGTGCCCAACCATGCTGGTGGCAACATCCCAGTCTGCTCATGCACAGTCTGAAACAACGGCGGCAACATGCTATAAACTCCGGCAACATCCTTCATTCCACCGCCACCAGCACCACCTTCACCGCCACCATTATTAGCACCTGACCAGACACTGATTTTGGGCTGCAGCCCCTGCACCGCTTGCGCATTAATCTTGGCTATCTCTTGGAACATACCGCTATTGATCATCATATAGTCTCTGACCGCCGCGTAGTTTCCATTGGCTTCTTTGAGGAGATTACTCAAGTAAAAGCCTTGGGCTTCTGCCACGGGGGCGATGCCTTCAGCTTCTTTTTTCTTCGAGTAGAGCTCGCCGTCTACCACCTGTTGGCAAGTGTAGAAGGCTGCATCGGCGCCTGCTTTCTGTGCTTCTGCCTTTTTTTGCTCGTCGAAGAGAACTGCTTCTGCTTCTTTCTGCTTCTTGTACAGCTCTGAATTTGCTTCTTGTACCTTTTGATCAGTTTCAAATCCTTAGCAACAAAATGATTTTGTACACAAAAAATTTATACATCAGTAGTCCTTTGACGAAACACATATAGTTGTGTTTTATAATTGCAAAATTGTCATTGCCATATAATTGCGTAAGACTCATAAACTAAGGATAAGAACTAAAGTGGGCATAAGTACCCAAAGTTAATTTAATAACTAAGAATTGACTTAAAAATAAAATCAAAGCCATAAGTAAACACAAAAGGTATCAAATTTTGAATTTACCAACTCACATCACAGCGTGTTGCTACACAATTATCAGGCCAAAGAGCCTGATTATAAGCAGGTGAACATTAAGGTGTGGAAACATTCTCAATTAATTTTTAATTGCGAGGATGATGTCATCAAATTATTAGGCATGCATTCCAACTCAACTATTTTTTTTTTTTTTTTTTTTGATCACTAAATAAAAAGGAAACTTTTATTGATGAAAAGAGCAAGTACAAGCACCAAAATACATCAAAAAAGAGGAAAGTGCAAAAACATCAAGGAGGAAGCACAATCATGGTAGCCCAACTCAACTATTCAATTTCCCCTAACATACAACTTGTCCTTTTATTAGAAGGGATAATAATAAGAAACATACTCATGTCCTCTCACATCATCCAACTGCTTAACATTAGCAATATAAATATGAAGCCCAAACTGATCAAGTTCAAGTTGAACCTTATCAAAAACCTCCTTCTTAAACTCCTTAGTCCCCTTAAAGATCTGCTCCATAGTCATCGAGGCAGCGAGAACTCGAGTCTCGCCCTCGATGACTCCCTACACAAGCTCCGTGACGTGGTTCGAGAGCATGTCGTGTGGGGATATGAGCTTTGCGTACTTCAACATGCTCTCTTCACAGTCGACCCTGGGGCCAATCGTGAAGACAGCAGGAAGTATGAATGAGAGTTTCTCTGCGCTCATAGCCTACACTTCGAAGGTGTAGTTGACTGGTGAGATGTCGACTCGGGTGAACTTTTGGCCCGGCCATATCCACGTCTTTTTGGCGAGCTTGATGTCTGGGATTCCGCAGCCGGTGACGGCGAGGACCTCTGATGGGCCGGCGATGAAATACATGGTTTGATTGATTTCTAGAGAGAACGAAAAAATGAGAGAGAGAGAGAGAAAGAGAGAGAGAGAGTGTTAGGCGTATGAAAAAGAATTTTTATGGAGAAGATTTGGAATTGGAGAAGATTTATGGAGAAGATTTGGAATAGAGGATTTTCCAACAAATCTCCCATAAAAAATTTCAATTTTTTTTCTAAAAACCCCTAACATAAAATTGCATCAAATCACATTAATCATACCAAATCAAACATTAAACTGCATTAAACATAAAATCAAAACATTAAATTAAATTACCTTAATTTCATACTCCACGCTAGCCTTGCTCAAATTCTCAGCCTTGAGCTTCTCCAACTGAGTCAAAGCGTTCTTCTCTTCCACCGCCCTCTGCAACTCAGCCTCCCTCAATGCCACCGCCTTAGCCGATTCCACCTTCGCCAGCTGGACCAACTGGGCCCACCCGCCTTCTTCGTTGCCAACTCAGCATTTGCCTCCGCCACGTCAGCCGCCTTTTGGTTCTCAAATATTTGTACCTCTGTCTTCACTTTTACTTCCTCCTTCTTTCCCTCTCCTTGCCTCTTTGTCGCTATAATCTTCGTCTCTGCGTCAATTTTCGCTGCATTTTGTGTTGTTAGCCCTTCTCGTTGCTTCGAGCCGATCTCACCCTTCATCTTTGCCTCTGCAACATCAATCTATACCAAAAAAACTTTCTTGATTCATATTTATTCATTTTTTAGTCATATTTTTTTTAGGTAGTCTTGACTAGATTATTCTAAAAAATAAAATAAAAAATAGAGTTAATTTTGAAAAAAAAATTACTAAAATAAAAATAAGCCAAATTTTATATTAATAAAAAAAGGGAGCTTTTTTGATAAATCCATTTTCTAAGAGCTTTATTTCATCCAACCCATATTCTTTTTGACTATTCCATTAGGTCCAATTTGAGATAAGAAGACCAAAATACCCTTTTCATCTACCTATGTTCCATTTAGTTCACATTATTTTCTTATATTTCAATAAGTCCTATGGGTGACATAATTACCAAAATACCCGTAATGTGAATGTTCACACCGTCAATGTGAATGTTCATATCGTCAATGTGTAGGGGCCCGGCCCATGTCGATCCTCGTGGGTGCCCGGAAAAATTCGAGTCGGGCCGGGCTGGCCCACAGGCCAAAAAAATAGGCCCGGCCCGACCCGGTCCGTTGATAATGTGAATATTCACATTGACAAGTTAACATTCACATTGATAGGAGTGTAAAATTGGCCCGCGGCCCGTGGGCGGCCCGAAGCCAGCCCGCCGCCCGGGGCGGGCCCGGGCCGGCCCATTCATAATGTGAATATTCACATTGACATATTAACATTAACATTGATAAGAGTGTAAAATTAGCCCGTGACCCGTGGGCAGCACGAAGCCCGGGGGCGGGCCTGGCCGGGCCGGGCCCGGCCCGGCCCGTTGACAATGTGAATATTCACATTGACATGTTAACATTCACATTGATAGGAGTGTAAAATTAGCCCGCGGCCTGTGGCCGGCCCGAAACCCGCCCGCGGCTCGTGGGCTGCCCTGGGCGGGCCCGGCCCGACCCGTTGATAATGTGAATATTCACATTGATATGTTAACATTCATATTGCTAAGAGTATAAAATTAGCCCGCGCCCCGTGGCTACCCAAAACTAGCCCACGGTCCGTGGGCAGACCGGGGCGGGCCCGGCCCGGCCTGTTGACAATGTGAATATTCACATTGACATGTTAACATTCACATTGATAAGAGTGTAAAATTGACTCGTGTCCCATGGGCGGTCTGAAGCCAGTAGGCGGCCCGGGGCGAGCCCGGCCCAGCCCGTTGACAATTTGAATATTCACATTGACATATTAACATTCATATTGATAGGAGTGTAAAATTGGCCCGTGGCCCGTGGGCGGCCCGAAACCCGTCCGCTGCCCAGGGCGGGCCCGGCCCGACCTGTTGACAATGTGAATATTCAAATTGACATATTAACATTAACATTGATAACAGTGTAAAATTGGCCCGTGACCCGTGGGCAGCCCGAAGCTCTGCCCTGGGCCGGGGGGGGCCCGGCCCGTTGACAACGTGAATATTCACATTGACATGATAACATTCACATTGATAAGAGTGTAACATTAACCCGTGCCCCGTGGCTGCCCGAAACTCGCCCACGGCCCGTGGGTGGCCCGAGGTGGGCCCGGCCCGGCCTGTTGACAATATGAATATTCACATTGACAGGTTAACGTTCACATTGATAAGAGCGTAAAATTGACTCGCGTCCCATGGGCAGCCCGGGGCGGCCCGGGTTTGGGTCCGGGCCTACCCCGAGCCGCGGGCGAGCTTCGGGCAGCGGACAAATTTAACACCTATCAATGTTAATGTTAATGTTAACATGTCAATGTGAATATTCACATTGTCACGGGTCGGGCCAAGCCCGCCTCGGGCTGCGGTCTGGCTTCGGGCCGCCCACGGGCTGCGGACCAATTTTACACTCCTATCAATGTGAATGTTAACATGTCAATGTGAATATTCACATTGCCAACGGGCTAGGCCCGCCCCGGCCCAAGGTCGGGCTTCGGGCTGCCCACGGGTCACGGGCCAATTTTACACTCTTATCAATGTGAATGTTAACATATCAATATGAATATTCACACTGTCAACAGGCCGGGCCGGGCCCGCCCCGGGCCACCCACCGGCCATGGGCGGGTTTCGGGCAGCCACGGGTCGCGGGCTAATTTTACACTCCTGTCAATGTGAATGTTAACATGTCAATGTGAATATTCACATTGTCACGGGTCGGGCCAAGCCCGCTTCGGGCTTCGGTCGGGCTTCAGGCCGCCCACGGGCTGCGGGCCAATTTTACACTCTTATCAATGTGAATGTTCACATGTCAATGTGAATATTCACATTGTCAACGGACCGGGCCCGGGGCCGAGCCGCGGGCGGGCTTTTGGTCGCCCATGGGCCGCAGGCCAATTTTATACTCTTATCAATGTGAATGTTAACATGTCAATGTGAATATTCACATTGTCAACGGGCCGGACTAGGCCCGCCCCGGACCGCCCATGGGTCGCGAGTGGGTTTCGCGCCGCCACGGGACCGAGGCCAATTTTACACTCCTATTAATGTGAATGTTAACATGTCAATGTGAATATTCACATTGTCAACGGGCCGGGTCGGGTCGGGCCCGCCCTGGGTTGCTGGCCAATTTTATACTCTTATCAATGTGAATATTCACATTGTCAACAGGCCGGGCCGGGCCCGCCCCGGGCCGTCTACGGGCCGTGGGCGGGTTTCGAACAGCCATGAGGCGCGGGCTAATTTTACACTCCTATCAATGTGAATGTTAACATGTCAATGTGAATATTCACATTGTCAACGGGCCGGGCCGGGCCCTCCCCGGGCTGCGGGCAGGATTTTGGCCGCCCATGGGCCGCAGACCAATTTTATACTCTTATCAATGTGAATGTTAACATGTCAATGTGAATATTCACATTGTCAATGGGCCGAACCGGGCCCGCCCCGGGCCGCCCATGGGCCGCGAGCGGGTTTCGCGCCGCCACGGGACGCGGCCCAATTTTACACTCTTATTAATGTGAATGTTAACATATCAATGTAAATATTCACATTGTCAACGGGTCGGGCCCGCCCCGGCTCGCGGGCGGGTTTCGGGCCGCCCACGGGCCAATTTTACATTCCTACCAATGTGAATTTTAAAATATGAATGTTCACATCATTAAATTGCTAATCATTTAAAAAATATTTATAAGGGTATCAAAATTGAATATAAGGGCATAAGTGTCCAAGGAAATAGTGTAAATCAAGAAAATGGACTTTATGGAATAAAACTATACATACATGGGACTAAATGGGTTAAAAAATTCCTTCATGGACTTCTTGGGTTAAACCACTTCTAAATTGGACTTATTAATAAAAATCCCATAAAAGAAGCTTACAAAAATTGGCTTTTTTTTATTGTTTTTGCTAAAGTTTTTTCATTATAAAATTTTAATTGTGAAGATAGTGATCTATAAGTAAGAAAATTAATTTATGATACAAGTTTTATCCAAAATAATAATAATAATAATAATAATTTCTAAGATAGGTTTCTATAGTTTGATGAACTAATTACTTTTTAAAAGTGAGGCCATTAATAAATTTTAGGGTAAATTACAAATACACCCTTAAGGTTTACTTATATTATAAATTATCCCATGTCGTTCTAGAAATTACATTATGCCCCTAAGGTTTCTAATTTCATAACAAATAGGTCCTTTTATTAATAAATCATCAAGTTAATTAACAGTTTTTAATAATGTTAAAATTTTATTTCAATTAATAATTCAGATAATTTTATTATTGTCAGGTGAAGAGTCAGAAATATCATTTTTTCAATTAATTTTGTTAAATAAAAAATTCTGATAGGAAGGTATTTGTAATTTTTCAAATCACATATGACAATTCGTATTTTAAGTAAATCTCAAATGATGTATTTATAATTGTCACAACCCAAATCCGCCTCTATGGGTTTAGTGTCGTAACCAGTTAGTAACTCTTGGATTACCAAAGGCCTCTTAATAAAATAACATGAAATTAGGGGCTGCGGAAGCAATAAATAGAAATATGCATAGTCCATTGAGCTGTGAAGACATACATGAGACAGTTATTCATAAACTTTAATAAAGATACGTGTGACGTCAAAAGATACAGTATACATATAATGTGACAACCCTCACCTTTGATTAGTGTTAAACTGTGATTGAGCATGATAAGTAATTGATTAGAATGAAATCCTAATCTGTTTGCATGAGTGTATTGTTTGAATTGCATTTCTATCTGTTTGATTACTGAATGATCTGTTCGTGTTTTAATTTCAAACTACGAATTGAAAGCCTTATCGGCGACCGACTCAGAAATTGATTAGTATTTTATGCTAATTAGGATTTATGTGATTTTATGGTGGATTTAATTAAAATTTGATTTGGAATGATTAAATTAGATTAAATAAAGTTAAATTACATTAGTTTGCATTTACTACCAAATTGCCATTGAGTGGACTAATGCTAGGCCATTTATTTAGCCTTGATTCATATATGTTGGCATCATTTTTTCATCACTTTCTCTAGACCAAACCGTGAGCAAGAGAGGAAGAGTAGGAGAGCTTTGATTCAACAACGTTTAGCTTGGAAAATTTAGAGGATTTGAAGAAGATTGCAAAATTAGACTCCCACACTTGGAATTCAAGACCTAAGGTAGGAAGTTCACTTTCTTGATTATGAATTTAAGTTGTTTCTTGCATGGTTCATGGAAAGATTAGTGATTAGAGTCAAGAATTAGCTCAAAGTGTTCTATTGAGTAGCAATGTTTGCATGCATGTCCATGTCATTGAGTTTCAAGGTCATTTATATGAGAATTTCTACTTGCATGTTCATATTTTTGGTTGTAGTCCATGAATTCATCATGTTTTGAGCTCAATCTTGCATTTGATCATGTTTTGGAGCATTGGAATTCATAAGAACTCATACATGTTGTGTTCTTGCATTGTTCTTTAAGTTTCTTTGATATTGGTGTTCAATTGGCTTACTTTTGGGCTTGATTTCATACATTGATCTTTGAAACATGTTGTACTATGGGTTTCTAAGTGTCTTCCAGAAAATTAGCCCAAAAGAATCGAGTTTGAAGCTTTAAAGGTTAAGTTTTGTGTTTGGGGATCAATCTGGAAATTCCAGATTTTTGATCCATGCTTGAGCGGAGGACTTCACGCTCGAGCGTACAATCTGAGTACATGCACTTCCGCTTGAGCGTAGAAAGTCACGCTCGAGCGTGAAATGCATATGCCCAGAAGTTCATGTGTTTTGTAGTCCGCTCGAGCGAGAGAATTTACGCTCTAGCGAGGACCTGAGTCTCACGCTCGAGCGGAGGTCGAGCGTCCGTCGAGCGTGAATATCATGCAACCAGTACTTTTCATGAGTTTGCAGCCCGCTCGAGCGAAGGAAGTCACGCTCGAGCGGAGCTTCATTGTCTGCATGTCCGCTCGAGTGTAGAAAGCCACGCTCGAGCGTGGACCCCTGTTTCAGCAAATTTTGAAAAGTATTTTAAAGTACATTTTTGCATCCTCATTTCATCCTAGGCATTCCTAGGCCAAGTTTAAGGTATCTTAATGAGGATAATGTTATAGAACCACACCAAGTCAAGTTTAGGGGCTAAGCTACTAATCCCAAGTGTGTGACTTAGTGTGTGTGTTCGTTCTGCAACTGTGTAGGGTTGGCACCCGAGGACGCTGACTAGCATGTCCGTAGCCCAGTACTCTGTGAGTAACAATGTTGCAAAGATATGTTCAATTACAATTATTTTCTAAACGATTGACTGTACTGCTTTCTGAAGTAACATTACTTACTGAATGAATGTTTGTCCTATTTATAAACTGTACTCGTGGCATCCATAGCAACTTACTGTTACTGTACTGTTACTGCTACTGTTACAGAGATCTCTGTCAATTCCAATGTTTGGAACTACTACTGTTTACTGTTATGATGGCCATCAACTAACTGTTCGGTCTGTTAAGACCTACTGTACTGTTTTGCTATTGGATGTACCACATATGACTATTATGGTTCCTAAATAACTGTCATGGCATGAAATATGAGCCACTGATCGAATAACTGATTTACTGATGCAAATGACTGTTTTAATTACTGAAAGGACATTCATTCTTAACCCCTTTACGCATTTGTTATTCACTAGGCTTTAGCTCACTGTTTATATTTATATGTAGGTGTCTAGGCACCGGACCGATGCTAGGAGGGTCAGGTTATGCTCTTGTTTTGTCAAGCCAACCATCGCGCCTCACTTCGAGGTTCCGAGTTCGTTCAAGCTAAGGCTGTTTTGGGGTGTTTCGGATCCACCCTTTCGTCTCTATTTTGTATTAAGACTTGTACTGTACAGTTATGGTGAAGGGATTCGGTCCCTAACTTGGATGTTTGTGTATATGATGTATGTATATATGTTTTGGTTATGAATGTGGCTTGTTCATAAAAGTCTTTTTGCATTCAGACTGTCGCAACTCATTGGACATCTTTTTATTACTGTTTGGCTTCCGCCAACCCCTTACTCTGTATTACTGTCATTACTATTAAGCAGGCCTTGGGTAATCATGGATTACTGGTCAGTTACGATATTAAACCCATAAGTTTGGGTCGCGACATATAAGCAAAAATTGGTCCATAACCAAAACAAAAGAACCAAAGTCTTAAATACAAAAACATGGCCACGGGACTTGACATGATCAGGGACCTCCTCGGGAGACACAAAGGGTGGCTGACAAACACAAAACTCTTCAGGCAATCTTAAGCTTGGTCACGCGCCTAGTCACCTACATATAAAATATAAATAGTAAGCGGGAGCCTAGTGAATAATAACAAAGTAAAAGGTTTTAATGAATGATATCCGTCACCCTTCATCTTTTCCTCTGCAACATCAATCTATACCAAAAAATACAATCAATGCACATTGTAAAAATTGAAGTTCATCACTTGAAATTTTTTTTACTAAAATAAAAATAAGCCAAATTTTATATTAATAAAAAAAACTTACAAAAATTGGCTTGTTTTTGTTTTTGCTAAAGTTTTTTCATTATAAAATTTTAATTGTTAAGATAGGGATCTGTAAGTAAGAAAATTAATTTATGCTACAAGTTTTTTCCAAAAAAAAATAATAATAATTTCTAAGATAGGTATCTATAAGTAAAACAGAAAACATAATTTTGAAAAAGGTAAACTTAAAATAAAAATAGCCTAATTAAAAAAAAAAAAAAAACTCTGAAAGAAGCACAGGTGATAGGGCCGGCTATGAAACTTTTTTTTTTTTTTAATGAAGATAATTTTAAAAAACCATGAGATTGAAACTCGATTTCTAAGATTTATAGCTTCATATCGACTAGTATTATCAATCATACCGGAAACCCTAATACTCCTTATATTTTGATAATGGCCATATATTTTAAAACGCTAATACTTATAATTTCTATACACCAAAATCAATACATAAGAAAAAAAAAAGTTACAAATAATATACCCTAGCTTAATTGGCAGCCTCCATCTGAGTTTTCTGCCCCAGATAAGAAAAATCCTCAACCAACTGCTTAACATTAGCATTATAAATATGAAGCCCAAACTGATCAAGTTCAAGTTGAACCTTATCAAAAACCTCCTTCTTAAACTCCTTAGTCCCCTTAAAGATCTGCTCCATAGTCATCGAGGCAGCGAGAACTCAAGTCTCGCCCTCGATGACTCCCTGCACAAGCTCCGTGACGTGGTTCGAGAGCTTGTCGTGCGGGGATATGAGCTTTGCGTGACAGAAAACTTTGCGGAACATAAACTATAAACCATTAAGGATTCAATTCCATACATGAAAACTATATGAATTTCTAATACACAAAATAAGTGAATACATACCTTGATCCATAATAGTATGAAATCCTCTTTTAAGAAAGAGAAACCTTGAATGGAAGATCTTGATCTTTAAGTTATTTACTTGTCTAAGATCTTCAAACCACTTCTCTCTCTCTAGGCGATGGGAGCTTTCTTGTGGTGACAACTTAAGTTTTTTGAGGGAGAGTATGGTTTGGGACCTTACACTATTTATACTAGTATTCTTCCCATCAAAGAATCCATTCATTCAATGAATTTCATTAAATAGATTAATGTATCTTATACATTCATGATACATAATGCATCTTCTATGTTAATGAATTCATTAGATAGATTAATGTATCTTATATATTCATAATAGATACATAATGCATCTTTAAGATTCATTCATAATGAATCTATCACATTCAATGCATTGACATTATCTCCATTAGTCTTCTATACATTGTATATATATAGGTGCATTCATCAATGATTAGTCACCATCTAATTGATGTACATGTATCTTTCTTAATGAGATGAATCTAGTATAATTATGCATAAGCCACATTAAGTCATATTTAGGAAAAATTCTTACAATCTCCCACTTGGCTTGCATGATTATATTACGTCCCTAGATTATCATAACGTGGCCAACGTTCTCCCACTAGAAGATTGCACCATCACCATTAGATTCTGTTCAATGAAATTATTAGCACCAAATCATTGTAGTTAGTGATTTACACATTGATCAAGACTGTACATTGGCTATAGTGTTAATATTTTCCATCAACATGAATAAGTGAATCTTAAATCACGGAAATGACATTAGCAACATAATGGTGATTAATGCTAATTCATCTATAACGGTCCCGTTGTTTACATCTTCTTCTAAATTGTGCACAAGTATAAAGAATGAAAACAACAAACATAATCATTACTAACAGAAGATGATTATAACATAACATTTATCACGAACATAATACACTCATTTCAAGTCTAAACATGATAAACTTTCAACTAAGCCCATGCACGCAACATGTTCTTGAAAGAGCTTAGGTGTGAGACCTTTAGTTAAAGGATCTGCTAACATGAGTGTAGTACCAATATAAGAGATGGAAACAGTCTGATTCAGAACCCTTTCTTTAACAACTAGATACTTGATATCAATATGCTTTGATCCTCCTGAAGTTTTGTTATTATTGGAGAACCGCACAGCAGCATCATTATCACAGTAAATCTGTAAGGGCTTCGAAATTGAATTAACAAGTTGTGATCCAGATATGAAATTCTTTAGCCATACTGCATGACATGTGGCTTCATAACATGCTATGAACTCTGCCTCCATAGTGGAAGAGGCTGTCAGAGACTGCTTATGACTCTTCCACGAAATGGGTCCATTAGCAAGCATAAAAATGTACCCAGAAGTGGACTTTCGAGTGTCTTTACATCCAGCATAATCAACATTTGAATAACCAACCACTTCAAGGTTGTCTGTTCTTTGATAAGTGAGCATGTAATCCTTAGTGCCTTGTAAATATCGCAACACTTTCTTAACTGCTTTCCAATGATCAAGTTCGGGATTGCTTTGGTATCGACCCAGCATACCAACTACAAATGCTATGTCAGGACGTGTACAAACTTGAGCATACATAATGCTCCCAACTGCAGAGGCATAAGGAATTTCTTTCATTTGTTCCCTTTCTAAATTATTTTTGGGACACTGAAATTCACTAAATTTATCACCCTTAACTATAGGGGCAACACTACTTGAACAGTTCTGCATGTTGAACCTTTTAAGAACCTTTTCGATATAGGCTCTTTGGGACAATCCTAAAATACCACGAGACCTATCTCGGTGAATTTCTATCCCAATGACAAAAGAGGCTTCACCAAGATCTTTCATTTCAAAATTTCTCATAAGGAATTTCTTTGTCTCGTGTATCATTCCCAAATTATTGCTAGCAAGCAACATATCATCAACATACAAAACTATAATGCAAATATTGCTCCCACTGATTTTAAGGTAGACACATTGATCAACCACATTATCCTTAAAATCAAATTGGTGAGAACTTCATGAAATTTAAGATACCATTGTCGAGATGCCTGCTTTAGACCATATATGGACTTCTTAAGCCTACAAACCATATTTTCCTTGCTTTCATCCTGAAAACCTTCAGGTTGGTCCATGTAGACCACTTCATGCAAGTCACCATTCAAAAAGGTTGTTTTAACGTCCATTTGATCTAACTCTAAATCATAATGAGCTACTAAGGCCATGACTATTCTCAAGGAATCTTTATTATAAACAGGAGAATAAGTTTCCTTATAGTCTATCCCTTCTTTTTGAGTGTATCCTTTAGTAACTAATCTGGCATTGTATCGTCCGACATTGCCTTTAGGATCACGCTTGGTTTTAAAAACCCATTTGCATCCAACAGTTTTGGCTCCCTTAGGCAATTCTACAAGATCCCAGACATTGTTGTTTTTCATGGATTTTAACTCATCTTTCATGGCATTTAACCATTGAGTTGCATTTCCATTTTTCATGGTTTGGGCATAAGAAACAAGATCGTTCTCCAAGCCTATATCACACTCATTTAGGTAAACCTCATAGTCATCTGATATGGCTGGTTTCTTTTCTCTTTGTAATCTGCGTAAAGGTTGTTCTGCAACTGGGACAACTTCTTTTCCAATGTGAGAAATCTCTTGTGTACCAATAGGCAAGGTTTTGAAAACCGGACCGGACCGGCCGATTCGACCAGTTGAACCGTCGACCGGTCGGGGTTCTGGTCCGGATGGACCCTCTGAACCGACCAAAACTGGAAACCAGCGTTTTTAATGAGAACCGGAAAAACCGGCGGTTGATCCGGCGAACTGGAGCCGGTTCGCCGGGTTGTCCGGCTCGATTTTTTTTTTTTTTTCTTTTTTTTTTTAATTTTCTTTCTTTCTTTTCTTTCTTTCTTTCTTATTATATATATATATATAATATAAAATATAAGAATATAAGAAAATTTTAATTTGAAACTCTTTTCAAGGGTCTCCTCTTGTGAGGAATCCCATTAAGAGCTTGATGTAATTATTGTGAAAGTCTTCACCTATTTATAAGGAAAAAACTCTTTCAAAAAACTCAAGAAATCCATGTGGGATTCAATCAAATGTATTTGAGGGAATATTGAAATTTTGATATCCCTCCAAAATTTTTGCTCTCCTTTCAATCAAATTATTTGAATTAAAATCATATGGAGGAAATATTAAATATTTGATTTCATCTTCCAAAATTAAAATTAATAATATTTTAAAATATATTATTATATTTTTTAGTAAAAAAAATATTAGGACAAATATTTAAGATAATTTAATATTTTTAATATTTTTAATTTTTAATTTTATTACTTATATTTTTATTTAAATATAATTTTAATATATTTATTACGTCATGGTTCAATTCCAATTCAACCAGACGGTTGAACCGGTGATCCGTCCACCCGATCCCTTTTCTGGTTCGCTCACCGGTCCGGTTTTTAAAACATTGCCAATAGGTTCAGGTACAACATTTTCTTGGATAATCGTGGAAGGCGTAAAATCACGATTTTCCTTCAAAGAAATATTTTTGAGATTCATACTCCCACTAATATTTTCATCCTCTAAGAACACAACATTTCTAGTTTCAACAATTCTTGTGCTATGAGTGGGACAATAGAATCTAAAACCCTTTGATCTCTCAGGATATCCAATGAAATAACAACTTATAGTTCTATGGTCTAATTTCTTTATTTGTGGGTTGAAAATTTTTGCTTCAACAGGACAACCCCATACATGTAAATAATTCAAATTAGGTTTCCTACCAACCCACAACTCATAAGGAGTTACAGGCACAGCCTTACTAGGAACCCTATTAAGAACATGTACAGCAGTTTTTAAAGCTTCACCCCACAAGTAATCTGGCAAAGAAGAGTTACTCATCATGCTTCTCATCATGTCCAAAAGAGTACAGTTTCGTCGCTCAGCTACACCATTTTGCTCAGGTGTACCAGGCATTGTGTAATTAGCAACAATACCATTCTCAGCCAAAAATAAAGCAAAAGCACTTGGATTTTGACCCGACTCAGTGAATCTACCATAATATTCACCACCTCTATCAGATCTTACACTTTTAATCCGTCTGCCAAGTTGATTTTCAACTTCAGCTTTATAGAGTTTGAACATATCCAATGCTTCTAATTTTTCACGAATAAGATACACATAAGTATACCTAGAAAAGTCATCAATAAAAGTAATAAAATATTTATGTCCATAAATAGTTGGAACAGTAAAGGGACTACATATATCAGTATGAATTGTGTCTAATAATTCAGTAGTCCTAGTAGCACCCTTTTTCTTTGTCTTTGTGTATTTTCCTTTAATGCAATTCACACAAGTACTAAAATCAGAAAAATCAAGTGAACTTAAAATTCCGTCTTTAATAAGACGTTCCATCCTTTCTCTTGATATATAGCCCAAGCGCTTATGCCACAACATGGATGAATTTTCATTCACTCGCTTTCTCTTTTTGTTTACCAAGTCGTTTACATTAAAGGATAAAAGAGATTGTGCATAAGTGGAATTTAAATTCAATGAATAAAGATTACCATATAAAGTACCAGAACCAATCATATGAGAATTGTGGAATAAAGAGACTCTATTATTTCCAAACTTAAATTCATAACCATAAGAATCAAGTTGTGAAACAGAAATTAGGTTTCTAGTAAAAACAGGAACATAAACTGTGTTTACTAAATCTAAAATGAAACCAGAGTCTAAAATTAGACGAAGGGTGCCAATAGCCTCAGCGTCCACTTCTATTCCATTTCCAACCGTAATGGTTCGTTCTCCTTTATTTAGTTTTCGACTTATAAGGTATCCCTGCATGGAATTTGTTATGTGAATACTTGCACCAGTGTCAATCCACCAAGAATTTGGTGGAACATCTACCAAAAGGGATTCATAAGACACAAAGCATTAAGTGTTACCTTTCTTGTCCAACCAACTTTTAAAACCTAGACAGTCCTTTCTTATGTGACCTTTCTTTCGACAGAAATGGCATCGAATCTTATTTTCTTCATTAGCCTTGTGAGTTTCATCATTTGTATTCTTCTTCTTCTTACTTTTGCCTTTCTTGAAAATCTTTTTGGTTGGACCCAAGGTGGTAAGGTGAGCCATATCAGGCTTTTCAGCTTTAAGCCTCTCTTCTTCTTGAACACACATGGCAATTAACTCGCTCATCTTCCACTTATCTTTCTATGTATTATAATTGATCTTAAAAGGACCAAATTGCGCAAGAAGAGAAGTCATAATGAAATGAACAAAAAAACCTTCAGAAATTTCCATGTCCATTCCCTTTAATTGAGAGGCCATGTCATTCATCTTTAAGATATGTTCACGAACACCACTCAAACCATCATATTTCATTGTCATCATTTTAATCATGAGAGTACTAGCAAGGGATTTGGAAGTTCCAATGAATTGTTCTTCAATAGATTTCATATAGCTCACTGCACTTTCAGAAACAGGAATTGCTCCTTGAATTGCAGGCGTAATTGAGCCTTTCATAATCATTAGACTTAAGCGATTAGAGTGTTCCCATTTTTCATATAAAGCCATGTGTTCCTTAGAACTTGTATCATTAGGCTTTGTAGGAGCTGGCTCTCTTAATGCATAGTCTAAATCCATAATTCCCAAAACAATTCCAATTTGTTCCTTTCATTTCTTAAAATTAGTTCCACTTAAAGCTTCAATACCTGACAAGTAACTATTAATTGCAGTAGGATTCAATGCTGCAAACACATAATATCCATTACATAATATAATCAAGAAAACTACTTTTCACATCTCATAAAAACAACACCACAAGTTAAATATATCTAACTATAAAACATAATTAGTTAGATACGAAATCAAGTTATCCTTCCGTTGGGCCGAATAACAATATATTTTAACAGTTCATAAAAGTAAATGAGATGACTAATAAAAATAAACAACATAAAATAAAATAAAATAATCATTAAGACCGTAACGAGTTTATCACCGTTGGGCAGAAAAACTCAATGTCTCTTATTTTATTTTATAAACTAAAGCATGTGAGAAATTTATCACCGTTGGGCAGAAAAACTTATTGCTATATTTATTATACTAATCATCTCGGTTGTTCAAACATACATAGTGTTGAACCTCCGTTGGGCTAATCAACAATGTTTCAACTCATAAGGTGTGTAACAAAACATTATAAGTGCATAAAACATTATCTTAATTACCACTTGTTCAATAATTTTCAATTTTTATTTTAATATCAATAGAATAAAAGATTGGCCAAAAATAAAATAAAATTGGACAAGTGTAAATCAAGGTTTTGCACTTGTTACACCAAACATCATCATAAAATGAAATTCATACTTATACGTTTCATGCATCAGAATTGAGAACCATGCTCTGATACCAATTGATAGAAAACTTTGCGGAACATAAACTAAAAACCATTAAGGATTCAATTCCATACATGAAAACTATATGAATTTCTAATATACAAAATAAGTGAATACATACCTTGATCCATGATAGTATGAAATCATCTTTTAAGAAAGAGAAACCTTGAATGGAAGATCTTGATCTTTAAGTTCTTTACTTGTCTAAGATCTTCAAACCACTTCTCTCTCTCTAGGCGATGGGAGCTTTCTTGTGGTGACAACTTAAGTTTTTTGATAGAGAGTATGGTTTGGGACCTTACACTATTTATACTAGTATTCTTCCCATCAAAGAATCCATTCATTCAATGAATTTCATTAAATAGATTAATGTATCTTATACATTCATGATACATAATGCATCTTCTATATTAATGAATTCATTAGATAGATTAATGTATCTTATATATTCATAATAGATACATAATGCATCTTTAAGATTCATTCATAATGAATCTATCACATTCAATGCATTGGCATTGTCTCCATTAGTCTTCTATACATTGTATATATAGGTGCATTCATCAATGATTAGTCCCCATCTAATTGATGTACATGTATCTTTCTTAATGAGATAAATCTAGTATAATCATGCATAAGCCACATTAAGTCATATTTAGGAAAAATTCTTACATTGCGTACTTCAACATGCTCTCTTCACAGTCAACCCTGGGGCCGATCGTGAAGACAGCAGGAAGTATGAATGGGAGTTTCTCTACGCTCATAGCCTGCACTTTGAAGGTGTAGTTGACTGGTGAGATGTCGACTCGGGTGAACTTTTGGCCCGGCCATATCCACTTCTTTTTGGCAAGCTTGATGTCAGGGATACAGCAGCCGGTGACGGCGAGGACCTCTAATGGGCTGGCGATGAAATACATGGTTTGATTGATTTCTAGAGAGAACGAAAAAATGAGAGAGAGAGTGTTAGGCGTATGAAGAAGAATTTTTATGGAGAAGATTTGGAATAGGGGAAGATTTATGGAGAAGATTTTGAATAGAGGATGTGTTTGTTTGTTTGATTTATGGACGTGTGTGGATGCGAAATTTGAACTTTTGTGGAACTAAGCGACTTTCTTGCTCGATTATAGAGTTGGTTTAGAAAACATTTTGAGTGATGTCAGATATCTTAAATAAATTATCAACCTTTTTACATGGGTGTGAAAACCCACACAAATTACATGTAAATAGTTTCACACCTATGTGAGATTTGGTAATCAATTTAGTAATTTATTTGGGATTTATAGCATTTTTTAAAGATTTTTATTATCACAGAAAATCTATCTATCTATCTATCTATCTATATATTAAGGCCTTGTTTGGGAACATATTATTTTAAAGGTAAATTACAAATACACCTTTCGATATTTGCTTAAAATATAAATTAATTCCTACGGTTTGAAAAATTACAAATACCCTTTATTTGAATTTTTCATTTAACAGAATTAACTGAAAAAATAAAATTTATAATTGCTCTCATAAACAATAATAAAATTACTTAAATTATTAATTGAAACATATTTTTAATACAATTGTGATAAAGACCCCCACACATACAAGACTCCCACAACCCCCACTCTCATCCTAAGCACTTATAGTGTAGGGCCCACACATACATGAGTGAACCCCATACATATATCAAGGGCCAAGATCAAATTGGAGTCATAGAACTCCCAAAAGAGGGTCCCAAACATTTCTCTTTTTAATATCATTAAAAATTGTTAATTGACTTAATAATTTATTAATAAAAGGGCAATTTGTTATAAAATTTGAAATCTCAGGGGGTGATATGCAATTTTCAAAACCACAGGGGCAATTCGTATTTTAATAAAACCTTAGAGGGTGTATTTGTAATTTACCCTTATTTTAATAATTTTTTTGACTCTTTACGAAAATATATGCCAAAAAAAATAATAATAATGTGACAACTTATAATAAATTTTTGATTTTTTAAATGTTTAATATATAATATTTGGTTGATAAATGGGCTTAAATATTTCAAAAATAACTTGTATTACAACGGACTTGGGGTCACTGCTGTGGCTCTAGCACAGCAGTGACTGTTGTGCTCCATTTTGTAGTGTATTATGGAATTATTTTTATAATCTGAACCGTTCATATTGTAGGATTTGTTGAGTACTACATGCCCACCAAAAATCATATTAATCGGATATCAATAACTATATGATTGATAACCAAAAAAATAAACAAAAAGTTTTTCTTTTGAAAAATAGTATAACAATATGCAATTCGATTATATAGTTATTGATATCCGATTAATATGATTTTTGGTGGGCATGTAGTACTCAACAAACCCTACAATATGAACGGTTCAGATTATAAAAATAAATTCATAATACACTACAAAATGGAGCACAACAGTCACTGCTGTGCTAGCGCCACAGCAGTGACCCCAAATCCTATTACAACATATAAAAGTTTTAGAAGTTCAATTTTTTTGGTCTCTAAAAGTGAAAGTTTTATTGCAAAAGATATTTAGGGATCAATTTTTATCGTTGTGGGGATATTCACTAAAAAGCCGTTTCAAAAAGTCAAAAATAAGATTTTTAGCGATAAAATTTTGAAAATGTAACTAATAAATAGACTTTTAGAGACAAAATAATTTGATCTCAAAATGATTTATTTTTTGAGATAAAAAATTTCTTCCCAAAAGGATAATAATTTATCACTAATATCTAATTTTTATTACTAAAAATATAATGACACTTTTCATAATAAAAATATTTAATTTTTAAAAAATAATTTTATCTCCAAATTTTAGTCTTTAAAATTTAAATTTTTTTGTTAGTGTTGTAGTGAGGCATGCTATATGCTTGCATCCATCACAGTGTCAATCGCAAAAGTCGATTAGAATTTTAAAGGGATGCACCACTTTAATAACAGATGCACACAGTTTAATGGGTAAATTACACTCACACTTTTGAAGTTTAGATTTAATATATAGTATTTTTTTATGTTTAAAAAATTATATTGATCCTCTGTTATTATAATTATTTAAGCATAATGAAAATATTGAACTCAAGCACTCTCTATTTTCTTACTTTGCTTTATTTCCTCTATTTTTTTTTCCTTTAATTTGTTTTTTTTTTAATGTAATTTTTCCTATTTTTCTATCAAGAGTTATTACATTTTATATAAGCAGGGGGTTGTGAAATGAGACTATTAATCACAAAAATAGAAATGTAATTTTCAAAACATCAAGAAATGAAATGTATTCGGACCAAATTTCAAGAGTACTAGTGTAATTTATCCTAGTTTAATATTATTTGTCTTGGATGCATTAGATTTTATTTTTGTTGTTTTGTTTGAATTTAATATAGTTTTTATTTATCATTTCTATTTGAATTTAATATAGTTTTTATTTATCATTTCTATTTTAATAGTATGCACATAATTTTGTTTGGGCCCATTCATGCACTACTTTTCCTATTATTATTCCATTTATTTGTTTCATACTTATCGGTGTTAGCTGAAATAAGTATGCTAATCTATTAATGCATAGCAGTAATGAAAATATTATGAGTGAAGAATATTTTTCATTGATTAATAAAAATTGAAATTAAAATTGAAATATTAAAACTCTTACCAAATATATATGTCCATAATTTATGACATTCCTTTTTTAAAAAAAACTTACACATCTAATAAGGAAATCTCTCTCATCCCTTCCCAAAATAAAAACCCACACAATTAAGGAAACTATTGTCATTGCTCTAATTATAAAAAATTAAATTTATAATATATCTATATCTATACTATATTTTAAATTTTTGTGGGAAGCATTGTGAAGACTTCCACCTAAATTTGTGAATTCTTTAATTAAAAAATAATTTTAAAAAAACGCTATTGACTAACTTATCTATCTATACGACATATAATTGCAAAATATTATTGGGTCTTTAAGCTCTAAAAGCTCTATTTTCTTAGATTTTTTAAATTTATAAAATATGAAAAACACATGTCATGTAACTATTAATTCTTTTATTGTAAATATAATTATTAATTGTTTAATTAATATTAAAATCTGTTAATTCTTGACATGTATAAGAAAATTAAATCATATTTCTAAATTTATTTATACTATATATAATTGCGAAATATTGTTAAAATATATTAGTAGTTTTCATTAATTATCACTTAATCTTTCCCCTTTAAGATATCTCCTTCAAATTTCAACCAAAATTATGAAATTGAAAAAAATTATTTATTGACAATAACAAATATATAAATTAAAATTTCACCTCACAAACTTTTCTTTCATTTTCAATATTTTTTTTAATTATTGTCAATAAATATTCATTACAATTTTCCCTTATAACTCATTGATAAATTTGTAATGGTTTAACTCATACTCGAAATTTATCTCTCTCATCATGAAAATGATCCTATTAAGAATATATTTGTGTTTTTTAGCACTTGCCAATCATGATAAATCTTGTTGAATTTTTTTGTCATTTGTCAATTAAGCAAATTAAAATCAAAAGTAAAAATATTTTTTTAACTAAAATAGCTAAAAAGTGACTTGTTAGAACCAAATAAAGAAATTTTTTTTTTTATTAAAAGTTATAATTGGTAAAACTTAAATTTTCTATTAAAAAAATTGATGGTTCCACATGATAATTTATATTTAAATTTTTTTTATGTTCATATATATAATTGGGACTTTGAATTGTTCAGGTTGTTTGATATTTTTGTTGAAACCCGCTCAAATTTAATTCAGATTTATGAATTTAAGCCTAAATACTCAAAACCAAATCAGACTAAGCCTTAAATCCCATTAAATGGGGGTTGGATACATGAATCATTTTTCTCCACTCGACTCTATCTAAGGTCATTATGTTATTCAAATTAAGTAGATTCATATCTCCATTTACTACGCTAGCCAACGTCAATTTAGGTATACCCCGTTCCCTAACCTTTCCATCTACCATCACTACATCGTATCTCTTCACTACCACCTCTATTGGTCTCCGTTGAATATGACCAAATCATCTCAACCTATTCTCCCTTAACTTCTCTTCTATCGATGTGACTCCTATCCATTCTCGAATATATTCATTCCTGATTCTGTTTTTTCTAGTCTTGCAACACATCTACCTTTGCATCCTTATCTCTGCAACACTTATCTTACCTACATGTTGTTTCTTAGTTACCTAACACTTTGTCCCACACAACATCGTTGATCTGATAGCCATTCTATAGAACTAAGCCCAAATACTCACCAAATTTAAAAAATATGTTGCTCAATCCTTAAAGAAATTCAGGTTGAAATTGGGTTGCTCAAATTTAACCTGCACAACTCTAACAAGGAGGCTGAACACATAAGTTCTATGTCATTATTGTAGAATTGTGAGACTTAAACTATAAGTCTCAAACTTTTTTATTTTTGTAATTTACATACAAAACTATCTATATTATTTTATATAAAAATACATTATTAATTTTTTCACATCTCGTGCATAGCATGGGTTCACCTCTAGTTTCCTTTCAAAATCCAATCACTTTAGTTTTGAAAGTCACAATTTTTTTTTTTTTTGAGTTTTTTATTTTTTATTTTTTAGTTTTATGTTTAGTATTTATTTTAGATCCTTTAGGGTTTAATACATTTAAAAAGTAAAAAATAAATTATACTCACCTCCTCTGAGGTTGGAGAAAAATAATATTAACTTCACAAGTTTGACATAATTACATTGATATTTTTTTAGTAAGGTTAAAATTAGGGATGCTCGCAAGTCTGATTTGTGCGGGTTGCATGTCATCTGCTACCTGACTGAATGGGGTTTGGGATGAGAAAATTCCATCAGTATCTGACGACTATACAGATCAAATTGGTGACTTGAACAAATCTTAATTTTTTTACTAAACAAATCTTATTTTACAAAAAATCTTAATTTTTTTAACTGAACAATGAGGAGTGAGGGTTCAACTCTTCTGAAAAGTAAAAACATCTCTTTCAAGTTTTAATACTTTATTTATTGAACAAATAAATAATAGGTAAATATATCAATTTTTTTTTTTTTTTTTTATCGGCAAATGTTAATTGTTAGTTGTTAGATTAACACCTATGGGAGAAAATCTCGCCATCCTAATTCAACTCCTCTAAGGGGAATTGAACCTATGACCTCCTTGGGACTAAGCCCTAAGGAAGGCATGGTGGCCAACTAGGCTAGGCCTAGTTGGTTACGAAGAATTCTTACCTAGTTGGCCAATATTTATGAAGAATTCTTACTTCCATGCAAGTCGGGTTGGGTTTGATGGATTGAAAGTTGTATATTCGCCACTCAACCAAAACTCAATTTTTTATGAAATTTCTAGACCCGCATTCATCCATCTGTTGTATTGAAACTGAACATTTAAAGTCGGGTTGAATCGGTTAGGCTAGTTAAGCGGATTGGTTGGATGTTTACCCAATCCTAGTTAAAATTATCAAAACCAATGCAGATGGTAAGTAGACACAAAAATAAATAAAGGTAAATATTCATTTTAGTAAAAAATATATGATAACATCATATTTTAATCTATACGACTCATGAATTAATAATGAAAAAAAAACTTAAATGTTATGTGAATTAAAATTTCGAGAGAAATCGCTATAATTATGTTAAAATTGTGGGGCTAACTATATTTTCTCCCAACTTCAGGAGAGGTGAGTGTAATTTACTGAAAAGTAAAATATTTGTGAAAAAAATTATAAAAAATTTCACCAAATATAAAAAATACAAACAATACCAAAAAAAAATTCTAATATTTCTGTATTAGTAATTTTTTTTATAGAATTCTTTACAAATATTTTACTTTTTAAGTATTTAAATTAGATATATAAATAAAATATTTAATTAAAGGGTAAATTACAAACACACCCCCTGAGGTTTACTTAAATTACAAATTACCCCCTGTGGTTCTAGAAATTACATTATGCCCCCTAAGGTTTCTAATTTTATAACAAATAGGTCATTTTATTAATAAATCAACAAGTTAATTAATAGTTTTTAATAATGTTAAAATTTTATTTCAATTAGTAATTCAAATAATTTTATTATCGTATAGGTGAACAGTCAGAAATCTCACTTTTTCAATTAACTTTGTTAAACAAAAAATTCTGACAGAGAGGTATTTGTAATTTTTCAAACCACAGGGAGCAATTTGTATTTTAAGGAAACCTCAGGGGGTGTATTTGTAATTTACCCTTAATTAAAATATTAAAAAATCATTAAAGACCAAAAAAACTCAAAAGTAATTTTAGAAACAGTGATTTAAAGATAGAAAATAGTTGGGGAAAATACAGATCAGAGGGAGTTTGAAAAAATAATTACAAATTGATGAAAAAAATTTATTATTAATATTTATAAAATTTATCATTGATTTGTAATAGTTTTTTTAAACTCCTACCTATTTATATTTTTTTCCAAAATTGTTTGATGAACTAATTACTTTTTAAAAGTGAGTCCATTAATAAATTTTAGGATAAATTACAAATACACCCCTTGATGTTTACTTATATTACAAATTACCTCTGTAGTTCTAAAAATTACACTATATCTCCTAAGGTTTCTAATTTCATAACAAATAAGTCCTTTTATTAATAAATTATCAACTTAATTAACAGTTTTTAATAATATTAAAATTTTATTTCAATTAATAATTCAGATAATTTTATTATTGTATAGGTGAACAGTCAGAAATTTCACTTTTTCAATTAATTCTGTTAAATAAAAAATTATGACATGAAGGTATTTGTAATTTTCCAAACCACATAAGACAATTCGTATTTTCAATAAATCTCAGAAGGTGCATTTATAATTTACACTAAATTTTATAACATATTATACAACTATGATTCATGAATGTCTCATTTTGAATAGGATTTGAAAATGAGGTGACTTGCAAGGCAACATATCGAATCATAACGGCTTTGAATAAATTGGGGATTGTGGCAGTTTCCTTAGCTGCAATGATTTTTCTTTTTTAAGAAAAATAAAAAAAGTTGTTTATTTGCTTTAGTGGTTATTTTGAAATGACAAAAAAAAAAAAAAAAAAAAAACTTCCTTGCTTTTTAGCTTTTACCAATTCAAAAAGTTTACGCAAAATTACGAAGGAAAAAGATCTTAGAGTTTGATCCAATAACAAATCAAACTTCAGTTTCTTAATTTTATCATTTTAAATTTTGTACTTTCAAATAGATTTCAATTCAACTTATCTGTCAAAATTCACTAACAGGGAAAGAATAAATTAGTCCTTTTACCTTCCATTCTATGAATAATTTTGTCAATTTACCCATATAATATTGTTACTAAATACATTCACTTAGTTATTTTAATATACACAATTTACTCAGTTTACACCATACACAAATTAAAACTATTAATTTTGTCTCAATACACATCAATAATTTTTAGATAATACTAAATTACCCTCATCTTCTCCAACAAATCCTAACCCTAACCATTGTCGGCAACCACTGCCTCCCACCGGCGTCGTTCCCTTCTCAGTCTCTCTCAACCTTCCACAATCGCCGCCCCTTCCCAGCCTTCTCTCCTTCTCGTCACTACTTCCTCTTCTCCATCGCCGCCCTTAGATTGGATTTGCGAAGAACCCAGTTGATCTTAGCCTTCACACCCTCGCCGCCACTGTCACGACCCAAACCCGGTACCCAGAGGTTCTGCATCGTAACAAGATAATAATTGAGATTCTGACAAATTAATAGAGTAGTAGAGTAAAATAAAAGGTACCCAAAATTTTATTTAATAATAACAAAATATATACATTGGAGCTTCTGTTTAATTAAATTGTCAGAATTGAATTATGTCTACAAAGTGCTTTGTGCCTACTCCACGCACTGGTCATGACATATCACCTGAAAGTGGTAAACAACTATAAGCACATGGTAGAGTGAGAAATATTATACTGAGAGTATGAGGGTATAAAAATCACCATGGATAATTATTGGGCTGAACAGAGTTTGATATGAAAATACAGAATATATAATACGGAAATCATTTGACATATAATACAAAAATCATATAAACAAAATAATCATAACTACGGTACATAATGGAATAGAATAGATTTATGAACTCAAGAGGTGGCTCGTACGAACTCTAGAGGTGGCTCCCACAATAGTATAGCATTTAGCTCCGTACAGTACTTTGCTCCACACCAGAAATCAGAGGGTCAGTGGATCCATGATAGACAGAGGGTCACAAAGTGACTAACCAGAGGGCCGATAGTTATTTAAGTCTCCCAAGGCGTGGGACCTCCGTGGTGATACTTATAAAATATAATTACTCAAAACACATTTTAATAAACAGTTATATCCATGAGTTTTCCTTATTATATAAAATAAGGTTCATAAAATAAATAACATAATTAAAAATACTAATATAATGTATAAACATTTTATGATAACTCAAAGTATAATAAAACTCACCCTAATATAAATTCCTTCTACTTCTGCTATGGCTTTTTCATCTCGGCCTATTTTACTTTATCACTCTTCTTTTTTCCTTGCTCCCATTTATACCAAGCTTCTTACCGTAGCTACTATAATTACCCTATTGGTAGACCTCCCACGTTGCAGGATAGTTACCACGTTGCTTGCCTAAGGCAATACCACCTTTCTTTTTCCTTTACCACGACTCACCACCACACCTATATATATAGGTAGGCAGGTTAAGGGAGCTTACTATATTAATACAGAGCTTGTGAGTTGTGGGTTAAGTGAAGTGAGGACAATATTGGAGTGGGGTGATATCATTATATGGGGTTGAGTGTTGAGAGCTTCTATATAGTTTGCTTGCTTTTTCTGTTGATTTCTGATTACACGGACTGTCTTGATGTTGCTTATCTATGGACAACTATTGGTCATGGTTACTTGATTCAGGTTTGGTGGAGTGATGGTGGATGCAAGTTGCGCCCTTCTATGAGGTTTATTTCAACTGATTCACATGGATTTGAACATGTTACTTGGTGGTGGCTGTAACTTGCGCCTCATCAAGTAACTTGTATAGGTTTTCCTAGTTGTCTTCATTTCTTTTCGTTTTATGGTGTCGTTGTTACTCTAGTTTTTTGCTCTATTTCCTACTTCTACGGGCTGTGTAGGGGGTTTTATTTTCTTTTTGCTTGGGTTGGTAGGGTGAATAGGGCTGCTAGTGCAGTGTTTTTGTGTTATATTTTGATGTATTTGATGTCCTATTGCTGCTGCCGATTTTTGTGGTGTTGGTAGTTGGTTGCTGAATCCTGTTTAGGTCTCTTATCCACTGTGGACATGGTGTTTGAACAGCTGTATGGGTACAGGTGCTGTTACGTGGCTGCCCTGTTTTGATATGGATGGCTTGTGATAGCTTCTTATTGTTGGCTACATAGTGTTGGGTACATAGTCTTAGTCTATGTGTTAGTTATGTTTTTCATTTGTTTTGTTTGTGTTGGTGGTTTGTATAGTTATGGTAGGGCTTGGGGCATGCCCCTTGTAAATTTGTAATTTTGTAATTTTTCTGTTTTATTTTATGTCTTATTCACCAAAAAAAAAAAAAACAAAAAAAACAAAAAAAAAACTAATGCATGAGTGACATCTGGCAAGGCCAAATGTCTTTTCCAAATTGAAGGTGGCAATTTCCGTTTTATATTTACACTTTGACCCCAAAATTTCATACTAATTACATTGTTTTACAAAATTACACATAATAATACAAAATAAATCGTATATTTTCCCAACTGTGATTAAATAATATTAGTATAAATTTTAAAGAATAATTAAAAATCTGGGTTATTACAGCCACTCCTCCGTCGACCACCTCACCACAGGTCGCCTCTCCTCACTACAACTCGTGCTGTATTTCCCCGCCACCAATGAAGATCTGAAAACCCTTGGCTAGAATGAATCGTGATGGTGGGGAATGAATTGTGATGGCGAGAGAGATAGAGAAAGAGAGAACCCAGCTCACCACTCTGTTTCTCTCTGTCCAAACTCTTAATTCTTTCTCTCATCTCTTTCTCTCTCTCTAAAAGTCATGGTACCAGCATCTGAGCAGCATAACTCCAAAACGGTCTATGTAATGGATGCCAGGCAAGAGGAGAGGAATGCTATGAAGGTGGTGATGATCGAAAGGAGCGCGGTGACTGCTGGTGATCAGAAATGGCAAAGGATAAGGTTGAGTTGGGAAGGAGGGAGGAAGGGAGAAATGGAAGGGTGAGTTGGTAATTTGATTGAAGGATAGAAATGTAATAAAAAAATTTAAAGAAAAGATGCGTACTGAGTTAATCAAGTGTGTGGAAACATAATTTCCTGTTTGTTTTGGGACAATGGAAAAAATTCCTTTTTTGTTTTTTTGTTTTGTTTTGTTTTTTGTTTTTTGTTTTTTTGTTTTTTTTGTTTTTTTTTTTGTGTTGCTTTTTTATTTAAAAAAAATGCATTTGTGATTTTTTTTTTTTTTGAAAAGTATTATAATATGGTGTCACATCATTAACGAAAATGGTAAATTACAAATACATCTCTTGAGATTTGATTAAAATACGAATCACCTCTTGTGGTTCTGGAAATTATATTTCATCTCCTGAGGTTTTAATTTCATACCAAATCGCTTCTTTTATTAATAAATTATCAAGTCAATTAACAGTTTTTAATAATGTTAGGAATATGTTTTAATTAATAATTTAGGTAATTTTATTATTGCATAAGAGAGCAATTATGAATTTTATTTTTTCAGTTAATTCTGTTAAATAAAAAATTCTTACAAGGGGATATTCGTAATTTTCTAAATCACAAGAACCAATTTGTACTTTAAACAAACCTCATGGGGTGTATTTGTGATTTATCCTAATGAAAATTATGAAATTCTCATATTACCCTTATGTACATTTGTGAAATTACCATTTTATCCTTAAAAAGTTGGGGTATTTCGGTAATTGTACATTCGGCTTATTTATCCCTTCCAAAATGAAAATATAAAAAAGCAAAAAATTGCTTTTTTCTAACTTTCCAAAAGCACTTTTATCTACATTCACATGTACAATATTTTTTTATTATTTATTGGATGTTCGGATTACTTTATGCTTATCTCAATCTATACAAAGCGCTCCCTCCATATAAATTTGATAAATCTCAAGTAAAATCCACGAACATAACCAGAAATCACCACTACTGAACCCAATATGCCACCACTTTCCCCATCCCTATCCCTGACTTCCTTGTGAACACAGACGGCTTATTGGATTTTTAACTTTTTAAATTACATTATTTTTTTCTATTTTTTACATTTTTTTAAAAAATAAATAAATAAAACCAAAAAATTAATTTGTAATCTACTTTTCAAAATAAACCATATACATAAATCAATTTTTGATCGATTTGAAACTATAAAATCTTCATATCGTAGTAATGGCAAGGGTAATTGAGAAAGGATTGTATTATTCAAACGTTTGTAACGATTCTCTTTAAATTTGAGAGAACATATAGGATAGTTACTATGATTAACATAAAGCTCTCATAAACTATGAGTCACATAATTCTATTCCTTCTAACACATGACACTACTCCTCAAAACGCAGTAAGAGACGTGTGCTTAAGTCTACCCAATGTCTCAAGGGTATCTAGACCTAAGCTCTAATACCATGTTGTGACGCCCCAAATTTAAGGACATCATAATAAGATTTAGAAACTTAAAATCAATATTGCCACCAATATTACTAACATCCATTAACTAACAACCCAGAATTTAAAGTTCTTACACCACAACTTAGTCTTAGTACATAACCGAAATGACACAAATATAAAAAGAAAACTAGAGAAAAACTAGAAAACTCAGAAAAATGGTTCATGGAACTTTGGCACGCTTCAAGCTAATCAGGGCTGAATGTTGCCTTCCAACACCTCGGTGTTTCCTTCGATTTCTTCGGTACCTGGCATGAAATGCCAGGGCAACGAGGATGTCAATGAGCGACGAGCTCAATAAGATACTACAACCCGAAATACTCACCCCGATAATAATACTCACAATTTATGAATAATGTGTAGTAACAAAATAACAAGTAACATTTAGTAAGCACAAAATGAATGTTATCAGTTGAAATAATAACAATAGATAATAATAAATCAAATAAAAAAAATATAACAAACGGAAACAGTATTTCATCATAAGGAATATGCCCACCTTTCTTTTTAAATTTTCATAGATTTAGTCTATCGGATAAATTTAAGTAACTCCTCGCGGAGCACTATTTCCACCCAACCGCTAAGCAATGGCCACGGGCAATTCTGACTCCCCCTTGATCAAATATTCAAATGTTGCTTACAATAATCACCAATGATGCCCACGCACCAGGGTTACATACCCGAGTCGTGACATCACGGTCTGCCCCAAGGGAACGGTTTATGTTGTGACACCTGCACCACCAACCTTATATCGCCTACACCGATAAGAGGCGAAATACCTTCCTGTGCCATGTTAGGGTTCGCAACTCACTTGCGCAAGATTCTAGACCGGGCTCACCCCATCACTTTTACATTTTAATGTATCATTGGTTAAATTTCGTGTCTCTTTACTCGTTGAGATATTCACAATAATTCAACATTTAATTACCAATAATGTTATACCAACTCATTAAAATTCCCAACATAAAATATTACCCATGTCACACAATAGTACACAATGTACAAAATTTAAATAAATAATTTATTTAAACCATGATATGAGATAATAATGTAGATACCAAAAAGAAGAAATAAATCATAATCACACGCATGCATGGATTTTTAATCTACAAGATTAGATTAGCACAATATTAAATTTTTGTGCAAATAAACAATTGAAGAGATAATTTTTTATTCCTCCTTAATCTGTCAAAATTTTCAGAATGTATATCTTGCAAATAAAATCATAAATAAATTACTTATACAACTCTAAAATTCATATAAGTCTACAGAATACTCAATAAACATGTTATGGTCATTTTTCAGAAGGCATTTTCCAAAAATAAATTATAAACAATTCTTAAAAATTCCAAGAGTGTTTATGACACAGATTTATCACATTTTATTAAATTAATTCCATACTTAAATTTATAAATCAATTCCATGATCTAAAATTTTATTACGAAACTAGACTTCTCAAATTTAATTTTTTGCTTAGAAATTATCAGATTTGGTTTAATATAAAATTTTTAATGATTTTTCAAATACATAATAAAATCTGCCTATAGCTCCAGATTTGGTTAAAAATCTTTATAAATTCGTACAAAACTCAATAATTGTTGAAAAAATTTGTGGATGAACTAGGCATCATTATCAACAACTTTGTCGAAGAAATCATTTTCAAATTTTGAGAATAAAATTGTCCAACAATTCGTACAACTTTCTGGCAGATTTAAAGGGGCCAAATAACATCTTAAATAATCTTTTTAATGGCATAAACTACACATGCAAGTCCAAATTTCACAATATTATCATGATTTTCAGACTACCAATATTTAATATACCATCATAAAATTTTCATACAATTATAAATAAAATTCTATCTACAAGTTTAGACAATTTATCATATGTATATAATCTGAAAATTTTAAATAAAACAAATGAGAAGATTGAGAGGGTTTTCTTACTATATTAGGTTGCTAACGACTTATCGTCCAAATTTGATTTATGATTCTGATCGTAAGATATGACCGTCCTGGCTCCATGATCATCTTGCTAAAATTTCACATCAATCGGACGCGATCTCACCATTGATCTTCCATTGGATTCTCTTAGAACTTTTAGTTGTCGATCATCATCTTAGACTCAGAATTTACAAGATCTAACCCCACAAATGGATTCTACATGTCGAAAAACCTAAGGGTGGTCATCCCCAAAGTCATAGGACCACTCGATTAACCTAAATGTACTAGGATGCACCGTAGTACCATGAGCCGAGAAACGCTGGATAAAATTCAATTCATCTTCTCCAAAAGCAGTAGCACGCACGAACAGGACCCAGAAGTTTTGTTTCAAACCCACTGGTTCAAGTTCTTGTATCTTTTTCATTATAACTCCGTTTTAGCTTATTTTTCTGTCATTGAATTCACCTCACGGCCTAGTTTTTGGTTCACTACTCACACGCCTCATTCCGTCTCTTTTTGCATGCCATCGGATCTCCAAAATTTGACAAAAAATAATATTATTTTCCTACCATCTCAGACATTTTTTCGAACCATCTTTCGGACTTCATGACTTTCTTAATTCTTAACGGTTTTACTTCATTCTTTCGCCAATCTCTTCAACTTACTTCGTACTTCATCTTACATGGCCTATTTTTTCTCACTTCTTCCCGGAATGGATGGTTTTGGCATGCCGAAAGTAAGCCGAAAACCAACTTTTAAAATTCAAAATAAACTTTCTCCTCCATCTTCCTTCTTCTTCTCTTTCTTCACCTACAACACTTTGTGAATGGTGGTTCTAGATGATAATGGAAATAGGCGATGGTGGTGGTGGCGGTCCGACGGTGCGCCAATGGTGGTGAAGTTTGCGGGTTGGTGCTTCGGATGGTGATAGTATGGGTTGAGGCCATGGCTATGGAGGTTGGGGCAGGAGGAAAAACATAAATAAAGAAGGAGAAAGAGAGTTTTGAGAATGAGAGGTGGAGGGAAAGAGAGGGAACCGAGAAGGAGAGAGACGAAACTGGAAGTGAAAATTGTTAGGAATAGTTAGGCTCAATTTATGGGCAAAATGAGGAAGAGTAAAAGAAGATAAAAGAAAATGAAAAGAATTTTAAAAAAAGAAAAGAAAAAAAAGTTGAACACCTGGGGGTATGGCATCAGCATGCCCACCACGTTTTGATACATAAGATTGAAGGTGGAAAGTGAGAAAACCTAGGAAGCAAACCCTTTTTTTTTTTTTTTTTAGTTTTAGTACAGAAAATATTACGTTCTAGTGTAATTTGATTACAAAAAAAAATATAAAGAAAAATATAATAAAAATATCATACGGTTCAGAAATTAATATTGAGTAATAATATAAAGTCAAAAATATTTTATTTTATTTTATTTTGAATAAATTTTCAGTATAAAAATATACAGACTATTAAATTCAAAATATTGTGAATAACTATTTAAGAAAATTAAAAATATACATATTATTTTTATTATATAAAAATACGGAATTTCACAATATGAATGATGTATTTGTGCAGAGAAACTAATATTTCATCTTGGTTTATACCATGAGTGAGCATAGTTCTAAATTGCGGTATCGGGTAGTGTAACGGTATCGATCGCGGAGTATCGGTATCGGTAGTATCGGCCGGTACGTATCGGGAATCGGGTATCGCGACCGTGAAATTTTAAAAATCATTAGCAATCCCTCTGAAACTTAATTTTATATATATTTTTTTGACTCTTTTAACCTTAATTTGTCACATTTTAATCAAAATTTTGATATATAAGAGCACTTTTAACCCATTTTTTCAACTAAATGATATATATTTATTTTAATCTTGAGTTTTTTTTTTTTTTTGACATATATTAAACTTTTAATAAAAAAATTAATGTGAACAAATAAATAGAAAAAATAAAAACGTAAACATTGTATGGTGCACAAAACACATTATATAATAGTTGAGTTCAAAAAAAAAGAAAAAAAAATTAAGTAACAGTTGTAACCAATTTAGAATTAACTCTAATTTAAAATTAATTCTAGTTAGATTCATCAATATAATAAAACAACTAGTCTCTATTGATTAAAACAACTGGTTTATATTGACTAGACCAAAATGTCAGGAGGCCACTGACCTCTTCCCCTCACCTCTCTTTTTCCTCAGACTTCATACATTTCACTCACGCTCACCTCTCACCTCTGTATAGCCCAGGTCTCTCTCTCTCTCTCTCTCTCTATATATATATATATAAACTATATATATATATATATATATATTGATTTGAATTTCTATCTTCGATTTTGTGAGGAAATGAAAGCAAGGTGAGAATTTGTGTAAAAAATTGTATTTTTAGTTTATTGAAATTGTGTTTTTAGTAATTAATTTGTGAAATTTGAGATTAGAACTTCAGAGTCGTATCAGAGCTTCAAAGAACTCCAACAAGCTTGAAGATCCTTCAATGGCAGAAATGGTTCTGTCTTCGTCTTAATCTTCCTCTTTTCATTACCTTCAAATCTCACCTTCTTTATCTCGAATCTAAGTTCTTTTGCTTTTCTTTCTTCGTCTTCATCTGGTTCTCTGCTTCAATCTTCTTCATCTGATTCTCTGCTTCAATCTTCACTGTACCAGCATGTATCGGCATGTATCGCTTCGTGTATCGAATTCAGGCCGATACGAACCGCGAATCGGACGCTACGGACGTGAATTTCAGTCTCACCGATATATCGGCCCATATCCGACTCGGTCCTCTGATTTTCCGGTACGAATCGGCCGGTACGTACCGTACCGGCCAATATTTAGAACTATGTGAGTGAGTGCTGCAATTTGAAACATATGAGAACAATTTTAAAATCTTGTTCATCTATTTTAAAATCTAATTATATTTGTGTTAACGGTAAGTATGATTTTTAAAATAAATTATTTATACAAATGTGATATAATTAAGTGGTTATCGATATTCGATCAACGTAATTTTTTACATTGATGAATTACTTGACGAGTCGTACATATTGAATGGTTCAAATTATCGATACAGTTTCTATGGTAGGCCTACGGAGGCCCAATGGCAACCGGAGATAAACCTCTCCCTTTTTTTAAATGAATAATAAGTGGGTGTTTGGGAAGTGGATTTTTTTGTAGGTTTTTTTAGTTGTAGGATATTATTGGAGAAATTTTTTTTTGTGTTTGGAAAGATAGTTGAGTTTTTTTGTTGTTTGATGTGACGTTTGTGAGAGAAAAAATGAAATGATTATGGGGTTTGATGTGATATTTTGTTTGGATTTTTTTTTTTTTTGTAACTAATTTGTCTTTTAGTGAAAAAAAACAAAAACAAAAACAAAAAAAAAAAACCTATAATAAGTATACTTTTTCCATGAAAATGATAGATGTTTTCAACTTTTTCATTGCTTTCCTTTCCAAAACATGGAAACAAAAATAAAATAAAATGAAAAAACAACTCTTTAGTCTCAAGTGGGATTTTTTTTTTTTGCTATAATTATTTTAGAATAAATTGCAAATATACCCTTTAAACTTTATCTAAAATACGGATTGTTCCTTATAATTTTAAAAATTATAAATACTTTCTTGTCAATTTTTTTTATTTTAGCAATAGAAAAAATGAAATTTTTAACTGCTATCCTACACAACAATAAAATTACTTGAATTGTTAATTGAAATATATTTATGACATCATTAAAAATTATTACTTGAATTGTTAATTGAAATATATTTATGACATCATTAAAAATTATTAATTAACTTGATAATTTATCAATAAAAATTGTCATTTGTTATGTGATTAGAAACTAGAAAGGTTGTGATGTAATTTTTATAACTACATGAAATAATTTGTATTTTAAGCAAATTTCGGTGAGTGTATTTGTATTTTTTTTTTATTAAGGAATTGGACAAAGAGAGACATAAGCATCATACAATGCAAAGGTTCAAAAACAGGAACACCAGAGTACATAGTTGAGATTGTCGACACCTGTCTTTCTATTGATTTTCTTCCTTCCAATATTCATCTCCACTGTGGGCAATTTGCCTCTACAAATTTAGTGAACCCACAACACTTCAAGAGGCCCTCCATTGATGATTGCTTGATGAATGGTAGAAAACCTTTGAAGGCTAGTCAAGTCATTAGATTCTCTTATTTTAATAGGTTCATGTATCCAATTTCATTCAAGTCTGCCAAGTTTTGCTGCCTCAAACCAATGGATGTAAATCTTGATTTGGGTGTCAATAAGAAGATGAAGGAAAAAAAAAAAAAAAAATTTACCCAAATTGCAAAACCAAACATCTATGAATGTCAATTGTTTTTTTCAGGGTTGTTGGTTCTGTTTTGGTAGGAGCTATTGTATTAATTGGGAATGAGTAAAATGACTATAAATGATGTTGTATTGAATTTCTCTCTTTTCATATTCAATTTTCAGAGTTACACCCTATATCTTTTTGTGTGATGCTTTGAGACCTTAAGCTAAAAAAATATAACACTATCTTATTGTGCATTTAAAAAAAAAATAAAAAATGGGACATTCGACGATACCAATTTTTTCAAATTATTTTGATAGAACTTAAGCGATGACTAATTGACCTAATAGTTACATAAGCGATTGATGTTTACTTTTTAATTACATAAGCCGATTGATGTTTACTTTTAGAAATTGCAGAAACATCTTTTAAAGTTTTTGAAATGACTTAAATTTCTTTTGAGATTTAATTTTCAATTGTGAAATGACAAAAATCTCCATTGATGTTTACTTTTTTAATACATTGACCACCCATGAAGTTTAATAAAATTACAGATACCTCACATAAGGTTTCTAAAGTGAGAGAAACCTCCCTTGAGGTTTAGCTTTTTTATTATAGATTGTTTTTTATGTTACTTTATTGTAAAAAAAAAAAATAACAGAAAATGCTGGTATCATTAAATAATTTAATTATATTTTTAATTTTCCCTTTAAAATTATGCCCGATTACAAAAAAGAAAAAGAAAAAGAAAAAAGAACTGCATTTTTTATTTTTTTATTTTTTGGAAACACAAAGGGAAAACAGAGCTTGCACAGATTTTTATTTTGTATAGTGATGATGCTATTAAGTTCTTGCAATTCGTTTATGTTGAGTATGGAAGTTTGGTTTTGTCTGAGCCCCTCATTGGTTGTGTCCCTGGAAGCAATTTCAATACGGTAAGTTTTGTAAAATTTAAATTTTTATTTTTTATTTTACTATATGTTATCAGTACCATCACTTGTATTTTGTTTGTTTTTGTAATAAGAATAGGTTAGGCTGAATTACCCAGATGAGTTTCTAGCATCCATAACCGGTTCGTATACTCTTGATCCTTATTGGGTACATTTGTGAGTTGTATTACCTTTGGTACCAACCAACCAACCAAGGCAGTTATGGACCATTTGGAAAGCCATTCACTAAACAACAAGGTTAATTTTCGCCATCATTGGGACTACTACTTGTGTTTGGTTGCTTGAATATTTTGTGTCTATGTCAAGCCAATTGCATTGTTAAGCAATCTTAACTCTGTTACAAAAGTTAAGAAAGAAAGCCTATAATTCTTGCTTTTTCGATTTTTTTTTTTTTTTTGGTTTTTTGTTGATTGTGGTTATGTATTTTGTTTGCATTTTCTATGTTAGTTGTTTGTTCAACTTTCTCTATGGCTTTCATGATTTGTTGTGCTAAACTTTCTGTTGCTTTTTCTTGCTGAAGCGAAGGCCTTTTATTTTCTAGCGGGATAGAAGTTTGGAATGTTAATTTTGTGGTTTGAGATGATGTAAATAAATGTACTTTTTGACTTTTTATAAAAAAAATTACAAAAAAATAAAAAGGTGATATGACCTAAAAAAGATAAAAAGATAGTGTGTACTCATTAGTACACCCAAATTTGGGCTGGAAAGTTTGCTGCAATGTTTTTGTTGTGTAAAAAAATTTCTCCACTTACCTTCCTATTCATCCTGTCATAGAAGTTGTGAGTGAACTTGAGTAAATATAGAAACAGAAAATTTATAGAATTTTCATATAGACAATATGTAGTTTAATGTGGACTTATAATTTTAATTAGTAATACTATATAAATAAAAAATTCATATATAATGATGTGACTCATTATGAATCATTCACTTTAAAATGAAACACAATTGATTTGCATTTAATTACGATAATGGCATTGTCACATTATTCTTATAGAGTTTTTTGTATGAATTTTATGTATAAATATAATTTTTCAATTTTAAAACAAAATAATTATGAAGATAAGTTTATCTATAATAATAATATTGTCATATCATTTTTGTAGAGTTTTTGTATGAATTTCATGTATTAATAGAATTTTTCATTGTGAAAATGGTTCTTGGAGTAAAATTAAATGATTATTTCATCGAAATGTTTATTGTTATGTTTCGTTGATTAAAAAACTACATTAAAAATAAAATCATAATTCACCATTATAATATAAAGAAAATTAGTGACAAGTTCATCATGAAAGGGTATACAAGGCATTAGATTAAAGAGAAAATTTTATTTGGTGATAAGGACACACCAGAAAGTCGCCGATGTCGAAAAATTTGGCAGAGAAAGTTGCTGGCGGCCATTGACGATGACCGAGGGTCAGCTGCAACAGGTGGTGAAATAGAGAAATGTGTAATATTTAATAGATAAGATGTTGAATTAGTGATATGTATCACATTTCAACAGATAAAAAAATAGGTTTCACTAATTTTAGAAGATAGACAAATTGATTGATTTGATTTCAATGGATAGTGTTCTTTTGGACAAATTGTGTGCTTTTGGCCGAAATAGATTAAAGCTTGGGTTTCAAAAAAGGACCTATGGCCTAAAAACTATAGTATAATAGTTATCTCTTAGAGTATCTCCAACGGTGCGTTAATTTTTTCATTAAATTTGAGTAAAAGCTTTCTTTGATATCAAATACTTTAACGGAGGATTTTGGAGCTTCATCAGAACACCGGTTGACCGAGCGAATGTCCAACCGATTGACCAGCCAGTGTAATTTTTTTTTTTTTTTTGCCTTGAGGTGGTCGATTAGGGTGGACGACTGGACAGTCGACCGGCCAATGTAATTTTTTTACAAATTTTTGTCTTGAGGTGGTCATCCGGGAGGACATCCGGCAATGGCAATGAACAGTGATTTGATAAAAGACACATTTGTCCTCAGTTTGATGAAAGAAAAATAAAATTCTTAATTTGATACCTATTTGATGCAACCGTTGGAGTAGGAAAAGGACTCATTTTTCATCAAATTTAAATTTGATGAAAAGTTTGAGTAATCATGGGAGATGGTCTTAGTGGAATTTAATGAATGACCATTTTATTTTATTCTCTCTCATTCCAATAAGCTAAATAGACAATTTTTAATTTTTTTAATTTTATTTTTAGAAAGGTGATAATTTCCAATTTTAAAAAGTCAAAACATCATTATAGTGGAATTGTTTCATAAATTGACACAATTGGAAATGAACCAATTTTAAAAAGTCAAAAACATCACTAAAGTGGAAATGTTAATTTAAAAAAATATATTTTTAGATAAGTTTTCGTTTGTATTTATTGATTTTTTTTTTATATTTTTATATTTTTTTTAGATTCAAAGATTAGATGCGCCTAAAGAAATAAAAAAAATAACTAAAATCTGAATTAAAAAATAAATGAAAACTCGAATAAAAATATACACAGATTTTTGTTTTAATTTTTATTTATTTTTAGTAATTTTTCTTATATATTTTAGTCAATACATTTTACTTTTTAAGAATATCTGGATTAGGTATATTGAAAAAGTATTAAAAAAATTACTATAAATAAATAAGATTTATTTAAAAATATTTTTTAAAAAATCAAATCAAACAGATTTTGTATTTTTGATCGTTCCAATCCAATGACTATTGAAATAGAGCAATGACCGTTCTTTTTTAAAACATCATTTTTTTTTATCATTTCAATGAATTAATAAAACATCACTAAATACAAAATATGTGTATATATATTTGTGTATAAAATCGTTTTTTCATTGCAAGCATATATATATTTGCTTTCAAAATATTTGTACACAATTTTTTTAAAAAATTTTTATATAAAAATTCTTTTACTTAAAAAAATAAGAAAGAAGAAATTAATCGGTTGGTATAGAGAAGCTTGCACACATTTAACGTCCAATAATTGAGCACTGAAAAAAGGAAAAAATAAGTCCCTTTTTTTATATAAAAAAGTTTATTACATTTTCTACACTTAACACTATCATTAAATTGTTTACTTAGTTCTTGAACTATTGATTGAGTCTACAAACTCCCTAAAGTATGTAAATCAAAGTCCCTAAAGTACATGAACTATTGATTAAATTTATTAAGTCCCTAAAATATTTAATTCAAACTTATTTAGTCTTTGAAAGAATTACAAAAATAAAAAATAAACCTATAAGTATTATAGATTAGTAAAAGAACCTATTTAGTTAAAGTTTTACTTAAAAAAACCTTAAAATTTTAGTTCTTTTAGTGAATTTTCTTTATAAAGGTAAGGATAATTATCTATACTATTTTTTTTTTCTCTATCTTCTATAATGGCTACTTGCTTACTTTTATCTAGTATTATATGTTAGGTTTTTATTCTTGGCAATTCCGTTTGACAAAACTCATTTCAATTGTAATTTTGTTCAACTTTTATTTCAATGAGGCTTTGAGTTTTAGATGTTAATCCAACCCGAATTGTGCCTATGCAGTCAAAGTTGTTTTTCCGCTCAAGCGGTCATTCCTGCGCTCGAGCGAAGATCGCGACCTTTTAGAAGTTTCACTCACCTGCAAAAGTACTGGGAATTGTTTTTTACCACTCGAGCAGTCATTCCTGCGCTCGAGTGTAGATCCGCTCGAGCGGCCATTCTTGCACTTGAGCGGAGATCGCGGATCTGTTTTTTATAAATTTGTGTTTCAGTTCGATTTTAGGGTACGACTTTCAGATCTTGTTCTTGGGTATTAGGGTTTTCATCTGAAGCTTCTTTGCTAGTTTCTTTAATGTTTATTTGAGTTTAACTCATGGTTTGAAAAACATACATCAAAGGATCGTTTGTTTCATTCAATACGAAAGAGAGAGTTATTTTTTGGTGAATTCCGGAGAATTTGGGCTAGAAGCTTTGGTGGATTCCGAAGTGGCTCATCATTGTGGATTCACGTTATGGATTCAACGTCGTATAAGACAATTCCGAGGTGAAGACGGGCTTCGGGCGTGGATTCGCTAAGTAATTGAAAGTATATTTGTTTAATTCCTTTATATCTTCTTAGTGGATTATTTTGTGGCTTTTACCTATAGTTTTTTTTATCACAATTGAAGGCGCTCCAACTGTGATTTTTCCACGTAAAATCATTGTGTCGATTTGTCTTGATTGTTTGATTGAGATTGTTATTTATTGCTTAAAATTGATACATAATCACAAATTAACATCTAGGGAATTTTTAGATTTTTCATTATATGTTGGATTTGGTTTATAATTTCTAATTGATTGTCGTTGAGTTTTAACACTAATTTCTTTTTATAACTTAATTAATGTAATATTTTGTTCTATTAGTATTTATGCTGAAGTGCTATTATTTAAATTATCTAATTCTATAATTCTACGAGTACTTCTTCAATATATCTAATACTTGTATAATTTTATTGGCAAGACTAAGTGTAACGCCCCATTTTTTGGGCCGTTAAATACATTAAATCAACCTAAAAAATATACAAATTTTCTCTCAAAAAAAAAAAAAAAAATTACACACAAATGTCCCCAAAATATAATTTATACAAATCTCCAAATATAATAATAGTTGTGTGGCCCAAAATCTCTAACTCAATAATTCATTTATTGCTTCAATCGCCACTAAAATTTGTTCCGCACCTGAAAAATAAATTAATTAAGGAAGCATACAATACAACAAGAATACAAAGCTCGGATACAGAATAAATCAATAATTTATAACATTGCACCAACGATTTGATAACACCAAGTAATTTACCAAACTACTCAAACAAATAATCTCACTTATGATAATTTATCCAAGGTCAAATTTCCGGTCCTACTCAGTACATGACTAGTGACCATCCTCACCCACTTCATCCAACCATTTATCTGGGCATATTGATTCAAGCTTATTGGCAGGGTCCACTAACTTAATCCATGTACTGAATATTTTCACGTCATTCAGTCAGATAAATCATCATTTTTAGCACAAAATATCTTCACAGAATTTTATCAAATGACCAGAATAATCAATGAATCAAGAATAAATAATTTCACAGAATTTATTAATGATCACAATAATCAAAATGACTACAAGTTGGAAATAATTAAAATAGAACACTTTGCAAAGAGATTTAGGGAAGTATATTACATACCACCCGAATTATCTCAAAATAATATCTTCCGTCACCATCACTTTGATAATTTGAAATTGCTCCATAAATCTCCAAATGAATGTAGATTAAAATTTAAAGACATAAGATAGGTAAAGTTTAATAAAATATAAAAATTTTCTCTTTTGTAAAATTATAAACTCTCACTCTAAATACTGCCATATCTAAACTCAATATTTGTGTTATAAACACACTAAGAGGGAAAACAATATGAGAAAGAGAGAGATGAAACTGTGAGAGAGAGAGAGAGAGAGAGAGAGAGAGAGAGAGAGAGAGAGAGAAACCGAACAAAAGATGAGGAAGAAAGAAATGAGTGGTTCAATTTATAAGAAAAATGAAGAAGAGAAATGGAGTAGGTGAAAGGATGTGGCATGTGTATGAGTTCGGTTTGGTTTGAAAAGAATGAAAAGAATTGAAAAAGAAAAACGAAAGAAAATGGTACATGGATGTGTCTACAAAATAAAAGAAAACAAATAAATAAATAAAATAATTGAAAGGGGAAGAAAAAGTATAGAAAAGAAAGAAATGGTAAAAGGAAAAGCAAGGAAGAAAAATAAAATAAAAATAAAAAGAATAGAGCACAGGGGTGGTATCTGGCCTGGCAGTTGTCGGCCATGTTTTATTTTTATTTTTTATTATTTATTATCCACCGAAAGAATGATGGAAAATGAGATCAAATTTATTTTTAAAAAAGATGAATAACAATGAAATAAATATAAAAAAGATAAAATATATATAAAGAAATAAATTAAATTTTCATTTAAAAATTTCACCACTAAACTATTATAACAAACTATTAATATTTTTTACTAAAATATTAATATCTCAAAAATATAAAATTTTACAATCTATCCCCTTTAAATTAATTTCGTCCTCAAAATTCCAATTCTTAATACTTCCAAAATTTGATAACGACTAAATCCTTGAATAGTATGTTTTCGCTGAGCACTCTAATATAAACAATGATTTTTATTTTTTTTTAATACCAATCATTTTTTTTAATCTCGAAATACCTAACTACTTTTTTTCCCCTTTCAAATATCAACTGCCCTGACAAACCCATATAAGATCTAACCCCTACGTTTTCATACCATTTTGTAACGCTCTACTTTTCGGGCTGTTAAATACATTAAATCAACCCTTAAAAAATATACAAATTTTCTCCACAGAAAAAAAAAAAAAAAAAACAAACAAATTACACACAAATGTCCTCAAAATATAATTTATACAAATCTCCAAATATAATAATAATGGTGGGGTCCAAAATCTCTAACTCAATAATTCATTTATTGCTTCAATTGTCACTAAAATTTGCTCCGCACTTAAAAAATAAATTAATTGTGAAAGTATACAATACGACAGGAATACAAAACTCGAATATAAAATAAATCAACAATTTATAACATTGCACCAACGATTCGATAATACCAAGTAATTTACCAAACTACTCAAACAAATAATCTTACTTATGATAATTAATCTAGAACCAAATACCCAGTTCTACTTAGTACATGATCAGTGACCGGCCTCACCTACCTCACTCAAGCACAACCGCTTATCCAGGCATATTGGTTCAAGCTTATTGGTAGGGTTCACTCGATCCATGTACGAAGCATTTTCACGTCATTCGGTCAAACAAATCACCATATTTAACACAAAATATTTTCGCAGAATTTTATCGAATGACCAGAATAATCAACGAATCAATAATAAATAATTTCATAGAATTTATCAATGATCACAATAATTAAAAGGATTGCAAGTTGGGAATAATTAAAATAGAACTCTAAGCAAAGAGATTTAGAGAAGCATATTGTATTCCACCAGAATTACCTCAAAATAATCTCCTCCGTCACCATCACTTTGATAATTTGAAATTGCTCCATAAATCTCTAAATGAATGCGCATTAAAATTCCAAAAAATAAGGTAGGTAAAATTTGATAAAATCTACAACTCTCCTCACCCTAAATAGTCCCACATCTAAACTCAATATTTGTGTTAAAAACAAACTAAGAGGAAAAACAATCTAAGAGAGACATGAAACTGAGTGACATGGACAGAGAGAAAGAGGCGAACAAAAGATGAGGAAGAAGGGAATGAGTTGTTTAATTTATAATAAAAAAGGGTAAATTATACTTACCTTCCCTAAGTTTTCTAACAAATACAAGGGTCTTCTCTGTGATTTCATTAATTACAAAAATCTCTCCTACTTTAACTGACAATATCAAAAAATTTCCATTTTTTAACTGGCGTTCACACAACTAATAGAAATTGCTGATGTCATCAAAGATATATGTTGAAATGCCCATAATGTCCTCAAGTGTTTTGTTGAGAAAAAGCAATACCCAAATTCAAACAAAGCAATATCCGGTTCAATTGATTTTTCAAATCTCATATATACGAACAAATACATATATATATATAAACACATGCAAACATATTTTGATTTCTAACAAAGAAAATAAAATCCAATTAAATTAATTTCTAAATTTGTTTAATAGATATATGTATATATATGTCCACACATTCAAACATGGGAACAAATATTTTTCTTCTTCTAACAGATATATATATACATACAAATATATATATTTATATATACAAATATATAAACATGGGAACAATTTGTTTAATAGATATATTTGTATATATATACACTCGTTTGGATTTTCAGCAAAGAATAGAAACCCAACAAAGAATAGGAACTTGTTTGGATTTTCAACTTGATAACTCGTTGTTTGGATTTCCAGCAAAGAATAGGAACTTGTTTGGATTTCCAACTTGATAACTCATTATTTTCTCTTTAAACATTTTTCCAACAACCCATATACACAAATATATATATACAAATCAAAAATTAAACACTACAGAGCACATTCTAAATCTACACTAACTAATATAAAGCAAAAATTTCAATTTTCTTACACTAAATTAGCAAAAAAAGACACAAATACACAAATATATATATATATATATATAAAGAGAGAAAGGATTGGTGCCTTTGGATTTTGAACCCAGTAGTATTTGAAATCTACACCCAAATGATCTAAAGCAAAATTTTCAACTTTCTTACACTAAATTAGCAAAAAAAGACACAAGTACACAAAAAATTTATATAAAGAGAGGATAGGTGCCTTTGGATTTTGAACCCAATACTGTTTGGAATCTACACCCAAATGATCTAAAGCAAAATTTTCAACTTTCTTACACTAAATTAGCAAAAAAAGACACAAATACACAAATATATATATATATAGAGAGAGAGAGGGGGGTTGGTGCCTTTAGATTTTGAACCCAGTGGTGTTTGGAAATATTTGCAATTGAGAAACCCATCTCTTTTAGTTTCATTGTTGTTGTCCAGCCCTCATCTACCTCTACCGCCGATGTTGCACCACCTCTTTGCATCCATTGTGTCACAGCAGTCCACCATTCCCTCCATCGCCTCACCTCAACACCCAATCTACCTCCATCACACCGGCGTTGCAGCTCCGACTCTTCTGTTACCTCCATTGCCCATTGATGGGTCTTCTCTCTCTCGCTCGCGTTTTGATCTAATGAGATGAGAGAGCACCAAAAAAAAAAAAAAAAAACAAAGTTGAATACTATAGAGAGAGGAATCAAAGGGTATTTTCATCTTTTTGCATTTAAATAAAAGGGTAATATAGTCATTTTGTATAGAAAAGTAATGTCGTTTGTGCAAAATTGACGGATTAATTTTTTTTTAATATTGTCAGTTAAAGTAGGAAAGACTTTTATAATTATTGAAATCACAAGAGATATTCATGTATTTGTCAGAAATCTCAGGGGAGGTAAGTATAATTTACTCTAAGAAAAAGGAAGAAGAGAAATGGAGTAGGTAAAAGTATGTGGTATGTGTATGAGTTGAGTTTGGTTTGGTTTGGTTTGGTTTGGTTTCAAAAGAATGAAAAGAATTGAAAAAGAAAAACAAAAGGAAATGGCATATGGGTGTGTCTGCAAAAAAAGGAAGTAAAATAAATAAATAAATAAAATAATTGAAAGGGAAAGAAAAAGCATAGAAAAGAAAGAAATGGTAAAAAGGAAAGAAAGAAAAAAAAGAATGGAGCACATGGGTGGTATTAGGAATGGCAACGGGGCAGGGCGGGGCGGGGCCGGGGACTACACTCCCCGTCCCCGATCCCCGAAGCTATAAGATTCCCCATCCCCGGCCCCGATCCCCGACGGGAAACCCATCATGCCCCCCGCCCTCGTCCCCTAACGGGGATCGGGTTTCCCCGACCCCGAATGATCCCCGTACAAAAACAACAACAACCAGCACAAAAACAACCATCAGCTAAGAATCAGATCTGAATATATATATAAATTGATCAAGATAAAACCATAACAACAAAATCAGAAAAAATCATAGATCTGTTACAAAAAAACAGATCTGTTAAAACCCTAATAGATAAAACCATAACAACAAAATCAGATTCGAATATATATATATATATATATATCTATTGATCAAGACTTTTCAAAAAAAAAAAACATAGATCTGTTCAAAAAAACCATGGTGGTAGCGAGATTAGTGAGTCACATCACTGTAATGGTGTACGACGACGGTGGTAGCGGGATCGGTGGTGTACGACGACGGTGGTAGCGAGATCGGTGATGTGCGACGACGGTGGTAGCGAGAGAGAGAGAGAGAGAGAGAGAGAGAGAGAGAGAGAGAGAGAGAGATGCTGAGAGAGTGGAGATTGGTGGCGAGTGAAAAAGACCGGCAGTGGAGGAGACAGTGGTGATTGAAGAAAATCGGCGGTGGATGGGGGAAGAGAGAGAGAGAGAGAAGATTGGTGGAGAGAGAGAATGAGTGAGTGGAATGAAGGATTCAACAGTGAGAAGGAGAGAATGAAATGAAATTTAGAAATATATTTTATATATAATATATACGGGGATGTACGGGGTTCATTCAGGGCCGGGCCCGGGAAACCTATCCTCGTCCCCGGCTCGAAAATCATCAGGGATTTAATTTTTAATATCATCCCCGGCCCTATGGGGATAATTTTCGGGGAAAACCCGTTCTATTCAGGGTCGGGGGGTCGGGTCCCCATCGGGCCGATTTTAAATTGCCATCCCTAGGTGGTATCTGGAGTTTTTTTTTTTTTTTTTTTTTTGAATATTCTAAAAGAAATAATTTAGAGAACTGATTCAGTTTTTAAATTATTTGGGAAACTAACTTACTTTTGAAATCACATTTTGAATATGTAATTTTAACTTGAAAAGTCGACATGGATAACGACGCGCTGATGTGGCAAGTTGAAATCACATGTTAAAAATGCGATTTTAAGTTGACATGGCTTCTGTTGCGCTGACATAGTAAGTTGAAATTGCATTTTTAACATGCAATTTCAACATAAACTCACATTTTGAAAATACAATTTTAAGTTGCGCAATTACAAAATCCATTCTGAAAATGACATTTGAAACTAAAATTTAGCAATTACTTGGTAGATTGAAGGTCCTTTCGTTTCAACATTTTTTTAACATACATAGCCAAACTATTTATATTATTTTAGTGCATATAAATTTTTATTCATGGCAAATCATCACTCCTTATATGTCTTTTTTTTTTTTTTCCGTCCTATATATTGAAGTGAATTTTGAAAAAGATAAGGACTCCCTTAACGTAATATAGTAAGGACTATAATTTTAACACAATTATAGTGAATTCCCTTATTTTAATTTGTACAATACTTAATTTTCATCAACAATTTTTTTAGTTATATGGATAAAAAAATAATATTGTCATCATTTTTAAATAAAATTGTATATTTTACGTTATTTATTTTGTGCTTACACAATATCTACATTAGTTTCGGTCGATTTAACTTTACCAAAAGGAAGATTAGCGTAATTATATGAAAAATGTGAGATTTAATGTATTTGTTTTTAAATTTCACATCGTTGTGACAACTATATCAATTGACAACTCTCTGAATCAACTATCTACATAAAACTTGTAACGCCCTCAAAATAAACCCATAAATCAACCAACGATAGCATGCTCAGACATAAGAAAATAAAGCATAATTGTATTCCATCAGAGTAATCTTTACAAAATGTATTACATGTTGACATCAAAAGTAAATGCCCTAAGGGCTTACAACCTTCCAAGTCAACACTTGGTTACAAAAAGAGAGTGCTAACTCTATACAAAGAAAGCCCTTGGCTTGATATACATGTAATACAACCAAAAACACAAAATGGTCCAACAGTCCCAAGCCTCCCAAGCTACGTCCTTGGAGGTGGCATGCTACCTGTACCTGAAAATGATGTCCCATATAGGGTGAGCCACAGCCCAGTAGGAATATACTAAACCAACTGTAAACAATGACAAAAATAATAGTATTCAACAGATGATCCATACTTATATTCCCACTCATGCCATATTACCGTTTCATGACAATTATAACCATGTTACATTTCACTTTCCGTTTCTTATTCAACTTTGAGTTTGAAAAACAAGGCTCAGAACCTGGCCAAATAACTTAATGAGACTATAACTCATTAACAAAACACTTTCGAAATTCATGACGGATACACATTTTGGTGTTGTATCAATAACACATAAACCACTTCCTTACTTTACAAGTGATACACATTTTGGTGCTGTATCGATATAACATAGAAACACTTCTATACTTCACAATTGATAATGATATACATTTTAGTGCTATATCAAATAAAACACACACTTCCATACTTCACCCTGATACACATTGTAGTGCTGTATCAATATCACACAAATTCCGGTTTAGAGGTCCATCCCCTATCTTCCCCTAAACCGTGGAGTACATCCCCTATCTCCTCCCACACAACACAATGTATATAAACACAGATCATATATATAACCAATCAATACATAAAGTTAATGTATTTTTCAACCGTCATATTCGATGACACATTCCATTGATTAGTTTTAGTTTGCCTAATCACCATGCATTGTCTACAACAATCAAGACTATCCTTCACCGATAACCCAAAGCAGTTATTTCTAAACAGACAATAAATGCACCAAATGGATAAAATATCAACATTCATCTAGGCGAGCGATAAATTAATCCAACTACATCCTTTAATCCCAAACCTTTCCAATTTGAATATTTCTTGTTCAATTTCTCATTTCCCAAAATTAATTATTCAAATTAATTTATCAATAATTAGGGCTTTTTCCCATAATTACAACATCAACCCTAAGGTTCCATTTTTCCTCAATAATCCCACACCAAATCCATTTTCCATTGTATTACATACATAAAGGTTTTAAACTTTGAAAACCCCTCTTTTGAAAATTACACAATGGCCCCAAACTTTCTCGAAATTACCCAACAATCCCCAACTTATCGAAATACCAAAATTTAAAGACAAAGCTCGTGAGATGGAGTAGGATATCCCTACCTTGAAGTTAGAGCTCGAATGGAGAAGAAGACCAAAACCAAAGTGCTCCAAACTCCAAACTTTTCGGATCAAAACGAAGCCCTCGACGATCAACACACTCTTTACAAAGGCCGAAGAAAAGGAGAACACTCTAACTAGATCAAACCCTAGAGAGAAGGGAGTTCCTAGAGAAAGAAGCTCTCAAAATCGATTTTGGGAAAGTAAGAGAGAGAGAAGAAAAGTGAAAAGGGATTCAAAAATGCCTAACTGCTATCTGATATACGACAGATCCGCTCGAGCGGAAAACACAACGCTCGAGCGTCAAGAACAAAAAACATGGTCCGCTCGAGCACAAAAAGGCTCGCTCGAGCGCCAAGACACAAATATAAAGCACATCCGCTCGAGCGCGAAAACCAGTCCGCTCGAGCGTAGATTTTCCCCTCCCAGAACTTTCACAGACAAAGCACTACCCGTTCGAGCGCCCAAAGACCCGCTCGAGCGCAACCCGCTCGAGCGTAAGAAAACTCGCTTAAGCGTGAAAAACACACCTGCAGAAGTTTTGCAGGGGCACAAAATACTGGGAGTGTGTAAACTCCGCTCGAGCGCAAGAAGACCCACTCGAGCGGACAACCCAAAAGCAAACTCCGCTCGAGCGCAGAATGACCCGCTCGAGCGTAACACCAAAACTCTGGACAACAACACTTGGGACCAAAACTCAACCTACCTGATCAAAACACGCTCAACACATCCTAAAACTCAAACATATGGAATTAAAGGATGACAACAAGGTATACAACTACCAACTCCACGGAACCAACGTCCGGAACACAACAAATACAGAAAGGGAAAACTGGAATCGCTATAACCTTCCCCCCTTAAAGAATTTCGTCCCCGAAATTAAATACAAGTTTTTCAAAAACAAGATTTTCTCAATTCCCAACATTATTACGATGCGAATTTAACAATTCGACCCATTACCGGTCATCTCATCTCTTTACAAGAGTCAATTTACAATATTATCCACAACATGGATTAAAGATATGCATTCCCTGAAATTCCACAACTTCAATACCACATTTCACAATTCTATATCATATTCAGTATTCATGATATATTTTCATTTCTACAATACATTCAACATATGCAATGTTACATTAAACTTCCATTTCAAGGCAAGTTCTAAAATACTCTCATAAACCAAAACATATACAATGTTTTACAACTTAAGACATACATAATGCTCTTAAAGTTCAACAATATTACAAAATTCTCAGAATATGATTACACATCAACAAACATGTCCGGATATTTCTCACGGACTTCCAACTCACGTTCCCAAGTGGCTTCCTCCACTCCGTGATGTTTCCACAAGACCTTTACTAAGGGTATGGTCTTGCCTCGCAAGACTTGATCTCGCCTATCCAAGACTCGAATCGGTCTCTCCTCATACGAGGCATCCTTATCTACCTCTAAGTCGGTCCAATCCAACACGTGCGATGGATCTGGCTCGTACTTCCGAAGCATACTAACATGAAAAACGTCATGAACCCCGGATAACTGTGGTGGCAAAGCCAAACGATAAGCAACCTCCCCAATCCTCTCAAGGATCTCAAAGGGACCGATAAACCGAGGGGATAACTTCCCACTCTTCCCAAACCTCATCAAACCTCGCCTCGGTGATATTTTCAAGAAAACATGATCACCCGTTTCAAATGCCAAAGGCCTCCTCCGACGGTCGGCATAACTCTTTTGGCGACTCTGGGCTGTAACAAGCCTCTTACGGATAAGCTCAACTTTCTCCGTCGTTTCCCTCACTAACTCCAGGCCCAACAAAGATGCATCACCCACCTCGGCCCAACAAACCGGAGACCTACACGGTCGGCCATACAAGGCCTCAAACGGTGCCATACTGATACTAGACTGAAAGCTGTTGTTGTAGGCAAACTCCACCAAGGGCAAGTGCCTCTCCCACGTCCCACTAAAGTCAAGGACACAACCCCGAAGCATATCCTCAAGGATCTGAATAGTACGCTCGGACTGCCCGTCAGTCTGAGGATGATAAGCTGTACTAAAGGTCAACTAAGTACCCAAGGCACTCTGCAAACTCTGCCACAACATGGCAGTAAAACGAGGATCTCTATTTGAGACAATCGTCACTGGGACCCCGTGCAATCTCACTATGTCCCGAATATACAAGTCGACAAGATGATCTACCGAATCTCTCGTGCGCATAGGGATAAAGTGCGCCGACTTAGTCAACCGGTCTATAACCACCCAAATAGCATCACTACCCCGCTGAGTTCTCGGAAGACCTACAACGAAGTCCATAGTGACATGCTCCCACTTCCACTCAGCAATAGGCAAGGGTTGTAACAAACCCGCTGGCCTCTGATGCTCGGCCTTCACTTGCTGACAAGTAAGGCACTTAGAAATGAAAACCGCCACATCCTTCTTCATACCCCGCCACCAAAACTGGCGACCCAAATCTCGATACATCTTAGTGCCTCCCGGATGCACCGCAAGGCGCGAATGGTGAAACTCTCGGAGTACCTCCTCTCGACATGACTCCGACACAAACAAACGGTCTCGGTATCTCACACTCTGGTCGGGATACACTGACAAACCCTTCTCAACCTTCCCACAGGAGATCTTCTCTCGGAGGGATTCTACCTCAAGGTTACCTCTCTGCGCCTCTAACACCCGAGTCATAAGTGTAGGTTGCGCAACAACAGAAAACAAGGCCGCAGCCTCAACAGATTCGCCCAGAAGTAAATCAAACTCGCCAAGTGCCCCCAACATCTCCCACTCCCGGATAGCTACACAAGCTACATCACTAATGGATTTTCTACTAAGGGCATCGGCCACAACATTGGCCTTTCCCGGGTGATAGTGCAACTCAAAATCGTAGTCCTCAATGAACTCCATCCACCTTCTTTGCCTCAAATTCAAGTCCCTCTGTGTAAACAGGTACTTCAAACTCTTATGGTCCGAGAATACCTCGAACCTCTCACCATAAAGGTAGTGCCTCCAAATCTTCAAGGCAAAAATCAAGGCTGCTAGTTCTAGGTCATGTGTAGGGTAATTCTTCTCGTGCATTTTCAACTGACGTGAGCCATAGGCTACCACTTTCCCTTCTTGCATCAACACACAACCCAAACCCTCTCGTGAAGCATCACAATAAACGGCATAACCCAAGCCTCTCTCAGGAATAATCAAGACCGGAGCGGTGGTCAATCTAACCTTTAACTCCTGGAACGAATTTTCACAAGTCTCACTCCACGCAAACTTGACCCCTTTCCGCGTCAATCTAGTCAATGGCGAAGCTAGCCTGGAGAAATCTTTCACAAACCGGCGGTAATACCCAGCTAATCCTAGAAAACTGCGGATCTCAAAAACACTCTTAGGCTGTGCCCAATCTTGCACTGCCTCTATCTTGGATGTATCAACAAACACCCCTTTCCTGGAAACCACATGACCTAAGAACTTGACTTCTCCTAGCCAGAACTCGCATTTCCCAAACTTGGCATACAGCCTATGGGTTCTAAGCAACTCAAGCACTACTCTCAAGTGTTCCTCGTGCTCCTCCTCAGAAGGTGAATAGATAAGAATGTCGTCCACGAAAACGACTACAAATCGATCTAAGAATTCCCGGAAGATCTGGTTCATCAAGTCCATAAAGACTGCCGGTGCATTGGTGAGCCCAAATGGCATCACCAGAAACTCATAATGGCCATACCGCGTACAGAATGCCGTCTTCGGAATATCCTCCTCCCTGACCCTCAACTGGTGGTAACCCGATCTCAAGTCTATCTTAGAGAAACAACGGGAACCCTTCAACTGGTCAAACAAATCATCAATACGGGGCATGGGGTACTTATTCTTGACTGTAGCCCGATTCAACTTCCGGTAATCGATACACAATCTCAAGGCACCATCTTTCTTCTTAGCAAAAAGGGCCGGTGCTCCCCACGGCGAGACACTAGGGCGAATGAAGCCCTTATCTAGCAATTCCTAGAGCTGAATCTTCAACTCACTCAACTCGGCTGGGGCAAAACGATAAGGTGCCATAGAAATCGGCGCTATGCTTGGCACTAAATCAATAGAGAACTCAATCTCACGGTGAGGTGGTAAACTAATGAGATCCTCGGGAAAAACATCTGAATACTCACAAACCACTCTCGGTAACACAATCTGGGTCTCATCACACTCACTACTCAAAAGGCTAGCAAGAAGACCACTAAGCTCACTCCGCCCTCGCGGATCACACACTAGTGGCAACACACTACCAACCCGATCCCTTAGAAAATAGAAACACTCCCCGCTCAAGGTACAAACTGTGACCCTCTGGCGGTAGCAATCAATAACAGCTCGGTATGACGATAGCCAGTCCATACCCAAAATAACATCAAATCCCGACATGGGCATCACTACAAAAGGAAACGGAAGTCGGTGATCGGCGACCTCTATATCACAACCCCTACATGTTTCAAAATCAACTCACCCCCAATAGGTGACACTGCACAAATAGAAGATGCTAACTGTGCCAACTCCAATCCCAAAGCAGATGCAAATGCAGCAGATACAAAAGAATGAGATGCACCCGTATCAATCAATACACTTGCAACCGAGTTGCAAAATAAGAAGGTACCTCTCACAACTGATGGAGCAGGTACTAGATCCTGCGCGGTAACAGCATACACGCACCCAGTAGGCCCCTGATCCACCTGCTCACCCCTCGGAGCATACGACTGCTGCACAGACTGGGACGACGAAGCTCCCAGATTGGCCCTCGAGGCCTGCACAGACTGCTGAAAACCCTGCATCTGCCTAGAACCAGACACGCCCGAAGTGGCACTCAACTGTGGGCAAAACCTCTTCAGGTGCCCAGGCTGACCACACTGATAACAAGACAAGGACTGGCCCCTGCCCTGACTTTGGCTCTGTGGTCAAGCTGAAGATGAAGCAGCTCTCTGACCTCCTCCCCTCTGTGGGCAAACAGAAGCCTTGTGGCCCAGCTGACCACATTTGTAACAGGTGAAATCTCCCTGATTGTCTCTCCCCGAGCCTGCACTCGGCACTGGAAAGGTCGATCTAGCAACACCGCCCTGAGACTGCTGAGGGTTAGCACCCCTCTGTCTCCTGCCATCACCCTGACCATCCTGGCTCCTCTTGGAGCCTCTCTGTCCCTCCTCCTCCTGCATTATGATCTCCATATGGGCTGCAGCATCAACCAAGCGCCCATAGTCTCGGATCATAGAACCCCCAACTCTCATCTTGAGGCCGCGCCTCAACCTCTTCTCAAGCTCAATACAGCGGCGTTCCTCGGACGCCACAAGTTCAGGTGCGAACCTAGACAAACTAGTAAAAGCAGCCTCATACTCGGCCACTGAAGAACTCAACTGCAAAAACTGACAGAACTGGTCTCTCAGCTTCTCCCTGACTGCTGGAGATAAGAACTTCTCCTGGAAAGCACCCACAAAAGCCTCCCAAGTGCCACCAATACGGCCCTTTATAAATTTCCACCACTGACCCGCATCCCCCTTAAGTTGGAAAGATGCCAAGGTCACTTTCAAAGTCCCGTCTTCGATGCCAAGCATCTCAAACGTCTTACTCATCTGCTCCAACCACTCGTCAGCCTTAAGTGGCTCTTTCGGATCCCCAACAAATTCGTCCGAATTAGACCGGAAGAACTCCCTCTTCAAGAAGGAAGGGCCTGCATCAACAACCTGGGCCTGGACTTGATTCTCAGCTCTGAGAATGTCCATGGATGCTCTCAATGCTCCTGTCATCTCGCAGGCTAAGGCGCCCATGGCCTGCTGACCTGCTGGCTCGGTTACATTGGCCTGGCCAACACCCTCCTGCTGCGCCGGAATGTCATTCGGTATAGGCACCTCCTGCCTCCTAGGCCTACCTCGCCTACCACCACGTCCTCGTCCTGACATCCTAATAAAGGTAACAAAGAACATTAGCACATTCACAAATGTGCCGAAGCTATAACACTCGCGTCCTAATGCAGTGGACAACAATAATTCACACCATGTAAGCACATAATCACATAAGCACTTACGAATTTCATTTCTGGATAATGATAGTCCCGAGGTGTTGCTAGAGTTCCAATCAACATCCTAGAAACTAAATCCCATACCTAAGTAGTCACATAAACATGTTATCACATAAGCACATAACATTACACATAAGTCTCTAACAAGCGAGACAAACCCATTGTGATACTAATCACTTACCACGTACCCAAAGTATTCGAACCCGGTACACTCTGATACTAAGTTGCAACGCCCTCAAAATAAACCCATAAATCAACCAACGATAGCATGATCAGACATAAGAAAATAAAGCATAATTGTATTCCATCAGAGTAATCTTTACAAAATGTATTACATGTTGACATCAAAAGTAAATGCCCTAAGGGCTTACAACTTTCCAAGTCAACACTTGGTTACAAAAAGAGAGTGCTAACTCTATACAAAGAAAGCCCTTGGCTTGATATACATGTAATACAACCAAAAACACAAAATGGTCCAACAGTCCCAAGCCTCCCAAGCTACGTCCTTGGAGGTGGCATGCTACCTGTACCTGAAAATGATGTCCCATATAGGGTGAGCCACAGCCAAGTAGGAATATACTAAACCAACTATAAACAATGACTAAAATAATAGCATTCAACGGATGGTCCATACTTATATTCCCACTCATGCCATATTACCGTTTCATGACAATTATAACCATGTTACATTTCACTTTCCGTTTCTTATTCAACTTTGAGTTTGAAAAACAAGGCTCAGAACTTGGCCAAATAGCTTAATGAGACTATAACTCATTAACAAAACACTTTCGAAATTCATAACGGATACACATTTTGGTGTTGTATCAATAACACATAAACCACTTCCTTACTTTACAAGTGATACACATTTTGGTGCTGTATCGATATAACATAGAAACACTTCTATACTTCACAATTGATAATGATATACATTTTAGTGCTATGTCAAATCAAACACACACTTCCATACTTCACCCTGATACACATTGTAGTGCTGTATCAATATCACACAAATTCCGGTTTAGAGGTCCATCCCCTATCTTTCCCTAAATTGTGGAGTACATCCCCTATCTCCTCCCACACAACACAATGTATATAAACACAGATCATATACATAACCAATCAATACATAAAGTTAATGTATTTTTCAACCGTCATATTCAATGACACATTCCATTGATTAGTTTTAGTTTGCCTAATCACCATGCATTGTCTACAACAATCAAGACTATCCTTCATCGATAGCCCAAAGCAGTTATTTCTAAACAAACAATAAATGCACCAAATGGATAAAATATCAACATTCATCTAGGCGAGCGATAAATTAATCCAACTACACCCTTTAATCCCAAACCTTTCCAATTTGAATATTTCTTGTTCAATTTCTCATTTCCCAAAATTAATTATACAAATTAATTTATCAATAATTAGAGCTTTTTCCCATAATTACAACATCAACCCTAAGGTTTCATTTTTCCTCAATAATCCCACACCAAATCCATTTTCCAATGTATTACATACATAAAGGTTTTAAACTTTGAAAACCCCTCTTTTGAAAATTACACAATGGCCCCAAACTTTCTCGAAATTACCCAACAATCCCCAACTTATCGAAATACCAAAATTTAAAGACAAAGCTCGTGAGATGGAGTAGGATATCCCTACCTCGAAGTTAGAGCTCGAATGGAGAAGAAGACCAAAACCAAAGTACTCCAAACTCCAAACTTTTCGGATCAAAACGAAGCCCTCGACGATCAACACACTCTTTACAAAGGCCGAAGAAAAGGAGAACACTCTAACTAGATCAAACCCTAGAGAGAAGGGAGTTCCTAGAGAGAGAAGCTCTCAAAATCGATTTTGGGAAAGTAAGAGAGAGAGAGAAGAAAAGTGAAAAGTGATTCAAAAATGCCTAACTACTATCTGATATACGACAGATCCGCTCGAGCGGAAAACACAACGCTCGAGCGTCAAGAACAAAAAACATGGTCCGCTCGAGCGCCAAGACACAAAGATAAAGCACATCCGCTCGAGCGTGAAAACCAGTCCGCTCGAGCGTAGATTTCCCCCTCCCAGAACTTTCACAAACAAAGCACTACCCGCTCAAGCGCCCAAAGATCCGCTCGAGCGCAACCCGCTCGAGCATAAGAAAACTCACTCGAGCGTGAAAAACACGCCTGCAGAAGTTTTGCAGGGGCACAAAATACTGGGAGTGTGTAAACTCCGCTCGAGCGCAAGAAGACCCGCTCGAGCGGACAACCCAAAAGCAAACTCTGCTCGAGCGCAGAATGACCCGCTCGAGCGTAACACCAAAACTCTGGGCAATAACACTTGGGACCAAAACTCAACCTACCTGATCAAAACACGCTCAACACATCCTAAAACTCAAACATATGGAATTAAAGGATGACAACAAGGTATACAACTACCAACTCCACGGAACCAACGTCCGGAACACAACAAATACAGAAAGGGAAAACTGGAATCGCTATAAAACTACAACTATGTCAATTGTAATATTTATCATTTACTTCATTTCACTCATAAAAATATAAATGTTATAACACATTTTTATGTTAAGAAATATAATACGACATACAACATAACTTAAAATTGAGAACATTGCATTCAATATTGAAATACAACACATGATACAATCGATTTGGATAATCATTAGTTATATGACCCACTACTTGAGACTGTTACATTGCTATTTGGACATCTCCTTCAATTATGACCTTGTTGCCCACACAATCCACAATTCTGTTTGGTTTGAGACTCGAGCCAATCCATAGCATTTTGAAGTCGTGTTGTCCTTGGACGGCCACGAGTCTTAGCAAGGTTCAGATTGGTATGAAGTTTTGGAAAGTTAAACTCCCGTCAATAAGTAGCATCAACTACAGGGTTGAATAAGTGTTGATAACATGCCATTTGTGCTTTTAGCGTGTAACATTCATCAATATATTGCAGGTGGACAAGGCTAGCAAATTTACATATTGCAATGACATGAGAACATAAAATTTTATTATTCTGTCATTTTTGACAGTCACATGTTCGTTCCATCAAGTTGACCACGTGAAGAAACAAACCCCGATTCGAATATAAGGGGTTCACAACAGTTTAAACATCAAAAATATCCAAATTCATATTGAAACTCTGCACTGAATGACCCCTGGACTTTTTCTTCCATTTAGTGAGTATCTGCTTTGCATAAGCACTGTAAACTTCACTGGCATGCATTTCAACATTGACCTTGTTAGACAACATGATGGTAATTTCTAGATGGAAATTTGTATGTAATTATCAGGACATTCCCGCCATTGTGGTCTATCCCAGTAACATTGATTAATCAATTGCGAAGATCGATAAACGAAATATTTCGATTAACTCATACCCATTTTGGATTAGAACCCTCATATGCAATTCCACACTCATCATCAATTATTCCACCATTATAGTATATTGCAAGATTGTATCGTTTCCTGCCACTGAAACTAGAAAAAAAAATCATCAAATACAAAACGTTATCGAAGAATATAAACCCTTAACTAACATTAAAAAAAATAAAAATAAATGATTTTGCTTTAAATGAATATTTTACCTATGTAATGTTCATGAAAGAGATTCTTTGAAAGCTTTGTCTCTTGAAATGTTGAAATATAGTGTTGGTTGAAACTGGAAAAAAAAAAATCATCAAATACAAAACGTTATTGAAGAATATAACCCTTAACTAACATTATAAAAAAAAATTACAAAAAATAAAAATAAATGATTTTGCGTTAAATGAATATTTTACCTATGTAATGTTCATGAAAAATATTCTTGAAAGCTTTGTCTCTTGAAATGTTGAAATGTTGTGTTGGTAGAAGGAAAATGTTGAAATTCTAAAAGGTTTAGCTAAAGAGTTTGAGTTTGGCATGCTTTTGGTTCACCATCATTTTGGAGAGTTATATAAGCAATAAAAGAAAAATACTCACAATTTCACATTGATAAGAATATTACATGTTACCAACGAAGTCACAATCTGATTTCAGTATTTAAGTCATAACTAGGGTAAAATAGTTATCACGAAAATTTAATTTCACGTAATACAAATAGAGTTCGCATATTGAGAATCTAATTTGAAAGTTTGAGTCAGAACTAAGTCAAAGTGAGTACCATAAAGATTCAGCTTCACGTTAAGCTATTGATAAATAGTGTAATTTGAAATTGTTGTGGTAAGTTACGGGTGAAAATTGAATCGCATGTTCAAAATCTAATTTCATAATGATGTTGCATGTTCAAAATGAGATTTAAACTAACATAAAAAAATTCTATATAAATAAAAATTACACATACATAATTTTTTTTTTTACATTTTTATATTTCTTTTACAGAGAAATTAAATAATAAAAGAAAAACTCTCACGATTTGACATTGACAAGAATTTTGCATATTACCAATGAAGTCACATGTTGAGAATCTGATTTCAGTATTTAAGTCAGAACTAGGGTAAAATAGTTATCACGAAAATTTAATTTCACGTAATACAAATAGTGTGTACTATTTGTTCACATGTTGAGAATCTAATTTGAAGATTTGAGTTAGAATTAGGTCAAAGTGAGTATCATAAAGATTCAGTTTCATGCAAAACTATTGATAAATAGTGTAATTTGAAATTGTTGTAGTAAGTCACGGGGTGAGAATTGAAATCTCATGTTCAAAATTCAATTTCACAATGATTTTGTAGGTTCAAAATGAGATTTAAACTATCATAAAAAAATTCCATATAAATAAAAATTACACATACATAATTTTTTTTTTCATTTTATATTTCTTTTACGGAGAAATTAAATAATAAAATAAAAACCCTCACAATTTGACATTGATGAGAATTCAATGTTATCAATGAAATCACATGTTAAGAATATGATTTCAAAGTTGAAGGTAGAATTAGGTCAAATCACTATCATGAAGATTCAGTTTCACAAAAAACTATTGCAAATAGCGTACTTTGTAATCAATAAAGCAAGTCACGGGTAACAATTGAAAAGCAATAAGTTAACTTTGAAAACAATGTACTTTAAAGTCGCTGAAGTAAGTCAGAGAGATGTCATGAAATCACATATTGAAAATGCAATTTCAAATAAAGTTGCATTTTGAACATGCAATTTCAAGTGTGTTGCATTTACAATACACAATTTTAATTTGCCATGATAGTAGTCCATGTCATCATAAAATTATATTTTGAACATGCGATTTCAAGTTAAATTTGCATGTTGAAAATACGATTTCAATTTAAAATCATATTTTCAAAATGCGATTTCACAAAGTGGATTAATTTCTAATATAATTTGAAAAGTAGATCAATTCTTTAATTTTTTTATATTAAAAAAAAAAAAACTCGTGGTATCTGGCCTGTCAGTTGTCAGCCATGTTTTAACTTTTTTTTTATTATTTTATTTTTTATTTTTTATCCACCGAAAGAATGATGGAGGATGATAGAAATAGGATCAAATTTATTTTAAAAAAGAGTGAGGTAGATATAAAAAAGATAAAATACATATAAAGAAATCAATTAAATTCTTATCTAAAAATCTTACTATTAAACTATTATAATAAAAATACGGAATTTCACACTAAGAAACTAGTTTTGATACTATCCTAAACACACAGCGCAATAAAATACTTTTTAAAGACAATAGAAATTTAAGATTTTTTTGTGAATAAAATCTTAATTAAGTAGGATTTTTTTACTAATTTATAATAGTTATGAGTTTATATTTTATTTTTGTAAATCTTTTTAGAGATCAAATATATTTGAATTAAATATTTTAGAGACTAAATAGATTCAATTGATAATTTAAGGATTAAATGTACTTTAGAAATTTTATAAACTTAATCGATAGTTTAAGAATTAAATAGATAATTTGACAATAATTTAAGAATAAAAAGGATAATAAATTTTTATTTTATTTTGTTTTTAGTTTTAAAACCAGCTCAAGGATGAACCCACCATTGACACTTTTTAGGTCTCCCAAAAGCCTTTCCCTACTCCAATAAAAGAGACTATCTTCCCTTTCCTCCCTATTTCTCTCTCTCTCTCTCTCTCTCTCTCTCTCTCTCTCTCTCTCGTTTCTTTCAATTCCTAAAACAGAATCATAGATGTGTTCTCTCTCTCTCTCTCTCTCTCTCTCTCTCTCTCTCTCGTTTCTTTCAGTTCCTAAAACAGAATCATAGATGTGTTTGGATCTAAGATTTGAATAAAAATTTGTAAAAGAAAAAAACAATTCAGAATCATAGATTGTGTTTGAATCTGAGATTTGAATTAAGATTTGTAAAAGAAAAAAAATGTGAGTGAAATAGATGTAAAATATAAGCTAATTGTGGAGACATAATTTTTGAATGACAACACGTGGCCGAGGTGTCACCGAAGTGCTAGCCGAGGTGCCACGTGTCCTGGTCATGATGCCGAGATCATCTCGGCTAGGCCGAGGTTATTTGCGAAGATACCGGAATCCGGGATAAGCGGATAAGGGACAAGAGTCCTAGAATGAGAGAGGACTTTAGTTTGGGTAAAGATAAGACTCTTAGAGAGTTTATCCCAATCCTACTGGGAGTCCAAGATTAGCAGTAATCCTAAGTCCATTGAAGCTGGGCTTCTATTGGGACTAGGTTTGTGTTGGCTATAAAAGAGAGGCATCCTCATGGGTCTAAGGTATGTTTTTAATGTTCTGAATAGTGAGTTAAGCTCTTTTGCTATCTTTGAGAGATAACTGACTTGATCGTCGGAGTGCCCCTGGCTGGACGAACCACTATCGGAATCTCTTCTTTTCTGTGACAGGTCGTTTGGGCAATCTATTCTACCAATGTTCTCCAGCTGAGTACCAGTTTGGCAGTGTGGTCGGAAATTGACACACATAATTTGGCACCGTCTGTGGGAAAGAAAGGAGAATAGATGGCCAACAATGGACAAAAAGAGAAGGCTGGGGATGACACCCCTACTAAGAGTGGGAAACATATTGACCTTGACGTCAAAGAAGACAACTGCAACGAAGAGACTCGTGATAAAAATCACGGAGGAAAGGACGTCGGCCTGGAGGGCGGCGTACCAAAGAAATCAGACCGGAGCGGGTATTATAACGAGGACGACCTCCAGGTATGGAAAGATAGATGCCTACAGAGGGACGACAAGATGAAGGGAATGGCGGACAAATTGGTGGACCTGCAAACGGTCGTCAATTTCATGATGCAGTACAACGTCATGCAGCCACCGTTCCCGCTACAAGATACGCCGATTCCAGCGGCTAAGAAAGGTGCCCAGAAAGGGGGACAGATAACGGTTCCTGCAGTCCCTCAGCATGGCGGGACCAAGGGACATTCTCATCGGCCTTCGCGGGAGGTCGGGCATAGAGAATCCCAGAAGACACGTCGAACAAAAGAAACCTGCACCAAAGAACATTGAGATGTTCAGGGGGAGGAACTCTGTTTCGACACGACCAATGGAGGGAGGTCCAAAAGGACTCACAATGACACTGGAAGTAGTGCACCAAAGAGGCTGAAATCCGGAGATAGCTGAGCTCCTGGACGAACCAAGGACGATCTGAGGGATTACCTTCAGAGAAAGCGACAAGATGCCGAGGTGACCTCTCTGGTCAAGCCGACGACACCGTTCTCAGTAGAGTTGGACAAATTTGAGGCCCGAAAAATGTTCCCCATGCCGAGATTCCAAATATACGACAGTAAGTCGAACCCAAACTTTCACGTCGGCTTGTACCTAAACTCGATGGTATTATACACCGGGAATGAGCTGTTGCTCTACAAGGTGTTCCCCTCGTCCTTTGGGAAAATTGCATCAGACTGGTTTCACAAGTTGCCGAAAGGAACTGTGAAAACCTGGGAGGCCTGGCCGAGATGTTCGTGGCCAGGTTTATGACAAACAAACTACAACCATTAAGGCTGGACTCCCTAATGACCCTGAGAATCAGTGAGGAAGAAAGCCTTAGGGCTTATGCCAAGAGGTATTACGAGGTGTTCAATCGAATACCAGGATGCAACCAAGAGGTGGCGGTCGTGTCCTTGAAGAACGGCCTGAAAGATGACTATCTGCTACGAAAATCACTGGCAAAGACACTGCCAAAGAGTATGGAGGAACTCATGGCTAGAATAGAGAAGAATGCAAGGGCCGAGGAAGACACGCGGGGGCAGAGGGCTGAAGAATGATGCTTGGGAGTTGGAATTTAAAAGTTAAGGTTGGTTTAACACTTGTTGAAATTTTAAGAAAAATTTACAAGTTGAAATTAAACCGAGGACATGTTTAACACTGTTGAAATTTTAAGAAAAATTTACAAGTTGAAGTTAAACCGAGGTCATGTTTGACACTTGTTAAAATTTTAAAAATTTACAAGTTAAAGTTAAACCGAGGTCATGTTTAACACTTATTGAAATTTTAAGAAAAAATTACAAGTTGAAGTTAAACCGAGGTCATGTTTAACACTTGTTGAAATTTTAAAATTTACAAGTTGAAGTTACACCGATGTCATGTTTAACGCTTGTTGAAATTTTAAAAATTTACAAGTTGAAGTTAAAACCAAAGTCATGTTTAACATTTGTTGAAATTTTAAGAAAAATTTACAAGTTGAAGTTAAACCGAAGACATGCTTAACACTTGTTGAAATTTTAAGAAAAATTTACAAGTTGAAGTTAAACCGAGGTCATGTTTAACACTTGTTGAAATTTTAAGAAAAATTTACAAGTTGAAGTTAAATCGAGGTCATGTTTAACACTTGTTGAAATTTTAAGAAAAATTTACAAGCTGAAGTTAAACTGGGGTCATGATTAAAGGAAGGAATGATATAGGTTCCATCACCTCAGGATGCCGAGGTAATAGAACCTACAGGGCAGTTGTGGGGACATAATTTTTGAATGACAACACGTGGCCGAGGTGTCACCGAAGTGCTAGCCGAGGTGCCACATGTCCTGGTCATGACGCCGAGACCATCTCAGCTAGGCCGAGGTTATCTGCGAAGATACCGAAATCTGGGATAAGCGGATAAGGGACAAGAGTCCTAGAATGAGAGAGGACTTTAGTTTGGGTAAAGATAAGACTCTTAGAGAGTTTATCCCAATCCTACTGGGAGTCCAAGATTAGCAGTAATCCTAAGTCTATTAAAGCTGGGCTTTTTTTGGAACTAGGTTTGTGTTGGCTATAAAAGAGAGGCACCCTCATGGGTCTAAGGTATGCTTTTTATGTTCTGAATAGTGAGTTAAGCTCTTTTGCTATCTTTGAGAGATAACTGACTTGATCGTCGGAGTGCCCCTGGGTGGACGAACCACCGCCGGAATCTCTTCTTTTCTGTGACAGGTCGTTCGGGCAATCTATTCTACCAGTGTTCTCCAACTGAGTACCAGTTTGGCAGTGTGGTCGGAAATTGACACACACACTAATGTATGTTTATTGGTTTCTTTTGTTTTACAAAATATTATGTTTTTATCAATTCAGTTATGTTCCTTTGCCATTGTTTTGGAGAAAGAGAATTCTTTTCATGTTTGGCTTAGTAAGAAATTATGAGAGAGTTCACTTATTTTGTCATTGCTATTTCTCCAAAAAAAAAAAAAGTAATAAAAAAAAAGACAAAAAAGATTTAAGTTTTAATGTTGGACCATTTCAATATCTTTTATTTATTTATTTATTTATTTATTTATTTATTTTTATTATTTTTGGTAACCTTTTGTCTTGTTCATGAATCTTTTTTTTTTTTTTGGTGACCTTTTGTTTTGTTCATGAATGGAGATTAATTGGAAGGTCATGGGGTTGGTGGTGAGTTAATATTTGGAGGTTTTGAGACTCTATTTTCTCTAGTTTAATGGTCATTATTTTTTGGTGTAATTTGTAAGGTCCTAGTGGCCGATAAATTTTTCCTCTCATCCACTCTTTTCTAAACCAACTATTTTTTACACTTAAGAGATTACTAGCCAAAGAATGATGTTTTTTCTTGGTGGAGCTTTGGGTTCACCATCTTGTGCAGAGTTGGCCTGAACCATACGACAAATGGTCAGGTTGTTGTATCCTTGAGGGGACAAGTCATAGTTTAGTGACTGCTGCATTGATATTTGGGTTCTTTTTACCGCAGTGGGCTTGATCTTCTTAAAGAAAATGAGATATCAGTGCCTCAGCCTGATCTATTTGTATCTCACTTTCTTTGCATTATTTATCAATAAAATATAATTCTTCTGATATTTTCACCAACAATTTTAAGGAGATCAAAATGGAACAAGTACCAGAAAAAATTAATGACGGAATTGGAGATCTCAACAAGCCTTTCAAGTTCAAGGGAGTTCATTTTAAGATGTGGAAAAGAAAAGTTCTTTTTTACCTTAGTCTTTTGAAAGTTGCTTATGCCCTTACCGAGAAGAACCCAAACAAAATCCCAACTGAGGAGATGAATGATGAAGACTACAAGGCACATGAAGCAAAAGTGGCTTCATACAATACAGATGAGTATAAATGTTATTTTTATCTCTTAAATTGTCTTGCTGATCAATTTTATGATTACTATGACCCCACTTACACTTCCACAAAGAAAATTTTGAAAGCTTTACAGACTAAGTATGATACTAAAAAGGCAGGGGCAAAAAAGTATGCAGCTAGTCGATTTTTTCGCTTCCAAATGGTAGATGGAAAATCTGTTTTGGAGCAAGTATAAGATTTTCAAATGATAGTTGCAGAAGTAAGATCTGAAAGCGTCAAAATTGGTGACAACTTGGTAGTTGCAGGACTTGTTGACAAGTTACCGCCATCTTGGAGAGAATTCCAAAATAGCATGCATCATAAACAAAAGGAGACTTCTTTAGAGGCATTGATCACTCGCATCCGAGTCAAAGAGGAGGCTAGAGGCCAAGATACATTAATAACACAAAAGGATAATGACAATTCCACTACAAAGGTAAACTTTGTTTCAGCAAATAATAACTTACCCAAAGGTCACAATTCCAAGAATGCTTATTTGAAACCTTATAAAAAGAATATGAAGAATTATGATAAACCTCACAATGAATGGATTAATTCAAATAAGAACCAAGGTCTACCACTTCCACAAAATTTTACATGCTTTGTCTGTGGCAAAAGTGGACATATTGCTTGAACTTGCAAATTCCGAAAACGTGCACCTGCCCCAAAGGCTAATGTTATCCAGGAGCCATTTGTGATGATGATTATAGGCATTTGCATGGTTAATTATGTGGATGGTTGGTGGGCAGATTCTGGTGCTAATAGACATGTTTGCTATGATAAAGCTTGGTTCAAGGTGTATACTCCCTTTGATGATGAGAAAACAATTATGCTTGGTGACTCTAGTCAAACCAAGATACTTGGGAGTGGTGAGGTTAAACTTAAGTTCACCTTTGGACGTGTGCTTACTTTAAAAGATGTGCTTTATACACCGTCCATGAGGAAAAATTTGATGTCAAGTTATTTGTTGAATAAGGCTGGCTTTAAACAAACTATAAAATCTGATCAATATGTGATTACTAAGAAGGGTATTTTTGTAGGTAAGGGTTATGCTTGTGATGGGATGGTCGAATTGAATGTTGAGATTAATAAACCATCTACCAATTCAGTTTATATGTTGTCTTCTATTAATTTTTGGCATGCTCGCTTGTGTCATATTAATAGTAAATATGTAGGAATCATGAGTAGTTTAGGATTAATTCCTAAAGTGACCAAAAAAATTGAGAAATGTGAAGTTTGCAGTAAAACAAAAATTACTAAGAGGCCTCACAAAAGTGTTGAGAAAAATACTGAATTGCTAGAATTATTTCATACTAATTTGTGTGAGTTTGAAGGAATTTTAACTCGTGGTGGTAACCGATATTTTATCATTTTTATTGATTATTTTTCAAAATACACAAACGTATATTTATTAAAAAAATAAAAGTGATGCTTTTGAGAAATTTAAAGAATTCCTTCTTAAAATGGAAAATCAATTCGGTAAAAAGATTAAGAGAATTAGAAGTTATAGAGGCCGGGAGTATGAATATCTTGGATTCAACTATTTTGTTCAGTCATTGGGAATTATTCATGAGACTACTCCACTATATTCATCTTCATCTAATGGCATAGCTAAAAGAAAAAATAGAACGTTAATTGACTTGACGAATGGTATGCTTATTGATTCAGGTACTTCCTCAAATCTTTGGGGCGAGGCTATTTTGATAGCTTGCCATGTGATAAATAGAGTGCCACACAAAAAGACTAAAATTGTACCTTATGAGTTGTGACGGGGGCATAAACCAAATCTAGGTTATTTGAGGGTTGGGGGTTGTCTAGCTTTTGTGAGGCTTGCAGATTCTAAACGACCTAAATTGGGTGAACGAGCTACCATTTATGCTTTTCTTGGGTATGCATTGCATAGTACAACTTATAGATTTTTTGATATGAAAAATAATATTATTTTTGAATCAGGTGATACTATTTTTCATAAAAATAAAATTCCTTTCAAATCTAAAAATAGTGGGGGTCAAATAATTTCTAAAAATATTTTATCCATGCTTAGCTCTTCTACTCCATATCAAGTTTTTAAAAAACAAGAAAATTCTCAAATCCAAGGAGGAGTAAATGAGCTAGAGTTGAAAAAGATTTTGGTCTTAACTATTATCTTTACAATATGGAAAAAATTTCTCTTACGGTGCAAGAAGCTTTATCATCACCTGATGCTATTTTCTGGAGAGAGACTGTAAATGATGAGATAGATTTATTACTTTCAAATAAAACATGGAAGCTAATGGATTTACCTCATGGTTGTAAAACTATTGGGTGTAAATGGGTCATTCGTAAAAAATTTAAACCAGATGGAACTATAGATAAATATAAAGTGAGGCTTGTCGCTAAAAGTTTTAAGCAACAAGTTGATCTTGATTTCTCTGATACTTTTTCTCCGATTACTAGAGTTACATCCATTAGCCTGTTAATAGCAGTGGCTGTAATTCATGATTTAAAAATTCATCAAATGGATGTGAAAACAACATTTTTAAATGGAGATCTAGATGAGGAGATTTACATGGACCAACCCGAGGGCTTTGTGGAGCCTGGCTAAGAAAGCAAGGTGTGTAAGCTAACTAAATCCCTTTATGGTTTAAAATAAGCTTCTAAACAAATGCGTAAGAAATTTGATTCCTGCATGCTTGAGAATGGTTATAAGACTAATGAATGTGACAAGTGCATATATTACAAAACTTGTGAGAATGCACATGTGATTATTAGCCTATATCTAGATGATCTACTTATCTTTGGCTCTAATTTGCATATTATAAATGAGACTAAAAATATGCTTAATTGCCACTTTGATATGAAAGATCTTGATGAAGCCAATTTTATTTTGGAAATTAAAATTATCAAGACTAATGATGGCATTTTTCTTGATCAGTCGCATTATGTTGAGAAAATTTTAAAGAAATATAACTTTCTAGACTGTAAACATGTTGCTACTCCTTTTGATGCAAGCATACATTTATCTATTGTAACAAATGAAAAAGAAGTGATTAATCAAAAGGAGTATGCTAGCATGATTGGTAGTTTGAGATATGATTTTGACTATACTAGACCTGACATTGCATATGTTGTTGGACTACTTAGCAGATTTACTAGCAAGCCAAGTCGAAATCATTGGCTAGCCATGGGAAGAATTATGAGATATTTATCTAGTACAAAAAATTATGGTTTGTTTTATAACAAGTATCCTGCGGTATTTGAGAGATATAGTGATGTCGATTGGAATACTTTGTCAGGTGATTCTCTCTCTACCTCGGGTTTTATTTTTACCTTGGGTGGTGGTGCTATATGTTGGAAGTCTAAAAAGCAGACTATAATTGCTAATTCTACAATGGAGACTGAGCTTATAACGTTAGCTTCAGCAAGTGAGGAAGCGAATTGGTTGAGAGATTTGTTACAGAAATCCATTTTTGGGAAAAACCAATTCCTCTTGTGTTAATTCGTTGTGATAGCACTACTACAATTGGTAGAGTGAACAACCATTTTTATAATGGTAAATCCAGACCTATTCGAAGGAAATACAGTAATGTGAGATCCTATTTGAGTAATGACATCATAACTGTGAATTATGTAAAATCTTGTGATAATCTTGTGGATCTATTAACCAAAGCCTTGGTGAGAGATAGGGCCTAGAATACATCGAGGGGGATGTGTATGAAGCCTATAAAATCATAAACCATGTTTGAAGACACCTAACCTGGGGACCAGAGATCCTATAACTAGGTTCAATGGGAAGACCGAATCATATGGTGGTTGTAAAAAAATGCATTCCATAATATTTTGTTGTCCATCCCTATGAGGTAAGTGCATTTGTCCTGTAATATTGGAGGGTTGGGTTTTTATACTCTTAATGAAATTTTGTAGCTCTTGTTGAGTGGGGTGTGTAAATTACGAGAACATCCATGACAAATTTCACCTATGTGAGTATGGAAGTGGGGCCGCTTTCTATGAAAACAAGGCTTATTCTCAAATATGCTCATGAAAACCGGGATAGGCACAAGGCCATAATGTGCTGGCTATTAAAAGCTCATGTCAACACCTGGATCATTATGTGTGAGCAGTAATATTTTATTTGCTCTAAGTAGTCATAGTTCAAGTCTGAGACCATTACTGACTTTGGAGTAGAGGTTGCTGTTTCACTAATGAAGATTCAATGCAGAGCACACCTTCATGATGAATACTAGTCTATCTTTGTTTGGTAATCTCTTTTGTCTTTGTTGATATTAAAATGAGTGGCGGATTGTTGGACCATTTTAATATATTTTATTTATTTATTATTATTTTTTTTTTGTGACCTTTTGTTTTGTTCATGAATGGAGATTAATTGGAATGTCATGGGCTTGGTGGTGAGTTAATATTTGGAGGTTTTGGGACTCTCCCTTTTCTCTAGTTTAATGGTCATTATTTTTTGGTGTAATTTGTAAGGTCCTAGTGGCTTATAAATTGTTTCTCTCATCTACTCTTTTCTAGATCAACTATTTTTTACACTTGAGAGATTACTAGCCAAAGAATGGCGGTTTTTCTTGGTGGAGCTTTGGGTTCACCATCTTGTGCAAAGTTGGCCTGAACCATACGGCAAGTGGTCGGGCTGTTGTATCCTAGAGGGGACAAGTCATAGTTTAGTGACTGCTGCATCGATATTTGGCTTCTTCCTAACGCAGTGAGTTTGATCTTCTAAAGAAAATGAGATATCCGTGTCTCAGCATGATCTATTTGTATCTCATTTTCTTTGTATTATTTATCAATAAAATATAATTCTTTTGGTATTTTCACGAACATTTAGTGAGAATCAAAACTAATTATTTGGGTATTAACATTGTTCATCAAAATACGGAAGATGAAAAAAATAAAAATATTACCCATATACTTATCTATCTCATATACCTAAAATATGATATTAATTTTCCTTTCACCTAAATGAGAGACAACAATTTTTTGCCCCCTTGTCTCATTTATATCCATTTGTTTCGATAGAAAACTTTTTCTAAAAATTGTTTTCAGCATTTGTTTGGGTTTTGGTATCCTAAAACAATAGTGAATAGAAAACAAGTAAACTCAATTTGGTATAAGTTTGAGTAATGGAGTATAATGGGTTTTAAGTAACTCAATTTGGTATAAGTTTGAGTAATGGGGGTGTAAATTTGGCCCGATTTGGCCCACAATTGGGCTTTACGGGCTCTCGCCAATTTTTAGGCCAGGCCAGGCCGGCCCACGTTGGAAAAATCTCAGCCCAGGCCCAAGCACAAGCTCACTCAAAATTAGGTCGCGGGACTAGGCTTGGGCTTTGGGTGGGCCTGGGCCGAGTCTAATTGTTTTTTTCATAAATTTTTTTTCCTAACAAAATAGCTTGAAAATGATATTGGGCCTCAAGTGGACCTTAAGCGGGCCAATGAACCAGGCTTCAAGCTAGTTCGAGTCCCAAAACACAAGGCACAGGTCCAGAGTGATGGTCTAGGCTCGGACTTAGCCCTAGCCAGGCCAAGCCGCTCCAGATCATAGGCAAGCTTGGGGTGGGCCACAGACCGGTGGACAGATTTTACACCCCTATAATGGAGTATAATGGGTTTTTTATTATTTTGCTTTTGGTTTTGTTTTAGTTTGAAAAGCAGCTCAAGGATGAACCCTCCCTTGACACTTTCCCTTTCCTCCCCATTTCACTGTCTGCCTTTGATGCTCTCTCTCCCTCAGGTACCCCTCTCTCTCTCTCTCTCTCTCTCTCTCTCTCGTTTCTTTCAGTTCCTAAAACAGAATGATAGGTTGTGTTTGGATTAGCTACGATTTGAATGATCTAAGATTTGAATAAAGATTTGCAGAAGAAAAAAAATGTGAGTGAAATAGATGTAAAATATAAGCTAATGTATGTTTATTGGTTTCTGTTTTTTTTTACGAAATATTATGTTTTTATCAATTCAGTTATGTTCCTTTGCCATTGTTTTGGAGAAAGGGAATTCTTTTCATGTTTGGTTTAGTAAGAAAATTATGAGAGAGTTCACTTATTTTGTCATTGCTATTTCACAAAAAAAATAAAAAAACAGGAAAGATTTAAGTTTCAGTGAGAATCAAAACTAATTATTTGGGTATTAACATTGTTCATCAAAATACAAAAGATGAAAAAAATAAAAATCTTACCCATATACCTAAAATAAGATATTATTTTTCCTTTCACCTAAATGAGAGAGAACAAATTTTTTCCCCCTTGTCTCGTTTATATCATTTGTTTCGATAGAAAACTTTTTCTAAAAAATATTTTCAGCATTTTTTTGGCATTTGGTACCCTAAAACAATCGTGAATAGAAAACAAGTTTATTTGAGCGATTAATTTTTTTTTTTCAATTTCAAATGTGAAAAATGATTTTCGAAATAAAATTTTATTAATATCACCACACTTCCACTTTCACTACTGCCACCGCCACCTTCACCATCCCAATGCCACCACCACTACCCCACTCAACCATCACCACTAGCACATTAATTTTTAAAGTCGCAACCAAATATATGAAAATTTTATCTACGAAAATATGATAACCTTATCTACGAATATGTTTTTTGTTGAAATAAATAGAATGGTAATTTACCATATTTTTAACTTGCTTAATATATGAATGGACTGTAAAATCTGAAATATGTTGATTCTAAAATTCTGATATCAGCAATTCCAAGTTCATGTATCCAAAATGGTTGTGTTTTGGATGTTGGATTTGAGGAGTGATTTGTGAATGGAAAAAGAAAAGAGAAAAATGAATTGTTTTCGTTTTTCCTTTTCCTTCAAAAATTCACTTCAAATGCTAGATCCAAACAGAGCCAAATCCTTTCACAGGAAAAGAATGTGAATCTTTGTAAAGTAACCATCTTATAATTCAAATATGCTTGCAAATGCATCATTTAAGTTTTGTGTAACAATGATTCTTAGCAGTAAACTTGAACCATAATGGATTGACATTGCTGTTCTATATCATTTTTTTTTTCTTTCTTTCTTTCTTTCTTTTTTTTTCTTTTTCTTTTTTTTTTTTTTTTTTGCCTTTGAACAAAAAAAAGGTAATTTTCAGGAGTTATACAACGGAAAAATATCATGTTCAAACTCAGTTCCAAAGAAACACCTACTGGAACAGTTTGGGATCACAAGGGTAAAACAGAGCTTCTACAGATTTTTATTTCGCACGGTGATGGTGTTATTCATGGCTTGCAATTCGTTTATGTTGAGAACGGAAATTTGGTTGCGTCTGAGTGCCTTGGCGGTAGTGACCATGGAAGAAAATTCAACACGATAATTGTTGTTGGACAATCTTTACTGTATTTAAAAAGTTTAAATTCTGTTGTGTACTAAACAACAACAAGAATATAAAGAAGTAAAAGAAATGAGAGAATTTGTTTGATTACAAAAATCAAACTAGAAATAAATAAATAAATAAATAAAAACAGATTTTATTTTGTTACAAAAACAAAATTAAAATCTGATTTAATAAACAAATAAAACAGAATAATAAATTAAACAACTTACTTGATTAATTTCTTGTAATAAATATCTGATCAAGTTCAGTGTTTGACACTGTGTCCTTAAGACAGATTCGTCCTCTCCACGGTGCTTTCAGAATTTGGACGTCTATCTCCCAGGATAAAATGATCTACTACAAACAATAGCAGCACTACAAATTGTTTGCCTAACGAACACACTAAGTGTTTATACTCTCTCACAGAAGAAAATAATGTAGCAATATGAAAAGAATATTTGCAGAATTATGAATGACGAAATTAGAGTTCCAAAATCCAAATGAGGGCTGTCCTATTTATAGATGGATTGGTGGCTGCAGATTTTGAATTAAATAGGTGCAAACCTATTTGAACAGGTATGGTTTTGAATTTAAACAGATTTGAATCTGTTGGGTTCATAATTCAAACAGATAAAAACGGGGAGGGCCCTGTTTGGATGTACAGTAAAATCGAACCAGTTTATTTCCGATTTAATTTGAATTCTGGATTTTATTTTACCAAAAATAAAATTAAATTCAAATGTTTTTGGTCCAAAAACATTAGTATTTGGCCGAACAAGCCCAACCCAACCACATACCACGCACCCGTGCCCAAGCTATTTTTGGGTCCAATGGGTCTAGCCCATTTTGCCCATAACCTCTCCCTCTAAAACACTTGGGTACCCCTTGGGGCACACCCCAAGTACCAAACCCATGCCTTATAAACCCATTCAAAACTTCCCACCAAATCAATGTGGAACAAGCCTTATTTAATACCTTTAAAGATTTTTCACCAAAACTCCATTTCCATGGAGCATACTTTGGCTTCAATTTCCCATTCACTCGGTAATGGTTTTTAGCAACCAAATATACCACGTGAATCACAACGCGGCATAGAACGCGTTACCACTTTGACCCGTGTAAATCGACGCGCGGGGCCCACCTAAAAAATAGACCAAACTTAGGAAAAAAATTCTGGTTTTACCCAGAATTTTATAACCATTTCCAACAATTGTCTCAAAGGCGGTATTGTAATCTTGGGATCACATATGAAAATTTTGTCATTTGTATGCATTTAAACTTGTTCATCATATTAGTATTTAGTATATTTGATACCCGCTTTCAAAATTATAAAATCTGGCATAGACATTCATTTTCTTGATGTTTCTTGCATATTTGAAAATCTACTCGTTGTAGCATATATCCATTCTATTATATAATGCAAACACTTGAATTAGTATGAACCTCACAGTTTTTTTTTTGTTTTGTTTGCTTTTTTTTCAAAATTCCAAAACTACCCTTCATCCTTCTCTTGTAACTGCTTTCTTCTGAACTTGGATAGTGTTTGATTTTGTAAATGAGAGCAGGTTACCCTCAATTACCCAGATGAGTTTTTAACATCAATATCGGGTAGTTGTACCTTTGGTTATAGGAGTTGTGTGAGTTCTATCACCTTCGGAACCAACCAAGGCAGTCATGGTCCATTTGGAAAGCCAGAAAAGGATGACGTAGAGTTCAACTTTCAGATGGGGAAGTACCGGCTGTTCGGAGGATTTCATGGAACTACTACTAGCAATAGGTATCTTGAATCTATTGGGGTATATGTCAAGCCAATCGCATCTTTAAGTGACCTTAACTCTGCTGGAATAGTTCAGAAAGCGAGAAAATAGAATTTCATGCCTAGTTGAAGAGGATCAATGTTCTCTCTCTCCGCTTATCAGTAATTCATCGCTTGTTGATTGTGGTTTGTAGCTTTTTTGTTCCAACTTTCTTCTTTTCTTTCATGGCTTTGTACTTGAACTTTCTGTTGCTTTTCTTGTTGAATTGGAATGCCTTTTATTTTCCCCAAAAAAACTCAATTCATTTCATGTCATGATACTCATTTAAATACTTGATTATCTGATCTTTGAATCAGGATTACTAGAATTCAATAGCTCAAGCTCTTTAAGATGAGGTTTGATTGTCCAAAAGATTTCTTTGTTGTTCGAGTTAGAACATTGCAAAACCATGTCATTAGAAGACATGATCCAGCTATTAGATTAGTGTAAAAAAAAAAAAATCCCAGAAAGTGCAGAGGTGTTTTCTTAAACTTACCTTCCTATTAATCCAATTACAGAAGTTGTGAATATGAAATCAATATGAGACTAGTCACTAGGTTTGTTTTCTAGTAAAATTTTGGAATAAGTTTTTGGATTACATAAATAGTATCACTTGAACCCCATTAATCTCTATAGTTGGAAACCTTCCAAATCACCACCATGCTCATTACTTATTCAATCCAAACATTCAAAAATATATATTCTACAGTGGTGGTGGTGGGATGGTGAGGGAGGGTGGTGGTGAGGTGGTAGGATGGTGGTGGAGGGATGGTGGAGGTTATGGTAGTGGTGGGGTGTGGCCACACTTTGAAAGTCTAATTCTTCATTGATTTGGTGTCACAATTGTACTATGTTTGCAAGTTTTGTATAAACCATGCAACAATTTGGCACAATGTTCGTAAGTTACAAATGTATTTTGTAAGCTCCGGATCATTTACCTTGAATCGCGTTGAAGTTCAGACCCGACCCACAAAGATCCATGAAAGTTGAACTTTCACAAGCAAAATGAACTATTACAGAGTAATTACCCGAATCTAAGAAGATCAAACTCATAACTTTGGCAATGTTATGGCGGTTCTATCTTCTAATCGCCATACCCTTCTAAGAGACTTTTTCTTTTGGACTAACTTTTGAGACGTTTCCACGAGGATATCCAGTTCAGATGGGTTCAGCGTTATTTCGCGAATGAAAGCATTCAAATTAAAACCAATCTCAGTACTTTTTACATTATTGTAATTAGAGGAAGGCCAACTAATTTTTCTCCCTTGTCATTGACCTTATAATATGAGTTCTTCTCCAAGTTCAGAAACCATTTTATACCTTGTAATTAGGGGGTTCCTGGTTTGGTTGCGGTTGGGAAACTTCTAATCCGTTATTCATCCGTCGGATGGGCATATTGGAAAAAATCAATCTGTATCCGTCCGCCGAATTAATGGATGCAGATTGAACGGATTGATGGATTGGCTGATGGATGCGAATCTGTTTGGCCGTTTAATCTTTTACAAATTTTGAATATAATACAGCAACTTACCAACATTTTTTTTTTTTTTTGATAACAATCCAACTCAACATAATTAAAAGATTATCAAGTAAATTGTTAAATACCAATAATAAATACATATAAGAAAATCATGTATTATCAAAACTATTTTATTACTTGTTTTTATTCAAAAATTATTTAATTTGATTTTTTTTTAAAATGAAAAAATTAAACCTTATATTTTTCACACAAAAATACTAAATATCAACTCCTACTATTTGATAAAAAGATTTCCAAATTGAAAACAAATTAAAAATACAACAGAATATCTAAACTCTTTTTCAATTGAAAATATAAACAGAATATCTAAACAAATTGAAAACACAAAGTCTTATAAATTACTAGAGGTGCTTGCGGTTTGGTTGCGGTCAAAAGAATCTCAAATCCGCCATCTGTCCAAAACTAGGCGAATTGGAAAAAATCAATCTGCAACTGTCCGCTCGTCATCATACATCCGTCCAAAATGTGACGGATTGGTTTGGTTCGGTTGGTTTGGACGAATCAGAATATCTGTTGCTCACCCTTACTTGTAATATGGTTTCGAAAATAATTTTCGAAGTTTTTTTTTTTTTTGGGTATGTTTTTTGGAAAGGAAAACTAATAATAATAAAATAAATTAAACCAAACTGTTCCCAAATTTGAATTCTTAATTAAATTTATAAAATTTATGTTTCTTATTGACATTACGAACAAAAATTATAGAGCCGTCAATTTAGTGGCTTTGGGTTTGGAACACCTTGTTTGATCACCAAACATCGCCGATCGTTAGCCAGTTGACTTCCGACCTCCCTAGCCACTTCCATTATTTCCGATGACACTCCAATGCCTATTTCTGACCATCATTTTTGTCGGTCACTTTAATCTTTGTCAACACTCAAACCATGTTTATTCATTTGCTTTCAAAACGTGTGTACACAAAAATAATTTTCTATTATTCATATAAAAACGCATTTCTAATTTTTTGTAAATACTAAAAAAACAAGAAATTAATTGGTTGGTATAGAGAACCATGCTCATATCTTTACCGTGCAATAATTATTTTGCTTTTACTTTTATTTTTGGCTTTATATATATATATATATATATATTATATTATCAAAATAAAGATGCTGCATGGATATCACAGCATCCGAGCCTTAATTTCAAGTTAACCATTTAACGACTAAATTTAATTCAATTCAATTCATAAAAGGAGATTGTCCACTGAGACAACCAATCCTTAATTTCAAGTCAACCATTTAATGACTAAATTTAGACCTGACAAGTAGTTTTTTTAGTCCAAAAAATTAAAAATTCATTAAAAAAATTAAAAAGCCAACCATTCATACCAAAAAGTCAAAGATTTCTTTTTCTCTCTATTTTTTACACATCTTTTCGTAAAAAATCAAAAAATCATCCCAAACATACTAATTTTTTTACATTATATTTTAACTAAAAAGTCAAAAAATTACTAAAAGACTTATTCCCAAACCAGACTTAAATTTAATTTAATTGATAAAAAGAGATTCACCGCTGAGACAACCAATAAAGTTTAGCGTTTGCTTTTGGTTTTAAAATAAGCTTTGATGAAGCATCTAGGAAAGGAAAATGTTTTTTCCCCCTAATTTCAGCCCCCCGAATCCCCCGAATGAGATAGGAGAGAAAGAGAAGAGAGGGGAAGAGGAGGAGCCCGCCGTCGCCCTCCGCCCGCCGTCGCCTCCGCTCGCCGTCGCCTCCGCTCGATCGTCGCCCTCCGTCACTCGTCGCAGCAGCTCCAGCTCGTCGCAGCAGCCCCGCTCGTAGCAGCTCCGCCTCTGCCTCCGCCTCCGCCCCTTGCCTCTGACTCCGCCCCGCCTCCGCCTCCAGCCCGATTTTGTTGGCCCCCTCCCCTCCAGTTCTTCTCCTTCTTCTTCTTCTTCCTCCTTCTCCTTCTTCCTCCTCCTTTCTTCTCTTCCTCTAATTCTCTTCTTCTGAAAGAAGAAGAAGAAAAAAAAAAATAAATAAATAAAAAACGACGTCGTTTTTGAATTCGGGATATTCGAGGGCTATCTTTCGAGCTACGTAACACATCTCTCTAGGAAATTTGACCCCACCGTTGACACTTTTTCTCACCCAAAGTCTTTCGTCTCTCTCTCCACTCCCATTATTAGAGACCATCTTCCCTTTCCACTCCACTTCACCTTCTGCCTTTGACACTCTCTCTCTCCTCAGGTACTCTCTCAGGTACTCTCTCTCTCTCTCTCTCTTCTAAGTTTCTTTCAGTTCCTAAATGGAATTACACAGAATTTGGGTAAGGAATTGTTTTTATCTATTCATCTCTGTTCCTTTGCCATTGTTTTTCTTTCTTTCTTCATTTATTTTTTAAAAAAAATTATTTCTCTCCCCTCTCTCTCTCATAAATTCAGAACCATTATCTCCAATTACGATATTTTATTTATTAGTAAATATTCCCAGTTAATTTGTTCTCATATTCATTTATTTCGATTTGGATTGCATGATTTAGAGAGAAATGAAAATGATTTTTTATGAAAAGATTGGTAGAAAAGTAGAAAGGTAATACGATTAAAAAAAATAAAAAGATAAAAAAATGTCCTTATATAATACACCCCAAACCAACCCTTCAGTCTTAACCACTGTTTGGGTAATGGAAAATTTTCACTTTCCCCTTCAAACTATCACACTTGTGTGACTTGTACCCTCAATTATCAATTTGCATAATTGCGCCCTTAGGCCATATTTGATTGGCAGGATTAGAATATGGGATTGAGATTATTAATCTGTAGATCCAGTAATCTTGTGTTTGTTTTGAAATTTTGTTTCAGGTTTATTAATCCAATGGATAATTAATCTAACAAATTTGTAGAATTATTAGTAATAGGGTAGGGGTGGGATTATATATCCTAAATTAGGAAATAAAATAAAAAGACTCTTTTACCCTTGACTAAAAATTAAAGCACTTATTATTTTTATATATTAGAAGGCTAAAAATAATTTTAAAAAATTTAAATTTTTTTTGATATTTATTTTATCAAATTAGTTTATATTTAAAAAAAATTAAAAAACAAACCAAACATGGCTTTGTATTTTGTATTTTTATTTTGCTTTTATTTATTTATTTATAATTTTTTTCAAAACCACGTTTATGAAATTTTTTTTGATAAAGTAAAGATTGTGAAGAACCATTGATGGAGGGTAAGATTGAAAAAAAAGAAGATAAATATAGTTGTAATCCTACATTCATATATTTTCTTATCCAATGCACATCAAACAATAGATAAGGGGACAATTTATCCTACTAATCCAATTGGATAGTGAATACCATACTAATTTGATGGAATTATTAATACCTTCACTATTAATCTTGTAAATCAAACATGGCCTTAAATTATTAAATATTAGTTCACTTTACCTCAATTCGTCAACGTAGATAATATTTTTTTTATGATAAATTACACCCTTTGAGATTTGCTTAAAATATAAATTATCTATTTTTGTTATGAAAATTACAAATAACCAATTTGTTATAATTTTTTATTTAACAAAATTAATAGAAAAGATAAATTCCTAACTACTCTCTTATATAACAATGAAATTACCTGAAAAAATTATTAATTGATTTGATGATTTTTTTATAAAATATGTCATTTGTTATACCGTTAGAAACTTGAAAGGGTAAAATACAAAGGGACAATCTATATTTTAAGCAAATATCATGTGATGTATTTATAATTTATCCTATTTTTTATGGAATATTAAAATTTATCCCCGGGTAAATTATTAACATTAGTTCACTGTTGGTGTAATATATGTCAAATTTGTGGAGTTCATTATACTTTTTCTAAAACCTCAAGTGGTTAGTATAATTTACCTCCTCATTTAAAATTTTTTATTTTTATTTTTATAAACAAATAAAGGTATTAATGTGTATCCAATCTTTCTGTATTATGCTAAAAGTTAGGTGTGTATCTAATCTCTCCCAAACACACATTAATATGTGCTATTTGGACGTTGTTTATTTTTATGAACAAATAAAGATATTTACAGGAGTTCTGCGAAGGCAAAACATCATGTTCAAACTTGGTTCCCAACCAAATCCTAACGGAGAAGTTTGGGATCATAAGGGGAAAACAGAGCTTGTACAGATTTTTATTTCATATGGTAACAAGATCAATTTCTTGCAATACGTGCATGTTGAGAATGGAACTTTGGTTTTGTCTGAGCGCCTCGGCGGTAGTGACAATGGAAACAATTTCAACACGGTAAGTAGTATTTATTGTGCTAAAACATGTGCTTTGACAAGGAAGTTCTTTTTTTTTTTTTTTTTCTTTTCTTTGTTATTTTTTGCTTCAATTCTTTAATTTAAGGAAGTTACAGAATAAGTAATTTTGTTTGTGCATAATGTAAAAAAATTTAAGGCCCCCTGGACCATCATTTTGAAGCCCGACTTGCTTGGCCCAACCCATCGATCCATTTAAGGCTCACTCAAGGCCCAGCCCGAAGCCCGGCCCACCCGAGGCCTAGTATATTTTTTAGTAGAAAATAATAAAATTTTGATAAAAAAAATTTTAAAAAATAAAAAAAAAATGGTCAGGCCTGCCCATGCTCGGCCCAAGCCCGAGGCCAGGCCCAAGCCCACCGAGCCACCCACTGGCCCGCTTAAGGCCCGAATACCCTAGGGCTTGGGCTGGGCCTAATTTTTTGGCCCGTGGACCACCCCTAGTGGCTATAGATTGGGGTGGTGAAGAGGCTAAGTGGTGATGGTGGTCAGTTGGTGATGGTAGTAGTGCATGGTTAGGGTTTAGCTAAGGTAGAAGATAAAGGTATTTTGGGCATTTGATTGAAAGACACAATTGTAATAACAAAAAACTCAAAAAATGGTGTGAACTAGGAGAATGCATGGTGTGCAAATAGAATCTCCCATGAAAAGAAAGCGTCTTACTCCCTCAATACAATCCATAAGGTATTTATACACAATCTACAAACTATCCTAGTTGTCATAACAAACAAAAACCACCTGTGTACTTAGCTCGTCACTCTATCCACTATTAACCGCCTTGCAGCTGATACTGCAATTTCAGAGAATACAAAACTTGGGTGATGATTATGATATCATCACCTTTTATATTAATCAATCAACTGTTACAAAAGGAAACCTTAAGACACTGATTAAGGAATCACCTTTTATATTGATTGATTGACTAATTAAGGAATCACAATCAACCAATCAATTAATTAATTAATCACAATCTAATCTAAATAAAGAAACAAGAAAATATTCTAACACTCTCCCTCAAGCGGGTGCGAAGATATCTCGCATGTCCAACTTACCTAGAATGTCATGAAATGATTTACTCCCAACTCCCTTTATGAGGATGACTGCAAGTTGTTCGCCTGACTTCACAAAAGGAGTACATATCATGCTGCTAGTGAGTTTCTCCTTGATGAAGTGGCGATCAATCTCAACATGCTTTGTCTTATCATGTTGAACAGGATTGTGAGCTATGTTGATGACAGCTTTATTATCACAATATAACTGCATAGAGTCCACCTAATCCATTCCCAAATCACTCAACAACAGTCTAATCCACAAGAATTCACATACACCTTGTGCCATAACTCTAAATTCAGCTTCTGCACTCGATTTAGCCACCACGTTCTATTTCTTACTTTTCCAAGTAACAAGATTGCCACCCACAAAGGTTTAATATCCTGATGTAGATCTCCTATCAGTTATTGACCCTACCTAATCAGTATCTGTATAGGCTTCCACTCTGAGATGATCATGTTTGGAAAAGTAAAGGCCCTTTCCAGGAGAAGATTTCAAGTACCTTAGAATTCTCATAATAGCCACTAAGTGAATTTGATGAGGAACATGCATAAATTGGCTAACCATACTGATAGCAATAGCAATATCAGGACGAGAGTGAGATAAATAAATGAGCTTACCCACTAGTCACTGATAACTCCCCTTATCAACAGCTCATCTTCCTTCATCATCATCAAGTTTCTGATTAGATTCCAGTGGGGTATCACAGGCCTTACATCCAAATATCCTTGTTTCTTTCAAAAGATCAAGAACATATTTCCTTTATGAGATGAAAATCCCATCCTTGGAGTGAGCAACTTCGATTCTCAGAAAATACTTCAAGTTCCCCAAGTCTTTGATTTCAAACTCACTAGCTAAATATTTCTTCAACAGGGTTATTTCTTTACTATCATCGCCTATAAGCACTATGTTATCCACATAAACAATGAGAGATGTAGTCTTACCACGTGAGAAATATTTCACAAACAAAGTGTGATCTGCCTGACTCTGTTTGAAACCATATTTAAGCATAGCTCGAGTGAATCTCTCAAACCAAGTCCTTGGAGACTGTTTGAGACCATATAATGACTTCCCAAGCCTGCATACTTTAACCTCTGTCTGATGATCCTCAAAACGAGGACGAATGTCCATATATACCTCTTCTTCTAGATCACCATGTAAGAAAGCATTCTTTATATCAAACTGATGAAGTGGCCAATCTAAATTAACTGCTAGAAAGAGAACTATTATGACTGATTTCATCTTAGCCACTGGTGCAAAAGTCTCCTAATAGTCTACTCCATAAGTCTGAGTGAAACCTGTTGTCACAAGTCGAGCCTTGTAACACTCAATAGAACCATCTGCTTTGTGCTTCACAGTATACACCCATTTGCATCTCACTGGTCGTTTGCCCTTAGGTAACTCAGTTAATTCTTAAGTGCCATTCTTACGAAGTGCTTTAATTTCTTCAATCATGGCAAGCTTCCATTCAGAGGTAGCGAAAGCATCTTGAAAATGGTTAGGAATACTAACGAAGGAAATATTAGACACAAAAGCTTTACAAAAGGAAGACAAATGAGAGTAGGACACAAAGTTTGAGATAGGATGTTGAGTACAAGATCTCACACCCTTTCTCTTGACAATAGAAATATCAAGACCAGTAATGTCAGGAATAACAATATCAGGAGACTCAAGAGAAACAAAAAGGTTCAAAGTTACCTGGACTCTTATCAGAAACAAGAGATGGCAGTGGGTGAGCAGAAGTGGTATCTTGTATCCAAATAACTTTTTGTCTGCCTTTGTCCTTGACATAAACTTGTCATTCTCTGTCCTTGGTGGTATTGGATTCTATAGTCCCAATAATAGGTGGTGCAAGAACAACTGGTTCCACCATAGGAGCAACAGGAATAACAGGAATCTCTTCATACCAAGGCTTCCCCTGAAGGGATGAGTGTGACACCGGAGAAGACAAGAAGTAGGATTGGGACTCGAAGAATGTGACATCCATGGACACAAACCACTTACGAGAAGGAGGGTGATAACACGTATATCCCTTTTGAGTAGGCGAGTATCTAAGCAAAACACACTTGAGAGAGCGAGGGTCCAACTTACCACAAATAAGAGAATGATTGTGAACAAAACAGACATAGCCTAATATTTTAGGGGGAATGGAAAATAAAGACTTTGAACCAAGAAGGACTTGAAGTGGAGCTTGTTTTTGCAAAACGTGAGTAGGAAGACAATTAATGAGACAGGCTGCGGTAAGAACGGCCTCGCCCCAGTAGGATCGAGGCACACTCATAGAAAAACACATGTAACGAGCCATATCAAAAAGATGACGATTCTTACACTCTACAACGCCATTTTGTTGAGGGGTATTAGTGCAAGATGTCTGATGTATAATGCCATGAGTGAAAAATAGCTCTCTAACCCCGAATCAATGTATTCACCCCCATTATCAGAACGTAAAATTTTGACAATTGCCCCAAACTGAGTACAAATCATTTTATGAAAATTTTGAAACACAAAGAAAACTTTACTTTTTTCTTTTTTTTTCCATGAGATACACCCAAATAGTATGAGAAAAATCATTGATAAAAGTAACAAACCATCTAAGGCCTTTTAAAGACACAACACGAGATAGACCCCACACATCAGAATGTATTAAAGAAAAAGAAGCTAAATTTTTATCAAGACTTGGAGCAAAAGAAGCTCATTGTTGTTTGCCAAGTTCACAAGACTCACAAAGAAACTTAAACACATTCTTGTTTGTAAAAACAGACGGAAATAAATGCCTACGTAAATGAAAAGAAAGATGCCTAAGATACCAATGCCACAACCATAAATCCTCCTTGGTGGTTAGGAACTGGATGGAATGATGAGCAAGCTTGTTCGGCTAATCCAAGAAATAAAGACCATTTTCTATGCTACTACTGTCAATCATTGTAATAACCCTCACCACTGTTTACCGATAAACTACTGATTACTGCTAAACTAAGACTGATTATGACTGATAACTCAATTGATTGAAATACTAAACTGACTAACTGAAATCCGAAACTGATTGATCGACTATATCTGTTTAAATACATTTCCTATCTATTCGTTTGGTAAATTATCTGTTCAAGTTTTATGTTTAAACTGTAAATCGAAGGCCTTATCGGCGGCCGAATCTGAAATTGATTGATGTTCTGTGTTAATTAGAATTTATGTAATTTTATGGTATCTTTAATTGAAAGTTGTTTTGGTATGATTAAACTAGATTAAAATAAGCTAAATTGCATGAGTTGGTTTATTCACCATTTTGCCACCGCTAGTGGGCCACTAGCTTAGCACTTTTGAGACTCATTCCTTTGTATCAAAACACATTTCATCAGCCATTTTGTTGAACTCCACCGAACTAGGGAGAGAGTTAGGAGAGAGTGTGACTTCATCTCTAATTGAGCTCAACTTGGAGATTTGCTTGAAATTGAAAGATTGAAGAGAGGATTACAAAATTGAGCCTCCATACCTCTAATTCTAGACCTAAGGTAGTGTAATTACCCTCTTGTTTATGAATTGAGCTTGTTCTTGCATGATTCATGTCAAATTTAATGGATTGAGTCATGAAATAGCTTCATATGTTGATTTGAGTTAGAATTCATGCATGCATGTGTTTATCCTTGCATTGTGAGGTTTGATTTCATGGAAATCTTGCATGCATGTTCATGTTTATATTATAGACCATGATTTCATCATGTTTTTGTAAGAGTTAGCTCATTTGAGCTTGTATTTAAAGCTTTGAAATGATTTGAGTTCATGCATGTTGCATGTTCATCTTGTTCAGGAAAATTTGGTTTGAAAATGGATTTAATTGAACTACCCTTGGGCTTTGATTTCTCAAATTGATCTTTGAAACATGTAATATTATGGGTTTTGAAGTGTTTTCCAGAAAATTAGCCCAAGAGGATCGAAATTTGTGCATGAAACTTGGTTTTGAGCTTAAGGTTCAAATCTGGGATTTCCAGATTTTGGACCCACGCTCGAGCGAGGAACTCCACGCTCGAGCGTACACTCTGTGATCATGCCTTCCGCTCGAGCAAGTGAAGTGACGCTCGAGCGTGAAATGCGTGCATCCAGTACTTTGCATGAGCTTACAGTCTGCTCGAGCGAGAGAATTCACGCTCGAGCGAGGACTTGTGTCTCACGCTCGAGCGAGGACTTGTGTCTCACGCTCGAGCGAGGGTCGAGTGCCCGTCGAGCGTGAATTTTGAGCATCCAGTATTTTCACTGTAGCTCTCAGTCCGCTTGAGCGACAGAAGTCTCGCTCGAGCGAAGCTCCTTTGTCTACATGTCCGCTCGAGCGTAGAAAGCCACGCTCGAGCGAGACCCCTGTTTTCTGAAAATTCTGAAAAATGCTTTAAAGTGCATCTTTGCATCCTCATTCCATCCTAGGCATTCTTAGGCCTAGTTTAAGGCATCTTAATGAGGATATAGATGTAGAACACACCGAGGCAATTAGGGATTAAGTTATTATCTTTCCCAACTGTGTAGCTTAGTGTGTGTTCGTTCTGTAAACTGTGTAGGGTTGACGACTGGAGACACGCTCTAGCCTAATTGTAGCCCAGAACTCTGTGAGTAACAATTGTGTAAAGATATGTTCAACTGAGAATGTTTTCTGACTGTTTAATTGAACTGTTTTTGAACTGATACTGCTAATTGAATGAATGTATGTCTTATATTCTAAACTGTATTGTGGCATCCTTAGCAACTACTGTTTACTGTTACTGTTACAGAGATCTCTGTCGGTTCCCTTGTTGGAACCACTACTGTTTACTGATTGATGGCCATCATTGACTGTTCGATCTTTCAAGACCTACTGTACTGTTCGGTCTTTTTAGACCTACTGTTTACTGTACTGCTATGCTAATGGATGTACCACATATGACTGTTTACTGTACTGAACAACTGATATACTGATTGAAACGACTGTTTTCGATACTGAAGGACATTCATTCTAAACCCCTTTTACGCATTATGTTATTCACTGGGCTTTAGCTCACTGCTCATATATATATGTAGGTGTACAGGCACCAGACCGTGGCTAGAAGCGTCGAGGTAACTCCAGTTTTGTCAAGCCAACTACTGTGCCTCACTGCAAGATTCCAAGCCTGTCAAGCTATGGCTTAGGGGTGTTTTTAATTTCCCCTGCCTATCTCTGTATCTGTTTTGTAATACTGTATAGACTGATAGCACTGTACTGTACTGTTTTAATAGGGATTAAGTCCCTGTCCTGACCGATTGTGAATGTTGTACATACTGTCCTGTACTGAATGTATCTATGTATGAGAAGTCTTTTTGCATACAAATTGTCACAGCTTATTGGACGTTGTTTATTTACTGTATTGGCTTCCGCCATGCCCCTGTACTCTGTATTACTGTCTTACTGTTAAGCAGGCCTTCGGTAATCTCAGGTTACTGGCCGGTTACGGTGCTAAACCCATAGGGGCAGGTTTGGGTCGTGACAATCATCCTCCTTGTGACAAGGTCCTGAAAAAGACAATAATTAGAAAAAAAATGTCACACTACAATTCAAATCCTTAGTAATACGACTCAAGGATAGAAGATTAATAGAAAAATTGAAAACGTGGAGCACTAAAGACAGAGGTAAGGTAAGGGTGACATGAATTAAACCTTTCCTAGAGATAGAAGAAATAATACCATTTGTAATCCTAACTTTGTCTTGACCTAAAGAGGGCTTATATGCTGAGAAAATGTTAGAAAACCCAGACATGATCTGAGGCACCAGAATCAATAATCTATGACAAAGACTTATGGGAAAGAAAACACTAGGAGAAGAGGCTAAGTTACTTGAGTGGGCAAACGAAGAGGAAGATACACTGGGAGCAATAGAAGACCGGTGGGCCAGCAAATGACGCAGAACATCCTCAAGCTCAGGAGAAGTCAAGCTAGATAAACTATCAGAAGTCGGATCAACTGAAGCGAAAGTAAAATCAAGAGTGTCATTAACACTAGACTGATGGGCTCGTGGATTAGAGCCACGTCCTCTAGACTGGCTTGATCGACCGCCTCTAGTACCAGACCGATCACCCCGACTCCTTGATAGAGCCCCATGAAGCTTCCAACACGTCTCATGAGTATGCCGTGGCTTGCGGCAGTAATCATAGAACACAATATCCTTTCCTAAAAGATAGAAAAGAGGTAGTGACAAACAAGCCCCATCTCGAAAAGGAGTAGAAAGTAATGCTAAACGGTCTCCAGTAGCCTGTGGTAACATAGCAGAACGACGACTCTCCTCATTTTATACATATGCAAAGGCCTCTTGAAGAGATGGAAGAACATCCATGCCAAGGACACGACTCCAGACCGGATCAAACTCCACATTGAGGCCTTCCAGAAACTTGAAGACCCTCTCCTGTGCAAGAAACTTCTGGTAACCAACTGAGTCAACTGTACAGACAGGCTTGTAATTTAGGAGATGATCTAAGCATTTCTAACCATTAGTCAGAAAGGTGTAATACTGGAGAACTGTCTGCCCCCCCCTGTACTGAACACTCAATAGACCAGCACATCTCAAAGACTGGGAAAATTCCCTCTTTGAGAATATGTAGCAGCGACTGCTTCCCAAATATCCTGGGTAGTATCCATGGATAAGTAGCCTTCACTAATCTCAGGAACCATGGAATGAATGAGCCAACCCATGATTAAAGAGTTGGTAATCTCCCATTGGTCATAGCCAGGATCCGTAGTACTTTGTGCTTGAATTCTCTCATTAACATATCTCATCTTCCCCTTACTCTTCAGAAAAAGTGTCAAGACACTGAGACCATGAAATGTAATTTTGACCATTAAACAGAGCGATACTGATTTTGAGGCTAGGGTTCAGATTGTCAGATGTAGTAATAACTGGACTGGAGCTCTCCCCTTTAGATGGGTGAGAAGTAGTGGTGGATTCACTAGTTAGGTTAGCCATAAGAACTCTACAATTTCGACCCAAAAAACCTTGCACAAATCACAAGAATGAAAAGAGGAACGGAATGGGCTAGAACAAGCAAAATCACATACAGACCACTATGGGAGCATAATAATCAAATTAATGGGTCATCTATGGACCCACTATGGGAGCATAATAATCAAATTAATGGGTCATCTGTGGACCCAAAACAATAAATTAAATACGGGAAAACGAACTTCCAATCAAAACAGGTGTCAAACTATGTTCAAGAAAGTAGAGGGAAAGAAACTTGGGGCAACAGAAGATGGATAACCCTCAAACACACATCCACAGGAGCCGAAATACACAAAGAGAGGCCAGGATAGCCCTCACAAGGGTCGACTAGGCCAGAGGGGCCTTTCGGCTGAAGCTGAAACAACTTTGTGGGACCTTGGTTGGTTCCGACAGAGACTCAAGGACCAGCAGTGGAGGATGGGTGGTGAATGGTGATAGGTGATGGCTGGTTGGTGGCAGCGGCTAGGTGGGTGACGGTTTTTAGGGTTTTGGCTTTGATACCATGTAATTTAAGAGAATACAAAGCTTGGATAATGATTATGATATCATCACCTTTTATATTAATCAATCAACTGTTACAAAAGGAAGCCCTAAAGCACTAATTAAGAAATCACCTTTTATATTGATTGATTAATTGATTGATTGTGATTCCTTAATCAGTCAATCACAATCTAATCTAAATATGGAAATAAGGAAATATTCTAACAGATATGCTAACACCTCTGCTACATTTGATCATCATATTAGTAGCTATAGTCTATATGAATACGCGCTCTTAAAGTTTCTCACATCTTTGAAATCTGCTCATTTCAGTATATTCACCGTCTTGTCTGCTAGATTTTTTGTTTGTAATTGTCTGTTACTGACTACGGTTAGCAAAGACTATTTTTTCCTATCATCTGAACTTTGATTGTTTTTATGCTTATAAACACAAGCAGGTTAGACTCAATTATCCTGATGAGTTTCTAACATCAATAAGTGGTAGTTATCACACTGATTACTACCCTGAGGAGAATCATGTAATGACTTCTATCACATTTGGTACCAACCAAGGCAGCCATGGACCGTTTGGAGAACCAGGTGAATATGACACAAAATTCAACTTTCAAATGGGGCAGGACCGGCCATTTGGTGGATTTCATGGAAGTACTAAGGATGGGTTACTTGAATCTATTGGGGTTTATGTCAAGCCATTAGAAACTCTAAGCAACCTTAAATGTGCTGAAGACTTTGTGAGATTTAATAATCTGATGACTAAGATGGAGAGTACTAGGAACTCCAATGTAATGTAGCTGCCTGCAATAACAAGAACAATGAGAATTTGCTGGCTGGGGTGTTCAGCTAAGTTGCAAGCTATCTCTCAATACAATAGTATGAATGTGTATTGTATTTTTCATGCCTGTACTTTTGAGACTGAAATATTGTTTGTATTATGTTAGAGAAATGTGCAACTACTTGAACATGCTGCTCCTCTGGAGTTGATCATTATTTGCTCCTTTTGACTGGTTTCACCCTCTGCTCATATCCTGACAATCTGAACATCTAATTGACCGGATGTCTAGCCACGTGTTTATCAAGACCGAGCAGCTAGGCGGAGTAAATTGTGCTTTTCTTTTTGTTTAGTTTGTTTGCACATCTATGCTAGCTTTGTGGAACTCTCTCATTTGTTTTTACGGCTTGTACTTGAATTTCATGTTGTTTTCTTGTTGAAAGGAATGCTTTTGATATATGATTTATCAGGAAAAAATAGAGTAGAATGTTACTTTTAGTCGATCAAAGAAAAACACATGCAGGTGTGTGCTAATTTGCATGCTAAGAACAATTACTTATTTCTGCATTTTTAGTAATGTTACTCCATTCGGTTATAAGCTCTTAAAATTCATTTTTTTTTTTAAAAAAAAATTCAGCTCCTGAGTATTTTGAAAATACTAAATTAAGGGGTTAGTCATTTGATAATGTAGTCAGTTTTTTGTTTACTTAAAATAGGAAACAAAATTTTGTTTTTTCAAAATAGTGCCTACTAATAATGCCTGAATTTTTGTTTTTTCAAAATGTTAGGTGTCAACCAACAATTAGGTGGATTTCATAACACTGAGGATGGTTTTGTTGATAATGGCCTTCATAAACAATTCTGCAACTCCTTTATGACAGATATTGTTTCAGTTTGTACATACAGACACGGTATGCTGTGTCTCCAAACATATGTCCCTTCCACAAAAATTAGTACAGTGAGTTGTGGTGAGGAGAGCTCGAACACACTTTTTGGGAATTGGTTTCTGTTTTGCAATTCTTAAATAACAAAGAGATATATATGAATTGAAAGCAAGAAAAACCTTACAACTTTAAAAAAAATAATTACATATCTCACTGTTCATGGAAGAATGCTCACAAACTGTATTCCTTCAAAAATACATTCAGAACTATAAGCCAAGCTTTGAAATTCTATTTCTTCCTTGATGGTGTCAATTTGATACAGTTTTGAGAGGATATTCCTACAATTTTTGTATAAAACCCTGCAACAACTTGGCGCAATGTTCATACGTTACAAATGTACTCTGCAGTTCCGGTTAATTAACTTGAATCACGTTGAACCCGATCCACAAAGATGGAACATTCACAAGCAAAATGAACTATTTTGGAGTAATTACCCGAGTCTAAGATGATCAAACTCATAACTTTGGCAGTGTTGTGGTAGTTCGATCTTCTAACCGCCATACCTTTCTCAGAGACCTAGTTTTCTTTTGAACTGGATTTTGAGATGTTCTTTCCAAGAGAATATCAAGTTTGGATGTGTCCAGCGATAGCCTTTCAAGAATGAAAGCATCCAAATCAAAACTGCTTTCAGTGCTTTCTGCATTATTGGAATCAGAGGAAGGGCCGGCTGATTCTTCTCCCGTGTCATTCGCTCCAGCTATGTCTCTGGAAGTATCATTTACCTTGTAATATGAGTTTCGGTCCAAGTTCAGAAACCGCTTTATGCTATCAAATGCTGGGTCGATAATGTCTAAGAGCCCCATAACCCATGAAGCATCATCGACGATTTCAGTACGCTGTTGCACACAACAATCAGGTCTTAGCCTCAATGTTAATTAGACAAGATCAAAGGAAAAAAATTTCGTTTATTTTCCATCAAAACAATCAAAACGTTTCGTTTCCTAAGAAACCGGAGCAAAATATTGGAATACCGAAATTCCAATATATTTCCACTGAAATTTTAAGAAACATATTGAAACAATGTCTTGACAATAATATATTAACATTTATATAGGTTTTAGTTTTAGTTTTCCGTACATTTTCAAAATTTTATCCCATTTCGCTAATGTTTTCAAAATGTTTCTGAAACATTTCCATTTCCAAGCTAACCGATACAACATATTGAAACAAAAATTTTCATCCTTGGACAAAACACCGACATCGTTTTAATGCATCTTTCACCAAGATCTCCTTTCCAAATTCATCAGATATCATTTGTACAAATTATCCTACAATCTATCTACCGAATTCAAATAGAACATGACTTGAGAGAAGCATAAATTTGGATGACATGGGTATTTTGTATGGTCAATTCTTGATATCGAAGAGTTTATTATAGGCAATTGAATGCAGTGGGTCATGGAAAATACCTGCTGGAAATAAAGGTTACGAATCTCCTCAGCACGCACAGAATTTCCTTGATCCTCCTCAAAAGATGCCCATGTCATCCATGTAACATAGCTTTGAGAATTTATGTTTAGAGAAGATCTAAATAGTCTCCGTGCAGCTGATAGGTTGCCAACTCTCTGCTCTAAAACTCCCCAAGCCTGCAAAATATGTATGCATATAGCATAAATGATAGCATGTAAGGTAGTCTATATGTACTACATGACATGCATGAAGCAACAAGAACCTACTCATGATCACCTCATTTTATAGTGTCTGTACCTGAAGGCATCGGGCAGCACTTTCGGTGGTTGAATTGATTGATAATGCTTTTTGGTAGAGTTCCCTGGCTGTGGATATGTTTCCTTCTTTCCACTCCATCCACCCCCAAGCCTAAATCATCTCGAGAAAAAAAAAAAAAAAAAAAATCAGCTTCTGGTGGGCCTGCACAACTGTGGATGCGCACTCTCTCATGCCGTACAGGCATAGAACGCTCCAGGCATAATAGATGAAGGCAGGGAAAACCGCAAACAGAATACAAGTTGGATGATCAAAACCAAAAGATAAAAATTGTGAACTATTGTGTTCCCCACCAAAGACAATCTTTCCAAGATTATCAGGAAGAAAATATCCGTTGGTGAGCAACCCCAGTTTCATGCATTCTTACAAAATCTAGATCTAATCCCAGTAAAGCCACAAAACAAAATTCACCCTAGATCAAGAATTACTTGGTTTTCCCTGGGAAAAAGGAACCCTGCCAGTCATCCAAAGTCAGTCGCTAAAGTCCCACTTTGACTTCTACAAATTTGGACTTGAAATTAATCAAGAAGTCAACAAAGCTGAATTCAAGGTTGGGGCTTAATCATATGAAGGTCTAAATAGCTGAAGCACGCCAAAACTGAGATTTTTGGTACCGTGAAGCATTATCTTCCTATTTCTTTTCACAGACTTGGGTTGCAGAAGTGGTTAATCATGTGGAAAGTCTCAAACTGTTGCATGATAAAATTAGGATTAGCACTTGGAATAAATTACTTACAATCCATACAGGTTGGTGCCTTGGGTCCAGTTCAGATGCTCTCTTGAACAGCACTCGGGCATAATTTGCAGTTGAGTATTTGTATTCCAATAATGCAAGAGACTGAAGAAGAACAGGATCCCTGGGATTCACTGCATGACCTATCTTTAGAAGTTTCCTTCCAAGATCAATATTCCCCCGATTAGCTTCAAAGACTCCCCATACATGCCAGGCAAACCTATTCTTTGGACTGGCTTGGACTGCTTTCTGTAATTTAGAAGAGAGGAAGGTTTTATGCATCTGATGATAGAAAGCAAAGCAGTAACATTCGGGAAAGTTACAAAAGAAATAAAATAGTGCAAATTAAGCCAGTAGTCCCCGCACTTTGCCCTCTGTGTCAATTTGGTTGTAGCAGTTTCAATTGGTTCGATTTTGACCTTGAATTTTTAACTTTGGTGCAATTGATAACAAACGTTTTATGGTACAAAGGGAAAAGTGAAGGGATCACAGGCATAATTTGTCCAATAAAATAATATAGACTAACAAGTAAGGGAATAGGAAAAGAGAACATGGTTAAGTGCTTCTGAAGAAGTCTAAAGGAAATGACACCAAGGGAACACACAATTAAGGCAACAAAAACATAACCTCAAAAAGTTGCCGAGCAGTGCGGTTGTTTTCCTGTTGCATCTCCAATTGTGCCCATGCCTGTACCAGAAAAAGTAGAGGGATACAAGAAAACAAACTTCAATGAACCCTGCAACATGAAACAGAAAATCATCCTCCGACAACGAAAGGTTGCCTTAAGAAGAACACTTACAAGCCAGCTTGCACAGCTTTTGGGATTAGATTTGGTGGCCTGCTTGAATAAATACCTTGCCTGCTCATAACGGGTTGCTTTAACCTCGAGCAATGCAAGTGTCTGGTATATGTACTCGTTTCCACCACAATATTTGAGACCTTTACCAAGGAGATTTCTTGCCTTCTTTATATTTCCTTGTTTTAGCTCCAAAACTGCCCATCCATGCCAGGCTGCAATATGTCTCTTATCAGCAACAGTGGCAACATCAAATAATTCTCTAGCTCTCCTTACATTTCTGATCTTATTTTCCAGAACAGCCCAACACTGTTTTCAAAAAATGAGTCCATACAAACTTCTAATGCAAAAAATAAGGATAATAATAAATAATAATAATGAAAGGATAAGGAGGCAACAGTCACATTAACACTACTTATCTAAGTGAAAACCAAACATGTGTAATTGACTTAACAGAGTTTGCTTAAATCTAAGTTAAAATGATAAATAAAAATCTAATAATTTCTCCATATCCGGGAACAATAATAGCCACTGGCATATGCTAGGAGAAACAAACTCGACTGCTATAAGGAAATTGGATTTTAGACAATGTTTAACTAATGAGTCAGCATCATATTCTTGAGTTATTTGTATAACATGGTGGATATTGTTAAACGGAGCAAGTGGCATGTGAGCTAAAGGTTATTTTAGCTTTGAACCCACAGTAAAGAAGCTAACCGATTTAATCTACTGTAGTTTAAATCAAGTTTATTAGTTAAACCAAACATGTTTGACTCCAAAACACATAATTCAACAAAGCCTTAACTTTAATCAGCAAGTCTAATTAAGAAAAAATTGTACAAATTGATCTACCTAGGGGGACATGTTAAACATTGTCTGATTGCATAATTGGAAAGATAAGTTCCTCAACAATGCATGCCACAAAAGAGGTGGGGAAAATTAATGAGCAGTAAAAATGAAAACATTTCAACAATGCAAATTCAAGTAAAGGATATCTTAGAAGGAGAACATCATACGCACCTGCCAAACGTAGGCATTTTCGCCTTGTGTTGCTTGGCAGCCTTTCTCATACACGGCTCTGGCTTCAGCTGTCTTTGATTGCTTGCTTAAAATCTTCCCCAGTGCCACATATGGTCTCCCATCTTCAGGCCAAGTATTAATACACTTCACACATTACCAAATCACACAAAATATACAACATTCATTATTATGTTTTTGGTACATTAAATGGGCACACAACTATAGAGGAATCAAGTTAATATGTCACACAATAAAAGTGTGGGATGAGTGATGGAACGTCAATTGCGAGATATAACAGAAGTGTTAGAGAATCAATTTGAGTTTATGCCTGGTAGGTCAACAATGGAAGCGGTCTATCTTTTGAGGAGAGTAATAGAAAAGTATAGAGAAAAAGAAAAGAGACATTCATATGATTTTTATCGATCTTGAGAACGCATATGATAGAGTGTCTCGGAATATAATTTGGTGGGTGTTAGAGAAGAAATGGGTGACAAAAGGTTACATTGATGTGATTAGAGATATGTATGAATGTGTGGTGACCACTATTAGATCGCCTGTTAGATAGACGAATGAATTTCCAATTACTGTAGGGTTACACCAAGAATTAACCTTAAGTCCTTATTTTTTCGCTTTAGTTATGGATGAGTTGACATGCAATATTCAGGATAATGTGCCATGGTGTATGCTTTTTGCAGATGATACCGTGTTAGTGGATGAGACTAGAAAAGGAGTTAACACTAAGTTGGAGATTTGGAGAAAAGCACTTGAATCTAAGGATTTAGAATAAGCAGAACTAAGACAGAGTATATGGAGTGTAATTTTAGTAACAGTCACAATAAAAGCAGAGGAGAAGTGAAGATTGAGAACCAAGAATTACCTAAGAGTGAACATTTTTGTTATTTAGGATCGATTATCTCAACGACTGGGAAGATTGGAGCGGATGTGGTCCACAGAATTAAGATGGAGTGGCTTAAGTGAAGGAGTGTGTTTGGGGTACTGAGTGATAAACGAGTACCCAGTAGACTAAAAGGGAAGTCCTATAGAACGGCTATTAAACCAGCGATGTTGTATGGAATGGAATATTGGACAACTAAGAAACAACATATAGATAAGATGAGTGTTGCTGAGATGAGGATGCTAAGGTGGATATGTGGCAAGACTAGAAAAGAAAGAGTTAAGAATGAATATATTCGAGAATGGGTAGGATTAGTACCGATAGAAGATAAGTTGAGAGAAAATAGATTGATATGGTTTGGTCATATACAACGAAGACCAACAGAGGCAGTAATGAAGAGATGCGATACCGTGACAGTAGATGGTAGTATGAGAGAAAAGGGTAGACCTAGAGTGACGTGGACTAGTACAGTAAATAGAGATACAAATCTCCTTAATTTGACTAACGAAATAACATTAGATAAAGTCGAGTAGAGAAGAATAATTCATGCAGCCAACCCCATTTGATGGGACTTGAGGCTTGGCTTGGTTTGGTTACATTAAATGGGCACAAGATTTTCTATCTTCAAATCCTTTTGTCTCAATGCACTCTTAGTCATTGAATTTTGCATGATCCTCCAACTGAAAGTACATTGGAACATAACGATAGAGAAATTTGGAGACAGAAGACTCCTAGCCCTTAAAATCCACACAAAATTATTCACTAGTAGAGACGGAATTGTGTATAGACCTACAGGGGCCCTGCCTCCCCTCCCCGCTTTGCACAAGATGCTCTACTGTTATATATAGATTTAGTTCAACACCAACAACTTCTCCTACGCCCCTCTCCCCCCCCCCCAAAAAAAAAAAAAATTAATTCTTATAATTTTAACTATTCTCTTTAACAGCCCTTTATAATACAATAATAGTAAAACATATAGGAGAATGTTATACTATGAAGCACGGGTACGCCTGAAATGTCGCCGTACGAGTACCGGGTACGTACCCGGTACGGGTACGCGTACCGGTACGGCTGCACGCGTACCGGGTACGGCCAAAGGGGGTCTGGTACGTCTGGTACATTTGGGTACGCCATGGGTATAGAGGGGGTACGCCATGGGTACGGAGGGGGCAAAAAATACACAAAAACTACATGTATACGTAGAGAGAGAGATAATCAGAGGGAATCGAGAGAGAGACAGAGGAGATTGGAACCTGATAAACAGAGGAGACAGAGGAGAGACAGAGGAGACAGAGGAGATTCGAACCTGATAGTTGATCGATCGTCTTCGTCTTCGTCTCTGATGGAACCTGATAAACACATCGATCTTCTTCGTCTCTGATCGAACCTGATAGTTGATCGAACTTGATAGTTGATCGATCGAACCTGATGGAATCAAAGAGATCTGCTCACTGTTGATCGATCGTCTTCGTCTCTCTCCTTTCTCTCTCTCTCGCCTCTGTTCTCTTCGTCGCCTCTCTCCTCTTCGTCTTTGACTTCCCTGAAAACAAATATATAATATAATATATATATATAATATATAATAATATAATAAAATTGGTCATTTATAATATATAATAATATAATAAATTTTTATATATATAATGTAATTGATTATGTATAATATATAATATAATTGATCATATATAAGATATATAATAAATTTTATAAATTATAATTTTTATCATATATAATAAAAAATATATATATTTATTGGCGTACCGCAGCCGTACCCGTACCCTACTTTTTTGAGATTTTGCCGTATCGGCGTACCCGTACTCGTACCCGTACCGTACTCGTACCCGCACCCGTGCTTCTTAGATGTTATATGTGCACCCATTATAAGAAATATATGAATTTTTTATTTTATGAAAGTTTAAAATATTTGTAGTCTTATGTGTAGTAAAAGCTACTCGTAGTCAATTTATGGTGTGCATCTATAAAGTGAAAGTGAAAGTGAAAGTGAAAGTGAAAGTTATGAATCATTGTAGTTATGTTATGAACAATGTAGTGTAAATCTTATGAATCATTTGTGATGCAAAATGTTACAAACTATTTTGGTGAAAAAAGTTGCAATTTGTTATGATTATGCTACATATATTGTGATTATGCGTATACGATATGCACATTTTAAAGAGTTCACGCCATAATAACTCCCTAACATATTATGTTCTAAAATATATTTTTAATTATATTATTCACTTTGTAAATGAAATTAAGTTAACAATTTTAATCTCTCATTAGCCCAATCATTATTTCTCAATACTGCAATGTAAAAACTCTCATTGATTAGTGATGCTATCACGTAATATTACTCTTACATCAAATATTTAACAAAAATAAGAGTTTATCCATTTTTAATTAATAGCATGAAAAATCACAATTGTTAATTGCATGAAAATCCATTGCTTTAAATCTAACCCCACTTATATTCCTATGTTTTTTTTTTAGGCCCCCCAATGATCAAATCCTGGGTCCGTCCCTGTTCACTAGTCACAAAACAATAGAGCACTAGTGGCATATGCACGTGAACCAAGAGGCCACGCGAAAGGATGGATGAGGCCAACCTTATCTTCCACCCAACTAACCAAGCTGGTTCAAGTCGGCTCCATTCATGTGGGGACTACTTACTCTTATTGACCCGAAAGCACTAAGGTAGTGTTTGGTTTGCCAGAATGATTTTACATCAAGATTCAAGAATTGAATGATTATTATTTGGCCTCCCAATGGAATGACCACTCTCCTAAATTGGTGAATGGCGATTCCATTTTTAATATAAATGTCTTTCCTTTTTACCAAACCAAACATAAGAATGAATATTCTGATTATTCCATTATAACCGCATTCCAATAAACCAAACACTGCAAAAGTGTTTCGACACTACGTAATAATTACCCAAAATCCACACCTTGGATTTGAAATCCTAGGTCTAAATCTAAAAAAAATTAAATAAGACAGCTTGTTATTTCAAATCCAAGACATGAATTTTCAAATTGAGACCTCAATCATATTAAAGAAAACTGAAAAATTAAGCGTAATTCACCTTCTGAAGAAGTTTCTCTGCTTCATTATACCGAAAGCTCCTCGCAAGCACCTTCGCTCGATACAAAGCCAAATCCAAATTCACCACGAGAGGCTTTTCCCCAGAGCTCAATTCCACCCTCTCCGGCTAAAAAATCGGCATCTTCCTCGCAAACTCCGAAAGCCCCACATCGATAATTGCTGATGAAGATAACTCATCATCGCCGCCTCCATCTTCCTTCGAAACCTCTATAACCGGCCTCCGAACCACCAGCGACTCTTTCGCAGTTCTAATCTCTCCATTGTCTCCATCCTCATCATTTTCGTCTCCGCCATCGCCGCCGCGAACAGTGGCGGAAAAGTTGAAGGATTGGGGATTTTCGTGGAGAAGCGGTGGTTGTTGAGAGGACAAGGACGGAGGCAAGAGGGGACGCGGCGGCGGAGAGGAGTGGAGGAGGAGGGTTTTGATGGGGACGTTGAAGGAGTGGAATTTTGAAGGGTTAGGGTTTTGAGAAGTAGAGAAGAGAGTGAATTTGGAGGTTGAAGAAGAAGAAGAAGCAGAGGGAGAAGATGAGAAGATGTTCATTTTCTCTCTCTCTCTCTGTAACGGATAAAACTGTACCGTTTACTTGGAAGGAGTTGGGCGGGGTTTTGGTGGTGGGAGGAAGGTGGTTGTGAGATTACAATAATACCCTTACGTACTATTTATTTATTTATCTGTTTATTTTTTTTATATTTTGATATTGAAATAATCTAACCTATATATATTGTATGAGAGGGTTCAAGAAAGTAATTAGAAAATTCGAAGATCTTCGAAGATCACAACTTCGAATTCTCTAGGAGATTATGAAAGGCTTAGATTCTTCAATAGTCTCAACTCAAGAACACAAGAGTAAATGAGATGATGGAGATAAGAGATTGGGTGAAGAAGAAGGCAAAATGGCTAGAGTGAGAATAATGGCAAGGCTCTCCCATAGATCTCCCACTTTCACTCTCAAGGTTGATAATGGAGAAGGGAAATTAGTTCTTTCCCAAGAGTTATCTCTCCAAAATCCATCCCTTGTAAAGCTATGGGTGGGTGCTATTTATAGGCACCTCATGATGTAGGATGGAGCCCATATGCAAGGCACATGGGGGATATTCTCTCTAACCACCTTGTCTGAGGAGGTGACCTCTCCGAGGAGGTGACTTCTCCGAGGAGGTGATTTCTCCAAGGAGGTGACCTCTCCGAGGAGGTGATTTCTCTGAGGAGGTGACTTCTCCGAGGAGGTGATTTCTCCGAGGAGGTGACTTCTCCGAGGATGAGAAAAAACCCCGAAGAGGAGATCAACCCATCGGCGAACCCTTCTTCTTAGCCACACCTAACCAATGATCCCCAATCATCCCAAAGGGTCAGGGGTAGTCCCAGAGGACGTCCTGCCGCATCAGGGTCAAGGGTAGTTCAAGAGAACGCCCTGCCGCAAATATTGCTGAGTCTCAGGGACCCCCTAGATCGTGCCACCTCGACCCGGGTATAGTCTAGTTTAACCGAAGAGTGAATTTATCTCCACTCACCGTCCTCGGGATCGGGTCCTTCGTTCGGACTCCATTACGCCCATGGTTCTGGTGCGTAGATCCCGGAAAGCTCCGAGCCCGCAAGTGTTCTGGGACTCATTAACGGAGCGGCTTCTAGATTGCGTTTGAATCCGTTCGAAGCCAAGTGCTTCGGACCTCTAGGTTCGTGGCTCCGAACCCTTTCGAGTCCGAGTGCCTCGGATCTCTAGGCTTACTTAATACCCTTTCAAGTCCGGGCCCGAGTAAGTCTCTAGGTTTGTGGATCCAAACCCTTTCGAGGCTTAGAGCCATTTAGCCCGTTTGACGGCGATAAATCTGGGCCCACCAATCTTGGACTTGCGATAAATTCGGGCCCACTAATCTTGGGCTATTGGGCCTAAATAATTTAGTGGGCTCAAATTAGCCTCTCTTACATTTGCCCCTTACGTGTATGAGAAATTGTAATTTTCTCAGACATGCATAATTTGTCAGCCATGCTTCACATTACGTCTTGGCGAATATTTGGTCTTTACAGAGTCCATGGATAAAGCCGAGGGCTCACCGTAATTTACAGATAAAATTGACAAGTAATATTAAAATAAATAAATAAATAAATAAATAACTTTTTTTTTTTTTTTTTTTACAACAACTTAGAACATATATATATATATATTTCAAACTAAATTCAAATCAAGTTTTCCTTTACAATATCGGAACAATATTTCTCCACTCTTGAAAAGAATGAAGCACTCACCATCAAAATAATAATAAAATAAGGCCCACATGTTTTTTTTTAATAGTCAAACCTGACTCTACATTCCAACAACAGCTTATAAAATTTCAAAACCTTACTTTCGGTGGCCTATTTTATATATACATAAGCCTTATCATCTTTGAGGTCACCAGAAACAAACTTTTCTTTTTTCTTTTTATATTATTTTTTTTTTGAATGAGGACAAAAGCCCTAATCAATACCCCTCTCCTTTCTCTTTCTGCCGACACCATTGCTGGCTCGCTTTTCCTTTTCTTACACTTCAGTTATACATCATCGTGAGCCACTGTTACTTCTTGCCATCAAAATCTTTGCTGAAAATGTCGATCCTTTGAAATACCTGGCCAAGAGTTATGGGAAGTAGCCTTCCAATGGGTGGCCCAGGTCGGCTTCTGCCTAGAGTACGAGAAGAGAATGCACTACTATATATCAGCTTCCATCTTCCTTACAGTTTATCAAGATCGACGGAGAGATCTACGGGTCCTCCAGCAGCTTCAAGCTCCTTGGCCGCAGCATCTGCCTTCTGTATATCATCTTCAGTAGCAGCAAGACCTCTGTTTAGCCCAGAAACAGCACTCAGTAATTTGAGCTTGAGCTCGGGCGTGGATTTTTGTGGCGGCGGAGAGTAGCTAACAGAGACTTCACCAACAGCCGACTGAGGAACGAGGTGGTTGTTTCGCTTCGGGCGATGATGAGTTTGGATTTTCTTCACTATCGAAAATTTTCAGGTTGTACGTTGTTCATCGCCTCCGCTGCAGCTTCATCGCCAACCCACTGTCGGCCTCTCCGTTGCGACCTCTCCGCCAGCCTTGACTGTTGTTCCGGTACCCACCACACACGTCGCCCGTTCAACGCGTCGTGTGTGGTCACCAACTCCTCGGCACCATCGCTGCGTCGGAACTCAATCGTCCAATGCCGCTTTCGGACTTGGTCGTCCAACGCCGACTATGCACGTCGCCCTTTCAACGCGACGTGTGTGTGGGCCTGCCCTGTTGAGCCTCAGTTTACATTATTCTTTATTTCTCTCTTGATCATTATTGCCTTGAATTGCTCCTCCTTTCTCAGATTTGTGGGTAATATCATTGGTGGAAGCTCCTGTGTAAACCTTGGTGTAAGCCTTTTGAAAAAATTGGTGGAAGCTCCTGTGTAACCCACTTTCCTTCCTATTGTTTTGACGAATTTTTGTGCTCATGAGCTTGGATTTGTGAAATACATATTTGGAATTTTGCAATCTTGCCCATCTCTACTGATTTATTATTGCTATTGGAAGTACCCACAACACTGTTTTGTTGATTTGGGAAGAATAAAATAAATGTTGTTGTTGTCGATAAAACCCGAGGAAATAAAATGTTGATGCCGAAATTTTGTGTGACCGTTGTAGCTTTACGTCGACTTGAGAGGAACCGACCCGAAGAGACAAAATCTTGATCGTTGCATTTTTCATGAACTCGCTCAGAGGAATAGAATTATTGCAGCTTAAGTAGATCATTATTATTTGTTGATGTTGCCCATTCTGATAATGCTTGAATCATGATCTGAAATTGATATTGCTCATCTTATTTGTTGGTTTTGCTATTTCAGGAAAATAAATTTTTGATTGAAATCCACGACCTCGGGGCCCTCAGAGTCTTCACTAATGAGAGCAAGGGCTGCTCCTCGAAAGTCCGAACAGGAGCAAGACTGTCCCTCGGGAGTCTGAAAGTAGCACACACCCTACTTTGGCAAGAAAGATCCCTCTGGAAGGCGACCGAGTCTACCAAACTTGCACCAACAAAAGTAAAGATTGTCTCTCGGAAGTCCGAGCGGGAGCAAGGCTGTCCCTCAGACGTCCGAGGCTGTCCCTCGAGAGTTTGAGCGAAAATAAGGTTCTCCCTCGGAAGTCCGAGCAGAAACAAGACTGTCCCTCGGAGGTCCGAGCAGAAACAAGGCTGTCCCTCGGAAGTCCGAGTGGATGCGTACTTCTACTTCGGCAGCTAATGGAAGCAAAGGCTATCCCTCAGGAGTTCGAGTAAGAGTCCACTCAACTTTGAAAAGAAAGATCCTCGGAGCTTGTATTGATAAAATCAAGGGCTGTTCTTCGGACCCGCATTAATGAGAGCAAGAGTTGTCCCTCGGAAGGCTCTCCTTCAGAAGTCCGAGCAGAAACAAGGCTGTCCCTCGGAAGTCCGAGTGGAAGCACACATGCTACTTCAGCAAGAAAGACCCTCGAAGCTTGCATTGATGGAAGCAATGACTGCTCTTCGGAGGTCCGAATGGAAGTACACTTCTACTGTGTCAAGAACACTCCTTTCAGGTTGGTAACTGAGTCTACTATTCCTCTTTCTTCTTTGAGGGGCAACAAAAATTGAAAACTATTTCAAGCAACATAACACAATAAAGATATACAATGTAGAGAAAATAACTTCTAATGGAGATACATAATATGGAGGAAATAAATTTCTTCATGACATAAGAAAGATAGAACTTCGTGGATAATGCAGTAAATATAAATTGTAAATGTCATAGATAGACTTCTTCTGCGGAATGTTGACATTTGCGCCTAGAGTTGCAAGATCATTTGGAAAGCTTTCACCAGTTGCTCGGGTTGTGGCCATCATGCACCATCATAGCCATGTCTTCTAAGATATCCTGGGGCTCCTGTTCTCTGAACTCTATCTCATGTGCTTCAACTTTCTTTCTAAAGATCTTCTTAAGCATCCGGCACTTTTCTGTAGGATGTCCTAGTGATCGGTGGAAAACACAATAATTAGGACCCTCGCGGTCCTTCTTCGGCAAAAGCTCTTCGACATGAGGTAACTTCAGTTCTCCGTCTGCCACCCATTCTGTAACTAAGGCCTTCACCTCCTCGACACTACACGGAAAAGGAGTGTCATCTTCGCAGTATTTCCTCTTCTGACCTCTGAATTCCTCCCCCTGCGACTTTCGGGTAGAAGACGCGGAAGCCACAGTGACAGAAGGTCTTCGGGATAACTTGAAGCTGGTCTTATAACTAGTCTCGAACCCGATCCCCTGAGATTGAGGTACATTGATGTTCCGAGATGCTTCAATTAGTGCCGAGAAGGTGGGTAGCTTGTGATTAACAAGAAGGATCTTGTACCCGTTCAATGCCCCTTCAACACAGATTTGGACCAAGTAGCTTTCCTCCACAGCCTCATGGCAGTCCACGGCTTTGTCTTGGAACCTCTTCACATATTCGAGAATGTCTTCACCCTCCTGCTGCTTTTCCTTACAGAGGGTAAGTGTGGTCACCTTCTCGGCCACTTGAAAGAATTTGACATGGAATTTGTTGACCATCTCCTCCCAACTTCGAACAGAGTTTGGGGCCAAGTTAATGTACCAACTATATGCTCGGTTGCTGAGGGACTTGGAGAATTCTCTCAGTCGGAGGACATGATTTGAACCATGAATCCCTAAAGTCTCGATGAACCGCACAACATGTTCTCGCGCATTTCCTTGCTTGCCATCGAATTTGATGAACTTTGGCACCGTGTACCCTTCCGGGTATGGATAACTCAACATCTCGATAGGGTAAGGCGGCTTGACATCCGGATCAGGCAAAGAGGGTAAAGTCATCTTGCCCCGTTCAAGATCGAACATGGCTTGCACCTCGGCGAGAGTGAGAAATTGTTGAGGGAGAGAACTTGATGGTGGTATTCCCGGAACTTGGCTTGTAGATCCGAAGACTGAGCCTGGAGCGACTTGGCCATTCGGGTGTTGAGAATTCACCATCGGTGAAGACACATGATGAAATTGGCCATCGGCACCTATGGACACGCCATTTGGTGATGGGACATTGAATTGAGGCCCGTAAAGTCCACCGCACGGGGCCGCTATACCAGGTTGTGCTTGCAAATTTGTTGTCGGTGCCAAAGGAGACCCACTCGGTACATGAGTAAAATTTACAATCGGTGGAACAAAATTAGGCATGGATGGAATACCATTTTGTAGAGAAATTTCTATAGGCCTTTCTTGAACTTCCACAGCTGCTAGAACACCATTCGTCGCACTGGAAACTCCTCCAACCACCGCTGGACCATGGCTCGATCCTCCAGGTGTGTGATTTTGCGCTCCATGGGTCGCAGGTTGGCCATGACTTGTTCCTCCTAGCACTTGATTCTGCACACCATTTTGTACAATTTCAGAGAGAATTTGGGGTGGATCTTGATGGTTTTGACCATTTCCAATATTGCTATGAAGTTGTTGATGCTTGTCAGTGCCGACTTGACCTCCATTTGTTGTTGGTGGTGCAAAATTCGAACCCATCACCAACATGGTGTGGGTGAGATTTTGAAGGGTCGTGAGAATCTCTTGTTGAGTGTGTTGGAGTTCTTGAATGGCTTCAAGGATGAGAGGTGAGTCTTGAACTTGAGTCCTTTCATCACCACCATTGGAAGAGCCTTGTTGATGAGTCTCATTATCTGCCATTTTTGCTGGTGTTGTATGAGTTCCAGATCTCGTTGAAACCATTAACCAATCCGCCTCCCCAGTGGAGTTGCCAAATGTATGAGAGGGTTCAAGAAAGTAGTTAGAAAATTCGAAGATCTTCGAAGATCCTTGAAGAACAACTTCGAATTCTCTAGGAGATTATGAAAGGCTTAGATTCTTCAATAGTCTCAACTCAAGAACACAAGAGTAAATGAGATGATGGAGATAAGAGATTGGGTGAAGAAGAAGGCAAAATGGCTAGAGTGAGAATAATGGCAAGGCTCTCCCATGGATCTCCCACTTTCACTCTCAAGGTTGATAATGGAGAAGGGAAATTAGTTCTTTCCCAAGAGTTATCTCTCCAAAATCCATCCCTTGTAAAGCTATGGGTGGGTGCTATTTATAGGCACCTCATGATGTAGGATGGAGCCCATATGCAAGGCACATGGGGGATATTCTCTCTAACCACCTTGTCCGAGGAGGTGACCTCTCCGAGGAGGTGACTTCTCCGAGGAGGTGATTTCTCTGAGGAGGTGACCTCTCCGAGAAGGTGATTTCTCCGAGGATGAGAAAAAACCCCGAAGAGGAGATCAACCCCTCGGCGAACCCTTCTTCTTAGCCACACCTAACCAATGATCCCCAATCATCCCAAAGGGTCAGGGGTAGTCCCAGAGGACGTCCTGCCGCATCAGGGTCAAGGGTAGTTCAAGAGAACGCCCTGCCGCAAATATTGCCGAGTCTCAGGGACCCCCTAGATCGTGCCACCTCGACCCGGGTATAGGCTAGTTTAACCGAAGAGTGAATTTATCTCCACTCACCATCCTCGGGATCGGGTCCTTCGTTCGGACTCCATTACGCCCATGGTTCTGGTGCGTAGATCCCGGAAAGCTCCGAGCCCGCAAGTGTTCTGGGACTCATTAACGGAGCGGCTTCTAAATTGCGTTTGAATCCGTTCGAAGCCAAGTGCTTCGGACCTCTAGGTTCGTGGCTCCAAACCCTTTCGAGTCCGAGTGCCTCGGATCTCTAGGCTTACTTAATACCCTTTCAAGTCCGGGCCCGAGTAAGTCTCTAGGTTTGTGGATCCAAACCCTTTCGAGGCTTAGAGCCATTTAGCCCGTTTGACGGCGATAAATCTGGGCCCACCAATCTTGGACTTGCGATAAATTCGGGCCCACTAATCTTGGGCTATTGGGCCTAAATAATTTAGTGGGCTCAAATTAGCCCCTCTTACATATATAAAACTAATGCGATATGTGCATAAGAAACATAGAAATGTGCATAAAATAATTAATGTGTGTCTTAGTTCATTTTAGTAGTAGTTCTTATCACACATATAATAAACATTTAAATAACACATTAACCGTTTATGCAGATTAATATTATTCAGTGTGTTTGGTTTGAGTTTTCTGGATTAAGTTTTTTGAAAACTGAGTTTTTGGATTTTCGTATTCTTTTGTTTTTAGTGAATATTTTTTAAATTTTAAACATTTTTTTTTTTACTTTTTTAGATGCACCTTAGTTAGATGTATCTAAAAAGTAAAAAATTTGTAAAAAACTATTTTAAAAAATTAATAAATACATAAAAATACAAAAAATGTACTGAATTCTTGTATATATTTTTTTTTTTGTATTTTTGGTATTTAGTGAATTTTTAAAAGATTTTTTTTTACAATTTTTTTTACTTTTTAGGTGTATTTATGTTAAGTGTGTCTAAAAAGTAAAAAAAGTACTTAAAATATTAAAAAAATTCAGTAAAAACATAAAAACATGGAAAATAAGAAAGTAGAATTTTTTGAAAAGTGTTTTCTGAAAAATGAAAACAAGCAAGCTGATTACTATTTTTATAAATATTATGGGTTTGTTTGGTTATCTCAAAATATAATTTTTGAGAAATTTTTTTAAATTTTGGTTTGGTTCAGATTTTTTGAAAATAATTTTCAAAATCACTTTCTCTCTCCTACACATCAATCAATCACTTTTTCTCCATCTTCTTTCCTTTTCAATCACTTTTTTTCTTACATACATCTACTCAATTACAGCAAAATATCAAATCATCTCAAACTCCCAAATTCCAAAACTATTTTCAAAATGAAAAATGATTTTGTGCCCGAAAAATTTTCCCCCGAATGCCCCGAATGGCTGAAACGACGTCGTTTCAACCATTCAAATTTTTTTTTTTTCTTCTTCTTCCTCAGTCTGATACGCAGTGAGGGAGAAGGAGAGAAAGAGAGAGAGAGGGAGAGGGAGAGGGAGAGGAAGAGGGAGAGAAAGAGAGGGAGAGGGAGAGGCCGTCGCCGATCGTCGATCGCCGCCTCGCTGCTCTGCTCTGATCGTCGCCGTCGCTGCTCTGATTGTCGCCTCCGCCCCTCGTCGACTCTGCCCCGCTCGTCGCCTCCGCCCCCTCCTCCTCTATTTTTTAGGCCCCCTCCCCTCCCCCTCCTCCTCCTCCTCCCCCTCCCCTCCCCTCCCCCTCCTTCTCTTCTTCGTCTGCTGAAAAAAAAAAAAAAAAAATTTAGGGGCATTCGGGGGTCCCGTTTTCGGGCCCCCAATCACAGCTCTTTCAAAATATACAACCAAATAAACTAAAAAAAAAATTTAAACTCTCTTCAAAAAATTTTAAAAAAATTTATCTCAAAACACAAACTAAGCATACCCTATATATTTTTTTTCTTTTTTGAATTAAGCACTTGTTAAAAAAACTTGGATTATATTGACTTTCTGTGCACATTATGTTATTGATTTTTTTTTATAAAAATAATATTACATTTTTATTCATTAGGCTATTCACTTGCACCAAAGACTAATTTGCATCTTCATATTTTTGTAATTATTTTTATTGATTTATTATTCTCCTAAACTTAATGGAAAAAAAAAATTATAATATTGGGTGAGCTTGGTATTGTCAAATGGGAGGGCGTTTAGGTAATTTAAAATAGAGACGTCACTGGTCCAAGATGGGCCACGTAGCTCACAGTGTTGGAGTGGCTTACACTTCAATCTGGACATAAATTTTCTATGGTATGTGGAAGGCCCTTATTGGTTCGTGCGTTTTGCGCGAACAGTCGGGTTATTATCATTTTTTTTTAATGGTTCGTGAAAAAAAAATCCAACTAATTATTATAGAGAAAAATATCAGATAAATAAAAAATAATTTAGATAAATTAAGGGCAAGTTTGGTAAGTTACAAAATAGTAAAAAGTCATTAAAAAATTTAAAAAATTAAAGAATTGTAAAGAAAAGTTAGATTCTCTTTTCTCTTTATCTTTGCACTTTTTTGTTTTTTATAAAAAGTTAAAAAATAGACAAATACCTGGTAACTCGACATTCATGGGACTCAAATGGCTCGAATCTTGATAGTGCCAAAACGACATCGTTTTGGTATTTTTTTTCTTTTTCTTTTTCTTTTTCTTTTTCATTCTTTCTTTCTTTACTCTCTAATTTTCTTCTCTCTCTAAAACTGGTTTGAGAGAAAGAGAGAGTAACAGAGGGGCAAGAGAAAGAGAGAACGAAGAAGAGAGGAGAAGAAAAAAAGAGAGGGGAAACAGAGGAACCAGGTCGCGAACCACCCAAACCACCACAACTCAATCCACTACCATAGACAAAGAGACCGAAGCTAGATCTTTGGCTGTGGGCTTGGTTTTAAGTTTGGTTTTGATTTTTGGGATTTGATTTTGATTTTGAGTTTGGTTTTGATTTTGAATTTAATTCTCAGTTTTGATTTTGATTTCGAGTCTTGTGACCGTCAAGTTTTCCAACTTGGTCTTCTTACAATTCCTCTGGCTTCTCGCCAGAGCTCTAATTCCCACGATAAAACTCTGAATTGATTGATTTCCCAACCCATTTCACCTTTTCTACTCAACAAAACAAAATACAAAAACAATCATCCTCTGTCTTTTTGTGCTTTTTACAAACAAACCCAAATCACATTTTTGTTTCTTTTGGATTAGAAAACGAGACTAACATTGGCTTTAGACAAAGTGGTTGTGGAGGTGGAGGTGGTGGATGATGTAGAAGATGAATCGCTGCATGTGAGTCTAGATTTCTGAGCTATTCTTGTGGTTATTTCAGACACCCCTAAATCACTTCCAATGCGATTATAATCTCCAAAACAAAGCATTTTCGGAGAATGAGGAAGGAAAAAGAGAGGGAGAAGGAAGAAAAGAAAGAAAATAGGGGGAAGGAAAAAGGAAAAAAAAATTTTGATTTTGATTATGAGTTTGGATTCAGACAGAATAGAGGAAGAAAAGAGGGGGAAGGAAGAAGAGATGGGGGGAAAACAGTGTCAAAACGACGTCGTTTTGGCACTTCGAGCCATTCGGGCCACTCCTTATTCGAACTACCCAACAGCTCTGTAAAAAATATTCCTAATATATTAATTTTTTTTATCTCATATTTTAATTAAAAAGTTAAAAAAATTCCTAAAATAGTATATTTCCAAACCAACCCCAAGTACAAATGAAATATGTATTTAGGGCAAGTGATATAATTTTTAGGAAATATATATCAGTGTAATTTTTAAAAGTTAATTACTAATTAATGAAAAAATTTATAATTTTATATTTTAATATTAGGAGAATATCAAAAAAGTGGAGAGTGAAAAAATAATTTTAAAATGATGAAAATACAAGTAATTTTTGCATTCAATTATGAAAATAAATCTTGTACCTTCATTAGTTAGGAGGAAAAAAAAAAAAATTTGCACTCTCCATTTTTCTAAAAATTCCCCTTTAATGTTTGTAAAATTTATCAGTAATTTGTAAATAGTTTTTGAAAATTTTCCCTAATTTTTACTTGCATTTACCTGTACTCTATTACTTTATAATTTACGAGTATTTGCTGGTGCAATTTTACATTAATTACGACCGCACTGTCCCCGATGCCCCTGTCATCATGCCACATGTGCGGAATTTGCGCCCACCACGAACTCGACTCAATGTGCAACATTCACTGGGACAGAGGCAGATATACGAATCTTTTCGGCATGTTGAACTAACAAATCTATTCGACATGTTGAATACAGTAGTATTTGGCATTACTTACTTAAGCAAAGACAAATATACGAATCTATTTGGCACGTTGAATACTGTAGTATTCGACATTACGTCATGGACGGGCAGATATATATAAACGTATTAAGCGCGTTACGCAGTGTAAACAGAGTGATGCCAAATTGATACGGAATACCCCACAAATCGTTGCACTATATTTGGTCTTTGAACCGAATTAAGAATATGATTTGTGTACCAAATTAAGATGTGATTGCTATACCGAATTACTATAGTTGTCCTTGATATATCGTTTTCATTCTAATTCTAATTCCTTTAATACACTGCATTTTTTATGCACAACGAACTGTTTTCATTAATAAACTAAATTGATATATTCATTTCACTTTATATGTGAAAACGACTTGAGTACATCGATTAACAAACAACAAAAGTGGCAAGCACATCAAACTAAAAACTGAACAAAAATCCAAAAAAATTACAAGAATGATAGTCCCGTTGCACAAAACTAGGTCGGCCTTAGAGATCTTCAGGATCCGATTTGAAGGGCTCCACCTCTAGCTGCTTAAAAAGAATCGGCATTTCCAGGTTTACTTTTGCAGCTGCTAAGGCCTTGAAGCAGTGTTTGAAACCCCTATTCTCAAACTTCAGGGCCTTATCAACATATTTTTCTATCGCTGGCATCTCCTCGTCATCAAAGGTTTTTGATGCTATCGATTGCGCCTCAGCTGCTGTCTTCTTAGCCGTTTTAAGGTCGGCCTTCAGCTTTTTCATCTCTTCTTTTGTCATTTTCAAAGCGACATCCGAAAGGTTTACCCATTCTTCAGCAACACGGCGAAGCAGATTTACATGCTTCATCTTCTTCTGCTTCGCAGCCGCTTTCAAGCGTTATTTTTCAACTCTTTTTGCCTCTGCCTCAGCCTTTTGCGTAGCAACAGCTAAGTCAGCTATCACCGACTTGGCTCTATTATGCTCATTTGCCACTTCGGCTTTCAGTGAGTTAATTAATTCAACGACATCATGCTGGCACCGACCAATTTCAGCAATCCGTTTGGCGGTCTGAAAACAAACTTAGGTTAGAGCAAGAAAATTAAATTTAACCCAAGTAAGGCTGTCACGCCCGAAAATTTGGACAATTAAATATTAAATTAGGACTAAACCTCAATTAATATTCCATCATCCAAATCCGAGGGGTGAAACAAAAAAAAACTAAACGCCAACCAAACCATCAACCATAATTTCATAACTAACCAATACCTCCAACATTAAAGTAACAATACATAGTCAAAATAACTTAAATAATGTACGGTTACAAACCATGCCAAATTATCCCAATACTAAAGTCATAAAAAAAATAAATAAATACATAAACCAATATCAACCCTAAACTCAAGAAAACAAAAGAAATTCAAGAGGCATGTCTAACAACTATAGTTATTCCACGTCACCACCGTAGCCCCAACTAATCCTGCAAAAGAAGCTCGGCTGCACTCAAACAGAACGTACCAGAGTTGCCAAAAGACAAAACGGGTCAGTATATAGGTATACTGGTATGAGTACAAGATTTAACACCCACGTGTCACCAGACACAAATAAAAATACATTTAATTCTTGTTACGGGACAAGACAAGTAGTTCCAACCGCACCGAGATGAATGGGTAGTTTCTCGAGATACGGTGGCATTTAGTTTCTTACCCGTACACAAAGAAATATAAATTGAGTATAAAATAAACAAAATAAAAATAAAAATATGGTGGGTCAACCATGCATAAAAAGTTAGTAAGACCCACCATCCTGTAAAAAAAAATAAAATTAGTATAATTTAATCATAAATAACTTGCTAAAAAAGTATAAAAATGTACCGTTTCATACTTAAATAATTCGAATTGACCAAAACTCAAAAAACAAAAGTTGTACAGAATCAAATTTCCTAAAAGGTAACGCGAACGAATTTAGTAGAAACTAAACAGGTTGAGAGAAAAACTTAATAGAAAATCCTAACTGAAATTTGATCAAAAAATCTGGAACTAAAAACGAAAAGAAACTGCTGTAAGATTAATTTTTTCGGAAAAGTTCAAAATACGAAAAATGTTTAGAATAACGTTTTAATTTAATTTATGCAAAACTAATAAAAATGAGCTCATTTCTTGGATTAAAACAACCCCTAAACTCTGCATTGCTAAAATGAATCAAAACTACAATAATCAAGATCATCCGATTATAAATTCTAATCGATCTTTTTAATAAAAAGTTAAAACACAAAAGTTGTCTAGAATCACGTATACATACCTCTACTCAAATTTTATAATTTATCGAGGTCATTTACTATTTTTGAACATATACAAATCAATACAATTCACACTGTACTAATAAACTCATAATTAAATTCTTTGTACCTTAACTCCACCACTTCAGCTTTTCACTTCCGGCCTACACATATATCCCATGTGCCTCCTGTATACCTAACACCGCTTCGAAGCCAAACTTGCACGGGGATATCATCCTGAGTTTGACCCACACTCCCCGGATGGTTAGCATATACGTACGCGCGTAAATCAAAGCACTCGTCTACTCATGAGAACAAGACAACAATATACATATACAAAACATCTCACTTATGAGAACAAATATAACAATGCCAAGCCTAAGGCATTCAAATAAAACTCATAATCCTCATTTTTTTTTATACACTCTTTCTCACCAACACTTAAATAAAATAATAATCCATGGAGTCATGGTGGAGTATAAAGAATTTATCTATGGGTTCCTAATTAATTTTAATTTCATATAACCATGAGTATGATTACAACAATAAAATAAATTCATATAAAAACCCTAAACCTGGCATACACAACTAATCAAAATAATTAAAATCAATCAATCAACTAAAAATCCTAAACCTTACATACACAACTAAACCAAATAATTAAAATCAATCAATCATCTAAAAACCCTAAACCTTAAATACACAACTAATCAAAATAATTAAAATCGATCAATCATCTTCATGCAAATATGAAATCAATTCAACATCAAATAAATAAATAAAAACAAGGAATTAAATATAAATCAAAAGAAGTGGGTTTTGTACTCACAATATTTTTTTAAAGATCAAAAAATTATTTGAAGAACTAATGGAGCCACCAAAACAAAACCCTAATCTTTTTTTTCTCCTTTCCTCTTCTCTCTCCCACCGATCTCTCTCTGTTTTACGCCACACAACAACACTCTTTTTTTTGTTCTTTGATTACTCTCTCTCTCTCTCTCTCTCTCTCTCTCTCTCTCTCTCTCTCTCTCTCTCTCACGCCACACACACAGCACTCTCTTTTTTTTTGTTCTTTGATTATTCTCTCTTTCTCTCTTTTGTTTTCTTTCTTCTTAACTTTTAAACCTAATTGACTTCTTATATTCTACTATATTACAAACCTACGTCTAAATATATAATAACTTAATTTCCTATTATATTATATTATACAAATAAATCACAAATATAACATATATAAATATAAATATTTTATGTAAAATCTATATCAATAATTTTCTTTATATATATATATATATATAAATATATAAATATAAATATTCAGATTAATTATAATTAACTAACACATTAAATTAATTATATACCACATTAAATTCTTATATAATTTCACAATTAATAAAGCCAAAAATAAAATCAAGTAATAATAAATAAATAAAGGCTTACGAAAAAAATCCGGGTCGCTACAAAAGCGGGAGAGAGACTCACCAAAATGGTCGTTTGCGCATCCAAAGCGATTGAAACCACATCTAACTCAGCGTGGAATACTGCCTTGTCAACGAGCAGTGTGATAGCAATAGCCACTCCTAGAGCCACACCAAGATCCTTCATTGCTGAGGTGCCGATTGGGACGATTCACCCTTCACCTTTGGCTGAATAGTAAACGATGTCATAAGATCCAGAGGGGGAGAAGGTCTTAGCCTTTTTCGACTGCTTGCTCAATGACCTCTAAGGATTTGGCAGAACGCTTTTCTCCCCTCTGTTTGGCCACTATTTCCTCAACCGCAGGCGCTAAAGCAGTTTGCGCCGACTCCACTGAGTTAGCCTCCATGACTTCTGTTTGAGTCGCCACTAGAGGGGGAACTTCCTCATTGCCCTAGAGCTTGCCACCTTTTTGCGTGCTGTCATCTTCTCGGTGTATCTTCTCCTAGCAAACTTAGCAAGAGATTCTGTAGCCATGTCTTCAGATCCGACTCCAGGCAAGCCGTCCAGGTCTATGAAGATGTTCTCCTCCTGAAAGTCGCTAAAATCGACTCTTTCGCTGAAGCCGACTTGTTCGTGTTCCAAGGTCAGAAATAGTTACCTACTCGATTGCTCTTCAGCCTCAAGAAAAGTTCACTCGGTGTTGGCGTCTACATCTTGCATGCTAACTTGCTCCTCGGACTTGGTGTCTTGATCAAAGCCCTGTTCGATCCCGTTTTTGCCATTGCCGCCTTGTTCACTTGTCGAAGACTTTTCAAGTCCAATATCCCTAAAGTTTGTGAAACTTGGGAACACGAGGGCCGCAAGGTGTTGCTTACCTCTCAGAATTGGGATATGATTAGCTACTGAGAATGTTGTGTAAGACGGGTCGTATCTGAGCAAGATATGGGCCGCCTAGCCTTGTCCTTGAAGATTCAGCTGGCCAACGAAGTCAAGGGCGATTTTCACCTGAGCAAGGACCACTTCGTCCGTAGAGGCGAGAGATTTTTTGATCTCATTACCTGCACGGAACGAGGATAGTTAGAATACAGAACAAGTGACGAATAAAAGTATAAATCAGAATTATAGATTCGGCGACCTGGTTCACCCTTGCGCCTTGGCATAAGAGTTAGGCGATCTGCATCCTCATCGAACTCCCAATTGCCTCGAACGGCAACCATCACATCATCCACTCTTTTGCGAGAGCTAACGAGCAAAGTGACCAAATGATGGTTACTGCCTTTCACTCTAAGAAAATATTGTCCTTGCCAACCAGAAGATTTGACAATGACATAACAATGCCGAATGACAGGATTCCCTAGGTCAAGATGAAGGCGGCGATTCAACTCCACGATGCCCATTACGATTCAATAAAAATTGACGTTTAGCTGAGATGGAATCAAACCCAGTAACAAAATACAGACCTAAGAGTAAGGTAAAGAGGGAAACAAACACCTCCTTCGACAATTACCAAGAGAGGTGTTTTCATCAGACCTTTCTATGTCAACTTCGCTATCTCCGACTAGGGATAATTGAATGTCATCGGGAATAGAAAAGTGATAATGAAAAGCAGTAATTCAGTCTTCAAAAAGAAGAGCCGTAAGGTGATTCTCCATGAGAGGATTGGAATGGAAGATGAAGAGAAGAAGAAAAAAAAAAAAAACACGAAGGACTGAAAGCGCAAAAAATGAAAGAGAGAATGGGGCTTAGAAGACTTATAGACAGAAATAAAAAGTTCACGAGCAAGAAGAAGAGCAGGAAAGTTACAGGTGAGGTCCCAAAGTTAGAAAGTCCCAAGTGTTGAGTAGCAGTGGAGTCCCAAATGAGATGAAGGGGCGAAAAGCTTTCAAATTGCATTAAATGAAGAGTGCAAAGAAGCGGGAAGCAATAATCATTCTTCATCACGTCTTTTCTGGCACGATTATTTAGAAAGTGTGTCCGCCGCATTCCCAAATTCCAAAGTGCTTCAAATACAGTGAATTGATCTTTTGGAAACCGAATATGCCTACTACACAGAACCATGGGTAGCCGAATACTCGGAGGGCAATTATGGGAGCCAAAAAATAGTGGCCCAAAGAAGTATACAGGGCCCAAAAAAATAGTTCAATCCAACTGAGCCTAATCCAAGATGGGCCCATTGGGCGAGCCTATTGGGCTGAATCAGAGGCGAGTGAAAGGCATTGAAAGGAACGAACGCCAAGTAATGAGTCCCGATTGTGGGTAGTCGAGCCGAGTAGTTCATATAAGTCAGCTCTAACTCCCAACCTATGGGTCCGAATTACATTCCGTCTATTGTCACAGGTCCTAATTGTCATAGGGAAGCTGTCCGTGAGAGCCACATGGCAGTTCGAGAGCTGTTTTGAATTTTTGCCCCCGAAACTCCCTTTTTCGACTAAGTTTAAGGCGTTTTCGGCTCTAACTCACAACCTACGGCCCGAATTACATTCCGTCTATTGTCACAAGTCCTAATTGTCATTAGGAAGCTGTCCGTGACTGCCACACGGTGGTTCGGGTGCTATTTTGAATTTTTGCCCTTGGAATGCCCATTTTCAACTAAGTTTAAGGCGTATTCGGCTCTAACTCCCAACCTACGGGTACAAATTAGATTCCATCAATTGTCACAAGTCCTATTTGTCAAGGGGAATCTGTCCGTGAGAGCCACATGGTGGTTTGTGGGCTATTTTGAATTTTCACCCCTGGAATGCCCTTTTTCAACTAAGTTTAAGGCGTTTTCGGCTCTAACTCCCAACCTACGGTCCAAATTACATTCCGTTTGTTGTCACAGGTCTTATTTGTCATGGAGAAGCTGTCTGTGAGAGCCACATGGTGGTTCGGGGGCTGTTTCAAATTTTCACCCCTGAAATGCCATTTTTCGACTAAGTCTAAGGCGTTTCCGGCTCTAACTCCTAACCTATGGGTCCGAATTACATTCCGTCTATTGTCATAGGTCCTATTTGTCAAGGGAAAGTTGTCCGTGAGAGCCACAGGATGGTTTGGGGGTTGTTTTGAATTTTCACCCCCATAATGCCCTTTTTCGACTAAGTTTAAGGTGTATTTTGGGTCTAACTCTCAGTCTACGCGTGCTAATTATATTTCGTCTATTGTCACAGGTCCTATTTCTAAAGATGTGCTAAGTAAGGTGTTTTGTCATAGTCCTATGTTTTTTTTTTTTTTTAAGTTTATCATTTAATGAAATTCCATTGTTGCTATAACATGGGAAATTTGCATCATTAAATATTCTCACCGCCCCTCTTCTTTTTTTACATAATTAATTAATTAGTTAACGAATTAATGTGTTCTTTCTTTTCTCCTCTTATTTGTATAATGTCAAAACAATTTCAAGTGGTCCAAAACAATAATGTCAATATGTGAAGTATTTTTGTAGAAGTTTTAGTATCATATGAATAAAATTCTTTTTACCAAATACCACTACAAGAAATAACACCTTTGCTGACCAAAAAATTGGTCGCTAAAAGCCTATTTTTAGTCGGCAAAAGTTATCTGTGACCAATTTTTTTGGTCGCTACTTTGGTCGCCAATTGAGGGTCGGCAAAAGTAATTTGCAACCAAAATTTTTGTTGGTCAGGAAAAGTTGGATTTGCCGACTAAATTTTTGGTCGCTAAATATATCATTACTGCGACTAATCCATTTTGTCGGTAAAACACTTTGGTCGCAAAAAGTGATATTTTCCCGACCAAATATCTTAGTCACCAATTGTCACATTCTACAACCAAACAGATTAGTCGCCAAAAGTCGAAGAATCGCCGACTAACAATATAGTTGCCAAAAGGTAAGGAATTGCCGACCAATGATTTTAGTCGCAAAAGTGTAGAATTTGCCGACCAATTTTTTAGTCGCCAAATCTCTCTTTTTTTTTCTTTTTTTTTTTTTTGTTGAGAACAATCAATTTTTGTTTATAAACATTCAATCTAATATCGAACAAAATTCATTCAACCCAACCACAATTAAGGAACAATAACATTTAAAAAAGAAAAAGCAATGTTAAAGTATCTTAAAAATCCAAATTAAAATTACACGTATACAGCAAACCAAGCAATGAAGAACACTTAATGCTTTGCACAATATTGCCTCGAGATATTAGTTTCAAACCTTCAAATAAAATGTTTAAAAAAAAAGAAAAAAAATGACGAAAGTTTATAGAAAAGATATGCTCGAAGAATTCCCAATCTTTCATAATCTGGCCCAACTGTAGGTGTATCTCCAAGAAGCGAAGCGTGAACAGAAAAGATCAAAGAGACGACCAAGCAAGTAAGAATAATAAACAAACAGCAGTCTGTCCTCCTCCTCATGCTAGCCATCCCTGAAATGGTGATTGTGGCAATGATATTTAGGACTCAAAAGTATTATCTCAAATGCTTACTAATACAATAATACTGCTGTTGTTAGATTTCTTTCTTGTATTCTCTACTTTCCAACGAAGACTTTGAAAATAATTTTATGGTCATCTCTCCTAGTAGTCAGTCATCTTAGAACCACAAATTATCAGCTCAGTCACAATCATTGCCAATTAATTCATGGTCCACAATGAAGTATGGAGTCTACATAATTTATGACTCAAAAGTTGAAAAACACAAAAAATCCAATTGGCTTATCCTGCTTGTGCTAGCTATCTTGGCAATTTTTCAAATGCACGAACAGAAGCCACCACTCTGTTTCCTCTATTTATTTATTTGTTTATTTATTTTATTTTTAGACAAATAAAGATTCTATCAACTTGAGAATAAAAATTACATCGAAATAATCAGGATTAGCTAAAGAAACTTCATCTCTACATGGGACATTCCAACTAGGTGGGCACAACCTAACAACAATTCATGAGTTCCAATTTTGCAGCTTCCCTATGACCATTATTTCGTTTATCAAAACGGTATTCTTAACATACCGATCCAATCCATCTAGAAAAAAAGAAAAACATACCGATCCAATCCATCTAGAAAAAAAGAAAAACATACCGATCCAAAAAAAAAATAAAAAAAATAATAAGTATTCTATATATAATTATAAATCCATGTGTACCATCCGTGGAAGATGTCATTATACCTAAGAGACATACAATGCAAATTGATCAAACACCCACATAGTTAGGATTTTAGTAACTAGCAGCATCCAATGCAAAAATCACTATAATTGGCATAGATTAAAACCCTAAACAGTCATATAGGCCAAAGAATGTTCTGTAAACTTTGATATGCATAGTGCAAGTTGCAATAGCAACAAATGTGTCAGTATCAAGGTTCTGAAAAGCGGTTGCGGTCGCCATAACGGTAGCGGTGGCGTGGTTGCGGTTGCGGGGTGTAAAGGCCGCAGCGTAACGGTTGCGGTTACCGGAACTGTGAATTTTTTTATTTTTCGCACAATTTACAAAAAACTTACCGATACGCATATTTTTTTTTTAGAATCATATTTATTGAGTTTTAAAATAAATTTTGATAAATTTTTCATAATTTTTAAGTATGATCCAATATATTTCATATTTTTAAATCACTAGAAAATGAATTTTTTAACATTTTATTTCAATAATTAATGACTTTATATGTCATAAATCCATATTACACTTGTGGCAATTTTTTTTCTTATTGGACTTAGATGTATAAAATTATTTTTAATTATTATACTTGTGGAAGCATATGTACATTTTAACTCAAATAGTTTTAAAAAAGTATACATCCTTAATTGAAGAACTTGACAAAGTACATAACATCATAGCATAAATCACAAATAACAGAGAGTAAATTTTACATAATGTTATTACTAAAATTAGGACAAGAATGCACTTGTCCCGCTTGATGTGCTAAATGTTGTTTGAAATGCGTAATCCCACCTTTAATGTGATGTCCACAAAATTTGCAAATAATACGATGCCTAGTGCCTTCAACTTGAGTTCCAAATTTCCAACCAATATCATCACTTGGGGGTTTATCATTGGCACCCTTTTGTCGTGGCATTTTTCAATTTGAATTCTGCATCATTGATACATTTTTTAAATTTATTTTAAATGTTTACAAAATTATTTTTCAGCAAAACTTGAACTAACTAAATAAACAATATTTATATTTATTAAATGAAATGATTGTAAAAAAAATGCAATAATATTTAAAATTATTTATAAAAATTTATAAAATGCAATAATATTTTTAAATGAAACGATTGTAAAAAAATATTTAAAATTAAATACTAAATAAAATAATTATAAAAAAATGCAACCACTATTTATACATTTGGATTTTACATGCCAATGTAATCATATAAAAATTAAAAAATAAATTATAAAGATATTTTTAAAAAAAGAAAATTTTGCCATAAAAATTATTGTCACAACAAATTTTGTCATTAAAAAAAAATTTGTTATCGCAACACATTACAATAACAAAATAAAAAAATATTTATAATTAAATGTTAAATGAAATGATTATAAAAAAATTCAACCATTATTTATACATTTGGATTTTACATGCTAATGTAATTAGGAATAAAGACATTTTTTTATGGCATTGTTTGAGCTATTGTTTTTATTTTTATTTTTTTATTTTATAGAAAGACATTTTTTTAAAAAATAAAATAAATTTGTGCCATCAAAATTGTTGTCACAACACATTGCAATAACAAAATTTTTTTAAAAAAAATATTTCAAATTAAATACTAAATAAAATAGTTATAAAAAAATGCAACCACTATTTATACATTTCGATTTTACATGCTAATGTAATCATATAAAAATTAAAAAATGAATTATAATTAATTTTTTTTGAGGTATTGATTTTTTTAAAAAAAAAAGATATTTTTAAAATAAAATTGTGCCTTTAACAGTGTTGTAATAACAAAATAAAAAATATTTATAATTAAATATTAAATGAAATGATTATAAAAAAATACAACCACTATTTATACATTTGGAGTTTACATACTAATATAATCATATAAAAATTAAAAAATAAATTATAAAGAATTTTTTTTGAGGCATTGATTTTTTTTTTCTTTGAAAAGATATTTAAAAAAAATTAGTGACTTCAACATTGTTGTCACAACACATTACAATAACAAAATAAAAAATATTTATAATTAAATATTAAATGAAATGATTATAAAAAAAAATTACAATCACTATTTATACATTTGGAGTTTACATACTAATGTAATCATATAAAAATTAAAAAATAAATTATAAAGAAAAAAATTCATACATAATTGTTTTTTGGGCTTCAATCACTTCAGTATTTGTTATCTTTTTGAATAACCTACAAGAAAAAAAAAATCAATAAAACCTGACATATATACAATATATTAATATAATTATAGGTGTTATGATTTTTAGATATTATAAAAAAATCAATAACTAATTATTATATATAAAATACTAAAAATAAATACATAGGTCCATATATATATATATATATTTAAATTAAAATTACTAAATATATTACATAAATTTTGTAAGTTCTACAAAATTTAAAACCCAAAAATCATTGTTAAAAACAAAAAAATAAAATAAAATAAAAATGGTCAGTTGGAGACCACGGTGGTCCACACAAAAAAACACAAATGTTATATTATATATCTTCCAAGGTCAACAAATGTGTATCTTCCCCAGGAAGGAAGCTGAACAAACCATAAAAAAAGAAAAAAAAGAAAACAGATCAGAGGCACTTCGTCTTCAACACAAAGGGGCAGCCGGAGACCAGTGACTCTCAGCACAGAACAAAGGCAGCTTGAAGATTCAACACAGGTTCATCTCCTCCCTTTTCCCTCTTCTCTCTTCTCTCCTCCTCCCTCCTCCCTCTTCCCTCTTCTCTCTTCTCTTTCTCTATTTCTCACTCATCCGTATTTCCAGATCTGAAAATTTGTGATGGAATCTCACCTCGAAGTGGTTCATGTGCTGTAAAGACAAAAGAGAAAAGCTCAACAAAGGTGTGTACCACATCTTCAGAACCTTACTACCACATCTTCAGCCTTTTCTTTTGTTTTTTTTTTTGAAAATAATCAGCGAAAAAAGCCCTGTAACGGGTGTAACGGGTCGTTACGGACGTTACGCCACCGTTACGACCGCTATGTCGGCCGTAACGGCCGATACACCTGTGAATTTCAATCACACCGCAAAATCGGGGGTAACGCGTGGTGCCTACGGCCGAAACCGTTACGTAACACCGCATTTTTAAACCTTGGTCAATATGTTGTGAAAAGCCTATACCATCATGAAAATGAACACAACAAATTACAACATCAATTTTTTGGACAATGGTGGATGATCTTCTAATTGCCTTCGGCATGCTAATATGTTGCAGGCTGAACAAAATTAAAACATACCCCAATATTTGAAAAGAAAAATGGAAACTATAGCAACTGAACAGATCCACATGGCTTAAAGAACTTACCAAATGAGTTGAAGCAACATTATTGAGTGTAAACTAGTTGGAATAAACATAATTCTTTTTGGTATATCACATATTATTGAACGTTTGGCTAGTCAACAAACAACATATAAATAGATGCATCAACATCTAAAAAAATAAACAAAAATAACAAGGAACTTATGAATACATACAGTTCCAAAGAAAAATAAAATATTAATACATAAATAAATCATGGAGAAGAGAGAAACATAGCATTTGATTGGAAAAAAAAACACACACACACACACTAGATATTTGAGCCGAACCCAAACACTCAAATGCACAACTGGTAGAAAGGCAGCATTAGGTGGCAATCAAAAGAAAGTTGCCTAATGCCTTCACATGTCCATATATACCTGTATGTGACAAGATTCACATGTTAGTGAGACCAAACCAAAATGTAGTAAACCTCACCGCTCGCAGCCGGTTTTGAATCGCCAGATGTACTGAGTTGATAGTGCATTTCAGATTTTTTTTTTTTTAATAAAATAAAATTATGTAGAGCCATAATACTTAGTCTACAGGACATAATATTTATCATGCAAAATGGAGATATCTTTCAACTTTTGCCCTAGGGAGATATTACGACTTTTGCTCCAGGGAGATATCTTTCAATGAGTGCAACAGCAAGTCGAAGAGAACCAGTTCCTGAAAGACCTTAAACAGAGACACGAGTTTATGGATACATATATGCAACAGAGAAAAACTTACCTTACAATGTGAAAGAAGATCAAGTCAAAACCCTACAACGGAGAGATTGAGGGAGAACCAAAGCAGATCAGCGATGAATTGTTCGTCATCGCGTCGTTGTTCGTCGACTTCTTCCTAATCAATGCCAATCCCAAAATTGAATCAATATCTCAATGAAAACAAGACAAGCAATAGCTCAATCAATGCAAAAGCAATTCTGCAGAGCTAGAGCATGAACCCTTCAAATTCAAACTTTACAAAAAATTAGAATCAAATACAAATGTCAATCAGACCAAAAACGAAATCAAATACAAAAGCAAATCAGATCAAAAATGAAAATCAGATTCGGATCTTAGGTAGAGAGGGCACCGCTTGTACGATAGAGATAGAGATGGCACACCTTCTGAGACACAGCTCTTGAGAGAAAAAGCTCCCGAAAGAGAAGTCATCTGTGATAGCTTCATCATCGATCTTCAACGCAATTTGAGAGGCGGGGATAGCCATGGAATTTCAGAGAGCTCGGCGAGAAAGATTGCGAGCGAGAGCTAGGGCTTTTCTTTTTGACAATGAAGATCGGGACTCTCACGTCCTTTTAACTAAAATGACAAATATGAAGCATGAAAAATAGGAAACAACTATGAGTTAAAATGACAAGTAATTTGAGTTACAAGGATTGTTTGCCAATTGTAAATTTTTTATTTTTTATTAAAAAAAAATGTAAAATGTTTGTTGAGATTAAAGTGATGTGATAAATGCTATCATCTTGAATAAATGCTAAATTTTTTAATTTACCTATAACTCAGTTTGGTTTTGAAATTTAAAAACTATTAAGTTTTTTTTTTTTTTCCTTATGTTTTAAATGTTTTCATATTTAAATTATTATTTTTTACTTTCTAAATTTACTTAATATACATCAATTTGAAAAGTAAAATATTTTTGATGAAATCTATTTTTTTAACTAAATATAAATACATATATATATATATATATATATTTTTCATATTTAGTGAATTTTATTTTTGCCAAAAAAGTATTTTTTTATTTTTCATATTTACTGAATTTTATTAGATTTTTTAAAAAATATTTTTACTTTTTAAGTACATTTAAAAAGTGAAAAAATAATTAAAATAAAAAGTATATTTTAAGTATATTTTTCATAATAAGTTTTTGGCGACCAAATTTTTGGTCGCCAAAGAAATTTTTTTTGTATTTTTCATTCGGCGACTAAATTGTTTTAGTAGCCAAAACTTAATATACGGCAACTAAAATATTTTTGGTTGGGGAAAATAAGTTTTTGGCGACTAAAATTTTGGTCGCCAATTCCACAACCACCTTATTTTTTTATCTTCCGCGACCAACTTATTTTTTGGTCGCCAAAATATGACCTTCCGCGACCAAATTTGTAGTTAGTCACCAAAAGCATACCACTTTCTTTGACCAACTCATTTTTTGGTCGCCAAAATATGACCTTCTGCGACCAACTCATATTTGGTCGCCAAAAATAATGATCATTCGCGACTAATTAATATTTGGTCGCCAAAAGGTAACTTTTAGCTACCAACTTTTATATTGGTCGCGGAAAGTAAGCGCTAAAAGTGCAAATTCTTGTAGTGTACGACGATGCCTGTCTGAACCCTCCTACAGAGTTGTGAGTCGTAAAACCACGTCGTTCAGATGATTAAGTTGTTCTTGTTGCGCCTTCCTTGCTTTTTTTTCCTTCTTCTACTGCTTTCCTCAGCTCCTCTCTCCCTCATCATCTCTTCACGATCTCTCTGGCGCTCTTCTTTCTCCTTCATCAAATCTTCATGATCTCTTTGGAGTTCCTCATGAAAAACCTCCATCTCAGATCTCATTACCTCCATTTGTTTGTTACGAGATCGTGTCACACTATCAGATGGTGAATAGGGTTGTGGGCCAATCCTAAATCCACGCAAGTAATTCTTTCTCTGTCCAAGCACTTGCCGTGAGAGTGCCTCCTGTGTCAATGGCGTCCCTGAATCCGTGGCTGATGCTTGTAGATTCACCATCACATCCTGTCATTACAAAAAAAGTAGACTATTTAACAAAGGCACAAAGAATGACATGCAATTTTGTGCTAAGATACTAATTAATATTTATAGCGATCCCGGTTCTTTCTCCTTTGGTTGTAGTATCCGGACTTAGTTCCGTGGATTCCGGTTGTTGTTTTGAACTTGTTTCTGTCCTTCAATTCTTTAAATTTGAGTTATAGAATGTTTTGGATTTGTTTGTTCCAGGTTGGTTGTATTGGAAACCAAGAGTAGCTGTCCAGAGTTTTGGACCCTCGCTCAAGCGAGGAGTTGGTCGCTCGAGCGAGATTCTGTTTTTTGTTCTTCGCTCGATCCAGGGTTTGGTCGCTCGAGTGAGAGGGTTGTTCTTGTGTCTGGTGGCTCGAGCCAGGGTTTCCTCACTCGAGTGAGCGATTGCGTCTAATATAGACCTGAGAGCAGTGTTTCTTCGCTCGAGCGAGCTTTCTTCGCTCGAGCAAGCGAGGTGTATGTTTTCGAGTTCTTCGCTCGAGCGAGCAGTCCTTCGCTCGAGCGTGCTTCTGGGTTGCAAACCTGAAGCATCGAGTTTTTGGCTCGAGCGAGCTTTTCTTCGCTCAAGCGAGGTTTTCTTGTGTCTGGTCGCTCGAGCGACCAAGTCTTCGCTCGAGCGAGCCTGTCCAGTTTAAATAGGCAGCAGCGGGTTTTTAATCAGTTTTTCATCCTCTTTTTTATTCCAAACCCTAGTTTCGAGTTCTCTCTTTCTCTACTCACCTTCTCTCTTAGGTTTGATCTCTTTAGGGTGTGTTTCTACCCTAGTTGCTTTGTTAATAAGAGAGTGTGAGTCGAGGGCTTCAGTTTAATCTGAACTTTTGGTGGTTTGGAGCACTTTGGAGTTGGGGCTTCATCTGTGTATTCTTCATTCGGGTTAATTTCTTTGAGGTAGGGATTCTCCTTTTTCTCTTTTCAATACTTCGTCTATAGATAGACATGTGGTTATTTTGTATTGCATGAAAATTGTATCATGTTGGTTTTATTTGAAAATCATGGGGTAAACCTAGGGTTGGTTGTGTTAAGTTTGGGTTTGGCTTCATTAGTTGTTATCTTGGCTAATTAGAATATAAATTAGCATGTTGTAGTTAAATGAAGAAAAAGCCCTAAATTATGTTTTGATTTGGTAAACTAAAATGGGGGTTTGTTGATTAATGTATATGAATCTCTTTGATTAAAATGAGTTGGGTAAGGGTGTTAATGCCTAAAGGATTAATCATAGCTTTGGAATTGGTTTTATGGAAACAAGAATAGTGGAGTTGGTTTTGTGATAACAAAAAGGAAATGGGATTGTTTCTATGAAAATGAGAAATGTGCTTTCGAAATAAGTTTGAGAATTGGGTTGTTGTATCTTGAGTGTTGAATACACGTGTAGAAGTTGTATTTTTAACTACCATATTAATGTTATTGTTTGGTTTGTGATTCATGATAATTGAGTCATCAATAGATGTACTAATTATATGCATCTAGAGGTTTTGTCCTTGGTCATCGGTGGAGGATGACACGGTTGTGTAGAATGGTCGGGTTTGCATTGTGTCATTGATTAATTGAACATCATATGTGATGAAGTGTTAGATACATTATGTATTTGTATGTTTGCTCGGGAGGAGTTAGTTATGTGTTCATCTACTTTAACACATTGCTGTCATCTTGATGGTTTATGTATATGCATTATACATGTTGGTTATGCCTTGTTGCATGGTTGTTGTTGGCATTATATGCCGCGCTTATAATCAGAGGTACCGTTACCTTCCAGCTAGCGCCTGGAGAACTGTATGCGCTGATAATCTAAGGTACCACACCCTTCCAGCTAGCGCCTGGTAAAATGGTATGTTGTTGTTGTTATTGTTTCAGTGTATCTGGGAACATTGTGGATTGTGTTGGTTACAGTTTTGGAGGGCCGAGGTGCCTCATTGGTTTATCTTATGCATGTAGTTGAGTTGTTATCTCCCTTTATAAAGGTATGCATGTATAGTTATGATAGATTTGGGATTGAACCGAAATGGCTTTTGTCTTTTGGAAGTGTAAAGAAAATCAAACATTTTAGAAATATGTTTTGAAAAGGTACATCTGTGTATGTGTGGAAAATGGAAGAGAGTAATGGGCTTAGTGAATCTATTTTTCCTAAGTAATTGTTAATGTTATCAAAGATTGGAAATGGGGGTTAATGAAAGGAAAAAGGAAAGATGAATCGCTTATAGCGTTGAATGAAATGGTTGTTTTCAAGAAAAGTTTATATATATATATATTTTGTATAAACTGTCACATTACTATTCTAGTACGAGAATGAGTGTTCATGAGCATAGCTATCTGTAATGTTGTTATTGTTGAGGAACATGTTGAGATCCCTACTGGACTATATGTTCATCCCACGTTGTTGAAATCTTTTTCAGGTGTTTAGCAGGATGTGCTACAAGATTTGGATCTTCTTAATTGCTGGCCACGGGGCCTCTTTGTTGTTGGCGGAATGCCATATGTGTAAAAGGGTTACACCCTTCATTTGATTATTCAATGTTGTAAGCCTGAGGGCAATTTATTTAAGGATGCTCATGTTGTATTTAGTTTGCATACGAATGAGAGTATTGTTATTCATTTCTACGGACTGAATGTATGAGTTTATTTCCGCATGTTATCTCTGAAAATGAATTAAGTTAATGAACTTGGCAATGACTTCGAGTAATAAAAAGTGGGGCGTGACAATATTAAATGCAATTGGAAAAAGAGTTTAATCCTTACATATAGCTCACCATATTTGGGATGAATCCATTCGTTTGTATTCTTTGACTTGTGTGATTTCGAATAAGATTCCGAAAAATCCAACTCTCCATTCTCATTTACCTGTGACTTTCAAATAACAAAATTAATTCATTACAGTAGTAACCATGACTTTTGGTTACACATATAAGTGATGAGAAATAGTTTTCAAATGCATTTAACTCACCATGATCAACATTGCTATTGGAAATGATCGAGATTCACTTGTATGATTGTATGGTAGCAAACTCCTATTTGCTTTACCAACTTTTGAGCGTTTCTAAAAAAAATAAATTATTCAAGAATTAGTACATATCAATGCATAATACACAACTAAAACAATAGAGTCGTTTATATTTGTTTGTTACCAAATGAGATTCATCCTTCCAAGCCACATCAATCATATATTTCCAATCGTCCAAGCAAACTTCTGTAGGTGAATGACTATATGGGTCATCAACACCCACTTTTTCAAGTCTTTCGAAGTGTTGCTTTAGGTTATACCTCCAATCCTTGTACAAGAGATACGCCTTTGTATCAACGATCTCTTGAGCTTGTTCATCAGTACGAAAAGCCTCACAATTTCAAACTTGTCCTGCAAGCATAAGTGTGTGAAGTATTACACAAATTAAATGCAGCAATTGCAAATTTACGTAATGAAGACATTTAGTTTAAGGTCAAAAATTACTAGCATAGCTTGTACAGCAGCATCTTTGATACTCTGATCAATTTTCTTCCATGACTTCACTCCCTTGAGAGAGCACAACTGCCTTACCTGCAATCCCAACTCATTTGTTATAGGGGTGGCATTCCCTCCAGTGAGTGCATTCGACATTCAACCAAGCTATCATCAAAGCTTACGAATTATAGGAAACAACCAAGGCTTAAATGCTTATTCAGAAAGGTGACTTAAATCAATAAAAAGTATTTATTAAGTAAAAAGGAACTGGTAGAAATAAAAAATAAATAAATAAAGGCTGTGGTGCAGCCACAAGTCATAGATTGTGCACTAAAAAAAAAAAAAAACATTTCAGGTGTCAAAAGTTATGAATTTATTAACAACCCAATAAATTATGGGGAATTCCAGCAGTGAACAAGTGTGCTGGTTGGTTCTATGGTGATTAATAATGGATGTGTGGTGTATGTGATTCCCTCATCCCTGGACCTCTCAATTATCTTCATTGATTATAGAACACTACTATCTTTATGTTAGAAAATAAATTAATTAAAAAAAGAGTTCAAGTACAGTGGAGTACGCTAAATGAATAGAAATGACTATAATAAAAGATCCAAAATCTTCTTATTTCTGGTGACACTATTCTTGTTGTCTATTGGGAAGGGCAGAGGGCAAGGTGGTGGTGGTTATTGTTAACTCTTTGTATTTCAAGTAACACTAACGGTCTCCTTCATATTGCTATTACAAATGTTTAAGAATATAAGACATTCATGCATGTAAACTCAAAATTTGAGATGGCATTTTTCCTTTTGTATTTCGTTTCATTTTCCATGTCTACATGTGTGTGCACATTTGTGGATATGGTGGTCAAAGGCAGCGGTAGGCCTAGCTGAATTTTGATTCTTTATTTTTATAAATTAATGTAGAATTTTATCAACATTTTTCAGGGTTTACATATTGACCCAATGGAATTAGGAAAAAATACAAAAAATCAAACCCTTTCCCCCTCACTCAACCGTATTAGGGGGGAACAAAATTTATGCAAAACTTTTCGGGTTCTCCCTCCCTTCCTCCCTCCCTTCTTCTCACTCTCTCTTTCTTTAATAAGGTTATCATGTGTTTTGATAGCACATATAATGAGGTTATCATGCTGCATTCAAAAAATGAAAACACGCAGGGTTGATTTTTGTTGAACCAATAGAATTAACGTCCCTAAGTTATATTTTTGATTTTTGATAGGTTGCAAAAATAAATAAAATGACATAATGGCATTGATGATGACTTGTTGAATGACCCCGCTAAATGAAATTCCTAGTTGCACTCTAACTGGTGGTGCGGGGACAGCTAGGATGAAACAAAGTCTGCAAATGCCTCAAGACGAGGAGTGGAAAGCACAAAGATTTATCATCAACTATGCCTTGGTTGGTTAGTCCCCTAACAGGTGAGAAACTTATTTCATAAAACTTCAAGCTGTCATACAAAAACCACAATCTAGGCAAGCCAAAAAAAAGCCTTTGACAGTAACACTCAAAGTACACTTGTAAAGATTTTCATTCATTTTCTACTCTTTCCAGTGATTCCCAATGTCATTTCTAAGTAGTTGCACTACGAGGTTCAACATCAGCATCTAGAGTTCAAATAATTACATAATCATAATTAGTTAGCCATGAATGGAATAGCCTACGCTAGCCACAAATAGCTGGTACCTAGCGTATAGGAATCAACTGTTTCAACCAACAAATGTTGCAAAAGCAACATACTTTTCTAAATAGAATGTAGACATAACACTAAAGAAGAATATCAGAAGAACTAATACCCTCCAACCTACATTCAACCCTAACAGTGAACAAGCAAACTAACAAATACAAAAATTTGTGCTACCTTGTTGCATTTTAGTCACTAGAATAATTTCAATTTCATAGATCAAATAAAGAAAGGTCACTAGATTCAAATTCTAACAGCATTCCTGCCACTAGACTATATGATGAACAACTAGCTTCAATAAGCGAACCATTGAAAATAATTATACCATAATGTTCACGCTTTAATAATGGTCCTGACAATGTGAGATCACACTCAAAATCATTCAAATAGAGCAGTTCAATTCCTGTCAATATAGAAGGAATTTTCAAACCATACAAAATGGTGATGTAACTGAAATCCTATATCTCTCAAAATCTTAAAATACCAAGCAAATGCCGAACAACCTTGTAATCAAATCAACTTTGAGATGCTAAGATACTCAATTGCCAGAGAAGCAACCTACTTCTAATAGAAATCAAACCAATTTTGGACATGAAGAATAACATAATTTCATAGAAATCAAACAATTCAACCAAACCCATTTATGAAATCGACACAAAATTAAACTAAAAAAATCATATAAACCCTAGATGAAGTGTGAGAGATAAGGAAATAGGGCAACGCATAGAGAGAGAGAAATAGAGAGATGGCTCGAGAAAGTGTGAGAGAGAGAGACCCAGATCGACAAAGAGGGAGAGGACCGAGAGCGACAGAGAGAGAGAGGGACAAGAACCTGTGATTTGCAGCAGTAGAGGTGGTGATTTGCAGCGATGGCGACGTGCGACAGTAGCCAGCGACGTTGAGGTGGTGACCGTCATTGAGTGTGCGTCTAGTTTGGTGTACTAGTCTGTGCGTGTTTGTGAGACAGAACAGAGAAAAGATCTGTGTGAAAGAAATAAGAGGGAAGGGTGCCAATATTTCCCTCTAAAAACAATTCAGTACCTTTACCGACTAAATAAATATTTGTCGCCAAATGTAATCAATAGCTACTAAACATTTGTAGTTGTTTGTTTAATATTGGCTACTAAAAATCTTTTTGTCGGCAATAACTACCCATCTACGACTACAGTTTTTTAGTCATTGATATTTTGGTCCGCAAAAGGCTGTGTACGCCGACTAAAACCATAATTAATAGCCTAAAATGTAAACAAATGCTGACTAAAACTTTTTTAGTCGCCTATTGATATATTTTCAGCGGCTAAATATTATTTTAGTCAGCAATAACTAACATATAGCTACTAAAAAAATTTAGTAGCTAAAAATTAAATCATTGCTGACCAACAGGAAAATTTGTCAGTAAAGGTCTAACTTTTGGCGACTAAAAATGTTTTAGTAGCCAAAAGTGGTTGCCAAAAGTGCAGATTGTTGTAGTGAAAAGAATGGGAGTAGGGTAGGGAAGGAGTTGGGCGTGGCAGCTGAAGTTGGGAAGGGATAAGAAAGGATGCCTCAACCAAAGTTGGTGGTGGTGGGTGTTGGCTGGGGTGGTGGGTAGGGTTAATGTTTGAGACAATTAAGGTTAAATTTAGTATTAAGTGAGTTGTTTAAATAATTTATACAAATATTAAAATGTGAGATCCAAAAAATTATATAGGTGCTACCAGTAACACCACAAATAAAATTAAAGTAGTGCAATGGTATGTAAGTTGGCTTGCTAATCGAATGGTTGGGGCTTGAGTGTCATAGATGACACTCTCCTTTATTCATTCCCCTCCCCCACTAACAATTAACTCCTAACTTCTTCTAATTTATATAGATTGATAAAGGCCCTGTTTGGTAGGGCTTATTTCCAGCTTATTTCAGCTTTTAACTTAATTTAAGCTATTTTGATGTGTTTGGTTCAGCTTAACAATACAACTTATAACTTTTTGTAAGTCAAAAATCAACTTATTCTTTGAGTGGGGGAGGAGAAGCTTAATTTATAAGTCAAAAAATAACTTATGTTCACAGCTATAAGCTATAAGCTATAATCACTTTCCCACAGCTCTACCAAACGGAGCCAAAATAATAATAAATGGTATTCCTAATAATTGTTTTCATCAGCCCAAAATTAATAACTAGATCCAAAGAAATCCAAATCTTAAGTATTAACATATCCTTTGATTTATGAAATATTTTTGGGCAAATTCATAAATTTGCATTGATCCTTTCTTACTGAGGTCATTATTGCTTTGATGGGTATAAAATGAAGGTATTTGAATTGAAGCAGATTATCATAGGATCTGAGAGAATAGTTTTCTTTGTTGTTGCACTCATGGCAATTGTGATCTGTATTCACGTTTCTTCTTCTACTTGATGATGGTTATCATTACGCCTTCCAATTCAGAACTACATTCAGGTACTCCATAAATAAACTTTCTTGCATTAGTTTTGAGGATGTAAAATTTTAAAAATTGTTCAAACTCGACTCATGTTCAATTAATAAATATTTGTTTGGCATCAGTTCATTATGTAAATAAATTAAGCTTGAACACATTTTTAAAACTCATAAGTTTTCAAACTAATTATTTTATTTCTTTTAGACTCGACTCAATTACATGCATTATAAATAACAAAATTACTTAAATCCAGCTCGCGATTAATATTGGCCCAGGCTGATTAAGCAAACTGTCTAAAGCCCCTTCTTAAAACCTCAATTTTTAAGGCCCTTAATAATGGCCTAGTATTTGTAAAGCCCAAAGTGTGTTATTTGTTTAGGCCGAAAAGATTCAGACCTCATTGTAATTATTTTAAACTTAAACAAATCACAAAAAAAAAAAAAAAAATAAGAAAAAAGGTAAAATAAAAAAGAAGAAGATGAACAAAAAAGGAAAACATCCCATGCTTCCAAATGAAAAAGGCATTTTTGTAAGAAAGTTGTCTCCATGTTGAAAATTTTAGTAACGTTTTGAAAATGTTTTGAGGGCTGAGGTCCCGACTTTTTAATTGTTAAAATGATAAAAATATTTGGTCTCAAAATGTTTTTAATTGATAATGACAAAAATATTTGGTCCCTAAAGATATTAATAATAGATTAGCAACCAAATTTATTGGTCTAAAAAAATTATGTAAATATTAAGTGAGAATATTAATAGTCATTTTTATAATCTTATTAGTAAATTATCATATGTTTAAATTTGTCCCTAAAAGATTATTTTTAGCGACCAAATTTAATTAGTCCCTAAATATTATTCTCTAAAAGACTAATTTCTTGTAGTGATCGCAAAATTCAATATCTCACAATATTTGTTTGCTTTCAATTTTTCTCAACAAAAAGATATTTAAAATAATTTAAAAATTACTTTCACCCAAAAAATGGTAAAATCATATTAAATAATAGATGCAAACCCCCTCCGTGGCATCTCAATTATGTGAAGGATAGGATTTTATATTGCAATAACAAAGCTAAACTGTGAAGGAAATAATAGTAATACATTATGGAAATTTTTGTTTGTATTGAATATGTTTTGAAATTTTAAACTATAATTACCAAAATTAAAATTAGCAATAACGTTATGTTAGGTTGTGATTTTATATTGCAATCACAATCACAAATTTTTGGCAATGATGAATTTTTAAATAAAAAAAATTAGCTTAATTTATATAAATTAGGTTTTGAAATAATTATAAAATGAGTATTTGAATGTTATGAAAATTTTTGGTTGAAGGAAATTGAGAGGGTAATTTATATTTATAGATTGGGCCGAGCTAGGGTTATGGGCCGTTCTATGGACCGAAGTAAAGAGGCTTAGAAGCTGGGCCGCGGGCAAATGGCAGACCGGTCCAGAGTAAGGTTTTGTCGCCGGATGAAGTAAGTTTGTTTAGTTCGGTCTCCGTCATTGTAGCTCGGTCGCGCTGTTCGGAACCGAAGTGTGTATTCCGTTCTAAGTCTTGATTGAAGGATAGCTCGGCTTAGTACTTCTATGGATAACTCGGTCGTGCTTGTGAAGCCGAGGTAGAAGAAAGGAAAGGACGACCGAGGTAACAGTTAGATCGGTCTAGATTTGTTAGTCTGGCAGGGCAATGTTATTTCGGTCTTGAAGTAGTTCGGCCATAAGGAGAACCATCTCACTTGGTTTAAGCAGTGAGGGAGGGTGTTGGAGGATAAGCCTTATCTTCCAGGAATATGAATCCTGGGAGGACTCTACATGGAAGAGTAAGAGTCCTACTGGGATTGTGCTACGCGAAACCTATATAAGCTCACCAATATCACCTTTGGAGAGGTAATGCAACTTTTGCTCCCTGATTACATTGAGCTTTTGCCTACTTGTCTTGCTTTCTGACCTAGGCATCGGAGAGGTTTCCGGCACACACCCGCCGGCCAGCTCACGTTTGTGTTTTCAGGTGACCAAGCGACGTCGTATGGAGGAACGCAAACTTGATCAACAGGATTATACGAGAAGGTGTATTTGTTTCCCGTACAATTGGCGCCGTCTGTGGGAAACCAGACAAGAACAACCTCTTGATCAAGCTTTTTCTCCCAAAAATCAATGGCGAACAACGAAGAATTACCTCAGTCCGCCGTTGACGGACTAACTCCAGAAGGGGGTGCAAGGCGCGAAGGCCTACCCTCGGTCACTCCCATGGCGAACCTGGAACCACATAGACAAAATTCCAGGAGGGATGCAAGGGGACGAAGGCGGAATAACAGCCCTCATCCCTCTCGTTCGCAAAGCCCAGAAAGACAAAGACGCAGAATTGATCCTCAAACTTTGGAGGATCGCGTCAGGGAACAAGACGAATTGATCCGTCAGATGGCAGCAGACATGGAATCTCTGAAACGTCAGGTGAAAGGAAAAGAAGTGGCGACAGGAGAGGGGCGCACAAACAAGACGCCCCCTCGCCACTCGGAAAGTCGTAGTAGGAATACTACACCCTCACAAGGGGAGAACAAGAGCCTCAGGACAGGCGACACGCAATCCAGATCTTCCAGAACTCGCCACTCCAGGTCTGAGAGGACGAGGTCTGAGAGGTCAAACACTGAGGGAAGCACATACTGGCCCTCGCATACGCACCAGACAAGGTCTAGGCAGACAGAGTTGCCCAGATCGTCCGACCTACGAACCGTGCTAGAAGAAAAAGCACGGTGGAAGGAGGACGCCAGGGCGCGCGATCCACACAGAGTTTCTGCCTTACAGCGGTTGGCTCCTCGGACGCATGAAAGCGTCGAGGTTGGAATGCTAATACCGCGCCCGGCCTACGAACCGACAGACAAGGCATTGGCGAGGCTGCAGACCTCACTATTCGTCCCAGCAATAGAGAACGCGCCCCTACCGTCAGGCTTCCTCCAGCCCAAATTCACAACATATGAGGGGAAGACGGACCCCTACTCACACTTAAGCCACTTTCGCCAGGTCATGGCTGTATACCGGCGGAATGAGGCCTTGATGTGCATCCTATTCCCTTCAAGCCTTGGTGACCTAGGCTTGACTTGGTTTGAGAAGCTTCCAGAGGGCAGCATAGCCTCCTGGGCGCAACTGGCGGAGGCGTTTGTAACGCGATTCAGAACAAACACGAAAACCCCGGTGGAGATCGACCAGTTACTCTCCATCGACATGGGCGATAAGGAGACCCTGAGATCATACAACAGTCGCTACTGGGAGACATTCAACCAGATTGGGGACTGCCCCACCAATCTTGCCATTGCGCAATACAAAAGAGGCCTTCCAGTCGGGAACAGACTAAGGGACTCCATCACCATGACACCGCCCCTCACCATGGAGGCCCTGATGGAGAGAGTGCATCAGCACATCAGGGTGGAAGAGGATGGCACACGTGCCAAAGCAAAAACTGGCGCGACCGCAGTACCAGAAAAGAAGGCCTCAGCAAAGGTCAACGCGGTAGACCGTCCGAACAGAAACGGACGAGGCAAAAGAGACAATGGAGAAGACCAGGACAAGAGATGGCTGAGAGTCCGCACCGCCATAACCACGGTCTTCAAGAAACCGATCTACCGCATACTTAGTGAAATTCGAGACGAGCCTTTCGTCAAGTGGCCAGCCAAGCTAGGCGAGGCACAGAAGGACTACGATGACAGATCGAGGTGCACCTTCCACAAAGAAAAGGGGCACCGGACTGAGAATTGCACGCCATTGAGGCAGCATCTGGAAGAGCTGGTGGCAGCAGGCCACCTGGATAAATACATCGAAGGAGGGGCGCAACCAGCCCCCCAGGACCAGGATATGCCCAATGGAATGCCAATCGACGCCCCACCTCAAGGCGTCATCAACATAATACATGGAGTCTTTGAACCCGAGCGTGTATGCGAGCTCAGAGGTTCAATCAAGAAAGCTGAGCACTTAAGGGAGGTGCTAAATGCCCAACCAGTCGACAAAAAGGGGAAGACAGAGACCACCAATGTCATGTCTTTTTCGGATAAAGACTTGGCAAGGATTTATTGCCCTCACAACGATGCCTTGGTCGTCACTCTCCGAGTCAAGGATTTTGACGTCAAGCGGATTCTGATTGACCAAGGCAGTTCGTGTGAAATCATGTACTATGAAACCTTCAAACAACTAAAGTTGCAAGATAAAGACTTGGCGCCTGTCGTATCTCCCCTTATCGGATTCAACTCCATGCCAGAATGGCCAGTAGGCAAAATTATCCTCCCAGTCAGAGCAAGGAGCGTGACGAAACAAGTGGAGTTCTGGGTGATAAAGGTCCCCTCCACCTACAACGTAATCCTGGGCAGAACATGGCTGCATGCCATGCGCTCGGTGGCATCCTCCTACCACCAAGTGATGCGATTTCCCAACGACACCGGAATAATTGAAGAAGTATATGGGGACCAGATTATGTCCAAACAATGCTTCGTCACAATGAATGGCAGCCGCGCTGCCAAAGGATATGTTCATTCGGTTGAAGAGCCTGAGAGTAATGAACTGTTCGCAGAGGTTGGCAAAGCGGCTGATCAGAAAGCGGTGGAAGACTTGGTGGAGGTAAGAATCGATGAAAAGAACCCGGATAAGTTCTTTTTGTTTGGTTCGTCATTATCCAGCGCTGAGAGGTTGGAGGTTATGGAATTCTTGACCTCCAACATTGAAGTGTTTGCCTGGACGCCTTACAACATGCCAGGCATTGATCCAAACCTCATCTGCCACCAACTCAATGTCCACCCATCTGCCAGACCGGTCATTCAACGCACACGCAGATCGGCACTCCACCATGCCGAGATAGTGGCAGAAGAAGTGGGCAACCTACTGGAGGCAGGAGCAATCAGAGAGGTACATTACCCCAAATGGATCTCCAACACAGTCATGGTGCCAAAAAAGAATGGCAAGTGGCGCGTCTGCGTCGATTACAAGACGGTCAACAAAGCATGCCCGAAGGACAGCTTTCCCCTACCAAGGATAGATCAATTGGTGGACCTAACAGCTAGGCACAGCAGGCTTAGCTTCCTTGACGCATACAGAGGCTACCATCAGATAGCCATGCACGAACCGGATCAGGAAGTAACATCCTTCACCACTCCAAGAGGACTATACTGCTACAAGGTCATGCCCTTTGGCCTAAAGAACGCAGGGGCGACATTCCAGAGAATGGTCACAAAGATGTTCGAGCCATTGTTAGGCAGAACAATGGAGGCTTACATCGACGACATGGTGGTCAAAAGCAAGGATGCGGATGGCCATCTAAAGGACCTAGATGAGATGTTCCAGATCCTGAAGAAACACAAGCTGCGCCTTAACGCTTCAAAGTGCGCATTCGGTGTAGGGTCTGGCAAGTTTCTGGGTTTCCTGGTGACCAACCGGGGTATTGAGGCAGACCCCTCCCAAATCAAAGCAATTCAGGAGTTAGAGAGGCCTAACTCAGTGAAAGAAGTGCAGCATCTCACCGGCATGGCAGCAGCACTTAACCGATTCATCAGCCGGTCTTCAGACAGATTGCGTCCATTCTTTCAGTCATTAAAAGCTAAGTTTGAGTGGGAGAAGAATGCGACCGAGCTCTGGAGAGTTTAAGGAATACATGTCTTCTCCACCACTACTTGTCACCCCAATACCTGGAGAAGAACTCTTCCTCTACTTGGCAGTCTCTCAGCACGCGGTAAGTGCAGTGTTGGTTCGAGCAGAAGGAATCCAGCATCTTCCAATCTTCTATGTCAGCAAGACATTGTTAGGCGCCGAAACGAGGTATTTGCCACTGGAGAAACTGGCATTGGCCTTAATGATGGCCTCAAGGAAGTTGTCACATTACTTTCATGCCCACACCATAGTTGTTCTCACAGCCTTCCCACTCAAGGCTTTATTTGAAAGGGCGAACTTTTCTGGGCGAATTCTGAAGTGGGCAGTAGAATTGGGACAATATGACATCAAGTTCCAACCCAGAACCGCAATAAAGGCCCAATCTTTGGCAGACTTCGTCGCGGAGTTCACTCCTGGAAGCCACCAAGTCTGCCCAATCGACCTGACTGACACAACCGAACTAGGGATGGAGATTGACGCCGGAATAGCGCAACCCCTAGTGCAGGTTACTCAGCCAGAGCCCAAGGCAGACCAGAGTAGAGAGGGCAAGGAGGAAGCAGACCTTGCTACACCAAGTCAAAACTCACCAACAACTAATGACTTGGTCCCATCAGAAGACAAGGGGCAGACTGCAACTATGGATCATGAAGAAAACTCCAGCGACATTCCAGACCCCACAACATCATCCGATCCCTCCATATGCTGGAAGTTGTTTGTAGGGGAGATGTGGAAGCTCTTTGTGGATGGAGCATCCAACCGACATGGCGCAGGACTTGGCATAGTCCTCATCTCTCCAGACGGCCTGGTTGTAGAACAAGCTATCAACCTCGGCTTCCCAGCATCGAACAATGAAGCGGAGTATGAAGCGCTTCTTGCAAGTCTCAAATCAGCGTTCTACATGAAGGCCACCGAGCTAATGGTTTACAGCGATTCACAGCTGGTGGTGAACCAAATTTCAGGCGATTATGAGGCAAAGGATGACATAATGGCTAAATACCAAGAGCTAGTCAGAACAGAGATCAAAAAGTTTGAAGTAGTGAGAATAGAACAGATCAGCAGGGAGGAGAATAGCAGAGCAGACGAACTAGCAGGCTTCGCCTCAATGGCGGATACCTCCATCCCTCATCCACTACTGATCGACTACCTGCCTAGACCAAGTATTGAAGACCCAGAAGCAGAAGAGGTATGTTGTGCGGAGTTAGGCCCTTCTTGGATGGATCCCATCATATTGTTCCTGAAAAACGGCACCTTACCAGAAGAAAAGAAAGAAGCCAACAAAATAAGAGCAAAGTTGCAGAGATTTTGGCTCTCTCCATCCTTGGCATTATACAAGCAGTCGTTCTCAGGACCTTACTTAAAGTGTGTTCACCCCAGCAAGGTGGAAGCGTTCCTGTTCGAAATACATGAGGGGGTATGTGGCAGCCATCAAGGAGGAAGATCATTGGCATACCGAGCTATTTCACAAGGATACTGGTGGCCATACATGCAAGCAGATTCAGAGAAGTATGTCAAAAAATGCGAAAAGTGTCAGAAATTTGCGCACCAAATACACCAACCTGCCAGAGAACTACTACCATTAACTAGCCTATGGCCTTTCGCAATGTGGGGCTTAGACATAGTAGGTCCACTTCCAACAGCACCAGGCAACAGGAAGTTCTTTCTTGCGGCAACAGACTACTTCACAAAGTGGGTGGAAGCAGAAGCCTTGGCGTCAATCAAGGAAAAAGATGTGAAGAAGTTTGTTTGGCAGAACATCATTACTCGCTTTGGCATACCAAAAGCACTGATTTCAGACAACGGCACTCAGTTTGACGGCAGAATTTTCAGAGGCTTTTGCGAAGAATACAAGATAGAATTTTACAATTCTACACCGGCGTATCCCCAAGCAAACGGTCAGGCCGAGGCATCAAACAAGGTAGTTTTGGACGGATTGAAGAAAAGGTTGGAGAAAGCCAAAGGCAAGTGGGCAGAAGAGCTCCCTCATGTTTTATGGGCTTATCGCACCACACCACGGCGGTCAACAGGAGAAACTCCATTCTCCTTAGCCTATGGCATGGAAGCAGTCATCCCATTAGAAGTCGGACTCCCCACAATTCGGAGCGAACATTTTGATCCAGACTTAAATGGCGAAGCTATAGCATTGGAACTTGACCTTGCGGAAGAAAGAAGAGACAGAGCATTGGTTCACATCGCCTCCTACCAACAAGAACTATCTAGGAAGTATAACAAAACGGTGCATCCAAGGCAATTCAAGATCGGCGATTGGGTACTTCGCAAAGTTATGGGCAACACATTGGTCCCAGGAGATGGCAAGCTAGGACCTAACTGGGAAGGACCTTACAAAGTGGTCGGATTAGCAGGCAAAGGGCCATACCACTTGGAAGATGAGGACGGCAAAGCAATTCCTAGGCCATGGAACACTGCCAATCTTAAGTTATTTTACTTTTAGCTTTTTCCTTTTTAAGTATGTGTAATTTTTTACTTTTTCATTAAAACAAGTCTATTATTTTTCAGTATATTTGTTTTCCGTAGAAAGTAGCCTTAGTAAGTTAGGAGCATTGTAAACATAGTTGGCTGGATTAAACCAACTATGACCCTTCCTAAGCCCAAGATCAGGATCCAGGCAGCAGGACGTTTGGTCGATATAACCAAACACTTTATTCTAAGTTGGCTGGAAAAACCAACTTAGAGGTTGGCTGGATTAAACCAACCTTTGTTCCTCTTCAGCCGAAGTAAGCGCATGGCTGAAGAGTGGTTGGTTGGATTAAACCAACCCTTTGTACTCTTCAGCCGAAGTAAGTTATATCGGCTGAAGAGTGGTTGGCTGGATTAAACCAACCTTTGTTTCTCTTCAGCCGAAGTAAGTTTATGGCTGAAGAGAGGTTGGCTGGATTAAACCAACACTTTGTACTCTTCAGCCGAAGTAAGTTATATCGGCTGAAGAGTGGTTGGCTGGATTAAACCAACCCTTTGTACTCTTCAGCTGAAGTAAGTTATATCGGCTGAAGAGTGGTTGGCTGGATTAAACCAACCTTTGTTCCTCTTCAGCCGAAGTAAGCGCATGGCTGAAAAGAGGTTGGCTGGATTAAACCAACCCTTTGTACTCTTCAGCCGAAGTAAGTTATATCGGCTGAAGAGTGGTTGGCTGGATTAAACCAACCTTTGTTCCTCTTCAACCGAAGTAAGCGCATGGCTGAAGAGAGGTTGGCTGGATTAAACCAACACTTTGTACTCTTCAGCCGAAGTAAGTTATATCGGCTGAAGAGAGGTTGGCTGGATTAAACCAACACTTTGTACTCTTCAGCCGAAGTAAGTTATATCGGCTGAAAAGTGGTTGGCTGGATTACACCAACACTTTGTACTCTTCAGCCGAAGTAAGCTATATCGGCTGAAGAGTGGTTGGCTAGTAAGTTAGACAGCTTAAACCGGATTATGGTATATCGGCAGAAAGGAAGCATTCAAACCGAAACAACAGTTGAATAAAAGCAGATATTGAAAATTCATTACAAATACAGAACCGAGATAAGAGTTGAAGATCTTTTCATTGAAATCAAAGGCAAGTACAAGTAGAGGGGCCGTAGCCCGGTTACAAGTTCGGACAAAAGAAAGAAAAAGAAGAAAGTACAAGTTCAGTCAAAAAGATCTTCTATCTCGGCATCCAAACCGGCATCAATGGCAACCCGAGCTCCGGAGTCGGAGATTATAGCAGTGTCGGTCTGGAGTTCGGTCTGCCTTGGAAGCACGGATCCGGAAGTTAAGTCCTCAACCGTCTGCTCCAACCGAACTGATTGCTCATCAGCTTGCTCCTGGACAATCGGAGTCTCCGTTGCCTTCTCTTCATCGTCATCATCAGATGAACCAAGAAATTGGTTTTGGAGGTCGTCAGCGTAATCTTTCAGTGAGACCGGAATGAAGTACTCGGGAGCGTTGTAGGCCTCGGTTTCAGGTCCACAACCGAGCTTCTCCACTGCACTTCTCCAGCCACACTTGAAGAATAAATCTTTAGCTGCTTCACACTGTTGGGTATAGCCAGCTTCGGCTTCTTTGAAACCTTCTTTGGATGCGGCTTCAACCTTCTTCTTCAGCTCTGCTATTTCGGCGTCTTTTTTGGTTTCAAGTTGCGCCATCTCCCACAAGTACTGGTCTTTCACCTCGGTCACGGCGCGTAGTTCATCACTATCAGCCGAGGCAACCAGTCCGGTTAGACGTGTTACCTCGGCCTCCAGTTCGGCCGACCTCTGCTTAGACAGTGTTAGCTCGGCAGTCCTGGTTTCGGCTTCCCTCATTGCTTGCCTTGTTGTTTTGCGGAGCTCCGTTACTTGCCTATGAGCTATTGTGTTTTTCTGAATGGCCTGCAAAAGTATAGTAAGTTCCTTCTTAGCCGTGCTGAGAGTTGAAAAAATTCAACGGATCAAAAGAGGACAGTGCTGCTTACCAATACCATGGACTTCGTAGCTGACCGAAGCGACTTTAGCTCGGTGTTGAGTTGCTTGCTGTGGTGCTCCATGTCTTTGGGAAGGCAAACACCCCTGGCCAGGTTGAAGGCCAGAAAGTGATCTTTCTCAGCAACGACCGAGTCGCTCTCATGGATATCTCGGTTGTTGTAGATGAAGGGTGGAGCCCATTTGTTGGTATGGGCCTGGTCTGATTGCTCCGGCTGGGGGCTCGGTCGAGTGCTTGGTGGGGGACTTGGTGGCAGAATGAACTCATCCTCATCAACATGGCATGGCTCGGTTTGGCTAGTCCAAGCACGCTTGCTTTGGCGAGATGAGGATGGCTGTTGAGTTGGGAGAGCCACCACGGCCTCAGTTGTTTGGCCGGTTTGTGGCACTTCGGTCCTGGTTGTGGCGGTGAGCAAGGCCTTCAATCTGTTTTTCTTCGCCATTTCCTGTTCGGCTATGAGTGGCACTAAGTTTATCTCGGGCAAGGTGGGGTCCGATTCCGGTGCTTCCTCGAGAAGAAAGTCGGTCACCCTCGCTTTTCGGCGACCGCTGTAACGGTAGGTCGGCTCGAAACCGAGAAGTTTTGCCCAACTCCTTTCTTTAACCTTGAGTGCGGCACGGAGTACTGCAAGGTTGGGATAGTTGTAGTTGGAGATGAGATGAGCCTTATCTGCAAAAGAAGACAAGTGTTAGTCCGGTTCAGTATGAGAATCAAATTAAAAGAAAAGGAGGAATGGAAACCGAAGTCTGTATACCGGGCTCCCCTTTTTTCCAATTTATTCTTCGGCCTGGGATTCGGGCTTGGAAGTCCTCAAAATTCCCAGACACCCAAAAGAAGTCATCATCGTTGACATCTTTATCCGGTGTATGTTTTATGATTTTTTCTCGGCCACGGCGTACCCTTAAGTAATAGCACCAGCCTTCGTTTTTGGATCCTATTGAGTATTGATGGAATAGCTCGGCTAGACCGAGGTTGAGACTGTTTTGGTGGTTCAGTGCGGCTATTCCCATTATTATGCGGTATTTATTAGTGGAAAGCTGGGTAGGGCAGAGTCTGGTCTATCTAAGGAATTCACAGAGCAATGGCTGGACTGGGAATCTAAGTCCGGTCTCAATTATTGATTGGAGGGTGAACGGGACGAAGCCTTCCTTACCCCAGGGGTCTACACCTTGCTCGGCCAGGGTGAGGTTTACATCGGTTGGTATGTCGTAGTCTTTTCGAAATTCGGCTAGACCTCCAGGGGTTTCTACCAAAAATCTGTATTTCCCCATTTATTCTATAAGTTATAAATAATTTATTTCGGCCGAAAGGATGTTCTCAGAAGCTCGGTTTAGCGCGCAGACGTGTCTGGGCAACCTAAGTCTGCAAAGTGGAAAAACAAGGTGTTAAGCACAGATCATTGACCATGCTACAAAAAACAGAGGGAGAAAAGACAGTCCTATTTCGGCTACACAGGGTGCTACAAGGATCTATCTCGGTTTCAGCGAAGTGCCTCTTATCTCAGCTCGTCAAGACGTCAGGTTATCTCGGTTCTACTTATGGGTTTGTACTCCGGCTGGGCATTGAGGGGCAACTTTCCCAGTTCGGTTTAGGAACTGAGAAAATTGGTTTAGCCCCACAAGGCTTAGCTCGGTCGAGGGCCAGAATTTCTAGTTTGCTGCATTTTCATCTCGGCTAAGGTGGATCAGATGGAGACCTATTAAAACTGCTGTAATGTGTACAAGTATTAGTTCGGTTCCAGTCTGCCTAAGTCTTCATACAGCAAAAACAGCTTCCTAGTTCGGTTGGACGCGTTTTAAAGATCAAAGTGGTGTTCTACTAGCTATTTCTTGAAGTTCATAAGGTTCTTATGAAACTTTTCCAGAAAATAACATGGAGCTAAACATGAAGTGTTTCGAAAAAACATATGAAACAAAATGTAGAAAAACAGAAACAGAATCGTGATGCTTACCTGGTGAAGAGGAAGTAGAACGGGATGGAGGCCAACGGCAGCAAGGACAAGCTTCAGAGGTGCAAGAACAGCAAAGAACTGGAAGAGAGAGAGAAGGTGAATAGTGGTGAAAATGATTTGAAATGAAAGGAGTGTTTGGTGAAAAGGGCCGAATGGGCGGGAACTGTTTAATTTTTTCGGAGTACGAGGGCGGCGCAACAGCTGTGAATAGCCAATACCAGCGTGCCACGTGTCATTGGGAGGACAATCGATTCAGTTTCTGCAACTGAAGAGACGTTTGGGCCGGACAGGTATAGCCTGGTGTAAACTTAGCTCGGTTGTAAAAGCTAAAAGGTCTCAGCTCGGCTGGAAAAGCTAAAGAGGTTTTAGCTCGGCTGGAAAAGCTAAAGAGGTTTTAGCTCGGCTGGTATAGCTAAAGAGTTTTAGCTCGGCTGGAAGACAGGTAATCCCAATCAGGCTTTGCAGATGGAATTAAGGGGCAATTGAGAGGGTAATTTATATTTATAGATTGGGCCGAGCTAGGGTTATGGGCCGTTCTATGGACCGAAGTAAAGAGGCTTAGAAGCTGGGCCACGGGCAAATGGCAGACCGGTCCAGAGTAAGGTTTTGTCGCCGGATGAAGTAAGTTTGTTTAGTTCGGTCTCCGTCATTGTAGCTCGGTCGCGCTGTTCGGAACCGAAGTGTGTATTCCGTTCTAAGTCTTGATTGAAGGATAGCTCGGCTTAGTTCTTCTATGGATAACTCGGTCGTGCTTGTGAAGCCGAGGTAGAAGAAAGGAAAGGACGACCGAGGTAACAGTTAGATCGGTCTAGATTTGTTAGTCTGGCAGGGGAATGTTATTTCGGTCTTGAAGTAGTTCGGCCATAAGGAGAACCATCTCACTTGGTTTAAGCAGTGAGGGAGAGTGTTGGAGGATAAGCCTTATCTTCCAGGAATATGAATCCTGGGAGGACTCTACATGGAAGAGTAAGAGTCCTACTAGGATTGTGCTACACGAAACCTATATAAGCTCACCAATATCACCTTTGGAGAGGTAATGCAACTTTTGCTCCCTGATTACATTGAGCTTTTGCCTACTTGTCTTGCTTTCTGACCTAGGCAGCGGAGAGGTTTCCGGCACACACCCGCCGGCCAGCTCACGTTTGTGTTTTCAGGTGACCAAGCGACGTCGTACGGAGGAACGCAAACTTGATCAACAGGATTATACGAGAAGGTGTATTTGTTTCCCGTACAGAAATATTATTGGTTATCAAAAAATAATAGAAAATCATGATAATTTTATAATTTTAATTATTAATGTATATAAAGTATATCATTTTTCTGTAAATTTATTTATAGAAAAACTTACACTGATTTGAAATTCCCCCAATGTCATTTTACAATTATTGATACTTCAATGTCAAATCACAAAATTTAAGGGAATCTATTAATATATTATTTACAATTATTAAGAGAAGTTGAAATCAATTTAATTCATGTAAATTAGATTTTGGATCTATTAAAAAATGTGTATTTTGAGTGTTAAACAATTTAGAAAATATGAGAAAAGTAGATTGGCATTTCTAGCTTCAAAACGGCCATAATATTTTTGCTTACATAAAAGGGATTTTTATTGATAAGTCCAATTTAGAAGTGTTCTAACCCAAGAAGTCCATGAAGGAATTTTTTAACCCATTTAGTCCCATGCATGTATAGTTTTATTCCATAAAGTCCATTTTCTTGATTTACATTATTTTCTTGGACACTTATGCCCTTATATTCAATTTTGACACCCTTATAAATATTTTTTGAACGATTAACAATTTAATGATGTGAACATTCATATTTTAAAATTCACATTGGTAGGAATGTAAAATTGACCCGTGGGAGGCCCGAAACCCGCCCGCGAGCCGGGGCGGGCCCGGCCCGTTGACAATGTGAATATTCACATTGACATGTTAACATTCACATTAATAGGAGTGTAAAATTGGCCCGCGTCCCGTGGCGGCGCGAAACCCGCTCGCGGCCCATGGACGGGCCGGGGCGGGCCCGGTCCGGCCCATTGACAATGTGAATATTCACATTGACATGTTAACATTCACATTGATAAGAGTATAAAATTGGCCCGCGGCCCGGGGAAGGCCCGGCCCGGCCCGTTGACAATGTCAATATTCACATTGACATGTTAACATTCACATTGATAGGAGTATAAAATTAGTCTGCGCCTTATACTCTTATCAATGTGAATGTTAACATGTCAATGTGAATATTCACATTGTCAACAGGCCGGGCCGGGCTCGCCTCGGGCCGTGGGCGAGTTTCGGGCAGCCACGGGGCACGGGTTAATGTTACACTCTTATCAATGTGAATGTTAACATGTCAATGTGAATATTCACGTTGTCAACGGGCCGGGCCCGCCCCGGCCCGGGGCCGGGCTTCGGGCTGCCCACGGGTCACTGTAACCACGCCCCGCGAGGGACCGCGCTACAGCTCGGACTCTTCCGTTTTGTTTGGATGGTGCGGTTCTCAATCTGAACCAAAGAGTCCACCTCTGGCAAATCGTTTTGAAGAAAAACAGATTTTTGAAAAGTAGTGCCAAACATGGACTGCTTTGCCAGATTACAGAGTCGCCACCTAAATATTTTAAAATGGGAAATTTAGGAAACCCTGACTCGGTGCTGAAGGCCACGTGTCCGTCATCACCAAATGCCTTGGCTCGGGAGCTTGGGTACGATCGGGGAAGGTCAGCTATGAGCACCCCCTTTCGCCCGGTCCGAAGACCGGCCTCTACTAACCGTGATATCTGTTTTTGAAAACATTACATGCTCTTATTCCGGTTATTAGCCTAGAATTACTATGTTGTGCGCATAGCAAACAAGTATAGACTAGATCGCCTAATTTGGAAATAAGCATTGCATATCCGTCTTGTTTGGAAAACAGTTTGAAATTGCTACTCGCGAGTAGGCTAAAATACGGATTTCAACGAGTTGTTCCAATTTAGGCAATCCAACCTTCACCCACAGGCATTCAAGCAATTTATCACGTAAGCAATTAGCCGCATGGCAAGCATACTGTCATGGCGACATTCACACACATGTGGTATGCTAAAGCGTAAATACTTATATCGTATTCCGTGCCAAAACAAAAAACTGGTTAGCAAAACATGCATGACCTAGTTCATATTAAGTGGCTAATGCAACACAGACAAAGATGCAATCTAGAGTAGGCTCGGCTAACCCTAAGCATGGCACGTGAAATGTTACAACTATCACGTATTCAAATTGGAATTGGAAATACGATGTAGTTTGTATGATGTACCGAGCCCGATGTATGTAAACAAATGCATGAATGCACGAATGCATTGCATAAGGTATGCTAATTTAGATGTGCCCTAATCTACCATCATAAGCGGGTAAATAAAAGGAAAGAAAGAAATGGGGATTGGAAGACATACACCCACTCACACACACTTATTACAACTTTGCCCTCACTCGGAGGGACCGAATAATAATACAGATTAATTAACTACGCAAGTTAATTAAATATTACAAATTAATTAAATTAACAAATTAAAATAATTAATCTAATTAAACAGTAAATCACCTCGGGATGAGGACCGGATGCAACACGCGCTCGGGACTGGCTCGGAACCGCACTGCCATGCACGGATTGCCTCTGTTTCCTTTGCTCTCCTCCTCAGAAAATTACCAAAGTCCCAGGAGTGCCTCTCAGGGCACTGGGGAGTACCACCGGCTGGGATAGAGCACCACCGGCTGAAGGAGGAGGCCACCGGCACTGGATTTATCCATCGGCTGCAAATTGACTGCCGGTCGGCACTAAACACTGCCGGCCGGCACAAAATACCTGCAGAACCTGCAACTCACAGCAGCAGAGGGCAAAACTTGCATGGCAATGCAATTCAAGCCATTTGTGCACCAAACACACCCTTTATCATGTTTTTTACTCAAAGGAGGATGTGCCTCGATTCTCGGACCACCAATCACGCATTTCCATGCATGATGGCCCAAAGAACCAAGAATGCAACTTTGATTTCAAATGTATGCAAACCAAACAAACCAAAGTCCCAATCCCAATCACCAACTCAAGGGACAAGGAATGCATGTTGATACAATGCAACCTAGTCATGTTATCTATCATGCAACATGGGTAATGCAATGCATTCATGCAAGCATACAAGCAAGTATGCAAGGTAAGCATGCAAACCAAATAGAGGATGGACTAAAGCATGAATTAGGCCACCCTAAAAGGCCCAAAATCAGTGGCCAAAGTGCCCCAAAATGAAGGCTAAAATACACACACACATGCATGCAATTATGATCCAACACTTAGACACAAACATGGCAACTCTCAAGCACACTTGAAATGAGTTAAACATGGACAATTAGCATGCATATAAAGCTCTGAAAATCATGCAAAACATGATGCCAAATCATACAACAAAGCCAGCTAAACATGCAACAAATGGCCCAAGTCTTCAAAGCAAGTCTATGAAGCATTAAACCACACCTATGCAAGGCAATTATGGCATGCATTAATCAACCCAAAACAGATTTTTAGCATGTCAAATTAGGCCCAAAGGACCACTTAGATGGCATCTAAGAGGCTTGAAATCAAAGGCATGTATTAAGGCCAAAACATGGAGCATTCAACACATGCTTTTAAAGCATTAAAGAGGCCACTAAGGCAAGCATACAAGCACACCAAAGGGACTGAAATAGCATGCTAGGTGGTTCCAAACTACCAAAATGAGGTAAGTAATACATGTTACACATGCATACTCAAAGGCTAGCAAGCCTAAAATGCAAAGGGGCCATATAATGCATGCCAAGATCAACCCAAATGACTATGGACAGAGCTAAAACATGGCAAAATAAGCACAAAACATTCACAAATCTAAGCCTAAAGCATGCTCAAATTAGGGCTAACAACCTATGGCATGTTAAGGCAATACAAGGCATTACATGGCAACTATGCTAAGCATGCATAAGGGACCAAAACCAACTTAAAATCATGTTATATCATGGCAATGTAAGCATGAAAAACAAACCAAACATGCTCAACACACACTTAAGCACAAGCTCCCTCAAGAAGCCAAATCTTGTCCTTTTCAAGGACATCAAGGAGAGGGGGTGGCCCTCCCTTTTTGGAGACTTCAAGGCACCATCTCCACCACTGAAATCCCTCAAGATTTCAGTGGTGGAGAGGCCCAAGCACCAAAGTCTCGGATCTCTCACAAACTAGCACAAAAAGGGCCCTTTTCAAGACCTAAGGGTGGTCAAACTTGCCCAAACCACCAAACACTCTTAATAAACAATAAAGAGGCTTAAAAAACAGAACTTTTATGTGTTAATCACTAAGCACAAAAACAGTTCTAAGCTAGGTAAAAACAAGGTGCAAAAATGGGGTAAAAAGAGAGTTAGTGTCTTACCCTTGGAGCCTCTTCAACAAAGATGATGTGTTGGCTTCCTTGAGCTTCAAACCAGCCAAAACTTCAAGAATAAGCTCTGATTTTGGAGGACACCAAGGAAAGGTGGAAGACTAGGTGTTTTAGTGCAATAATGTGAACCAAAACACCTAGAATACCAAAGGGAAAGAGAGAGATAGGATGTGTATCTATTCTAACCCTAGAAACCAGAGCTTGGTTCTCTCTAAAATGGCTAAAAATTTTGTAACCCTAAGCCAAGAAGAGGAGTGGTCCTCTTATAGGCAAGCAAAGCTTGCAAAGCTTACAAGCTAAGCTAACTAAGAGGGTCATCCCTCCATACACGTGTATGGAGGGGAACCAAAACTATACAGCTGTCTGAAAATATCTCATAAAGCAACTGCACAGTGTCCGGCCGGCAAAGAGTGTCATTTTGACAAAACTTAGTGCCGGTCGGCACAATAAAGTGCCGATGGCAACACCAGCCAGCCGGTGGCCTCTAGCCACAGCCGGTGGTATGTGGGGATGCCTCACAAAGCATTCCCTGCCCTTCCAAGGCAAAACACAAGTGTTTGGTGCAAAACCAGACACAAGATGGTCGAGTTCGGAAGTCCTGAGGCAAGGCGCGCGAGCCGAGAACTCCGGGAACTCCAAACGAACACAAACATGGATAATCACCGAGTGTTCCAGCGGTGACGTCCAGGTCTTGAGGACGGTCAAAAATGGGGTGTCTACAGTTGCCCCTCTTTGACAGAACTCGAAAGTCATAACAATGACGGGAGTGAATGTCAAAGCCCAGAGACGACCCATTTTTGACAAGGCCGAAGACTTGGACAAACATACAAAGCGCAAATGGTTGAACTCGCAAGCTGCCTACGTATCCCTTAGGAATCAAACCAGCGTAGTTCAGGCACAGGCATACAAGCCGCAGATAAGGTATGCGCCCGTAGGCGGGGGCAAGATGCAACTGACGATGCAAAAGGCCGAGCATAACTTATGATCATGCAAAGAAAGCTGTAATGAAGCACACATGCGACAGTTATAAGCTAGCATACGCCAAACTGCACTACAATGCAGAAAGGATGTAAGAGAATCATACAATTCTCGATACGTCTCACTCGGAGGATACAATACCTGTGCGACTCGTCCGGTTGCACCGGCCTCAAATGAGCCGTACATACAATATCGTGCCTGCAAAGAAAGCAAACTTAACAGGTACAATATTGTTAGCAATATGCATGATAATGCAAATGATGAATGTAAAATGATATGCAAAATATACAAAACTATGTATAAAAAAGTGCAAATGATAATGCAATGCAATTGAAACTATGCAAACTACGCGCAGGGCAATTGAATCATGATTCAATCATGAGCGGTTCGAAACCACACGAATGTCAAATAGATTGATGGAGGTAACAAGTCCGTCTCCCATAGAACGATGTCTGATCTATGAGTACTTCGCACGGACACAAGAACAAGTATTGGGTGGAATGACATAAGTGGGGAAACAACCCGCCGATGAGGGAATAATGATCCTAATGCCGGACGCAATAATTACACTACAATGCAATGGAAATGGATACAATGGATATGGCACGCGGGCCAAACCGGATCTTGCCTAGGAAAGGCATGTACGCATACGAACCGCGTCTAACACAGGAAATGTGCCGCAACCCTCAAACCAAGCTCATCAAGGAATAGGCGCGTACACAAAACTGTGCTTCGACGTGAAAAGTAGGGGCACATACCAGACCAAGCTCAACCTGGAAAGGCGCAAGCCATGGATGGAAGTGATGCAATGGATGCATGCAACTATAATGCAATGGATATGGCACGCAGGCCAAACCAAGTCTTGCCTAGGAAAGGCATGTACGCATACGAACCGCGTCTAACACAGGAGATGTGCCGCAACCCTCAAACCAAGCTCATCAAGGAATAGGCGCGTACACAGAACCGTGCTTCGACGTGAAAAGTAGGGGCACATACCAGACCAAGCTCAACCTGGAAAGGCGCAAGCCATAGATGGAAGTGATGCGATGGATGCATGCAACTACGATGGAATGGAAATGCATGACATATGCACTATACTACAATGATATGCATGACATGTGCATGTGTTTTTTTTTTTTTTTGAAATGCATGACATATGCAATATTTTACGATGATGCATGACATATGCAGTATTTAGAATGATGCATGACAATGCATGTGTTTTTTGTTTTTTTGATTTTTTTTAAATGCATGACATATGCAGTACTTATAAATGATGCATGACAATGCACTATGATGCAACGACTATGATCGCAGCTTTCCCTATCTTACCAACAGGGCGATATACTAGGTTGGTTCAGTATCCAGAATTGAGGCGTAAACACGCCGCCTCAACCTATGGGGCTTCCATACAGATTTCAAGCCGAGGGTACACCCCCTGGGTATTTAAACCAGACTTTAGTCTCGGAAATTCCGAACCTTTGCGTTCTAGGCATAAGCCATTCAAACTCTAGTTTTCACCGTCCCAGTTGGTCTTCTAGGAACTCACCGCAAACACAGACAGGTGGCTTTACCAGACCACCGAAAGTCGTTCGGGCACGACAAACACCGAAGGAATTGCACCTTCAGAGGATTTAAGGTCTCCTAGACCGGGATGCAAAATGTATGCATTTGAAATGCACATGATGCATGATGTTTGAAATGCGCGCCAACGCACGGCTTTTGAGATGCATAACAATGCAAATGGACAGGTTTAAGGTCTCGCCAGACCGTGCGTGTTTTCGGTCCCGCCGGACCATGCATGCACAGGACGGTGTGATGCACAAAATAGCGCGATGCGTTAGACAACGCGAGTGCACACGATAGTGCGATGCGCAAGATAGCGCGATTGAATGCATGCAAAATGCAATGAGATGCGCAAAATAGCGCGATGCGTTAAACAACGCGAGTGCACAAGACAGTGCGATATGATGCATGCCAAATGCGATAGGGTGCACCTCAATGCACCGAAGGTCTTGCACCTCCCGAGGATTTAAGGTCTCCTAGACCGCGCGTGTTTAAGGTCCCGCCGGACCGTGCGTGTTTTCGGTCCCGCCGGACCCGGCTCATAAGATGAAATGCTCATGAGGCACGCATACCTCATTTGATGGAAAATGGAGTGCAAAACGGGGCATACGTGCCTCGAGATGCAATGAAATGCGAAATGAGGCACACATACCTCATTTGATGGAAAATAGAGTGCAAAACGAGGCATACGTGCCTCGAGATGCAACGAAATGCAAAATGAGGCACGCGTACCTCATTTGATGGAAAATAAAGTGCAAAACGAGGCATACGTGCCTCGAGATGCAACGAAATGCGAAATGAGGCACGCGTACCTCATTTGATGGAAAATGAAGTGCAAAACGAGGCATACGTGCCTCGAGATGCAACGAAATGCGAAATGAGGCACGCATACCTCATTTGATGGAAAATGAAGTGCAAAACGAGGCATACGTGCCTCGAGATGCAATGAAATGCGAAATGAGGCACGCATACCTCATTTGATGGAAAATGAAATGCAAAACGAGGCATACGTGCCTCGAGATGCAATGAAATGCGAAATGAGGCACGCATACCTCATTTGATGGAAAATGAAATGCAAAACGAGGCATACGTGCCTCGAGATGCAATGAAATGCGAAATGAGGCACGCATACCTCATTTGGTGGAAAATGAAGTGCAAAACAGTGCAAGTCCCAAGGGATGCGCGAAACGGCGCGATGCGACCCCTCCCCCCCCGGACAATGCAATGGATGCATGCAACGCACGCGGGGCAACTTTTTGAATCTTATAGAAGACAAAAGGATACAAAAGGATACAATTTTTGCTTGAATTTGAGTGGCACGCACAGAAGACACGGTCCGAGGTCAAAACGGAGGCCGGTTGAGCGTCGGGGATGCACTTTCTTGCACTTTCTTGAGCTATGAAGACCCAAAACCCCTCATCCAGCCTAAACAAGGCCTTGGGAGCACCACCGGTTGGGTGGGGTGGTCACCGGCTGGCCGCCGGCTGCAGAAAAATTCCATCGGCACAATATTGTGCCGACCGGCACAAAATAGTGCCGACCCGCAGAAAATGCCTGATCGGGGGCAGTTTTGACAATTTGCCTCAGGTTTTATAAAATAGGGCTTGAAACCCTATTCCTTTCACTTTGCTACCGCCGAAATCACTATCTCTATCTCTCTAGAGCTTTGTTCTCTCATTTTTTCACCGTTTTCCCCGCGTTCTGAGCCCGTTTCGTCGTCGGATTCGCGATTTTCTTCGCGTTTCGGACGTTTTCGACCGATCGAAATTCCGTTTCGGAGTCTATTTCTCAGTTTTCGCCTTTTCGGGACTTGTTCCCCTCGATTTTCTCTACATTTCCGTGTATTTTCATCTTCCGGCCTTCCCGGCCATTTTCGGCCCGCTCGGGGTTGACTTTTCCAGTTGACTTTTCACATTCTCGCTCGGTTTTCCTTTTCCGGCTATTTTCTCATCTCTATTGCCATGGCTGACGACATTCCACATGTCGGGACTCCCCCGGATCACGAGATGGATCCCGGGGTTGAGCTTCTCCCGTTGAGCGAGCGCCCATTTGATCCGGCGACCTACCGGCCGGCTATTCACATTCTACCACCCGATGGACTTCGCCACTTCCGCGGTTTCGACCGAGCGCTGGACCCGGAGCTTCTCCTGCGCGAGCCGACCTCGCACCTGTCCTTCGGCGCTTCCGAGGTAACATCTCTACTTTGTTTTATTTTCTGCAATGTAGAATTTTCTGTCGACTGCCGTAGCTAACTGCACCCGTTAACTGCTTAATTCTGACATGCCGTATATTGTAGTTGATTGTAGATAACTTCACAACTGATATCTGCTTAGGACCGACACACATGCACACACACTGCACTAGCCTGAATCACCCAAACACACGGCACACATTGCACTTTTGACATGAACTCACCAACACCCGGTGCTTATTTGAATCTGAAAACTCGCACGCATGCTAGACTTGCACTGAATCACACAAACACGCAGACGCATCACACGTTGGTAATTCACTGAAACATACCGGGACCTGGCATCCGTTTGAACTTTGAAAAACACGCACACATGCTATGTTTACACTGATCCCCATGGGAGTACTGACACATCACAGGCCGTAGTCCACCTACTGGTGCACTGAAACCTGACATTTGCTTGCATCTGAAAAACGTGCACACGTGCACCAAGTTTACACTGGACCACTCAAAACACACTGACGCATCACGCGCCGTAGTTTACTGTAAGCACACCGGTACCTGGTTTCTGTTTGAATCTGAAAGACTTGCACGCATGCTAGATTTGTACTGACTTTAACTGTTTCTTCGAAACTGTACATTTCATATTGCTTTGCAACTATTTGCTTGAAAACAGGGAGATTCCCATGCCATCCGCGGGTATGGGAATGTCGCGGCTCGAGATTGGTACTTGGAGCTTCCCGAGGCGGTTCGACGCATCGTGGACGATGCGGGTTTCAGTTCCTTTTGCAGGGGACTTTCCAGGCTCTCCGCCTGCAGACCTCTCCTTGCCGCCTTGGCAGAGAGGTGGTGGGACACCACCGACTCTTTCCACCTATCCGCAGCGGGAGACATGACGATGACTCCCTACGACTTTTCGGTGCTCACCGGCATCGGGGTAGGGGGTGATCCGATCCCCTTCGACACCGACATGGACGAGTGGATCGCCGCTCAGATCTACTTGCTTGGTGAGGCGCCACCTCTAGCTCGTCCAGGCTTTGTCCGCTACTCCTGGTTTGAGGTGCAGTTCAGAGTGCAGCCTGCGTTGGTGGCGGCGGCTCCGATGACCGAGGCGGCTGTAGAGCAGTACGCACGCGGCTTTCTGATGTTTTTGTTAGGGACGACCCTCTTCGCCGACCGGGCGAACACCGTGCCTCTCTGCCTTCTCAGCGCACTGGTGGACGTCCGGGACCTCCTGCGATATGACTGGGGCGGCGCCGCTCTGGCCACCCTCTACGGCTACATGAGCTCAGTCTCTCGTGGCAGCGGGCAGTTGCTCGGGGGCTACTGGCGGGCTTGGGAGGTATGTCTTCTTCTCTGCTTTATATTTCTGCTCTACATACTTTCTGTATTCTGTACTGTACACACTGTAGTCTGCTTTACATTTGCTGTATACTGTACACACGGCACACACATATCTGCTTTACACTTGCTGTATACTGTACACACGGCACACACATACTCTGCTTTACACTGACTGTACACTGCTCACACTGTACACACATACTCTGCTTTTACATTGCACAACACACGGCTCTGCTATTTCTGCTTTTTATTCTGTATTCTGCTTTATCTGATAAATGCACTGGTATTTATCTTGCAGTTGTGGGTTTACGCCTACTTCCCTAGGCTCGCTCCTGTACCCGATGCAGAGACCCCTCTGGTCGTTCCTTTCTCACGCCGCTTCGACGGGAGGTGCGTGCGGAGGCCCCGGGAGACCTTCAGCTTCTTCCGCCGCTACTTTGACACCATCACCCCTGCCGAGGTATGTTTTACTTGCAGTTCATTTAAGCTTCGTCTTTTCACTGTATATTAGCAATAACAGTAGGTAACACACTGTATTTCAATTTCAGATCACCTGGCAGCCTTGGGCTCCACTGCCAGCCGTGGCGCAGGGATCGGTTTGCTGGCGCCGTCGATACCTCGCGTTACCGGATTTTGCTGGAGGGCCCGGTCTGTCGGGCTTGGTACCTAGGCGAGCGCTTCTTGCGTCAGACCTTAGGGTTACCTGAGCAGATAGTCCCGGTACACCCTCCCGAGCATATGCGGGATACGGAGAGGTTCACCGCCGAGCAGATGGCGGACTACACCATCGGCTGGGAGGCAGACGGCTTCAGAGGCGAGGGCGATTACTCAGAGTACGTCCGGACCTTCATCATGCGGCCGCTGAGTGGTGGTCGCCGAGCTGAGAGAGAGAGACCTGCGGCGCCGGCGGCCGGAGCAGGAGTAGGAGGAGGAGCGCCGAGGAGGGCTCGAGTTCGCGGCAGGGGCGGGGTTCAGAGGGGACGGGGGGCCGGTTGGCCTGCTCTGCCCACTATGCTGACATACAGAGGGCAGGGTGGGGAGACCTTTCAGATCCCCTTTGCTCCTCCCCCGGCTGGTCATGAGTTAGCCGGTATTCCCGACTTGCCTCCGGTATGTATCACTTCATTTCGTATCTTGCATTGTCATTCCATTTCAGTTTATTCGATATTCCACAGAATACTGATGCATCTGATACTTTTGCAGGCATCCTCCGAGTACACCCGGCAGTCCGTGGAGTTGAATGCCTCCATGATGGGGATGCTGCAGCGGACCTTCGACATCTTGGCTCTTTACAGCATTCCGGTATGTCTTCTCTGACTGTTTCATACAATCTGATGTACTGCGCAAAACCTGATAACTGCTCACGGCACTCACACACTGTACTCATACACTGTATTCCGCACTGTATTCTGCACTGATTCACTGCTCACGGCGTTTACATACACTGTACTCATACACTGCATTCCGCACTGATTAACTGCTCACGGCATTCACATACACTGTACTCATACACTGCATTCTACACTGATTCACTGCTCACGGCATTCACATACACTGTACTCATACACTGCATTCTACACTGATTCACTGCTCAATATACTGATGCATTTGTCTTTTCATGTTGTTTCAGCCTCCCTTCCAGATTCCCCCGGTGGGTGGTGCTCCAGCTGGACCTCCCATTTCTACTCGGGATGGCAGAGCATATCCTCGTACCAGAGGGGGGCGCGTTCATGTCGAGAGTAGCTCGCGGGCTCCAGTTCCAGATGACGAGTCTGAGGAGGAGGCGGAGTCATCCGAGGAGGAGGCTGAGGGCAGCTCGGGCTCGGGCTCAGATAGTGACACTTCTGGTGATGCTCCTGGACTTCTGCCCAGGAAGAGGGCGAGGACAGATCCCCCGGCGCGAGGCCATTGATGATGCTGATGACCCAGACTTTTGCTGTGTTTTTTATTTCTTTTCTTATACTTTTCTCTTTTGTTGGTAGATAGAGTATTTTGTACTGCCGCAGGCAGATTTTGTTTCCAAAACTTATGTACTTGAAAAGATGATATGAAATGAAACAAACTTTTTGTCTAAAAAGTATTTACATTCGTGTATATTTCATACCCTGCACTGCATTGCATCATGTTACACCTCAAATGTAAATGATATTGATCTGTTGTCTGAAAATTGAGCATTTGCACTATGATAATCGGATAACCAACCAATTAACAGCAAACAACTCATACAAACCACTACTCAAACTGGACACACAACCCATACTCTGCTGGGGATTAGTCTGCATGCAGCCCATAACACAGCACTCGGTCCATTCTGCACACAGCAAACCCTGAACAAATAACCCAATCTGACAAGACGGATCACAAAACTGAAACGGTTGAAGTTGAAACTCACTCGGATGTCCCAAATTTCCTTTTCTTTCTCTTGCTTCGCACGAATGTAGAGAATGGCACAGCATCCTGAGCACAAACGATTAATCTTTGGAAGAGGGGTTTCACAACCGGGGTATCGAGCCTACAACTGAACACAGTGAAAAGGACTCAAGTGAAGAAAATAAAAGGCACACGACCTAAACACAACGAGATACACTCGGAAAAGACTCAAAGCTAAATTGAGACCGACAAATCAAAGGACACGACACACGGACGTGCTTGAAAACAAAAGACCTTGAGGAGCCAATTCCTACGGGCAGGTTTCCCACCCTTTCTGATTTGTGTGATTCTCACACCACTCGGCCCTCAAGCTCGGTTTTTCTCTCAAAACCCTCTTGTTCACTTTTCTCTCGACTTACACCTCTCTATTCTTTATTCTCTCATTTTTCATCCCTCCCCAGGGTGATTGATGGATGAATAGGAAGCGGTGGATTCATGCCGAATACAGCTAGCTCACGGCTATTTCTTCTGATAGATAAAGTGCTTTCCTGGCAGGCGTGTTGATGACAAGGGAGAGACAGAACACCTGACTCAAACTGTGCCCCTAGTTCATTACTTTGACCATTTTTTGTTTTCTTTCTAAAACAGTTTTGATCAAAATGAACGTCAGATTAACATGCTTGTTCAATTTTTGATTTGAAAATCATGCGAATCAGGCTGTGCGCACTGAAAATTCTCCTTTTGGGTCCAAACATGGTCCTATTTTGAAAAATGAAATAGTTTTCGAGAAAATAAGTCAACTTCAGTGAAAATTTTCAAAAACTATTTTTGCAAACAGTGAACGCTCAACGATACGGAACTTACCCTCGAGATATGCAACCTCGGATCGGAGGCAATGGAAAATTGCCCCTGGCTTAAGGGGGATAAGGCAACGGAAAGTTGCCCCTAGTTTGGGCGGTAACTCAGGGCAACTTATGGCACTGTATGGCAACGGAAAGTTGCCCCTTGTTTGGATGATGCCGCGGCACATTGTAAGCCAGTCCTTGTTGATGACGACGACGGACGACGCGGAGGAGCCGAAGACGGTTTGAATCAATATATGGACACAGTCACCTGGAAGGTGTTGGCGGTTTGGGCTTCAAGAGGAAGTTAATCACGTAGCTCCCGGTTGCTTGTAATTGAGACTCTGGATTCGGAGGAGGCAAAGGCGATCAAAACCATGACATGGACTGAGACGCTATGGAAGCGTTGGAGGCTGGACTTCAAGATGAAGTTGCCTACGTATCCCAAACATGGGAATCAAGCCTTACGTAGTTCCGATTAAGGTACACTCGGGTATTTTAACCTTTACTGCTTAGGCTCTAACTTTTGCCAAGGCGCCCAATGCGGGTTTTCGACCTTGCGAGCTATGTTTTTCTTCTCTTTTTTTCTTTTGCTTTTTTCTTTTCTTTTCTTCATTTCTTTTTTCTTTGCTATTTTTGGTTCTTTTTCCTTTTTTTTTCTTTTCTTTTTTTGCTTCTTTTTGTATTTTTTTCTTTTTTTGTCTTTTCTTTTCTTTGCTCTAACTTTTGCCTGGACCGCCCTTCCGGGTTTTCGGCCCAGCGAGCCTCTCAAAGGGTAAAAGTGTAGCAAGCCCATGCCAAATGGTTTTTGAAATGGAAGCCCTCTGTATCCGGGAGAGCGGCTGTTGGGTTGATTTGCAGGAAAAGTCCATCATGGTTGCTTCTCGAGCTTTGCTTGGTGGGATCTGATCTCCCTGATCTGACTTTGAGGCCTCTTGCTCGAGGGCTGCTTCAAAATGGGCCACACAGGCGTTTCATGGCACTGTTGAATGTTCTGAACGGATTCCGGTTCACAACAGATAAATCGAATCTTGAGGCCGAGAGCGATCCTGGGCTACACAATCTCAAGAGCGATTCCACACAAGTCTTCGCGAGACTGCGCAAAATATTTTTTTGAAAGTTTTTAAGAAAGCGACAAATCGCTCGTGCTGAAGATAATGTGGAACCAGTCTGGATCAGGCCAAGGTCCTTCTCAGTACTCACGCCGACAAGCATAAATTCACTCATGAAAAGCTTAGCATGCGCTCCTTTTCTCAAAATGATCAAAATTTTACAAAACCCGAGGAATTACTTCCTCTTCGTTTTCATCACCGCAGTGTTCGAAAAGGGTTTTATGAAAAGCTTAGGTCATCATAAAGGCACAAGAGAGCAGGCGGTATGTGTTGTCGTTCCATTCACACCCTCTGGCGCGGCTAACTCGAATAGCAACAATTACGACACATGATGGCCACGGCTGTTTCATTCAGATTTGTTGGCATAACTGGCTCCCTAACAGAAACAGACTCAAAAAGCAAAAACAACTGTTTATAAGATAAAACGGTGTTTGAGGCAACAACCCCGAAATCACCATGGTACTCTATACAAGAGGGACTGACTCATTACAATTAGACAGACCCTTAAGCAAAAGGAATGTCTCAAAACAATGAGACAGGCTCAAGACAAAACAGAAGACTGACTCGACACCCAAGTCAGAATTTACAGAAATTAATAGGTGCCCAAAAATGCGTGCCAAACGCCACATCCAAAAATGCGCCAAGCATTGCCCACAGGCGGTTCACCTTCTGATTACATACTCGCAGTATCTGTGTCCTCAAAATCCAAGAACTCCGTAGTGACTGACTTGGCCGAGGTGGGTGGGAGGATAACCTCGTTGTCAATCAGATCCTGCACCTCGTGACGGAGGCGAAAACAATTGTCAGTGGCATGGCCTGTCTGCTGATGGTACGCACAGTACAGAGAAGCATCATGTGCGGCAGGGAGATTCTTCGGTAGGGGCCGGGGCTCCAAGGGTTTGAGATGCCCCTTTTTGGCCAAAATCAACAGTGCCCTAGACAGAGGCATGTAAAGAGGGTGGAAGACCCTGTGCCCTCGGGGCAGATACTTCGGGGCCTGAGCACTCTTGCTAGATGCACTAGCGAACGGATCGGCGGGAGCGGCCTTGGATTTCTGATCCTTCCCGGATGCAAGGTTGGGAGCGGGAAAACTGTTTTGGCATGACGGGGCCTATCCCGATTCTCGAACTGCCCTCAGGCGGAGTGGGGAAAGCACCCTCCACAGCTTTTGACATAACTGCGGATATCTGTTGCTTGTTCATCCCTCTGGCTTTCAAAGCCTCTACTGCCCACAGCAGTTGTTCGATAGGGTCGGCATCTGTCTTCATCTTGCCTTTATCTCTGGCCTCGGCCTGATCTAGAGTTTGGTTTGCTGCGTCGTTACCATAACTGGAGGTCATCTCTGGTTGGTTGAGTTCAATCACAATTCGTCCCAGTAGCGGGGGCTCCTGGGGTACAAAGCCTCCGACGTATGGTGCGGCTGGCGGTGAAACTGTCATTCCGTAGGCGAGATCCGTCACGGATCTTTAAAGATCACCTATCATCCCCATTAGTTCAAACGTAGTGGGCTCGCGAGCCTGATATAGCTGAGGGGCCCAAACCGGGTGTGCGGCCGGCAATCTGGGCGGATGCGGCATGTCAACGGTAGTCTCATCATGTAGGGTGATTCCTTAATCCAACGCGGCCGTCATGACCACGATTTCTTCTGAATTCTGCGTCATGCTAAGTCCTGCCGCAGCAAGGAGAAGACACTAACTGTTCTGGATCGACCCTCTGAATCTCTGAACTAAAACGGAAAACAAACAGCATTTCAGCCCCAGACAGATCAAGCACGGATGTAGCCGGATAACTGTACTCTACTACTGATCACTGTTCCCCAGAATCAATATTCAAAGCTGAACTGATACCCACAGATACAACTGATTCTCAACAACTGTTACCGGTGCCCTCGGGCCAGATACCCAAACTTGCAAACTGATATATGCGTTCCCTGCAGAGATACACTCTAAAAGCACACATAGCAAGTAAATGAGAGCCAATACACCCCTATGTGGGGGTAGGGTTTCCCTGTCCTATTTTGTCAGGAGCTAGGGTTTCACTACGCACGTAGCGGTTTCAAACAACCTGTATCGGGTAAGCAACCTGTCCTAATTTGGAATGGTCACTATGGATTTCGATATGCACTAGGTCGAATTGTCAAAAAGGGTGCCCCGGTGCAACCGGGGTTTGTGTTCCCATACTGGCAGAGCCCGCAACCGGTCTGCCTTATGGTCATGCCTTGACAAGACAAGCCTCCAGCAAACCGCTCAGGAATAGCAGATGGCCAACACGGTGTCCTAGGGGCACCAATGCACATGCAATGCAAAGAAACACATAAGTGTAGCCAAAACAGGATATCACGAGTTTGAGTCAAGCTCTCTATAATCCCCAGCAGAGTCGCCAGAAACTGTAACCACGCCCCGCGAGGGACCGCGCTACAGCTCGGACTCTTCCGTTTTGTTTGGATGGTGCGGTTCTCAATCTGAACCAAAGAGTCCACCTCTGGCAAATCGTTTTGAAGAAAAACAAATTTTTGAAAAGTAGTGCCAAACATGGACTGCTTTGCCAGATTACAGAGTCGCCACCTAAATATTTTAAAATGGGAAATTTAGGAAACCCTGACTCGGTGCCGAAGGCCACGTGTCCGTCATCACCAAATGCCTTGGCTCGGGAGCTTGGGTACGATCGGGGAAGGTCAACTATGAGCACCCCCTTTCGCCCGGTCCGAAGACCGGCCTCTACTAACCGTGATATCCGTTTTTGAAAACATTACATGCTCTTATTCCGATTATTAGCCTAGAATTACTATGTTGTGCGCACAGCAAACAAGTATAGACTAGATCGCCTAATTTGGAAATAAGCATTGCATATCCGTCTTGTTTGGAAAACAGTTTGAAATTGCTACTCGCGAGTAGGCTAAAATACGGATTTCAACGAGTTGTTCCAATTTAGGCAATCCAACCTTCACCCACAGGCATTCAAGCAATTTATCACGTAAGCAATTAGCCGCATGGCAAGCATACTGTCATGGCGACATTCACACACATGTGGTATGCTAAAGCGTAAATACTTACATAGTATTTCGTGCCAAAACAAAAAACTGGTTAGCAAAACATGCATGACCTAGTTCATATTAAGTGGCTAATGCAACACGAACATAGATGCAATCTAGAGTACGCTCGGCTAACCCTAAGCATGGCACGTGAAATGTTACAACTATCACGTATTCAAATTGGAATTGGAAATACGATGCAGTTTGTATGATGTACCGAGCCCGATGTATGTAAACAAATGCATGAATGCACGCATGCATTGCATAAGGTATGCTAATTTAGATGTGCCCTAATCTACCATCATAAGCGGGTGGAAGAAAGAAATGGGGATTGGAAGACATACACCCACTCGCACACACTTATTACAACTTTGCCCTCACTCGGAGGGACCGAATAATAATACAGATTAATTAGCTACGCAAGTTAATTAAATATTACAAATTAATTAAATTAACAAATTAAAATAATTAATCTAATTAAACAGTAAATCGCCTCGGGATGAGGACCGGATGCAACACGCGCTCGGGACTGGCTCGGAACCGCACTGCCATGCACGGATTGCCTCTGTTTCCTCTGCTCTCCTCCTCAGAAAATTACCAAAGTCCCAGGAGTGCCTCTCAGGGCACTGGGGAGTACCACCGGCTGGGATAGAGCACCACCGGCTGAAGGAGGAGGCCACCGGCACTGGATTTATCCATCGGCTGCAAATTGACTGCCGGTCGGCACTAAACACTGCCGGCCGGCACAAAATACCTGCAGAACCTGCAACTCACAGCAGCAGAGGGCAAAACTTGCATGGCAATGCAATTCAAGCCATTTGTGCACCAAACACACCCTTTATCATGTTTTTGACTCAAAGGAGGATGTGCCTCGATTCTCGGACCACCAATCACGCATTTCCATGCATGATGGCCCAAAGAACCAAGAATGCAACTTTGATTTCAAATGTATGCAAACCAAACAAACCAAAGTCCCAATCCCAATCACCAACTCAAGGGACAAGGAATGCATGTTGATACAATGCAACCTAGTCATGTTATCTATCATGTAACATGGGTAATGCAATGCATTCATGCAAGCATACAAGCAAGTATGCAAGGTAAGCATGCAAACCAAATAGAGGATGGACTAAAGCATGAATTAGGCCACCCTAAAAGGCCCAAAATCAGTGGCCAAAGTGCCCCAAAATGAAGGCTAAAATACGCACACACATGCATGCAATTATGATCCAACACTTAGACACAAACATGGCAACTCTCGAGCACACTTGAAATGAGTTAAACATGGACAATTAGCATGCATATAAAGCTCTGAAAATCATGCAAAACATGATGCCAAATCATACAACAAAGCCAGCTAAACATGCAACAAATGGCCCAAGTCTTCAAAGCAAGTCTATGAAGCATTAAACCACACCTATGCAAGGCAATTATGGCATGCATTAATCAACCCAAAATAGATTTTTAGCATGTCAAATTAGGCCCAAAGGACCACTTAGATGGCATCTAAGAGGCTTGAAATCAAAGGCATGTATTAAGGCCAAAACATGGAGCATTCAACACATGCTTTTAAAGCATTAAAGAGGCCACTAAGGCAAGCATACAAGCACACCAAAGGGACTGAAATAGCATGCTAGGTGGTTCCAAACTACCAAAATGAGGTAAGTAATACATGTTACACATGCATACTCAAAGGCTAGCAAGCCTAAAATGCAAAGGGGCCATATAATGCATGCCAAGATCAACCCAAATGACTATGGACAGAGCTAAATCATGGCAAAATAAGTACAAAACATTCACAAATCTAAGCCTAAAGCATGCTCAAATTAGGGCTAACAACCTATGGCATGTTAAGGCAATACAAGGCATTACATGGCAACTATGCTAAGCATGCATAAGGGACCAAAACCAACTTAAAATCATGTTATATCATGGCAATGTAAGCATGAAAAACAAACCAAACATGCTCAACACACACTTAAGCACAAGCTCCCTCAAGAAGCCAAATCTTGTCCTTTTCAAGGACATCAAGGAGAGGGGGTGGCCCTCCCCTTTTGGAGACTTCAAGGCACCATCTCCACCACTGAAATCCCTCAAGATTTCAGTGGTGGAGAGGCCCAAGCACCAAAGTCTCGGATCTCTCACAAACTAGCACAAAAAGGGCCCTTTTCAAGACCTAAGGGTGGTCAAACTTGCCCAAACCACCAAACACTCTTAATAAACAATAAAGAGGCTTAAAAAAATAGAACTTTTATGTGTTAATCACTAAGCACAAAAACAGTTCTAAGCTAGGTAAAAACAAGGTGCAAAAATGGGGTAAAAAGAGAGTTAGTGTCTTACCCTTGGAGCCTCTTCAACAAAGATGATGTGTTGGCTTCCTTGAGCTTCAAACCAGCCAAAACTTCAAGAATAAGCTCTGATTTTGGAGGACACCAAGGAAAGGTGGAAGACTAGGTGTTTTAGTGCAATAATGTGAACCAAAACACCTAGAATACCAAAGGGAAAGAGAGAGATAGGATGTGTATCTATTCTAACCCTAGAAACCAGAGCTTGGTTCTCTCTAAAATGGCTAAAAATTTTGTAACCCTAAGCCAAGAAGAGGAGTGGTCCTCTTATAGGCAAGCAAAGCTTGCAAAGCTTACAAGCTAAGCTAAGCTTACAAGCTAAGCTAACTAAGAGGGTCATCCCTCCATACACGTGTATGGAGGGGAACCAAAACTATACAGCTGTCTGAAAATATCTCATAAAGCAACTGCACAGTGTCCGGCCAGCAAAGAGTGTCATTTTGACAAAACTTAGTGCCGGTCGGCACAAAAGAGTGCCGGTCGGCACAATAAAGTGCCGATGGCAACACCAGCCAGCCGGTGGCCTCTAGCCACAGCCGGTGGTATGTGGGGATGCCTCACAAAGCATTCCCTGCCCTTCCAAGGCAAAACACAAGTGTTTGGTGCAAAACCAGACACAAGATAGTCGAGTTCGGAAGTCCTGAGGCAAGGCGCGCGAGCCGAGAACTCCGGGAACTCCAAACGAACACAAACATGGATAATCACCGAGTGTTCCAGCGGTGACGTCCAGGTCTTGAGGACGGTCAAAAATGGGGTGTCTACAGTCATGGGCCAATTTTACACTGTTATCAATGTTAATGTTTATATGTCAATGTGAATATTCACATTGTCAATAGGCCGGGCCGAGCCCGCCTTGGGCAGCGGGCGGGCTTCGGGCCGCCCACGGGCCACGGGCCAATTTTACACTCCTATCAATGTAAATGTTAATATGTCAATGTGAATATTCACATTGTCAACGGGCCGGGCCGGGCTCGCCCCGGGCCGCCCATGGGACACGAGTCAATTTTACACTCTTATCAATGTGAATGTTAACATGTCAATGTGAATATTCACATTGTCAACAGGCCGGGCTGGGCCTGCCCCGGGCCGCCCACGGGCCGTGCGCTAGTTTCAGGCAGCCACGGGGCGCGGGCTAATTTTATACTCTTATCAATGTGAATGTTAACATGTCAATGTGAATATTCACATTATCAACGGGTCGGCCCGGGCCCGCCCAGGGCAGTCCACGAGCCGCGGGCGAGTTTCGGGCCGGCCACAGGCCGCGGCTAATTTTACACTCCTATCAATGTGAATGTTAACATGTCAATGTGAATATTCACATTGTCAACGGGCCGGGCCCGGCCCGGCCCGAGCCCGGGCTTCGGGCTGCCCACGGGTCACGGGCTAATTTTACACTCTTATCAATGTTAATGTTAATATGTCAATGTGAATATTCACATTATGAACGGGCCGGCCCGGGCCCGCCCCGGGCGGCAGGCTGGCTTCGGGCCGCCCACGGGCCGCGGGCCAATTTTACACTCCTATCAATGTGAATGTTAACTTGTCAATGTGAATGTTCACATTAACAACGTGCCGGGCCGGGCCTATTTTTTTGGCCTGTGGACCGGCCCGGCCCGACTCGAATTTTTTCGGGCACCCACGAGGATCGACATGGGCCAGGCCCCTACACATTGACGATATGAACATTCACATTGACGGTGTGAACATTCACATTAGGGGTATTTTGGTAATTATGTCACCCATAAGACTTATTGAAATATAAGAAAATAATATGAACTAAATGGAACATAGGTAGATGAAAAGGGTATTTTAGTCTTCTTATCTCAAATTGGACCTAATGGAATAGTCAAAAAGAATATGGGTTGGATGGAATAAACCTCTTAGAAAATGGATTTATCAAAAAAGCTCCCTATATAATACTATAGATTAGATTTTGGACCAATTAAAATATGAGATGTGTATTTTGAGTGTTGTACAATTTAAAAAATATGAGAAAAAAATAGATTGGCCATAATATTTTTGCTTATATAATAGTATAAATATTATGGAATTTGTATCTATATTATAATATTATAAAATTATATTATGAAAATCTTTTCATTGAAACAAATATCAATCAAAAGATTTTTTCTAAGAATCTCTAACTTCTACTAATAAATATAGATTGATAAAAACAAAATAATGTTAGAAATGGGTTTTGGAAATTCTGAATGAAAAAAAAAAAAAAAAACAACAACAACAACAACTAGATTTTTTTCTAAACTTTGGTTTAATTTTTAGGTGGGACCTATGCGCCGAATTTCGCGGGTCAAAGTGGTAACGCGTTCTATGCCGCATTGTGATTCACATGGTATATTTGGTTGCTCAAAACCATTATCGGGAAAATGAAAAATTGAAGCCAAAGTGAGCTCCATGGAAATGGAGTTTTTGGTGGAAATTTCTTCAAGGTGCGGTTTAGGCTTGTCCCACAATGATTTGGTGGGAATTTTTGAGTTAGTTTATAAGGCTTGGAGTTGGAACTTGGGGTAGGCCCCAAGGGGGCACCCAAGTTTTGTAGAGAGAGAGGTTATGGGCAAAATGGGCTAGACCCATTGGACCCAAAATAAACACACACGTATGCCACTACAGGTCAGGCTGGGCTTGGGCACGGGTGCGTGATGTGTGGTTGGGGTTGGCTTGTCCGGCCAAAAAAATTTGAATTTATTTTTTATCTTTAGAAAATATATTCTGACCATTTGAATTTAAATTTCAGTTGGAAAATTCAAATTCAATTTTTGCACCTCTTCACGGTTTCTATACAAACAGATCCGAAATTCTGTACAGATTCGAAACTGTTCAAATACAGTTTTTATCTGTCCGAATTTAAATTTGAACCCAAACAGTCCAAATTCAAACCCAACAGGTTCAGTACTTGTTCAAACAGGTATGTTACCTGTTCAATTAAAAATAAAATGGTGCCACTACACCTATATATAGACAAGTCCTTCATTGGGATTAATCACTCTAATTTTCGTCCATAAATCTACTACGGCTCTCTGCATTTTGTTGCATCTAATTTTCTGTGGGAAATAGTGTAAACACAAAGTGTGTTCGTTGTGCAAATAAATTATAGTACTGCATTTATTCGTTGTTGATCATTTTATCTTGGGAGATAGACGTCCGAAAATCTGAAAGTACCGGAGAGAGAACGAATCTGTCTTAAGGACACAGTGTTAAACACTGAACTTGATCAAAAGTTTGTTCAAGAAATTAATCAAGCAAGTTGTTAATTTATTTTCTGTATTATTATGTATTTAAATCAGATTTTGATTTTGTTTTTGTAACAAAATAAAAATCTGCTTTTATTTATTTAATTTTATTTTTCTGGTTTGATTTTTGTAATCAAACAAATTCTCTCCTTTTCTTTTATTTCTTCTGTACTCTGTTTGTTGTTAAGTACACAAATAGAATTTATTTTTCAAATACAATGAAGATTGTCCAACAATCTTAAGACAGTTTAATTTTTGGTGTTATCATTGTATTTAATTTTCTGTGATTTCATAAAGTGATATTTTTGTTGGAAAATACAAATAGTAGTAATATACTATTTGACGAATAGTAGTAATATACTGTTTATTTTCTTTGACAACTAGTAGTAATATACTGGTGTCATTAACAATTGCAGAATATTAATTGGTGTTACAGAAAATTATTGTAGTATTTTATTTTTCTAGTTTTAGTAACAAAGAAAATAAAATTATTTTGTGTTATAATTTATTTTCTGGTTTTAGTAACTAGAAAATTAATTTGTGTTTTGCTTTTTACTGATTTTTGTAATCAGATATTATGGCTACTGCAACTAGAAGTGGTACTCCAATTGTTACACCAACTCTGGTCCCTATCCAGAAACATGTACAAGTTCCGATAAATCATGAAGAAAAATCGAAAAAATTTAATGGCACTGAGTTTAAGAGATGGCAGCAGAAAATACTTTTTTATCTTACAACTCTAAATTTGGCCCGGTTTCTCCGTGAAGAGGCTCCAGTACTGAGAGAGGATGAAAGTGATCGACAAGTTGTTGCCGCTATAGATGTTTGGAAGCATTTTGATTTCCTGTGCAGAAACTACATCATAAATGGCCTTGACAACATGCTGTATAATGTTTACAGCCCTCTGAAATCAGCAAAAGAATTGTGAGATTCTTTGGAGAAAAAATACAAGACAGAGGATGCTGGCACAAAGAAATTTGTTGTCGGTAAATTTCTAGACTTTGTTATGGTAGACTCCCAAACGATAATTTCTCAAGTTCAAAATTTTCAAATAATTTTGCATGATATTCATTTTGAAGGTATGTCTCTTAGCGAGTCTTTCCAAGTCGCTGTGGAAAAGTTACCACCAGCTTGGAAAGTTTTCAAAAATTATTTAAAACATAAAAGCAAGGAGATGACCATGGATGAATTAATTGTAAGATTGAGAATTAAGGAAGATAACCGAAAGGCTCAAAAAAGGAATGGGAAAAATCCCATAGAGTCTAAGGCTAATGTGGTTGAACAAGTTCACAAACCACATAACAGAATAAGGAAGTTTACTGGAGATGGTCCTAAACAAGGCGACAACAATGGTAATAAGAAGTTCAAAGGAAAATGCTATAACTGTGTCAAGACTGGACATCGAGCTTTTGACTGCCGCCGCCCTAAGAAGGATTGCGGAAGCACAAGTAAGAAGACTACCAATCAAGCTAATGTGACAGAATTAGATTACATCTTTGATGGGGTAAATGACATCAACCTCTCTGCTGTGGTATCTGAGGCTAATTTGGTTGGAAATCCCAAGCAATGGTGGGTTGACACTGGAGTAACTCGTCACATTTGTGCGGACAAGAAGATGTTCACAACTTACAATAAGGCTGCAAATGGTGAACAACTTTCATGGGAAATTCTTCCACTTCTACTATAGCTAGACAAGGAAAGGAGATCTTGAAGATGACATCAGGAAAAGAACTGACCCTTAACAACGTACTACATGTACCTGACATCTGGAAGAATTTGGTTTCTGGTTCTTTGTTAAGTAAAAATGGCTTTCGGCTTGTCTTTGAGTCTGATAAATTTGTATTAACAAAGAGTGGTATGTATATTGGTAAGGGATACATGAATGATGGTCTCTTCAAATTGAATGTAATGACAGTTGTACCAAAAGTTACTATTAATAAAAATAACACATATTTTGCTTATATTCTTGAGTCGAATTTATGGCATGGTAGATTAGGACATGTAAATTTTGTTGCTTTGCGTAGATTAATTGGTTTGGATTATATCCCAAAGTTTGAAATTGATCCTAATCACAAATGTGAGATTTGTGTAAAAGCGAAACTAACTAAGGCTCCTTTTAAATCGGTTGATAGAAAAACCAAACCTGTAGAATTAATTCATACTGACGTATGTGATCTTAAATTTATTCAAATTAGATGAGGCAAAAAGTATTTCATAACATTTATCGATGATTGTAAAAGATATTGTTATGTTTATTTACTTAAAAGTAAAGATGAAGTCTTAGAAATATTTAAACTCTACAAAACAGAAGTTGAAAATCAACTTAGAAAAACCATTAAAATGGTTAGAAGTGATAGGGGTGGTGAATATGATGCACCATTAAATGAATTTTGTGTACAACATGGCATTATTCACCAAACTACAGCACCTTATTCTCCACAGCAAAATAGAATTGCTGAAAAAAATAATAGAACCCTTAAAAAAATGATGAATGCCATGTTACTAAGTTCAGGTTTACCGCAGAACTTGTGGGGGGAAGCAATATTGTCTGCTAATTATATTCTTAACAGAATACCCTACAAGAACACCAACAGCACTCCTTATGAATTATGGAAAGGTCGACCACCTTCCTATAAATACTTAAAAGTGTGGGGATGTTTGGCAAAGGTAGAAGTTCCTGTTCCTAAAAAGACTAAGATAGGACCAAATACAGTGGATTGTGTGTTTATTGGTTACGCTCAGAATAGTAGTGCATATCGATTTCTGACTTATAAATTAGAAATACCTGATATAACTGTGAACATTATTATAAAGTCAAGGAATGCTGTGTTTTTTGAACATGTCTTTCCTTACAAGAAAGGATAGGAATTAAGTTCACAGAAAATAACTTATGATTGTACACAAAGTCAAGAGACTAATGACAATCAAACACAAGAGACTAGTAATGATCTTGACCAACAGGATTTAACTGATGATAAACCAAGACAAAGTAAGAGAGCAAGAACATTAAAATCCTTTGGTCCAGATTTTCTGACATACCTGTTAGAAAATGAACCTCAAAGCCTTAAGGAAGCAATGACAGGTCCTGAAGCACCTTTGTGGAAAGAGACTGTTAATAATGAAATTGAATCCATTATGCAAAATCATACTTGGGAATTGGTGGATCTTCCACCTGGTTCTAAACCTCTTAGATATAAGTGGATATTCAAGAAAAAAATAAAAGCAGATGGTTCAATAGACAAGTATAAAGCAAGACTTGTAATAAAAGGTTACAGACAAAAAGAAGGTCTGGACTATTTTGACACATATTCTCCTGTGACAAGAATAACATCCATTTGCATGCTTATTACTATAGCAGTGTTGTTTAATTTAGAAATATATCAAATGGATGTTAAGACAGCTTTTTTAAACGGTGATCTAAATGAAGAGATCTATATGGAGCAACCCGAAGGGTTTGTAGTACCAGGGCAAGAAAAGAAAGTTTGTCGGCTTGTAAAATCTCTTTATGGATTAAAACAAGCACCTAAGCAATGGCATAAAAATTTTATCATGCAATGCTTACTACTGGGTTTAAGATAAACGAATGTGACAAGTGCTTCTATGTTAAAAATACTGACCAAGGATATGTCATAATTTGTCTTTATGTAGATGACATGCTTATCATTGGAAGCAGTCAAAATATGATCAAATTAACTAAGTAAATGCTTAATAGAATATTTGATATGAAAGATATGGGGGTCGCAGATGTTATATTGGGAATGAAAATTACTAAAACATCCAACATATATGCATTATCTCAATCATATTATATTGAGAAAACTCTTGATAAATTTATCAAAGATGATATGAATGTAGCTAGAACACCTGTAGACATCAGTCTTTATTTATCAAAAAATAAAGGTGATGCTATGTCTCAGTTAAAATACTCCCAAATCATTGGAAGCCTAATGTACCTAATGAATTGTACTCATCCTGATATAGCTTATGCTATCAGTAAATTGAGTAGGTACACTAATAACCCCGGAGAAGACCATTGGAAAGCGATCATTCGGGTTCTTAGATATCTAAAATTTACCCATGATCATGGTTTGAACTTTACTCGATATCCAGCAGTACTCGAAGGTTATTATGATGCCAATTGGATATTGGATACTAAAGATTCAAAATCTACTAGTGGATATGTTTTTACTCTAGGAGGAGCTGCTATTTCTTGGAAATCCACAAAACAAACATGCATTGCACGATCCACAATGAAATATGAGTTCATTGCTTTAGACAAAGTAGGAGAAGAAGCAGAATGGCTGCATCATTTCTTAGAAGACATTCCAATGTGGTCAAAACCTGTGCCAGCTATTTGCATTCATTGTGATAGTCAATTTGCAATAGGCAGGGCACAAAATCATATGTATAACGGTAAGTCACGACATATTCGTCGTCGACATAATACCGTAAGACAATTGTTCTCAAATGGAATAATCTCAATAAATTATATAAAATCTAAAGAGAATATTGCGGATCCGTTAACAAAATGTTTGACAAAAGAGCAAGTGTATAGTTCATCAAAGAGGATGAGATTAAAGCCTATTACATAAGAGTCATCATAATGGTAACCCTACTTATATGACTAGAGATCCCAAGAACTAAGTCCAAAGGGACAACTAAGTTATGTGTGGCTCGCCAGAAATCCCCAAGGGATTAAAATTCCCTACCCATTCCTATGGTGAGAATGATATCTGCAACATGTATTGCATACAGGGGTCTAAGGATAAGCTTAGCTTTTAATGATTACTTATATCATGATTTAGGCATAAAATCAAGACGAGTATAAGAGATACTCACAATAAGAATCACATATATGACTGTCGAACTGGGGCCAGTTCTATGAGAATGAAGAGGCGAAATTCTCTAGAAGTACTCATGAACAACCAGGAGCGTTCAAGGCCAAAATGAATACAACCGTGAGAACCACAATATGTCAAAAGATATTTTGTGTGAAATCTATTGTCTTGGCTTACACAAACAGCTAAACAATTCAAGGCATCACGTCCATTAGGTTATCACTAGGGAAGGTTCAAGGCCGAAAGCTACCTATCCTGATACAAGATATTTTCGATTTATCCTCTTCCGACAAATTCTGCATTTTGTTGCATTTCCGTTGTCATCAAATTCCATTCATGTGGGGAATTGTTAGAAATGGGTTTTGGAAATTCTGGAAAAAAAAAAAAAAAAAAAAAAAAAAAGATTTTTTTCCTAAACTTTGGTCTAATTTTTAGGTGGGACCCATGCGCTGAATTTCGCGGGTCAAAGTGGTAACGCGTTCTATGTCGCGTTGTGATTCACATGGTATATTTGGTTGCTCAAAACCATTATCGAGTAAATGAGAAATTGAAGCTAAAGTGAGCTCCATAGAAATGGAGTTTTTGGTGAAAATTTTTTAAAGGTGCGGTTTAGGCTTGTCCCACATTGATTTGGTGGGAAACTTTGAGTGGTTTTATAAGGCTTGGAGTTGGAACTTGGGGTACGCCCCAAGGGGCACCCAAGTTTTATAGAGAGGGAGGTTATGGGCAAAATAGTCTAGACTCATTGGACCCAAAATAAACACACGCGCTCGCCGCCGCCGTCCGGCCGGTCGGGCTGGGCGCAGGTGCGTGGTGTGTGATTGGGCTTGTTCGGCCCAATACTAATCTTTGTGGGCCAAAAACATTTGAATTTATTTTTGATCTTTAGAAAATAAATTCTGACCGTTTGAATTTAAATTTCAGTTGGAAAATTCAAATTCAATTTTTGCACCTCTTCACGGTTTCTATACAAACAGATCCGAAATTCTGTACAGATTTGAAACTGTTCAAATACAGTTTTTATCTGTTCGAATTTAAATTTGAACCCAAACAGTCCAAACTCAAACCCAACAGGTTCAGTACCTGTTCAAACAGGTATGCTACCTGTCACGCCCTCAAAATTAAACCCATTAAATATAAAACAAGGCATGCATTATTAAAAGAAAAACAGTATATTATTTAAATCATCAGAGTATTGCGAAATAAAATATCAAAATAAATACCCTACGGGCTTACATCTTGCCAAGCCAACACTTGGACACAATTTCATGAGTTCTAACTCAAAACAAATAAAGCCCTGGGCTTGAATGTTTACATAATTCAAATAAAACAACTAAAACAAATAAAACAAGTCTTCAAGTCCAAATCCTCACAAGCTAAGTCCTTGGAGGTAGTGAACCACCTGAACCTGAAAATGAAGTTCCCATATAGGGTGAGCCACAGCCCAGTAGAGAAATACTAAACCAAGCATAAGAATTAACTAAAGCAGTAGCACCCGATACATGGTTAACACAAGATAATCAATTTACAATTCATCGACACAAACGCCTACGTTGTCTATGACACATGGTCTATGACACCTTTTACTTTCCATTTAAACAGTCATGGCTCAGAACCTGGCCAAACAACTCAACAAGGGTAACAAATCAGGTTAAACCTTTCTCATAACATAATAAACACACATGCTGGTGTTATACCAATCTCAATCAAATTCACTTCCTTACTTCCCAACTGATACACATGGTGGTAATGTATCATATCAACAACAAATAGAAATATTTCTATTATAATTAAGCACACACATAAGTGATGCTACTGGAGTCCATCCCCTATCTCCTCCCAACAAGTCCGGTTTAGAGGTCCATCCCCTATCTTCCCCTAAACCGTGGAGTTCATCCCCTATCTCCTCCAAAACCAAATGCATATGCAACATAATCAATACTTGCCATATACAACACATAATTAATACACGAATGTTCTGTATTAACTTAACAGTCAAACAATTGACTCAATTTCAGTTATACCTAAGCCGCATGCAAGGTCTACAACAATCAATGGCTATCCTCCACCGATAGCCCAAAACAATTATTTCTAAGCAAGAAATAACTATAACAATTATTTCAATATTCTCAAAGGTAAGTATTTAAACTACCAAATACATCATTAAACCACTAAATTCCCCAATCTCATGAATTTAACTCAATATCACAATCTCCCTTTAAATTAATTATATAAATTAATCTATGACAAAACCCTAAGGTTTCTCCCAAAATTACCAAACTACCCCCACATACCAAAATACCACCACTTAGGATTAAAGCGTATAAATGGAGTAGGAAATCCCTACCTCGAAGAAATAACTCAAAAAGAGAAGACGAAGATGAAGCCCCAAACTCCAAAGTGCTCCAACCCACCAAAAGTTCATATTAAACTGAAGCCCTCGACCCACTCTAACTTTTTAATAAAGGATCTAGGGTAGAAACACCCTAAAACTAGATGAAACCTAGGGTAGAAGGTGTGTAGGGAGAGAGAATGGTCGGACCTAGGGTTTAGAAACAAAAAGAGATAGAAAACTGATTAAAAAACCCGCTGCTGCCTATTTAAATTGAACAGGCTCGCTCGAGCGAAGACATGGTCGCTCGAGCGACCAGACACAAAAACCCACGCTCGAGCGAAGAAAAGCTCGCTCGAGCCAAAAACTCGATGCTTCAGGTCTGCAACCCAGAAGCTCGCTCGAGCGACGAAATGCTCGCTCGAGCGACGAACTCGAAAACATACACCTCGCTCGCTCGAGCGAAGAAGTGCTCGCTCGAGCCAAGAAACACATCTCTCAGGTCCTAAGCCCAGACGCAGACTCTCGCTCGAGCGACCAAACCCTGGCTCGAGCGAAGAACAAAAACAACAGCTCGCTCGAGCGACCAACTCCTCGCTCGAGCGAAGGTCCAAAAATCTGGACAGCAACACTTGGTTTCCAACCCAACCAACCTGTAACAAACCTGCCCAACTCAACCCATAATTCAAAAATAAAGAATTAAAGGACGACAACAACAATAATACAACAATGGAATCTACGGAACATAAGTCCGGATACAATAATCAAAAGGAAAAAGACCGGGGTCGCTATACTACCTGTTCAATTCAAAATAAAATGGTGCCACTCTACCTATATATAGACAAATCCTTCATTTGGATTAATTACTCTAATTTTCGTCCTTAAATCTGCTACTGCTCTCTGCATTTTGCTGCATCTAATTTTCTGTGAGAAAGAGTGTAAACACAAAGTGTGTTCGTTGTGCGAATAAATTGTAGTGCTGCATTTATTCGTTGTTGATCATTTTATCATGGGAGATAGACGTCCAAAAATCTGAAAGCACTGTAGAGAAGACGAATCTGTCTTAAGGGCACAGTGTTAAACACTGGACTTGATCAAAAGTTTGTTCAAGAAATTAATCAAGTAAGTTGTTAATTTATTTTCTGGTTTATTATGTATTTAAATCAAATTTTGATTTTTTTTTTGTAACAAAATAAAAATCTGTTTTTATTTATTTAATTTTATTTTTCTGGTTTGATTTTTGTAATCAAACAAATTCTCTCATTTTCTTTTATTTCTTCTGTACTCTGTTTGTTGTTAAGTACACAAACAGAATTTATTTTTCAAATACAGTGAAAATTATCTAACAAATAATAATAATAATAATAATAATAATATATGGCATTCCTAATAATTGTTTTCGTCAACACAAAAATAATAACTAGATCCAAAGAAATTCAATTCTTTAATAATAATATATCCTTTGATTTACGACTGTATATATCACTTGGGCAAATTCAAAATTTTGCATTGATTCTTTCCATTCCATGGTTATAATGGAGGATGTTAATTACATCAGTTAAGAGTTATAAAATAATTATGGGAAATTATCAATATTTTAAATTAGAAAGAATCGTTACAAACCTTTGAATAATGCCATAAAGATCCTTTATTACAATTTTGAAATGAAGAGGTGGTCATTGCCTTGGTGGATAGGTATAAAATGAAGGTGTTGAATTGAAGCAGATTATCATATAATTTGAGAGAACAGTTTTCTTTGTTGTTGCACTCATGGCAAGTGTGATCGGTGTTCACGTTGCCTTCTTCTTCTTGATGACAGTCATCATTATGCCTTGCAATTCAGGACTACATTTAGGTACTCCAGGAATAAACTTTCTTTCATTAGTTTTAATGTTGTAAATTTTTTTAAATTATTTAAGCTCGATTCATGTTTAGTTAATAAATATTTGTTTGACATCAATTCATTATGTAAAACTCATAATTTTCAAACTGAACTTTTTTTTTTTTAAACTCAACTCAATTACATGTATTATAAACAATTAAACTACTTGAATCGAGCTCATATTAACATTGGCCTATATGTTAGGCCAATTAGGCAAATGGCCTAAAGCCCTTTTATTTTAAGAAGGTCCTCAATTTTTAAGGCCCTTAATAATAGCCTCGTATTTGTAAAGCCTTAAATGTATTATTTGTTTAGGCCAAAAAAATCAGACCTCATTGTTATTATTTTAAACTCAAAACTAAATCACCCCAAAAAAAAAAAAAAAAGAAAAGAAAGGAAAACACCCCATGCTAGGCATCTTTGTAAGAAAGTTGTCTATATGTCGAAAATTTTAGTAACATTTTGAATAATTTTTCTTAGTTTTGTAGCATTGCAAAATTCAATATCTCAAAATATCTGTTTGCTTTCAATTTTTCTGAACAAAAAGATATTTTAAAATAATTTAAAAATTACTTTCACCCAAAAAAAAGGTAAAATCATATTAAATAATAAGTATTTTTTTAATTTTTTTTCACTGTATTAGTTTTTAGTTTTTTTTAATCAAATTAAAATTAGTTTCTTTAATGTTTTTTTTTTCTCATTGGCAGGTTCATCAAACAAGAAACTGCATTCACCACAAGGAGACAATAACATAACCACAACATCAACCTTGTTGAGCCATAGAAAGTTATTGCAATCTGGTAAAATAGCCCATCTCAATCAAAACTAATTATTCTTTGAGAATTAGGATAATTTGTTTAGCGATTTGTTTCTAAAAGTTGATTTTAGAAAAAAAAAAATTGAAAACAATCCACTAAACCCTAAATTATTTTCTAAAAAATTGTTTTAGAAAATTAATTGTTTGGTTGTGTTTTCTATTTTATTTTTCTGAAAAACACAGAAAACTTGTTCGGCAAATTGTTTTTGAAAATAATTTTTGGAAACAAATCAAAAACACAATATATTTTTTTCAAAACACCAAAAAGTTATTTTCATACAAAAATGAAAACTGTATGAAAATAAGGCAACAAGTGGTGCTATTTTCCTCGATGGAGCCCATCCTAGAGTCATTGTGATTATTCGAGCCGTTCGTTTTGTAATGTTTGTTGAATAGATTATTCATGCAAAATATAAGATTGATCAAATATCGATAGTCATATAATTAAATCATATTTTTCTTAAAAAAATAGACAACAAGTACGATTTTAAAAATATAACTTTTTTCAAGAATTTATTCAACATACCATACAAAACCAATGCCTCACAACACCTTAGTGGGGACAGCATCCCATGCTTGTGAAAAATGATGGATGTTTTCAACCTTGTCATTGCTTTTATTTCCAAAAACATGAGAAGAAAAAAAAAATGAAAACACAAGTCTTTGGTCTAAAATGGGAATTTGATTTTACGATAATTATTTTATTAGGGAAGTGCACAGACAGAGACATAAGCATTACACAAGGCCAAGGTTCAAGTACAGGGATACCAGAGTACATAGTTGAGATTACCAACACCTGTCTTTCTAATTGTCCTCCTTCCAATATTCATCTCCACTGTGGACTGTTTGCCTCTGCAAGACTAGTGGATCCACAACTCTTCAAGAGGCTCTCTGATGATGATTGTTTGGTCAATGGTGGAAAACCCTTGAAGGCTAGTCAAGTCATTAGATTCTCTTATTCTAACACCTTCAAGTATCCAATTTCATTCAAGTCTGCCAAGTTTTGCTGACCTCAAACCCAAATTTAACTCGAGGGATGTAAATCTTGATTTGGGTGTCAAAATAAAATCTATATTTATATATCTATACTATATATAATTGCAAATGCTTATCTTTGGTTCGAGGGTTGGCTCGCATGGCATGTCTATCTGTATGGATGGAGGAAGTTCCCCATCCATTTTTTATTTAGCTTTGGATGAAACTTTGTGATCTGTCTTTTTGGTATCCAATCTACCAAAAAAAAAAAAAAAGGGTCTTGATTCTTTTTTCTCAATTTTTTGAATTATTAAATATTAAATATTTTTGTCAATTAAGTCATTGTTAAATGTTTTTCATATTCTCTTCATATCAATATGGAAAATTTGAAAGTCATTAAATTAAGTGCTTATATTTAAAATTTAAATAAAAATATTTTAGTATTTATTCTAAGAAATAAATATGAAGATGTTTTTCAAAAATATCAAATGAATTTTTCATAAACATCTTACCATTTTTTAATAATGCATCTGTGATAGAATAGTTTTATCAAAAATATATATATATATATATATATATATCACTATCGGTGTCACGAAATATATATGAAAATATTTTTGCAAAATTCTCAAATTGGTCATTCTTTAAAAAATATAATATTATTTAGCATATGAATGATGTATTTGTTGTTTGGAAGAGTTTTGGAATTTTAATTCCACTTCTTGGTTTGCACATGGTGTTTGGTTGTAATTTTCAAAAATTAATTTCACACCCACTTTTGAAAACTCCTTTTCAGGCAGAAAAATTTGGCTAACCCAATTGTCCCCCGGACGTCCGGCAGATTGACCGGAACAGTGTACTTTTTTTTTTTTTTTTTGCACCTATTATTTTTATATTTTAAATAAAATATTTCCAGAATTTTTTGTTAATTTTTTATGAGCTTTGAATAAGATTTTGGATTGTGTGTTTGGTTATGAGTTATAAGTTTTTGAATTAAATATCATATGTCACATCATTCATTTCAAACTCAATTCAAAACTTTGCCCAAAACTCTTTTCAAAACTCATAACCAAACAAATTTTCTACACTCAAATCATAATTCCAAAACTTACAAACTCAAAATAAAACTTCTATTCTCAAATCATATTTAGAAAATTCTACTAAACGTTATCTAATATTTCATCTTGGTTTATACCATGAGTGAGTGCCGCAATTTGAAACATATGAGAACAATTTTAAAATCTTGTTCATTCATTTTAAAATCTGATTATATTTGTGTTAACTGCAAGTATGATTTTTAAAATAAATTATTTATACAAACGTGATATAATTAAGTGGCTATCGATATTCAATCAATGTGACTTTTTACATGAATGAATTACTTATTGAGCTATACATATTGAATAGTTCAAATTATCGATACAGTTTCTGTGGTAGGCCTACGGAGGGCCATTGGCAACCGGGGATAAACCTCTTCCTTTTTTCAAATGGATAATAAGTATACTTTTTCCATGAAAATGATAGATGTTTTCAACTTTTTCATTGCTTTCCTTTCCAAAACATGGAAACAAAAATAAAATAAAATGAAAACACAGCTCTTTAGTCTCAAGTGGGATTTTTTTTTTTTTTTTTTTTTTTGTTGCTACAATTATGTTAGGATAAATTTCAAATACACCCTTTAAAGTTTATTTAAAATACGGATCGTTCCCTGCAATGTTAAAAATTATAAATACTTTTTTGTCAAATTATTTTATTTTAACAGTAGAAAAAATGAAATTTTTAACTGCTATCCTACACAACCATAAAATTACTTGAATTGTTAATTGAAATATATTTATGACATCATTAAAAATTATTAATTAACTTGATAATTTGTCAATAAAAATGGTCATCTATTATGTGATTAGAAACTAGAATGTAATTTTTATAACCACATGAAATAATTTGTATTTTAAGCAAATTTCAGTGAGTGTATTTGTATTTTTTTTTTATTAGGGAATTGCACAAAGAGAGACATAAGCATCATACAATGCAAAGGTTCAAAAACAGGAGCACCAGAGTACATAGTTAAGATAGTCAACACCTGTCTTTCTGAAGATTTTCTTCCTTTTAGTATTCATCTCCACTGTGGCCAGTTTGCCTCTGCAAATTTAGTGAACCCACAACACTTCAAGAGGCCCTCCATTGATGATTGCTTGATGAATGGTGGAAAACCTTTGAAGGCTAGTCAAGTCATTAGATTCTCTTATTCTAACAGGTTCATGTATCCAATTTCATTCAAGTCTGCCAAGTTTTGCTGCCTCAAACCAATGGATGTAAATCTCGATTTGGGTGTCAATAAAAAGAGGAAGGAAAAAAAAAACAAAAAAATTACCCAAATTGCAAAACCAAACATCTATGAATGTGAATTGTTTTTTTCAGGGTTGTTGGTTCTGTTTTGGTAGAAACTATTGTATTGATTGGGAATGAGTAAGATGACTATAAATGATGTTGTATTTAATTTCTCTCTTTTCGTATTCAATTTTGAGAGTTACACCCTATATCTTTTTGTGTGATGCTTTTGAGACCTTAAGCTAAAAAATATAACACTATCTTATTGTTCATTTAAAAAAAATGGGACATTTGACAATACCAATTTTTTCAAATTATTTTTATAGAACTCAAGCGATGACTAAGTGACCTAATAGTTACATAAGCCGATTTAGAGCTTCATGAACTCGAGCTTGCAAGGATATTATCATATGGCATTAATCTTAACTAATGCATCCAACAATTGGTTCAAGCTTCTTCAACTATTTTTTTATGTACATTCGAATAAACAACAATGTTGAATCAAAACTGTGGAACCCTTCATACTATCTACTAACAAAATGCTAATGAAAGAAGCAAAATGTGATGTAATTCACTACATCTCATCTTCCCTGTGGATTCACTATCTGTGAGAAGATTACATTGCTACTATCATCAGTCTCCTCGGCCTCCTCTTCGATGTTAAACAATGTCGTATGCACAACAAAAGCATCATTGGCCTTTTGTTCCGCCATTACATTTGGTCCATCAGGATTGTCCTACAACTGGAGCGCAAACTCAAGGTTCCACAAAACCGCACCCATCGATGGGCGATCAATCCCTTGATCCGACAAACACTTCATAGTTGTCTCCGCGAACTTTTTAGAGCACTCAAGGCTAATCTCTCCCTTAATATGCTGGTCAATGATGCTATCCATAGTTCCTTTTCGAAAGTTGTTCCGTGCCCAATCTACAAGGCTAACTTGTTCCTTAGAAATTAATCAAGTAAGTTGTTAATTTATTTTCTGGTTTATTATTTATTTAAATCAGATTTTGATTTTGTTTTTGTAACAAAATAAAAATCTGTTTTTATTTATTTTATTTTATTTTTCTGGTTTGATTTTTGTAATCAAACAAATTCTTTCCTTCTCTTTTATTTCTTCTGTACTCTGTTTGTTGTTAAATACACAAACAAAATTTATTTTTCAAATACAGTGAAGATTGTCCAACAATCTTAAGACAGTTTAATTTTTGGTGTCGTCATTGTATTTAATTTTCTATGATTTCATAAAGTGACATTCTGATTAGAAAATACAAATAGTAGTAATATACTGTTTGACGAATAGTAGTAATATACTGTTTATTTTCTTTGACAACTAGTAGTAATATACTTGTGTCATTAACAATTGCAGAATATTAATTTGTGTTACAGAAAATTATTGTGGTATTTTATTTTTCTAGTTTTAGTAACAAGGAAATAGGAAAATAAAATTATTTTGTGTTATAATTTATTTTCTAGTTTTAGTAACTAGAAAATTAATTTGTATTTTGATTTTCACTGATTTTTGTAATCAGATATGATCGCTACTACAACTGGAAGTGGTACTCCAATTGTTATACCAACTCCGGTCCTTATCCAGAACCATGTACAAGTTCCGATAAATCATGAAGAAAAACCGAACAAATTTAATGGCACTGAGTTTAAGAGATGTCAGCAAAAAATACTGTTCTATCTTACAACTCTAAATTTGGCCCGGTTTCTCCGTGAAGAGGCTCCAGTACTGAGAGAGGATGAAAGTGATCGCCAAGTTGTTGCCGTTGTAGATGCTTGGAAGCATTCTGATTTCCTATGCAGAAACTACATCCTAAATGGCCTTGACAACATATTGTATAATGTTTATAGCCCTCTGAAATCAGCAAAAGAATTGTGGGATTCTTTGGAGAAAAAATACAAGACAGAGGATGCTGGCACAAAGAAATTTGTTGTCGGTAAATTTCTGGACTTTGTTATATGGTAGACTCCCAAACGGTAATTTCTCAAATTCAAAATTTTCAAATAATTTTGCATGATATTCATTCTGAAGGTATGTCTCTTAGCGAGTCTTTCCAAGTAACTGTTTTAGTGGAAAAGTTACCACCGGCTTGGAAAGACTTCAAAAATTATTTAAAACATAAAAGCAAGGAGATGACCATGGATGAATTGATTGTAAGATTGAGAATTGAGGAAGATAACCGAAAAGCTGAAAAAATGAATGGGAAAAATCCCATAGAGTCTAAGGCTAATGTGGTTGAACAAGTTTACAAACCACATAACAAAAAGAGGAAGTTTACTGGAGATGGTCCTGAACAAGGCGACAACAATAGCAATAAGAAATTCAAAGGAAAATGCTTTTTTATTGTGGCAAGACTGGATATCGAGCTTCTGACTGCCGCCACCCTAAGAAGGATCGCGGAAGCACAAGTAAGAAGACTACCAATCAAGCTAATGTGACAGAATTAGATTACATCTCTGACGGGGTAAATGACATCAATCTCTCTGCTGTGGTGTCTAAGGTTGATTTGGTTGGAAATCCCAAGGAATGGTGGGTTGTCATTGGAGCAACTCGTTACATTTGTGCGGACAAGAAGATGTTCACAACTTACAATGAGGCTGCAAATGGTGAACAACTTTTCATGGAAAATTCTTCCACTTCTACTGTGGCTGGACAAGGAAAGGTGATCTTAAAGATGACATCAGGGAAAGAACTGACCCTCAACAACGTACTGCATGTACCTGACATCTGGAAGAATTTGGTTTCTGGTTCTTTGTTAAGTAAAAATGGCTTTAGGCTTGTCTTTGAGTCTGATAAATTTGTATTAACAAAGAGTAGTATGTATGTTGGTAAGAGATACATGAATGATGGTCTCTTCAAATTGAATGTAATGACAGTTGTACCAAAAGTTGTTATTTATAAGAATAATACATCTTTTGCTTATATTCTTGAGTCGAATTTATGGCATGGTAGATTAGGATATGTAAATTTTGATGCTTTGCGTAGATTAATTGGTTTGGATTATATACCAAAGTTTGAAATTGATCCTAATCACAAATGTGAGATTTGTGTAAAAGCGAAACTAACGAAGGCTCCATTTAAATCGGCTGATAGAAAAACCGAACCTCTAGAATTAATTCATACTAATGTATGTGATCTTAAATTTATTCAAACTAGATGAGGCAAAAAGTATTTCATAACATTTATCGATGATTGTACAAGATATTGTTATGTTTATTTACTTAGAAGTAAAGATGAAACCTTAGAAATATTTAAACTCTACAAAACAGAAGTTCAAAATCAATTTGGAAAAACCATTAAAATGGTTATAAGTGATAGGGGTGGTGAATATGATGCACCATTAAATGAATTTTGTGCAGAACATGGCGTTATTCACCAAACTACAGCACCTTATTCTCCACAGCAAAATGGAATTCCTGAAAAAAAATAATGGAACCCTTAAAAAAATGATTAATGCCATGTTACTAAGTTCAGGTTTACCGCAGAACTTGTGGGGGGAAGCAATATTGTCTATTAATTATGTTCTTAACAGAATACTCCACAAGAAAACCAACAGCACTCCTTATGTATTATGGAAAGGTCGACCACCTTCCTATAAATACTTAAAAGTGTGGGGATGTTTGGCAAAGGTAAAAGTTCCTGTTCCTAAAAAGACTAAGATAGGACCAAAAACAGTGGATTGTGTGTTTATTGGTTATGCTCAGAATAGTAGTGCATATCGATTTCTGACTTATAAATCAGAAATACCTGATATAAATGTGAACACTATTATAGAGTCAAGGAATGTTGTGTTTTTTGAACATGTGTTTCCTTACAAGAAATGACAGGAATTAAGTTCACAGAAAATAACTTATGATTGTACACAAAGTCAAGAGACTAATGACAATCAAACACAAGAGACTAGTAATGGTCTCGACCAACAGGATTTAACTGATGAAGAACCAAGACGAAGTAAGAGAGCAAGAACATCAAAATCCTTTGATCTAGATTTTCTAACATACCTGTTAGAAAATGAACCTCAAAACTTTAAGGAAACAATGACAGATCCTGAAACACATTTGTGGAAAAAGGCTGTTAATAATAAAATTGAATCTATTATGCAAAATCATACTTGGGAATTGGTGGATCTTCCACCTGGTTCTAAACCTCTTGGATATAAGTGAATATTCAAAAGAAAAATGAAAGCAGATGGTTCAATAGACAAGTATAAAGCAAGACTTGTAATAAAAGGTTACAGGCAAAAAGAAGGTCTGGACTATTTTGACACATTTCCCCTGTGACAAGAATAACATCCATTCGCATGCTTATTACTATAGCAGCGTTGTTTAATTTAGAAATATATCAAATGGATGTTAATACAGCTTTCTTAAACGATGATCTAAATGAAGAGATCTATACGGAGCAACCCGAAGGGTTTGTAGTACCGGGGTAAGAAAAGAAAGTTTGTCGGCTTGTAAAATCTCTTTATGGATTAAAACAAGCACCTAAGCAATGGCATGAAAATTTTATCATGCAATGCTTACTAATAGGTTTAAGATAAACGAATGTGACAACTGCTTCTATGTTAAAAACACTGACCAAGGATATGTCATAGTTTGTCTTTATGTAGATGACATGCTTATTATTGGAAGCAGTCAAAATATGATCAAATCAACTAAGCAAATGCTTAATAGAATATTTGATATGAAAGATATGGGGGTCGCAGATATTATATTAGGAATGAAAATTACTAAAACATGTGACGGATATGCATTATCTCAATCACATTATATTGAGAAAATTCTTGGTAAATTTATCAAAGATGATATGAATGTATCTAGAACACCTGTAGACATCAGTCTTTATCTATCAAAAAATAAAGGTGATGCTGTGTCTCGGTTAAAATATTCCCAAATCATTGGAAGCCTAATGTACCTAATGAATTGTACTCGTCCTGATATAGCTTATGCTATCAGTAAATTGAGTAGGTACACTAATAACCCTGGAGAAGATCATTGGAAAGCGATCATTCGGATTCTTAGATATCTAAAATTTACCCGTGATCATAGTTTGAACTTTACTCGATATCTAGCAGTACTCGAAGGTTATTGTGATGTTAATTGGATATCGGATACTAAAGATTCAAAATCCACTAGTGGGTATGTGTTTACTTTGGAAGGCGCTGCTATTTCTTGGAAATCCACGAAACAAACATGCATCGCACGATCCACAATGGAATCTGAGTTCATTGCTTTAGACAAAACAAGAGAAGAAGCAGAATGGCTTCGTCATTTCTTAGAAGACATTCCAATGTAGCCAAAACCTCTGCCAGCTATTTGCATTCATTGTGATAGTCAATCTGTAATAAGCAGGGCACAGAATCATATGTATAGCAGTAAGTCATGACATATTTATCGTCGACATAATACCGTAAGGCAATTGCTCTCAAATGGAATAATCTCAATAGATTATATAAAATCTAAAGAGAATATTGCGAATCCATTAACAAAAGGTTTGACAAAAGAGCAAGTGTATAGTTCATCAAAGAGGATGGGATTAAATCCTATTACATAAGAGTCATCATAATGGTAACCCTACTTATATGACTGGAGATCCCAAGAACTAAGTTCAAAGGGACAACTAAGTTATATGTGGCTCACCAAAAATCACCAAGGGATTAAAATTCCCTACCTATTCCTATGGTGAGAGTGATATCTGCAACATGTGTTGCATGTAGGGGTCTAAGGATAAGCTTAGCTTTTAATAATTACTTATATCATGATTTAGGCATAAAATCAAGACGAGTATAAGAGATACTCATAATAAGAATCACCTATATGAGTGTCGAATTGGGGCCGGTTCTATGAGAATGAAGAAACTAAATTCTCTAGAAGTACTCATGAACAACCAGGAGCGTTCAAGGCCAAAATGAACACAACCGTGAGAACCACGATGTGTCAGAAGATATGTTGTGTAAAATCTATTGTCTTGGCTTACACAAACGGCTGAACAATTCAAGGCATCGCATCCATTGGTTAACTAGTAAATCCGATAGGTTATCACTAGGGAAGGTTCAAGGCTGAAATCTACCTATCCTGATGCAAAATATTTTTGATTTATACTCTTTCGACAAATTCTACATTTTGTTGCATTTCCGTTGTCATCAAATTCCATTCATGTGGAGGATTGTTAGAAATGGGTTTTGGAAATTCTAGAAAAAAAAAAAAAAAAAAAAAAACCAGATTTTTTCCTTAACTTTGGTCTAATTTTTAAGTGGGACCCATGCGCCGAATTTCGCAGATCAAAGTGGTAACGCGTTCTATGCCGCGATGTGATTCACATGGTATATTTGGTTGCTCAAAACCATTATCAAGTAAATGGGAAATTGAAGCCAAAGTGAGCTCCATGGAAATGGAGTTTTTGGTAAAAATTTCTTAAAGGTGTGGTTTAGGCTTGTCCCACATTGATTTTGTGGGAAACTTTGAGTGGGTTTATAAGGTTTGGAGTTGGAACTGGGGATGGACCCCAATGGGCACCCAAGTTTTGTAGAGAGAGAGATTATGGGCAAAATAGGCTAGACCCATTGGACTCAAAATAAACACGCGCGCTGCTGCAGTCCGATCTGGTTGGGCTTGGGCGCAAGTGCGTAGTGTGTGGTTGGGTTGGGCTTATCCGGCCCAATACTAATCTTTTTTGACCAAAAACATTTGAATTTATTTTTTATTTTTGGAAAATAAATTCTGACCGTTTGAATTTAAATTTCAGTTGGAAAATTCAAATTCAATTTTTGCACCTTTTCACGGTTTTTGTACAAACGGATCCGAAATTCTGTACAGATTCAAAACTGTTCAAATACAGTTTTTATCTATCCGAATTTAAATTTGAACCCAAATAGTCCAAATTCAAACCCAACAGGTTCAGTACATGTTCAAACAGGTATGCTACCCGTTCAATTCAAAATAAAAGGGTGCCACTATACCTATATATAGACAAGTCCTTCATTTGGATTAATCACTCTAATTTTCGTCATTAAATCTGCTACTGCTCTCTGCATTTTGCTGCATTTAATTTTTTGTGAGAAAGAGTGTAAACACAAAGTGTGTTCGTTGTGCGAATAAATTGTAGTGCTGCATTTATTCATTGTTGATCATTTTATCCTGGGAGATAGATGTCCGAAAATCTGAAAGCTCTGTGGAGAAGACAAATCTGTCTTAAGGACACAATGTTAAATACTGGACTTGATCAAAAGTTTGTTCAAGAAATTAATCAAGTAAGTTGTTAATTTATTTTTTGGTTTATTATGTATTTAAATCAGATTTTGATTTTGTTTTTATAAAAAATTAAAAATCTGTTTTTATTTATTTTATTTTATTTTTCTAGTTTGATTTTTGTAATCAAACAAATTCTCTCATTTTCTTTTATTTCTTCTGTACTCTATTTGTTGTTAAGTACACAAATAGAATTTATTTTTCAAATACAGTGAAGATTGTCTAACAAATAATAATAATAATAATAATATATGGCATTCCTAATAATTGTTTTCGTCAACACAAAAATAATAACTAGATCCAAAGAAATTCAATTCTTTAATAATAATATATCCTTTGATTTACGACTGTATATATCACTTGGGCAAATTCAAAATTTTGCATTGATTATTTCCATTCCATGGTTGTAATGGAGGATGTTAATTACATCAGTTAAGAGTTATAAAATAATTATGAGAAATTATCAATATTTTAAATGTAGAAAGAATCGTTACAAACGTTTGAATAATGCCATAAAGATCCTCTATTACAATTTTGAAATGAAGAGGTCATTGCCTTGGTGGATAGGTATAAAATGAAGGTGTTGAATTGAAGCAAATTATCTTATAATTTGAGAGAACAGTTTTCTTTGTTGTTGCACTCATGGCAAGTGTGATCGGTGTTCACGTTGCCGCCTTCTTCTTGATGACGGTCATCATTATGCCTTGCAATTCAGGACTACATTTAGGTACTCCATGAATAAACTTTCTTTCATTAGTTTTAATGTTGTAAATTTTTTTAAATTGTTTAAGCTCGATTCATGTTTAGTTAATAAATATTTGTTTGACATCAATTCATTATGTAAAACTCATAATTTTCAAACTGAACTTTTTTTTTTTAGACTCAAACTCAATTACATGTATTATAAACAATTAAACTACTTGAATCGAGCTCATATTAATATTGGCCTATATGTTAGGCCAATTAGGCAAATGGCCTAAAGCCCCTTTATTTTAAGAAGGTCCTCAATTTTTAAGGCCCTTAATAATAGCCTCGTATTTGTAAAGCCTTAAATGTATTATTTGTTTAGGCCAAAAAAATCAGACCTCATTGTTATTATTTTAAACTTAAACTAAATCACCCCAACAACAACCAAAAAAAAATTAAAAAAAAAAAAAAAAAAAAAAAAAAAAAGGAGAAAAAAAAAAAGGAAAACACACCATGCTTCCAAATGAAAAAGGCGTCTTTGTAAGAAAGTTGTCTCCACGTGGAAAATTTTAGTAACATTTTGAATAATTTTTTTGAGTTTTGTAGCATTGTAAAATTCAATATCTCAAAATATCTGTTTGCTTTCAATTTTTCTGAACAAAAAGATATTTTAAAATAATTTAAAAATTACTTTCACCCAAAAAAAGGTAAAATCATATTAAATAATAAGTATTTTTTTAATTATTTTCACTGTATTGGTTTTTAGTTTTTTTAATCAAATTAAAATTAGTTTCTTTAATGTTCTTTTTTCCTAATTGGCAGGTTCATCAAACAAGAAATTGCATTCACCACAAGGAGACAATAACATAACCACAACATCAACCTTGTTGAGCCATAGAAAGTTATTGCAATCTGGTAAAATAGCCCATCTCAATCAAAACTAGTTATTCTTTGAGAATTAGGATAATTTGTTTAGCGATTTGTTTCTAAAAGTTGATTTTAGAAAAAAAAATTGAAAACAATCCACTAAACCCTAAATTGTTTTCTAAAAAATAGTTTTTAGAAAATTAATTGTTTGGTTGTGTTTTCATTTTTGTTTTCTATTTTATTTTTCTAAAAAACACAAAAAACTTGTTCGGCAAATTGTTTTCGAAAATAATTTTTTGGAAACAAATCTAAAACAATATATTTTTTTCAAAACACCAAAAAGTTATTTTCATATAAAAATAAAAACTGTATGAAAATGAGGCAACAAGTGGTGCTACTTTCCTCAATGGAGCCCTTCCTAGAGTCATTGTGATTATTCGAGCCGTTCGTTTTGTAATGTTTGTTGAATAGATTATTTACGCAAAATATAAGATTGATCAAATATCGATAGTCATATAATTAAATCATATTTTTCTTAAAAAAATAGACAACAAGTACGATTTTTAAAATATGACTTTTTTAAAGAATTTATTCAGCATACCATACAAAGCCAATGCCTCACAACACCTTAGTGGGGACAGCATCCCATGCTTGTGAAAAATGATGGATGTTTTCAACCTTGTCATTGCTTTTATTTCCAAAAACATGAGAGAAAAAAAAAATGAAAACACAAGTCTTTAGTCTAAAATAAGAAATTGATTTTACTATAATTATTTTATTAGGGAAGTGCACAGACAGAGACATAAGCATCACACAAGGCCAAGGTTCAAGTACAGGGATACCAGAGTACATAGTTGAGATTACCAACACCTGTCTTTCTAATGATTGTCCTCCTTCCAATATTCATCTCCACTGTGGACTGTTTGCCTCTGCAAAACTAGTGGATCCACAACTCTTCAAGAGGCTCTCTGATGATGATTGTTTGGTCAATGGTGGAAAACCCTTGAAGGCTAGTCAAGTCATTAGATTCTCTTATTCTAACACCTTCAAGTATCCAATTTCATTCAAGTCTGCCACGTTTTGTTGACCTCAAACCCAAATTTAACTCGAGGGATGTAAATCTTGATTTGGGTGTCAAAATAAGATCTATATTTATATATCTATACTATATATAATTGCAAGTTGAAAGTGTTTTATCTTTGGTTCAAAGGTTGGCTCGCATGGCATGTCACCTTGAGGGGTTATTTGTCTGGATGGAGGAAATTCCCCATCCCTTTTTGATTTAGCTTTGGATGAAACTTTGTGATCTGTCTTTTTGGTATCCAATCTATAAAAAAAATAAAAATAAAAAAGTCTTAATTCTTTTTTCTCAATTTTTTGAATTATTAAATATTAAATATTTTTGTCAATTAAGTCATTGTTTAATTAAGGTAATGTTTTTCATATTCTCTTCATATCATTATGGAAAATTTGAAAGTCATTAAATTAAGTACTTATATTTAAATTTTAAATAAAAATATTTTAGTATTTATTCTAAGAAATAAATATGAAGACGTTTTTCAAAAATATCAAATGAATTTTTCAGAAACATCTTACCATTTTTTAATAATGCATCTATGATAGAATAGTTTTATCACAAAAAAAAATATATATATATATATATCACTATCTACTTCACAAAATATATATATATATGAAAATATTTTTCAAAATTCTCAAATTGGTTCTTTAAAAAATATAATATTATTTAGCATATGAATGACGTATTTGTGCAGAGAAACTAATATTTCATCTTGGTTTATACCATGAGTGAGTGCCGCAATTTGAAACATATGAGAGCAATTTTAAAATCATGTTCATCTATTTTAAAATCTGATTATATTTGTGTCAATGGTGAGTATAATTTTTAAAATAAATTATTTATATAAATGTGATATAATCAAGTGATTATCGATATCCGATCAACGTAATTTTTTACAATGATGAATTACTTGATGAGCCGTACATATTGAATTGTTCGGATTATCGATGCGGGTTCTATGATGGGCCTACGGAGACCCAACAGCAATCGGAGATAAACCTCTCCCTTTTTTAAATGGATAATAAGTATGCTTTTTTCCATGAAAATGATAGATGTTTTCAATCTTTTCATTGCTTTTCTTTCCAAAAACATGCAAACAAAAATAAAATAAAATGAAAACACAGCTCTTTAGTCTTAAGTGGGAATTTTTTTTTTTTTTTTTGCTATAATTATTTTAGGATAAATTCCAAATACACATTTTAAAGTTTATTTAAAATACGGATTGCTCCATGTAATTTTAAAAATTATAAATACTTTCTTGTCAAAATTTTTTATTTTAGCAGAATTAGTAGCAAAAATGAATTTTTTCACCGCTATCCTACACAACAATAAAATTACTTAAATTGTTAATTGAAATATATTTATGACATCATTAAAAATTATTAATTAACTTGATAATTTATTAATAAAAATGGTCATTTGTTTTGTGATTAGAAACTTGAAGGGTCGTGATGTAATTTTTATAACCACATGAAATAATTTGTATTTTAAGCAAATTTCGGTGAGTGTATTTGTATTTTTTTTTATTAGGGAATTGCACAAAGAGAGACATAAGCATCATACAAGGAAACGGTTCAAAAACAGGAACACCAGAGTACATAGTGGAGATTGTCAACACCTGTCTTTCTGAAGATTTTCTTCCTTCCAATATTCATCTCCACTGTGGCCAGTTTGCCTCTGCAAATTTAGTGAACCCACAACACTTCAAGAGGCCCTCCATTGATGACTGCTTGATGAATGGTGGAAAACCTTTGAAGGCTAGTCAAGTCATTAGATTCTCTTATTCTAACAGGTTCATGTATCCAATTTCATTCAAGTCTGCCAAGTTTTGCTGCCTCAAACCAATGGATGTAAATCTTGATTTGGGTGTCAATAAAAAGAAGGAAAAAAAACAAAAAAATTACCCAAATTGCAAAACCAAACATCTATGAATGTGAATTGTTTTTTTCAGGGTTGTTGGTTCTGTTTTGGTAGAAGCTATTGTATTGATTGGGAATGAGTAAGATGACTATAAATGATGTTGTATTGAATTTCTCTCTTTTCGTATTCAATTTTGAGAGTTACACCCTATATCGTTTTGTGTGATGCTTTTGAGACCTTAAGCTAAAAAATATAACACTATCTTATTGTGCATTTAAAAAAAATGGGGCATTTGACAATACCAATTTTTTCAAATTATTTTTATAGAACTCAAGCGATGACTAAGTGACCTAATAGTTACATAAGCCGATTCAGAGTTTCATGAACTCGGGCTTGCAAGGATATTATCATATGGCATTAATCTTAACTAATGCATCCAACAATTGGTTCAAGCTTCTTCAACTATTTTTTTATGTACATTCGAATAAACAACAATGTTGAGTCAAAACTGTGGAACCCTTCATACTATCTACTACAAAATGCTAATGAAAGAAGCAAAATGTGATGTAATTCACTACATCTCATCTTCCCTGTGGATTCACTATCTGTGAGAAGATTACATTGCTACTATCATCAGTCTCCTCGGCCTCCTCTTCGATGTTAAACAATGTCGTATGCACAACAAAAGCATCATTGGCCTTTTGTTCTGCCATTACATTTGGTCCATCAGGATTGTCCTGCAACTGGAGCGCAAACTCAAGGTTCCACAAAACCGCACCCATCGATGGGCGATCAATCCCTTGATCCGACAAACACTTCATAGCTGTCTCCGCGAACTTTTTAGAGCACTCGAGGCTAATCTCTCCCTTAATATGCTGGTCAATGATGCTATCCATAGTTCCTTTTATAAAGTTGTTTCGTGCCCAATCTGCAAGGCTAACTTGTTCCTTAGAAAGGCTAGGGTTAAGAGCCGCCCTCCCACACAATACTTCAAAAAGGACTACCCCGAATGAGTACACATCGGACTTGTCTGTCAACTGTTGCCTTCGGAAGTACTCTGGATCTAAGTACCCGAAACTACCCTTTACCACAGTACTAACATGGGTTTGGTTGAGAGTAGACCCGGTTTTTGAGAGCCCAAAGTCTGAGACTTTTGCAACCCACTTCTCGTCCAAAAGAATGTTTGTGGTTTTCACATCCCGGTGAATGATGGTGTACTTAGCTCCGATGTGGAGATAGTGAATTCCCCTTGCAGCGCCAATGCAAATCTCTAACCTTTGCTTCCATGACAAAGGAGGTTTGTTGGTCTTATAGAGATGCTCTCTTAGGGTTCCATTAGCCATGTAGTCATAGACCAAGATCATCTCATCATTTTCTTTGCAAGCCCCAATTAGAGAGACTAAATGCCGGTGTCTAAGCTTTGAAAGCAAATCGATTTCAGTTTGGAACTCATGAACTCCTTGTTCCGAAGATGGGTTAGACCTCTTAATTGCAACTTTAGTCCCTCCATCAACAACCCCTTCGTACACCTTTCCAAACCCTCCAACTCCGATAACTTGATACTCATCAAAGTTTTTTGTGGCGGATTTTATCTCTCCTAAGGAGAAATGTCGACAAAAGCCTCCATCGAGCGTTGAAAAGCGACTACTACCACTACTTTTGGTGGTTCCTGATGACCGCGAGCTACCATAAAGTGGTAACCAACTGGCTGTGTTAGTATTTCTTCTACCGGTGGTGCACTTCCTACGATTGAGAAAAACCACCACTCCAACTATCAAAACAAAACTACCCAACCCTCCAATCACCCCACAAATTACCGTGGCACGTTTATTAGATTGTGATGGTCCCAAACTCCGCGATTGTTGATCAGAGATGGCCTTTTGTTGAAGCCATGATGGCTTGGGATTTGGGCCCGCCAAGTTCCCCCTTGTGTCATTAACCTTAAAAACCTCCAATCCATTGAGAATCGCATCGTAGTATTCGGGCTTCATAGATACAGAAGGGTGCAATGCCACCCACAATTCGCCGTCACCATTCCCATCATCCTTAACATACATCACGAAATCTTTGTAGACCGGCACTCCTTTCTTTGAATCCGCCCATGCCATCACATCCGCGGATTGTTGGGCTGTTTGGTTGTTGATGAAAATATCAAACACCCTCTGATTCACCTTCGAAAGCTGATATTCACAAAAATGGAGCCTCACTAGGTATGTGAAATTTGCATCAATTTGGAATACCCATGTGAGATTGAAATTCACATTAATTTTTGGATTTGGACCCATTGTTCTTGCTGTTTTATACACATCAACAGGGGCAATATACTGTGCTTCCCTAGAAGGGTATTTGATTGAGACATTTTTATCTCCTTCAGAAGAGACACCAAAGGCTGCACCGAACAAGTATGGCGAATCATCGTACCATGTTCGTGTAAGCCCCGAGTCATTGACTTCTGGTATGAACTGTCCTCCAACATTTAACCTAAACATTGTCTGAAAAACAGAGTACTCTGTTTCTAAAGACTGGTCTGAAAACCCAACCATAGTTGCTTGTTGAAAAATTTCTGGCATTGAAATGACCTCAATTCCATTAACAAAGGCTAATGAACCTTTGTGAGTTGAAGAAGGTGTGAAAGTGAGATTGAGAGAGCCTGATTGGATCGGTGTGAGAGAGAATTCCTTGATTATATAAGCTTGTGTGAGGGCTTGGGCTGTGATTAAGGCACTGAAATTTCTCAGAAGTGAGAACTCGTTGGCGGTTAAAGAGAAATAGGATTCGGCAGCACTGAAATCGTGTAAGAAGATGGGTAGAAATGGAGTCGAACCCAATGTCGATTTTTGGAAGAAAGTGAGAATTTGTATGTAGCTGAAGATGTGAAAATTCTAGCAGTCATGTATGGAATTGAGGAAGGTAGTGAAGGGTCTTGGGATTGAGCTGAGGCAGTCATTGAATTCGATGGAGAGGCGAGGAATTTGGAATCTGGAGCCCAATTCCGGCCATTGGCATCGGTGGCGTCGCTAGAACCACCGCAAGCCAACACAAAGGAATCGGAATTTGATTTGAGGTTTTGCTGGATGAGTGGAGGATATTAGAGACGAATGAAAAGAAAAAGAGAGAAAATAAGATATGGGTATTGAAGATCATAGCTATTTGGGAATACCCGTTTGAGGGAATTGAGAAAGAGGGTGAGAAAGTTTGAGAGAAAATGAAAGAAAATGTGGCATACAGAAAAACAGGGGATGGTAAAATAAAACAGAGGAAGAGAAAATGAGAGAAAATAGTTTCCTGTATGCCTATGAAAAAGAAAAAATTCTAAATTGATTAATGATTTAATCTACTCCAACTTTCATTATTCATGAACAAGTACATAGAATAATGGATTCACAAACTCACCTTAGTTCTTTCATTGATTGTAACAGAGCAAAGCACATACCCAAGAAGACAATTTTGTCTCCTCATTTGATTAGTAGCTTGTGTTCTTTTTTTTTTAGGGTTTTTTTTTATTTTTTATTTGAATGGGATTGAGAAGGATCAGTTTCAGATTTCAGACGTTAGGGTAAGAGGAGTTAGTTAGGGAGGAATGGTGAGGACAGTAACATCAAAATGGGTTAATTTTTTTGAAGATGGTGACAAAACTGACAATGAATGCCCTTAATTCTAAATAATAAAAAGTGAAAATTGCAAATGAGAAGATAGTTTTTAAATAATTGTACTATACTTTGAATTTTTTTTCTTCAAGCCTGATTAACAAAAAAAGATTTGTACTAAGCACATAAAAGAGTTGCATCTTATATACAAGAGATTTGTACCATTATAAAAATATGATTATTTCTTCACTATTCAACTGAAATACAATTTTCCCTAACAAAAATACAATGTATGGTGAAAAAAATTATTCTATAGTAATAAATTTGTTATTATTTCCAAATGATCATTCTATATAATAATAACAATAATAAACAAAGAAAACAGTCAAAAACAATATATCTATCGCTAGTTTTTTTTTGGGGGGGGGAGGGAGGGGGGGTAAATTATAAATATATATCTGAGATTTGCTTAAAATACGAATTGTCCCGTGGTTTGAAAAATTACAAATACCTCTGTCAAAATTTTATATTTAACAAAATTAATTGAAAAAGTAAATTTTCTAATTGTTCACCTATACAATAATAAAATTATCTGAATTATTAATTGAAATAAAATTTTAACATTATTAAAAATTATTAATTAACTTGATGATTTATTAATAAAATGACCTATTTATTATGAAATTAAAAACCATAGAAGGCATAATATAATTTCTATAACTATAAAAAATAATTTATAATTTAAGTAAATTTCAAGAAATATTTTTGTAATCTACCCTCTTTTTTTTTTTTTTAACGTTATTGCAAGTTCATAAGAGCAAATAATAATTATTCTAAAACATATTACAATTGGGGCACCAACTTACTGGGATGCCAGTACTAGCCCAAGACTGTGGCCCATGAGACTAAAAAATTTTGGGGAACTTACTGATAAGTCCCATGTACTAAGTTCAAGATCCAGCTAATCCCAAAACAAAATACTTGCACCAATTAGTCCAACACATTTTTAATTGTTACCAAAAAATCCTTTTTTTTTTTTTTAATTTACAGACACTGTTCACATCTTACTATCGTCGGACTTCCGTCAAACGGTCGCCGGAGACTCGTCAGAATGTTCAACATCGCCGGAAAGTCGTCGGAATGTTTAAAACATGTTATGAAACTGTAAAATTTTACAGTTCTAAAGCATGTTATAAAACTGCAAAATTTTACAGTTTTAAACCATGATTCATTCCAGCACCAAAAAAAAAAATTCAAACTGCAAAATTTTACAGTTTTCACCGCCTGTAACTAAAACTCGAAAATTACTTGTTCAGAATTCGAAAATTTTCTCATTACAAATCTGTGTGATAGTTGTACAAATCTGAGTCATTACAGATCTGTTTCAATGATATTATAGATCTATTTCATCATCATCAACAACAACCATAGATCAACAACTATCCCAAAAAAAATCTGTAAATAGAGAGAGAAAGAGAGAGAAATTGACAAAGATATATACACAAATCTGTTCAATCTAAGCACAGATCTGAGGATGAGCGTCTTCTTGTTCTTGTTCTTCATCGTCTTCTTGTTCTTCAGTTCTGCATCGTACCAAATCTGGTCACTCTGATCAGATCTTCGGCGTCAATAATCGATCTGCGTGGTGGAGAAAGTGGCGACGGTGGTGCCGCAGAGGTTCAGATCGGAAGGTCGTAAAGAGGGAAGCAAAAAACCAGAAAAAAAAACGAGAGAGGAAGGGAAGCAAAAAACAGAGAGAGAGAGAGGAAAGGACTTTTGGGTGCAGTGAAAAAGTTTTGGGATTAAATGGAGACCACATGTTTCACATGGGACCTATGGGTAATTTTCCCAAAAATTTTAAACTAGATTTGTGTGGGGTGCGCAGGCCCAGGCAGTAGTGAGTGCAAAGCCCAAGGCGACGCTCAAAGACCCAAGTAGCAAGCTACTGAGAAGGGCCTCTCCCTTGAAACAAATAAATTTGGGGTACTTATGTGTAGGTCCTAATAAGTAAACTTATTATCTAATAGGTCTTATGGAAACAATTTGTCATAAAAAAAAGTCAATAATTTTAAGTTTTAGCGACAATTTATAAAAATCATAACAAAAAAAAGTTACTAATTGTCAATTTTTAGCGACGTATGTAAAAAATTGTCACAAAAAAATTATTTTTAACAACAATTTGACTAAGATTTATTTTCAATGGGATTTGATCTCTCTCTCTCTCTTTCTGTGTGTCTGTGTCTCACTCTGTCTTTATCTGTCAATACATATATGTATGTATATATATATAGATAAGCAAATTTGCGTGATATCTGATTTGTGTTTGGCAATGTTGTTATAGTTCTTTGTTTTGTGATAAACTTTGTTTGTTTGATACTTATTTTGTGATTTTTGTATGTGATATAGTGTAATGATTTTGATTTTGTTGATTTTGTTTGTTGTATAGTGTAATATATTTTGAAATTGTAGTTTGAAATTGTGAATTCTGAAGTTTTGATACTAATATGTTGTAACTGTATAATTTTGCAATTTGAAATTATGAATTGTGAAGTGTTGATACTGATATGTTGTAGCTGTATAATTTTGCAGTTTGGAATCTGTGAATAATTTTTTGCTGGTTTGTGATTTTGTAGTATGGAGGGGTATTTCATGTTAATATGGAAATACAGTAATTCTTGTACTGCTATTAAGATTAGTGAGGGATGTAGTTATCATGAAATTGTTGAGAAAATATCTGCGAAGTTCAAGGAGTTGAGTATTGGTAACTTTTGTTTGTTTTTCTCTATTCCTGGATATTCTAATTGTATTGTTGAATGTGATGATGATTTGGGGAATATGATGTCAATGGTAGGTTGTAGTGATTCTCATGTTATTGATATTGTTGTGGGTGATAGAAGAATTGTAGAAGTTGATGATAATTCTTCTATGATTGATTCTGTAATTTGTGAGAGTTCTTTGGTTAACGATTGTGATGATTTTGGTGGTTTGTTGCCTAGTTTTTATCCAGAACCAGAGAGAGTTTTGTTGTCTGCTAGTTGGAAGGGGATTATACACAATATTGGTCAAGAATTTGAAGGTGGAGTGTCGGCGCTCTACATTGCATTGGCTAAGTATGCAGTTAAGTGTGGTTTTGCAGTAAATTATTTGAAGAACGATGCAACAAGAGTAACTGCTGAATGTATGATGAAGTCGTCTACGAGTTATAAATGGTTTGTGCATGGAAGGGTGTTGATGAATTTCGGTATTTTTTTTATTATGAAGTTGGATAATGTGCATACTTGTGGGGTTGTTGCTCGTAGATCTTGTAGCAAAATGATTGGTTCTAGACTTGTGTCTAATATTGTGCATAATGATATTAGTGATAATCCGTTGACTTGTCTTATTAAAGTTAAAAAAAAGTTGAAAAAGCAATATGGTATAGATGTTTCTTATCGAGTTACATGATTAGAAGTTGATAAGGCTAGAGGTGGGTTGTTTGGTAATTTTGCAATTTCTTTTGACCAACTTCGATGATACCTTGAGACGGGTATGAGAACAAATCCTAGAAGTGTGTTTGAATTAGATGTGGATGAAAGTAGTAGGTATTTTCGGAGGTTATTTGTGGCATTTCATGGATGTTTGTATGACTTTCAATTTTGTCGTTCGTTGTTGTTTGTTGATAGTACATTCTTGAAGGGGCGTTACAAGGGGCATTTGCTTGCAACAACATTAAAGGATGGTAATCAAGATATGTATTTATTTACAATTAGTATAGTTTTGGTTTGTCAGTGTGTTTTGGTAGTTGATGGATTTTGGTTTCTGTTATTGTATTATGAGTCTGCTAATTTATGCAGTTTCATGCTATTTTGTTTTCAGGCCTGTTTCCTTTGGCTTTTACGATTGTAGACGCTGAAAATCAAAATAATTGGATATGATTTTTAAGTCAGTTGTTAAAAGCTGTTGATTCAGACTGGAGATTGACCTTTGTGTCTGACCGTCAACATGGATTGCTAGACGCTCTTTCAGTGGTTTTTCCCAATGCACATCATGCATATTGCTTGAACCATTTGAAGAGAAATTTGATTGACAAATTGGTGGGACTTCATACTAACTATAAGCTAACTTTGATGAAAATATTAGTTAAATGTGTTTATGCGCCAACTGTTGCTTCTTTCCAACATTATATAGAGAAATTGAGGCGTATTGCTGGGAATAGTAGAGTTGATAGTAAGTTGGATGGTTTGCAAAATGACAAGTCCCCAATGCATTTTTTAGAGGGAAATAATATGGTGAGATGTCATCTAATGCTACCGAGTCTTACAATAATTGGATTGGTTGGGCCCGTGGGCCCGTGAATTGCCTATTACTTGTATGGTTGATATGATTAAGGTTCAAATCATGACTCAATTGTCTAATAGAAGAGCTGAATCTAAAAGATGGACTACCAAATTGTGTCCAGTTTTGGAAAAGAAATTGGTGGACTCTTTGAAGCTAGCTAAGTCTTGGGATGTGATTGTTGCTAGTGATACTATGCTTAAGGTTCATTTTTCTATTTCTTTTTATATTGATATTGGTAGACGGACTTGTTCTTGCCATGAATGGCAATTGAATGGTTTTCCTTATTGTCATGTTGTGCATGCTTTGCGTAGTAGTGGTAGAGATGTGTATGATTTCATTGATCCTTTTTTTCATGTGGATTGTTTTAGAGAGTCGTACAAGGAATCTGTTTATCCAGTGCCTTCAAGTGAAAGATTTGACTTTGATGGTGCCGGTAGTTCGATTATCAAACCTCCTATAACAAAAAAGCAACCCGGGCAGAACAAGAAGAAGAGGATACCTTCTAGGGGTGAGAATGTGAAACAAATCAAGTATGGGAGGTGCTTGAAATATGAGAATCACAATAAGAAGACGTGCAAGGCTACTATTTGAGGCCATAGTCTATTCTTTTGGATTTGTATTTGAAGTAGAGGAATTATGATAATAAAATGTGATACTTGGTATTATGGAAGTAATGAATAAAGTTGGTTGCATTCTTTTTTCTTTTTTGATGTGTTCTTTAGTTATTGAAGTTGTTTTGTAACAGTTTTGTTTTTGTTTTTGTTTTTGTTTTTGTTCTTGTTCGTTTTTTTTTTTTTTTTTTTGTGTGGATTTGGTTGGTTTTATTTTTGTGGAATGCTGAGAGCTTGTTGAAAATTTCTTATTGAAACTGTATAATCTTGCAGTTTTACTACATGATATATTTATTTAATATTTCATAGTGACAAAATTGTAAAATTTTGCAATTTTATTTTTAATTTTGAAATGCAGTTCATCTATTTTTGAGTCATGAAATTGGATGCATAATTGTGTACCATAATTTTTGTTTGAGTGATGAAACTGCATAATTTTGCAGTTTTAAGAATTATGAGAAACAACCTGATGAAACTGCATAATTTTGCAATTTAAAAATTATTATAAACAACATGATGAAACTGCATATTTTTGCAGTTTGAAGAATTATTAGAAACAACATTTCCTATATGAAAATATATACAACCACAAATGTGACAATAATAATAAGCAGAAGAACACAAACAAGAATAATAAGCATTAGAAGAACAACAACAATAATAATAACAACAACAACATCAATGACAACAATCATTTTCACCATGATAACCACAAGAAGATCAATTCCCAAAAGCATAAAAAGTACTTGTCACATGTAAAAAAAAAAAAAGTACAAAAATATGTTCACATGAGTATTTGTATTTTCAAGAAGTTTGTTCATTGTTTCTATGGTTTGGTATGTTTTGTCAACATTTGGTAGTACTCGAGTTTCCAAGATCGGTTCTTATCATTGAGGAATTAACTGATGATTTCTGCTCGAAATTTGACCCACTCAGTTGGTCGAAGTGATTTCTGCACAGGTTGCCAGTTGATATATTGGTTGATAACATTGCAGACGGCGATTGCACAATCATTCCTGCAAAGTTTTAGATGAAGTTAATTAGTTAGCTAAAATTGTAAAATTTGAAACATTAGTTATTGAGTTTGTATCTTACGAGTGTGGGGTTTGTTGTGAGCATTCCTCAATTGATGCAATTACTGTCTCGCACTCTTGAGATGATAACATGTTTCCTTGATTGCTGAATAATGTTTTATTCCATCTCAGTTGATATTGTTGCTACAAAATAGTTAGTGGGTGTTTTTGTTAGTTATAGTGATGTGCTGAGATATTTTGAAAGTAATGGAATTAAGTAGGAAATTTTATTTAACTTATAATTTCATTTGTAATTTCAAAGTGCTTGTTGTGGCAATCTTTTGCCGGCCTCAAAGAGTCATAGTGCCTCCATATCCCATCAGCATTGTCGAAGACCACAATTGTCCAATGGTTGTCGTGGTTGATTGGGAAATGAATATATCTGTTTTTCATTGCTTCTGGAGAATGGATGTCCATCATTTTTTCTCTCATTATCTGATCTTGGTTTTGTAGTGAAGTTTGTAATTTATATATGTTTGAAATATGTTATAAAAGTATGTAGTAAGACATGTTAAGAAAGTAAAAATTTTTGCAATTTAAATAATATTGAAAGGTATGTTAATAGTTTTGCTTACATTGATGAATGTTGAGAAAATGTAAGATCTTCATGCGTATGGATTTCTTGCAAACGCTAAATCATGTTTCTCAAATTCTTCAATTGATGGTTGGAGTGCCAATTTCATTTCTGCGAAGACATCAATGACCTGAAACATGTTATATATGAGAATGTGTTAAATTTGTGGAATAGGTTATTGAATATGAACAGAAATTGTAAAATTTTGCAGTTGGAGAGCTACATTCCCATATAAAGCTTCCCTATTGGTCAATCTGCATATATCTGAAAAATATATGCAATTTTCATCTTCGCTGCTAGACTAGACACAAGCACTTGATTGTGTGTTGTTGATGAGTTGAATTTGGTCTTGGTCTTTTTTGGATAGGCTATGCCAAACCTTGTTTGGTTTGCGGTATGAAATGGCGAGTGGCTTATTGTGGATTGATTCTTCCTTGAAATCATCATCACTTTCTAATACTTAAACTTGTGTCTTCCCTTGATTGGCATCCTCTTTTGGCTTGGTTTCAGCAGCACCTTCTTTCTCTTGGCCGATATCTTCTTTCATCTTTTCTTTCTCCTGTTCTTTTGCTTCATGAGCACCCTCTTTTTGCTCGGGTTCAGTAGCAGGTTCTTTCTCTGTTTTGATTTTTTTTTTTTTTTCTTTTCATTCTTCTTCTCTTTTTCTTCATCGGTACCCTCTGTTGGTTTGGGTACATCAGTAGTAGCTTCTGTCTTGTTCCTTGTATCTTCTTGGCTTTTGTCATTGGTTGATATATAAAATCTGGCTTATGTGCTTGTTTTCTTGACTTTTGTTTGATTCTCTTGACCATTGATCTTTGTTGGGGACTTCCAATTTTTTTAGCGGACATTTCCTTCAACTAGTCTTCCTTTCTACGCAATTCAGCTATGAATTTTTGTTCCATTTCTTGCATTTGTGCTCTCATGGCTGCTATGAGTTTGTCCTTGTCGTCATCTTTGGTTGATGTTTGTGCTTGGTCATCACCTATAAAAATATTGGATTTTGTTTTGGTTAATTTAATTAAATTTTGCAGCTGGTTCAGTATTAGACAAGAGTTTACCTTGTGAATGAAATGTGTCAAATTTCTCTTGAAGTTCTTCTTATTGTTCTGTCCTTTTTCTTCTTGTTGTTTTACTTGTTCTTTTTTTTCATGTTGTTGTTATTGTTGTTGGTCTGTCAGTTCTTGTTCATTGACTTCTTATTGTTGGTTTGTTTGTTCTTCTTCTTGTTCTTGTTGTTGGCCTTCTTCTTCATCAGTGTCTTCTTGTTCATCCATTTCTTCTTCTTCTTCTTCTTCTTCATCATCATTGTCTTGTTGTTCATCAGCTTCTTCTTCTTCTTCTTCAGTCTTTTGTTTTTTTTCTTCATCACTCTCTTCTTCTTGTTCATCACTTTCTACTTCTTCTTGTGGTTCTTGCTTTCTTTTCTTTCTTTTTTGTTGTTGTTCTCATTCTGATTCTGATTAGTGTTCTTCTTCGAGAAAGTCATCCTCATCACTGTCTAGAAGTTTTTTTTTTTTTTTTTTGCTTTTTTTTTTGTTGTTTTCGCTTATTGTCCTTTTTGTCGTCATGTTTCTTAGCTAAAGAGTCTGTTGATGTGCTTTGATTGATATGCAATAACTATATTTCTTGTTCAGTTGGGGTTAAAGCACTTTGGTCAACCTGCATTGGAACAATGTGGCATATATCAATAATACTGTAAAATTGTTCAGTTTCATAACATGATTTGTACTATGAGTAATGTAAGTTAAGTGTTGAAAATATGTTGTTTAAAACTGCAAACTTTTACAGTTTCATAACATGATTGTTAGTGTAATGAATGTGAAAGGATTGTTAAATAGATTTGTGCGTTGAAGTTGCAAACTTTTGCAGTTTCATAACATGAGTGATAGGAGTGTTAAATAGGTGTGTACTTTGAAACTGCAAACTTTTACAGTTTCATAACATGATTTGTACTGTGAGTAATGTGAGTTAAGTGTTGAAAATATGTTGTTTGAAATTGCAAACTTTTACAGTTTTATAACATGATTGTTACTATAATGACTGTGAAAGGAGTGTTGAATAGATTTGTGCTATGAGAGTATAGAAAAGTTTGAATACATTTTCAAAGTCAGCAAGGTTGATGTGTTTCTACTTGGAGTATATTTTGCCAAGGTTCCACTTCATAAACCTTGGGAAGCCTTCTTTGTTGGATGGTCGGAGGAGTTTATTGTGCTCACAGTACCAGTATTGTAAAAAAAAATTGAAATATGTTAGATAGTTGGAAATAGTTAGATGTTTGATATTTTTGTGTGAAGTAGTTGAGTAGTGTGTTTACCAAGAGTAACATGATACATCTAGTGACATGCCTTGGGTTGTTGTTTGCATTTGCCATTGAATTCATCTGTGTGTCTTTTATTGCCTCAACCCAATTGTACTTCTTGATGTTGTTGAGATTGTCAACATAGTTGAGGAAACTCCAACTGAGTGTATGGCCTGTTGTAGGCATGAGAAGTTTCAAGCACAAGTAAAGGGGATGACCTTTGCAAGATCTTGATGATCATTGGTTGATTTTCCTTTTTTTGTTTGTTGAAACATTTTGGTCAATAACTTGCCATCCAATCTCTTTACTGATTTGCATCTTCGTTTGTAAAATGCGAGCTCAAAATTCTTTGGTCTTGCATAGGATTTGGTGGTGATGTTGTCTTTTCCACAGTCGATACCAAAAATGAACCTCACATCACTGTTTCTGAGTTTCATTTCCTTTTTGCCAAGTATAAATGCTCTTCTTTTTTTTTTTTTGTAGAGTGTTGTCAATTCTGCTACAATGGAATTGTAGCATCTGCACCAAGAGGCCTTGAGTTGTGTTGAGGAGAAAGCATTTATAATCGGCCAAAAAGGGATTTTTTGCAGCTCTGTCTGTTGGGCTGTTATGAATTTGACCTTCAACAGTTTGATTACCGTTCCAATGTTGGAACGGTAATTAAACTGTTGGACTCTCTTTGTAAGGACTGCTCCTTTTTTCCCTTTTGATGCCATGGTTTTTGTTTCGGGAGTTGATTGACTTTCTTGAAGCTTTCTGTTTTTGGTTGGAGGAGCTTCTTGTTTTTTTGTTGGCTTTCTTTTGTTTGTTTTTTTTTTTGTGGTTGGTGGTGTGGTTGGTGTTTGTTGCGTGGGTGTAGTCTGTGGTGTAGTTCTTGGGCTTTTTCTTGTAGGTAGTGTGGCTGTTTTGTGGGTTTTTTTGGTTATTTTTGGTTGTGATGGTTGGATTTTTTGTGGAGGGGGAGATATTGGTGGCATTTCAGTGGATACAGGTGAAGGACTATCAAAAGGGGAGACACTTAAATCCCTGATTAAATTTTTGGGCATATGCGTTTGTTTCTTCCAATATCTTCCAACAACTATTTCTAAAAAAATGAAAGCAATAGCAGAGCATGAGTAATATAGTGACAAAACTGTACAATTTTGCAGTTTTATATGCAGTTTAATATGAAGTTATATCTATTTGTTGTTAATAGTTACAAAATTGTATAATTTGGCAATTTGATTTACATTTTATAATAAGTTACCTATTTGTTTTTAATAGTGATTAAACTATGTAATTTTACAGTTTCATTTGCAGTTTGAATAAATTTACATATATTACTTGTAGAGTAATGAAACTGTCTGATGTTTCAGTTTTATAAACACTATCAACAATAAGAACAGCCCATTGTATTTTGTAAACAACAATAATAACAACAAATTCAACGAAATGTAGCAACAATACGAAGAAGAAAAGTCAGTATTTAACAAGAAGAAGAAGCAACAACAACAAGAATAAGAACAAGGAGTTGAATGTGTAAAAACAGGGATTTAAGTGTAAAAATAGGGGACTATAATGTTTTAAAACAAAGGATTATATATAAAAGAGGGTTTATACATTTTGAAGTATGTAAAATGTGTTTTACAAGGTTTTTTTTTATGAAAGTGTTATTGAAACGGTATGATATATACAAAATATTAAAGAATAATATACAAATTTGAATGAAAAATAATAGGTGAAGAGAGATGTTACTTTTTTTCCCCATTTCTGTGAATCGGAAGTCAGGAACTATGAAATTTCTTCAGAGTCGTGATGATTCTTCGTGTTGTTGAGAGTCGCCGATTGGAGAAGATGAACGGGTTCATTTTGTGGTTAGGAAAGGGTTTCACAGGTAGTGGAGTCGAACGGTGGAGAGATGAAGGATTGAGAATGCAGAGTCGAGCGGCAGAGATGTGACGGTGTACTGATCAGACTGAGATGATCGTAGGTGGAGGTTGTGCGCGTGTAAATTGGATGACATGTGTGGGTATTTTCGTCTGATTGATAATTTGAGGACTTAATGGAGTATTAAATTTGTTTTGGGGCTAAATGGGGCATAATATGTTGGGCTTGGATCTTTGGGTCAGTTTCCCCATAAATTTAATATCATTATGGGCCAGTGGCCCATATATCAGATATTAAACTGACAAGAACATATACTACACTTGATCTTAGCCAAAAGGCAGAGAAAGGTATGATTTTAATCTCCTTGGGCTTCCTCTTTTATTACCATCTTCTTTTTTCTTCTGGTTTCTGCCGTGTCAATGTGGGAAATATTACACAAAAGTTTACTTGCAACTTTACAATAAAGTCGAAACACTTCTTAGTTTGGAAATTATTTTTCACCTGTAAAAAGTGAAATATTTTTTTGACTTTCAAATTATACCAAATGCCAAAAATATTTTACAAAATATGTATTTCTAAAAAAACATTTTTTGAAAAATTTTCGGTGATAGTGAGATTATAGCCCCTACTCCTATTTGATGAATAGAAAATTATGAATTTTGAGTGCCACTGATGATCATAGGGCATGAGACTCATGCTGTTTAATTTTGAGTTATTACTTTTTGTTACTATACTATTGGTGAAATTATAGCCTCAAACACTAAAAAAGCCAAATAGCCTCAAATACTCTAAACCAATGATTTATATTTTTTAAAAAAATACAAATCGGCATGGGGTAGGCACAGTGTCGGTTCAGCATAGGCCCACAGTGTAGGCACATTTAGTAAATGACAATTTTGCCCGTTTAGATAAATTTTGAAAAAAGTGAGGTTAGGGACAAATTTTTAATTTCAGCCTCAAATATCATTTCAAACACATTTTTCAATACAACAATTCAAATAAAAATCTATCCTATTTTCTCAAACACAAAAATTACAATAGCCTACTAAAATAGTCAAAAAAATCTCTAAAATAATCACTTTTCAAACACCTACATAGTGTACTTTAGGTTTGTCATTTATGTTTCATTAGATTATAAAACAAATGTTACAATCCAATATTGTGGTTTGATAGTCGAGACTTATTCCCATATGGTTGAGTGGATAGAGATTATGAATTTGAGTCCCATTGGCAATAGTTGAGGGCACAAAATTAATTATCTTAATTATGAGTTATTATCTCTTTGTCACTGTGTTATTGATGAGATTTGTGATAGGTCATGACCTAATCTATTTTAAAAGAGCAACTATTGATCTCTGCAAATTCTTTAACTATGTGGACTCATTTAAATCCTTATTGTCTGACTTTTGAAGAATATGATCATACGCATTGAAAATTGTTATTTAAGAAAATATTTATAACCCCTAAAATACTCTCCAAATTTGATCCTACAATATATCATTTTTCTTATATAAAAACTTGACCACAGCACACAAACAGCTATTTTTGTGTGTGATTTTGGAATTTGAATTTTTGGAGTTGGATCGGATATCACCCAGACCCTTAATTTGGAAAGTGACTAGTGTTGACAAAGAGCTGTTGTTTAGGCCTTACTTCATCAGTTAGCAGCTCATTTTGGACCAACCATCACCCATATCCATATGCTGGCATAAGTGTCCAATGGATACATGTATACATATCTATAATCTCTCTATATATATTGTGTATTGTATATTGATATTGATAGTGTTACTATATTGATAGTGTTACTGTGATATACATCTCAATTAATGCGCGCTGGATGTGAATGGCCCAAGTTGCTTAACCGATCACAAAATCAGATATATTATACAGGATTGTTTTGATAAAATAGTTAAAAGTTTTTATCTTTTAATTAAGTTTTTTTTGACTTTTTTATAAAGTAATTTGAAAAGGTTACTTTTGACTTTTTTGGGGGTGACTCTATTTCCACACACCATTTTCTCTATGTGCACACATTTAATGAATAAATTTTATATTACAATTTTACCAATAAATAAAATTACTAATATAGACATGAGTACTTGAAATTTAAATTTTCTCAGTACACATCTTTACAATTAAAAAACTCTCACTACACATCCATTAGTAGTGTAAAATTAAACACACTAAACCCTGGTTTTATTCTCCATTATTTCTCACTCAACCTTTCAAAATCCACATCTTCCAAATCCATTGTCACCCAAACCTTTCATTAGTTTAGTATTTGAATCATTTGTCATTATTATGGAGGATTTGAAAGATAAAAATTCAAATTTTGATAAAGAAATCATTGTTCACGACAAAATTGATAATAAAAAATAGAGTTTTTATTTATGTATTTTGTTTTGTCAACATTGTAGAATTTCTTTGGTGAAATAAAAAACAACTCCTAGATATAGGGATATTCATCATCTCTTAACAATACCATCAACCACACAGGAGGTGCTGTGCCCCACAAACGAAAATTGAATACCGTTTATATTCCTTCCCAATAATAATATATCTTTAACAAGAATCTCAAAATGGAACTTCATTCTCTAAGGTTTATGATTGTGTATGAAATGAAGCAACAATGGAGGTTTGATAGGGTTTATCATACGAAGGCATATCTCTGTAACTGAGTGAGTGTGTGTAATAAATGGATGTGTACACTTCTGATTTTTTTTCATTGTGGCAAGGCATATTTGGAATAATAGTGTATGCTTATGTGTGGAGTGAGTAAATTATAATTTTTTTTAGTGTGTGAATTGAGAAAGATGTGCATTAAGAATAAATAGTGTGTGGAAATAGAATTTTCTCTTTTTTGGTTAATATTTGCTTATGATGTCACATCACAATAAAATGATCAAACTACCCTCACCTAATTTAAAAAATTTATATTTTCACCCATGTATAACCAGTGGCAGAGGGACTTTGGGAACCGGGGGGTCACGTGCCCCCCTGGATTTTAGGATTTTTTTTTTTTAACAAATATAAAAAAATATTTTAAATAAAAAAATTACAAAAATATTATTATAGTGAAATGTCAACATTTTAAAAATTAAGAGAATAATAGTGATTATTTTGATTGAAAATAAAGAAATTACTATAAACTATATTATCTATGAAAATTTTTGAATGTAGCGTTGATGTCATTATTATTGACATGCAAATATAAGTAATTTCATTATAAAAATATGAAATTTATTGAATTGTTAATTACATTTGACGTGTGAGGTTCACTCTCTATATGATTATTTACTATTAGTTTGTGATATCACATACTAATGATGACGTAGTATTACCATTATATTGAATTTTTAATCAAATTTTGTATAAAAAATAATAATTTATCATTATATAATTTTGGGTAAATTACAGATACACCCCATGAGATTTGCTTAAAATACAAATTGTCTTCCTGTGGTTTGAAAAATTACAAATGCCTCTTTGTTAGTATTTTTTATTTAACAAAATTAACTAAAAAAATAAAATTCATAATTGCTCTTCTATACAATAATAAAATTACCTAAATTATTAATTGAAACATATTTCTAATATTATTAAAAACTATTAATTGACTTGATGATTCATTAATAAAAGGAGCGATTTGTTATGAAATTAGAAACTTCAAGGGATGAAATGTAATTTCCAAAATCACAGGGACGATTCGTATTTTAATCAAATCTTAAAGGGTGTATTTGTAATTTACCCTATAATTTATTTTAAGACTTATATCCATATTTTTTTATATTGTCCATAATACATTAGTTATAAATAATATTATTTTTTTGATATTTCTCGAAATCAATCGTAAAAACTTACGTGAAATATTTTTGTAAAAATTTTCGATATTGTAATTAATAAGTGTCTCTTCTAATTTAATTTTCTAATTTAGCCATTGTGTATAACCCTAAATAACATAAAAAGTATAATTGTAATTTGACAAGTAACTTTTTTAGACCTTCCTAAATGGCTTTTATATTAAAAAAGCCAACCTAACTTTTTTTTTTTTGGAGTAGCTGCAAAAGGCAGCTTTTAACCAAAGTTGCCAAAATAGGTAAGATTTTTTTAAATTTATTAATGGGATCCATATTTTAAAAATCATATATATTTTTGTACATTGTATTGATTTTTGTGTTAGTTGACTAATTCAAAAACAATATGCAAACAGACAGAATATTTATACATAAATCTTATTTAGCACAATGTAATAATGGTATTTGTAAAATTATGAACCTAAGTATGGGGGTATTGTTTTGAAATGAGAGGACAATATATACTGAGTCAAAAAAATCTATATTATAAAATTTTTATATCAAAATTTCATTTGTATAACAATACTAATTTTCTAAGGAAATTACTAAAAATATGGTTGTATTAAATTTTTTTTTTTCCTTTGATATCTTTCTCAATATATAAGGGAGTAGTGAAATTTGTCCCCTTTTTTTTTCTTTTTTTTTTAGCATGAACGGTGAGACGATAAATCTATCTTGTTTGGTCTATTTTTGTGTTGATGAGTCCATGCAATTACACTTGGATGTGGTTAGATGAAAGCAACCTTCTTAAAATTTGAAAAATTAGTTAAGAAATTAATCATGATAATATGCAATTGCAACTACCATAACAGGCCTTTATTTATTTATTTTTTAATCTAATGTCATATATGATGTGCTTCTTTCAATCCTTATTTCACATAAATTTGATTTAAATTCTTCTACAAGGATCCACAATGACATACGACATCACTTTTGGTGCCAAACTCACCCTCTCATGTCTCAATTTAATGCCCTTTTTTGAAAACCTTTTTGGTTAAAAAATTAAGCTGTCAAGGCTCCCTTTATTTATTTATTTTAAACAATTAAAAAGTCATCAACAAATGAAAGGAAAACATCACAAGAAATAAGTAAAGAAAGAGTATAAGGTAGATGTATATATCAATCTGTTTGCAAGGAGTGCTGTCGAGCCATCCAGTTGGTTATCCTATTAATATTTTTAATTTTTTTTTTATATATTGAAAGTTGATAATTAGAAAGTATAAATTAAAAATATATTAGTCTAAATTTTAGAATATTATGCTTTACATTGGCCTAAATTCTGTATTTAGAATAAAGAAAGGAAAAAAAATAGAATTATAAATAGGACAAAGTGACTGATTACTAACTGGTTGGCAATGATTTAGGTTGAATGCCTACTTTTTATTTATTTATTTTTCTTTATTTTTTATTTGTGGTGCACGTACCTGCAAGTTTGTTAAATCCAAGTAAAGTAATCTGTTGCTTGACGAAACATATTGCCTTTGAACAAAGCTAGGAAAATCACCAAAAAGTGCACAAGTCCTTTTTAGCTCTCTTTATTTAGGGGATTTTTGGTGATAGACCTCTGATAATAGAAAAAATATTTAGTAGTTCAGAACTATCATATTATTAATAATTCAGTTGAAATAGAAATTGAGATTCTGTTTTTTCCCCTTATCAATAAGAGAAATGTTATGTATTCTAAATATTTTACTAAATATTCTATCAAACCTCTCACATAGGGTGAAACTCACACAAATCCACATGTGTATGGGCCTCACACTCCTGTGAGAGATTTGATAAAATATTTAGAGTCCCTAACATAACTCTATCAATAAAGTATAACTCATTTATGTTAAGTTGACCGACCAGAATTGAATAGAATCACCATTGAATAAGACTATTAATGATGTGATAGTCCCAAATTACCAAAACAAACTCTTATTTAGCCGTTAGAAATCTAAATTTGACTTTTACTATGTACAATGTCTTTTTAATTTACAATTGTTTTATTTTAAATATTGTTTAAATTCTCTCATTGAGATCTATGACTTGGCTAAAAAAGTTGGCTAATTTTATTTATAATATAAAATAAAATATTTTCATTACCTACTGTTTTAGATTAATCAATATAATTTGAAATTCTTGCTAGTGATTAATCACAGCCGTGATTGATTATAAAATAAAAAAGTATTTGTAGTTAAAGCAATATGGAAAAAAATTAATAATGCGTAAGTTCTTAATGCACAACACAACGTATGTCTATCATTTTATCATATGAGAAGTTAAGTTCTTAATGAACAAGATTTCAAATAAACTCCTCCACGCGCATAAGCCGGCAACAGCCTCCGTGAAGGGCGATAAAGAACATCTACTCGCCTTTGACCTCTCCAAGGCCCTTCTACTACCGAGCGACGTGGCCGGCAGCGACCATGTTCCAGACACTCGGTTGGTGAAGTCGGCCGTGAAGTCCATGACCAGGGTAAGAGTCTCAAACTTCTTCTCAAATTTTCCCAAGTGTTTGCACGGTTTCCTCTCTGATCAATCTTTCTTGCAGGCCATCCAGAAGCAACACTTGGTCATGGAGCGAATTCATCGACTACGGCAGAGGGCTAATGACACTGCCAGCCAAGTCCAAAGTCTTCAAACCGAGCTTGGCCGAGCAAAGTCTTCACTCGAAATTGCCAATGCCGACAACAGCAGGTTGCTCGGCCAACTCGGGGATGCCGAGAAAAAGAAGGATGAGCTCCAGGCCGAGCTGGATGCATTAAAGAAGTCCAGGAAGAAAGAGCTGGAGGATGAAAATAATGTCGGCTTCAAGGAGGCCAAGGACAGCTACAAAAAGCAAGTCTTTGCCACCCAAGACATCTACTTTAAAGCCGGTTGGAAGGCTGCCTGCACTCAACTCAGCCAAGGTCCTGATACCGACGTGTTTGCCTCCCCACCGACCGTCTTCCTACAGACCTACCTCGTGCCATATGCCAACAACGTCTTCAGCGCGTTGCAGGCTGAGGCCGAGGAAGGACTTGAAGGAGAAGGCGAGGCAGACGTTGAGGGAGAGGACCGCCAGGAGCAGGTGCAGCCCGGCCAAACGGCGACCGGTGTCCAAGACCAAACCCCACCGATCAACCTGGAGGAAGTTGGCGACGAATTCAATAACCTTTCCCCCCTAGTGTAGTTTTCTTTGTTTTCTTTCTTTTTGCTCTGCATATGTAACCGGGCTGTCTGCCCCACCACTTGTACATATTTCTATTATCAATGAAAAAACTGAATTTTCTTTAAGTGTTTGCGCGGTCTTCAAGCTGAGTAACCTCAACCGGACAAAATACTTCGGCAACATTAAACATCTTGCTCAACTTAATTAACCGGCAAAGACATCTCGGTTTGAATAAACAATTAGCATAGTCAATCGGAATAAATCATCTCGGTAGTAAATCCAAAGCTGAGCACAACATCAACTCTTTAAACCGGAGTAAACATCTCGGTTGAGCATGCCTAGGTCAAAACATCAACTCTTTCAACCGGAACAACTCATCTCAGTTGAGAATATCCAAGTTGAGCAAAACATCAACTCTTTCAACCAGAATAAATCATCTCGGTTGAGAATACCTAAGTTGAACAAAACATCAACTTTTTCAACCGGAGTAAATCATCTCGGTTGAGAATACCGAAGTTGAGCAAAACATCAACTCTTTCAACCGGAGTAAATCATCTCGGTTGAGAATACCTAAGTTGAGTAAAACATCAACTCTTTCAACCGGAGTAAATCATCTCGGTTGAGAATACTTAAGTTGAGCAAAACATCAACTCTTTCAACTGGAATAAATCATCTCGGTTGAGAATACCTAAGTTGAGAAAAACATCAACTCTTTCAACCGGAGTAAATCATCTCGGTTGAGAATACCTAAGTTGAGAAAAACATCAACTCTTTCAACCGGAGTAAATCATCTCGGTTGAGAATACCTAAGTTGAGAAAAACATCAACTCTTTCAACCGGAGTAAATCATCTCGGTTGAAAATCTCAAAACTCAAAGCAACAATAAAAATGCTAAGGCAAAGATGAGTCACTTCTATATATTGACAAAAATGAATATTACATGAAGTGTAAGGCAAAAAATTCTTTTGCACAAAAAGAAAGCAAAAGCTAGAAATAATACAGCTTGAGGTTGGCTGCATTCCATGGCCGGGGTATTCCTCTGCCATCCAAGTCCTCCAAGTGATATGCCCCCTTACCCGCCAGACCGGTTATCTTGTAGGGTCCTTCCCAATTTGCCCCTAGTTTGCCTTCACCTGGCACCAGGGTATTGCCCATGACCTTCCTCAAGACCCAATCACCTACTTTGAACGGTCTGGGGTGCACGGTTTTATTGTATTTCCTTGAAAGCTCTTGTTGGTAGGCGGCCACATGGATGAGAGCCTTTTCCCGGCATTCTTCCACTAGGTCCAATTCCAAGGCAATGGCTTCGGCATTCAGCTCGGGCTCAAAACTTTTACTTCTGAGGGTGGGCATACCAACTTCCAAAGGGATGATCGCCTCCATGCCATATGCCAAAGCAAAAGGAGTTTCCCCGGTAGATCGCCGCGGGGTTGTTCGATATGCCCAAAGGACACTGGGGAGTTCCTCAACCCACTTTCCTTTGGCTTTCTCAAGCCTCTTCTTCAGTCCATCAAGAATGGTCTTGTTCGAAGCCTCGGCTTGACCGTTGGACTGCGGGTAAGCCGAAGTAGAGTTGTAGAATTCGATCTTCAAATCTTCACAGAACCCCCTAAATAGGCGGCCGTCAAATTGGGTGCCGTTATCAGAGATTAGAATTTTGGGGATGCCAAACCGCGTGACCACATTCTGCCAGACAAATCGCTTCACGTCTTTCTCCTTGATTGTTGCCAAAGGCTCCGCTTCAACCCATTTGGTGAAGTAGTCTGTGGCCGCGATGAAGAACTTCCGGTTGCCTGGTGCTGTTGGGAGCGGCCCCACTATATCTAGCCCCCACATTGCAAAGGGCCAAGGGCTGGTGAGGGGAAGGAGTTCCCTGGCCGGCTGGTAGATCTGATGAGCAAACTTCTGGCACTTTTCACACTTACGAACATACTTCTGTGCGTCGGCCTGCATGTACGGCCACCAGTAGCCTTGCGAAATAGCTCGGTAGGCCAAGGACCTGCCCCCTATGTGACTGCCACAGATGCCTTCGTGAATTTCGTACAGGAAAGCCTCCACGTTGCTCGGGTGCACACACTTCAGGTAGGGACCGGTGAAAGACTTCTTGTATAAAGCGCCGGATAGAGAGAGCCAAAACCGCTTTGACTTCACCCGCACTTTATGCGCTTCCTTCTTGTCGGCAGGAAGGGTCCGTTCTCTGAGAAAAATGATGATAGGGTCCATCCAAGAAAGACCTAGCTCAGCGCAGAGTACTTCTGTCTGCCCGGTTTCCTCAATGCTGGGCCTCGGAAGGAATTCAATCAAAAGAGGGTTAGGAGATGTGCTGTCGACCATAGAAGCAAGGCCGGCCAACTCATCTACTCGGCCGTTTTCTTCGCGGCCAATCTGTTGGACCCTGATCGCCTGAAATCGCTTGATGTGGTCCCTCACCAGAGTCTGGTACTTCATCATTCTGTCATCCTTTGCTTCGTAAACCCCAGAAACTTGGTTAATCACAAGCTGGGAATCACTGTAAACCATTAGCTCAGATGCTTGCATCTGAAGCGCGCTTTTGAACCCGGCCAAAAGTGCCTCGTACTCGGCCTCATTGTTGGATGCTGGGAAGCCAAGGGTGATGGAATGTTCGATAGTAAGTCCGTCCGGTGAAATCAGAACAATACCCAGCCCAGCACCGTGACGGTTCAATGCTCCATCAACAAAAAGTTTCCACATCTCCCCCACAAACAGCTTCCAACATTCTGATGGGTCCTGGGAGGCCTGAGGGTTGATGGGATCATGGTTGCTCGGCTGTTCAGTTTCAAGTTCTGTGCTGAGCGGTTCCACTTCAGCCCCCTTTGGCGATTCGGCACCAGACTCAACAAGTTGATCCATAATGCCTAAGTCCGTAGGCGAATCGCCAGGTTGCGGTATTATGCCGGCCGCAGGCTCTGTTGTGATCGGTTCCACTTCTTCCCCCCTTGGTGATGCGCTGTCGGACAAATCAGGTTGGTTGGTAATGCCCAATTCCGTCGTCGCATCGTCGAGCTGTGGTATCATACTAGCTGAAGGTGCTTCGGCGGGGCGCGTAAGTTCCGCGTCGCCAAAACCGCCAAGCTATTGTATTTCGGTTGGGCTTGCATTCACCTCTCCATCTGCCGCGGCAATATCGACCGGGCATACCGGATGAGTTCCAGGTGAAAATTCAGCAACGAAATCGACCAAGGTCTGGGCTTTTATGGCAGTGCGTGACTAGAACTTCACATCAAACTGTCCTAATTCGACCGCCCACTTGAGAATCCGACCGGAGAAGTCCGCCCGTTTGAACAAAGCCTTGAGGGGGAACTCGGTCAAAACGATGATGGTATAGGCATGGAAATAGTGGGCCAACTTTCTTGAGGCCATCATCAATGCCAACGCGAGTTTCTCCAGCGGCAAGTATCTCGACTCTGCCGGTAGCAAGGTTTTGCTAACGTAGAAGATAGGGAGGTGCTTGATCCCTTCAGCCCGGACAAGCACCGCACTGACTGCATGCTGTGAAACGGCCAGGTAAAGGTAGAGTTCCTCGCCGGGCTTCGGTGTAACCAATAGTGGCGCTGAAGACAAATACTCCTTGAGCTCGGCCAAAGCCCGGTCACACTCCTCGTCCCATGAGAACTTTGATTTCAAGGCTTGAAAGAAAGGGCGGCAGCGATCTGATGACCGGCTTACAAAACGGTTAAGCGCAGCGGCCATTCTGGCCATATGCTGCACGTCCTTGGCCGAGCTGGGCTGTTTTAACTCTTGCACGGCTCGGATTTGTGTAGGGTCTGCTTCGATACCTCGGTTCGTGACTAGAAAACCCAAAAAAATTTCGGATCCCACGCCGAAGGCACACTTAGACGCATTCAGGCGTAGCTTGTGCTTTTTGAGAATGACGAACATCTCGGCCAAGTCGGACAAATGGTCTGCTTGATGCCAGCTCTTAACCACCATATCATCAATATAAGCCTCCATTGTCCGGCCTAGCAGAGGTGCGAACATCTTGGTCACCATCCTTTGAAAAGTTGCCCCGGCATTCTTCAAACCAAAAGGCATGACTCGGTAGCAGAAGAGTTCCCTTGGTGTAGTGAATGAGGTGATCTCTCGGTCGGGCCTATGCATGGCGATCTGATGGTAGCCGCGGTAGGCATCCAAGAAACTGAGCCTGTTATGTCCAGCCGTTAAGTCCACAAGCTGGTCTATTCTAGGCAGAGGGAAGCTGTCTTTTGGGCATGCTCGGTTAACGATCTTGTAATCGACACAAACTCGCCACTTCTCATTCTTCTTTGGTACAACAACTGTGTTTGAAATCCACCGAGGGTAGTGTACTTCCTGAATTGCTCGTGCCTCAAGCAAGTTCTTCACTTCCTCTACAACTACCTCGGCATGATGCAGCGCCGATCTCCTTGTTCGCTGGATGACCGACTTGGCTCCGGGGAAGACATTAAGATGATGGCAAATAAAACTTGGATCGAGACCGGGCATGTCGTAAGGTGACCATGCAAAGACTTCGATGTTGGCCATCAAAAACTCAACCATCTCGGTCCTTTCCTGGGCTGTAAGGCTTGAGTCGAGCAAGAAGACCTTGTCCGGATGCTCTGTATCAATTCGCACCTCCACCAATTCCTCGACAGCTTTGTCCTCGGCCTTGGTGCCCACATCATCAAGGACTCCCCGGTCCTCCAGTCTCTCAATCATTTGAACGAAGCCTTTGGCAGCCCGGCTCCCATTGACTGCCATGAAGCATTGCTTCGACATGACTTGATCGCCCCAGACCTCCTCGATTGCCCCCATAGCTAAGGGAAATCTCATCACCTGATGGTAGGTCGACGCCACGGCTTGCATAGCGTGAAGCCATCCCCTTCCAAGGATCAAATTATAAGTAGATGGCACCTGCAACACCCAAAACTCCACTTGTTTGACCACGGATCCCGCTTTGACCGGCAGGATAATCTTTCCTAAAGGCCACTCTGGTTGCGAGTTGAAACCAACCAGTGGCGAAGTTGCTGGGGCCAAATCCGTATCTCGGAGCTTGAGCTGTTTGAAAGCGTCGTAGTACATAATCTCGACCGAGCTTCCCTGATCGATCAAGATCCGTCTGACATCAAATTCTTTGACGTGGAGTATAACCACTAGGGCATCGTTGTGTGGCGTCTGAACGCGCTCTAGGTCTCTGGAGGAGAAACTGATCACATCCTTCTCTTCCGTCTTTCCCCTCTTGATCGCAGGCTGAACCGACAAAACTTCCCTCATGTGCTCTGCCTTCTTAATCATACCTCGGAGCTCGCATACACGCGCCGGTTCCACTATGTCGTGGATGACATTAACAACCCCTTGTGGAGGCGCATCTCGGTCATCCAGTCCCCGCGGGTCAACCGAAGCCTAATTTGTCTTCACGCCTCCATCAATGTAAAGGTCCAGGTGTCCAGCTGCGATTAGCTCTTCCAAGTGTTGCCTCAAAGGCAAACAATCCTCTGTCCGGTGGCCTCGCTCCCGGTGAAACGTGCAACGGTACCTCGGATTGAAGCCCTTCTGTCCGTCGCCTAACTTAGCAGGAAACCGGACATACTCCTCGTCACGAATCTCACTTAGTATGCGATAGATTGGAATCTTAAAGACCGTGGTGATGCCTGTCCTTGCTTTCAACCTTCTGTTTGCATCGGCTACGTCATCCCGGGGGTAGTCATCCCGGTCATTCCGACGTCCCCTACCCCGATTTTTGCGATTTGAGCCACGGTCCGATTCCTCAGCGCGGTCACTCGATCAGTTGGACTCTTGTCCGACCGCGTGCACTTTTCCAGCCGACTTCTTGTCTGTTGCTATCGGAGTTGCCTTCGTGGTAGATGCTGACGCATCATCCTCAACTCGGATATGCTCATTGATGCGTTGCATGAGCTAGCCCATGGATGTCAGCTGGTGCATGGTAAGCGAGTCCCGCAGTCTATGTCCGACCAGGAGACCACGCTTGTATTGTGTTATTGCAAGGTTGACCGGGCAATCCAAGATTTCTTTGAAGGTCTCCCAATATCTGGAGTTGTATGCCTTCAATGTATCGCTCGGTTCCATCTTGACACTCAGTAGGTGGTCAACTTCCTTTGGTGTTTTTGTGTTGGTTTTGAAGCGCGTCACAAAGGCTTCGGCCAACTGATGCCACCTTTCTATGCTCCCCTCCGGCAGCCTCTCAAACCATTTCAAGCCCAGTTCGCCTAAACTTGACAAGAAAATAAGGCACATAAATGCGTCATTCCGCCTATGTCCGGCCATGACCTGTCGGAAGTGGCTCACATGCATGTAAGGATCAGTTTTTCCGTCATAAAGCGTGAATTTAGGCTGGTGGAAGCCCACCGGAAACGGTGTTGTTTCTATCTCCAGGGAGAAAAAGGTGGCGCTCAGTCTTGCCAAGTCTGTATCTAGAAGGAGTGGCGCTGCTAGGCGGGATGGAGGCATTCCGACCTCCTCGCTGGCGTGAACCCCATAGGATAACCGCTGGAACGCCGGCACCCTCTGAGCCTCCCGCCGGCGAGCCCGTTCCTTCAAGACTGCCCGCAAATCCTGTGATCGTGCGGAATGAGAGTACCTCAACGTCGTCGCCGGACGTGAGGGTTGGTAAGTGCTATCTTGCGCGCTGGACTTCTCTGCACGCACATCGGAATCACCAACCTTGTAACTTCTGGTAATAAAAATGGACGGAGTGTGGCGCTGACTCTGACTGCCTGAACGGCGGGATTGGGTGCGCTCACTGTGGTCTCCCTCTCCAGCTACACCCTTCCCTTTGACATGCCGCTTCAGCTCCTCCATCTCCGCCGCCATTCTCCGGATGACGGCGTCCTAGTCCCTCAGCTTGTGTTCCAGACGTCTCGCATGTGATTCTCTCCGCCGCCGATGACCGTCTGGACTCCGTGAATGACCATAACTTCTTCCGCGCTTATCTCGCGCGTCTCCCGACTGTCCTCTTGGGAATGTCTCCAGATCCGCCATTGGAAGGATGACGGGATGTCCTTCTCTCCGTCTGCCTGACTCCGGGGTAACTCCATCAATGGCGGACAACGAAATCTCATCGTTGTTCGCCATGTGAGGCGATCAGATGAGCCTGGAAGACAAGGTTGTCTGCAAAGTTCCCACAGACGGCGCCAGTTGTACGGGGAGCAAATATTCTGGCGAGCCCGTACTCCTTTCTTCCAAGCTCCGTTGCTATCCGATCACCTGCGAGGACAACGGCGGTGAGCTACCCGGCGGTGTGTGATCGGAAAACCCATCCGACGATCAAGTTAGCACACACCTTGGGATATAGAGAGAGAGAGAGAGAGAGAGAAGTGTGAGTGTAAGAATTTCTCTTACCAAAAAAAATATCGATCCCCGTATGGGGGGCGCAGACATGCTTATATACCCTCTACGCCCCAAATCTACTCCCAGTGATCTCTCGACACGTGGTATTGCTACCCCATCTGTCAGCACAAATCTTGCTAAACATCACCTAACCCAACTGCCAGCCCACTCTACTGGGAGCTCGGCAGCCGAGCTACATCATCTCGGCTATCAACTGCCATGCTGCACTTTATGCCTAAGTGTTCTCATAGCCAAGCTCAAGGAGGACCGAGCTCGGTTGCATTTTGGCATAGCCGAGCTCGGGACAACTCATGCTGGTTTACCATCGACCTTCCTGCCGAGCAAACCCATGAACCGCGGAATACCCATGCCTTGCCTGGCGCCGGATATCTCACTTGACCGGCTTCTACACCATGAAGTCAAGTAGCTCGGTCCAACCACACCTTGCCTTAACCGAGCAGATCCTTTCAGGACAGGGCCGCACTACCTCGGCCCAACCTTGTTCGGCCCAAATCTGTCCGGCCCAATCCCAGACCATAAATCTCCCTCTCAGGTTTGGTGTGCTGATTTCACATGCCGCACACCTCGATCTGACCACGTACAAACGATTGGGTTGCCATATCCAAGATATACAACATTAGAATTTGGGTTATGTTTGTTTTTTTTTTAGTGTTACATAATATCCGTTACGTTGGAGTGTCACAAGTGACATTTGGGAAAAGTACACTGAGGAATTTTTAATTTTTTTAGAGTGTCACATCATACTCGCTACGTTGTCACATTTGAGAAAAGTACACTAAGAAGTTTTTATTTTTTCTGAAATGTCACATCATATCCGCCACGTTGTCACATTAGAAAAAAGTAAACTAAAGAGTTTTTATTTTTCTTGAAGTGTCACATCATAACCATCACGTTGTCACATTAGGGAAAAGTATACTAAAGAGTTTTTATTTTATTTTTTAGAGTAAAAGTTTTGGAGTATCATATCATACGCGTCACGTTGTCACATTTAGGAAAAGTACTCTAAGGGGTTTTTAATTTTTTAGAATGTCACATTAATACTTGTCACATTAGAGTATTACATCATACCTGTCACATTAATAAAAAGGTATAATTGTCTACCAAAATTAAAAATAGGGCCATACAAAAATAAACTATCCACTAATAAAACTTAATAGATCAATAAAAAAACTTCAAACTAATTGAAACTAAAAAAACTTGAAACTTGAAACTATCCACTAAAATTGAGTTTTTTATTTTTCGTATTTTTTTATTTTTAGTGAATATTTTTGAAATTTTAAGCAATTTTTTTATTTTTTAGATGCACCTTAATTAGATGTATCTAAATAGTAAAATATTTGTAAAAAAATATTTTGAAAAATTAATAAATGCACAAAAATACGAAAAATGTATTGAATTTATATATATATATATATATATATTGTATTTTTGATATTTAGTAGATTTTTTAAATATTTTTTTACAAATATTAAACTTTTTAGTGTATTTATGTTAGGAATGTCTAAAAATTAAAAATATTACTTAAAATATTAAAAAAATTCAGTAAAATAAAAAAAAATGAAAAAAAGTAGAATTTTTAAAAAAATAAATTTTGAAAACTGAAATCACTAGAGTGAATTTTTTTTTTTTTTTTAAATAATCTGTTCTCAAAAACGAGATTAGCTTGTTTTGACGTAAAAAAATATTTTATTTATCTTTCGTTGTTTAGTTAAATAAAAAGGAAGAAAAATATTTTTTTTTAAATGACTAATTTTTATAAAATTAACTATCACTCATTAATTTTTTAATATATTTCTAAATAAATATCTAACCCACTAAGAAGTCTAAAATATCATTTTATTAAATTAAAATTTGTCTGTCTTGCAAAAAAAATATTTTGGTCTCAACGGTCAATCAAATGTCAAAAAATAAAAATTAGAGTTAATTGTTTAAAAGTCTTATATACAAATGTTATGATAACTCACGTTCTATTTAAGATTTTTTAAACCAATAAGTTCTATTTAGTAAAATTGAGAATATTATCAGTTTTTTTCAATTTTTAAATCTAAGAATATTATCAATTTTGCATAGTAATGTTCCAAATAATTGTTTCACTAACTAATGAAAAAAAAAACAGAGCATGAGATTAAACATTTCTACCTTTCTACTTATTGGTTTGATTCAACTATCCAATAAAATTGAGAACATTAACAGTTTTTTCTAGTTTTAAAACTGAGAACATTATGAATTTTTTAATTTTTAATTTTTTTTTTTTCAGTTTTACATATCAATGTTCCATTATCATGCTTCTTTATAGACACAAAATTTGTAATTTTGCACAAAAAATATTATTCAATTTTTTCAAATATATATATATACTTTGCACATAAATTTTTTTTATTTTTTTTTTTTCAATTTGAAAGTTGATATTTTAAAATTTTGAAAATCAAAATAAATGTCAAATCATCATATTCGTTTATAGATAATCATAAATGATGAACAATCATTATTTGAAAGGTAATTCACTATTAAAAATTTAATGGTACTTAAAGTCCAAAATATCTTAATTAAGACTTAATGGATTATAAGTCATAAATTATGACTTGTAGATAAATGTCCCTAAAAATAAAAATATTTTCTCTTGTGTAAAATGAATTTACAACAATTTTTTTTTTTTTTTCTTGTGTGTGTATTTCACATACGGAGCCTTAACTTAACATCGTCCCTAAAAATAAAATATTTTCTTTTGTATAATGTACGAGCACGAAATAATTTTCTCGTATAATCCTGTTGATTAAGTTTGCACTGCTCCAAATGTCGTCGCTTTACTACCTGAAAACACAAACGTAAGCTAACCGGCGGGTGTGTGCCGAAAACCCCTCCGATGCCTAAGTCAGCAACTAGATAATAGACAATAAGCTCTATGTATTCTAGAGTAAGAATTGTGATTGTGATATCTGTCCATAGGTCCTGTTATGAGCTTTTATGGACTTGGCCTGGCCCAATCCTAATAGGATTCCAACTCTCCTTATAAGAGTCCTCCTAGGAATCACACACCCTACTCAGTACCAACCAAGTGAGATGGTTTGCACAATCCTAGTAGGACTCTACTCTCCTTTGCAGAGTCCTCCTAGGAGTCACACTCTTACTCACTACCAACCAAGTGAGATGGTTTTACACAATCCTAATAAGACTCTACTCTCCTTAGCAGAGCCCTCCTAGAAGTCACACTCCTTATGCTCGAATATACATTCCTGACCGAGCTACCTTATCTCGGTCCCCTATCATTCAGGCCGTGTGGCCGGAAGCCAATCTATCGAATGACACCCTGCCGAGCTACGCACAGCTCGATTCTCTCTATTGACAACATCTCGGTCCAATAAAGGACTACCTTCAGATTGCTAGGTCTAGGCCCTGGCAACCCATCTCTGACCGGCCTAGTATCTTCTTAGCCCAAGACTGAGCTACACCAGCTCTTATCTCGGCCCATTGTGTGGCCCAACTTCCAAAGAAGACTTTTCCTAGCTCGGCCCAATTTGTTTACAAATTACCCTCTCAATTGCCCCTTAATTCCATCTGCGTAGCATGATTGGGATTATTTTCCTCCAACCGAGCTAAGAATGCTCAACTCTGCCGAGCTAGAAAAGTCATTCAATTTCACAACTCGTTCAGCCCCAATAAGTCTTGTCAGTTGCTTAACATGTCCTTCTACTAATCTGGCATATCTAACACGACGTCATTTCCAGGATACGTGGCATGCCCCCATTATCCTCGTTCTTTTGTTACAACCGTCATGTACCTCCAAAAAAATTTGAACAGCCCCGCCTTTTTGCCTTCAACATTTATGTCCTTCGAGTTCGCAATCGTATGGCGAGTCGTTCTTTCTGTGTCTCACCAAGCAGACTAACTCGGTTTACACTAACCCTGCCAACCTTCTTTGGCCGAGATCCTTATCTCGGCTGAATAATGAAAAAATTGTTGGTCAAACCTGCCAACCTTCCTGAGCCTAGATCCTTATCCCGGCTAGAGGGAAAAAAAGTGTTGGTCAAACATGCCAACCTTCCTGAGCCTAGATCCTTATCTCGGCTAAAGGAAGAAAAAGTGTTAGTCAAACCTGCTAACCTTCTTCAACCTTGATCCTTATCTTGGCTGAAGAACAGGATATGTTTGGCCCAACCTGCCAAACTTCCGTCAGCCTAGATCCTTATCTCGACTGATGGACTAGATGTTAGTCAAACCTGCTAATCTTCTTCAGCCTTGATCCTTATCTCGGCTGAAGAACAGGATATGTTTGGCCCAACCTACCAAACTTCCGTCAGCCTAGATCCTTATCTCAGCTGATGGACTAGATGTTGGTCAAACCTGCCAACCTTCTAAAGCCTAGATCCTTATTTGGGCTAAAGAATGAAAAAAGTGTTGGTCAAACCTACCAACCTTTTTTGTTGCCCCCCAGTCGGGCAAAGACTTATTAAAAAGAGTTGGTCAATCCTGCCAACCCACTTTGCCCCCAGTTAGGCAAAGATTTTTTTACTTGGTTGGTCCTTCGTGTTAACTTTTGCCGAGGGTGTTTTGTCCGACATCGTTGTTTTTATCGGACTCTGCCTTGGTGCGCATCCCATCTTCCTCTACCAAGATGTGTTGGTGCACTCTCTTCATCAGAGCTTCCATAGTAAGAGGCGGCGTCATTGTCATTGAATCCCTCAATTTATTATCAGCTAGCAAACCTCGTTTGTACTGTGCGATAACTAGGTTTGTAGGGCAATCTCCAATCTGATTAAAAATCTCCCAATACCGGTTATTGTAAGACCTCAATGTTTCTTTCTCACCCATGTCTATGGAGAGAAGTTGGTCAATCTCCACTAGCGTCTTGGTGTTCATTCTGAATTTGGTCATAAATGCCTCTGCTAGTTGCGTCCATGAAGCTATGCTACCTTCTGATAACCTTTCAAACCATGTTAAACCCAGGTCACCAAGGCTGGAAGGAAATATGATACACATTAGAGCCTCGTTTCGCTGATACACTGTCATAACTTGGCGAAAGTGACTCAAATGCATGTAGGGGTCTGACTTTTCCTCATAAATAGTGAATTTAGGGTGGTGGAAGCCGGAGGGTAATGGTGCGCTCTCTATCACCGGAACGAATGGCGAGCTCTGTAACCTTGATAGTACTTTATCTGCTGGTTCGTATGTAAGGTGCGGTATTGGCATTCCTACCTCGACACTCCCATGTGTTCTAGGAGCCAACCGTCGTAGTGCGGAGACTCTATGGGGGTCGCGAGCCTGAGTGTCTTCTCTTCTTCGAGCCCTTTCCTCAAGCACTGTCCGCAGGTCCACCGACCTAGGCAACTCCGTGTGCCTAGATGTCGTTTGGTGTGAATGTGAGGGCCGATAACTGCTTCCTTCTGTGTAAGACCTTTCAATCATCGTCCTCTCAAACCTGGAGTAACGAGTCCTGGAAGTCCTCAATTGCGTATTGCTTGACCTGAGGCTTCTACTTTCAGCTTGTGATGGTATGACTTGTCTGTCACGATCTTATGAGTGGCGAGGGTGCGCCTTGCTCTTGCCCATCTCTCCTTCCATTGCCCTTTTGCCCTTTATCTGGCGCTTCATAGTCTCTATGTCTGCCGCCATCCTCCGTATCAATTCGTCTTGCTCCCTTACCCGATTTTCTAGAACTTGAGGATCCAACCTTCGCCTCTGCCTTTCAGGGCCTCGGGAGTGACGAGGACTGGACCCCCGTCTTTCACGGGTATCCCTCCGCGGGTTCCATCGCTGGGGATCTAACTTTGCCATGGGCGGGATAAAATGTAAGCCTTCGCGCTTTCCGCCCCCTTCCGGGTTTGCCCAACAATAGCAGAGTGTGGCAAGTCTTCATTGTGCGCCATAGAATTTAACTAAAGAGAAAACTCAATCAAAAGGTTTGTTCTTTGTGATCTTTCCCACAGACGGTGCCAATTGTACGAGCATGAAATAATTCTTCTTATATGATCCTGTTGATCAAGTTTGCACTCATCCAAACGTCGTCGCTTTGCTACCTGAAAACACAAACGTGAGCTAACCGGCGGGTGTGTGCCGGAAACCCCTCCGATGCCTAAGTCAGCAACTAAACAATAGACAATAAGCTCTGTGTATTCTAGAGTAAGAATTGTAATTGTGATACCTGTCCATAGGTCCTGCTATGAGCTTTTATAGACTTGTCTGGCCTAATCCTAGTAGGATTCCAACTCTCCTTATAAGAGTCCTCCTAGGAATCACACACCATACTCACTACTAACCAAGTGAGATAGTTTGCACAATCCTAGTAGGACTCTACTCTCCTTAGCAAAGTCCTCCTAGGAGTCACACTCCTACTCACTACCAACCAAGTGAGATGGTTTTGCACAATTCTAGTAAGACTCTACTCTCCTTAGCAGAGTCCTCCTAGAAGTCACGCTCCTTATGCTCGGATATACATTCCTGATCGAGCTACCTTATCTCGGTCCCCTATCATTCAGGCCGTGTGACCGGAAGCCGATCTATCGAATGACACCCTGCCGAGCTACGCACAGCTCGATTCTCTCTATTGACAACATCTCGGTCCAATAAAGGACTACCTTCAGATAGCTAGGTCTAGGCCCTGGCAACCCATCTCTGACCGGCCTAGTGTCTTCTTAGCCCAAGACCGAGCTACACCAGCTCTTATCTCGGCCCATTGTGTGGCCCAACTTCTAAAGAAGACTTTTCCTAGCTCGGCCCAATTTGTTTACAAATTACCCTCTCATGTAAAATCAATTTACAACAAAATTTTTTTTTTTTTTCCATGTTTGGTCAATGAGAAATTTGCTGGTGAAGAAATGAAGTTCGGAATCTAGTCTTACGAAATTTAACTATTTGCGTTGAAACAGTTGGTTGTAATGAATTTCTGAATCTGTATGTGTAACAACTTGCTGGTGAAAAGAGTGTGAGATTATTATTCATTGTTGGGGGAATTAACAATTAATTAATTCTGAGTACCGGACTACTATCATATTAGGTCAAATGTGTTTTTGTTGATTGGTAATTAAATTTGAAAATCAATTACATTAGATTTATATGGTGTGTTTGGATCATAAATTTGGATAGAAATTTAAAAAGTTAGGAAAAAAATGGGTGTGTGAAGCTATATTCCATCCACCTTTTTCTTGTAACCATCAAAATTTCTACTCAAATTCATGATCCAAACACAGGTAAAGAGAATGGGAAAACAAATACGGGGGTTACAAACTATGAAGCATGAGTACTTCGAAAAACATGTCATACCGGTACCGGGTACTTACCGGCATATGGTACCTCGTATGGTACTCTTGCATACGTACCGAGTACACGAAACACATATCCAAATTTTTTTGTTCTTAATTTTTGACATACCCAGATGTACCTAGTATATACCCAAGCCATACCGTACCTTAGTTGAAACAATATTTTCTTCTATTACAAGGATAAAACTCTTTTCACTAGACTTCTTTTTTATTTTTAATTTTATGCTTAGCATGATTTTAAAATTAAATTATGATTTGTAAGTTATTTAATATATTGTTATTTTATTTTGATTTATACCTTTAATTTTGGCATTAAATGTTAATTATAGGTTGGATCTTAATAAATTAAATCATTTAATTAATTTTTGCATTATTCTAAATTAAAAATGAATATTTTTTACTAGCGTACCAAGCCATATATGTACCCTACTTTTTTTAGATTTTACCATATTAACATACCCGTATCGTACTAATACCAATATTTATACCAGTACCCGTGCTTCATAGGTTACAAATAAGCAAGGCTTATAATTGGGAGTAAAAAGTGAGGAAGGGGAAGAATGGAGATTAAATTAGGGGTGCTTAGCTTTGATACTGAATTTGTTGAAAGTCGAGGAACTAATGGTTGAAATGCTAATTAAATTTTATTCGGGCTGTAGTTGATTTATGGATTTAGATAGGTATTTGAAAAGGGTAAGTAATAGAAACATCTCTTTCCAAATCCATCATGCAAACGCAGTCTAAGTGTCAAACTTATATTAACATAATATGTTAACATATCAAGGATTCAAGGTGGGTAAGGATTCTCATTCTTATCCTTTTAGACTAAATTCAATGCAAGCAGATGATTTCAACCTTGGAAGTTTTGGCTCTTTCATCTTTATACCGATGTTTCATTATACTGTTTGCCATCTCACTTGTATTTCTGGAATTCTGATTTTTTTTAATTTCTTTTGGATGGCAGCTTGAAGCATCTACTGGGTTTCATTGAGGAAGCAGAGGAGCTGAAGTCGAAGGGTGTCGATAAAATCTTGTGTCTTAGTGGTACCTTTCTAAACTTCGACCTTTTATTTTGTTATCTTCTTGTCTAGCACAATAACTGCACCATTCCTGCAACTCTGAAGTTGTATACCTTTAAATCCTTTTTAGATTTGTTTTTCCCCACCGAGATACTCAACAATCTGTTCATTCATCGCACAAGTAAATTAGAAACCTCGGGTAAAATGCTTGCTTGTAACCCAACAGATGAAGTACATTACATAAGTCTGTTTTAGGGATTCCCATTCAGTGACTTGGCACTTGATGTTCCCCAAATGGGTACTATTGGGGTGAGGTGAATTTAATAATAGACGTTTGTTAGCATTCCAGTCTTATTCTTTTCAGGCCAATCCGAAAGAGAATCCAATCCTATACAATGAAATTTAGGCCGACATGTATACAATATAATAGTATCCGTGGCAGTTTCTTTTTTGGTATCAGCTAATCAAGATACTCAATTTACTTAATCTGTATCTATTTCTACAACTGAATGTGGTGGTGGGTTGTGCTCAATTTGGCAGTGAATGACCCATTTGTGATGAAGGCGTGGGCAAAGACGTACTGTGAGAACAAGCATGTTAAGTTCCTTGCTGATGGTTGTGCAACCTATACCCATGCTCTTGGGCTTGAGCTTGACCTTGTAGAAAAAGGACTCAAACTCGCTCTCATAGGTTTGCTTTATTGGTTGATGATCTTACAGTGAAGGTTGCGAATGTTGAATCAGGCGGAGAGTTCACTGTATCCAGTGCTGATGATATTCTTAAAGCTATCTAAATTGGCTCTTCAACTATTCCCTTTTTGGTCTATGACCTCCAATCTGGGTTTTCAAGCAGTATGACTTTTGAAGTTTGTTAAGTGGAGCATGGAGGAAAACAATATCGAACAAGTTTAATATTATATTGTTATTTTGTTATGAAAATTGCAACTGAACTTCTATCTCTGCATCATAATATATATATATATGGAGAATCAAATATGTTAAATTTGAATTTTCATGCCTATAACAGCTTGTTTCTGTCATTTTTGCAAATTTGCCTCTCCTCGTCAGAGAATGTTTCTTTCGCAAGAGCATTGCACCACGGATGCATTGGCCATGAATGTATTAGCAACACTCTTTATGAAAAAAGGTTGTAACACCACCGCTTTTAAATGATAAAGTTTGTCCCTTTTTTATTTGTTTAATTTTGAACTAAAAAGAAAGAAAAAAAAAACCAACTAAAAATGGTTAAAAGCCGCCTTAAACATATTGGCTTAACACAAAACTAGGATGGGCATTCTTAACTACGAAGTAGAGACTTACATTATAAAGTCACTTTTATATTGATCTTCTTTTTTTGGTATGAGACATAGAACCTTAATTGTTCAATGGCCTAATGATTTTGCTTATTACAATTCACTATTTTTCCACGTAGAGTAAAGCAATTATTTAAATAGTGTCATTATAGCTCAAACCTAGTATAATTGCAAAATGAATCAAAGATTAATTTCTCATTTCCTTTCAATTTTGTTCTTCTGATCTCTTTTCTTTTCTTCTTCTTCTTCTTCTTCTTTTTTTTTTTTTAATGTATTCAGAAGGAAGCAAAGAGTGTCATACTAGAGCTTGCTAGAGTGATGAAGAGTAGTACTAGTTTCAACAACACCAACTGAAGTCATCCATTGCTTACCAAAAGCAATAATATTTCCACTGTTTTTGTTTTTGATAGCAACCACAACCAATGAAAGCTTCACCTTATGCCCCATAACCTTTCCCTCTATCTCTACTTCTTCCTGCATTTTACATAACATAGTAACATATCATTAGAGCACTATGCATGAAATTGATTGATTGCTAATCCAAGATTCAAAGCATTAGCCTACTAAATTAGCAATAATTTTTCATCTGTAAACCCAACTATAAAACTAATCACAAAAAATATTGGTTGAACAATGCAAGTAAAAGAGCCTCCTTAATGATGGGCCTCATATGATATATACAACAACTACTAAATTACACACTATGTAATTTTCTCAAGCTAACGATGAGAGATTATTTAGTGATCGTAGAGCAATGATCTAGTATCCTTATATTGTATCATTTGTTTTCTGAAAGCCAACACAAAAATAGTAAATTTTATTATTATAACTAATAAAAATCTAACTAGGGCACCTTATAAATTTGCAAGACAACCCTTTTAGTTTTAACCAAGTCTAAACTCACTCTGTTACCAAGAAGAAAAAAATTCTAAACTCACTCTTACACAGCCTTAACCAACCATTTGAATTCAGACCCATACGATTTTTATTTTTAAGTAAAATTTTGAATTTTTTGAATTATTTTTTTTAGGTAAACTATTAATATATCTTAATTGTTGGAACTAATTATCATCAAATCCTAATAAAATTGTCATTAAAAATAATTTTTTATCACGATTTTTTGCACATGTCACTAAAAATTGACAATTTTAGTAATTTTTTTGTCACGATTTTTATAAATGATTGCTAAAATTTATAATTAATAACTTTTTTGTAATGAAATTTTCAAACTAACGTTAAAAATCAATAATTAGTCACGTTTTTAAAATGATATTTGATTAAAATGTCATTAATTCTCACCGACAATAAAAGATGGCAAGTATTTTTTTTTAATTTTTTTTTGAAAGAAACAGTAGAGAAAAAGAATATGATAAAAAGTGGGAAAAGAAACCTGAATTTTAGCCGTTGAATGGTAAGAAATGGATAAATTGACTGAAACTTTGATGTGTCCAACGGCGGAGCATATGGCGGCAGCCCCGACGTCGTCAATCAACACTGCCATCGCTCCGACGTGCCAATTTCCATCTCTATCCTGCAAATATTGATTATCGTCAAAACGGAGCATCGAATTAGACTACAGAGTTTGTTGAATTATCAAATTATGATGAATTTGGACAGAGAGAGATTGATGATTACTGAGAGGTGTTTTGGTATGATGAATTTACAGCGGACGAGACCTTTCTCGGCATGTTCGATCTGTATGCCTTCGAGAGTTAGGGCTTCGATCTCGTGACATAAACCGTTTGACATGTCTTCAAGCCATTTCTGAGCTTGCTGCGGACGATGATCTTCATCTTCCATTCTCTCTCTCCCTCATGCCACATGCAATGCTAACATTTGTGTCCTTATTACCGGGGGAACAAATATGGCCGGTCAATTTTTTGTTTGCCCAAACTTTTATCCATTATTATTTGTGATGCGACAATAATTATTTTTATACTTCGAATTTTTTGAATTTTTTTATTTTTTTATTTTTTTTAAAAGAGATAAGACAACAATCTATTACATAGTTTATATAAATTTTTTAAAGAATGCCTTTTCTCTGGTCTAAATTGAATTCAAAGGTATTATTAGACTTTCATGGATTGATTACAAAATTCACATCAATAATTCAAATCGTTTAATGTATAGAATTCGTTGAATACTTCATTTTTGCAACAAATCACATTGATTGGATCTTCATAACCACTTGATCAGAAATATAATCTGATCAAGTAACTATCAATATCTGATTAACATGATTTCTTATGAGGATGAAGTACTTGACGAGTTTTACATATTAAATAGTTCGAATCATCGATATAAACCCCATAATACTCAATCGGTGAGAAGCGTCTTCCATGATTTAGTATGTATTTTTTATTTATATAATATTACTCTAAAAAAAATATATACAAAATGTATAATGCTTATTCATATTTTTTTTGGGCCCACAAATTCCTAATGCCAAGTTTCCTAACTTGACTTTTTAGTTACAATAATAAAAAAAAGTTCAAATAAATCTATAAAAAAAAAAAAAAGAACTAAGAAGTTGAAAGTCACTTCAAAAAATTATATATCTCCGTAATTCACGATTTTGATACAACTAAAATAAATAATTTATAAACACATTAAATTTTTTTCCACCTAAAAAAAGTTCAAGAACTACCAAAGAAGTCAATTTTCAAATAAAGCTTCAATCTAAGATCTAAAGACAAGCTAAGCGGTGCGACTGCGACTATTTGACAAAGCAATGCACAAAATTGGAATGTTTGATTGTGTTTTCATTTTCATGTTTTAATTTTTCAAAAGTTCAAAAATAATTTTTTGCATCTCCTAGAAAAGAAAATCTTGAAAACAATTTTGAAAATAATTCACTTAATTTCACTTTTATTCCTCAACTATCATAATTTTTTTTCTATTTCCTTCCTAACCTATCAACTTCACTAGTCTTTTCTAATTTCAGTTTATATGTGGTCCAATTAGAGACATTTGCATAAATTAAAAACCGTTGATAAAAATTCCTCCTCAAATTCAAAAACAAAACACAACCTCAAAAGACATCATATATTATATAACATGTTCCCTATGGATAACACCATAATCATGAAAATAAAATGAAATGGGCTCATCTACTGAAATCAACAACTACTATCTTTTATCTAACAACAGTCGCATTTTAAAATTAATTATTCAATAAAAAAAATATTTTTACCTATTGATACAATGACTATTTATTGCATACCAGAAACACACCTTCAAAATGGTAAGTAGGTCTCTGGCTTAATTTGGTAAAGACAATTCTAGGGCTTCTCAGCATGTTCCTGCAGATACCGAACGGGCCATCATGGCACCCGCAAAGGAAGAAGTAACGAAAACAAAAAAACAACTGTTGTACAGATTTATTTCTGAGCTCTAAGACTTTTGTATATCCTTCACTAGCAATTTGCAACCGAAAGAATTTTATTGTCCTTCAGCAGCTAGTTTTTTCTTCAATTCTTTTTTATTCACCTGGAATTAGAAATAAAATTTACCCTCATGAGATAATTTTCACATAGCACCGAAACAGGAAATGGTAATAGAAGTGTCTTTTGAAAAACCAAATAGCAGAAGTAATTCACCTTTCCCATAGCATTACGAGGAAGTGTCTCCCACAGGAACAATCGAGTTGGTAGCTGGAAAGAATAGTGATATAACAAGATTATTCATTGATTAGAGTTCAATGCTCCAGTGTCTTGAAGCAATTCAAAAATATAGTTCAAGTCAAAGTCAAATGCAAATGCTCAAAGACAGCCCATATAAGAAATTTTGAAAGTAACAACATTCAATATGATGCCCAAATACAGAAGCAAGATTTTTCTCTCTCTCCCTTTCACCCTCTTCACCAAAAATAAGAATAGTAACGAGTCTGACATTTGGCAAATTCTTATAGACAAGGGCACTGTTCAGAAACGCTGAAGACTGTATTGACATTTTGAAATGTGCATACCTAAAATATCAATATCAGATTCAACATTTTTTATCTTTTCCTTAGAGAGCATGATTTCATAGGTGTGCACAAGAGAGTGGAATTTTTGTAAAAGGGAAATATGACACAATCATGGTTTGAAGAAAACAAAAAATATCAACAATATAAACCAACGTTGAAGGAAGAATGGATTCAAAGATTTTGACCATGGCTTTTTGGAACAAAGAAGATGCAGCTGTTTTGAAACCAAAGGGCATAATAGTCCAAGAGCTTGAACATGATGTAGATTAAGCCTAGAGCACCAAGACATTCTATCAAGCCTAAATGAATACAAAAGCAACATCACTGTCTAAAATTGAATTTTCAGACGACTTCAATGGGGTTTTACTTTCAGAAATTCTTCTACCAGTATGCCTTGGAGTGTGAAAGCATGATTTCGTGTCTAATAGTTCTATTTGTAGACCAATGATAAAAAACAGCTGACCAAAAATGCTCATTCCCAAATTTAAGCTAAGGGAAAGGAAGAAGCAGGGAGATGGGTACCGTGAGATACCTTATATGGTGCAAGTCTCTCTTTAGCCCAGGTGCAAAGTTCTTCCAAGCTTAGAGCAGGTTTCAACTCTTCCGCTTGTTTTTTCTTCATCTCTACCTCTGGTACAATTATTGTGCACACAGCCTCCCCATAGTCTTTGTCTGGTAAGCCGAACACACAACACTCTGAGACAGCTGAATGCTGCAGAAAAGGAGATTGTTTAAATGCTATTGTCATATTTAAAATTCAAATACTTTGTTCCCTCTTTAAAAGGATCCCTTTGAGGAGCAAACATAATGTGTTTATTAAAAGTAAAACAAAGGTCATTTACATCATGACATTGCTTCAAGTAGAACAGTTGAGAAAAGGAAGACAAGCATTACCTCTAGAAGAACTGCTTCAATTTCTAATGCTGATAACTTGTATCCACCAACCTTCATAATATCAGCACTAGTACCTGAAAATAACATTTGCAAATTAAAATCACTACAATCAGCTTAGAGAGAGAGAGAGAGAGAGAGAGAGTTGAAACATTAAAATCTTTGTGCCATGCTATTCTAATGGTATAGACCTATTCACTACTAGCATTAAACTAGACCTCAAAAAAAAAAAAAAAACTACAATCAGGTCGTACTCAGATAAGGAAATACAGTGTATACAAGAAGGACCCAATGAATGATGACATTGTTAAGCATGCCAAAACAGACATCACTGAAATTACCTTTCATCAACTGTATCTTTTACACCTTTTTAAGCATGTACTATTTGTAAAAGAAATTGTGAAAGATTCACCACACGCGCGCACGCGCACACACACAAAAAAAAACCATTTAGCAGGGATTGACAACACTCTCATAGATTATCACTATTCACTAGTTTTTGCCCCATATTTAACAGTTCAAGAGGCAATTAGAAGTGGAACTGAAATTGATCATGAAAAAGTTCTGACTTCACAAATTCAGGGCAAAGTATTTATCGATTGCCGGTGCTAATTTAATATCTAAGGGCTTCAAAATTTTAAAAATACAACACCCCCTTATTCCACAAGGCCGAGCATATCTCCATGATTCCATGCCAAAAGTTCATGGGCTGCAAATATTTGTGTCGTCACTTGGTAGCACTGACTCAGGAGTACATCACATGGCAGCACGTAGATGGAGCACCCATAAACTACAAGCTTGCCAAGTACGTATTTAAATAAATAAATGCATCACTAGCTACAAACATGCACATGGAAATCTAAGCATGCTTACGTCCCAAAATGATGTAGTATCCATCTTCATCCACTTTAACAGCGTCTCCAGTCTTGAAAAATCCACCATCAACGAAGGATTCCTTAGTTACCTACAGATGATTGTATAATTCCAGAATGAGAAATAGAAACTGAAATAATTTTATTGTTTGTAATATTTTTAATGCACGTTTAGCTTAAATTATATGGTTCAATGAAGTCACATTAGCATCAAAGAAGCTAAGAGGAGAAGAAAAAGACAAAGATGAAGATGAAGAGCAGTAAATTCAGGTCATCGCACTTTGGTAGTAATCATGCTTCAAGGTGCATATTCAGGATGGAAACTTGATAGGATTCACTATGTGAGAATAAATATGCTACAGCCTCTATCCAGGAGAAAATGAAGCAATACAATCCTCAAGAACACATGATATCTGTTCCTCTTGTAGCACACGTGGAGCGACATTGGAGAATGAAAAGGTAAATATGATCCATACAGAAAAAAGAAAATTGTAATGTATAAAGTTTCCAAACACAGAGAAATATGCAACTACAAAATAAAATACACAAGGGGAGGAAGGTATACTGATGAGCTAGAAATCAAACCCCAAGGTAAATACGAAAGAGGAATATAGCAAAAAATAATACAAGTACCTCAGGAAGTTTCCAATATTCCTTAAACAATGACGGGCTTTTAATACAAAGCTCACCCACCCCTGTTGTATCATCACCACTCCCTTCTTCTGCAAGTATCTTGGCCTATGATAAACCCAGAAATGTTAACTGTAATAAAAAAATAAAAATCTTCCACTGTGGCACTCTAGATGCAAGGGCTCCCTCTAATGCTATGTTTGGTTGGGAGATTTGAGAGGGATATGGAAAGGGAAGGGAAAAGGTAGGTAAAATGTGAATAAAATATACTTACATTTCACATAGTTTCACATACTTTTTCTCTTTCCCTTCCCAAATCCCCCAACCAAACACAGCATAAATATCATTTCAATTTAAAAAATTCTTCAAAAAAATAAGTTTGAAGAACCATCCACCAGAATTTATAATCATCAGTCTCCTTCAGAATGGTGCTGATGATCTATGGTGAAGCTGTTTCTAATGTCGAATTCTATTATTATGAATCTCACTAACCTGCACACCTGGAAATGGTTTGCCAACAGTGCCTCCTTTCCTTATGCCTCTCAAGGGATTAGAAATTGCCATCACAAACTACAAATATCAAATAATTAGAAAAACAAAGCCAGAATATCTCCAAATAAATAAAATTTTAAATGCCCTTCCCCTTGAAGCCTAGAGCCTGCGAAAAGGACTTCATGCAGACAGCTAGTACACACCTCAGTCATACCATATCGTTCTAAAAGGCGATGTTTAGTTATGGTTTCCCACTGTTGCATGACAGGATAAGGGAGTGCAGAGGAGCCACACATCTGGAATTAGGGGAAAAAACAATTAGGCAACTGTTTCAGCATTCACCATTCTGTTCAGGTATAGCCGTATAGGCGAACAAGAGAACAAGATTGTACGGAACAGTATTACACAATAAAAGAGTTACAATTTTATATTAAAAAAATAATATTTAAAAGAGAAAAAAAACCACTTAATATTAATCCTTAATTCCTATTTAAATTTTGTAATCAAAATTTCCTAAGAAAGAAGGTGTTGCAAGCTGATTACCATGAGACGCAACTTGCTCGCAGCTGAGGCAGAAGCCTTTTGTAATTCTGGATCCATTGCTTCATAACCTTGTATCAATCGAGTATACATAGTTGGAACCTACATATTACAAAAAGCATTGCAACAATAACGTTACGACAATCCTATGAAATTTGGAGTCAGCACATTGTGGGCCATAAATGCTTCACATTTTTTCAAATAAAATATTACTTTGTCCCAAGTGTTCCCTTATGAGAAAAAACCAACCAGAAAAAACCAAAAAAACGAAGTCCCCAAACTGGGCCATAGGTAGTGAGAAAATTGGCAAATATAAATGACAGTCACTGAACCACACAGAACATAGTATTCTAATTCATGTCATAAAATACTCGACTTACTCCTGTAAACACAGTTATAGCATCATCCACCTTAGTCCCATCTTTCGGATATGATTCACGCCATCTCTGCCAGATTGCCCTCACACTAAATTTTGGAATGAACTCAACCTTCAACAAATAAAACCGATCCATAAGAATCAAAAGTGCTGCAACAGAACAGAACTTCAAATAAAAGGCAGGATTGTTTTAACATAAACAAGCAACCTAAGTTTGAAATTGAAAGCCAACTTTGTGAAACAACTATGAACATGAAATAGAATGGATTACCATGGAACCCGCATAGAGAGGGGCAAGTAAAGCATTGAAAAGCCCATGAACATGTACAGAGGGCAAGTTAAGGATCAATCCAACGTGAAATTATTATAAAAAAGTTTTTCCGAAACATAGACCAAGAAACTGAATACAAATAATCAACCAGTATAATGTTGAAAAGTAAGAGTTTTATAGTAAAATAAATGTTATTTGTGGATATGATGTAATGGGAGACAGTGCAGAAATTGATCAGCAGATGTATACTTCCAAGCGTCTGTCAAAATTTGGGCCTGACATTGAGACAAATACAGCAGCAGTTAGCCCCAGAATCAACTGTTAGGTAAGAACAGTCAAATTAAGAAGGAAAACAGGTTGCAGAAGTCAATAGTGAATAGCTCCAATGTGTTGACACCATCTTGCATATTTATACTGAGAGTTGACTGACAACATGCACCATGAGATACTAAAATTAAAGACAGTATGGTAAATACAAATGACTGGTCAAAACAAGTTAGTACTTCTGCTTTCTGAAGAACATTCACTGTTGAGATCACAAGAAAACATAAATATCTATGAGAGTAATGGTAGAGACAAAATGTTTCTACTTTTCCTTGCACTATAAAAGGAAAATAAATCATTAAATACATGGAAGTCAAAAGCTTGATGTGTGACATGTATTTACTATACTAATGTTAATACAATCTCACATCTAACTTACACATCATCGTGAGGAAAATTGATACTGTAGTCAGAGTTCATGAAACCACCCTTCCCACCTTATTTCTTATGCTAAGATACCCCATAGTTGTTTTGTAAGAAATTAATGTATTGATATTATTGATTGATTGAGATATATATTCAATGTGTTTACAAGAGCTCTCTTTTATAGAGAGAAATGGGATACAATGGAGCCATAATTAATTGAGCAATAAGAACTAAATGGAGCACTAAACTAAATGGAGCACTCACTAAACTAAATGGAGCACTAAACTAAATGGAGCACTCACTAAACTAAATGGGGCAGGTGGAGTAGGTGTAGGAATTGTTACAATTGTTACATTCAACAGCCCCCCTCAAACTCAAGGGGGTTAGGAACTAACCAACTTGAGTTTGGAGAGAGTAACAAAACAGGAAAAATAATCTGACAAATAAAAGTAGATAGGAGACACTGTATGGTCGTGTCAGACCGTTGTAGAAGATAGTTTATGGGGGTCATGTCGGACCGTTGTAGAAAACAGTTTACGGGGTCATGTCGGACCGTTGTAGAAAACAGTTTACGGGGTCATGTCGGACCGTTGTAGAAAACAGTTTACTGGGTCATGTCGGACCGTTGTAGAAAACAGTTTACTGGGTCATGTCGGACCGTTGTAGAAAAGAACCGAAATCAATGTCGGAACAGTTTACAGAGTCTTGTCGGACCCATATAGAAGCTAACCGGAATCAAAGTCGGGACAGTTTACAGAGTCTTGTCGGACCCATATAGGAGCTAACCGGAATCAATGTCGGGACAGTTTACAGAGTCTTGTCGGACCCATATAGAAGCTAACCGGAATCAAAGTCGGGACAGTTTACAGAGTCTTGTCGGACCCTTATAAGTTGCACCCTCAAAAGGCGTGCCCAATCTTATCAAAAGGCGTGCCATCAAAAGGTGTGCCCGACAGCCATCAAAAGTCGAGCCATCAAAAGGCGTGCCCGACAGCCATCAAAAGGCGAGCCATCAAAAGGCGTGCCATCAAAAGGCGCGCCGATTTGTCGTCTGGCGGCGAGCGGCGCGCGATACGCGTGGCTGTTGTGGCTATTTAACGAAGACGGAGGCTGAGGCTTAGACAAAACACTTGCTGAAAACCTCTGAAAAACTCTTCGTTTTTGCTGAGAGTTGTATTGCTGAAACACTCTGTTGCCCAGAAAAAAAATGGCTTCTTCTTCCCGTTCCGCTACCCAGAACATAGCCTCTTCTTCCCGGGGTCTTACTCTCTTTCCCGACCTCAATGAGTGCACAAGAGAGATAACCGGGGCAGTTGCCCTGGAACCGCAACCAAGTGCCCTTGGACCAAGCCCCCCTGGTTTTGCACCGTTGAACTATCCGATGGTGGCAGTTGAGCAGATAATGGCTGCTCAATCTGATATTGAGGCCAATTATTATACATTAAGGTCATGTGTTGAGACCATGACTGCGGTCAACAACCTGTCGCACCGGCTTCAAAGTAGAACAAATGAGGTGCAGCAGGTAAAAGCCCAACTGGCTCTGCTCCAGCGCATGTATACAGATGCCCGAGCAGAGATATGTATGCTGAAGGCAGAAAACAAGGAACTGAAGCGGAAGGCCACCGTGATGCTCAGATTTGGAGGGCCGCCATATGTGACGGTTGAGGAGCAACGGGAAGTGAACGTGCTCGGCGGCGAGGGAAACACGGAGGCAACACCGGCAAGGGAGGCCCAAGACAAAGGCAAGAGGAAGCGAACAGCTGAAGAGGCGAAGAAGTGAGGCTGGTTGATGTGGTGGTAGTAGGTTGGAGATTGTGTTTTTTTTTTTTTTTTTTTTTTATGTAAAATGGTGATCGGGTTTGATCCCGACAGAAATAAAAAAAAAAAGAGGTTGTGATATGTGGAATGTTTGTGGTGGTGTTTTGGTGTGTTTAATAATAATAATAAAATAAAATAAAATAAAAAAATAGAGAAAGAAAAGAGAGAAACTGCAGCTGATGAGAAAGGGTTGCAACTGATGTTGCAGCTACTGTAGCATTAGCTGCTTTGTCTGTTCTGAGCTGCATGATTGGTTGTGGCTGCTAGTTGCTGAGGTGTGGCCTTGGTTGCTGGACTGTGGCCTTGGTTGCAGTTGGCTGCTATGGCCTTGACTGTTGTGGCCTTGGTCTGCCATAACCAGTCTAGTCCAGATCTTAAGAAAGATGAGTCCCAAAGCCCAGTCCTGATATAGGAGGAAAACTGGGCTCTCATCAACAGGCACTCGCATAGGCACAATTACCAGAAGTTCAAAAAACAGTCCAATTAACACCGGGATGACGAAGATCCATATTGACAACAGTGCAGAACTCTTCATAACAATGCCACACCATTTCCAAATTTGTGCCAGCAGAACTGTAGCTCTTCTTGTTTTAATGTGCTCAATGGAATACCTGACTCCAGCTACAGCAGTCCAAATGACGTAGCTTCCAATGACAAAAGCATACAAGTCATTACACTTGATGCCATGAGTTATTGGCAAAAGGGGGATGGCATTGAATAGTGCTCGTCCAAGTGAAATGGGTACAACTATCTGAGTCAGCTTGTTCATCACCATCATCCTCTTCAGCAAGATTAGTATTCGCAGTTGTATGCCTGCCTCTGTTCAAATCATCAGGGGCCACAAGTCCTCCCAAAGCCCAATCTTGTCCAGCTAGTTGTACAAGTAGTCTATCCTGCCTTGCTGGCTCCCCATTTCCATTTTCCTGACCATTATTGTCCTTAGGTCTGGGCAGTAAGAAATCTGTTAAACCAAGCGACCAGCCAACTGCGGTAAACCAATAGCGAAGAAGGGACTTGATGATTGTCCGCAACTTAAAATGCTCAATAGCAAATGGAATGCAGATTTGAAAAAGAAGCATATCAGCAGGGATTTCGGTAAATGGGTCAGATACAGAAATATCAAGTGGGAAAATGGAGGGAGCCATTCGCATGGCAAGTTTAACTGGTAAAAATACCAGCATCACGATTAAACTCCCATAAACAGCAACAGACAATAGAACCCTACGAGCATGCTTGTGCAAAGGATCATCAATCAAATGAGGTTTGTAGAAGTGAAACGTAAGGACAACAAATACTACTGCACAAGCAGCAGCAACAACAAGAGTAAGATCAAGAAGAATAATTTGTGGCAACGGAGTGAAGGTATGTGTAGAGGTCCGGCGGGCGGTCAAGGCAAGGTTGCCGCCCGCCGGAAGGCGAAGAACACCAAGAGCTTAACAGTGCTCTGATACCATGTAAGAAATTAATGTATTGATATTATTGATTGATTGAGATATATATTCAATGTGTTTACAAGAGCTCTCTTTTATAGAGAGAAATGGGATACAATGGAGCCATAATTAATTGAGCAATAAGAACTAAATGGAGCACTAAACTAAATGGAGCACTCACTAAACTAAATGGAGCACTAAACTAAATGGAGCACTCACTAAACTAAATGGGGCAGGTGGAGTAGGTGTAGGAATTGTTACAATTGTTACATTCAACATGTTTTTAGCATATCAAACCTCCCCTACAGTAATAACCACCCTTTGTGTCTATCCCTAAAGACAAATCACATTAATTCCCAAAAACAGAAAACTATATAAATCAAATATGCTGCACTCTAGTTTTTTAGCTCAGAAAATTAAGAAAAAGAGTGAGGGAAATAAATTTTAATTAGACATCATGCCCCATTTATACTCACCTCTCTAGCAAATCATGAAATGTTGCCATTGTTCCCAAGGTAAAATTTCAAGGAATTCCAAAGCATGCCGGTATTACTCAACCCAACAACATGCTAAGAACTTTCCATTTGAACTTTTTGCAGAAGAATGCAATATTAAAGTGCTAAGGTTTTTTATGCTTATGGTGTTTAGACAAGTACCTGCGCTAAGATGCCTCGGTGTGTGTGAACAACTCCTTTAGGTTTACCTGTAGTACCACTAGTGTAGATAATCAGTGCAGGGTCCTCTCCTGCACAAAAAACCAAATAGTACGAACAATGATGTCACTAAAGCTCCATGTATCACAACCATAAGACAAATTGATAAAAAGCCTCAAAGTCGGCTACCTTGTATCCTGTTTGAATTGTCAACCCCCTCCAAACTTTTGCCCGCATCAATTTCTCCAGTTTCTGACTTACTATGTACAGGAGGAATAAGAGAAAACTGAGCAGCGCTTTTAGCTGCGACATTTTGCATAAGCTCAGAATGCTCTTCAGTGCTCAAAATCATGGAGACATCCTAAGAAAGAAATTGACATAAGAGTTCTTCACAAATATTGGAAAAGCAAAAAAGACACAATCACAACAATATAATGTTGTATGCCTAAAAAACATAAAATTATTTTGATTTCAAGGTGACATAAGTTTATAAAATGGCCACAACCGTTTACAGTGAAGTTTGCAAACTATGAGGGAGCTGGATCACAACGAAATTGTAGGGAACAATAAATCAACTATGCATAGAGAACAATAAATGATGTATAGAGGACAATATATGATGCATGATGGATCTTATCCATTTGTACAACCAAATAGAGTGATCAGAAATAAGAAAACAGAGAACATCCAAGGACAAACCGAGTCATTCATCACGTGCAAGAGCTCAGCTTCTGGGTAGCTGAGAGCAAGTGGAACTGCAACACCTCCACTAAACCAAGTCCCTAGTATTCCAGCAACAAACTCAGCAGAAGGTTTTGCCACAATTCCTATTCGAGCTCCAGCAAGATAGTCATTCCCTCTGGTGCCATCAACCTACAAGGAGGGGAAAAAAAAATCATTTTTGCTGCCATCATTGATCTGATGAGAAACTTGTACGCACATTTCAGGCATGTAAAGAGGACATGCAGCTTCATCGACCCAAAGGTTAAGGAATATGTCATATTTAACTCACAGTTTTTTGGTCACCATTGCATAATAGCCTTGATATCCTCCAAGCAGATTGCATCAGTTGAGAATAAGTATAGCTCTTCTGATCAGCCCTTATAGCAATACTTTCACAAGACACAGAACCCTGTCTAGCAACTGCTTTGACCACCTCCATGAATGTCTTATGGTCCAAAGCTGTTTGAAAAGAAAAAAGAAAAAAAAATTCAAAACATAATCAAAGAATATTTTATCAAATATCTCCATGAATTCAAGCGGTAGTAAAAACGAAAAAAAAAAATGCTTTAAAAAGTGGAGTTACAGATTAGCTAATAAGGAGGTCAAAAAAGTAGCGAGAGAGACTAAGTTGAAAGCCTATGATGACCTGTACACTAAACTAGATAGTAAGGAGGGAGAGAAGAGGATATACAAACTCGCTAAGATAAGAGAGAAGAGAACAAGAGATTTTAATCAAGTTAAGTTAAGTGCATCAAGAGTAAAGACTCTAAAGTGTTAGTGAAGGATGAAGAGATTAAGGAGAGGTGGAAAAACTATTTTAAAAAGTTGTTAAATAAAGAACATGGAAATAGGTCAAAAGGGGAGGAAGTAGGCAGCAATAACAAAAACCAGGACTACAGGTTCTATCGTAGAATTAGGAACTTTAAAGTGGAGATTGCACTTAAGAAGATGAAATCCAATAAAGCTTTAGGATCTGATGATATCCCTATTGAAGCTTGGAAATGTTTGGATAAAAAGAGGGTTGTTTGGTTGACTAAGTTATTTAGCAAGATTTTGTTGACTAGGAAAATGCCAAAGGAGTGGAGGAAGAGTATTTTAGTGTCAATCTATAAGAATAAAGGAGATGTCCAAAACTGCAACAATTATAGAGGAATCAAGTTAATGTGTCATATAATGAAAGTGCGGGAGAGAGTGATGGGACTTCAATTGCGAAATATAGCAGAGGTATCAGAGAATCAATTTGGGTTTATGCTTGGTAGGTCAACAATAGATGTGATCTATCTTTTGAGACGTAATAGAAAAGTATAGAGAAAAGAAAAGAGACATTCATATGATTTTATCGATCTTCAGAAAGCATATAATAGAGTGTCTAAAGATATAATCTGGTGAGTGTTAGAGAAGAAAGGAGTGACAAAATGTTACATTAATGTGATAAAGGATATGTATAAAGGTGTGGTGACTACTATTAAATCGCCTACTGGAAAGACAAATGAATTGCCAATTACTGTAGGGTTACACTAAGGATCAATCTTGTCCTTATCTTTTACTTTAGTTATGGATGAATTGACGAGAAATATTCAGGATGATGTGTCATGATATATACTTTTTGCAAACGACATCGTATTAGTGGATGAGACTAAAGAAGGAGTTAACACTAAGTTGAAGACGTAAAGAGAAGTACTTGAATCTAAAGGTTTAGGATAAGCAGAATTAAAATAGAGTATATGGAGTGTAATTTTATTAACGGTAACAATGAAAGCAGAGGAGAAGTGAAGATTGAAAACTAAGAACTACCTAAAAGTAAACAATTTCGTTATCACAACGGCTGGGGAGATTGGAGTAGATGTTGTCCATAGAATTAAGATGGGATGGCTTAAGTGGCGGGGTGTGTCTGGGGTACTATGTGATAAACGAGTACCAACTAAACTACAATGGAAATTCTATAGAACAGCTATTAGACCAACGATATTGTATAGGTCGGAATGTTAGGCTACTAAGAAACAATATATAAATAAGACGAGTGTTGCTGACATGAGGATGCTAAGGTGGATGTGGGACAAGACTAGAAAATATAGAGTTAGGAATAAGCATATTCGAGAATGGGTAGATGTAGTACCTATAGAAGATAAGTTGATAGAGAATAGATTGAGATGGTTTGGTCAGATATAACAAAAACCAACAGAGACAGTAGTGAAGAGATGTGATATAGTGACGGCAAATGAAAATATTAGGGGAATGGGCGGATCTAAATTGACGTGAACTAGTGTAGTAAATAGAAATATAAACCTCCTTAATTTGACTAACAAAATGGCCTTAGATAGAGTCAAGTGGAGAAGAAGAATTCATGTAGTCGACCCCATTTAATGGGACTTAAGGCTTGGTTTGGTTTAATTTGGTTTGGTTTGGTTATATCTCCCTGAATTCACTACCTAAGTTTTCCAAGCTGCTTGTATTAGTACGCATGGCCATCCCATGAAAACTAACCCTCTGTTTGGAAGAGTTTTGAAAATGTAATTCTATCTCTTGATTTGCACGTGGTGTTTGGTTACAGTTTTTAAAAATTAATTCCACATCTACTTTTGAAAACTCTTTTCAACGCGGGAAAATTTGGGCTAACCAATCGTCCCTCCGGACGTCCGACCGATTGTTCCCCCGGACGTCTGGCCGGTTGACTGGAACAGTGATATTTTTTTTTTTTGAACAATTGGCACCTGTTATTTATTATATTTTAAATAAAAAAATTCAAAATTTTTTAAAATTTTTTATAAATTTTAAATAGAATTTTGAGTTGTGTGTTTGGTTATGAATTATTAGTTTTTGTATCAAATATCATATGTCACATCAAAAATTTCCCACTCAATTCAAAACTCATACACCAAACAAATTTTTCACACTCAAATCATAATTCCAAAACTCATAAACTTAAAATACGACTCCTATTCTCAAATCATATTTAGAAAACTCTACCAAATGCAACCTAATTATCTCCATGCTGCTATATTACATTTCTAGGTAATCTATGTAGCAAGGTTCAAAATGGACTGTTTTAGAAACGGGGACAATGGATCAGTTTATAGATTTCATGAAATGGACATTTTTGCTACATCTTACAGCAATTCACCATTTCTGAGATCAAACAATCACCAATGACATATTGAAAACCTTTAAGGGCTTGGTAAAACAGAACACAAGCACAAATCAGGATAAAAGCCATGCATGTTCCAAAGAAGCGGTACCGTAATTCCAATTCCACTATTTGGGCTACATTCTAAACAAGTAAATTTAGAACTAAATTTGAATTCCCCAGACAGCAAAGTCCCTATCACACACCAAGACTCACTAATTTCACATAATATGAGTTGCAATTTAATCTGATTCTGCAGAGGCACCCACAAGCAACCTCAGAGTTCATTCCTAGTTTCAACACTCGGTAACACAATAGGAATTTCAAATCAAATCAAATTTAGCACAACCTTAGTATTTCAAATAATACTTAACATGCCACATAAATCATTCACATTTCACTTCCTTTTTTTCCTTTCCCTCTACAAATCCCTCATCAAATCCTTGATCCAAACACACAGCTTAAAGGAACAAAAAAAGAAAGCCCGCAAGATATAAAAAATGGTCAACAGTAAGAGGATCTCCAATCCTTACTCTATTTTTTTCATCAAATTTGAGATAAAAATTGGTTTAAAAGCTTGATCTGCCATAAAACACTACAATCTCACTCTTTTTTTTCACCAAACATTTTTGAAAAATTCCACAACTTATCCTATTTAACCATTTTTTTTTAAATGAAAGAAAACTCTCTCTCATGCTTACTCTTTCTAAAAATTTGGTGAACCATTTAGTTCATCCTCGATTTGGTGAAAAAAAAATGCCTATTCCTTGATTTAATACAGATTTAATGAAATGGTTGGAGCACACTTTTAGCCACTATTTCATCAAATTTGAATTTGATGAATCCTTCACCTTTTCTTTAAATTTGATAAAAAAAAATTGCTAAAAAATCATCTCCAATCCTTTCATCAAATGTTAATCAAATAAAGGGAGAGTTATTTTTTCCATCAAATTGAAAACTCATCAAATCCGTATTTGATGAAAATTTAAAAAGATGAAACATTGGAGATGATGTTTTCATCAAAATTTGATGAAAAGCAGTTTGTATCGAATCAAACTTTTTATTCAAATTTGGAATCAAATTAAATTGGGGGGGGGGGGGGGGAAGAAAAAAAAGTTAGTGAAGAGTTGGAGATGCTCTAAACTAATCACAGATACACAAACAACGCATCCTCCATCAAGGAAAACATCAATCTCCAAGCAATATGTCTAAACAACACCGCATCCCTAGCTCAATTCTACAACAAACATATACAAATTGACGTTTGAAATTAAAATGAAGATTACAGAGAGAGAGAGAGAGAGAGAGCTTACTGGAAAAGCGAGGAGAGTGAGAGAAGAAAAAGGTAGGGCAGAAGAGAGAGAGAGAACAGAGGGGTCCGAAGCGAGAAGTGTAGAGAGGTCTGAGTTGGTTGAAGGCTTTAAATGGTCTCATGTGTCTGTTTTTTCGGTGGTTGCGACACTTATTTATTGCCACCACACCCGTTATTCTTCGTAGATGGTTTCAAATTTTGTGTTTTCAATTCATTCCAGTGATGGGTTGGTTGGTTAGGCAATTTTGTTTTCTGAATTGAATTGCAGTGAAGCGAAAAGAGAAAAAGGTCAACAAAATCAGCGAGCGCGAGAGAGGATCACAAAATAGGCGAAAGCGAGAGTTGAGCGGGCTTTCCTCACTCTGATTCCAATGCTTCGGTTTGTGAAGTTAGGATTTTAATCCAAAAGTTAAGGGATTGTTTTAATTTTTTAGGAAAAGATATCAGATGTTGTTTGATATGTGTTAAAATAATATTATTTAATTATTTTATTTAAATTATATTATCTTTTTATCATATTATTTTAAATTTAATTCATATTTCATGATTTTTTGTAAAAAATTAAAAAGTATATTAATTTATCACTTCTCAAACAATTCTTTAGGTAGAGAGGTGATATAATTTAAGTAAATTATGTGACTTAAATAAGATAAAATTATAAAAAAGATATATTATTCTAACATATTAACATCCCTTAACTTTTGGTTCGAGGTCTGATTATTTTTTGATTTATTAATTTTTTTATAAAAAGATATGTTAAAAAAAAAATTATGATAACTTTATAACAAATAAGTTACTTATTTAGGTAGTTTTCAACCCATACTTCATGTTTTTTCGTAAAAAATCAAAAAGTATACTAATTTATCACTTTCCAAACAATCCCTTAGGTAGAGAGGTGATATAATTTAAAGAGGCTATGTGACTTAAATAAAATAAAATTATGCAAATGATATACTATTTTAGCATATTTAATATTCCTTAACATTTGGTTGGAGTTCTGATTATATTTTGATTTATTAATTTTTTTATAAAAAAAATATGAAGAAAAATAAAAAAATAATATGATAATGGGGAATTTTTTTTAAGGTCCCTAATAATAATAATTTATAGGATAAAGGACACAAAAAAAATAGTGATGCATCAGGTCCCTGAATAACTTGGCGCGCGTTTTTAATTATTTTGTGGACCAAAATACCCTTCCCAAAATCAACACAGAAACGAAACTCATTCCGACGTCTGAGTTCCATTCCAAACATCCACCATCTTCACGAACAAGAGACTAGCAGAACTAGGGTTTCAATATCATTTTCACCATCGACATTAGAGCTTCGTTATCTTCTGCAAAAATCATTCACATTCATTCCTCACAAATTTCTCTGACCCCGTTTTCACTGTTCATCGTTCATCGTTATCTCAGTTCATCTTCGTCACGTTGCATCTTCATCTCAGGCCATATCAGCTCGTCATTCAAGTTTCATCCTAACTCTGGTAAGTTTTTATACAATACAACCAGATTTTCTCTAGAAACACAGTTAATTACATTTTATATTAACCTTTCATAAATTAGAGTTTCAATTTCGTAATAAAAACCTACCTAAATTTGAAAAAAGTTATTTATGTGTGTTTTGAACTTTTTCTTGAACATGTTTGTGTAATTTTATCTGTAAATTTCTCTGGCATTTGAATTTCTTTGGTTTTTGCTTGATGTATGTTTCTTCTTTCAATTTTCTCTGGCATGTTTATTTTGAAAAAAACAATTTTCTGTGTTTTCATCTTATTCTTCAACATTTTTCTGTGATTTTGTCTAAAAATTTCCCTGCTTTGTAAATTTCTCTGTAATATGTATTTTTAATTGGAATGTCTATCTTTCTCTGGAATATCTATTACTCTCTTGTCTCTGTCTAAGTTTCTCTGGTATTTATAATTTTCTCTAACCACATCACATCACTTTCCTCCCTTGTGTGTCTCTATCATGTTTAATTTTCTCTGGCATTTTAATATTATGGACTGGAATGAATATTTCTTATTTGAACTTTCTCTGACATGTGTATTTTGAAAAAAAATTATTTCTCTGTATTTTGATCTTATTCTTGAACATATTTCTGTGATTGTCTATGAATTTTTCTACTTTGTAAATTTCTCTGGAATATGTATTTTTCTATGGAATGTCTATTACTCTCTTACCTCTATCTAAGTTTCTCTGGTATTTATAATTTTCTCTGACCACATCACATCACTTTCCTCCCTTGTGTGTCTCTATCATGGTTAGTTTTCTCTGGTTGTGTATGTAAATTTTTCTGGCATTTTAATATTATGAATTGAAATTTTCTCTGGAATGGAAATTTCCTCAAGAATGTGTAATTTTCTTCAAAATGTGTATTTTTCTCTAGTATGTTTATTTTGTTCAATTATTGGTTTTAATGTGGTGTAATTTTCAGTGGCATGTTTACATTACTTTGTTTATTTTATCTTGTTAATTGTGGAATGGAAATTTTCTTTGGCTTGCCATGTTTACTTTTCTCTGTCATTTATTTTCTCTAGTATGTTTACTTCTATATGTAATTTTAACAATTATTGAAAATTTCTCTCACATGTTTATGATGCTTTGTTGATTTTCTCTGACATTAAATTTTTAATGTCCAAACTTCTCTGGTATGTCCAATTTTCTCTGGCATGTCCAATTTTCTGTAATTTTCCCTTATCTGAAATTTTCTCTGACATCTCCAATTTTCTCTTATCTGTAATTTTCTCCCTTATCTGTAATTTTCTCTGACATGTCCAATTTTCTCTGGCATGTTCAATTTTCTCTGGGATTTAATGTTGACATCTTTATGTTTTAATCATTGTCTAAAAATGGCAAAACGTAAAAGCAGCAAAACACCAGAAACACCAAGCAAGAAGCAGAAACTCTCTCAGTCTTTTTATGAGCTAAGATAAAAAAATCAGCAGCAAAACACTGGAAACACCAAGCAAGAAAGAACAACTCTTTCAGTCTTCTTATGATCTAAGATCAAAAACCAACAGCAAAACACCACAAACTCCTCGCCAAAACACACAAGTCCAAGGTGATGAAGCAACTAGCATCCAGATGAGTATCCCAACTTCAAAAGACTCAAGCTCAAGGGGGAAAAAACCTGTTAAACTCTAAAGAAAGAGAGCTCACTATAGCATTTAATACCGATCTAACCTCTCATCTGTTGTCTCATTTTTTCAAACACTTAAATTCAATTCAAAGCAACTTGTAGAGCTTCAAAAGACCCCATTCTGGTATTTGATCCAAGCTCTAACCACTAGAAGGATGAATACAAAGAAATCTAGGAAATCTGATGATGATGTAGTTGCAATAATCCAATGTTACAATGAAAAAACAAAAGCATTCACAGTTGGTAAAAAGAACTTGATCTTTACAACAAATGACATGACCTTGATTTTTGGTTTGAAATGAGGTAAATGAGCCATGTCATTAAGATATTCTAAAAAGCCAAAATCTGCATTCCTAAGGAGAAGATTCCAAAATGACACAAGGCTCACTGGTCCTGTTCTTAAAAATGCTTTGGTCAAAGCAATGAAAGGCAAGCAACCAACTGACTTCAAAAATGTAGCAATCATTGTTACATTGTACTTGTGTCTTACCCTATTTTTTGCAACAAGTGGGAATTCAATAGGGTGGGTTTTTATAAAGTATGTGGAACCTCTTGAATCAATGAAACAGTATGATTGGCCAGAAGCAATCACATCAACATTGATTGATTCTATCATAGCATTGCACAAAACTCCAGAAAAAGTTACGGGGTGTGTCATTGCATTGTTGGTAAGTATAATATCCATTCAAATTTGCAGTTATCATACTTACAAATTTGTGCATTTAGAAAAATTTAATTACTTTAATTTTCATCACAGTATTGGCTATGTGAACATGCAAATATCATTGACTCGGAAGACAATAACACAACTGACTTCCCAAGATGTGCTAAGTGGAACCTGCAAACCTTGACGAAACAGCTGCAGAAGACACCAGTCCACTCTCTTGCACCTTGACAGGTTAGATTTCTATCGCTACTGAAATCTCAGTGAAATTCCAAAATTTCTCTGACCACTGCTTTGTTTCCCTCCTTGTGCATTGATTGATTAAGATCAATTTTCTCTGAACTATCAATTTATGTTTTCTTCTTTGGTTACCACTGGTTTATTTCTGCCATTGTAATCAATTTTCTCTGCAATCCAAATTTCTTTGACCACAATTGTAACACATTAACTTATATGCCCTGATTGATTTTCTCTAATATCTTAATTATGTTAGTTGTTTCATAATTTTCTCTGGCCCATAAAATTGTTTCTCGTTGTGTAATTTTCTCTGGCCCATAACTTATGTGCCCTGTATCTTTGAGAAACACTGTTTATTTCTACCCTTCTAATGAATTTTCTCTAGAATCCAAATTTCTCTGACACAATTATAGGCAAACATTAACTTATATGCCTTGATTGATTTTCTCTGATATCTTAATTATGTTGCTTGTTTCATAATTTTCTCTGCCTCATAAAATTAACTCATTGTCTCTAATTTTCTCTGGCCCATACAATTTTCTCTGAAGTTTATTTCCCATTAGTATCATTTAGATGAATTTTATTTTACTTATTTGAATTTTTTCTTTCAGTGAATTTTGTAACATTTCTCTAATAAAAGAGCCTCCTGTTACAGATAGATAACAAGCAGCTAGTCAAAAACTCATCAGAGGAGTTTTGTTTTGGTAAAAAGACGAAGAAAGAATCAAAAAAAGCAAGTGACAAATTCAAGGAGACATTACAAGATCCATCTGAAGAATGAGGGAATGAAGAAGCAGAAGGCAACATAGAAGAATACGAAGCCAGCAATGGACAAGAAGATCAAGCAAGCAATAGAGAAGCAGAAGCCAAAGAAGAAAGTGAAGAAATAGAAGCAGAAGACAAAGAACAAAATGAACAGAAAAAAGAAGACAGTGAAGAAGAAGATGAACAGCAAGAAGAAAACAAGAAGGAAAGTGATAAAGAAGAACATAATGAGCCGATGGACCAACAACGTGATAGCATTTGTGGCTCAACAATGCATCAGCCTCAAGAATCTGAGGAATCAAAGGATGCCCAAATTGATGATCTACGTCAAAGACTAAAGGCACTTTCTCAATCTAAAAAAGAAGAAGAGAGAAATTGGATTGAATTACTTGTTGAAAAGGATTTTGCAATAAGAACCTTGACATCACTTAACTCAGAACTTCAAGAAAAAGACAGCACAATCCAAATGAAACTAAGGATGTTAGAGGTTCAAAAAGAAGACGATACAAAAACAATTCAACAGTTGAGGTATTCAAATTCGGAGCTTGAAACTGAAAATGCTAAATTGCATGAACAAGTTTAAGAGCTATCCGTCCAACTAGCAACACAACCATACCAAACACCAACACAACTTCAACCACAAGGTCAGTGAAAATCTTGAGCCACAAAAAGTTATGTCCTTGTGTCAACATAACTCAGAGAAATTTCTATTTATTATAATTTTTATGTCATTGGTAATTTTCTCTGGAAGTTATATTTCTCTGAACACATTAGTTTCTGCCACTTATGTCTATTGATTTCTACTGCTCATTTCATTTTCTCTGTCTATTTTCTTATTCGATTTTTGGGGCTTGTTTGATTTTCACTGTGTATAGTTGGAATGCAAGTGGAACAACAACCAACAACCCAACAAGAACAAATGGCACACAAAGAACAACCGAAACAAAAAACAAAAGTCTATGGTAACTGGAAAATATTAAATCAAATAAATTTACATATTGAAATATCATCTGTTACTTCAGAGAAATTTCATTTTTACTGATATTTTTACTGTCTACAGTCAAAAAAGATGCGACATCAATGATAAAAAATTTAAAGGCAAAAGAAAGGAAGGAAAAGCAGCACGATCCAGAATTTCAATATCCCAAAGTTGCGAAAGTGACTAGAGTTTCAAAACAAGCTGCAAAGCAAACTGAGCAAACCACGAAGGACAAAGAAGTACTTGATGCTGATGCGTACGTCTTGCCTCCACCTACAAGCATCAGAAAATCTTAAGTCTTTCCACAAACTCTACCGATTTCAATATTGATAAAAGATCATGTAAAAGACATCTTGCAGCACATATCAAATGTATCTGGACTTAAGTAAGTACAAACAAAATAGAAAATAACAAACAACAAATTACAAACTTATATTGCATTAACAACAATTAAATCCCTTCTTTGTCATCTTGTAGGGTTTTAATTTGGACAAGTGAGTTGAATCTCATTACCTTTGAAGACATCGGAAACCTAACAAAGCAAAAAGAAATTGCCAACAATGTAAGTCTTTCATCAAAATTTCTCTATAATGTTCCATCAGCCTTTATAAACCAATATTACAATTATAAATCATATTTTTCAGGTCATTGATGGCTATGGAGAGATCCTTTTGGCTGACCAAATGAGAGAAAGACAACAACCAACTTCATTTTTTTCCACATCCATGAGCTTAGTATGTTATTACTATTTTATTTGATTTTCTCTGGAATTTACTTACCACTTTCTCTTGTTAAGATACTTCTTGAAGACAGTTGTGTCACTAGTCTAATTTTCTCAGGCTAGTTGTGTGTATTTAAAATTTCTCTGTGTATATTTCTTAAATTAGGCATTTCAACTTTCTCATAACATAACCATTTTTTTATTTTCTCTGACCACAGAATTTCATCAAGATGACAGAAAATCAAGCTTTTTGAGTGTCCTTATTTGATAAGCATATTGAAACAGCATGGAGGAACTACAGGTTCCTCCATTTCCCAATAAAAACTGGAGCTAATGAGAAGTCCACACATGAAAATCACTGGACCTTGCTTGTCCTGGACAAACAAGACAATTTATGGAGGTTCTACAACTCATTGAGGCCAAAGAGGGATGATGCAGAAGACAAATATGTCAAAGATACAAAACAATTGGTAACGAGTGCAAATTTCTCTGATCCATCGTAATGTTTATGTGATGATAATTTTCATAGAATCCCATTGATTTGTCTGTAAATTTCTCTGTTATTTAAAAATTATTTTTTTTGCAGCAAGATTATGTGGAGAATTTTTTGAAAGCTTGCCTTGAAAGAGAGGCTCAATCACAACCCTCTTTCAAATTGATAAACTCACAAAACACAAGTTACGACTTTGAGTATGTCAACAATGCTCCACAACAAGACAGTGATTCGTAAGTTTCATACGACATCTATAAATAAGATAATCTAATTTGCATGTTTTTTAAAACTAATCATACCTATAATTTGTATGCAATCTGGATTGTTGCCTCTTTGTCTGCTATATAATGAAACAATATAGCAAGTATGAACCTATCAGCTCCAAATTATCCACACAAGACATAAGGTTGATGAGGGCAGAACTCATAAAGAGATTTGTGACCGAAGTTGGCCGGTCATGGACTGAACCAATTGAAATACCTCCAGAAAAAAAACCAAAAATGTAATAGTGAAACTAGTGAAAAGAAGACAATGTACATATCCACACAGAGAAAGTTGTCTCACATATATGTATATATCCACACAGTATTAACCATTCAGTTTTTTGTTCATACATTGAAGGAATGATGATGCTTGACATATATGTATATATCCTTTTTTAACTAATGTAAATTTCATTTTTTTTTATTTTGACTAATATAAATTTCATACCTATTAATGGTTAAATATATATATTTTTTTAATTGTGATTGTCAACACAATCCACATGGAGAAAATTGTTTGCAGAAATTTCTCTGGTATGATATTACCAGAAAGTCATAGAGAAATTTAACTCGTATCGTCTCAAGGGGATGCCTATATGATCATGTAATTTGTAATGCTTTGTGTTGGTACAAAACAATCATCAAACTCAACAAAACACAAAGTGCACAGTAATTTTATCTGTTACTGGAAAATTTCACTAGATGAATTTGAAGTTTCAAAACACAATGCCTAAATAATTTTCTCTGATAGTGGAAAATTTCTCTAAATGAAATTGACGAATTCGAATGGTGACAAAAAATGGAATTTCTGAGTTGTGAATTTCTCTGGGTTGAGTGATTTGGAGAGGGGGAATTTCTCTGGGTTGGTGAGGAAAATTTCTCTGGCTTTGAGAAAAATTTCTGAATTGAAGTGATTCTAGATAAATTCTTCCCTGGTCCAGAGAAATTCTCAACTCAAAGAAATTTCAAAAGAGCTTAATTTTGTTTCTTGGTTATACTCAGTGCAATAATTTTGTGTATGCTCTGTCTGGTGTGCACATTTCTTAAAGTGACTAATATGAAGTTACCAGAAATTCACAGAGAAATTTAACTCGTATCGTGCTAAAGAATGTGCCTATATGATCATGCAATCTATAATGCACTGTGTTAGTACAAAACAATTATCAAATTCAAAAAACACAATCCACACAGTACTTTTCTCTGCCATTGTCAAATTTATGTGGATGAATTTGAAGCTTCAAAACATAATACACAGAGAATTTTTTCTGCCATAGGAAAATTTCTCTGAATGAATTTGACAGGTATTACAAACCCACTGCCCATAGTATATATCAACAAACACAATGCACACTTTAACTGATATTGGAAAATTTCTCTGTATGAATTTGATTGATATTATTATATACACTGTCTAAAAAATACATTTCACAAAACAAAATACATAAAGTAATCATCAAATGTATTATTCAATCAATAAAATGTATTATCCTCAACTATTTAACAAAGGTTCCTTGCATGTCCTTTTATTATGGTGATCAATACTCTCACAACGACTACACTTAATCACCATTTTAAACTCTCTAGTAGAAGCAATTTTGTTCTTCTTCGGCCTCCTAACTGGTCTCTTGCTCAATGGAGGTAAAATCATAGCATCTTCAATGCTACACACAGGTTTTTCAACAGTTGGAATTAGGCCAATCGAAAACGAGTATGCTTGACGATACATATCAACATGAAAAAATGGTTCAACAGATGAATTCAAATTCTTTCCACTCCTAAAAATTGCAGCAACAGCATGTTGACATGGATACCCATTTATTTCCCATTTTTGACATGAACAAGTTCTCAACCCAAGATCAACCATAACCGAAGGAAAACAATGTACTTCAAAGACATTATCAGATGATAAACTCACATTCCATGTCCTCCCATCCAAAAAACACTTCTCCAATACACTATCCATACGAGGACACAGAACTTTATTCTATTTACTAGACAGCAGCCTCCTATTACACCTCATATTCATGATTTGCAACCGTATTATGTCCACCAAATTTATTATTGGCAAGTGCCGAGCTTCTCGTATCCATGAATTGAATGACTCAGCAACATTTGAATACATCTTACCATAACGTTTCCCCAAAAAAATATACATCACTCCAATTTTCATATGGTAAACTTCTCAAGAAAACACTCACAATGTCTCCTCCCTCACTTTTTAATTCATTTAACTTGAAATGAAATGATGCCTTTGTTGGCGCATATGCACATTCTGAAAACTTGGACACAATCGTCTCCCTAACCAAATTTGTGTTTCCACATAACAACTTATCCCTCAAATTTCTCTTTAGATGTTCAAGACAAAATCCATGAAAGCAGTTAGGGAAAAACTTAGCAATTCCCTCTACAATACCACAATGTCGATCTGATATGAAACTTATCACCTTTTCTGATCCCAATACTCCACATAAATGTTCAAGAAACCAACACCAATTGTCTTTATTTTCAACATCAACAACATCAAAAGCTACAGGAAAAAAACCTACAAAACAAATAGGAACAAGAATATTAGATATACACATGCAGAGAAAATTAGAACAACAAACAACCAGAGAAATTTGACACTGCCAACATCCAGAGAAAATTCACTTAGTGCCCAACTCCAGAGAAAATTCACACATTGGCAACATCCAGAGAAAATTGACTTAGTGACCAACTACAGAGAAAATTCACATAATCAGAATATCCAAAGAAAATTCACTTAGTGACCAACTACAGATACAATTCACACAATGACAACATCTAGAGAAAATTCACACACTGACCAAAATCCAGTGAAAATTCTCACAGTGGCCACAACCATAGAAAATCCACACAGTGGCCAAAACCAGAGAAAATTCAAAGTGTTAGAGAAAAATCACATTCACTCAATTCCTACATGTATAGAAAATTCACATACTTAGATAAAATTAGATATATTTACAATTACCTTCATTCCCATCTTTCCCTGTTGCAGCAAGCATAGCTCCTTTGTATCGTCCTTTCAAAAATGTTCCATCAAGAAAAAGCAATAACCGACAATATTTGAAACCAGCAATGCATGCATGAAAAGCCACAAACACTCTTTTGAAACGCTTGTTATCTTCAAAATCTAACTCAAAACGATTACCTAGATTGTTCTTCAATGCCTCATCAAAATACCACCGTAATTGATCAAATGACAAACAAGAATCCCCATATGTACTACATTTTGCTTTTTCAACACCCAACCAACCACAGTTATAACTGATTGAGACCCCATACTTGTTTTTCATTTCTTTGACAACATCCACTGGACGAGTTAAAGGTTTTGTACTTACCTCTTCAAGTATCAGCCCAGAAACTAAGCTGGAAGTCATCCTAGCATATTTACTCGTATGAACCGCCACACCACACATATGTTCATTGTTCAAAGTCCTTATGTAGAAGAACCCATTTGTTTTTTCAACTGAAGTATGTACACGCCACATACATCCCCTTGATTCCTTATATGCACATTCTGCCGCAACCCTCAGCTTGTCATTTTTAACATACGTAAACTGAAAACCAACCTCAATAGCACACTTGCATAAAAAAGTATGGAACTCAACCACACCACCCTCAAACTTTTGTCTAACACTCGTAATATTATTTCGCCAACCAGCTGACAATAACACATTTTCTTGATGAGAACAAAACTTAGAGAGTGAATTCCTTTCAATATCCACCAGCCTATCACACTCACCATCCACAACATCCACCCAATTAGACCCCACTTCATCCTCTTCATCAAAAGTACTACATCTAGTAACTGAAACATCAACTATATCAACACCGCATGCACAAACAACCATCAACATATTCAGAAAATCAATATTATTTTGAACCATACAATTCGGATAGCCCACAATAGAATATGAAATACACAGTCTCAAGTTTCAAATTCTCCCATGTTTTACACAAAATGGCAACCAATTCCTCAAAATTCAATTCACATGAAACATTAATGACAATAGTATCATTCCCATATTTGCACAGTAACAACACTGCACTGTCCATCGAAACTAAAAGAAAAAATAAGAAAAATAATTTGTTTAACATAAAAACACTTCACAAGAACAAAATAAAAGTCCAGAGAAATTTCTAAAAATTATAATTTTCTCTGGACTCAAATAAAAGTCCAAAGACATTTACAAACTTATATTCACCTTCAAGATAACAAAAAACAAAATCATAGAAACTTAATGAATCCAGAGAGAATCACAGAGAAATTTACGGCTAACTATTAAACACAATCATAGAAAAAAATCACACAGAATATCTGTTATGAAATTATAGGCTTCTTTGTGATTTTCACCTCATTACAAGCTAATAATTTTCTATGAGTCATTCTGCAATATTGCACTCATAGAAAAATCCATAGAAATTTACAAACTTATATACACCTTCAAGATAACAAAAAACGCTGCATTGTCCATCTAAACTGAAAGAAAGAACATAAAAAATAACTTTGCTCAGAGAAACAAAAGCTTATATTCATTTTCTACAAACATATAATTTTCTCTGAACTACAAATTGAAAGTGAGTAACAAACTTATAAATTTCTCTGAACTACAAATAAAAGTCCAGAGAAATTTATGAACTTACATTCACTTTCTCAGATTCTATCTGCATTAGAAATTTCTAATAATATGTCCATATACACTTATAATTTTCTCTGTAATTTTTGTTGGATTATAATAACAAACTTACAATTTTCTCTGGACTATACCAACAAAAGTGCAGAAAATGAAATTTCTCTGGTTTAAAAAAATTTCTCTGGTTTGAAAAAACATAAAACAAAACTTATAATTGATCAGCATGTTGATGAAAAACAGAGCACGAAAAATGAACTCTAAACATCAAAATCAACTACACTGTCAACACTATTTGAAATTGATCAAAAAACAGAGAATGAAAAATTAATTCCAAAAATAAAAATAAACTCTATCAAGATGACCTCTCTCTAAACAAAAATTCAAAGCAAAAATCAAAATCCATGTGGAATCTCCATCGAAAACAAACCTGATTCAACTCCACTGAAAAACCTACGTGATCAACACACTATCAACACTCTTTGAAATTGATCAAAAAACAAAGAATCAAAAATTAATTCCAAAAATAAAAATCAACTCTATCAAGCTGGCCTCTCTCTAAACAAAAATCAAAATCCATGTGGAATCTCCATCGAAAACAAACCTGATTCAACTCCACTGAAAATCTACGCGATCAACACACTATAACACCTACACGATCGTAGCAATCTTTCTCGTCAACTCCACTGAAATCTCCGACGAAATCTCCACTGCGAAGCCAGTTTCCAAAATCTCCACCGTGAAGTCAACAATATAATATTCAAACAAATTTCTCGTCAACTCCACTGCAATCTCCGACAAAATCTCCACTGCGAATTCGGTTTCCAAAATCTCACCGTGAAGTCAACAATATGATATTCAAACAAATTTATGTTATAAAAGAAGGGTAATTTAGGTACTTTATAACCTAAAATAAACTTGAGGGACCTTAGCCATCAAAATATATTATTTTGGGACCTCTCCTCCTATCAAAAGTAGAGGAGGGACCTTAGGCCAATTTTTTCATTTTTTTATAATAAGCTAAAAGTCTAAAAATAGTTAATTTCTAAACACTTCCAGAGTGTTGCGAGGGTAAAGGTTAATTAAGTTTGTAAAATTAAGTTATATTAGACTATTTGGTACAGTTTATCTAAGTTGTTTTAATGTCTTAATATTTTAATAGTCTCTGCCAAATTTTTTAGTACATTTTTTATTTATAATTTATTAGATAAAAATAATTTTAATAAACTGGTAAAAAAAATTAATTTCTAAAATTAGGTAAGAGATGCTTTTAAGCTTTACTAATAATATGTACTAGTTTATGTACATGATAATTCAAAACTAATTATATGATATAATATACACTAACCACATGATTAGTCATTACTTACACTTTTTTTTTTTTTTTGGGCGGTGATAGAGAGAGAGAGAGAGATAGAGGTCGCCGGTGGAGGTGCATAGCGCAAAAGCAGGGGGCAGAGACGAAGATTGATCGGAAATCAATGTTGCTGCCGTTGAGCCCTAGGATCGGAAATGAAGAGAGAGAAGAGGAGAGATGTTTTGGGAAATTGATTTTGAACAGATAGTGTTGGCATATTTTATATGTAGAGTGAGTATTTTGGTATTTTGGGAGAGCCTGGCTTTATGAACTTTTTAATATATTAGTGCGTGGATTTTTAGACAAAGAAAAATTAAATTTAAATTTATCACCTGAATGCCTTATAAACTAGTGAAATCCACCATGCCATGTAAGAAGACACATAAAAGATGAAATGTTTTGATAAAAAATTGGTGATAGATAACATATAATCTTATCTTGGGGTGTTAACATATGAATTATGTTCGGTTACTTGTTTTCGAATAAATAAATAATATTCAGGCTTGTGTTTTCGAATTCGGGTAATACATTCGGGAGTTCAGTCCCAAAAAAATGACGAACATATTTTATTATTTTTGTCATTTTTTTCAAGAAACTTACTTTTACAACGACAATTTCCTCTGAGTTAAGAATAACATCAAAGTTATGAACCTCTTCTAAACTTTTATTGTTATACTCCTTTCGTCTTATGAAGTGTTAGTTGCTAGAAAAATTCCACTCATTGTCATTGTTAAAGAAGTGTAGGTAATCAAATGATTGCCACCATTACTGCCGGAATATTGCTACCAAAGGATTTTCAAGATTTTGAGGGTGGGTAGATTTTGAAGATGGAATTTGGAGAAGATAGATTGGTGGTGATGGAGGTGAGTGCTCTCATAAACCCTAATTCATGATGTAGTGGGTATGTAGATTTAATTGTGAGATGGGGTGTTCCAAAATTAATGATGCACTTTGTAGTAATTTTCTTTGAGGTTATTATTGTAATAAAAAATAAAAATAAAAAAAGCTAACAATTGGGGATTCTAAAATAATTTATGGTGTGCTAATAGCAGCACTCTTTTTTTATTATAGGTAGATTACACTGAGACCCCTTGAGATCTGGTGCAATTACATCACATTCCCTGATATTCTGGAAATTACATTTTCACTTCTGTAAATAGTCTTATTTCACAAACCTATTTACTTATATAAAAAGCAACAATTCCTAGTAGAAAAATAGAGAAAATTATATTGAAAAAAAAAAAAGTAAAGCTAAGGAAAGAGGAAAAAAAAAAAAGTAAAGCAAAGTAAGAAAAGAGATAGTACATAAGTTCAATATTTTTATTCCGTCTAAATAATTATATTGACAGGAGAATTAGTGTAATTTTCCAAATGTCAAAAAATGATATGTATTAAATCCAAATTTTAGAAATTGTAAATGGAAGTTATCTTTTTATTATTTTGAGATTTAATTTTGTTCTCTAAATAGAAATAGAAGCCGTTTATCATTATTATACACGGACTTCACATGTTAAATCATTAACTTTTTTAAGTGTTCAAATTGATTTGCACATACTCAAATTGATGGGACGATGACAATCAATTTGGAAGCGTGGCAGAGAATTGATGCTTCATTCATTTTCAAAGATGCATCCTTTGCTTTGCTTTTGAGTACCCTTTTGCCCTAACTCTATGAACTCCTTTTATCACCCTTCATGGTGTGCTCGAGGAGGTCTCAAAGGCTTGTGCACATCTGCAGAGTAGGCAGACAAAAGTTATGCCATGTGTGCTTCTTGGAAATTACACTTGTACCGTACAAATCCAAACTCTTAGCAAGAAGACAAAACCCATTTCCAAACACTCGTCAATTTGCCTTTGTTAAGAAGACAAAACCCCATTTCCAAAAACTCATCAATTTGCCTTCGTTGAGACAACTCACATCATTAATTTTATTTAGTGTAATTCAACTCGAAATTCTCTGTTGTAAAATTTGTCTTTTTGTCTTAAGATTAGTTTGATAAATATGTATATTATTTTTATAAGATAAAATTATTGCTAAAAGTTGATGTGTTAAACAAATGTTAAAATATTACTTTTTGTTATTGAAAAAGTTCAAGTATGATTTGGATGTTTTTTTTTTTGAATTTTTCACTTCTTAGATCCTTGAAGGACTAGAAAGTAAAATAAATAAATAAATAATAATAAAAATTTAAATTTCATTAAAGACAACAAAATTTAAAGAGTTTTTTTACATTTGTCAAACAAAATGGGTTTTATTAAAAATTTGATTTTTCCACCTTTTATCACCTAAATCCGCTAAAACCAAACAACCAAAATTTGTTTTGTTTAAAAAGTCTAAAAGTTGCTTTTTTAGCAAAAACCAAACAGTGCCCATTGCACTTTCAACATTTTCATAATTCAAAATTTTATCATATTATACAATTGAAAGTACATTAAAGATAAAAGACCAGAGAAGATCTTGGTAATCCACCAAGTCCCTGCTCACTTTTAGATATAAGGTTTGTCTATATTAATTGCTGATCAAAATTGTTCCTTAATCAGTAATGTGGTGTTGCATTCACATTCTTAATCTTTATTGTTTACTGTAAATTGATAGCCATGTACCTGCTTTTGTAGCTAAATTAATGCTATTGGCCGTGGTAGGCGACCTGCCCATTATACCAAAGAGTCATTTAGCCCATTTAAGTGGAGTACAAGCATATCTGCAATTATTTTATGCCATTTACTCTAATTTTACTTTCACATATATTCATATAATAGAGAGGTAAAAATTGTTATTAAAAGTCTTTCATGAGAAAACTTAATCTCAAAAACTAATTATTGAGGTGAGATGTGTTCACTTGGCACATTTAACCTCAAAAGCTAACTATTGAGATAAGACATATTCATTCTACACCTACCGTATGCAAGCTAAGGACACGCTCTTAATCCATCCTCTCGTAAGGAAACTTAACCTCAAAAACTAATTGTTGAGAGGTAAGGTGTGCTCACTTTTGGCATCTACACTGTGCAAGTCAGGGATACACTATCATTCGGAGTATTCAGGCTTTGATATCATGTTATACGACTTTTGGATAGATCTCAATTTTATAAACTAGTTATTGATGTTTATATGTTACTTTTGTACTCAACTGATATAGGATGGTTGACAGATCCATATTCTTGATTTGAGTGAACAGAAACTTTAAAACCCGAACACCAAACATGAAAAAGGTGTTTGTTCAAAAAAGAACATGAGAAAGGTGGACTAGGTAAAGACGACTTGAATCAGAAATTTCAAGCTTATAATCAGGAAATAATATTTTAAACATGATATGTGTGGCACTAATGTACAATCAATCAGTACATTGATTTTAAGTGGACAACCAAAACATCGGAAAATGTTTTATCCAAAAATATTTTCTGATGAAAAATGTTTCCGTTGAAACAAACTGAGCATAACTGATAATTTGCTCTTTGCTTGAAGACAAATTTCTGGATGTTATGGAGATGTATTCAATATAATGATAAGAATGGGTTGACGCAATTATAGAAGACAATCATTCAGCAAGAAAACCTAAATATAAACATTTTTCTGTCAATGATCCAAGCACCATCTAATCAAATTCCTCCTCACTGGTTTACCAAAAAAGCTTACATTCACACTATAGAATTCGAAATTTGAGAATAGTTTTTCCAATCATCTATCTATAAGATTCTATAACTGACGGTTCCTGTCCAAGAAAAGCTTTGAACATACTCCGGAAACTATCACGAAATTCACTTTTGAGCAGGCTCTTTGAGTGCTTGGAGGTTCATCATCCTCAGTCTAGGTCTGCCCCGCTTGGAAATCAATTTTCTACATTTTAAATATCCGCTTCCTCTCATGAATTCATTTCCTGCTTCAGGTATGCTAAAATCAGCTGGGTTTCTGTTAACAGAGCATATTTCAGTTCCCGCCGTCTTGTCCGCCTCACCATTGCTAATTGAGCCTTCAATCAAATGAGACTTCAAAGGAAGCATCATTGAGTTTGAAGGAGACAAAAACCCAACCCGCAAACCATTGATGGGAAAAGATTCATGGGTTTTGCCCAAACCTCCACTTCCAGAGCCAGACATGTGTGATATCCTTGAGCTCATCCCAGCATCCATGAGTTTCAGCAATTGTGTCGCTGGCATGGTTTCATTTGTATATAAATCAGAAGGACCGATGACTGGATGTGGGAAATTTCCGATCTTTTTCTGTGTGCATGCACATGGCTGCTCTGCATTTATCTTCTTAAATCTCTCGAAATCAAAGTTTCTATTCAGACTTTGTGACAAGTTTGCAAACTTCTGAGAGCTCTCAATTCCTAAAGGATCATCTGCTACATTAGGCAAAGAAACATGTCGTGCTCCTCTAATTTGCGTCGGACCAGAAACAATTCGATGAATAGGATGTGATGATGAACACTGCAAAGAAGAAATAGGCCATCCATGCCCCAACATATCACCCTTCAATCTGCAACTTTGAACACCAATATTCTTACCAGTGCTAGCTTCAGCAAATTGGTTTCCACTTGAATGGTTCACTGAAGAGACTGAAAATGGAAATGAACCCTTAGTGTCATGAGATTGTTTCAGGTGTTTTATTTTGGAACCAATGCTTTTGCGGGGTTTCTTAAGATGAGAAGAATAGGCTATTGTTTCTTCTACAGGTTCAATTGCAACACTCTTACCTGCAGCAGATATGCCACCTCGTGCATTGCTGGATTGAGGTTTATGCATTTCTAAGTTTTTCTCCCATAAATATCTTGAGTTATCTTCATGAATTCCACTGAACTCATTTTTATCAGCATCTTTCAAATTCTTGGTTGTTTCTGTTTCTGACTCACACAACATTTTCTTATTAGAATTCTCAGCTTCTAGACGACGCCTCTCATGTCGGTTCTTAGCTAAGAGCTCCACAATCTCAATTGGAATGTCATTTACAGATTCCAATTCACTCATCTTATCGGCTATTTCATCACTTTGGCTTTTAGTGGCTTCCGAATGCCCTTGGATGCCCATGTTGTTCTTGTAATTGTCTATGAAGGAGAGCTCCTGAAAATAAAAGGAAACGTTTCACAAAAATAACGAACAAGTTCAACAATTGATCATTCCTTTCCATAGAGGCAAATGTGTAGAAATGTAAAAATATAAAGCATATAATTAAACTGAAAAGAAAAAGAACATAAATCACATATATATACTTAGATGGATGAACATATCTGTATTTCATATGTGAATGGAGGTTTTCATGAACACTAATTTCAAAACTTTTTACATGCTAGTCAAGAAACATAAGCTATGCAAGGAAAACAAACAAAACTTAAGATTCATCTAAATTGAGAGGAACAAGAAGTTGGTTTATGGAATATTAAATGGCTTGTAATACTAGATGTGTTTCTTTGCTGACCATATCCACTGTTCTTAGTTTCACCTTAGGACCATATACCCAAAAAAAAAAAAAAAATGCAGTCCAAACCAAAGGTAAAACTGTATTTGGTCAATGATCAATGAGCACTTCTAGTTAGTATGCATGATTGCTGTTAATCATGGAAATTCAAATAATATTATTGTTGATTATTGAGTCAGACAAGTGACACCAACATTTCTCGTAAGAAATCAAACCGCCATTGTGACATCTAGTAAGCCAGCAGTTCATAGTATATTTTTAACAAAAGATTTCAACACAGAGGAAACTAAAGCACACCAATTGTTTTTTATACAAAAATCATAGCACTTGCAACGATATTGGCAGTGCCAGAAAAAACCTCATACCTTTGACCAGATTGTGGATGCCCCATCTTGAACTTGAGACATGTTATTTTGCTTGATACTCGTACTAGCCTTTTTGTGGGTAGCCTTTTTACCTTTCAAACCAGAATGTGCACCTCTTTCAGAAGACGAATTAGTGGCATATCTTAAAAATACACCTGTGGTTTCAGCATGCTTGACTACTATCTCTTTCCCACTTCCAATTTGAGATATCTCTTCTTTGTGGTTCTGCAAAGTTGATTCTCTATCACTTCTCTCTGAATCCATGCGAAAATTAACAGAATCATGAAGTCCTCTTCCAGATATTCTCTTTTGTGCTGTTTTAGCAGGAACTATATCAGTTTTAGTGCTCCTAAAATTTACATCTTGATAAGTTGCTGAACAGTCACCTTCGACAAGAGCCATATTGGTTTGCAACTCACTCACAACAGCCTTTCCATGTGCAGCTTTGTTGCTAAAAACACTAGGGTGTATGTATATTCCTGTGGATGCATCCATAGCAGATCTGAAGGGAGAAATTCCCACTCCAACTTGATCGTGTTCGTCATCGTGCATTATAACCCGGTCCTGACTTTGCATGCCCGCTTGCAGAGGCATTAAAGTATCCCGAGCATCTTCAAGAATATTACTTTCCTTTAAACAAAAAGTAGATTTCTGATTGCTTTCTTCAAACCGAGTCCTCTTATTTTTTTTCTTGCTCTGAATAACCTTTCCATCACCGGTCCTGTTTTCATTGCATCGAATTTTGAAATCACTATGTAAACCCTCCCAACCAAACACATCTTTTACTGATTTAGAATTAGCAATTTCAGATGCTGAATCAAAGCAATTGTGCGTTGGGTAAGACCTTGTAGTGTCTACGCAATTGTTCTCTTGATCTCTCTCATAAATCCGAATTTTTTCAGACACACTCTTTGACCATCTCATTTGTGAAGGAGGTTCTTGGCCTTTGGCTTGAAGTGTTTTCCTTCTTTTGCTCTTAGCCTTGGCATCCTTTTCAACATTTTCCTGAACAGCAACCTGACCCCCTGAATGAATATCTAAACCTAGGCCATCAAGATCGTCTGCAGCGTTAGTTTGACTGACCTTGGTATTGACATGATCAGAATTTGTTATTCCATTAGAACCGGAAATTTTGGTGGAAGCAATAGAAACCTCGCTTTTTATAATATCAGTCAACAAGCGGAACTTTTGTGGTTTTCTAGAACGCAAAATTTGGCTTGAATCACCCAGCCAATCTGTATGAAATTGATCGTGGAAATCATGTACATCATCATCATCATTCTCACTGGATTCCAAGGGATGAACTTTGCTTGTATGACCACCAATAAGAGAATCTATAACCTCCTTCTCCAAAGTCCCCAGTTTGGGTTTTTGATGCAACATCATTTCCTCCAATTGTTCACTGTTACTAGTTCCACAATTTTCCTCCACAAGTTCCTCCAGTCCATCGCCTTCCAAGTTGAGATTTATTGTTTCTAAAACATCAACAATGTCACAGTAAGATGTGTTGAACAGTGTCTATTAGTTCACAAAGTATCAATAAATTTTTACCAGTATCTTTAGTAGCTTCTTTGTTGACACATTGAGCATCCATCATTTCACAAATATTTGCTTCTTTTATTGTCTTATCTACATCCTTTACCACAGTATTGTTGTAGTTTCCAGATGTATTTATATCTGCAAGAAGCACAGGCAGTAAATTTAGTTCTTACGTAGGTTCATACATTGCTAAGATCTAAGAAGCACGAAGACTTTTAAGAAAGTAATGTGTTGTGTCCAACACCAACATGACACTTGTCGGGCACTTTCTAACACTTGGACACAATGAAACACATTACAAGTTTGAATAAAATAACTTGGAATTCAATGATAAAACAAAAATAATGTACCTTGTTTAGACTTTTAAAAATTATATGACATATAATAATTTTTTACACTTATATATGACATAATAAATATGAAATTATATATTTTGCATGTGTTCCGCAAGTATCGTGTCCTACAGTTTTTGAAAATTTCCATGTCAGTGTGTCTGCATCCATGCTTCTTAGGCTGAGATCATCTCAAGATCATACATAAATTTACCTGGTCTAATGATAGACACGACATTGGCTACCATTTCTTTCATATGATCATGTATCATTGGGCAAAGTTCAGAACTGATCACATCCGTTGAAGTATTGACATCAGAATTGCTTGATTCACCAAGTTTATCTGCAGATGCCCCCAATATTAGAAAGCAAGAATGTGATATCAATATGACATGTCATGATGCCATTCGCATGAAAGAAAAAAAAAAAAATTTACAATAGAATTTAGTCATGTAACGTAACGATTGGAAACCAGTCTAATATCGGCTGCATCATCTGAAGCATCACCTCTCTGGACACAGTTTTGGCAATCCCACCATCTGAATTCTGGGACATGTAGGGGAGGAAGCATGTCAGCTAGTTTCTTGGATTCTTGATTGTCATCAAGAGAAGAAAATGGCCAACAAATTTTCCAGTCTTTTCTACAAATCTCAGCAACATAAGCACTACATTCACAGAATCACAATATATGTGAATTATTAGGAAAGTCCATCATCAAACGCTTCAGCATCTTCTTTACTGCTAAAAAAAATAAAAAAGTACATAGCCTGCAAAAGTACCTATATAAATTCTCCAGAAAAAATATCACAGTTTTTTTTTTTTTCTTTTTTTCTGATTATGTATATTCTTTGGCATTGATTTGTAAGACAAATAAACGAGATCTAGTATGAGTTCAATTTCCATTTATGCAAAGATAAGTTGTATAATAGGATAAAAACATTCATGATAAACCTGACTTATATAAGGCATAATAAAGGTGATATTCAACCAAAATTAAATCACCATTAATACGAATGGTCATTGACAGCACAAATTAACTGCAGCAGAAAGTATTTATCCTGTTTATTTATGCTTGAACACGAGAAAGGGTGCCCACATATGAAGAATATAATTTCTCACAGAAATTAAGCACACAAATTCATTTTTGATGCAAAAGAGACTAACAATGCAAATTGCAAATGAACATCTCATTTACCATATTATTTTGTTCATAAAAATTTGGCATCCATATGTTCAACAATTTGAAAATTGGTTTTTAACCGAAGACAACTACCTCCAGAGTGAAGCAACTAATTATTTCATGCTTACAACATACTGATGTTAAACACTTACCGAATAGAGAAGTGCCCGCATTTGCCTGTCTTTTTCTTCTCAATATCACTAACAAAGCCAACAGATGTTGGGTGACTGCTCGACTTGGTAACAACATTGCCGACATTTGTTTCACAAACTCCCTCTTCGGTGACATTCTTCTCCATCTTCAGGAAGTAAACTTAGATGATTTACAGCGCAGAGATAAGGAAAGTTCTAGACATACAGGAAAAATCAGAAAGGTTCAAAGCTAATTACATGCATGACATGCCGGCTATGACAGATTATATCATGAAATATAAACCCCCAAGGCAAAAATTAATTAATTTAATTAAAATTAAAAATTATAGACCCGGTAAAGAAGTATAGTATGAGACCTTATTGGGTTTTTCATTATAAACATGCAAGAATAGCATGGGATCTTTTGAAGCAGTAACAACATGACAAACTAAAGCCATGGAAATAACAAAAGAAATTGGGAATTATTTGTGATGGTGTAGGTTTTACACAAGGTAAAAATAAATAATTTTTTTTTAAAAAAAATAGTAATAAAAAAGCATTGGCCAGATGAGTTAGAACATTATCATATGAACAAAATGCATCAGTCAGTAAAATTAGATATATAAAGGGTTTAGCACCAATGGGAAAAAAATGTAGACAAGCAACTCAGAATTCTGAACACAAACACTTATATCCAACTTAGATCAAGTATTACATTTAAAAAAATATGTATATATATATATCTGGATGTAAACGAAACTAATGAAAAATAGAGCAAAAGTATATAACTGATGTAGCACAGTAGCAGTAATATAAGATAAGAAAGAAATAAAGTCTACTGTCACAATTAGACTTAACACCATGCCCAGATCACCGCACAGCAAGTTTGTTCACTAGAGTCAATTAGAACATTGCTACCAATAATGTGAGCCCTTAACTTTATTGAGTAACTATGCAATGGAACATTTGACTAAGCTTTTCCAGATATGGTCAGTTATGAGAAAGAAATAAAGTCATACTGTCAAAATTAGACTGAACACCAAGCCCAAATCACCCACAGTGAGTTTGTTCACAAGGGTTAATTAAAACATTGCTACCAATAATGTGAGCCCTTACCTTTATCGAATAACTATGCGATGGAACATTTGACTAAAAACATTTCTACAGATGGCAAAACTGCTTCATAAAATAACAAATTTGATCAGTAAACAGTAAGCCTCCGACAAGGGTAAAGAAAGCTGGGTTTTCAAGGCTTTTTACCGAATTTTATACATCAAGACAATTCAAGAGGTGAAACCCACTAAATAAAAGTTTCAAGTTACATCACAAAATAACTCCATCAAAATTTCAAACAAAATTAATTTTGATCTTTTCCACAACATTTACACGCATGCCAACCACTATATATGCCCATAAGCATTAAATATAAGTCTATACATACAAGTATTTGTATTTCCATATAGAAAGAATAAGGAGACTTGAATTTTACCCCAATAAAATTGTTATCACACCACAATACAACATCAATCTTTATCTGTGAAATAAAACAAGTAAGGGTTCATGACTATACAGCAAGAGATAAAGCAAAATTCTTAAATACAATAAAACCCTATAGCAAAAGCTTTGATCTTTAATCAATTGTACACATAAAATAAACTTGATTCAACATTAAATGGATATAAAAGTGAAGATAAAGCTCAGTACAGCTAAGTTTGAGCAACATCAAATTAAAAAGAAAGATATAATCCAAAGATTTAAAAGCAACAAGAGAGAAAGAGAGAGAGAGAGAGAAAGAAAAAAACCCACTTGGTGTTGATTAGATATCAAGCCCAAAACACCATGGAAATGCTAAGCGAAGGTCTCAGAAGAGAGATCAGTGGGTGAGAAGCTCAGGAGGTGAGGTGTGTGGATAAGATTTGGAAATGGGTGAGAGGGAATCGAGTGCGCAAGTGAGAGAAACCCTAGTTCCTTTCTGGGTTTGGTGAGAGAAAGTAGAGAGAGAGAGTGGGTACGTATAAGAGAGAGAGAGAGAGAGAGAGAGAGAGAGAGAATATTTATGTACCGTGAAAGGAGAGTGGACGGTTTAAACCCGCCATGACAAGTGTTAAAGACTAGGAGTGTGAAGTGTTAAAAAATAACATTTTAGTTGAGTTTTATTTTTAAAAAGATGGTAGTTTTTTTTTTTTTTTTTTTAAATTTTATTTTGGGTGTTGTCCTCATCACTACCCACTATTAGGTTATGCAAATACTAATAGGTTAGTTTTTTGGTTTTGGGAAATTTTTTTTATAAGATAAGGAATATATATAATATTTTTATAATAGTTAGAGTCTTTTAATATTTTTTCAAAGAAAATTCGACACAAAAAAAATTTGTCTCCATACGAAAATTTCAATTTTTATGGCGAAATTTTGTTTGTTTTACAAAGAAATTTCAAAATTTTTCTAGTATGTTCACAGAGAAATTTCATAGAAGAACCTTAACTAATAAAAAAAATATATTGAACATCTCCTATTAACCAAAATTAGAGAGGACTGTTTCACTAATTTTTCTTTGATTTTTCTCTAATTTTGGAGTTTTTATTCGGCTAATAGTTGAAAAAAATTTATATTATTACTTTTAGTAAGTTTTTAAAAAAATTATGTAAAAAAATTACTTTTTCAGGTTGGTCTCATCCATAAAGATCTAAAAGTAAATTATTTTTGAAAAATCTTTTTTCTTTTTCTTTTTCTTTTTCTTTTTCTTTTTTTTTTTTTTGACTAAAGCTCATATCTATTTTGAAAAGCTATAGCTAATCTTACCAACCATAGATATAGAGTAAATATTCGCGGGTGAAAATTTTTATTTAGATGGTTAAATTTGGACAATTTGATACGATAAAAGACTTTTTTGGCTTTTTAAAAAAACCAATTTATTTTAAACGTTTCAAACTTTTCAGTTTGTCTAGTATTTTTTTTAAAATTACTAAAAAAATAAAAAAGTAATTAAAAAATAATTGCCAAACCCAACTTTAGCCTAAAGACAAACGTGTTATGTCAATTTGTTATAAACTATATGTCTATATTGAATTGAATTATAAAAATTAAAAAAAAATTTAAAAAAAAATATTGAATTATAAATAAATTCAAATTTAAATTCGAACAAAATAATCTAACCCAATATTTAGATGGATCAATAAATTTTGCAAGTGAGTACATAAATTTAAATCTTTACTTTACAGAGAGTATCGACACAACAGTACTATTTGATTTGCAGAATTGAACCTTTCAAAAGAGCCCTTGTTTTGTGCCAACTTTTTTTAATTGGTAACCTTAACCTTAACCTTAATTTGAGGCTTAAACCTAACTCTAATCAGTGGTCAATTAAAATTATTATGTAGTCTAATTGTGATCATTCTATTGAGCATTGAATGTAAATTGCCTAATTCTTTGTATAATAATTACAGCTCTAGCAAAACAGTAATAATTACAACTCTAGCAAAACAGTTAACGAAATCTTCTAATCAAGGTAGAAAATGCTTTACAAACTAATACATTTTACAATCTTTTTTTTACTTATATATGTATACATATATATGTGTGTGTGATATACGACAATAAAAATTTTATATTTAAAATTAGACTAAAGATTTAAATTTTTTTGGTTTACAATCAAGAAGTTTGTAGAGAGAATGAAACCCAAAGAATTAGAATGTAACGAATCATTAATAGGATTACTAAGGAATGAAATAGAAAAAAATTATTTTGTTAATTTATATAAGATTTTTATCTCATCAAAATAGACGGCTTAGCCAACCATGAGGTCCTGACAAATGGATATAAAAAGTGCAAAAAACATTATGCGCACAGAAATTACTAGATACCAAATACACAATGTATAAATATAAAAACGGTAGTACTACTTGCACCAATTAATATACTAACTAGTATATCAACACTAATTATGACATTATTATTGACCTCACTTATTAGACAAATTACAAATACCAAAAACATCTTAAATTATGTCATATCATCAATTGGTACACTAGTTAGTACACTAATTGGTGCATATCGCATTATTCATATAAAAAAATATTTTTAATTATAGATGCCAATATTTTGAATCACATTTGTGTCTTATTTTGTAAAAAATTTTTCTATACTCATAGCATAGTAAAAAAATTGCTTAGAATTGCGAAATAATATCAAAGAAAAGTGACTTTGATAAATCATTACCTAAATAAAGGAATATGACTAATTAAAAAGTAATGGATGTCATTTATTGATAAACATAAGCTTCAAGAGCTTCAAGGTTGTTTTTGTTTTTGTGGGGAACACAAACTTCAAGTTAAAAAGTATGAATGTTTAGGCAATAAAAAAACAAACAACTTACCAAATTAGTTTAGGCATACAATGGTGGGAGTTGAACCCACACATAACCTTTTGTATCATTTGGCAAAAAAATAATGGAAACCATGATGTTTTTGGGACTAGTTTATGGTATGAAATACATTGGCTGGGTAAAAACAAAATTGAAATTTAGGCTGGGTTATTTTAGTATAAGATCAAATATAAGAATTAATATCATGTGTTCTATTAAATTTGGGACTTTTGACGCATTAGTTAAATTTCTCATATTTAATATCAAAGCTAGTACTTGTGACTAATTCATATTAGCCGATACATATTGAAATTCTCAACTTTCGATATTAATTTATTAATATATTGGTTAATATTATTCTTGTATAGTGGGGTATTGATATATTTTTTTGATAATATTATTTAAAATTATTAGGATATTTACAAGTGAAGTCGTCAACGGAGTAACAGCTATCATACAAAAAGGCAAAGGCTTGCTTTTCCATCTATTTTTTCCTGAGTTTATGGGGAAAATAAAAATCTCTATTTCTTTTGATAAGATTGCAATATATATGAAAATACAAAATCAATGGGTTATAACTACCAAATCATTTCAAATTTTACAACTTATCCTAATTATTTTTAAATTTAAAATACAAATATGCTGGTGTGAATATTTTATAGTCATTGATTATGAAATTAAGATCTCTATTCTTTTTTTCTTTTTTTGATAACTCTTTATCCGATTTAATAATTCTGTAAAATGAAAATGATTTGAATCCGTAAGTTGGAGTGACTTCAACAACATGCTTAACAGGAAACCCAATATGCTTAGCCTAAAAAAATTTGGCTAATATCACTTCATTACAGGCACCTAAACCCATCAATTCATTAGGTGGAAAATGGATTGTGACTTGTTATTTTGAGAATTTGTTTAAGAATATCTGGAGTTGTTTAGTTTAAAGGAAAAATAGTTTAATTTTTTAAAAATAATAATAATAATTATCAAAAAGATGTTTTTAATTTTTATTGTTTAATTATCAACTTTTATAATTTACAAAAGACACACTAAATGGTGTCATTATTGTCTATTGAGTCTCGGCCAAATTCTCTCAAATCTACCCAAATGAGAGAATCCGGGTTATGTTTGTTTAGACAGGTTGGATTAGATGGACACGTATTTTTGGGATAGTTAATTCTAAGATTATCAATTATTTTTGGGATAATTAATTTCATGTTTGGAATGACTCAGAATTATAAGGTGAAATTGTTAGTCCAAATTTCTCCTTGGTCATCTATTTTTGTATCTCAACCTTCTTTTGATATTCAGACCCTGTTTGAAAATTGATTATTTTAATTGACTTGTTTGCTTTTTGTAAAAAAAAAAAACATATTGAAAAATAAAGAAAATGATATGATAACATATAGTGACTTTTTAACAGTTTAGTTAAAAATCAAGCTTTCCAAACGAAGCCTCAATAGTACTTCATATTGAGTATATGACATCCGAATAAACTATTAATCCAAACCGTTATTTTCTAATCAAATATCAAATTATATACTTTATTGAATTATTAATCTAACATACCTAGAATAAAGAAAGTGGATTAAAAAAATACTAGTGCTCATATCGTGTGTATTTACCCAAGAAAAACTAAAAATAAAATAAAATAAATGGAGGATTAATAATCATTGATTTGTGGTGGAGAAATACGTATTCATATTACTACGTACATAAAAGTAAGAGGCACTACGAGCTTTGACCAAATCAAGGGTGATTACCAAGTCAAAAAAAAAAAAAAACTACTTTAAATTTTATTTTATAATAAACAACTAAGGTCTCGTTAGGAAAATTGACCATTTTAGTTAATTTTTTTTTTTTACTATTTAACTATTTTAGTCTAGTTAAAAAAATTATGTTTAAGATGATAGTTGACTTTTTTTAGTTGATTTGATTGTTATGAGAGAAAAAGTAAAATAATTTTGGATATGACATTTTGTCTTATTAATTATTATAACTTATTTTGTCTTTATTAACTATTTTAGCCAAAAAAAACCAGAAACCCAAGTGCCTACGTGTACCATATGTCCTAATTATAATGTTTATAATTTTTTATTTTGATCTATTATGATATTAATTATGGCTTAGTTTTGACTCATTTTGATATTAATTAAGACCTATTATAATTATTATTTTGATTATGATAAAAAAGGTCTTTAGTTATACCATGTTTGGTTATAATTCATTATAATTAAAGGGGTGTGTATTTTAGCATGACCCAAAACCCAAAAACTATTGGAAAAATTACTTGTCTGATAAATCTTCAAAAATTAATTACAAAACCATGAAAAACTTCGTATGATTTTACTTTTAAATTTTTGTAAAGTTTATCGATAATTAAGAAATATTTTTTACAACATTCACCAGGATGATATTTCTCCAAAATTATTCAGTGCCTCAGGCATCATGTGACTCATTTTAGGTCACATGCCAATCACAATATATTATGCCTTTATTATTTTTCTATCAATTAACATAAAATTATAAATTATGTAATGAGCAATATCTGACCATGTGACATATTGTGATCTTTTTATTTAAAATTTAATGCTCATAACCCTAGGTATAATTTGTAAGGTTGTTATTATCATATCATTTTTATCAATAAATTTTAAGAGAAATAACACCATAATGATATTAGAAGAAAAATATTACAAATTTGTAATATTTATATCACTGTAGTGTTATTTCAGCTTCTGACACTACTGTGGTGTTATTTTTCCTAAAAATTGTACTAAAATTCTGATAATTTAATATTTTTTCATATATTAGTATATGAAGGACAATGGTCCCATTCAAAGTTGGGCCACTTCATTGTTGCAGAGCTGACCTCAAGTTTTACCTATTTCGACTTCATTAAAGCTAAAAAGTTCAATAGAGAAAAGGCATTTTTTATCCCAACTTTGTTTGGGATTTCACTTTTTTAATGTTTTTTTTAAATATTTTTAATTATTTTCTAAGATAAAAAAAAGTTAATGTGTTTAAAAATAATTATTTTAATTACTTTTTTAGGCATATGAGAAAACAAGATTATTGAAAAAACTAAATCTTTGAGATATTGATTCGTAATTATGTTTCAATTTAAAATAGTGAATATCAATCTCAATCGAACAATTAACGACAAATCAATACAACGATTTAATATGGAAAAATAATAATAATTGGAGCACCTCCAATTACGGTAGAAAAAATCACGGGTTAAAATCACAAAACAATCCACTAAGAAAATAAAAAAGAATTATATATGAGTACCCTCAATTACCTAATGAATCAACGCCTGAATTGAACCAAACCTGATGTGCTTCTTCCACCACCGTCTTCACTTCAGAACTGCTTTGTCCAACGTTGAATCTACAATACTGATTTTGAATCCACGACGATAAGCCACTCCGGAATCCACCAAAGTTTCTGTCACGACCCAAACCCGCCCCTATAGGTTTAGTATCGTAACCGGCCAGTAATCCTTGGACTACCGAAGGCCTCTGAACAGATTAACAAAATTAAGGGGCTAGCGGAAGCAAATACATAATTATAGTTGTCCAATGAGCTGTGCTGACTTATATGAAACAGAATATTTAAAACTTTATATACATAACCGGTAGTCATACATTATACCCACACACATTACAGTATTTTAAGTACAGCCAACGACAACAAATCAAGTCTTAAATAAACAGAAATCACAGAACTTAAACACAGGACGCTTCGGGAACCTCCACGTGAGGCACAATGGTTGGTTGACAACAGAACACAGATCCAGACAAAAGCCTTCAGGCTCGGGCTCCAGAATGCTCACCTATATGTATATATACACATAATGAGCTAAAGCTCAATGAATAACATTAAGGTAAAGAGTTTAGTGAACGAAATCCAAATGTATCATAAGCAGAAAACAGAACAGAGCATAATCATAATCGTTCTCATATCAGAACATAATAATGGTACATCCGATAGAACACATCACAGAACGTCTTCCGACTAGAGTAATCGGTTCCAGATACCGATTAAACACATATCACCACAATGAAGTGGCTAACGAGATCTCGTAAACTTGTATGTCATGGACCCGCATTTTCATGCCGTCCCCATGACTTGGGACTATCTATGGATGCCATAATAGATTTCAAACTTGGAATATTCGTTCACGAAAACAGATATCATTTCAGAAATCAGAACTTATCATATTTCATTTGGAACATAATTCATATAAACGTATCTTTACAATAACGTTACTCACAGTGGTTCCAGTAAGTGGTCAATCAATCCTCGAGTCTTGACCTACAATCACAAAATACATAACACAAGCATGTCTTATCATTACACATTCATGTGGCCAACACAGCTTAGCTTACATCATATTGATTCTTGTTCTTCCTTAACACATTGCTCAAAACACACTCTTGAATCTCATAACTTAGTACATTCATTCCTTAGTGCGTTTCTAATCCATAACCTCATTACTATGGCTTAATTAAGGCTTAGGAATGCCTAAGATGCAATGAGGATGCCAAAACATGCCTTGGAACACTTAGGCAAAATTTCTGAAAATGAGGTCTACGCTCGAGCGTGGGTTTCCCCGCTCGAGCGGATATGCAGACAATGAATCTCCGCTCGAGCGTGCATTTCCCCGCTCGAGTGGACTGTAAACTCAAAAAGTACTGGATGCAAGATTTTCACGCTCGACGGGCGCTCGACCCACGCTCGAGCGTGGTGCATGAATTCAGGGTTCACGCTCGAGCGGAAGCGTGAAAGTCCCCGCTCGAGCGTGGGTCAAATTTCTGGAAAATCCAGATTGACCTCCCAAGCTCAAAACTCGAATTCAACCATCCAAAACACATCTCTTGAGCCTCAAAACTAGAGATAACATAGTAAACTTGTAAAACATGAAGAATTTAGGATCATTTCATAAAATCATGGCCTAAGGGTTTGCCAAAAGTTTCTGATTTCAACTTAAACTTCAAAAATGTTTATGAACATAACATGCATGAATTTTTCTTATATCAAACTTCTCAAAACATGATCAAACACCACAAAACAACTTGAAACTTGATGATTTTCCTAAATGAAGATGAATTTCAAACATGCAAGAGAGGTTTCATGGAAATCATGCTCAATTTGTAAGAAAATGTACATGCATATATGAATTAACTCTAAATTCAACATCTTTAGTCCAATTCTTGTACATAATCACAAATTCTTCTTGAAATGATCTACTTGATGGTTAAAAGTCATAATTAAGTCTTAAATCCTTACCTAGAGTCTTCAATTAGCTAGGTACTTGCACAATCTTTGATCAATTCAAGCTATAGCCTTCAATTCTTCTTTAATCTCTCTTTTTCTCTCTCTAGAATTGTGCTCCCTCTCTCTCTAAAATGTCTCACCAGATTTTTCCACTCAAGGGATGAAAGAAAATGAGCTCACAAATGAGCTTAAGGGTTGCATATAAGCTTATGGTGCTAAAACACATTAATTAGAACATAAGGCTTGCCAAACGCGACTTAACGAATCAGACTAAATCAATTTTTAATAAAATTTGCCATGAGGTTCTAAAAATTCCAAATAACATATCGGTGTAGTCAATTTCGGTTTCGGATGCCGATAAGGCTTTTGATTTACATATTAAAGTGGAATTCCAAACATATATTTCTATAAGTAACAGATAAAAAGCCAAAATCATACAAAGTGCAGAATAAACACATAATTTATTTTAATCCTCTCATTAACATCATTAAATACGGATTAGTGGCTAATTACGGATAGGGGTTGTGTCACGACCCAAACCCGCCCCTATGGGTTTAACACCGTAACCGGCCAGTAACCCTAGGTTACCAAAGGCCTGCTTTACAGTAATACAATAATACAGAGTACAGGGGCTTGGCGGAAGCCAATACAGTAAATAAACAATACCCAATGAGCTGTGACAGTCGGTATGCCAAAAGATTTTTCATACATTTATACAGAACGATACAAAATCAGTATGCATATCATATACAAACAGTCAGAACATGGACTTAATCCCCGATAAACAGTACAGTGCAAAACGTTCAGTCTATACAGTGTTACAAAACGGTATAGAGACAGACGGGGAAATAAAAACACCCCTAAGCCATAGCTTGGCAAGTTCAGAACCTCGCAGTGAGGCACATTGGTTGGCTTGACAAAACTGGAGTTTACCCCGACGCCTCTAGCTTTGATCCGGTGCCTGTACACCTACATATATATATATGAGCAGTGAGCTAAAGCCCAGTGAATAACATAATGCGTAAAGAGGTTTAGAATGAATGTCCTTACAGTAATGAAAACAGTTCATTAAATCAGTATTTCAGTCTTTCAGTCAATTAGTCATATGTGGTACATCCATTAGCATAACAGTACAGTAAGCAGTAGGTCTTAAAGACCGAACAGTAATGATGGCCATCAATCGGTAAACAGTAGTGGTTCCACGAGGGAACCGACAGAGATCTCTGTAACAGTAACAGTAAACAGTAGGTGCTAAGGATGCCACAGTACAGTTCAGAATATAGGACATACATTCATTCAGTAAACAATACCAGTTCAGTAAACAGTTCAGTTCAGTATTCAAAAGATAATCATTTGAACATATCTTTACACAATTGTTACTCACAGAGTTCCGGGCTACAGTGAACTAGAGCGTCTCCTCGGAAAGCCAACCCTACACAGTTTACAGATTGAACACACTAAGCTACACAGTTGGGAAAGATAATAACTTAATCCCTAATTTGCCTCGGTGTGTTCTACATCTATATCCTCATTAAGATGTCTTAAACTAGGCCTAAGAATGCCTAGGATGGAATGAGGACGCAAAGATGCACTTAGAAACACTTTACAAAATTTTCAGAAAACAGGGGTCTCGCTCGAGCGAGGATTCCTTCGCTCGAGCGGACATGCAGACAAAGGATCTCTGCTCGAGTGTGAATTCCGTCGCTCGAGCGGACCATGTGCTACAGTAAAAATACTGGATGCTCAGAATTTACGCTCGATGCTCGCTCGAGCGTAAGACACAGCTCTTCGCTCGAGCGTAGGTCCCTCCGTTCAAGCGTACGCCTGCGCGCACCAAGATTCTGAGAGCTTGCAATTTACGCTCGAGCCACCATTCCGTCGCTCGAGCATAGCTCAGAGTAAACAGTGGTCGCTCGAGCGTAGAATCCTTCGCTCGAGCGTAGAAGCCAAATTCTGGAATTTCCAGATTTGCCTCCCAAACTCAAACCAAGCATTCCTTAGCTCAAAACTCAACCTCTTTGGCCCAAATTCTGGAAAACACAACTAAACTCAATATACAACAAGTTTCAAAGCTCAATTTGTGAATTTAAAGCCTAAGGGTGAGTCAATTAAATCCAAATTTCAAACCCATTTTCATGAACATGAAGAACATGTAAACATGCATGAATTTAAATCATTTTACATCTTCAATTTGATGCTCTAGTGAGCCAATTGTTCCAAAAACAAGTTGAAAACATGGACCATTGCAAAATTATGAACATGCATGTGAGAAATGATGGATTACAACCTCAAAACTCTCCAATATACACATGCATGCAAGATTCAAGCTACAATTCAATATACATGCATGAATTAAGCTATAATTCAACAATCCAAGGCTAACATCATGTCTTAGCTCTACAATTTGGCATGAATCATGCAAGAATCACTTAAATACAACAATGAGGGGTTCAATTCCTTACCTAGATCTTCAATTACAAGTGTAGAAGTTCGATTAGGCAAGTCTCCTACAATTTCTTCAAGTCTCCAAGCAAAACACAAGATGAACTCAATTTCTCTCCCTCTCTCTCTCTAGGTCGACTAAAGCAAGGGAAATGAGCTGATGATATGTTTTGTTGAATGTATGATAAGGCTCAAAGATGATTCAAGTAGTGGGCCACTTAAGTGGCAAGGTTGTAATTAAAGTCAACTATGCAATTCAACTATTTAATCTAATTTAATCATACCAAATAAATTTTCAGATAAATACACCATAAAATCACATTATTTCTACTGATCATGGAACATCAATCAGTTTTGGATTCGGCCGCCGATAAGGCCTTCAATTAACAGTTTAAACATAAAAACTGAACAGATAATTAACCAGTCAAACAGATAAACATGCAATTAAACAGATACAGTCAATCGATTCAATTTCAGATCTCAGTCAGTCAGTCCAGTATTTTAATCAGTTCAATTATCAATGATAATCATTCTCAGTTTAGCAGTAATCGATAACTAATCGGTGATCAGTGATGAGGGTTATTACAGGTTGTTACAGTTTCAGGCTCAAATTCTTTAGGATCCACCGATGAACACGTCTCTATTTATGTGAATAAAAGAACGAAAACACCTCTTGATGTTTGACACTATGTAATTCGTTGATCAATCGATAACCTTCTATACATCAAGGAAACTCATATAAAAACACCCTCTAATGTAAAACATTTTGTATTTTACTCCTCTCTGAGAATTTGGACAGGTTAAACCTTAAAAACAATAAATGATGCACTTTATAGTGAATAGAGTCGTGGAGACTGCTCGAACCACCACTTGACCGCTTGAGTAGTGTAAGTAAAGGCAGTGCAAAACATATAGGCCAACCGCTTGAACGCAACTTCTACCGCTCGAGCAATAAAACAAGTTTTCCAGAAGTTCTGAATGCAAGCTAAAACACTAGAAGTACCACTTCACTACTCAAGCAGTCAAACAACTTTGGCATCCCCGTACATAGTCAACGAAGTGGCAAATAAATAATACTCAAAATACATAATGTTAACACAAATTCCTCTGCATAGGTACAATTCAGGTTGGATTCGCATTTAAATACACACAGCTTCACTGAAACATCAAAGCGAATAAAATTACAATTGAAAGAAATTTTGTTAAATGAAAATTTTTAATTACAAAAACCTAACAATACCGTGTAGGACTTGTTTTTACCTTAAATTCTCATTTTGCCCTTTGATAGAAAGTAAAAAGTCAATTTCTATCAACTTGAAATTGAGAGTATGTTGGTCTTTCTATATTGATAGTTGAGGAACAACCAGTCTTTGTCGTTCATGCATTTGTTGGATTTTGACATTATGCTTCTTCTTCTTTTTTCTTTTTCTTTTTTTCTTTTTTTTTTTAAACAAAAACTACTTTCTAATCATGTCTAAACACTTAGATGTGTAACAGTTCAAAACACTTAGATGTGTATATATTTTAGTTGTGCCATTAACACGGAATATCAATTGCATGATAACATAGATGTAAGACAAACTGTGAGTTTTACATGTGGACTCCATCATAAGTGAAATTTGTTTTTGTTTTATATTTTTATCTCATTTTGTAAGTATTTATATACACTTAAATTTATTTTATATATATATATATATATATATATATATATATAAGCTAATCATATGTATGTATGAATAGAAGATGAATGAAACAATGTTAATGTTATTTTTTCCCCTAGCTATCATAATGGAAGAAAGTAAAGAAATGCATGTATCTTCCATGCAACAAAATTCTATAGTCATTGCCTAAAATGGAGATAATTGATGTGATAATGATAATCGAGGTTTGAAAAGTATTTAAAAATATTCAAAATTCAAAATATGTAAACGTAAATTTAAATTTGGTGTAGTTTGAATAACCTTAATAGGATTTAAATTTTGAATAATTTTTTGAATTTTTTTTAAGTGCCTAACATTGTTGCTTACGTATAAGATAAAGCGTCTCTCCAGTCCACGGTGTTGTTGGGCCCGTGGGGCCCATTAATAATTCGAATCGTTCAATATGTAGAGCTTGTCAAGTGCTTCATCTTTGTAAAAAATCAAGTTGATCGGATATCAATAATCCCTTGATCAAATCATATTTTTGTCAATAATAAATATGATTTAAAAAATAAATTATTGGTAAAAATGTTTTATGATCAAGTGTCTATCAATATTCGATCAATGTAATTTTTTGCAGGAATGAAGTATTCAACAAATTATGTACATTGAACGGTTCGGATTATCGAAATAAAACTTGTGATGGGCCCCAGGGGCCTAACAATACCATCAAATGTGAACTTGACAGAATCTGCATCCATATATATGTACAGGGTTTGGCTTCTCTGAAATTGTCATCTCAACTTGAGATAGCATTTGGGCTTGGTAGACCCATTTTAGAACCGATTTTGGTTATCCAAACTGTTTACTTTTTTGAACTCGTTGAGTAGAATATTTATGTAAAAAATCAAGTTGATTAGACATCGATAGATATATGTTTGAATAATATTTGTTTTGAAAAAAATAGACGACAAATATAATTTTAATAATAACCATCTATTTTTCATAACGCAAATCTGATTCAAATATATAGTTATCGATGCCAAATCATCTTTTTTTTTTTATGTGAATATTTTTCTCAACGAATCCTAAAAAGTTAACTGTTTAGATCATCAAAATGAGACATGTGGAGAACTTCATGGATCCATTAAGTTCTCTCATATTGAGATGTGAATATGAGAGAAACTTAATCCATATATATACATATAACAATAATATTATGGATTTTAAAAATACATTGATGGACAATATTAATTATGGGAATACTCACATTACACCAATTTTTTTATTTTTTATTTTTTGAAAATATGGAAAAACAATTATATTAAACCAACAACATACAGAAATAAGACCCTAAAAAGCCATACAAACCATACAGCAAAGCAAACAAAAGAATAAATAAACAAAAAAACGACAAATTTGTCAAAAAAACTAGTTATGATCTAGGAAAAATACTGATATTCTCAAATATGTGGTCTGAAAAATAAGATCTACTTGAAAGCCCACCATCCCCTTCAACATCGTCGTTGTGGCTGCTATCTAACTCCTCCATCGCCACCGCAGTACTTCAAACACCACTAGAAGTTAGAGTTGAGGAGGAAGAACACCCACAATGATATGAGAGAAGGTTTGAAAGAGAAGGGAACCATTGTAGGTATCAAAAATTTAGAAATCTATGTCAAAATCGAGACAGGAAACTCTCAAACACTTATTTCAGATATGAAAAGTTGAAATCTATACTCTAAAATTGCAAATCTATACTCTAAAAATATAGATCTCTACTTTAAAAGTGTAAAAGAAATCACCGAAATATCGCCGAAATATTACTGAAAATCTCCTAGAAAGAGAAGTTGTGCTCTCTCTCTCGAACCTAATTCATTTTTTCCTTTATCATCACACCAACTTTGTATATACTTTAAGGAAATTTTACTATATAGATCCCTTAAAAAGGTATACCATATACACCTTTAATTATGTAATTTTTTTCTTTAGCTCTGTTATTTCTTTCCTTATACTTTATACACTTTAGTTTTAGAATAATTTTCAAAATATAAATTATAAACTCTCGTTTGGCAAGGAAATTTTTTTGACTTTTTGACAGTTTGTTTGGGGCGTGCTATATAAGCACACTTTTTATCTTTTGGTAAATTACATTGACACTCCCGGAGGTTCATGTTTATTACAGTTCCCCCCTCACATTTTGGAAATTACATCCCCCTCCTTGAGGTTTAAAATTTCATTACAGATTGCTCCCTCCAGCAATTTAATTTTTTTAAATACCAATTTTTCCCTCACTGGGTAAATTACTTTGACACCCGTCACATTTTAGAAATTACAATACCCTCCCCAAGGTTTAAAGTAGCGTTACTAATTACCCCTTTGGTTAGTATTAGTTGAAAAAAAAATTCATTGGAAAAAAAATTATTGGGAAAAAAAATTAATTGAAAAAAAATTTTGTTAGTTAAATTTTTTAATTTCTATTTAAAAACTAACGTAAACTCATTTTTTGAATTTACGTTATTTTCTCAAATTTACAAACTGAGACAACTATTTATAAATCAAAAAAATTATCAAACAAGTTTTTATGATAGTTTTTTAAATTTTTGTAAATATAAATTGAAAATTGAAAACGAAATGGTTACCAAACAAGCCTCAGATGGTAAAAATGTTGTAAAATTAATAAATAATTAAACAAGTTACCAACGTAAGAAATAACTTATCAAAAGATTCTTAGGCTATGTATGGTTTGATTTTTAGAAATTTTTTTTAAAAATTAAAAATTAAAAATTAATTTGGTTAAGAAATAAAAAATAAAAAATAATTATCATTTTTATATAATTTTTATCTTTCGAGTGTAATAAACATAAATCTCAGGGGATGTCATTGTAATTTTTATCTTACGTTGGAGTGCAACACAGTGTAATTTTGATAATTTTTTTGGTTCATAAATAGTTGTCTCAGTTTGTAAATTTGAGGAAACAACATAAATTCAAAAAATGAGTTTACGTTGGTTTTTAAACAGAAATTTAAAAATTTGACTAACAAAAATTTTTTTCAAATAATTTTTTTTCCAATTAATTTTTTTTTTCAACTAATACTAATCGATGGGGCAATTGGTAATACTACTTTAAATCTTGGGGAGGGGATTGTAATTTCTAAAATGTAAGGAGGGTCGATGTAATTTATCCAGTGAGTTGGTATTTAAAAAAATTAAATTGCTGGAGGGAGCAATCTGTAATAAAACTTTAAACCTCAGAAAGGGGATGTAATTTTCAAAAGGTGAAGAGGAAACTGTAATAAACATAAATCTCAAGGAGTGTCAATGTAATTTAACCCTTTATCTTTTTATCTTTTTTGGGTTACATCACCTCTCTAGTTTTTTTGTACAACTTTTCGTAAAAAATCAAAAGGTGCACTTATTTGGATCATCTCAGTCAATACAAAATGTGACATTCAAATCATAATTATTTTAGTATTTTTTTTCTTACAAAAGTCAAAAAAAATTCAAAAAAAAAAAAAAACCAACCAAAACAAACTCAACCTAAAATAACCAAAAACATAAAAAAAACTAAGACGTCTTTTGGAAACATAGTTTTTAGCTATTTTTTTTTAGTTTGTAGCAAAAGCTAAAAGTTAGCTTTTTTGTATTTAAAGACATTTGAGAAGTTGGTTTTTAGCCATTGCTAAACTTACAATTCTATCCCTCATTAGTCAAAATATATTACATAGGTGAAGTTGTAAATATTTTAAATTGAATGAGGATAATTTAGTCATTTTATTGTGATTTAACATCACAAACAAATATTAATCAAAAAAATTAAAAATAACTTTTTACTAACTTTATAAATTATTTATCTAAAAAAGTCAAAAACTTAATTAAAAGTTAAAAAATCGCCTTTTATGATCTTTTCAAAACAATCCTCATTCACCTCACAAACGAAACCTCAGTACGTAAATATTTTTCCAAATAAAACACTGCCACACTGGCATGAAAAAGTTTAAAGACACTGACAAGACTTAAAACATTATTTTAAATATTGGGAACATTTTAAACAGATCATGGAAATTAATTTTTTAATAATTTTTATAACTATTTAACACTGCGAACATTTCAATGGCCCTGTTTGATAGGGCTGTGGAAAAGTGCTTATAACTTATGTCTAAACAGCTTATAGCTTATAATTATGAACATAAGCTGATTTCTGACTTATAAATTAAGTATCTCCTGCCCCATTCAAAGAATAAGTTGATTTCTAACTTTCAAAAAACTATAAGTTATAAGTTAAACCAAACACATCAAAATAAATTAAATTAAACTAAAAACTGAAATAAGCAGCTTTTAAGCTGTACCAAACAGGACTAATATATATACCCAAAAGCAGCAGTAGACAAGTAGCTGTAGAAGTTATGATGGGACAGTGGTGTGGCCATGGTATTGTCCAGTAATAAAGAATGTTGAGATTGATGGAGATATGGGCTTCTTTCATTTGTTTTTGGATGGATTGTTTTTGAAAAAAATTTTAGGAAGAGAGTTTAGAAATTTTTTTAGTTTGTTTGATTGTATATTTTGAGAGAGTTGTTTTTTTGAGAGTTTGAAATGATTTGATATTTTGGGAGAATTTGAGAAGATGTGTGTGAGAGAAAAAGTGATTGAAAAGGAGAGAGGAGAAAGAAAAAGTGATTGATTGATGTGTAAGAGAGACAAAGTGATTTTAGAAATTTTTTGAGAAAAACTCAAACCAAACAATTTTTTAGAAATTTTTTTCTAAAACTCATCTCTCAAATGCAAACCAAACATAATATACTTCGCTATAGCATTTTTTTTTTTTTTTTGAGACGTGGGGTAAAAATTATTTTTAAATTTTTATTTATTTTAAATTATATTAATTTTCATATTTTTTAAATATTTTTTTTAAAAAACAAGTCAAAAACTCAGTTTTTAATTATTTTTTCAAAACATCCTAATATATTTTAAAAAATAGGTTAAAAGTTAGTTTTTTAATTTTTTAAAAAAAATATTAAAAAAAATTTTAAAAATTAAAAAATTAATTTTTAACTAACTTTTCAAAAGAAGATATATTAGTAAAACAAATCTTTTAAGTTGGGACAAATCAAATCCAATATTAAGAGTGTAAGTTCAACTCATCGTTTATGTTTGAGTCCACGACTTATCGCTACATGATTAACTAGTTATGTTGTATGTTTGAATCACTATTTATGTACAAGTTCGTGACTTATTGCTACATGATTAAGTACCTTATTATGTAGTACCACCTAAATGTTAGGGAAAATATGTGGTTCCCCACAAGTAAATCAATCAATGGGAATAAAAAATAATGCGGAAAAATTAAATCAAAGGCAACACAAGAATTTTTACGTGGTTCCCTCAATGTAAGGTACGTCCACGGGATCGAAATCCGATTCCACTATCAACCAAGTAAGTTCCAAACGATTACAAACGAGACACGAAAGGTCTCACAAACCACCCTTAGGTGAATTCCAAATAATCACAAATAAACAAGAGGAAAGATCTCACCAAATAGATGAACCAAAATCTTCAGAACCAGAGTTGAAGAAGACCCAAAATAACGAACCCAAACAGCTAAATCCAAAGCAGCCAACCGAACCAAAGCAGCAAGAAGGCATTGAATTTGACCAAGTCAAAAACACTACACAATCAACACCAATTGAAAAACCCACCAAATTTATTTTCAATGTTGTTCTGTATATGCGGCACAGCACACTAAAACAATATATATATATATTGTTAATCTAGGGTTTTGTAATCAAACCCAAATTGTATCTAAATTGAATTGGGCCTCCACAAATATAATATATAAAAATATATTATAATTAATACTAAACCAAATTAAACTCTTTTTCCAAAACCAATTGGGTCCCACACTCCAATAAGGAGGTATACCCAACAATTCTCCCCCTACCGACTTAGGTGGAGACATCAACCATACCCGCCAAAGTTCGACACTTTAAATGTTTGTCCCTCGACAAAGTCTTTGTCAACATATCCGAGATATTATCATCTGTGTGAACCTTTTCGAGTTGTAACAATTTCGAGTCTAACACATCACGAATCCAATGGTATCTCACATCAATGTGTTTCGATCTCGAATGAAATGTAGAATTTTTACTCAAGTGAATAGCACTTTTGTAACAACCCTCATCACTGTTTACCGAATAAGCACTGATTACTGATAAACTGAACTGATTATGACCGATAAGTGAACTGAATAAATTACTGAACTGACTGACTGAAATTGAAACTGAATTGATTGAGTTTATCTATTGTATTGCATATTCTATCTGTTTGATCAATTGATTATCTGTTTGAGTTTTTATGTTTAAACTGCAAATTGAAGGCCTTATCGGCGGCCGAATCGGAAACCGATTACTGTTTCATGATCATCGTGATTTATGTGATTTTATGGCATATTTAATTGAGATGTGATTAGGTATGATTAAATTAGATTAAATTGTACCAAATTACATGAATTGGACCTATTTACATTTAGACCAGTTAGTGGCCCACTATCTCCACTTTTTGAGCCTTATACATCACTTGAGCCTTATACAAAACATTTCATCAGCTCATTTGTTGTCTCACCATCGAACTAGAGAGAGAGAGAGAGTTGGGTTGTTCTTGTTGATTTGCTAGAGAACTTGGTAAAATTGAAGGAGTTTTGCATCTTTAAGCTTCTACATTTGAGTTACAAGACCTAGGTAAGGTAATTGAACCCCTCATTGTTGTATTTAAGATTATTCTTGCATGATTCATGTCATATTGTTGGAGCTTAGAGCTAAGACATGGTTTAAGTGTTGAATTATAGCTCAATTGTTGCATGCATGGCTATATTGTTGCATTTTGAGGTTGATTTCATGGGAATTGGTACATGCATGCTCATATTGTTGTTATAGTCCATGTTTTCATCTTGTTTTCAAAATATTGAGCTCATTAGAGCATGTTTTAAAGTTTGAAAGTTGTTTAAATTCATGCATGTTCATGTGAGATCATGTTCTTGAAAATTGGTTTGAAATGGAGTTTGAATTAAACACCCTCGGGCTTTGGTTTCCCAAATTGAGCTTTGACTCATATTATTCTATGTGTCTACAAGTGTTTTTCCAAAAATTAGCCCAAGAGGATCGTTTTGAAAGCATTTGAACTTGGTTTGAAGCTTGGAAGTGCAATCTGGAATTTCCAGATTTCGCACTTCCGCTCGAGCGGGGAAAGTGGCGCTCGAGCGGGGAATTCGAGCATCCAGCATCTCTCACTGTTTTACAGTCCGCTCGAGCGGAGGCATGTGTCTTACGCTCGAGCGGGCGTCGAGCGCCCGTCGAGCGGAGATTTCACTTAGCCAGTACTTTTACAGTACGCTCGAGCGGGGAAGTTGACGCTCGAGCGTGTACCTTTGTTGCATGTCCGCTCGAGCGGGGAAACCTGCGCTCGAGCGGAGCCCTGTTTTTTCTGAAAAATTCTGAAACTGTTTTCTGTGCACATCTTTGCATCCTCATCCCATCCTAGGCAATCTTAGGCCTAGTTTAAGACATCTTAATGAGGATATAGATGTAGAACACACACCGAGGCAAATTAGGGGTTAAGTTGTTATCTTTCCCAACTGTGTAGCTTAGTGTGTTCAATCTGTTAACTGTGTAGGGTTGGCGACTGGGGAGACACTCTTTAGCATACTATAGCCCAAACTCTGTGAGTAACAATTGTGTAAAGATATGTTCAAAATGATTATCTTTTGAATATTGAACTGAACTGCTTATTGAACTAATATTGATTACTGAATGAATGTATGTCCTATATTCTGAACTGTATTGTGGCATCCTTAGCACCTACTGTTTACTGTTACTGTTACTGTTATAGAGATCTCTGTCGGTTCCCTCGTTGGAACCACTACTGTCTACTGATTGATGGCCATCATTACTGTTCGGTCTTTTAAGACCTACTATTACTGTTATGCTAATGGATGTACCACATATGACTGTTTACTGTACTGAACAACTGATATTTTGATTGAATTGAACTGTTTTCATTACTGTAAGGACATTCATTCTAAACCTCTTTACGCGTTATGTTATTCACTGGGCTTTAGCTCACTGCTCATATATATATGTAGGTGTCCAGGCACCAGACCGCAGCTAGGAGCGTCAGGGTTACTCCAGTTTTGTCAAGCCAGCCAATGTGCCTCACTGTGAGGTTCCGAGCCTATCTTGCTAAGGCTTAGGGGTGTTTTAGCATTCCCCCTTCTGTACTGTCTACTGTTTGTAATAACTGAATGGAATGCATAGACTGAATGCTTACTGTACTGTTGAGTAGGGATTAAGTCCCTGTACTGAGTGACTGCATGTGTTGTGTATACTGTTTTGCCACTGACTGTATATATTTGAATGAAAAATCTTTTTGCATACAGACTGTCACAGCTCATTGGACATTGTTTATTTACTGTATTGGCTTCCGCCAAGCCCCTGTACTCTGTTTTACTGTCTTACTGTTAAGCAGGCCTTCGGTAATCTCGGATTACTGGCCGGTTACGGTGCTAAACCCATAGGGGCGGGTTTGGGTCGTGACAGAGTGGTATCAGAGCGATACTTAACCACGAGTTATACCGCACACACGTGTCCAAATGAGCTATAGAGTGTCCTAGAAAAGTGATTAGGGCATTACATGAGCATGTTAAGTGTGTGGTTATGACATAACTGAATATGTGCTAATGTGTTAAACTGTTTAAGGATGTAACTGTTTATGTTTATACTTGTTATAACTGCTTATAGTGAAATGGATAATGCAAATGAATCTGAGTCCTCATCCACTGAGGCAAGAATGGCAAGAATGGAAAGAATGATGGAACTGATAACTGCTAGACTTGAGCAACAACAGAATCAACAGCCCCCACCTCCTCCTCCGGCTGTACCGGAACCGAATGTGAATGTGAATGATGGGGATATAATTGCTCTCACCCAGAAGTTCAGCAAAATGAAACCGCCATCCTTTCAGGGAGGCCTTGAACCGCTAAAAGCTGAAGCATGGGTTCTTGAGACGAAAAAGCTATTCGAAGTGTTTCCGTGTTCGGAAGCGAATAAAGTACTGTTAGCTACCTTCACCTTGCAAGAAGAGGCCAGAAGGTGGTGGATGCTGATCCGTGACACCAACAATGTGATGACTTGGGCTCAGTTTAATGAGTCCTTTTTCGAAAAATATTTTCCCCAGTGTGTCAAGGACAGGAAAGTAACTGAATTCGAGCAACTGAGACAGGGCACAATGTCCGTTGCTGAATATGAGACAAAGTTCACCGAGCTTGCTAGGTATGCTCCACATATGGTGGACACTGACTACAAGAAGGCCAGAAAATTTGAGGGCGGCCTGAATGTTGCAATACTGGATAGAATTAGTGTTCTAAAGCTACCGACCTATGTGGGTGTTCTTGACCGAGCATTGATGGCCGAGTCAAACATCGAAGCTGTGAAACAATCTGAAACACCGGCGTCTGAATGGCGTGGTAAATGACAGAATTTCAAATTCAAGAAAGGCAAGCATAATCAATCGAACAAAAAGCAAAATACAGGGTCAACGACTACTGTCAGCCAAGGAAACCGTTCAATACCACCCTGTACTGAATGTGGCAGAAATCACAAGGGAGTTTGTTACAAGATATCAGGAGCTTGTTACAGGTGTGGCAAAATAGGCCACATGGTTAAAGACTGCCCCTCTGCTCCGCAAGCCAGTAGTAAAGCTACACCAAGTGTGGCAGCATCAACTGTTGCACCAAAGCCTAACCCCAAAGCTACCGGGAAAGAGCCTATGAGGCAGGGCCGAGTGTTCGCCCTAGTACCGGGAGACGTCCAGAATACCGAGACCGTTGTGTCAGGTATTCTCTCTATTTGTACTCAGAATGTTTATGTACTAATTGATTCGGGGTCTACACATTCTTATGTGTCACATGCTTTTTCGCGTAAATTGAATAGACCCTTAGAACCTATGAACTATCTATTAGCTGTATCATCATCCGTTGGGGGATCCATGACATGTGCTTATATGTACCCTGCATGTGAAATCATTGTTGGGGATATGCATCTGTTTATTGATTTACTGCCATTGAACATTGATCATTTTGATGTAATATTGGGGATGGATTGGTTACAAAAATATCCACCATTGACTGTGTGACCAAGCAAGTTATTTTCCGCCCACTGGGTTTACCCGAATTTGTGTTTAATGGGGTTGGAGTAGTACCTCCTCCGTATTTGATTTCTTCTGTGAAAGCCGTTAAATTGATTAGAAAGGGGTGTAAAGGATATCTGTGTTCTGTACTGACTGTATCTACTGATGATAATGTTAAAACTGATGTGAACTGTATTCCTATAGTCAGAGAATTCCCAGATGCTTTTCCAGATGATTTACCAGGAGATTTGATTGACAGGGAGATTGAATTCACCGTTGATGTGATTCCGGGAACACAGCCTGTATCGAAAGCCCCTTACAGAATGGCTCTAACTGAATTGAAAGAATTGAAAGTGCAATTGCAAGAACTGCTAGACAAGAAATTTATCAGGCCTAGTACTTCACCGTGGGGTGCACCGGTTTTGTTTGTGAAAAAGAAAGACGGCTCATTGAGACTGTGCATTGACTACCGTGAACTGAACAAGGTAACTGTGAAAAACAAATATCCATTACCGCGTATTGATGACTTATTTGATCAGTTACAGAGTGCTCAAGTGTTTTCCAAGATTGATCTCAGATCGGGGTACCATCAACTGAAAGTTAAACCGGGAGACATTGATAAAACGGCTTTTAGAACGAGGTATGGACATTACGAATTTTTAGTTATGCCTTTTGGAGTTACCAATGCACCTGCAGCATTTATGGACCTCATGAATAGAGTCTTTAAACCGTACCTTGATGACTTTATTGTGGTATTTATTGATGACATATTGATTTACTCCAAAAGTATAGAACAACATGAACATCATCTGAGACTTGCCTGCAGACCCTAAGAGAACAGAAACTGTATGCTAAACTGTCTAAATGTGAGTTTTGGCTTGATCATGTTATGTTTTTGGGGCATGTTGTTAGCAAAGATGGAATTTCTGTTGATCCGCAGAAAATTGAAGCTGTAGTGAACTGGCTTAGACCAACAAATGTGACAGAAGTCCGCAGCTTTTTGGGATTGGCTGGATATTACAGAAGATTTGTCAAAGATTTCTCCAAAATTGCCTTACCATTGACTCAACTGACACAGAAGGGGACATCATTTGACTGGACTGACCAGAGGGAATCAGCATTTCAAGAGTTGAAAACTCGACTTGTGACTGCACCTGTTCTTACCTTACCCTCAAGTACGGATGGTTATACTGTATTTAGTGATGCTTCTCATAAGGGTTTGTGATGTGTTTTGATGCAGAATGGGAGAGTAATTGCCTATGCTTCCCGACAACTGAGACCTCATGAAAAGAACTACCCGACCCATGATCTGGAACTGGCTGCAGTAGTGTTTGCACTGAAAATCTGGCGTCACTACCTGTATGGGGCAACATGTGAAGTTTATACCGATCACAAGAGTCTGAAGTACTTCTTCACCCAGAAAGAACTGAACATGAGACAACGGAGGTGGCTAGAACTGATTAAAGACTATGACCTACAGATACTGTATCATCCGGGAAAAGCCAACACCGTTGCCGATGCACTGAGCCGGAAGTCAATTGGGAACTTAGCTTGTTTGCTTACTGGGCAAAAAGAATTGCTTTGTGACCTTGAAAGATCTGAAATTGAAGTTGTTTTGAGAGAACAAAGTGGAACAATAGCTGCTATTTCTGCTCAACCGGCATTGATCGAAGAAATTAAGGAGAAACAACAAACGGATGACTTCTTGAAGAAGATCATCGAAGAAAGAGAAATTAAACCGAGACCGAGGTTCAAATTTGAAAATAATGTACTGAAATTTCAAGGAAGACTGTGTGTACCAAATGATTCTGAATTGAAAAGAAGAGTTCTGCAAGAGGGCCACAATTCAAAATTTTCGATTCACCCGGGGAACACGAAAATGTACCAAGATCTGAAACAGAATTTCTGGTGGCCGGGAATGAAGAAAGAAATCGCTGATTTTGTATCAAAATGTCTTCATTGCCAACAAGTCAAAGCCGAACATCAACGACCCGCAGACTTATTGCAGCCCTTACCGATACCGGAGTGGAAATGGGAACATATTACCATGGATTTTATCATTGGATTGCCTCGCTCCAGTAAAGGTATGGACTCGATTTGGGTTATTGTTGATAGACTGACTAAATCTGCTCACTTCTTACCTGTCAAAACAATATATAATGTGGACAAATTGGCTGTGATTTATATTGATGAAATTGTTAGACTGCATGGAGTGCCTGTGTCCATTGTTTCTGACAGAGATTCGAAGTTCACATCGAGGTTTTGGCAAAGCCTACAGACTGCATTGGGTACTGAGCTGAGACTGAGTAGTGCCTATCATCCTCAGACAGATGGCCAGTCAGAAAGGACCATCCAGACTCTGGAGGATTTACTGAGAATGTGTGTCCTTGATTTTCAGGGAAACTGGGAAAGCCATTTGCCCTTAGCTGAATTCGTCTACAACAACAGCTATCATTCGAGTATTGGCATGGCGCCTTTCGAGGCATTGTATGGCAGAAAATGCAGATCTCCGATTTGCTGGGCAGAAGTTGGAGATGGGCCTTTGCTTGGGCCCGAGATTGTTTATGAAACGACCGAGAAAGTGAAACTGATACAACAGAGACTGAAAATTGCACAGAGCAGACAGAAGAGTTATGCTGATGTTAGAAGACGAGACAGAGAGTATGAAGTGGGTGATCACGTGTTTGTGAAAGTGACACCGATGAAAGGCCAGACTCGTTTTGGAGTCAAAGGCAAGTTAGCGCCAAGATATGTCGGACCATACGAGATTATTGAGAAAATCAATCCAGTGGTGTATCAAGTTGCGCTTCCTCCTGAAATAGAGCATATGCATAACGTCTTCCATATTTCTATGTTGAGAGACTACCTCCGGGATCCTTTCCATGTAATAGAGCCAACTCGTGTAGTATTTAGTGATGACTACACTTACGAGGAACGGCCCATACAGATTGTGAACAGACGGATCAAGAAACTGAGGAATAAAGAGATCCCATTAGTGAAAGTCGACTGGCAGAACCACGGTGGCGTGTATGCCACTTGGGAAAGGGAAGATGACATGGCCAAGAGATATCCTGAACTGTTTCCACTGAATCCTGTTTTCTTCCAGAATGAAGGTAATTCGAGTTTAGAGGACTAAACTCTTTTTAAGGAGGGGAGACTGTAACAACCCTCGTCACTGTTTAACGAATAAGCACTGATTACCGATAAACTGAACTGATTATGACTGATAAGTGAACTGAATAAATTACTGAACTGACTGACTGAAATTGAAACTGAATTGATTGAGTTTATCTATTGTATTGCATATTCTATCTGTTTGATCAATTGATTATCTGTTTGAGTTTTTATGTTTAAACTGCAAATTGAAGGCCTTATCGGCGGCCGAATCGGAAACCGATTACTGTTTCATGATCATCGTGATTTATGTGATTTTATGGCATATTTAATTGAGATGTGATTAGGTATGATTAAATTAGATTAAATTGTACCAAATTACATGAATTGGACCTATTTATATTTAGACCAGTTAGTGGCCCACTATCTCCACTTTTTGAGCCTTATACATCACTTGAGCCTTATACAAAACATTTCATCAGCTCATTTGTTGTCTCACCACCGAACTAGAGAGAGAGAGAGAGTTGGGTTGTTCTTGTTGATTTGCTAGAGAACTTGGTAAAATTGAAGGAGTTTTGCATCTTTAAGCTTCTACATTTGAGTTACAAGACCTAGGTAAGGTAATTGAACCCCTCATTGTTGTATTTAAGATTATTCTTGCATGATTCATGTCATATTGTTGGAGCTTAGAGCTAAGACATGGTTTAAGTGTTGAATTATAGCTCAATTGTTGCATGCATGGCTATATTGTTGCATTTTGAGGTTGATTTCATGGGAATTGGTACATGCATGCTCATATTGTTGTTATAGTCCATGTTTTCATCTTGTTTTCAAAATATTGAGCTCATTAGAGCATGTTTTGAAGTTTGAAAGTTGTTTAAATTCATGCATGTTCATGTGAGATCATGTTCTTGAAAATTGGTTTGAAATGGAGTTTGAATTAAACACCCTCGGGCTTTGGTTTCCCAAATTGAGCTTTGACTCATGTTATTCTATGTGTCTACAAGTGTTTTTCCAAAAATTAGCCCAAGAGGATCGTTTTGAAAGCATTTGAACTTGGTTTGAAGCTTGGAAGTGCAATCTGGAATTTCCAGATTTCGCACTTCCGCTCGAGCGGGGAAAGTGGCGCTCGAGCGGGGAATTCGAGCATCCAGCATCTCTCACTGTTTTACAGTCCGCTCGAGCGAAGGCATGTGTCTTACGCTCGAGCGGGCGTCGAGCGCCCGTCGAGCGGAGATTTCACTTAGCCAGTACTTTTACAGTACGCTCGAGCGGGGAAGTTGACGCTCGAGCATGTACCTTTGTTGCATGTCCGCTCGAGCGGGGAAACCTGCGCTCGAGCGGAGCCCTGTTTTTTCTGAAAAAATCTGAAACTGTTTTCTGTGCACATCTTTGCATCCTCATCCCATCCTAGGCATTCTTAGGCCTAGTTTAAGACATCTTAATGAGGATATAGATGTAGAACACACACCGAGGCAAATTAGGGGTTAAGTTGTTATCTTTCCCAACTGTGTAGCTTAGTGTGTTCAATCTGTTAACTGTGTAGGGTTGGCGACTGGGGAGACACGCTCTAGCATACTGTAGCCCAAACTCTGTGAGTAACAATTGTGTAAAGATATGTTCAAAATGATTATCTTTTGAATACTGAACTGAACTGCTTATTGAACTAATATTGATTACTGAATGAATGTATGTCCTATATTCTGAACTGTATTGTGGCATCCTTAGCACCTACTGTTTATTGTTACTGTTACTGTTACAGAGATCTCTATCGGTTCCCTCGTTGGAACCACTACTGTCTACTGATTGATGGCCATCATTACTGTTCGGTCTTTTAAGACCTACTGTTACTGTTATGCTAATGGATGTACCACATATGACTGTTTACTATACTGAACAACTGATATTCTGATTGAATTGAACTGTTTTCATTACTGTAAGGACATTCATTCTAAACCTCTTTACGCGTTATGTTATTCACTGGGCTTTAGCTCACTGCTCATATATATATGTAGGTGTCCAGGCACCAGACCGCAGCTAGGAGCGTCAGGGTTACTCCAGTTTTGTCAAGCCAGCCAATGTGCCTCACTGTGAGGTTCCGAGCCTATCTTGCTAAGGCTTAGGAGTGTTTTAGCATTCCCCCTTCTGTACTGTCTACTGTTTGTAATAACTGAATAGAATGCATAGACTGAATGCTTATTGTACTGTTGAGTAGGGATTAAGTCCCTGTACTGAGTGACTGCATGTGTTGTGTATACTGTTTTGCCACTGACTGTATATATTTGAATGAAAAATCTTTTTGCATACAGACTGTCACAGCTCATTGGACATTGTTTATTTACTGTATTGGCTTCCGCCAAGCCCCTGTACTATGTTTTACTGTCTTACTATTAAGCAGGCCTTTGGTAATCTCGGATTACTGGCCAGTTACGGTGCTAAACCCATAGGGGCGAGTTTGGTCGTGACAACTTTGACTATCACAATAAAGCACATACTTTTCTTGCTTCAAACCCAACTCTTGCAAAAATTTCTTCAACCATAACTCTTCTTTGCAAGCTTCTGTAATGGCAATAAATTCAGCTTCGGTAGTTGAGAGAGCAACACATTTTTGTAATTTGGATTGCCATGCCACAGCTCCCCCTGCAAAAGTCATCAAATACCCCGAAGTAGATTTCCTAGAATCAACATCACCAGCCATGTCAGAATCTGTGAACCCATTAAGCATCGGCTTACCATCCCCAAAACACAAACACACCTTCGAAGTCTCTCGAAGATACTTTAGAATCCATTTTACCGCTGCCCAATGTTCTTTACCCGGATTAGAGAGAAAACGACTCACCACACCAACTACGTGAGCAATATCCGGCCTTGTACAAACCATGGCGTACATCAATGAACCAACTGCTGAAGCATAAGGAACTTTCAACATCTCTTCTTTGTCTTTCTCACTTGTAGGACATTGATTCGAACTAAGCTTGAAGTGACCCGCAAGTGGACAACCAACCGGCTTTGCTTTATTCATGTTGAACCTCTCAAGAACTTTCTCAATGTAGCTTTCTTGACACAACCAAATCAGTCCCTCTTTGCGATCACGAACAATTTTCATACCAAGAATTTGCTTTGCTGGCCCCAAATCTTTCATAGCAAAAGACTTGCTCAACTCCAATTTCAACCTGTTTATCATAGTAGAATCTTGACCCACAATTAACATGTCATCAACATAAAGCAAAAGAATAATAAATTTGTCATCCGGAAAATTTTTCACAAACACACAATGGTCCGAAGTGGTTTTAGAAAAACCATTATTCATTATGAAAGAGTCAAATTTTTTGTACCATTGCCATGGAGCTTGCTTGAGGCCATACAAACTTTTCTTCAATATGCAAACAAATTTCTCTTTCCCTTTCTCTACAAAACCTTCCGGTTGCTGCATGTAAATTTCTTCTTCAAGATCACCATGAAGAAATGCGGTCTTCACATCAAGTTGCTCAACTTCAAGGTTCATACTTGCAGCCATGCCAAGTACAACCCGAATAGAAGACATCTTTACAACCGGTGAGAAAATCTCGTCAAAGTCAATACCTTTCTTTTGCCCAAAGCCTTTCACAACAAGACGTGCTTTGTACCTCAGATTCTTCCTATCATTCTTCAATTTGAAAACCCACTTATTTTTCAGAATTTTCCTCCCTTTAGGCAACTTCACTAAATCATAAGTCTGGTTTTCAAGCAAGGAATTCATCTCCTCTTCCATGGCCTTTTTCCAATCATCTTTCTTTGCATGCTCAATTGCTTCTTGGTAGCTCTCCGGCTCCCCTTGATCGGAAATCAACACAAATTCATTGGGAGGATACTTTCTTGAAGGTTGTCGGTCCCTTGTAGATTTTTTTAACTCAAGTTGTGGTGGCGGTTCTTGAGTTGGATGCTCTTCCTCAATTTCTGGCTCAACTTCATTAGGATTAGCATTATCCTCCACTTCTTCAATAGGTGGCTGCACATCTCCCCCATTTTCATCATCAACTGAAGATGAAGGAGATGGATCCATATCAATGAGATCACTAGTTTTTGGCTCCGGTTGATCACCTTTGCCAAAGTCTTCAATTGTTTGGTCTTCAAGAAACACAACATCACGACTTCGAATGACTTTCTTATCGACCGGATCCCACAATCTATACCCAAATTCATCACGCCCATAGCCAAGAAAAATACATTGTCTTAACTTACTATCAAGCTTGGACCTCTCATCCTTTGGAATGTGAACAAAAGCTCGGCAACCAAACACTCTCATGTGCTCATAAGACACATCTTTGCCAGTCCAAACTCTTTCAGGAACATCACCATTCAAAGGATAGCAAGGAGATAAATTGAACACGTCAACCGCTGTACTCATTGCCTCACCCCAAAAGGATCTTGGCAATTTAGCTTGTGAAAGCAAACACCTTGTTCTTTCCACAATGGTGCGGTTCATCCTCTCGGCAACGCCATTTTGTTGAGGAGTCTTCTTAACTGTCTTTTGGTGCCGAATACCTTGGCTGCGACAATACTCATCAAATGGCCTAGTGTATTCACCACCATTGTCTGATCGGATGCAATTCAATTTTTGCCCTGTTTCTCTTTCAACCATGGCCTGAAAATGCTTAAATACTTCTAGAACTTGATCTTTAGTTTTTAGTAGAAAAGCCCAAACTTTCCTCGAATAATCATCAATGAAAGTAACAAAATAAAGCGCACCACCATGTGTTCTAACTTTTAAAGGACCACAAACATCCGAATGAATCAACTCCAAAACCTTTTCTTTTCTAGAAGCAACATTTTTATGAAAAGAAACTCTATGTTGTTTACCCGCCAAACAATGAACACAAGTTTTAAGATGTGTACCTTTCAAACCGGGTAGAAGCTCTTTCTTGAACAAAACTTGCAGCCCCTTTTCACTCATATGGCCAAGCCGCTTGTGCCACAATTCGGTAGAAGTATCATCTTCAAGTGCATTGACAACACCTTTACAAATTTTTCCTTGCATCGAATAAAGTGTATGAGTCTTCTTGCACTTAGCCACCACCAAAGAACCCTTTGTGAGCTTCCATATTCCATCACCAAATTTGTTGTTAAAGCTTTCATCATCTAGCTTCCCAGTAGAGATCAAATTGAGGCGAATGTCGGGAACATGCCTCACATCTTTAAGCAACAACTTGCAGCCCAAATTTGTTTCCAAGAAAACATCACTCATACCAATAATCTTGGACAAACCTTCATTACCCATTCGAACAGAACCATAATCTCCTTCGGTGTAGGTAGTGAAGAAATCAACTCGAGAAGTCACATGAAAAGAAGCACCAGAATCAATCACCCAATTGCTCTCTTGGCCCACAAAATTGATACAATCATCTTCACAAACGACCATGAGATCATCGGTAGTAACTGTCGTTGTGTCTTCTTGTTTCTTATCCACACTTTTGTCACGCCTTTTCTCCTTATTTTTGAGCTTTCGGCATTCTCGCTTCATGTGCCCTTTCTCATGACAATAGTAACACTCAATGTCTTTCTTTGAAAAAGAACCATCTTTTGATTTGTCACTATCACCCTCAATAGGCCCATACAAGTCTTTACAAAATAATAGGTCCTCCATTTTAGTTTTCCAAGTTACCCAATTACTTCCATTGAAGCTAGACATACGACCCACATTCCCCTCCATTGATTTACACAAATAAATAGACCCAAATAAACCGTAAGCTCTGATACCAGTTGTTAGGGAAAATATGTGATTCCCCACAAGTAAATCAATCAATGGGAACAAAAACTAATGCGGAAAAATTAAATCAAAGGCAACACAAGAATTTTTACGTGGTTCCCTCAATGTGAGGTACGTCCACGGGATCGAAATCCGATTCCACTATCAACCAAATAAGTTCCAAACGATTACAAACGAGACACGAAAGGTCTCACAAACCACCCTTAGGTGAATTCCAAATAATCACAAATAAACAAGAGGAAAGACCTCACCAAATAGATGAATCAAAATCTTCAGAACTAGAGTTGAAGAAGACCCAAAATAACGAACCCAAACAGCTGAATCCAAAGCAGCCAACCGAACCAAAGCAGCAAGAAGGCATTGAATTTGACCAAGTCAAAAACACTACACAATCAACACCAATTGAAAAACCCACCAAATTTATTTTCAATGTTGTTCTGTATATGCGGCACAGCACACTAAAACAATATATATATATTGTTAATCTAGGGTTTTGTAATCAAACCCTAATTGTATCCAAATTGAATTGGGTCTCCACAAATATAATATATAAAAATATATTATAATTAATACTAAACCAAATTAAACACTTTTTCCAAAACCAATTGGGTCCCACACTCCAATAAGGAGGTATACCCAACACTAAAGATGATTTTTGGAGCCTCGACTCCTTGGGATCTAGCACAAGAAGTCACCCTATGTGGTGAGATTTTTTTATTAAAAAACTAAAACAAAATATCAACTTATTCTATTTTCTTTTTTATATGACTTTTTGTATTAAAAAAAAAATTTCAAACGAACCCCTAATAAATATATGTATTTATAAATTACATATAACTTTAAAGAGTAAGGCTACAGGCCTCGAATATTGATGCGCGAATTTGTCTCGAATTTGTTTAACCGGTCGTCCGGCAAAGAGGCTGACAGCCGCGGTTGATAAGGTGACAACCGCGGTAAACAAGTGCTTCACCCGGTCGTCCAGGTGGTCATCCAGCGGATCGACCAGTAACCACAAATTCGCGCCATTCGCGCTTGAAGCTCTCGAGGCCTGAAGCATTAACCAACTTTAAATTAAATAAACATTTACCTCTTTCGAGGTTTGATAGAAAAATATATATTTAGTTCTATAAATTTAATATAATTACACTAACTTCTCTTTTATTAAAATTAAGCCATCAAAACTAATGAAGTAAACATATAAACAAACAAAAATAAATAAACATATTTTAGTAAAAAGACATAGCAATTAATGATACAGCGTGTTCCAGATGGAACGGGTCGGACTGATCCACGCTTCCCAAACTAGTGCCCGAGGTACCAATCCCACAGAGGAACCTGCACAAGAGTTCAACGGGGAACGGGGAGTCCCCCAGCGAACCCTCCGACGAGCAAGTTAGAAAGAGAGATGGAATGTAGAGATAGATTAGAGATAGAGAGCTTAACCTTCTTCTTATCTTCGACGTCTGCTTATATCCTCTGGTAATCATTTCGTTGTCCCTTCCGACCTGTCGCCATGGCCGAAAGTCTATGCTCTAGCTTGCCTTGTTCATGGTGAGGCCGTTCTGTCTCGACGGGGAGGGCTTATCGCAATAAATGCTGTAAGGGCCTTCATTAATGGCCATGTGCAGTGCAATAACTTTGCAGGATTTTTGTCTGCTTAGGTGGCTTGTCCTTCTCTTGCCACGTGTTCAGATGTCATTGGTTCTTAATGCCATGTTGAGTTCCAGCAACGCTGGGCTTTAGTATTTGAATTATGTATTGGGCCCTAAGTGGTGGGCTATAACCTTTATGAGCTTGCCCATGTCAGTAGTCCCCCATTTCCAAGTGCAGCTTTAGTCCAACGAAGGGAATAATGAAGAAGATGATGGTTGTGAAAGACCGATGGCGATGGGTGGCCGAACAGAGGGGCCGACCATGAGGAGGGCCGACCAGGAAGGGTGGCCGAGTGGAAGGACCGACCGTGAGGAGGGCCGACCGCGAAGGGTGGCCGAGTGGAGGGACCGGCCCTGAGGAGGGCCGATTGCGAAGGGTGACCGAGTGGAGGGGCCGACCGTAAGGAGGGCCGACCGCGAAGGGTGGCCGAGTGGAGGGACCGACCATGAGGAGGGCCGACCACAAAGGGTGGCCGAGTGGAGGGACCAACCGTAAGGAGGGCCGACCGCGAAGGGTAGCCGAGTGAAGGAAGAAGTGGCGGTACGCAGGGCTTGAGGAGTGGCACGGCATATGGTGATTTGAAGTGGAAAAAACAGGGTAGGGGAGGGGGCAATAGATCGTGGTCGTACATGTGGCGAAATCCCGTAATGGGGAAGGTTAGGCGTTGAGCAAGAAATGAAGCGATAGGTCAATATAAGGTGTTAAAAAGACAGTTTTGGCAGATTTTTGAAAATTTTCGAACTGGCAAAATTTAATTGTAACCCTTGGAATATAGGCAAACCTTGGGCTTTTGGTATTATTTGCTTTACCTATCTTTTTTGCAAAAAATCAAAACGTTCCAAAAGTAAACTCTTTCGTTTCCAGTGATACACCCCTGCAACACTTTGTGAACTTTCTTGTGCCCACATCCGAAGCCATTCGCAGACACACAAGAGAGATGGCCCAAAAGGAAGCAATAAACGCAAGGGTTGATCCGTTAGGCGACGACGATGCGGTGGATTTGGCGGAACAGTATCGTACGGAGCGTAAAGAATGAGGGGTAGTTAGTGAGGCGGTGCGGGCTCGTCCAAGGACGATGATTGCAGCCGCGAAACCTATTAGTCAATTGGAGCCGGACCACTGGCACACCAAACCGGACAGATCTATACTTACGGCGGAGGAGTTTGAGGGAATAAGGAGGAAGTACCAAATTCCCTCGGAGATAGGGTTAAGATTGCCCACATCCAAGGAAAGGGCGTCGAATGTGCGCCGGGCGAATTCAGCTTGTACGAGGAAGCGTTGCGAGGAGGTTTGAGGCTACCTCTCCCCCAAGTAGTGGTGGATGTGTTAAACAAGTTAGAAGCGGCGCCAGGGCAGCTGATGCCGAACACCTGGAAGATAGTAGTGGCCTGTGCGAATACCTGGCCGCAAGCAACCAGGGGGACGGCAATGACAGTAGAGGAGTTCTTCTCCTACTACAAGGCCTCTGGTCAGCAGAAGACTTGGGTGACTCTGCAAGCAGTGGCAGGGTGAGGGCTGGTGGCGGGTCTTCCATCTTCGATAAAAGGGTGGAGGCCGAGATGGTTCTTTGTGACGGCGAATGATGGCGTTGGGGTTCGCACAACGTGGAAGGTCCCCACCAAATCAGTCGAACCCAAGTTGGACGGGGCGGCCGAAGACCGGGTGAAGAAGGTGAGGGAATGGAGGGAAGAGAAGGGGGTAAGGTGGGACAAGCTGGTCCTTCCTTCAACATTGTTTGCCCTGAACTTGGGACCATAACCGTTAGAGGAGAATCCAGCAAGGGAGGAGTTAGAGGTGCAGAGGAGAGCGGAGGAAGAGGAGGAAAGAAGATTGTTCGCCAGAGCGAACAAATATAAAGAGGCAAAGTTGGGGCCTGCTTTGAAACCGATCTCACGGGAGCGAGTCCGACCGCGCCCCAAGCCACTGGAGGAGAAGGATCTGAGTGGTTTTGAGCCACGACTACCTCCAATCGATCCTCTGAAGGAGAAGAGCAAAAAAGAAGTGGAGGCCGTAGTGAAGAAGAAGAAAAGAGTAAGGGCGAGGGAGAATTGGCCAACCCTGAAGAGGACGAAGGCGGTGATGGTAGAGGAGACCCCCGAAGTGGGACTGGGGGAGGCGGCGAAAGGGGGTAGAGAGTGGGGTGACTGCCCTTGAAAAGCGAGTGGAGGCTGGGGCGACTAGCCCTTTGGAGGGGGCAGAGTAGCAGCCCAAGGGGGGTCCTGCGCCCCAAGGAAAAGAAGAGAGGGCCAGGTTGAAGACCGCCTTTTACCACGCCCCAGCAGTGTCCGGGCGACTGGAAGGAGAAGGAAGAGAAGCTAGGACTGCTGCAGATCGCCTCTTGGGAGTGGTGGAAGACGCAGCCGTGCGCTCGATGGCCAGTTTTACTAAGGCTGAGCTACTAAAAGGGTTGTGCTCTGCCCAAATGGAGGCGACCACCTTAGTAGGGGCCCTACTGAACAAGGCGGCGGCTGCAAGGGGCGAAATGAGGCCACTGAAGGCAAAGTTGGAGGAGGTGGAGGCCCAACTTAAAAGTTTGAGGAAGGAGAGCGCAGGCTGGAGGAAGACCGCTCGGAGTGCGTGTGTCAGGGGGCTGGAAGAGGCCCAAAAGGCCAAGAAGATGAAGGTGTTGGCGGTGGTGCAGGGAAATTCAGCCGACCGTGCCCATGCTGAACGGCTCGCGACCAAGTTGAAGCTGGAGACGGAACGCCGCAAGTGGTGTCGCTCGAGTTCCAGCTGGTTGGCGAGCAGAAGAAGCTGGAAGAGGCCCAGAAAGCCTGCATCGTCGCCAACGAACGGCGGGATAAGGCCATGACCTGCAACGAAGATCTGCGTGCTCAGTCGATCAAAGAAAAAGAAGAAGCAGATGTGAAAATCGCTGAGTTGGAGAGGGCATTGGCAGACGAGGGGGCAGAGAAGGCAGGGTTAGAAAAAGCCTTGGAAGAGGAGAAGACCAAGTTAGCCTCTGAGAGGGCAGCGTACCCCGACTTATGTGTCGCAGCAGTAGAGCAGTTCAAGGGGTCCGCTGACTTCCAGATGGCTATCGATGCCGCGATCACAAGCAACTTGGCGAGAGAGAGAGATAGGGGGGCTGGCCCGTCGGGAGCGACCGCTGGAAGCAGGAGCGAAGAGGAAGTGATCCAGAGCTTCCAGCGGTCGGACTTCTACAAGCATAAGATGGCTGAGTTCTGGGACAGCAGCTGGAAGACCTTCAAGCATAAAGCAGAAGAGCTGTTTCCAGACTTGGACTTCAACAGTGTGAGTATAGACGAGGACGACGTGGCTTAGACCCCCTAGACGAAGGTGTTGATGAAGAAGACCTTGCGTCGAGCGAGGATGAGTGATGGGTGCAAATAAAATTTGTAAATAAAATTTTGGTTGTTGCTGTTTTGTTTTGTTATTATTGTTGTTGTTGTTGTTGTTTTTTTTTTTGTGTAATTGCTGTAATGGACTTATATGTAAGTTTTTAAATGAATAAAATTATGAGTTGTATTTTTTCATACTGTTGCTATTATCTCTTGTAGATTGGAAAAGAATGAGAATGATCACTCAAACAAGTCTTGTGTATAAATCATAGTGAAGTTTAAAATGTAAGAAAACCACAGCGCAAAGTGAAGTTTAAAATGTGAGAATGTTAAAAAATGTGAAGTTTCAAATCACGACCCAGTAGGGGCTCTTCTAGCTTGTGAGAAAACTATGACGCAAAGAATATGAAAACGTTGAAATGTAAAGGCCTCGAAATGTGAGAGTCTTGAAATGTTAAATCGTGTGGTTAGGGTGTTGAGAAAGGAAGGGTTGGGTTGGGAAATGAAAGTTAAAAAATGTAAAGAATGTTGAGAAACGTAAGAGCATGGACCTGCTTTAAGTAACTCAGTCTGGCTGAGTCCTTCGTGCTCAGTCTGGCTGAGGCTTTAAGTAACTCAATCTGGCTGAGCCCTTCGTGCTCAGTCTGGCTAAGGCTTTTAGTAACTCAGTTGAGCTAAGGCTGCGAGTAAGGTGTTATTGAAATTCCACGCAGATAACTGAGATATGAAAATTGTTGTCATTTAAAGCGAAGCCCATTAATCACAAATTTACACCATGTAAGAAAAGGAAAAAAAACATCCAAGTGTGTAGATTGTCAAAAAGAAAATACAGCAAAGGATCGATACAAAAATAGGGCTTTTATTGAAAATAACGCTTCAAGTGCTCGGCATTCCATGGATGGGGGAGGTCTCGACCTTCCATGTCCTGAAGTCGGCAAGTACCCGGACGAGGTCTGGCCTTAACAACGTAAGGTCCCTCCCACTTGGCTGCCAGCTTGCCCTCAGTCGGATTTTTGGTGGCAAGAGTTGCTTCGCGCAAAACAAGGTCCCCCACAGCGAACTCTCTCGGTCGGACTTTGCGGTTGTAGTGTGTTCTCATTTTCTGTTAGTATGAGGCCCGTCTGACAGCAGTGGTCTCTTAGAGCTCTTCAATTAGGTCTAGGTCTACCCGACGCAGCTTTTCAGTTAGTTCTGGATTCGGGTGTAGAACCCTCGGGGTAGGCAGACCGATTTGCACTGGGATGACCGCCTCAGCGCCGTATGTTAAACAAAAAGGGGTCTCCCTAGTGGGGGTTCGAGCGGTAGTGCGGTAGGCCCAAAGTACATTTGGTAATTCCTCAGCCCAAAGTCCCTTAGCAGCTTCCAGCTTAGTTTTGATGATCTTCAGAAGAGAACGGTTAGTAACATCAACTTGGCCATTGGCTTGGGGATGACCCGGGGAAGAGAAACATGGTTGGATTTGAAGTTCTGCACAGAATTTTCTGAACTTGGCATTGTCGAATTGTTTGCCGTTGTCGGAGACGATGGCATGAGGGATGCCAAATCGGCACACGATCGACTGCCAGATGAATCTGGTTGTGTTCCGCTCAGTAATTGTGGCAAGGGGTTCCGCCTCCACCCATTTAGTGAAGTAATCAATGGCGACGATTGCGAATTTGGTTTGGCCTCGGCCAGTGGGCCATGGGCCAACTAGGTCGATCCCCCATTTGGCAAATGGGTAAAGACTGCAAAGTGTGATCAATTCTGTAGGAGGAGCATGGCAGATGTTGGCAAAACGTTGGCACTTATCACATTTAAGCACGAAGTCAACCGCATCTTGATTGAGAGTAGGCCAGAAATAACCAGTGCGAAGTATTTTGTGGACTAGTGACCCGGCACCCGAATGATTACCACATACACCCTCATGGACTTCCCTCATCACGTAGGTCGCTTGAGCTGGATTGAGGCATCGCAGGTATAGGCGTGAAAAACCAGGTTTGTACAGCAGGCCGCTGACGAGAATGTAGTTGGACGACCGGGCCCTGACTTTGGCGGCCTGCTGTTTGTCGTCTGGCAGTTCCCCGTTGTCAGAAATAGAAAGATGTCGGCCACCCATGGAATAGGTTCATTTTGGAAGAAGTGGACTTGCTGCTGGTTTGGGGAAATGGCAGGGTAGGCCAGGTACGCGAGACAGACGCCGTAGCTGAGGTCTGACTGGTCTGCAGAAGCTAATTGAGCCATCTCATTTGCCTTGGAGTTTTCCGCCCGAGGGATGTGTTTGATGTAGAAAGTATTGAAGAGGCGAGCAAGAGGGAGTGCAATATCCCTGTAAGCCCTCATTGTGTTTTTCTTGGCATCGAATTCCCCCGTAATTTGTCCGACAATGAGCTGGGAATCGCTGAACACTTGGATATGGCTAACACCAATGTCTCTAGCTAGGCAGAGACCTGCTATCAATGCCTCATATTCGGCCTCATTATTGCTTGCGTCGAATAAGAAACGGAAAGCACACTTGAAAAAACTACCCTCGGAGGCGATAAGGATGAGACCAGCCCTGCTGCCTTATTTGCGGGATGATCCATCGATGTTGAGGGTCCAAGAGTGGGGGTCTTTCGTCTCAGTCTGGTGTCGCGGGGGCGGTGGGGTCGTGGTCGAAGTGAGATTAGTGAATTCCAGGATAAAATCAGCAACAACCTGCCCTTTGATCGCCGTTCGAGGTCTGTAGGAGATGTCAAACTGGCTGAGCTCAACCGACCATTGCATGAGTCTGCCGGACAGCTCTGGTTGTTGCATTATCTTCTTCAAGGGTTGGTCAGTGAGGACCACAATGGAATGGGCTTGGAAGTAAGGACGGAGTCGTCTTGAGGCGGTGACCAAGGCCAAGGACATTTTTTCTAGTAGTGGGTAATTCTGTTCTGCGCCTCTGAGAGCCCGGCTAATGTAATAAACCGGGCGCTATACTGAACTGTCCTCCCGGATGAGGGCCGCACTGACTGCGGTGTTGGAGACAGCTAAATAGAGAAAAAGGGGCTCACCTGTGAGCGCCTGAGAGAGTAAGGGAGGGTTGGCCATGCATTGCTTCAATTGTTGGAAAGCCTCTTCTGAGTTCTGCCCACTGAGCCGAGCGGGATGGTCCTCCACAAGCAAGCTTGCCAGCAATAACTCTGATCTCTCTAACAGGGGGGGCGGGGTTACCTTCTGCCAGGGGTTGCTGCGGAGGGCGATCATGACCTTGATTAGGTTGTGCGGGTTGCCGGGAAGAGGTGCGCCGGAGGTTGTTTCTGATAGGTTCAGTCCTTTGCCTCCGCTGAGGGCGGGCTTCCGTGAACCGACTAAGACGTCTTTGACGTATCAAGCCCTCGACCTGGTCTTTGAGGTTAACACACTCCTCCGTGTTATGGTCGTGGTCTTGATGAAAGCGGCAGTATTTGGACTGATCTCTCCGGTTGGAAGGAGACCGTGACAGTTGGGGCCATTTTAGGGGATAATCACGTTGAATCTGGTTCAAGACTTGTTCCATGGGGGAGTTGAGGGGTGTGTACCGTTCGAACCGACTGGGCGGTCGAGTTGGCCGACCGGTCGACTCGGGGTGGTCGGTCAGTATACTGAGGTGTTTGGTGATTGTATTGGGTGTTTCTGATTTCTGAGTCCTTTCTCTTCTCTCTAGGGGTCGGGTTTTTGGCTGTAGGATCTTGTCGAGCGGCTAGGGAATCTTCAGCGTTCATGTATTTTTGGGCTTTGGAAAGTAGGGTTGCCATGGAGGTCAGGGGGTTTTTGGAGAGGGAGAAAAGGAAATCAGATGATCGTAGGCCGACCATGAATGCCGTAAGGATGACCTTGTCATCGTTTTCCGCTACTTGCAGGGCTTCGGTGTTGAAACGGGTGACGAAGCTGCGCAGCGACTCCCCCTCGGTCTGACGGATGTTGAGGAGCTGGGTTGCTGGACGCCGCTGGCGCTGGGCTCTAATGAAATGGCTGAGAAATGAGTCATTGAGGTGTTGGAAAGTGGAAACAGAGTCTGCTGGCAGTTGACTAAACCAAAGTCGAGCCAACCCCTTGAGTGTTACGGGGAAAGCCCGACACATGATTTCATCAGGGAATGCATGGAGGATCATGAGGGTTCTGTGGGTCTCCAAGTGATCGACTGGGTCCGTTGTACCGTCGAAAGAGTCGATCGTGGGCATTTAAACTTAGGAGGTAGAGGTTTGTCCCGGATGGAGGCAACGAATGGTGAGTTGGCTGTAGTGGATGGTTTATTTGGTATATTCTGCATGACTCCTTGGAGCTGGAGCTTCATGGCTCGGAGTTCCGCGTCCTAGAAAGGGACGTTGTCACCGCCGGACTGGAGCGGAGGCTAGACACTACTGGCCTCTCCCTCGGGGATGGGTGCCGGGGCCGATGGGTGTAGGACCCGATGTGGAGGGTTCATATCTAGGAGAAGGGGTCGCAAGCCTTCCAAGTTGAATGGATGAGGCTGTTGGATAGTATGGCTCGGGGCCCGTTCTTGGTTGGGTGGGATATCTGGAGGTGGTGGAGGAGGCATAGGAAGGTTTCTTTAGAGTAAGGCATTAATCAGGGCTTGGTTTTGCTCGGCCAGCCGGTTAATGTTGTCGGTGAGCTCGGTGAAATACTGCGGTGGGTTGTTTGGATTGGGAGGGTCGGCTTGGTGGTCGGCAACATTGTGGTGAGAATCCATGGATCTAGTTGTGACCATCCACCTTCGCAGGTGATAGGAAAGGGTTATTAGGAAAGGGTTTCCGGCGACAATGAGCACAACTGGCACGCGGAGCAGAAGGTTTTCCACAGACGGCGCCAACTGATGATACAGCGTGTTTCAGATGGAACGGGTCGGACTGATCCACGCTTCCCAAACCAGTGCCTGAGGTACCAAGCCCATAGAGGAACCTGCACAAGAGTTCAACGGGAAACGGGGAGTCCCTCAGCGAACCCTCCGACGAGCAAGTTAGAAAGCGAGATGGAATGTAGAGATAGATTAGAGATAGAGAGCTTAACCTTCTTCTTGTCTTCGACGTCTGCTTATATCCTCTGGTAATCATTTCGTTGTCCCTTCCGACCTGTCGCCATGGCCTAAAGTTTATGCTCTAGCTTACCTTGTTCATGGTGAGGCCGTTCTGTCTCGACGATGAGGGCTTATCGCAATAAATGCTGTAAGGGCCTTCATTAATGGTTGATGTGCAGTGCAATAACTTTGCAGGATCTTTGTCTGCTTATGTGACTTGTCCTTCTCTTGCCACGTGTTCAGATGTCATTGGTTCTTAATGCCATGTTGAGTTCCAGCAACGTTGGGCTTTAGTATTTGAATTATGTATTGGGCCCTAAGTGGTGGGCTATAACCTTTATGGGCTTGCCCATGTCAGCAATATTTTTTTTCCATTCATATAACTTATGAATTATAGATAAAAAAAGACTCAAGTGTTATATAAATTAAAATATCAAGAGAGATTAGGATAGGTATATAAAACAATCTTGCTACACGCATCCCCTAATTTTGTCCTCCCAAATTCACTTTCAACGGTATGGTTGAGACCCATGTGAAACAATCACACACTCATCTCATCTCATCTCATCTCATCTCATCTTTAGCCCCATCTCTAATTCCACATCATTGGAGGTAAAATTAGAGGGATAAAATTTTGGAGATGAATTATTTTTCCATACAAAAAAATATGAGATTAAATGCATTTTTTCCTAACCCAAAAGAGATGAGTGTAATTTATCATTTTAAATTTATATTTTACATTTTATTATTAAAATAATTTTTAAAGTAAAGACTTATAATAGGTAACATTTTCTGCGATAGACCGGTAGTGTTAAAAAGAAGATATATGTTTAGTTTGTCTCTCAAAATACGTTTTCGGAGAACAAATTTCAAAAACATGTTTGATTGAAAATTGTAAAAAAAAAAAAAAAAAATCAAAATCAAAATCACTTTTCTCTATATATTATACATCAATCAATCACTTTTTCTCTCACTCATCTATTCAATTACAAAAAATGTCAAAAACTCCAAAACTAATGTACAACCAAACAAATTTTTAAATTTTTTAAACTCTTCTTAAAAAATTATTTTTTAAATAATATCTAAATAACAAACCAAACAAGGCCATGACCTCTACTTTTTTGTTAATAAAAAATTAAATAAATTTTTAAAAAAAAAAAACTCTTACTACTCTCTTTTCACTAGCCTTGTTGGGGAAATTGGCTATTTGGTTTTTTTTTTTTTTTGGAGGGGGGTATTTTAGCTTGGTTAAAATAGTTGTGTTTGAAAAGTTAGTTAACTTTTTTTTTATAATTGATTTAATGGTTGTGAGAAAAAAAAAATAAAATAATTATGAATTGAATGTAATATTTTATCTTATTGATTATTTTAACCTATTTGAAAAGTTCGTGGGACTTTCAATGCATATTATATATTAAGAAATTCAATCAATATAATAATCGTAACATTTCATTTTATTATGTTTGTTTAAAAAAAAATTATCTATTTTAAAAATATATGACAAATGTGATAAAATAAAAATATTATAATTGTCAAATTAATCTAATTATTTTCATAAATGATAAATGGTTCGATTATTCTTCTATATGCATACAAATCAATCACATACAACTCTTTTTCACATGTTTAGGGACTCATAAAAATGTAAGACACATCTCAATGAGAGAGTTATATCTAATTTTGTAACTGGTAAAACCACAAAAAGGTAAAGCAACATCATTAAAAGGGTTGGGTCTAATTTTGTAATGAATTTTTATATTTTTAAATTTTTTCTTAACAATAATTGGGATTTGACTACACTTTGGAATTGCTCCTAGGAAGACCCAAAATTAAAGCAGCTCCACTCACTATGATAAGGATTCTCTTCAGGGAAAGGAGACTTGAAAGAAAAGAAAATGCCTTTAATTTGTTCTTATGCTTTTTCTGGAAGTCTATTTTGAGAGATTTTCAAATGATGCCCCCCCACAGGGATGCAAAATTGTTCAGTGGGTGAAAAATGTTTGAAAATTTGATTAAAAAAAAAATAAAAAGTGTTATATTTTGAAATTGATAAAAATTAGAAAAATAAATAAAAGTTTTACACCCCCATTGAACTTAGCCCGCAAACTGGCCTGCTAGCCCATTCAAACCAAGCCAATTGATCAGAGATTGGACAAAGATTTTTTGGCACTGGGTCGACCCAGCCCAGAAAAAAAGTCCAACAAGTTTGGACACCAATTTTGCAAGCTGAGCTGCTGGTCTGGCCCATTGTCGACCCTTAATTATCAGAGTAGATTGTGACAAAGCCATGTAGGCCAGCAACTTTGTTGTCCATTCTTCTGTTTTCAAAGGTTAATGATTCACAGCAAAAACTACAGTCTGATAAGACTCTGTTTGGATTATAAATTTAATTAGAAATTCATAAAAGAAGAGAGAAAAGGTGAAGAAAAAATCAGTGATCTATATAAACCTTGTATTCAACTTGTTTGGTCAGAGAGTGAGGAGAATAACTGAACCTAACCTGCCATTTAAGCTATCTATGAAACTTCTAAATAGATCTTTCCATTTTCTGACTCATCACCATCATCAACGACGCTTTCTAAACACAGGTATATCATCATGTATTTATGTTATTTTGATTTTGTAACTCACAATTACAGCACAAGATTTGCTCCCGGAAAAAATTATGGCTTTAGAATGTGTTCCGTATAATGTAATAGAATTTAAAATTTAGGCCAAGTTTGGCAACACTCAAATAATCCATCTTTTTATCTTTTTATCTTTTTTCCATCACATCACCTCTCTACTTTTCTGCACATCTTTTCGTAAAAAGACAAAAAATACACTTATTTAGGTCATCCCAAACAACCCCTTCTACGAACACTTGAACCAACCCGTTGATTTTGAGGTCGTGCAGATTGGTTGTGTATTGAGTAATTGTCAACCTACTTGGCAATTTGGTAGAGATTAAATGTACATATTGTATTGTCAAAAGGGAAGAGTATGCAGTCAACAAAATAAAATTTTAAAAATACTTTAAAAAAAAAAAAAAGTAAAAGAAGATGTAACAATTTTAGGATACAAAAACTCAATTTTATTAACAAACAATCAAAAACATTGAATCATTCCAAGTTTAAACCGGCCACGTGTTCACGCTATACATACAACATCACTATGAAATAGAACACACATAATTTGATAAGGTAACAACTTCCACCTATAGACACAGTTTAAAAACTTAAAACGGTATTAATGATCCAAAAAATATATAAAATAAGCTCTCTTTTATCGTAAGTATAAGCTATACCATTTATATGACTATCAGCTGGAAACGGCCGTCGTGAGAAGTCGCTTTATCATGTGGTGTCCTAAGACGAACTTAGTACCTGGATCTGTAGACAAAGATGCAGACATGTATAGCTGTAACAAAGGAAACTTTCCGTCAAGAAATAATATTCACAAATTTGTTGCACAACACAAATACCTTATTTACGAGCATGTTAACTTGTTCTCTATACATCTCCTTCAAGTCCACAATATCAGCACGAAGTTCTTCCAGCTATACGATAAAATCAAAAAAATAAAACCCACTTCCAAAAATCAGAATTACATAAAAACAAATTTTAATTTTTACATTATTAACAAAGTATTATTTTTGTTACTGCTGCTACTATGTGTGCGTGTGTGTGTGTGTGTGTGTGTGAGAGAGCGAGAGAGAGAGAGAGGAGTGAAGTTCTATTTCTTAGGGTTGGCTGTCCTATAATTTGAAGTCTCTTCTCTGACTTTTTGGCAATCAAAGAAGAGTTAAGTTCTATTTCTTCTCATACACCTTGGCAACCAAATCAATTATAAAGTCTGATTGGAGTTTTAAGCCCCAACACGAAAGGGAAAAGAGAAAAAGTCTCCACTTAACAATCTTTCGAATGATAGACGAAATGCCAAGAGAGTTCCATCCGTCGCTTGGTCTTTTATGGGAAAAGAGCAATAAGATCTAGGAAGATTTGATAACATAAAGATGGCACTCCTACAAGTTCTTCAGGTGTTCATTTCAAAGGCATCTATAATATCCAGCTTAAACTATCCCTTGGAATTCACAAATCAAAACTTTATACTCACATCAATCCCTTGCCTTGTAAGTTATGTAAGCATATATATTAACTCAACAAAGTCAAAATGGTTTAGAAACAGGATATGGAAAGAACTCAGATCTAAGCAATAGCATTACTTGTCATTGGCTCATAGTCTACTCAGAATTTCAGGTTTGTATGCCATACAGGATGTGTTCAAAATTAGGAAAAAGCTAAATCATGAATGCTTCTAGAGAATAGCTGTCACTGTCTTTGTGTGGGATGCGAAGATTCTTTCATTGTTCACAACTTGCATTATGCTCCAACAAACTGATACAGGAAAGTGCCCTCCCCACGAAATAGGCATGTTAACCATGTCTAATTAATACCTTAATACTAAATAATACTAGCATTGCAATTCACATCGATAAACCCTTTCCACAATTCCATTTTGCCACTATGATGATTGAGAATTATGTGAAATCAACATACCTCCTCATCACATTCACCTGCTTCCCACAAAATAGGCATGTTAACCATGTCTATTTAATCTCAAAGTACCTTAATAATAAATACTAATAGCATTGCAATTCACATCGATAAACCCTTTCCACAATTCTATTTCGCCACTATGATGATTGAGAATTATGTGAAATCAACATACCTCCTCATCACGTTCACCCATTAGCTCCAATGCCGCAGAATGCCTCCGTCTTAGTGCTTCTAACTCTGCCCGGATGCCAGGCAGCATGGCAGCCTCTACCCTTAATTTCTCACACTGCAATCAACGCTAGTAAACCTTTAGAGAGAGAGAGAGAGAGAGAATCATACAGATAATGGATAAAACCTTACCTGTGCAGTCATTTTAACCAACTCCTCAGCAAGAGAGTCGCGAATGGATTCCAGAGATGCCTGGAGGGGTAACAAGTTAACAAGTAATTGATGAGAGCTAAGGGAAGAAAAACAAAACAGGTGAAAAAAGGAGCTTATGCGGATAAACCCAAATAATAGTCAAGAAATGAAATACTGCACCAAAAACTGGACTTTCACATACGTTATGTATCAAATAATGTATAATCCAACATAATGATGCTCCATACCAGTCGAGACATATAACTTGCAAGTTCACCCTCCTTTTGACGAAGGCTAGCTTCAAAAGCACTTGGCGGCATGCTCTTCATAAAGTATGGGCTTGTGGCCATCTCTCCAATATTTCTCCGCTCAGAGAAATTGTCAGAAGAGTCTAAAGATGCTTGCAGAAAGAAACTTTCCTCCATACTGCCTAAACTGCTAGCACTTGAAAGTTTACGTGATAAAGTTCCTGCACAAATCAGTAATTACTTGAGATGAATAAATAAGGAACAGCACAATGTTAAATAAACAATCCCTGTAACGTTACCATTTTCAAAGCCAGATTTTTGCCTTGTTATTGGACTTTGGTCAGAGACAGTGGAGGGCTGAAGGCGAGCAGTCCTTTCAAGTTCCAACCGAGCAGCTTTCTCCCTATCAATCTCCTGGTAAATTATGGGGAGCCTAGTTCAGGAAACTTGTACATGGCATAGATAGTTTACACTACAAATAGAAAATGTATGACCTGTCGGTTGAAGTAGAAGGTTATGTTGTTATTATGCATGCTTCCAGTCTTTAAAATGTTTCACATACAACCTAAACTGTCCCATATCAGAAAAGGTTTTGCAGCACCATCCCTTTTACCTTACTAACAACAAAACAATGACATTGTTTGACCATTTTAATTATTTTTCCATTGACCCATAAAGCTTCAGTTACGTATTCAGATTAAAATTCAAAATTCAAAATTCACAGATTACTGTAGAATGATGAAGTAAATATAAAGGGCATACATAATGCCTATGCACAACACGGATATAATTTGAGACAAATCCAGAAAGATGATTCAGTGTAGTTGCAACAGAACAATAACAACAGCCAGTGCAGATTTACAGCAGGTTCAGGAGGGACGAAAACCCCTCCTCAAATTTTGAAAATTATACTTTCAGGAAAAAAATTCAAATTGCCCCTCCTAAATCTTTTGTAGACCCTTCCTCTTTTATGCTTTCCCAACTAGAGCCCCTTTCTATAGCCAAAAAACTGATGTGATGGCCTGGTTGCAAGACAGGATTAGGAAAATAATTTTACAAAAACCAAAGCAACACACTTAAAATATTTATGTGAGATTAAACTAGGACAATTTTGTTGAGCAAAAAGGGCAGACATATCTAATTCCCCTTAGGGTGGTGATGCGCCAATCTCCATAAAAATTTATTAGTTAGTTGATAGATGAATTAAAAAATACCAAGCTTGGGCTGGACAATTGATTTAACATCATTAATACTGATAGAGATCTGGTAAGAAACATAAGAATCACAAGTTCAACCTGCTGCAAAAGTTCCCGGTGCGTTAGTGCTTCATGTAACTCCTGCTTTTGTTTCCTCCTGAGCTCCCTAATTTCTTCTTCAAGCTGGGAGACACGGCCTTCATGAGTATCAGCTTCCTCCTTTGCTGCAAGATACTCCTGCCTATTTTCTGCTGCTCTCTGTCTCTCCTTTTCAAGGGACCGACTTAGCTGAGTCTGCTCAGATCTAAGACATGAAATCTGCAACACCTCACTCATGTAAGGTAAGGATTATGATAGTACTCCATCAATAATATCAATTACAACCACAGGAATGAGAAAAACCTGCGCTTCAAGGACATTTAGTCGAGATAAGGTTTGAGATAACCGTTCATTTATGGATCGCTCTCTTTCTTGCGCAGCTGCAGCTTTGGCCTCTGCTTCCTGCAGATTCAATTATTAAAAAACATGCAAGTCCAAAATATGAAGATGAGAGGAATAGACCATTTCTGGAAAACCTGAAGCCGCGAGCTTAGGGATCTCTCGACAGCAGCCCAAGCTTCTGCCCTTCTTGCAGTTGTCTCCTGTTATCAGTATAGAAAGGAGTCAAGTCAAGATACAACAAAGAAATAGATAAATGAACCAGTTTTCTGCATAGAACCCCTGATCTTCAAGGATAAATGTGTACGAGTAATATACAGATGTACCTGCATGTATTCAATTTGCCTTAAAAGAGGCCTAGTAGATTCAGGAACTTGTGTTACCAACTCTTCACACCGACGCTCACTGGCCTGGATGCATATAACAGCCAAATTGGATCATCTCAAAAGCTATTGATTACAATAGACTAAAACAATATAAACACCTTATGTAAGCAAAATAAACTTATAGATAATGCCAACCAGATGAAACTCAACATACTTGATATCGTTTTTGAAGATCCTCTACGTCTCTGCGAAGCATATCTTCTCTAAAAACAGCCTGTATCAAAAAGAAAATAAAGAAAAACAAATTATAGTTTTTAGCAGGTCCAGTAATGAAACCTGCAATCTAAAATACTTCAAATGCAAACCTGCTGCTCCGTTCTACTCAGAGTTTGCCTTAATTCTTCAAGAGCCTGGACTAGCATAGTTTCACGCTCCTCAGCCTCTTTTAAATGACTATCCAGTTCAGTTTTGGCTTCATTACTGGCACGTGCCTCTGCCAATGCTTCAGCTTCCTTGGCTGCATTCAAAGCATTTGTATAGAATTCTTTTTGCACTGCAAGTTCTGCCTGGTGGTTTTCCATTGTTTCTTGCAGCAATTTCTCAGTCTCTGCCTTATCCCTCTTTATACTCTCAACTTTATTCTCTTCTACCTGGGAATGGAAAAAAGAAAAGGCATGCCATTAATTAAATTTTCCAGGGGAAAAAAATATAGTGTTGTGACCAGAAAAGGTCATGTTTCAACCGAGATGAGGTTGACATATACAGTAATTTCATCAAAATATAGTGACACAATGTGGAATAGGATAAAGAATGAGATGAAACCCATCAGCAATTCAAGTCAGCATTTGTCTCTCACCTCAAGGAGTTTTAAACTGTTGATGTCTAATTTTTGTTCCCCCACTTGAGTACAAGCACTTCATACTGATCAACATCCAATGACATATATAGTGTGATCAATAATTATTCATTACTCGGTAGGACTGAAAACGAGCCGAGCCAAGCTTTGCTAAGCTCGAGCTCGGCTCGTTTACTTATCGAGCTCGTTTATTGAGCTTGAGCTCGGCTCGACTCGAGCTCATTAATATTAATGAAACTCGAGCTCTACTCGGCTCGCCTCAATAAAAAAATTTTAATATTAATATGCATTTATACTATTATTTTTATATATTTATATATTATTTAATATATAAATAATATATTTATATATTATTTAAATAAAGACAAACGAGCCGAGCTTATACGAGTTCGAACTTGGCTCATTTACTAAACGAACCGAGCCGAGCTGAGCCTGTTCATGAGCAGCTCGGTTCATTTGCAGCCCTATTACTCAAGATGTCAGCTAAAATTCTTTTGACTACGCTTCCAGTGATCTCCAATGTAGAGCAAACTTGAACCTCATGACAAAGATTTACAAAACAGCTGAAAACATTGTTCAGCATATTCTGTAAGTCTAACGGGCAGTACATTAATTTGTAATTTAAGAGAATACAAAGCTTAGGTGATGATTATGATATCATCACTTTTTATATTAATCAATCAATTGTTACAAAAGGAAGTCCCAAGGCACTGATTAAGGAATCACCTTTTATATTAATTAATTGATTGACTGATCAAGGAATCAAAATCAATCAATCAATCAATCACAATCTAATCTAAATAAGGAAATAAAAAAATATTCTAACACTGCCCCTTAAGCGGTGCGAAGATATCTCGTATGTTCAGCTTGCTTAGAATGTCGTGAAATAGTTTATTCCCAACTCCCTTGGTGAGGATGTCTGCAAGTTGTTCGTCTGACTTCACAAAAGGAGTACATATCATGCCGCTAGTGAGTTTTTCCTTGATGAAGTAGCAATCAATCTTAACATACTTTGTTCTGTCATGTCGAACAAGATTGTGAGCTATGTTGATGGCAGACTTATTATCACAATATAGCTGCATAGAGTCTGCCTGGCTCATCCCCAAATCACACAACAACAGTTTGATCCACGAGTTCACACACACATTGTGCCATAACTCTAAACTCAGCTTCCGCACGCGATTTAGCCACCATATTATGTTTCTTACTCCTCTAAGTAATAAGATTGCCGCCCACAAAGGTACAATATCCTAATGTAGATCTCCTATCAATTATTGACCCTGCCCAATCAGCATCTGTATAGGCTTTCACTCTAAGGTGATCATGTTTGGAAAAGTAAAGACCCTTTCCAGGAGAAAATTTCAAGTACCTCATAATTCTCATATCAACCTCTAAGAGAATTTGATAAGAAGCATGTATAAACTGGCTAACCATACTGACAGCAATAGCAATATCAAGACGAGAGTGAGATAAGCAAAGAGTTTACCCACTAGTCGCTGATAACTCCCCCTATCAACAGATGTTCCTGCTTCATTATCACCAAGTTTCTGATTAGGTTCCAATGGGGTATCATAGGCCTTACATTCAAGCATCCTTGTTTCCTTCAAAAGGTCCATAACATATTTCCTTTGTGAGATGAAAATCCCATCCTTAGAGCGAGCAACTTCGATTCCCAAAAAATATTTCAAGTTCTCCAAGTTTTTGATTTCAAACTCACTAGCTAAATATTTCTTCAACATGGGTATTTCCTCACTACCATCACCTGTAAGCACTATGTCATCCATATAAACAATGAGAGTTGTAATCTTACCACGTGAGGAATGTTTCGCAAAGAAAGTGTAATCTGCCTGACTCTGTTTGAAACTATATTTAAGTATAGCCTCAGTGAATCTCTCAAACCAAGCCCTTGAAGACTGTTTGAGACCATATAACGACTTCTGAAGCCTGCATACTTTACCCTCTGTATGATAATATTCAAAACCAGGATGAATGTCCATATATACCTCTTCTTCTAGATTATTATGTAAGAAAACATTCTTTACATGAAACTAATGAAATGGCTAATCTAAATTAGCTGCTAGAGAGAGAAGTATTCTGACTGAATTCATCTTACCCACTGGTGCAAAAGTCTCCTGATAGTCTACTCCATAAGTCTGAATGAAGCCTTTTGCCACAAGTCGAGCCTTGTAACGCTCAATGGAATCATCTGCTTTGTGATTCACAGTATACACCTATTTGCATCCCACTGGTCGTTTGCCCTTAGGTAACTTGGTTAATTCCCAAGTGGCATTCTTACGAAGTGCTTTCACTTCGTCAATCATGACAATTCAGAGGTAGCAAGAGCATCCTAAAAATGGTTAGGAATACTAACAGATGAAATGTTTGACACAAAGGCTTTATACAAGGAAGACAAATGAGAGTAGGACACAATGTTTGAGGTAAGATGTTGAGTACAAGATCTCACACCCTTTCTCTTGGCAATAAGACTCTCAAGATCCTAAGAAGCACGGACACGGACACGGACACGACACAGATACGATACGGACACGTTGACACGTTAATTTTCAAAAAATGAAAAACATGACACATGGGGGACACGCATGAAATATATAATTTTAACATATTTATTATATGTTATATATATAAATATATCATTAAAAGATAATAAAAAATGCAATATGACACTAATTCCTATAAATTTATATAGGTTTTGTTTTATTATTGTATCATAAATTGTTTTGTTCAAACTTATAATTAGTTTTACATGTGTCTAATCGATAAACACGTGTATTTAAGCAATTGACACGTGTATCCTTCAAATGTCCAAAGAGTGTCCGGGTCTTTAAAAAAATTAAAAAAAATAGGACACGTTTTAAAGAGTGTCTATGTCCGACAAGGACACGACACGGATACGTCACCTTCTTAGAAGTGTCCGTGCTTCTTAGTCAAGATCAGTAGTGTCAGGAATAGCAATATTAGTAGACTCAAGAGAAACAAGAGGTTCAAAGTTACCTGGACTTTTATCCGAAGCAGGAGACGGCAGTAGGTGAGTAGAAATGATCTCTTATATCCAAGTAACTTTTTGTCTATCTTTGTCCCTAATATAAACTTTCCCTTTCCTATCCTTGGGGCATTGGATTCTTTAGTCCCAGTAATAGGTGGTGCAGGAACAACTGGTTCCACCATAGGAGCAACAGGGACAATAGGAATCTTTTCACACTAAGGCTCTCCCTGAAAATATGACTGTGACACCGAAGAAGACAAGAAGTAGGACCGGGACTCAACGAAGGAGACATCCATGGACATAAACCACTTACGAGAAGGAGGGTAATAACACTTATACCCCTTTTGAGTAAGCAAATATCCAAGGAAAACACACTTGAGAGAGCGAGAGTCCAACTTACCATGAGTAGGAGAATGATTGTGGACAAAACAGACATAGCTAAATATTTTAGGAGGAATGGAAAACAAAGATTCTGACCGAGAAGAACTTGAAGTGGAGCTTGTTTTTACAAAACCTGGGTAGGAAGACAAATAATGAGATAGGCTGCGGTGAGAATGGCCTCGAACCAGTAGGACCGAGGCACACTCATAGAAAAACACATGCAGCGAGCCATATCAAGAAGATGACGATTCTTGCGCTCTGCAACCGCATTTTGTTGAGGGGTATTGGTGCAAGATATCTGATGTATAATGTCATGAGTGGAAAAATAGCTCCCTAACCCCGAATCGATGTATTCACCCTATTATCAGAACACAAGATTTTGACAATTACCCCAAACTAAGTACAAATCATTTTATAAAAAAATTTAAAACTCAAAGAAAACCTCACTTTTTCTTTCATGAGATACACCCAAGTAGTACGAGAAAAATCATCGATAAAGGTAACAAACTATCTATGGCCTTTTAAAGACACAACACGAGATGGACCCCCACACATCAGAATGTATTAAAGAAAAAGGAGCTAAATTTTTATTAAGACTTGGAGCAAAAGAAGCTCGGTATTGTTTGCCAAGTTGATAAGACTCCCAAAGAAACTCAGACACATTATTGTTTGTAAAAACAGACAAAAATAAATGTCTAAGTAAATGAAAAGAATGATGCCTACGACGCCGATGCCACAACCATAAATCCTCCTTGGTGGTTGGGAACTGGATGGAATGATGAGCAAGCTTGTTCGACTAATCCAAGAAATAGAGACCATTTTCTACACCACTACTGCCAATCGTCCTTCTCGTGACAAGGTCCTGAAAAAGACATTGATCAGGAAAAAATGTCACACTACAGTTCAAATCCTTAGTAATATGACTCAAAGATAGAAGATTAACAAAAAAAATTGAGAACGTAGAGCACTGAAGACAGAGGCAAGGTAAGGGTGACATGAATTAAACTTTTTCTAGAGATAGAAGAAACAGTACTATCTGCAATCCTAACTTTGTCTTGACTTGAAGAGGGCTTATATACTGAGAAAAGGTCAGAAGACCCAAACGTATGATTTGAGGCACCAGAATCAATAATCTATGACACAGAGTTTTGGGAAAGAAAAGCACTAGGAGAATAGGCTAAGTTACCTGAACGGGCAAACAACGAGAAAGATGCACTGGGAGCAGTAGGAGACTGGTGGGCCAGCAAATGACACAAAACATCCTGAAGCTCAAGAGAAGTTATGCTAGATAAACTATCAGAAGTCGGACCAACTGAAGCGGAAGTATAATCAAGGGTGTCAACAACACTAGACTGATGGGCCCGTGGATTAGAGCCATGTTTTCTAAACTGGCCTGATCAACCGCCTCTAGTACCAGACCGATCACCCCGACTCCCTGATTGAGCCCCATAAAGCTTCCAACATGTCTCACGAGTATGCCGTGGCTTGCGGCAGTAATCACAAAGCATAGTATCCTTCCCTGAAGGATGGGAAAGAGGTAGTGACAAACCAGCCTCATCTTGAGAAGGAGTAGAAAGTAATGTTGAACGGTCTCCAGGAACCTGTGGTAACATAGCAGAACAACAACTCTCCTCATTCTATACATATGCAAAAGCCTCTTGAAGAAATGGAAGAACATTCATGCCAAGGACACGACTCCAGACCGAATCAAACTCCATATTGAAGCCTTCCAGAAACTTGAAGACCCTCTCTTGTGCAAGAAACTTCTGATAACCAACTGAGTCAACTATACAAACAGACTTGTAATCCAAGAGATGATCTAGGCATTTCCAACCATTAGTTAGAAAGGTGAAACACTAGAGAACTGTCTGCTCCCCCTATACTGAGCGCTCAATAGACCAGTGCAGCTCAAAAGACAGAGAAAAATTCCCTTTCTAAGAATATGTAGTAGCGATTGCTTCCTAAATATCCTGAGCAGTATCCATAAATAAGTAGCCTTCACAGTATCCATGGATAAGTAGCCTTCACCAATCTCAGGAACCATGGAATGAATGAGCCACCCCATGATTAAAGAGTTGGTAATCTCCCGTTGGTCATAACCAGGATCCGTAATACCTGGTGCGTGAACTCTTCCAGTAACATATCCTATCTTTCCCTCCACTCTTCAGAAAAAGTATTAGACACTAAGACCATGAAAGAAAATTCTGACCATTAAACAGAGCGGTGGTGATTTTGAGGCTAGGGTTCAAGTTCTCAAATGTAGTAATCATAATTGGACTGGAGCTCTCCCCTTTAGATGGGTGACAGGTAGTGGTGGATTCACTAGTGAGGTCAGCCATAAGAACTCTACAATTTCAACCCAAAAACCCTTACACGAATCACAAGAATGGAAAGAGGAATGGAATGGGCTGGAACAAGCAAAATCACATACATATCACTATGGGAGCATAACAATTAGATTAATGGGTCATCTATGGACCCAAAAAATAAATCAAATACGAGAAAACGAACCTCCAATCAAAACAAATGTTGAACTATGTTCAAGAAAGTAGAGGGAAAGAAACTTGGGGCAACAAAAGATGGGCATCCCTCAAACACGCATTCACAGGAGCCGAAATACACAAAGAGAGGCTAAGACAGCCAAAGTTTTTAAAGGCGAATGCGTACTTTAAGGCGTTTTACCTCTCATGAGGCGAGGCGTAAGCCTCAGGGCGTTGAGGCGTAAGCATTTCAAATTTTAAATTTTAATATTCACTAAATAAATTAAATATTTTTAAATAGTTAAAAAAATAAAAACAAAATTAAATATAAATATGTAAATACTTTTCGCTTTAATGCGTTGAACATTTGACTGCATAGAAGGAAGTTTTCCTTCACTGAAAGAGAAATCGATATTCTTAACTTCAGTGATTGAGTTTCTCACTTGACCACTACCTGTGTTTTTCTTGATTGATCATTTACTTAATTTTTCCTGTAGAATATAGTTGTAAAAATGGATTCTTTTTAATTTTTTATGTTTAAACAATCTAATAGACTAAGTTTAACAAATGCCCAAGACAACTTCTGCATGTGCATACTCCTCACATGCTTATGCGCAAAAAGCGTAAAAAGCACACTTAAGGCGCATGTCTCAAACTATGATGCGCAAGCCTTTAGGCAGTAATGCCTAAAAATCAAAGCCTTGATGCGTTTTACCTTAGCCTCAAGGCGAGGCGAGCCTCAAGAAAGCCTTTTAAAACTCTGAAGACAGCCCTCACAAGGGTCGACTAGGCCAGTAGGGCCTTCGGCTGAAGACGAAACAGCTCTGTGGGACCTTGGTTGGTTCCGACAGCGACTTAGGGACCAGCGGTGGAAGATGGGTGATGGCTAGTTGGTGGCAACAACTGTGTGGGTGACAGTTTTTAGGGTTTTGGCTCTGATACCATGTAATTTAAGAGAATACAAAGTTTAAGTGATGATTATAATATCATCACCTTTTATATTAATCAATCAACTGTTACAAAAGGAAGCCCTAAGGCACTGATTAAGGAATCACCTTCTATATTGATTGATTGATTGACTGATTAAGGAATCACAATCAAACAATCTAATCTAAATAAGAAAACAAGGAAATATTCTAACATAATTGTTGAATAGTATTCTGCAAGCCTACTGTAGGTACTTGCGTCTAGATCTTCTACGTGGCATCATGGTGCCATGTGTCACTGTGTCAGCCTAGTGAGGTGACACATGGCCAAGGATGAATTTCCACATCTCCCCTCCTAGGTTGAACTATAATGGCCAAAGCAAGCGTATATGGTATAGCCTTGCCCTAAGCCAAAGCATTAAGGTGTGATTTGGATTGCACAGGCATCCCTTGGCTTGGTGTCACGGGCCGACTCCTTTAGAAGCGCAGCGGATCAATTTTTCGCCCGTGTGGCGCTCGAACTCCACCAAGTTTAAGCCCAGCATAGCTCATTGACAAGTCGAGTGTTGATGGTCTCACCCGTTTGAACATTAGGGCCTAATGCTTTGTCAAGCAAAACAACTTCACAAGGAAGCTCCATCTTCACCCGGATGCCACAAGTGGGCCTAACGCCTCAAGTGCGCCAAGCACGGCATAAGTCGCTTCATAGCGCCAAGCTTACCTCAAGCAAGGTGCTCGCCTAACTTAGGTTTATGTCACCAAGGTTCCTAGCCACACAACAATGTGTTAGCGAAGGCCCTCGACTTAGCCGACAAGCCAACATTGCACGTTGGGTCTTTAGAAGCATCTTGAAGTGTCGTAGGGTCAAGCATGCCTCAATAGATGCATATTGGATGGCCACTTGGTCATGCAAAGCCCACAAGCCACCGAGGGTCAATCTCTTGCCCACGGCGTAATCCTTGTGCCAACACGTGTGTTAGATTCCGCCTAAGGCCATTGCGCACCTTAGCGTTGCACCAACGTGTAGCATGAGTAAGGCAACATCTCAATCCGTAGCTTGCTTGTAGCATAATGTAGTCCCTCAATGGACTTAGTCAATGCATAGCTTGATGCCTTCATTTGATAGCCCACATATGCGGTGTCGCCTTCCAACCGCTTAGCTTAAGCCAAAAGATCCTCTCATGCAAGGTTGAACCCAAACCAAGCACTTGAGTTCGCACACAAGGCCTTTAGTGGTGCCTCGATAGCCCATTCGGTCCAAAACGAGTCCCGAAGATGCCATATTGCGTAGCATAATGGAAACAACGTGGTGAACCTCTCCCTCGGGAGGCACGCGCAGTGCCTACATTATTGCACCGTCCACGGGGCTCCCAAACCCACGTGGAGACTCTAGACACCCCTCTGGATGCCTAAAGCCCGCCCTTGAGTTGCCCCAAGGTTGCTCACTTAAAGCCCAATTTGGGCGGGGAGGTAGGTAGGCAACACACCTTACCCCCTTATATATGTTTGTTAAGTAATTAGCCCTCTGGCAGGAGGAAACATCAATATGTCCGAGGAGTCATAATGATTTTTCATAAATTCCACAAGTTGTATGAAAAATCATGAAACTTGGTCGGGAAAACACTTCCCCCAAGACCTCTTTCCAGTAAAAATTTCAACTCGAAACTCCTTCATTTGGATGCCCAAACAACACACCAAAAATTTGCACTATTGGCTAGTGTTGCTGGCTGCTGCTGCTGCTGGCCGTCTGCTGCTGGCCAGCATGCCTTGGGCTGCTTGGGGCCAATGTTAAGCCACGTTGAGGCACTTCCAACGGCCACTCTTGAGCACTCAAATGGCCACACCACCGCGAGCGAAATGTCACAGAGTTAGCCTTGCAAGGCAACCCGTGACACTTGGTCAGGTACTCTTTGCACAAGCGATAGCCTCTTCTGCTCATAAGTTTTGCGCTCAGTACCCCTGGCTCGCTCTAACAAACACTCGATTTAGCATATTCTCCCTTAGCCATGTCCAAGGCCTAGCCATGCCCATTCTCTAGCCAAGCATGTGCTCCACATTATACCCGCTCGGTCTCCATCTTTAGCTTGCCCAAGAACTTCATACTTAGCAGTGTCCCACTAAGCAGTCTCATATACATAACATGAAGACAATCATGTCGTCCAAGACAGGGAGCAAGCCAAGGGGTCTCTGCTCCGGATCACTGTATGTGGTTTTGGAGGATAGAGTTGAGAGGTCGTTAAAGTTGTCTGGTCCACCCCTTTGGGGTGGCTCCACCTAGACCAGTCTTAGACAGAGACATGCGACTCCCTGAAAAACACATCTACCCACCTCTGTAGCATTATGATACGATCTCAAAACTTAAGTACCTACCCACTATAGTCCCATGATACAGCCTCTGAGGTTTGGACATGGGCACAATGGCAGTTAAGAATTTCTAGATTGTCGCACCAAATTCCAAAACGTAAACTTCTATTAGTGTTTTCTAGTAAGACTACATATTCCCCTTAGCAACCCAATGTTTCCATGAAATTATAGAATAGATGACAAAAACTTTGTATAAAATCTTAGGAAAGCAAAGAAGATGACAACAAACGCTAAGGTAGAGGAAACATAAAAGGAGTTCGAATTCCATTTTACATACAAAGGAAAACAAAGACAAACCACAGGTATGTAACTTATTCTAAGATAAGCATTATATGGATTGTCCAAAATTTCATGAGGATATGAGGACAAACTTATCATCTTAAATGGCATCTTTTTTACCAAAAAAAAGCAGAATATTTAAGCAACCAATTCTTTAGAAACTTTTTTAGTCCACATCATCCACAATTCCTAATGATGGAAACAACATTTTTTGTTCAAAAATATTAGCCACAAAATTAATGCCTTACAAAAATGCTTTGAGAATTCAATTACCTGTAGCTTTGTAGTTAGTCCTTTCTTCTCTTCTTCAAGATCTCTAATCTAGCTTCCATTAAAGAAATAAGATTTGTTTAGCAAAAGATGTAACAGAAACGAGATTAGTTTCTCGATAATGAGAAACTCAGTAGACCAGTTTGCATACCTGGGCCCTCAATTTCCTAATCTGAGACTCTTGAGCAGCTTGCTTCTTTGAGAGCTCTTCACCTGGGATGAATTATGAATATCATCAAATATGATCAGAATGAAAGAAGGGTCATATTACTCTTCAGTAGAGATGGATATTATACATGTTCGTAATCATATTACTCTTCAGTAGAGATGGATATTATACATGTTCGTAAGCAGTTGAGATACGACTCAAACATGCTTTATCATATGTTAGAGTTCAACATTCTTTTCTTATTAATTAGGGCAAATTACACTAATGGTCCCTATAGTTTGGGGCTCGTGTCACTTTAGTCCCTGACTTTTCAATTGTGACATATTTGACCCTGAATTTTGAATCTTGTTTCAAATAAGGACAATTGAACATACCATTGCTTAATTTCAAGGGCAAAATCGTCAATTTGATAAAATATAAATTAATTTGACAAAAATAAATGTCAAAAAAATATTTTAAATTTTTTAAAAATTATTTCTACCCACCAAAGATAAAATTATGTAAAATTGATAAAAAAAAAAAATTAATAAAAATTACATGATTAATTTTTAAAAATTAATTTTACATGATCATCATCCAAATACATAATAAAAATTAATTTGGTAAAAAAAAATAAATGTCTAAAAGATTTATCAATTTTATATAATTTTATCTTTAGCAGGTAGAAATAATTTTTAAAAATTCAAAAATAATTTTTTGATATTTATTTTTGTCGAATTAATTTATATTTTATCAAATTGATGAATTTGCCCTTGAAAAATCTAATAGTATCTTCAATTGTCCTTATTTGAAACAAGATTCAAAATTCATGGTCAAATGTGTTATAATTGAAAAGTCAGGGACCAAAGTGACACAAACTTCAAACTATAGGGACCGTTGGTGTAATTCGCCCTATTAATTATGTCTACAAACTAGGGCTGAAATTTTCCAAATTTACCAAAATTCCTAATTCTCAAACAAACAAATAGAAAGCTTTCTATGCACCACTAAACAGTTCATGAACAAATAGAATACTTAATAAACAACTTTCAGAAGTGCATTTCACACCTTCAGCCATAACTTGATTGATTATTTCATCTTTCTCCTTCAAAAGAGCAGCGGCATCACTCTTTTTACTCTGCTCTCTACGTAATGTATCCCTTTCCTTAGTGAGAGCATAAACCTGAATTCAGAAAGCAAAATGATTAAATCAGCAGCAATTACAATATTCATAATGAATACAACCCTTCCAAACACTTGTACAAGAACCATGTGGCAATCACGACACAGTCAATATAGGTAGTGAGCACGCAGATGAAGTGAACATGTCCAATATATGCCCAAAATGAAGTTGTAATCACAATAGTCCTTTGTCGATGACTGAAGCATGAAATGTAATTGTAAAGCATCAAAAAACACACAACACAAATGACAACCCGAGCATGGTTCCACTGTCAATAACTGCACATCTGTCCAGTCATAATTGTGAACAAATGGTCTAGTCCAGTGACAAATTTCAATAGCACAAAGTTTTGGACATGAACTCAAGGAATGCTTTCTAACTGAGAAAATTCTCAACAAACTTCAGTCAATAAACTTATAAAAGATGAAATCATCATATAACAAATAGATCAGACCAAAGATGAAGCATGACAAGAACTAGTACATTCACAAAAGTAATTCAGTTACTGTGAATTATTGTAGTTTATATTATTCATTAAGGATAGTTTAGTCCTTTAGGTTGTTAGGGTTTCATTCTATTAGCACTTATATATTTGTACTCCTTTGATTAAGATAATACAAGTTTTCTCATCTATTATCATGGTATCAGAACCAAGTTACAACCGTTAGCATACCTTTCGCAGAAAGCATCGATCATCACAGCCCCTTTCTCTCTCTCTTTGCAAGGCCTTCGCCGGGGGTTCTATGTTCTCTTCGTCGCACTTCGAAGCTCGACCCCTCAACTGGTACCTCTAGTTTGATCGATTCTGTGTGACTCTGATTGGTAATCTGTCTCTCCCTCTTGTTCACACGATCAAAGTAAAGTCTGACCTTGCTCGACCTGGCTCCAGATGTGGTATCTGAAATCAACTTCACCCTCTGGGTTTAGGTTCAGTTTCTGTCTCTCTCTCTTTGCTTTGCCTTGGTTCTCTCTCTGATTGCTATTTGAGGGTGATTGGATCACAACTTTGGTTATTATAAGTTTGACCTCACCGGTTCTTTAATTATAGCAATAGCAACTCTGGTTATTTAATTGGGACTCTACTTCGATTCTACTGTGTTGCTTAATTATAGTATTACGGTTGATGATAAATTGCAAGCTATCACTACTAAATTAGATGGTACCAATTACTCCTATTGGTCTCATGTAATGAAAAATTTTATAATGGATAAAGACATGTGGAACTATGTTATTGGTGTGACTATTAGACGAATCCCAAGAAACTGAGGTCGATGTTGCTAAATGGGATAAGGAAAATGCACAAATTCATACTTGGTTTCATAATTCAGTTCAAACTATCATTGGTATGAATTTTTCCAAGTATTCTACTTCCAAACAAGTTAGGGACTATTTGAAAACTATGTACCTTGAGTCTAACTTTGCACAACAGTATGAACTTGAGATGTCTATTCGCAGTGCTAGTCAAAAAGATAAGTCCATTCAGGAGTTCTACAATGAGATGACTACTTATTGGGATCAGCTTGCTTTGATGGAACCATCAGATCTGCAGTTACTTGACAGTTATACCAAATATCGGGAGAAGCAACATCTTGTTCAATTTCTTATGGCCCTTCGTGATCAATTTGAGCTACTTCGGGGAGCTATTCTTCATCGGTCTCCCTTGTCTTCTGTGGATGGTGCTGTCCGTGAGCTTATTGCCAAAGAAACTCGGTTTAAGGTGGCTCATGGTGCTCCTGCTTCCCAGTCAATTTTTGCCGCTCCTCCGCTCTTGCCCACCCCATCTTCTCCTTTATTTCAAGTTACTGGTAGGCCCAAGCCTCGAGTTTCAATGGATGAGTGCAGCATCTGTCATCAGAAAGACCATTAGAAACATGCTTGTCCTAAACTTTTGCAGCCTAAGGGTCCTTCATCTGGTCCACCATTCGCTAAGCTAACATTTTCAGAATCTCGCTCATCTGCCGCCTTTTTTGCACCAATTTTTGAGAATGATCCATCTTCCAATATGCAGTCTATGTTCAAGCAGTTCAAGTTTTTCATGGTGGCCAATCCAAATCTTTCGTCCTAGGCCTCCACTATGACTACCACTCAGTTAGGTTTGTCTGATTCATCCTCTTCAGGTAATATCCACACTTCGTGGATCGTTGATTCTGGTTGTTCACATCATATCACCCCCGTTGCATCTCTCCTCAGTAATTGTGTCTCTCCTTCTTCTTCTATCACTATTGCTACCGCTAATAGAATGAAACCCTAACAACCTAAAGAACTAAACTATCCTTAATGAATGATATAAACTACAATAATTCACAGTTACACCCATGCATGAGGACACCACTTACAAAAATGATTAAAAAAACAAAAAAACACAACAACTACTCAAAATTACCTCTTATCTCGATCACATATACGACATATAGTTTTGAGGAAACAAGAGTAGGAGTAAACTCCATGTTTGAACTACGAAGAGATACTTCATAATCTAAAGGTTTTCACTTAAGTAGGACTAACATAAAATATACAGAGACAAAAAGTAGTAATTCATCGTATTACCCTGTTTAGCCCAAACAAGTTAGCATAAACAAAATCCAAAAATGATAGAAGGAAATGCACCTTTCTTTCAAGAGCTGCAACCTTATGATGGTATTCCTCCCGCAGTGACTCAATTTCTGCTTCATTGGATTTTCTCTGAAGAAAAATTCTTACTAGTTAAAAAGTGAAAACTAATATATGTACGGATATATATATATAGGGAAAGAGCAAAACCATATATGAGATAAACAACAACTCAACTACATATATATGAAAGTGGAGACAACAATGAAACAAGTTCAAACCAAAATGAAAGGAATGATGCAAGACAACCAAACTGTTCAAATGGACATTAAAAAATGAAATTTTCAGAAGATGTCACAACAGTCAAGCATCACGCTAAGAGAAACCCATATGAAAAACCATGAGTATATACCCAGAGGTCTAATTGGGAAAAGAGTTGGTGGTAACCACAAATACTCTACAAAAATTCATTAAAATTAACAAAATTCTTATTGTATTTTGAAGTAACAAAAAATAAACCATGTTAAATTTTTCTTCATGGATGATATTTTAATGAATGAGAAACTAATGCCTTGGGAGGCAGTCTTGGTGATTAAGGCCAGCTTCTCTGAGCATATGCTGCAAGAACTAAGGCATGCCTTACACATCTGAGATGCTCACCATATTGCGTGACAAAAATGTGTCTAGACACCCCTTACTCAACATAGGGCCAGCTGCTCATGCCCAAAAATAAGTAAGAAGAGGAAGAAGTCTAGACACACAAACCAAACAATGATAGGAAAATAAAGGAGATTTCATACAAATAGTTGTTAGGGATTTCATACCAATAGTAAGACATGATAAGTTCTGTTTTTCCTTTTTGGTGCCAGTATTAACGATTCCTTTATTATGGTTTCACAACTTTCTTAAAACATTTTTGTGATCTGCATCAACTTTATATCAAAGCACGTGGAAGAATAACCAATTGTTCTGGTGTCAAAGATACAAACCTTTCTCAACCAAAATCCAGCAATCCCTTTTCAAGTACAATACAAATAAAGTAAAAGGAAAATAAAACAACCATATTTACCCTTAAATCCTCAATTACAGCCTTTTGATGCTCATTCTCATTCATCAACTTTGCGATGTCATCTGCTTTTGCCTGGAAAAATAGAAACACAAAACCATTGGATTTCGACAAGTCTATATATTCAATAAAAGAAGCATAAATGTCATATTATAGAATGCAGTAAGGAGATATAAAATTAAGGATAAGAAGAGCCATCAAAATGTGAAGTTATACAGGTAAAAAGATATTTAGGAATAATGAAAAATATAATTAGAGATTCAAAAAGCAACAAAAAGACAACAAATTAATATTAGCTCAATGATTTAAATTTTCATACCATACTAAACAAAAACATTTTAATGAAGTTTCAAGAAAATTTTAGACTCAAGAAAATGAACAAACAAGATGCAGAAAGTCCGAGTCCTCGAGCAGAAAACGGTTTAACCGTGCTACGGACCAAAAAATAAAATTATAAAAGAAAATAAAGGACAAAGCAAAATAGTCTAACAGTGAAAGTTGTTTTGTAGCAACATACCCAGAGTTAATTTTACAGAAAATGCTTGTTAGTCTACGGTCAGCAAGCTAAACTTCTTAGAGTTGGACTGGAATGAATGTGGAACAACAAACATATATAAGTGAGTAATCTAAATGAGATAGAACAGGCCTTTAAACAAACAGATTTAGACCAGAATGGTACTAGTAGGCTGTATATCTTATCAGAAACAAATGCAATAGTTAAAATACTAATGTCCCTACTTGAATAATTTTTGGTTTCATGTTCAAAAACAAAATTCCTATCCAACTTTCCCCAGATAGTAACTCAAAATCAACCAGCTAAATACCAAATTATCTGAACTGATATCCACTTCATAAACTTTGGCTTCAACTCCTACAATATACATGTGTGTGTCTCTGTGTATGGCAGTTATGATGCTAAACTACAAAAAACTTTTATATAAAATTAAGAAAACAGATTTTCTAACCCCAATTAAACTCAAGCTCTCAACTAAATTCAAATTCTACGCATCAGGCAAGAATCTTGAATAGAAGTCACACTTGCCACGAAATGATTATAAAATGTAAATTACCTGAGCTTGTCTAGCAGCTCCCTGTAGTGCAGTTTCCATCATTTTCATTTCCCTCTTCAACTTCTCTAGTTCAACTACAGAATCTGCAATGACAGATGCGGAGCTTCCTGAACTTACACGTTGTTCTTTAATGTCGGGTTCATAATCACTGGCTTGTTCATTCAAGTCAACTCCTCTACCAAATGTGTCATTTTCATGAGAAACTGATTCAGAAACTGTCTCTGCAGCCTCATCTGGAGGTTGCACATCCGGCAAGGTATCTGTAACGTACCCCTCATGACTTTCAATCTCCTTAGAAGTAGCAAAACCGAAACCAGTGAGCTCTACCCCCATTCCAGCTTGGCTACCACTCGCTGCATCCTCAGCTTGAACTGGAGAAAGGTTCTCTGCAACCTCTTCTTCTTCTGCCTTCTGTTCATTTGTGATCTCATGCAAATTCATAACATTATGTGATTCAGGTGACACGGGGGCGCCAACCTCAACTTGATCTGCTTCATTGGTTCCTGGCTTGGCTTCCACTGACTCTGAACTTTCAGAGGGCCCCATTGCTGAGGTCTCCTTCTGATTGAGATGGTTCAAGGAATCTGGTTCTTCAACATATTCAACATTGGATTCAGATAATTCAACAGGTATCAGTTGTAAATCAGATTCAGATTTACCAGGCTCTACCAAAACAGCATTTATTCCATCAGTAATTGCAATATGTGTTCCTTCTGCAGCATCTGGAAGCATGTGAGAACTTTCTTCATTTACTTCTTCAGCAGGTCTGGTTTGTTCAGTAGCAAAATCTGTGGACCTATCAATCTCACCCACTTGTTTTTCCTCAACAGAAGATGGTGGCTTCAACGACTCAGGTTTTTCAATTGATTCTACGGTACTTTCACCACCTTGATGCCCCATGAAGGCCATGACAGGTTCAAATAGTGTTTTCCTGTCTGTGGTTGACGGCCATAATCCTGAAGCTGGAATTGCTATAGAGAGGACGTTTAAAAAAAGGTCCAAAATCATCATTTTGACTCTCATACAAATATATTGGATACGGTTTGATATTGAAAACTTCAGTATGAGAATAAGGAGAAGATAATTAAGTATGTGGATTTTTTTTTTAATAGGCAAACAAGTCAGTAATTTGATGGCAGCATGTTAACTGATAATGGTGTACAGGATCTTGGCAGAGGCTTTAAACCCTTTATTGGGTATAAGCACACAGAAATTTACACACATTCATAAGATATTAGGGTAGTCTCGGAATCCAAGACAGCTCAACTCACAGCGAAACCAGGTTAACCATACTAGCTGAGCTAACATGACAACAATCAACAGTTGACTAGTGTTCAATGGTCCTCATAATTTATTTTTTTGTCTTCTTCTTTTTCCCCCCATGAAATAACCAACTTCCTCAGCTCCCAATAATGGGCCAGACAAGGGCTCACTATTACCATTTTAAAGTTTCATACACAATCCCTGAAAATGTGAGAAGCTGGAATTGGTAAAATAATGAGGTAAATTTATCTTCCCCCTAAAACATAAGTTGTAGCTACTAGAAAGTTTGATATACATTGTTGGCCCATTTTCTAAAAATTTAAGCTTTTGGGACTAGTGGTGATTTAACATGGTATCAAATCTCAGGTTGGGTGAGGTTTTAGGTTCAGTTGCCTCCATTTGCATTAATTCTTCATTTGCATTCTTTGTCTCTTGTTGACATTCTTTCTTTTCTCTAGGTAAGGATGTTTGCATCTCCATGTACAAAACGGGATGCTCATGATGGAGGGTGTTGGATAGCTTGAGACATTGTTAGGCCCATTTCCTAAAAGATATGAAGCATGGGTAGTCCAAAAATATTGTCATACGAGCAGTGGGTATTTACTTGGTACTGTTACGCATACCAGATACGCAAAATACTTCGGGTATGGAGTGGATACAGCGTGGGTACAGGACCAGTACGACATGGGTACAAGACGGGTACAGCTTGGGTACTTTTACGGGTACTTTGAGGCATATAAGTAAATTTTTCATAAAAATATACTAGAATAATTATATTGTGCTTCTTTTTACAACTTCAAAAATATAGGGTACTTTTACAAATATCAAAAATATAAATTTTTTCTTTTTTTGACCATTATAAAAATACTTTAATTATTCTTTACATTTGATTTTTTAATTATTATATGTCATGTATTAGTATAAATTATAAAAATATTTTTTTATAGATGTACCAGACCGTAACGGTAACCTACTTTTTTTGGTTTTGCAGTAAGCATACCCGTGCTTCCTAAGTTCCTAGCCTAAAAGTTTAAGTTTTCAGGACTAGTGGTGATTTAACAATATCTACTTGGAGTAATTGGCAAAGCAGCCTCCATTGAAAAATCTCAATCAAACCCATTATTGTTTGTGTTTTGGTAAGTTAAGATTTCATATAACAAAAGCAAACATATTACACTGGGGTGAAAACAAAATACAAGGCAGCAAACTTATCAACAGAGAAACACTTCAAAGGCACCAGCTAACAACCAAAGCATATTAGAACTAACTACTAGTAACCCTCCAACACCATTGTTGTTTACACACAAAAAAAAAAAAAGAGCTATACAGAGAGAAATTTACAGATACACAAAAGAATATACCTTCACTGGTGCTGGAATCAGATTTCTCCTCAAAACCAAGAGCACTATCAAAATTCTTCTCAATGTTCTTGACGCTCTCACTGATCTTATTCACAGCCCCAGCGAGATCAGCGAAGTTCCCCAATGAGACTTTCCCACCGAACCAGGCCATCTCTTAGCCACAATTCAGAATAACTCAATTCAATGATCAAATTCCCAAATCAAATTCATTAAAAACCCTATAAAATCAACGAAAGTGAACACAGTTTATTAGTAAATTCAGCTGATTAGGTAATCAATCGATCTGGAGAAGAACAGCGAATTTGAAGACATTTATGAATGAAAGAGAAATCAAGAAATAGTGATCTGAATTGCAATTGAACGAACCACAGAGGAAGAGAAGGAAGCGAAATTATTGAGAAGTGGAGCTTGTGAGGATCTGAGTGAAGTCTGGAGAGTGCCAAATCTCCTACCCCCTTTTCTTTTTTTTCTTTTTTTTTTTTTTTGGAGGGGATCTTGCAAGTAAGGTGGATCTCCAATTTTTTTTTACTAATAATTTAAAAATATTAAAAATAATTTTTATATTCAAATTAGTTTTCATGCTAAGATTAAAAAAAAATGCTAATTTCATGCTTGGATTTTTTATTTTTTTTATTTTTTGGAAAATACAACAATGACAAAACCAAAATATATATATATCTAGCAAATGTTTCAGGAAAAATTAGTGAAACATCTCTATCAAACTTTGGGTAGTAGAATAGGTTAAATATATTTTTTTATTAAATAAGGTCCATCGATGAAATTTTTTGTAATCATACTAAAAAGATTTTAAAATTTCTCTTTTCACAAAGAAAATTTCAAATTTTTTTATGAAATTAGAGAAATTTCTTTATGAAAATTTAAATTTCTCTATATTGGGACGAAATTTCTTTGTGTCAAATTTTCTATGTGAAAATATTGAGGGACCTTAATTAATATGAAAATATTATATGTCATTTATTTTATAAAATCTTAATATCGTCACTCTTAAAAAAAATTATAAATACTAAATAATTGTTTGAAATTTAAAATTTTATTTTCATATATCATGGCGATTTGTCTAATGTGTTTTTATATATTTTTTTTTGTAAGGCTTCCATTGAGAATTAATTAAAAATACGCTTACAAAAATATTTTCTAATTTATTTGGTGCATTCATAACGTTTTTAATGATTTCTCAAGGCAATTAAAGTAAAAAAAAAAACACATTAAAAACGAGTTTGTTAAGTAAGCTATGAGTTTTTTTTTTTTTTCAAACATTCAAATTGAATTTTTTAACCAATAAGTTGACTTTTTTAATAAGGAAAAATTAGTCTCTTCTCCCATTTTAGAAGATATCCAAAATATTATTTTATGATATTTAGGATCCCTCAATCCCACACTCATATATCACAGAGAAATTTATTCAACTGTTTATCTAACCCCTCGTTAATTCGTTTCCGATATAACGGAGCACCGACGATCTCCAACTTTGAGGATCCATCTCCTCCTCCTCCTCGATCTCTATATATATTTTTGTCTTCAAATTCAAGCATTACAAGTCTTGTTGGTCGAAGAGAGTAACAGAGAAGATTGAAAAATGAGTGGTAGATTAGGGTTTGATAGAGACGGTAGAAACAAGGGTTTCAATCATGGCTTCTTCACTCCTCTTCTTTTCTCTCATTCTCTTCAACTTTCAAGGTATGTATGTATGTATATATATCTCTTCTCTTCACTGCTTCAATTCACTTTTCATAATTTCCCTAATTTTTGAAATATTTTTGTTGGCTTATTTTTCCTATGAAGAAAAATATTATAAATGCGAGCGTGCCAGCAAGGATTGAAAAATCCTTACAGATTAAATTCAAGCCAATTATCAAGCGATTGTGTTGACAGTTCTTTCGCCTCAACAAAGAGGACTTCAAAATTGCCAAAGTATAGAGAAAAGAAAAATTAAAAGAAGAAAGGGAGATGGAGAAAGGCGATTGAGTGAACAATCAAAGTAATAATTACTTACCTCTACTCCTATGCTTTGAAAAGAAAGTGCATGAAATGCTTCGAAATGAAAGTGCTGAAAATAAATGCTTCGAAATATAAATCTATGTTAAACTATTCCTAAGATAAGGAAAATGACAAGAAATATTGAAATCAACTGTTTTTTATTTGAGTTCTGAATCATTTACAATGTAGCCATTAATGACTATTTATAGAGGAAAAAATACAACAATAACTACTTAATAACTACCCATTTCTTCCATCTTCATTCTTGTCTTGCCATGTGTCCTTCCACTCATCCACTTTGTCCTTCATATTCTCCATCATCTCTATAACTTCTTTTAACTTCCAAATGAATAACAGGATGCCACGTGTCCTGCAATTATATAAATAATAAAAATTGCAGATTTATGGTGCTAACAATTTTCTTTCAGTTTCCATGGTTGACAGTAACATCTTATTTGAAGATGGCTACACAATCAATACAGTCTTCGATGGCAACAAATTCCACATTCTCCCTCAATTTGGATCGTCCGATCTCATCATCCTCAATTCAATCAACAGTGCCTTTTACATTGTCTCATTTTCCAAATCCAACGTACCATGTATTAATATATATATATATATATGCATACGGATTATATGAATGTGTTTGTAAAAGAAAATTGATTTCAATATTAGTTGTTAATTGTTGTTTAACACAGAGATGAAAAATGACTACGTAGTCTGGCTAGAGAAAATCACAGGGTGAGTATGTGATTTGGCCAGAGAAAATGAACAAATTTCTCTGGCCATCACACAGAGAAAATTAACACAGAAAATTCAATCAGAGAGAATTTCTCTGGTTTGTAAGTAAACGCCATTGATGTAAAGCTCTCTCTCTCTTACTCTCTAGGCCATTGTAATGGTGAATATACAGGTATTTCAAATGGAGCACAGTGAATTGCTTTGTTTTTGTAAAGTCTAGTTTCAAAAAATTAACAATTTTGTTCAGAGAAATTTTAATTTTCTCTGGTTTGATTCCATAGTAATTCTCTGCATGTAACGAGACAAATTTCTCTGGAAATTTCTCTAATTTTGAGGGAATTTCTCTGTGAAGTCCAGAGAAAATTCGAGAGAAATTCTCTGTGAACCAGAATTTCTCTGTGAAGTCGAAAGAAAATTCGATCTAGAGAAATCTCTGGATCGAATTTTCTCTAGATTGATTCAAGGAACCTTAGACATTATGAAAATATTAGATATCCTTTATACTATAAAATCTTAATATCAAGGACCTTAAAAAAAAATCCCCTTTAAATAACGGTCAGATGTAACCTTTGTTTTCTAAAATTTCTAGGGTCATTTTTTGGACCAAAATTTGGGATAGTTTACAAAAGTCAAAAAGTTTTTTTTTAAAAAAAGAGTTAAAAAGTCCATACTATTTGGAGGAAGCTTGTGGGGGAAGCCTAGAGTGTAAAATTATTGTTTTGCCCTTTGAATTCAACTACCCAAAAGTCAAAAAGTCAACAAGGGTAGAATGGTTATTTTGATTTTACTACAATATTTTATTACACATATTTTTGTAAAAAGTTAAAAAGTTATCCCAAACATACATCTTTTTTTCCCTATTTGACTTTTTTTTTAAAATGTGTAAAAAATAAAGAGATCATGTGACCCAAAACAAGTTAATAACTAAAAAATGACTTTTAACCATCTTTCCAAAAAAGACTGTTGTTCTCACTAATTTCCATAAATGACTAGTAGCTCGACAAAATAAGGCTTGAATGTCACGACCCACTCCCCGTACCCAAGGGTTAAGTATCGTGATGGCCAGTAACTGAAGTTACCTCCGGCCAATTCTTGAATAAATTAATAAGCTCATGCGGAAATAATATTTAAGTGAAGGTACCAAAATAATCATCGGAGTTTCTATTTTTATTACAAAATTTATTGACCAAAAAGGCCGATATTTACATATAAACATATCATAAAAGTGATGTGTATGTCTATTCTGCAGCCCCGCATCTAAGACTTTCCAAAAGCTATTTCTGAATTGCATTTCTTCCTGAAAATTGGTAAACAGCTATAAGCACATGGCAGAGGGAAAAATATTATACTATGAGTATAAGGAACACAAAATAACTATGGATAGTTATGTAACTAAAATATTTAAGATAACTTAGTCTGAACAAATAACCATTTAAGTAGCAAAACTGAGATTATGTGAATAAATAATCATAACCACGGTACCGAACAGAACAGAACAGAGGTCACAGAAATGACAGTCAGAATAGAGGTACAGATTCAAGAGGTGGCTCGTACGGATATAGAGGTGGCTCCCAAAATAGTGTAGCACTTGTTTCCGCACAGCACTTTGCTCCGCACAGAACAGAAGTCAATGGATCTATGACGACAAAGGGTCACAAAATGACCAAACATAAGCCAATGATTATTTAACTCTCCAAAGGCGTGGAACTCCCGTGGTGGTACTTACAAAACATAATTGTTTATAAGGACATTGTCAAATATTCTTTAAAATATAAACAAATATATCCATGGGTTTCATTTTAACAAATAGAGTTCATAAATTATTCCACGTAATTGAAATATTAATATAATTTATAATAATTTATAAAACATAACTTATATAAAATAAATATGGTAAGTCAAAACATACGTGAAATATATTATGATAAGTCAAGGTATAATATAACTCACATTAATTTTAATACATCACTCTTTCTTTCCATTATTTTTTCCTTCCTTTCTTTCCCTTCATTTCTCATTTCTTTCTTTCTTTTCTTTCTTTTTTTTTTTCTTTTTCTTCGCCCAGTGATCACACCTCCCTATTTATAGAGAGGTGAGAGCATTACGTGGCCCGTATCTTGCCTAGAGATTCGATAATAAATTTCATAGATTCATTATTATCTTTAATAAATATTTAAGATAATTACATTTTGGCCCAATTTCCTGATGTAACTATATAAATAAATTAATTCCTAATTAAATTACACTTTATCGTATACCAACAATAAATTAATTATTTATTTTACTACCACACCATTTATTATTATTATTATTATCAATATTATTATTTATTTATACTTACTTTTATATTTATTTATTTACTATCTTTAACTTTAATTTGGCCCAACTAATATTATAATTTTACATTTCTATTAATTTAGTCCCAAATAATAATCCCTAATTAATCTCATATTTGATAATCTAATGCCAAATTAGATTATGTATTTATTATTATTTATTTAATAATATATTATCACATACAACCATAATACTAGTATAAAATTTAAGGGACAACTTAAATTTTCGGATTGTTACATCGAATGGCCCGACCCTCCGCTTTCTCTCTCTATCTCTTTCTCTTTCTTTCTCTTTCTTCTTTATCTCTTTCATTCTCCAATGGATTTTCTCTTTCCTCTCTATCTCTTTCCTTCTCGACTTTCATTCTGTTGGACCATTTTAATATCTTTTATTTATTTATTTTGTGACTTTTTTGGTCTTGTTCATGTATCTTTTTTTGCCTTGTTCATGAATCTCATTTTGTTTGGTGAATGGAGATTCATTGTTTTTTGGTGACCTTTTATTTTGTTCATGAATGAAGATTAATTGGAAGTTCATGGACTTGGTGATGAGTTAATATTTAGAGACTCTCCCTTGTCTCTAGTTTAATGGTCATTATTTTATTTTTTTTGTGTAATTTGTAAGGTCCTAATGACCTATAAATAGTTCCCCTCGTCTACTCTTTTTTACACCAATTATTGTTTATACTCGAGAGATTAATAGCAAAGAATGGCGTTTTTCTTGGTGGAGCTTTAGATTTATCATCTTGTGCAGAGTTGGTCTGAACCATATGATAAGTGATTGAGCTATTGTATCCTGGAGAGAACAAATCATAGTTTGTGACTGCTGCATCGGTATTTGGGTTATTCCTACCGCAGTGGGCTTGATCTCCTTAAAGAAAACGAGATATCTATGCCTCAGCCTGATCTATTTGTATCTCATTTTCTTTACATTATTTATTAATAAAATATAATTCTTCTGGTATTTTCACCAACAATTTTAAGGAGATCAACCATGGAACAAGTATCAGAAAAAACCAGTGATAGAATTAGAGATCTCAACAAGCCTTTCAAGTTCAAGGGAGTTCATTTTAAGAGGTAGAAATGAAAAGTTCTTTTTTATCTCAGCATTTTGAAAGTTACATATGTTCTTACCGAGAAGAATCTAAACAAAATCCCAACCGATGAGATGAATGATGAAGACTACGAGGCACATGAAGCAAAAGTGGCTTCCTACAATACAGATGAGTATAAATGTCATTTTTTATCTCTTAAATTGCTTTGCTGATTAATTTTATGATGATTACTATGACACCACTTACACTTTGTCTTCTATTAATTTTTGACATGCTCGCTTGTGTCATATTAACAGTAAATATGTGGGAATCATGAGTAATTTAGGATTAATTCCTAAAGTGACAACAAAATTTGAGAAATGTGAAATTTACAGTAAAGCAAAAATTACCAAGCGGTCTCATAAAAGTGTTGAAAAAAATACCGAATTGCTATAATTATTTCATACTGATTTGTGTGAGTTTGAAGGAATTTTAACTCGGGGTGGTAACTGATATTTTATCACTTTTATTGATGATTTTTCAAAATACACAAATGTATATTTATTAAAAAATAAAGTGATGCTTTTGAGAAATTTAAAGAATTCTTTCTTAAAGTGGAAAATCAATTCAGTAAAAAGATTAAGAGAATTAGAAGTGATAGAGGCCAAGAGTATGAATCTCTTGGATTCAACTCTTTTGTTCAGTCATTGGGAATTATTCACGAAACTACTCCACCATATTCACCTTCATCTAATGGCATAGTTGAAAGAAAAAATAGAACGTTAATTGACTTGACAAATACTATGCATATTGATTCAAGTGTTCCCTCAAATCTTTGGGGAGAGACTATTTTGACAACTTGCCATGTGATAAATAGAGTGCCACACAAAAAGAGTAAAATTGTACCTTATGAGTTGTGGCGGGAGCATAAACCAAATCTAGGTTATTTGAGGATTTAGGGTTGTTTAGCTTTTATGAGACTTACAATCCTAAATGACTTAAATTGGGTGAACAAGCTACCACTTGTGTTTTTCTTGGGTATGCGTTGCACAGTACAACCTATAGATTTTTTTTATATGGAAAATAATATTATTTTTGAATTATGTGATGCTATTTTTCATGAAAATAAATTTCCTTTCAAATCTAGAAATAGTAGGGGTCAAATAATTTCTGAAAATATTTCATCCATGCCTAGCTCTTTTACTTCATCTCAAGTTTTTCAAGAACAAGAAAATTCTCAAATCCTACCAAGAAGGAGTAAACGAGTTAGAGTTGAAAAAGATTTTGGCCCTGACTATTATCTTTACAATATGGAAGAAATTCCTCTTACGGTGCAAGAAGCTTTATCATCACCTGATGCTATTTTCTGGAGAGAGGTTGTAAATGATGAGATAGATTCTCTACTTTTAAATAAACATGGAAGCTAGTAGATTTACCTCCAGGTTGTAAAACTATTGGGTGTAAATGGGTCATTCGTAAAAAACTTAAACCGGATGGAACTATAGATAAATATAAAGCGAGACTTGTCGCTAAAGGTTTTAAGCAACAAGTTGATCTTGATTTCTTTGATACTCTTTCTTCGGTTACTAGAGTTACATCCATTAGACTGTTGATAGCAATGGTTGCAATTCATGATTTAAAAATTCATCAAATTGATGTAAAAACAACATTTTTAAATGGAGATCTAGATGAGAAGATTTACATGGACCAACCCGAGCGCTTTGTGGAGCCTAGCCAAGAAAGCAAAGTGTGTAAGCTAACTAAATCCCTTTATGGTTTAAAACAAGCTCCTAAATAGTAGCATGAGACATATGATTCCTACATGCTTGAGAATGGCTATAAAACTAATGAATGTGATAAGTGCATATATTATAAAACTTGTGAGAATGCACATGTGATTGTTAACCTATATGTGAATGATCTACTTATCTTTGGCTCTTATTTGCATATTATAAATAAGACTAAAAATATGCTTAATAGTCATTTTGATATGAAAGATCTTAGTGAGGCCAATTTTATTTTGGGAATTAAAATTACCAAAACTAATGATGGCATTTTTCTTGATCAATCGCATTATGTTGAGAAAATTTTAAAGAAATATAACTTTCTAGATTGTAAACATTTTGTTACTCCTTTTGATGCAAGCATACATTTATCTATTGTAACAAATGAAAAAGAAGTGATTAATCAAAATGAATATACTAGCATGACTGATAGTTTGAGATATGCTACTGACTGTACTAAACCTGACATTGCATATGCTATTGGAGTACTTAGCAGGTTTATTAGCAAGCCAAGTCGAGATCACTGGCTAGCCATGGGAAGAATTATGAGATATTTATCTGGTACAAAAAATTATGGTTTGTTTTATAACAAGTATCTTGCGGTACTTGAGGGATATAGTGATACTGATTGAAACACTTTGTTAGGTGATTCTCTCTCTACCTCAGATTTTATTTTTACCTTGGATGGTTGTGCTATATGTTGGAAGTCTAAAAAACAGACTATAATTGCTAATTCTACTATGGAAGCTGTAACGTTCCAAGATTTGAGGACATCATAATAAGATTTAGAACTTAAAATCAATTTTGTTAATAACTAATCCCTCATCAATCTTGTCACCAATATTACTAGCATTAATTAATAACCCAGAAATTAAAAGTTCTTAAATTACAACTCCAATAAAAACTTAAAACTTAGTCTTAGTACTGTAGACACCCCATTTTTGACCGTCCTCAAGACTTGGACATCACCGTTTGAACACTCGGTGATCATTCATGTTCGTGTTCGTTTTGAGTTCTCGGAGGTCTCGGCCGCGCGCCTCATCTTAAGACCTCTCAACTTGACTGTTTTTGTGCTTGTTTGTGGGCTAAGCATTTGTGTTTCTATTTTGAGGGAAGAGGGTGGCTTGTTTGATATTTCCTCAACCCACCGGCCATGGTCTGAGGTCACCGGCCATGTTTTATTGCTACCGGCTAATAGTTTTAGCCAATCGGCACCATAGTTGGTCGGCCGGCCATTAATTTGGTCGATCGGCCACCTTTTCTAGCCGAGACATTTTCTTTGCCTTTTTCAGGCATTGTGCATGCCAGCTGTGCCAGCTGGTGAGCACAGACTCTGCCCTCCATACACGTGTATGGAGGGATTTCATCCTTGTTTAGCTTCTCTTAGAAGCTTTGCAAATTGGTTTTTCTATAAAAGGAGGGCCTCCCCTCCCTTTCCAGAGGTTGATTCATCTGAGATACAAGATATATATCACTTTCTCTCTAGTTGTGTGTGTAATAGTGTTCAAAAGTGTGTTTTTGTTCTTATTTTTGTACTAAGGCATCTAGTGTTACACTATACTTTGGTTACTGAGGTGTTGAGGGGTTGATTTCAGAGTTTTTGAGTTGGTTTTGATCAAAATGAGGTGCTGGAGTTGGTGTTCTTGAAGTGTTCTTCAAGGGTGAGAACTTACCCTTTTATTCCCCATTTTGCCTTAAGCTTTTAACCTATCTTGCATGCTGTTTTAAGCTTAGTGTATAACTGATAAAAGTTTTGTATTTTCATGCTTGTTATAGTTGCTTAAGGTCATTTTGGTGTTGGGGGTTGTCTACCCCCTCTTAAGCTTGTTTGACCCCCTTTTGTGCCTTCCTCTTTGGGCTTTGGAGCCCTTCGTGTATTGACCTTCTCACCACTGAAATCCAGAGGATTTTCAGTGGTGGAGAAGTGGTTTGTATAGGGGAGGGACACCCCTCTCCCCTTATGACTTATTTGCTTGCATTAGAGGTGAGCAGCGAATATACCGATCCGCTAAAACCGACCGGCCAAAACCGACCGAACCAAACCGATCCGCCGCATTTTGGACGGATGCGTGATGACGAGCGGATGGTTGCGGATTGATTTTCTCCAATCCGCCAATTTGGCGGACGGATGGCAGATTTGAGATTTCTTTGGCTGTAACTGAACCGCCAAACCGCCAAATCGCGAGCACCCCTAGTAATTTATAAGACTTTGTATTTTCAATTTGTTTAAATATTATGTTTGTGTTTTCAATTGAAAAAGAGTTTAAATATTCTGTTGAAAAAAAGTTTTCAACTTGAATATATTTTTTGAATTGAAAAAAATAAACATATTATTTATCTATATTTTTTTGTTTTTAAATCTAACTCTAAAAATAATAAATAGAAAATATGATATATGCTGGTTGGTTTTTGTTTTCAAAAACATATGTAGATGTAACAATACAGAGACATACAATCTCTACTACTGCTCTGTTCATGGTTTTGGTGGTTTGAATTGTTATTATCTTTTAAGAATCACAGATTGTAATACTTTGTGTGGATGAATCATGCTGTGATTGTAATATGTGGATGATGCATGCAGTGATCGTGATATTCTAAAGTTTCAAACTTTCTTTCTTTGGATAAGGCATATAGTGATTGTAATACTTTCTTTTTCTTTTTTTTTTTGAGGAAGTGCACAAGTTGAATTATGTTGAAAACTTATAAAATTTTAAACCGCCAAACCGATTCGCATCCATCCGCCAAATCGACAATTCGCTCAATCCACATCCGCCGGATTTGCGGACGGATGCGGATTAATTTTCTTCAATCCACCAATATGGCGGACGGATGGCGGATTGGAAGTTCCGTGGCCGCAACCGACCCGCGTCCACCCCTAGCTTGTATTTAGGGCTCATAAAGGTAGCATGTTTGCATAGCTTTATTTGGCTCCATTTCAGAGAGTATTTGGTGTTAGTTTATCATGTTAGACCTCTGTTTCATGTTGGTTCGATGGCCTATTGTATGCATCATGCACTTGCTTTGTAATCCCCTCTATTGTCATGACATGTACCATGCATTTAGACCATCATGCTTGCATGTTTTAGCTTGACTTCATGAAGCTTTTAGTCATGTTGTGACATGTTTAAGTTCTGTTTGGTGTTGATTCAGTCATGTTTGCCATATGTTGTATAGCCACCATGTATCCTAGCTTGTTAGCTTTGAGTGCATGAGTCATGAGCATGCTTTATTTGGGTTATTTCAGTGATTTGGAATCACTTATCATGCTATTTCAGTCCATGCTCCATGCTTGTATGCTTGCATCTACCATCTTTTCAATGCGTTGAAGAGTTGTTTTTTTGTGCCTTAAAATAGGTCATTGTGCATGCCTCTTTGTTTAAGTCCTTGGGCTGCCATATCAGTGGGTTTTGGGGCTCCTTTTGCCATATTATAGCTCTGTTTTTCTTTGAATAATCCATGCCATGTGTGGTTAAGGTAGTTGTAGTGGAGTGCTCTCTTTGTGGCCTTGAATGCCCTTTGTTTTGCACCCTTTTCTTAGCATGTTTTTGGCCTTGTGCCGTGCATGTTTTAGCCTTATTTTGGTCTGCCCCGGGACTGTTTTAAGTCATCTTGGCTCTTTGGGGCTTGGTTGATATGGCCATGGTTTGAATCCCTTTGTTAGCCTTAAGTTTTGGGCTTTGTTGCATGCCTTACTTGCATGGTTTGGTTGATTTGGCATCATCCTTTACACAGTTTCAGAGCTTGTCATGCTTATGATTTGTCCATATTTGTCTCTTCTTAATGTGCTTGAGAGTCGACTCTTTTCATGCCTAAGTGTTGGACCTTCATATGTGCACGTTTTGGTGTGTTTTGTCCAGCATTTCTTGGCACTTTGGCCACTGTTTTGGACACGGCTGAGGCCTATCCATCCTTAGTGTAAGTCCATGGATCATGCATTTACGCATTGTTGTAGGCTTCCTGCATTGCATGTTGACGCATCCTTGTGGTTGGTATCATTGTCGCTTGCCTATGACTTTGTGTATTCCCATATTTAGGTTGCATTGTAGCATTGCAGCATTGCATACTTGTTACATTGCCATGATGTTTGCATGTTAGGTTGCATCCCATTGTATTTTGACACACTCATGTTACATTGCCTTATATTCCCATGTTGCATTGCATTGGTTACATGCTTTGCATTGTATATGGCATACACACATTGCATTATGTTTGGTTTGGGGTGTCAAACCAAACATGAGGAATGAGGGACGTTCGTACTTGAAGTGACGAAACGTACCTTAATCCTCGGTCGCCGACACTCTTGATTCAGCATGATAGAGTGTGTAGCATTCATTTGTTTTGTTGCATTCATTTATATTGATTTGCACACTTGACATCTTTGGCCATTATGCATCGAAATACGTGATTGGTGGCCCGAGGGTCGAGAGCCATACTCCCTTGAGTTCTTAGTATGATAGGGAGGGTGGTCGTGCATACATTGTCTTGTAAATGCCTTGCCATGCACTGTTTGTCCTCTGCTGCAGCAAAACCAGTGTTCTGCAGGAATAAATGGCCGGTCGGCCACTTTCAGTGCCGGCCGACTACCAAAATCAAGCCGGTGATCCTTTTTTTGGTCGATGACCATATTTCCATGGCCGGTGGTGTTTTCTCTTGGCCGGTGGCATCCCAAAGTTCTCAAGCAGTGGTTCAGAAGCAACTTTAGGATTTTTCACTATTCTCAAGGGTGCAGAACAGTGCAAATAAAGGCAACATGTGGCATGGCATCGGGTTTCCAAGCAAGGCGAATCGAGCATGCATTATCTAATCATTTCGAGGCGAAGCTGCGGCGGCCTTTTGAATTTCATACTTAGTTTATTTTGTAATTAATTTGTTAATTAATTAAGGGTCTGTAATAATTAACTACTGGTTTGTATTATTCTTTTGGATCCTCCATCGAGAGGGCGAATTTGTAATAAGTGTGCGTGCGTGTGTGAATGTCTTCCAACCCCACGTCTTTCTCCCTTTTACTTACCTGCTTTTAATGGTTAGTTTTAGGTCATGTTTCGATTAGCATACCTTATGTTAGTATGTTTGCATACATTCATTCGTATTGCATGTACCGGGCTCGGCGCATCATACTAATTGCATAGCATTTCAATTCCAAATTGAATACGTGTATCAGTTGTTGCATTTCATATGCCATTTTAGAATAGCCGAGCCTATCTTAGTTGCATTTTTGAATGTGTTGCATTAGGCATTTCAGCATAGTTAGGACTCATGCATGATTTGTAATTAGCTTCTTTTTTTGGCTTGGAGTACTCGGTAAGTATTTATGTTTTAGCATCCTTGCATGCGTGTGAGTGACTGCCATGATAGCATGCTTACCATGAGGCTATTTGCTTATGTGATATAACTGCTTGAATGCCTGTGGGTGAAGGTTGGGTTATTTGAATTGGAACAATTCACCAATTGAGAGTTTTAAGCCCACTTGAGAGTGGCAAAATCATGTTTTCTTAAAGCCCACTTGAGGGTGGCAAATCCATATCTTAGCCTACTTGCGAGTAGCACCATCAAACCATCTTTCAAATAAACAAACATGAAATGTTTTGTTCCAACTCAAACGATCCAGTCTATACTTATATGTTGTGTGCATCACATAGTAATTCTAGGCTAATAACCGGAATAAGAGCACATAATGTTTTCAAAACTCGATATCATGGTTAGTAGAGGCCAATTTTTGATCGGGCGAGCGGGGGTGCTCACGAAGTGACCTTCTCCAATCGTACCCAAGTTCTCGAGCCGAGGCAACTTTGGTGATGACAGACACGTGGCCTTAGGCACGAGTCAGGGTTTCCTAAATTCCCCCAAAATAAAATATTTAGGTGGCGACTCTGTATCTGGCAAAGCAGTCCATGTTTGGCACTTCTTTCTAAAAATCTGTTTTTTCAAAACGATTTGCCGGATTTGGACTCTTTGGTGATTTATCGGTCTCGCATTACACTTTGCGGGATTAGATTCAAAACCGTGACATTTGAGTCCGAACTGTAGTAAGTCCAATGAACAAAACGGGATTTCTCCCGGGACGTTCGGGGACGTTTACAAGTACATAAAAACAACACGAATATTAAAAAAAAAAAAAAAACTAGAAACTTAGAAAAATGGTTCATGGATCTTGGGCGCTCTTCAAGCTAATCAAGACTGAGTGTCGCCTTGCAAGGCCTCGGTGTTTTCTTCGGTTTCTTCGGTACCTGGAATAAAACGTCAGGGGCAACGGGAATGCTAGTGAGCGACGAGCTCAATAAGATACTACAACTCAAAATACCCACCCCCGATAATAATACTCACAATTTATGAATAATGTGTAGTAACAGAATAACAAGTAACGTTTAGTAAGCATAAAATAAATGTTATCAGTTGAAATAATAACAATAAATAATAATAAATCAAATAAAAAAATATAACAAACGGAAGCAGTATTTTATCATAAGGAATATGCCCACCTTTCTTTTTAAATTTTCATAGATTTAGCTTATCAGATAAATTTAAGTAACTCCCCACGGAGCACTATTTCCACTCAACCGCTAAGCAATGGCCACGGGCAATTCTGACTCTCCCTTGGTCAAATGTTCAAATGTTATTTACAGTAACTACCAATGATGCCCATGCACTAGGGTTATATACCCGAGTCGTGACATCACAGTCTGCCCCAAGGGAATGGTCTATGTTGTGACACCCGCACCACCAACCTTATATCGCCTACACCAATAAGAGCCGAAATACCTTCCCGTGCCATGTTAGGGTTCACAACTCACTTGCGCAAGATTCTAAACCGGGTTCACCCCCATCACTTTTAAATTTTAATGTATCATTGGTTAAATTTCGTGTTTCTTTACTTGTTGAGATATTCACAATAACTCAACATTTAATTACCAATAATGTTATACCAACTCATTAAAATTCTCAACATAAAATATTACACATGTCACACAATAGTAAATAAATGTACAACATTTAAATAAACAATTTATTTAAACCATGGTATGAAATAATAATGTAGATACCAAAAAGAAGAAATAAATCATAATCACACACATGCATTGATTTTTAATCTACAAGATTAGATTAGTACAATATTAAATTTTTGTCCAAATAAACAATTGAAGAGATAATTTTTTATTCCTCCTTAATCTGCCAGAATTTTCAGAATGCATAACTCGTAATTAAAATTATAAATAAATTACTTATACAACTCTAAAATTCATATAAATCTACAGAATACTCAATAAACATGTTATTGTCACTTTTCAGAAAGTATTTTCCAAAAATAAATTATAAATAATTCTAAAAAATTCCAAGAAAATTTATGACACAGATTTTTCACATTTTCTTAAATTAATTCCATACTTAAATTTATAAATAAATTTCATAATATAAAAATTTATTATGAAACTAGACTTTTCAAATTTTATTTTTTGTTTAGAAATTACTAGATTTGGTTTAATATAAATTTTTTAATGATTTTTCAAACACATAGTAAAATCTGCCTATAGCTCCAGATTTGATTAAAATCTGTATAAATTCTTAAAAAACTCCATAATTGTTACAAAAATTCGTGGATGAAGTAGAAGTCATTCTAAACAACTTTGTAGAAGAAATAATCTTCAAATTTTGAGTATAAAAGTGTCTAAAAATTCGTACAAATTTTCTGACAGATTCAAGAGCCAAATAAAACCTTCAATCTTTTTTTTGATGGCATAAACTACACATGCAAGCCTATTTTCACAATAATAACATGATTTTAAGACTATCAATATCTTCAAATATTTGATATACACATCACAAAAATTATATACATATAAGAAAAAAAATTTATCTATAAATTAGTCATTTTATCATATGAATATAATTTGAAAATTCTAACACTTAAAAAAATGAGGGGGCTGAGAGGGTTTTCTTACTTAATTGTAGTGTTGAAATGGTAGGAAATATATATCCTTGTTAATCTCCTCCTCCTCTTATCCTCCTACTCAACTTGGCAAAATTTTTTTTTTTCCTTCACCAAATGCAAGCATGCATGTATATATATACAATGCATTGCTGAGCACCCCCCCTCTCTCTCTTTTTCTTTCTTTCTTTCTCTTTCTCTTCATTCTATGTAGTCAAATCTTCAATTTCCAAAGGCTATATTCTATACCATCATTCTGGCGGATTAGCGGATGGATACGAATCGATTTGGCATTTTAAAATTTTATAAATTTTCAACATAATTCAACTTGTGCACTTCCTAAAAAAAAAATAATAAATAAATATTACAGTCAATGACTTTAAAAAGTATTACAATCATTGGATGTCTCATCCAAAGAAATTTTTTTTGAAACTTTAGAATATTACAATCACTGCATGCCTCATCCACATATTATAATCACAACATGTCTCATCCATATAAAGTATTACAATTTGTGGTTCTTAAAATATAAAAACAATTCAAACCACCAAAATCATGAACAGAGCAATAGTAGAGATTGTATGCCTTTGTATTGTTATATCTATATCTGCTTTTTAAAACAAAAACTATTATTTTTAGAGTTAGATTTAAAAATAAAAAAATATAGATAAATAATACATTTATTTTTTTCAATTCAAAAAATATATTCAAGTTGAAAGCTCTTTTTCAACAGAATATATTCAATATAATATTTAAACTATTTTTTAATTGAAAACACAAATAGAATATTTAAACAAATTGAAAACACAAAGTCTTATAAATTAGTAGGGATGCTCGCGGTTTGACGATTCGATTGCGGTCAAAGGAACCTCAAATCTGTCATCCGTAAAAAACTAGGCGGATTGGAAAAAATCAATCCGCAACCGTCCGCTCGTCATCACGCATCCGTCCAAAATGCGGCGGATCGGTTCGGTTTGGTCCGATTGGGCGGATCGGTATATCCGCTGCTCACCCCTACTTGAAGGGGACAAGTCATAGTTTTGTGATTGCTGCATCGGTATTTGGGTTCTTCCTACCGCAGTGGGTTTGATCTCCTTAAAGAAAACGAGATATTCGTGTCTCAGCCTGATCTATTTGTATCTCATTTTCTTTACATTATTTATCAATAAAATATAATTCTTTTGGTATTTTCACCAACACATTCGAAGAACTGAGGCAGCGATTCAACCGACAAAGCTCGATCTTCCATTGAGTTTTTTCTCTAATTCTTTTTTAATTTTTTTTCCTTGGTGAGTTTTCTAATCTCTTCTTGTAGCCGATCTTCTCTTCTTTGATTATCTTATTCTTCAGTGGGCTTGGTTTTGATTTTGGATTTTGGAAAATATGAATCGATTTTGGATCTTGAGGAAGATAAAGCTTTGAGAGGGTCATAAAGATTCCAAGTGAAGAATGAGGGAGAGGAGTGAAGCTCTGTGTGATGGTGATTTTGGATCTGTGATGGTAATCTTGAGGAATTGATTTTGGATCTTGAGGAAGATGAAGCTCTGTGTTGATTTTGGTCATAAAGATTCCAAGTGAAGAAAAGAGGGAGAGGAGTGAAGCTTTGTGTGATGGTGAATTTGGATATGTGATGGTGATCTTGAGGAATTGATTTTGGATCTCGAGGAAGATGAAGTTCTGCGTGATTTTGGAAATTCCTTGTTGCCTTCTTCTTTCTAGAGACAGAACAACAAACAACAAACAACACATAGAGAGAGAGAGAGAGAGAGAGAGAGAGAGAGAGAGGAGCCACTTGAGCCATTACTTTTTCGAGTTACCTAGCGGGACTGCACTAATTTCTATCTCTCTTTGTTATGTCTCATTCCTCTATATACTCTTTATCTCTATTTTTTTCCATGTGTGTTTCAAACTGTTTGGAATATGATATATAGGTGTACTTTTTGACTTTTTGATTGTAATCTACTTTCCAAAATAATAAAAAATAATAAAAAAAAAGTTGGATTAGTAGACAGAGACAGAAGAACGAAAGATGAATAAGACTATCTTGCAAGAGTAGTAGTGACGTTAGATCATCGTTGGTAAAGATTAAATTAAAAAATAATCAACACGACTAGAGATAAGGTAATGATCAACACATGGTGGTATTTGTGTGACTCTGTAGATATATATTAATAGGAAGGTTAAGGAGATGTGAAAAGATGGAAGATGCAATAGTCAAAAAAAAATAAAAATAAAGTAGTATTTCGTAGGGGTTTGAGTTCGTAAGTAGCAACTTGTTCAAGGTATTCGAATAGAAAGAAAAATGAGAGTAGATAAATAATTTTTAAAAAAAATTTATTTATAGGGTATGGTGATATTTTTGATTTAATATCCTAAGAACTTGAGTTTTGAAATGTTTTTAAAGTGTCTTTAAATTAATTATAGAAAACAAAAATTGTATAGGAATTTTTCCAAAAAAACAAAATGAAAAAAGTTAAATCTTAGGATACAAGCTCACAAATCAGAGTCATAAGATATTTGAATTTCAACAATGGGATCACCAGATTAAATCTCCACCGTCAGATGAAACCACCACTCACATCACACCGTCCATGATTCACAAAATTTACGCTTCCAATCAAAATCAAATGGAACGCAATACAAAAACGCCTCTCTCACCTCTCTCACCTCTCTCGTATCTCATTCATTCTCTTCATATACGCATCTCTCTCTTTCTCTCCTTAAATTTCAAAACTTTACTTCCAAAAAATCTTTCGCACCAAAAATATCACTCTCTTCGATTCCGAGTTCGCCGGAACTCATGCCATCGCCGGAATCTCTCGCCGTTCTCCGCTGGTAAACCGAGTTCGCTGTTTCTTCGAATTGTTATCTGATTGAATTTGAACACTTTCTTGAAAGTATTGACGATTCCTTGATGCTAATGCTTTGAGTTGAGTTGATCAGTGTTGATTTGATTTGATTTGATTTGATGTTGATCTCTGTCGTCTTCGCTCCAGGTGTTGGTCGTCACCGAACTAAGTGAGAATGAGGATTTCCCGCCAAAAAGGGTTCAGTTCGTAGATTCGATGGAGCGAGAAGCAGAGAAACCAGGTTTCCCGCCAAAAAAGCTTGCTAGGCAGCTGGATTTCGCGAACCAAAACGGTTTATCGTTGAAGGTTGCGCCGCTGGAGAAATCGAAGTCACAGCGAAAGCCGAAGACCGAATTGAATCTGCCTCCGTGTCGTTCTCCTCATTCACCATTGCCTGAAATGTAGGTTTTTCTTCAATGACTCAATAATGAGTGATTCAGATTGTTCATTGATAAAGTATGGCCTTTTTTCCAAGGCTTGTTTGGTTGCCAAGCAAACGAGGGAAAGAAATTTGAGAAAAAATTGTGCAAGACTCATTTAAGTTAATGATTTTAATTTTCTTGAAAATTTGATGTTGATTAAGTGAAAAAAGATTTGAAATTTATTTTTCTTTTTGGTGTTCTCCTGTTTCCCAGCAACCAATTTGAGGAATTTGAAATATTAATTGTTACATATGAATAAATTTCATGTCCCATTTGTTTGCTACCTAGAAATTGTGGTACTCTCCTGAAATAATGCCTAAATTATCTCTTTAATTGTTATCTGGTAGGAACATGAATCTGTTGAGTACTGAGTACAATGCAATTTTTAGAGCTGCACAATCATTGTAGAAAATATTTGATTTCAAGTTCAGAAATTTGTGGCGACTCTTAAGATGTTTCTTTGATATTTTGAATAGTAACTCAGGGTGCTCAAGTGTACAATCACATACTAACAGGGAACTCATAGATGGTGCTACAAAGGAACAAAAACGTTGCAAGTGCAAACAATCAAGATGCTTAAAGTTGTAAGTGTTTTACCTCTTGGTATGCATATGATTAATGCTTGAAGTTAAGATTGGAATGTTCTTTTGATAACTTAGCTTTTTAAATCATTGCACCATTGTTTCTTGGTCTCAAACTCCTGCAAAATCACTAATGTCACTTATGTAGTTCTGTTATATTCATTGCACAGTTAAGATTGGAATGTTGTTTTGATAACTTAGCTTTTTAAATCATTGCACCAGTGTTTCTTGGTCTCGAACTCTGGCAAAATCACTACTGTCACTTGTGTCGTTCTATTAGATTAATTGCACAGACAAACCAACTCAAACTACAACATCCTCATTTCTTTTTCTTTATTTCTTTAATGATGATGAATTAAGAAGGGACTAGGGAGTTGGTATTCCTAGAATATTCTTCCATATATTTTCTTTGGTTATATTTTGTTACTAATAATGCTAATGCACAAAATGGTCAGGTACTGTGAATGTTTTGCTTCTGGAACATACTGTAATGGGTGCAGCTGCATTAATTGTCAAAATAATGTTGAGAATGAGGCTGCTAGGGAAGTAGCTATGGAATCTACCTTAGAGCGTAATCCAAATGCATTCAAGCCAAAGATTATTGCCAATAGTCCTCACAGAACTAATGATAATGAGGTATGACATTGTAATTTAATGGTTTTGAAAAAATCATTTCTCTGGCTGAATGGATTTCTTTTCTGGCTTTTGTATTTTTCATGGCTGGCCATGTGACTTGAACAAAATGTCATACCTATTAACATAGTACATTTATGCTAACTCAAGCATTAATGGAAGTATCCCACTTCCATTAATGGTGTGTCCAAAATTGGAAATTGACAGAGCGGTTTTAGCAACAAGGGCTACAGCTCTTGGGAGCTTTCTGCTTCTGTTATTGATAACTCACGTGAAGTTTATGAGACAAAATTAAAATGACATGATCTAGTTCATCTTTCATCAGATAAGCCTTTCTAAGAAGCACAAACACTTCTAAGAAGGTGCTGTATTTGTGTTGAACACCGAAATCAATCGTGTTTGTGTCCACGATCATGCCATTTTTCATCTTTCATTTACTCAGTGTGCTTTTTCTTTGTTCAATGTAATTCAGGTTGTTATTTAGTTGGAAAGTTGCAACCATGAAACACTGAAATCAATTTAAATAATGATAAAGAAAAATTTATTATCTCTAGTCAAATTTTTATCATTATTCTAAGACATATCTTATACATGGTAGGCCAATCGCTTGAAATGATCCTATTAATTAATGGCTAAACTGCGACAATGTGCAATTGTTTTCTTCAGAAAAGTTTTTGCTCAAGGCAATTTCTTTTGTAATTTGAGGTCTACTTAAGAATTAAGGTTTTGATTTCTTGTTATAAAGTCGATATAATTCATTGCATCAGCATATATATTGGTTTGCTATCAAACACCTTTTACCTTTCATTTTCTTATTTTGGCTATTTGACTGCATTTGAACTGCTCTGAAACAAACCTAGGATGAAGCAAAAAGTACTCTGCCAGTCGTAAAACACAAAGGATGCCACTGCAAAAAATCAGGGTGCCTCAAGAGGTATTGTGAGTGCTTCCAAGCTAAAATCCTTTGCTCTGAGAATTGCAAATGTGTAGGCTGCAAGAATTTCAGAAAATGTGAAGAGAGGGTGGCTCTTTCTAATGGGAGCAATACTAAATCCACGGCCTTCATCAAGCAGACAAATTCTGCCATAACCGATGCTGTTGGGTTCTCTGGCTATAGGTTCTCTCAAAAACCCAGGAAGAGGAAATATCTGGATAGCTTTCTTGGTTCAAATAGGGAGGGTCCACCAATTTGCAGGTTCACACAAGATCAGCAGGTAATACATTCTTATCATCTTAACTAAGAGAAAATTCCCATCGGACCAAAAAAAAAAAAAAAAAAAACCTAACTGTTCAAGTGTTAATAACATGTATCCAGTTTCTATGTCATATACATCCTTTTCATGTGAGAAGGTGTTCATTTTCAACAGATCTATTATCAGTATCAGTGTAAGTAGCTGCATATTCATGTCCAACAACACGGGAATTAACTTTTCTTTTTTTTCATTTTTTATATGCTGCAAGAATCTTACTTTCCATGTTAGATGGCTTTGCTCATGCATCTTTGAGTTTAGGAATAGAAGCTGTGCTTGAAACTCATGGAAGCATAATAGTAGTTCTTTTCATTACCTTAAAGTTAATTAAATCATTTCTGATCAGGTTGTTGGTTCTGCAGCATTGGCTTCTTCAAAGATCATTTACAGGTTTATACCTTTGCTTGCATTGCTGTTGCTTGCAGACTAAAAAACAATAAAATCGTTTTCCGACAAGAACTAACTAGAATTGCTTGTCATGGCTGCAGGTCCTTGTTAGCAGGTACCATCCAACAGCAAGACATGAGGGAGCTTTGTTCGGTTTTGGTGTTGGTGTCACAAACTGCTAAGATCCTAGCAGGTGTCGTAAGAAAAAATTCCTTTTTTTTTTGGATTGAAGTTTGTGTGTAAGGTTTTAACAGTTTATGAAATGTTATTATCTTGGTTTTAAGTAATCAAAACATTAACATTGGCCAGAGCTAATATATGTAGTTGTGTGCCAAATGGGTGAACTTTGGGAGATTCAAAAACTTCCGAAGGTCCGTCCATTCTTTTTGCTGCTAGATCATAGCTTTTATAAGTCTGTGTGTGCACAATTATGAGTTTGGTTTGATTAGTTAGACCTGGATGTCAATACTTGTTACTGGCTAGCAGAAACTAAAGTAATTGTGTCATGTTCCTCAGATTTTCATTTTCAATAAACCAAACCAAACCAAACCAAACAAAGCCTTAAGTCCTATCAAATGGGGTCGGCTGTATGAATCTTTCTTCTCCACTCGACTCTATCCAAGGTCATTTCGTTAGTCAAATTAAGGAGATTCATATCTCTATTTATTATACTAGTCCACGTCAATTTAGGTCTACCCCTTCCCCTAACACTACCATCTACCATCACTATATCGCATCTCTTCACTACTGTCTCTGTTGGTCTCTGTTGTACATGACCAAACCATTTCAATTTATTCTCTTTCAACTTATCTTTTATCGGTACTATTCCTACCTATTTTCGAATATACTCATTTCTATCTCTGTCTCTTCTAGTCTTGCCACACATCCATCTTAGCATCCTCATCTCAGTAAGACTCATTTTCTCTACATGTTGTTTCTTAGTTGGCTAACATTCCGTCCCATATAGATTTTCATTTTCAATGGCTTTCTGATTTACTCCTCTTGTAGGTTTTGCCAATTTGAATTTGTCTTCTTGTTTTACTTCTCGTTGTTAGACGTGTTCCTCAATCAAGTGTTTTTATCATCTTGGTTTTTCTCATGTGTACTTGTTCATCCCAAATTTTACTTAGCTAATGTTTGTTTACTTGATCTGAAATATTTTTTAGTTTCAATTAATGTTTGTGCATCTAAATATCATTAACAAAAAGTTATTCTCATTTATGTATTCTGTATTTATCGTTTCCAGATCAAAATGGTTCTGTCAATGTACAAACTGTGAGGGAAAATGAGACCGCAAGTTCTCTTGCTAATCGAGATGGGGAGGCTTGCCTCAAAACACCGGAGATTCAAAATGTTATGCCAAATGACTATTTGGTCAGGGATCAGGAAAACAAGACTAGCAATGGTGATACCCACTCTGGTGATGCTGACATACATAAAGGAGTGCCAATGTCTCCTAGAACACTTTCATTGCTGTGTGATGAGAAAGATATGTCGTTCACGCCAGATGATTCATCAGACCAGATAAAGAACCATGTCTCCAACACAGATGTCTATGCAGAGCAGGAAAGTCTTGTGTTGGTAAAATTCCGGAATTGTCTTAACAGGCTCATCACACGTGGAAATATGAAAGGTAGTTATTACATCTCATCCTTTTTAAGTAGTTCCAATTACTAGTAAATGTTGAAGAATACCCTTTAGTGGACCTAGATTGATAAAACTATTTCTTGTAAAAAAAGTTTTAACATGTCTGTTTCAGTTGATCTTGTCTTTGAATTGGGTAGACCCTAATAAATCCTGAACTTAATTGCTAAGTGGGGTTAATCCTTTTACAACAAAAATGTGCCATACATGCATTGATGGAGGAGGACTTGCACTCTGGCCTAATAATCTTAATAATCTTACTGTTCCTCTGTTTAATTTCCAATCAAATTGAAGTTATGTATTGCATAGCTTAAATTAAATACCAGAAGATGTTAAAAAGCTTTTAGTTGACTGCTCTATGTATGGACATGAATTAGAATACCATGACGCAATGCTTTTCCATTATGCTGCTTACGTTGGTCAACTTGTGACCAGTTCAGAATGAAATCATGTATATCATTGCCAAACTTTATTTTCTTTATCATTTTACAAGAATACTAGGGTAGTCTCACAAAGCTGTCAATTATTTTATTCTCCTCTCTGGACTGCACATTTTCCCTGTAATTGATGACTTTTATCATTTTTATCGGCATTGCAGAAACAGAATGCTTTTTGTCAGCTAAAGCTGAAACAAAAAACAATGAATCTGTCAACAATTGAACTGAAAAACCTGGAACTGAAATGCTGAGCAAAAGAGAAACAGCAGGCAATGGCAACGTAAAAGATCATCAATGCAGTACCAGCCATTTTTAAGAGTATGCCAACAGAGGGTGGCGAAACGTGCTGAAAATGGGGACATAACACCAAAATTTGCACAAGATTTGTAGAAGCTAAGTACTCGCATTGAAGGGCATCGGTCCACAACATATTCTTGCAAAAGGTAATAATTTGTGCCATGGATTAATCTGGCTCTCTCAATGGAGTGTAATAAAATGTTTTAGTTTAGTTGTGGCAAACGACTTTGAAGAATTAATTCATAATACTTACCCCTTTATTCCATCTATTCTCCTACAGTTTCTTGTTACAAATTTATACATATCATTCCTTGTTCAAGTAGCCAACTATACAAGGTAGCAAAAATCCTTGGCATAATGGAATACCATTCCTCTTTTTACCGGCGCATTTGTAGATATTCAATCCTATTTTCCAGTTGATGGCAGTAAAGGGAGGACAAAAAGAAAGCAAAACTTTATCAAGTAAAAAAAAAATTCTACACCATGATTCCATTCAGTGTGTTTGGTTTGAGTTTTTTGAATTAAGTTTTTTGAAAATTGAGTTTTTAATTTTCGTGTTTTTTTGTTTTTAGTAAATATTTTTAAAATTTTAAACATTTTTTTTTTACGTTTTTAGATGCACCTTACTTAGATGTATCTAAAAAGTAAAAAATTTGTGAAAAAATATTTTTAAAAATTAATAAATACATAAAAATACAAAAAAATGTATTGAATTCTCGTATTTTTTTTTTATATTTTTGGTATTTAGTGAATTTTTAAAAGGTTTTTTTCAATTTTTTTTTACTTTTTAGGTATATTTATGTTAGGTATGTCTAAAAATTAAAAAAATTGCTCAAAATATTAAAAAAATTCAGTAAAAACAAAAAAACAAGAAAAATAAAAAAGTAGAATTTTCTAAAAAGTGTTTTGAACAAATGAAAAACCGAACCAGATGAAATAAAAATCATTTCAGCGCAAAGGTGAAGAAACTAATTGACAGTACTGGTAGCAATTATAAGTGTGTTTGGATCAGCTTTTTAGCTTTTTTATGGGCATTCTTCCATTAACCTTCAAATATATACTTTTCTATCGGGTTTTAGTGTTGGTTTTTTGTGGGTTACAAAAACCCAAAATTAAAAGCTAAAAAAAAGGTCAAAAACCTACTGCAGTAAGTCATCATGCTCCAGCAAAAATTAATGCAGCAATATCATAAGCTTCAAAACTTTAGAGTACAAATTGGACAGCCAGGAAAAATAATAACTTAAAAAGAAAAGAAACGAACAATCAATCAATTGTATGACTTAAGGTTGTGCAAAATACCACCCAACCTGCTTGACCTGCTCTGCCTTGTGCAGTTTAAAAGTGTTGCCAGTGTGGGTTGGGCAGCCTAAAACATTTTTGTGGGTCGGTTTAGGTGCAAATCAAAAAAGCCAACCCACCATCAAACTGACCAGACCCGCTATTCTACTACACTAATCGTCCCTAATTATTTCAATGTAGACATCTCTAAATCATCCAAATTGATTGCAGACTTCCGGCTGCAATCCAGATAATCCACATCAACAAGGATCTGCATCTCTTTGTATAAGCATCCATTTCTTTTCCTCCCCTCAATTTGTTAATTGAGTTATCATTTTCTCAATATTTTTTTAGGTTAGCTCTTGAATTCTGAAAACATTTCGCGGAGGTAATACTTTCATAACCAGAGTAGTTATACCAATTTGTCATTCCGTTCACCAATAATCACCACAAGAACACACACCATCTTTAAAATGATGATATCGATTGACATCTCTGATGATAAGTTCCCTTTGTGTAATTTTCGAAATGAACTTGATTGCGACATGGCAGTCTTCACATACCCGGAGGTTCTTGGTTACCAAAAGCTTGGTCCCAGGGGGCGTGCTAATAAGTCCAAATGCAATTGCTAGCCTTTCACTGTGACTACACACCATTCTTGTCTTCTCATCGTCGTCTACATCGTGAAAAACAGGCGCTGTGTTTGGGACATAGCCAGCCTCTGCCATTAGCCCTCCCACCCTTTCCAATTCTGCATATATCTCATCAGACATAGGATGCGATGTATCTCCAGAAAGAAATGCGTGGACTTTGTTTTTCACTTCAATCCAACTACAAGCAATGCTTTTCTTTAGTCCCCTATCTGTCATTAGTTTTCTTAGCTTTGCAACTCCTTCCCACTTACCGGCTTGAGCATAAATGTTCGATAAAATGACATAATTGCCCGCATCGTCCGGTTCAAGTTCAATCAACCTCTCTAACGCCAGTTCTCCTAATTCCACATTTCCGTGGATTTTGCATGAATTGAGCAAAGCGCCCCAGACGCCAGAATCCGGTATCACTCTCATTTGCAATATAAGATCATAAGCCTCATCCAACCGACCACAATGCCCAAGGAGATCAACCATGCACGTATAATGCTGAACAGTTGGTTCTATACGGTAATCTCTCATCATCGATTCAAAGAGCTCCTTCCCTTCATCGAGCAAACCTCCATGGTTGCAAGCTGACAAAACACCGACAAACGTTATGTGATCTGGCCAAGTTTCTCCGGTCATCTGCTTAAACAAATCAAGTGCTTCGGTAGTATGACCGTGCATTGCATACCCAGTAATCATAGCATTCCAAGAAACAATTCTTTTCTCCATAAGCCGCTCGAACAAATTTCGAGCAACTTTTACAGAACCACTTTTTGCATACATATCAACTAGGGCAGTTTTCACCTTATCTTGGATTTCAAACCCATGTCTCCAACTAAACCCATGAAGCTCCCTCCCTTGGGGAAGGGCAGCAATATCAGCAGAAGATGAGATAGCGGTGACAAGAGTTGCAACAGTTGGTCTCACACTATTCGATGCCATCTCGCCACAAAGAGACAAGCATTCCTCCGGGCACCCGTTTTGGGAATATGCGGCAAGCATAGAATTCCAAAGTACAACATCTCTAACTTGAATCGTATCAAATACTCGCCGAGAATCGCCAACACAACCACACTTTGCATACATATCAATAAGAGCTGCACCCACAAAGACATCCGTTTCCCACCGAGTACGTATCACGTGCTCGTGAACGTCCCTACCCACATCAATCGCAGAGAGTGCCGAGCACGCTTTGAGGACAAATGGGAACGTAAAGTTATCGGGTACCATACCATAGTCAAGCATTTGGTAATAGAGAGAGATTGCAACCTGATAAGGCCCATTCCACGCATACCCACGAATCAAAACATTCCAAAGAAAGATATTGTTCTTGGGAATTCTATCAAACAGGTGGTGTGCATTACACAAAGAGTCGCAAACACAGTACAGATTGACAAGCTTGGTGGCTAAATTGGTATCGTGTCCTAGGCCGGTGAGGCAGAGGTGGGCGTGAAGCTGTCTTCCGGGCTCAAGCGCTCTTCGAGCTATGCAAGATTGGAGGACAGATTTGGTATCAATTGGTGATGGAACAGAGTGATATGGGGATTGGGATTGGTGGTGAATAACAGTAGATGATCGATCAGAGATTGCGGGGTTGATGAGAGAGGAGAGGAGTGTGTACTGAGAAAGAGATGGTCTTTTTAGTTTTGTGGTGGTTTGAAGCAGCATTTGAAAACTTGAAGAAGAAGAAGAAGAAGAAGAAGAAGTAAGAGAGGTTTTGAAAAACTGTTGGGATAGTAACGGCTAGTGGAGGGAAAGGCTAGGATTGGATGGTATGGTGGTAGAGTAAGATGGGTACAATAGGACTCCATCTGTTTTCATCACTCAAATATTGCGGTGTGAGCCTCTCATGAGAACAACCCAAAAATGGAGTCCACCTTTTATCTTTTATTTATGATCTCTATTTTTTGAATGATTAAGGATTAATTTGGGTTGACTTTTTATTTAATCTCTAATTTTTTTATGAAAAGACTTGCAAAAGAGTGAGAGAATGTGTTGGCTTTTCAGTTGTAAATAGTTTTAGTGCAGAGCCACATGCTGATCAGGGGTCACGTGCCATTTTTTTACCATCAAAAATGCTTTAGAGCTCTAATATAGGAGCTCTAATAGCTCTAATGGGAAGGTGAGACCCACCCTGATGTGATGTTTGTGCCTTGCTTTGTTTTTTTTTTTTTTTTTTTTTTGCTTTGACACATCACTAGAGCTCAAATTAGAGCTCTAGATTTAGAGCTCTCTAGCATTTCCCTTTTACCATATATAAAAATAAAATTTTAAATAAAAATAATATTTAGAATAAAATGTAAATGGTATTTTTAAATTTATAAGAACAATAGTGATTGTTTTATTGAAAATGAAGGGACTACAATAAATTATATTTGTATATACGGAAATTTTGTGAAAAAATCTCAATATAAAGCTAATATTTATCATTATTAATATGTAAATATAATTAATTTCAATACATATATGTAAAAGTTAGTGTTAGTTATATTTGTATGTGAAGTTTACCCTTCATATGTTGCTTTATTATTGATTGGTGATATCATGTATTAATGATGATGTGATATTACTATTATATGAAATTTTTACTCAAATTTTGTAAAAATTTAATTACCATTAGATATTTTATTTTAAGACTTAAATATGACTTTTTTACATTATCCATAATAAACAAGTTATACGTAATACTTTCTTTTCAATTTTACTCAAAATTAATTGTAAAATTTTATGTGAAATACTTTTGTAGTAATTTATTTAAGTTTTTGTACTTAACATTAATTTAAAAATTATTATTATTTTTTATTGTTGGTTATGGAAAAAAAATTGTAATTATAATTAATAACTGTCCATTCTAATTTAGGTTTCTGGCTCCGCCACTAGATAGCTTGTTCATGGTTGGAAGCAAAAAATAGGAAAAATATCAAATTAGTGTATTTTTAAAAAAATTGTTACAAATTAATGATAAATTTTATAAATATTAATAATTAAAATTTTAAAATTTTCATCAATTTATAATTATTTTTTCAAAATTTCACTATATGTATTTTTCCCAAAAAATAAACAAAATCACCGAACTGAACACATCCACATCACCTCTTTCTTGGACATGATTTTTTTTTTTTTTTTTTCCCTAATACAATTTCATTTGTGGTTCTCCGACAATTTCAACATTTCAGCACACTTTGATCAGTAAATTTATCCTCCATACTTCTTCCAATGGCCTTCCAATCTTTAAAATTTTAAAAAAGAAAAAAAGAAGGGTGAAATAAGAAGGCTGAAATTTAGTACACCATTAAGCAAACAACATGAGTTTATGAGTTCAGTGTTGTTTACAAGATACACTACTGAAAGCTGAATATTCCCATTGTGCAATTGCTGCATAGATTTTTCATTGCTACAACAACAAACATGAACCCAAAATACAATTCTAATATTCAGAAATACACTCTCAATTACACTGGTTTTCTCACCCGCCTGCAAATTACTGGCCCAAGATATCTGATACAGACTTCTTAACGGTTTGCAATAGCTCTTCCCTGTGGAACACAGTAACAGAGATGATATCAAAACTCAAAGCAAAATGTGGCTACTGCAAAGAAACCGTATCAATCACCCGCCCTATTATATTCAGCAAGAGGTGGACATATTATACCTGTATAGACCACCAAAAGTGGCGTATTTTCAAACAAATCCCTCTTTGATAAAATCATTAACAAGCCCAACGTTCCTTTTTTTTAATTCACAAAAGAATTTGGAAAGCAGCAGTGAATCTTAAAGTGAAGATATTTATGCGCTTTTTGGCTCACGGTAGAATCATGACTAATGACACCTTTCAAAAAAGGAGGCCTAATTGCTATCTCTATCCTCAATATGTATCGTGTGTAGGTAGAGTGGGGAAGCTTTGAGCATTTATTCTTGCACTGTCACGTGGCTTTGGATCTTTGGCATCAGCTCTTTTGTTTGGTTGATACTTTTGGGTGGTACCCGGCACTAGTGTTCAATTGATTTTAATTGATTTCTGAGGATTCAGACGTAAAAAGAGAGCAAATGTGTTGTCGTTTTGTGTGGTATTCTCAATCTTTTGGGTTATTTGGTTGGAAAGGAAAGCATGGATCTTTGAGGACAAGTTGACATACGGAGTCATTGTGGGGTAGAGTGTGTTACTTGGCATCATTTCGGGCCTCCGTTTCGCCAGCATTTAAAGGGATTCTGCAATTTTCGATATCGAGAGATTGGAGAGCTATTTGTGATGTATAGTTTGTTTCTCTTTTGTTAGGCATCTTGTTTATCTTCATTTCAGGAAGACTCCTTGTTCTCATTTTGTACTCCTTTATCTATAAAACTTTCCTATTGTTTCTGATCAAAATAAAAATAAAAATACAGATAGTACCACAAGTGCAAAACTGATTCCCATTCATCCATACAGAGATCAGTAGGTTACTAACAGAAAAAGAGATCCTTTTGTATTCACCGCGGATTGAATTTCTGCTCTATTCTCATTAAATATGCAAGTCAAGTGTAACTGAAAGATTAAACCAAGAATATGTCTTCCTTGATATTGTAAAATACTCAAGATGACATAGTTTTATGTTTTTATAAAAATTATGCATACGTTTCCTTTGTTTAATGATGGAAAACAACATTCTTCTCTTGGAAAATCTTACCTGTCAGGTTTGAACAGGAGATACCGATATATGAACCACTGAAACAGAGAGAACTCCGAGTTAATTTTTCAACAGGAAAACAGAAGTGCATGAATCAGATACTCCGTTTCATTGCTCTGTTGACAAAAGACAGAAAAGGGAAATTGAGATCTAACAATAACTTGGGGGCTGGAAAGTTATTGTAAAATTTCAATTTTTCTTTTCCTTGTCTCTTAGCCAATCAATTAAAACAAAACTATGTCAGAATTCTTACCGAAGAAAATAATATCCCAATGAATTCAAATGCACTTGGGATAAGTGGAAGTTTGTCAATTGCCTATTCATATTTAAAAAACAAAATCTTATTAAAGGCAGTAGAGGATAAACCATCAAACATAAGCAACACAATTAAAAATTGGAAAATGCTATTCTTTTCAAATTTGCATACAGAATCATCGATAAGAATGATGTGTCAGCGGCAATTTTGATATTAATAATCATCTTAATGGGTTGTTTGTCTTCAAAGTGATAGGTCTATAATTCTGCCACATCATTCTGTATAGAATTACTCTTAAAATTTCCTCAGGAACTTCCTAATGGCAACAGTAACTCCATAGACTGCAGTGAACATTGATAAGGATACCACTACTTTGGTTCATATTCGGAGGACTGCTTTTATCTATCATACTGCTGCAAGTATTGACTAATGACTATCACACGACTTGATTTCATCAAATGTTGGAAAGAGTAATGCCAGAGAGTAATCACGTTCGGGTACCATTTGATGTGACACCTTACATGGCACTAACTACATCTTCTAATGGGTTCCACCTGTTATTTGAAAAGCACCAAAACTAATATTCTGTGAGACCATCACCCAGGGGCAGAGGTATAAAAAATTTTATAAAAATAATATTTAGAGTGAAATGTCAATGACATTTTTTCAAATTATGAGAACAATAATGGTTGTTTTGATTGAAAATAAAGAAATTAGCTATGAAAATTTCAATATAATAGTGATGTCTATTATTATTGACATGCAAACATAATTAATCTCAACAAAGATATGGAATTTATTAGATTGTTAATTACATTTAACATGTGGGGTTCATTCTCCATGTGTTTCTTTACTATTGGTTGGTGATATCACATGTCACTGATGACGTGGTATTATTATTATATTAAATTTTTACTTAGATTTTGTATAAAAAATTACTTTATCATTATATAATTTATTTTAAAACTTATATCCATGACTTTTTTTATTTATTTATATTATCCATGATACACTAGTTACAAATAACATTATTATTATTTATTTACTTTGATCTTTCTTGAAGTTAATCGTAAAAATTTTCAATGTTGTAATTAATAAGTGCCCCCTCTAATTTAATTTATTGGCTCCACCACTGATCACCTGATGTGGTCACAGTGCCGTGAGATGCTACATCAGAACTTAGATGGTACCCAAATGTGGTACCTAAATATGGTCACCACAACATTACTCATGTTGGAAAATAAGGTGCAGAAAAAAGTTGTTTCCTTAACAGGTTAAGCGGAATTTGGATTAAGTCCTTTTTGTATTAAGTCCTTTTTCTATATTATGATTAGGGGATTTAGGCCTTGTTGAATTGTTGAAATTTAGTACAGCTTACATCTGAATATTATGATAAAAAGACTAATATTGACTGTCTACTCTATGTTTACTGTTTTATGACATCCCTTCCTCATAATGCCATTCTACTATTGTGGATAGCTCATTGTCTTTTAACTTGTTTCGTAAAAATCTCTCCATGTCACCCTGTTGCTGCACATTTTTACGATTATTCCATAAAGATTAGTAGCATTAGGATTGGAGCAATTACTGTAATTAGATTTGCAGATGCCCAAACAGCTACAACTGCAGCAAATCCCAGTCCTATCAGAGCAAGCCGATCTTCAGAGCTATCCCACTGCTCAAATAAATTAAATGCATAATTAGAAAACAGAATATGAATGAAGTACACAAACTTTCTTTAACTTATGAAGAAAAAGAAAAACAATCACATAAAAATAATGACTGTTTGCAGGATGAATCTATTAGACTGAAGGCAGTGCCAAAGAAAATAAAAAAGGTTCCCTTGATTGTAGTATAAACATTGCAAATGCTACTTACTTTAACAGGCAATTCTCAAAAAAACAGAATGAAAGGGAGGAAGCAAGAAATGAATTAACAAAGTGTATCAAATGAAAAGTATATCAATGCATTTAAATAACTCTTTTCCAAATAGTTTCACTATTTTTATTATTAAAAACAATTGGCAATAAAACAATTATGAGAGAGAGAGAGAGACAGAGACAGAGACAGAGAGGACTCACAACATTTTGTACGGATTTAACAACACTCAGAGAAGTCGAAGATTCAGAGCTTTCACCTGTAGCCTTAACAACAATGGCAACACGACTCTGTCTCTCTGCAATGAAAATTATTAGAAACCCATTAATAAAGAAGAAACAAAACCTAACCATGGAATACTGCAAGCCTACAATGAATCAGATTGAGTGACGTAAAGTCCCTCACTGTAACATTTAATTCATGGGAAATGATCTGGTACATCTTGCTGCTGGAAGCTTTAGGGCAGCCCCAACTGTTATAATGCAGACACAAAAGCTGTTTTACAGAATCTGAAATCCCTCAAACTCACTTTTCATGCTTTAAGTGGCTTTTTCCTGGTTGATCATTGTATAACACTTGCTAGCAAGATTATTACATTCTTTCAGAGTCACGAACCATTGGGAACATGAACATCAGAGAAATTAGACTCAAACTTTGTTAGTTAACCTTCAGTGACTAAATTCAACCAGAATTCAACTCTCCATTATCAAGCTTAATTCACAAGCGTCCTTAACTCAGATTGTACAAGTCTCCTTTTCAAGTCATAAATCTACATTCTCTCTCTCTCTGAATAAATCCTTCAATTGCTTCATTTTTGTATCCTGATTTATACCATTATTTATTTGTTTATCATTATTAGAGTGTAATCTGTGCTCCCAATGTTGTGGCGATGGTTTGGGTGCAGGCTGACTCTTTATTACTATTATATCTTCCAGACCGGGCAATAAGCCAGGAGTACTTGCTATGAATTAAAAAATAATAATAAAAAATTCCCCCCCCCCCCCCCCCCCCCCCCCCCACTTTTTTTTTTTTTCTCTTTTAAATGGTTTACAGTGAATCAATCTTATACCAAATGTAAAGAGTGATGCTACTACTGAACTTTCTAAATTTCCCAAAATTTTTCTGTTTCAGTTGAAATTAGCCCAATTCTGGTCCCCTTTTTGAATCTGAATTTGGCCAACTAGTTACCTGAAGTAGCTAGAATTCAACATCTATGCAAGTATCAACCCTAGATTTTAATGGTGCCAACTTAACTTTATACCCGAATAAAATGTAAAAACAACATTATCAAGAGAGCATCAAACCAAAGGGTGGAGGGAGGAGAAGAAGAGTATGAACAAAGAACAACACAACACAGCACAACAAAATAATAAATGACCCCCTTATTTTTGCAAGGGAGCTCAATTTTAAGTACAAAAAAGAAGAGAAGAAGAGTATGAACAAAGACTTGGTTCTGATGCATTTTCATTTCATTTCATGTTATTGTGTATGTGGAAGATACACATTGAATAGAATATGGTGAATTCTCTTTATGGGAAAATCTATGTAATGTGTTATGTGTTTGTCAAAAGTCACAGAGGAAACTCATCAGAAATTGAACCATCCTATCAAATGTTAGGACACAGTATTGAAATCCATACTAATTCATTTAAACCTCCTTTGCATATATATATATATATATATATTGATTATCAATGATTTATGAACAATTTCACATCCATAGTTTTTGATTGGAAGTGTAAAATTTCATGGGTCTGCACGAAATATTGTTTTTAATAATAATTTCAAAAAATTAAATTTAATTGCAAATGGGTTGGTAAATTGTCCTCACTCAGACCCATTCTCTGGCCCCTCCAATGGTGAAATCCTGGCTCAGCCCCTGCATCAAACGAAATGCAGTTGATTGGTCTAATGGGTGATAAGATTTGCGATAGAATACTAAATTGATCGATCAAAATGGATAAAATTAAAGTCTTACCTTCAGTGGCAGAGACTGTAAATTTCGGAAGGGTGGTCAAAAGGGGTCGTCTTCCATTGACCAACAGTGGTGAAGGCAGGTTTGCGACTATTGAAGCCATGTGAAGATAAGAGTTAGGTCAAAAAAATCCAACTTTTTGTGAAAATGGGTTTTGTGACTTCAAAGAAGAAGAAGAAGAAGAACCCAAAAGAAAGAGCAGAGTCGATCCAAAGGCAGAGAGAGATTGGGCAGTGAATTACACCCACCACAATTGACAAAACGACAAAAAATTATGACATAAAAATGATATATATTTATCCGTCTATATAATGGGAAATTATATAATTGGCTTTGTTTGGTTTAAAAAGCTTAGAGAAATTATTCACTGTGCTGGGTTACCAGTTTTCCAAAACACTTTTCAGAAAATTTTATTTTTTTATTTTTTATGTTTTTTTATTTTTACTGAATTTTTTAATATTTTAAGCAATTTTTTTACTTTTTAAATACACCTAACATAAATACATCTAAAAAGTAAAAAAATTGTAAAAAAAATCTTTTAAAAATTCACTAAATATCAAAAATACAAAAAAAATACAAGAATTCAGTATATTTTTTGTATTTCTATGTATTTATTAATTTTTTAAAATATTTTTTCACAAATTTTTTACTTTTTAGATACCTTTAACTAAGGTGCATCTAAAAAAGTAAAAAAATGTTTAAAATTTTAAAAATATTCACTAAAAACAAAAGAATATGAAAACTAAAAAACTCAATTTTCAAAAAACTTAATCAAAAAAACTTAAACCAAACACACTGATTTTTATTGTCTCTAGCAGGGGTGTTCGCGGTTTGGTGTTTAGCTACGGTTAAGAAACTTTTAATTCGTTATCGGTCCGTGGTTCAGTTGTGTTCAAGAAATTTTTAATTCGTCATCTATTCGTTGAATTGATGAATTAGGAAAAATCAATTTGTATTTATTCGCTGAATTGATGAATGTAAATTAAGCGGATTGGTGGATAGATGCGAATCGATTTAGCAGTTTAAACTTTTACAAATTTTGAATATAATACAACAACTCATAAATATTTTTTTTAGATAACAATCCAGCTCAATATAACTAAAAAATTATCAAGTAAATTGTCAAATACCAATAATAAATACATATAAGAAAATCATGCATTATCAAAATTATTTCATTACTTTTTTATATTAAAAAACTATTTAATTTGATTTTTAAAAAATAAAAATAAAATAAAATCTTATATTTTCTACACAAAAATACCAAATATTAACACTTATCATTTGATAAAAAGATTTCCAAATTGAAAACATAACAAAATATTTAAACTTTTCTTCAATTGAAAACACAAATAGAATATCTAAACAAATTGGAAATATAAAATCTTACAAATTATTAGGAGATGCTCGCGATTTGTGGGTTCAGTTGCGGCTAAAGGAATCTCAAATCTGTCATCCGTCCAAAACTAGGCAGATTAAAAAAATCAATTTGCAACCGTTCGCTCATCATCATGCAACCGTCCAACATGCGGCAGGTCGGGTCGGGTTGATTTTAGGCAAGCCGGGATATCCGCTGCTTACCCCTACCCTCTGGTCCACTATTGGATGGATGATTTAATCCAATTTATTGGGATCACTTTTAAGTTTTATTTTGATAATTTAAATTATTTATATTTTAAGATGAGTAGAGTATATCAGCCTATTTTGGTAATATTGTTAAAAATCAATTTTTTAGCTTTTTGAATCATATCACTTCTCTATTTTTTTACATGTTTTTTCAAAAAAAAAAAGTCAAAAAAAAATAAAAATAAAAAAACCATATTTTGGCAATATGGTTAAAAATCAATTTTTTAGCTTTTTGGATCATATCACTTATCTATTTTTTTTGCATGTTTTTCAATAAAAAGTCAAAAAAAAAAAAAAAATCATCTTTTAACCTACTTTCCGAAATAGGTCATCATCCTTACACAAAATTAAGTTGATCAGGTAATGAAAACCACGTGTTGAGATCAATTTTGTATAAACTGTTTATAAACTGTTCAATTAATTCGCAATTTGAAATAAGAAAAATCAATTTTTGTTTAAAATTGTTACAAAATTAAGGTTGTATGGTCATTAATGTTCTTTTCTATTTTGTATTTTTAATTTGTCCAATCAACACAAAACATTAGTTTAAATTTGTCAAAATATTCAATCAATCTACCAGTTGTGAGGACAGTTGGATTGACGGGAGATGAAAAATTCTCAATCCGCCAAGTATAAATTGGTTGATGATTTTTTTTCTTCAAAACAACTAAACACGCTAAATGCATTGGAGTAACATAATTAAAAGAAAATTTCGTTAATCAATTTCGTCATTGAATAATGCTTGGGACCCCCTTTTGGGGGTCACCCCCTCAACCCCTTTGTCACGTGGCGGGTGGTGATTGGAGGAGCAGGAAAAAAAAGAAAAAGAAAAAGAAAAGGGGACCAATGAGAGAGAGAGGGGGTCAAAGGGGGTGGGGGGAAAAGGGGGGATGAATCATTGTTGTTCTTCGTTAAGTCAAAAAACATATGTAAGAAAACCTTCCTAGTATTTGTTATTTATGGTTCTTCTTATAACCTTCTTTCTCGGTTATTTTTGTGGAATCAAATGAAAGGAGCTAATACGTTTACAATTTTTCTCATTATTTATAATGGTGTTTGTTTGGTGTTGTTTATTGCAAGTTAAAAATTCAAAAAATAGAGGCTAAATACACCTCTTATCTAACTTTTAAAAATAAGTTATAAATAAAAACTGTACCAAACAGTCTGACATATACTGTAATAGTAAAAAAACTACAAATAGTTCAGATAAGTTGCACCATGTGTGGTGAGAGTGAAATGTACGTGGTCCACGTCATTGTAGTGTATCATAATTTTTTTTGTTGTTGTTGTTAGTGTATCATAATTAACAATACACAATTTTCACCATATTGCTGTTGTTCAATTTTTAATTTTTTTACCAACCAATTGTTTGATCACCGTTGCATTTTTAAAAGGAAAAGGTTTTAGCTAACAACAAACCGAAAAACCATTTAAAGTTAGTAACACACTTCATGGTTGTAAGACTCGAGTAAAGACCACCAAACATCATTCTGGATTTTGAAGACACCACAACAAATCAGGACTAGAATTCATGGAATAGCACAGATGCCGGTTTTTTTCTTCATATATTGCAGTCAATGTGATCTCGCCTAGACCAGTAGGACAACTTACCTGGTTCAGTGGGTGATCGTGAAGAAGACAGTCTACCAGCAAGGATCTTTAATCCCTAACCACCAAACAAAATCAAGTTCTCCACTAATTGCTTATTGACAACAAAATGGTTGGTTTTCGGGGTGTGGTTTTGGGATGTGTCAAGTTATGTAGACTGCCATAGCTCACACAAACCATATGATGACCACTTAAATTCTTGATGAATGAATAAATAAACAACCAGGTCGATCATATATTATCAGCATGAACAAACAATTTAAGGACTCAGAATTGAATCCCAGGAAAGTTAGCACAATCTGGTTCTTTCTGATAAACAAGGTTGCTCATTTGCTTAGGAAATTAAATTGCCATCTAAAATAATGTTCATCAACAGTCCTCATGATTGTATTGTAAACTAATGTTATCCGGGAAATTTGAGCCCTGAAATTAAACCATATATAATTGAATGATTATCATATGCAAACTTTCTGAAAGGCGGGATGTTGGAAAGTAACTAACTATCCTCAAAATCATTCAATTATTGTAGATACACTCTGAACATTTGGGAATTAATACTCACTAAAACTCAAAATCATCCCCAAAAGTTATTTCAAAAGTCTTCAATAATTCCAAGTCATTCGCTTGCCAAATCAATTCATTTATCTACTTTAATTCATTGCTATGTGGAGGTCTAACATACCCTTAACATTCTTTAGATATGCAACAGAAGTCATCCAGTTCTTCAATCTCGACTTTCACATACTTGGATTAACTGCCCTCAAACAGCAGTTTAATCTCAAAATCACAATTGAAGGATGAAAAGAATAATAAATAACGGTCCCCTAAGGATTCATGTCTTCAATGTCTGAGGTGGGGCAACAATTGTGTTCAATGTTTACAATTATGGAATGAGAAGAACAATTGTACCCATAGAACTTCAACAGAGCTTCTCTTACTGACAACTAGTTCTAAAGAGGGTTTTTATGCATCCCAAGAGTGACCAAAACCACCCAATTTCTCTTATTGGCAATTTTACAAACACATTATATAAAACTCTTCTGTGTAAAGGGTGTGTAGCCTAATCACTACATTCATTGATAGATTTCCATTCATGTTTGAAAATTACCTCAATAGAATCAAAACTGCCTCTAACTACATAAGAAAACTCCACCAAGTGATGAACAAACAACCCATTCACACACCAGTTGAAAGCGATTCAATCCAAAGCATACCCATCAACAAAACTATCCACAAAATTACTGAGAAAGTAAAATTCAGGCAGACCCAGATAATCAGAGACCAATGACATGCAATACAAAGCTCGCTTTTAGGTTTGCCAAGACTCTAATGGAAGCCCAAGCTTTGATGTCATGACCTCCTTCGCCAGTCAATTTCTCTTGTTGGCAATTTCACAAACACATTATACACAACTCTTCTGTGTAAAGGGCGAGAGCCTAATCACTACATTCATTGATAGACCTCCATTCATGGTTAAAAACTATCTCAATAGGATCAAAACTGTTTCTAACTAAATGAGAAAACTCCACCAAGTGATGAACAAAAAACCCGTTCACATACCAATTGAAAGCATTCAAAGCAATTCAATCCAAAGCATACCCATCAACAAAACTATCCACAAATTACAAAGAAAGTACAAATTATTGAAGAAAACAGAAAATTGAAGCAGACCCAGACAATCAAAGACCAATGACATACAAAACAAAGCTCACTTTTAGGTTTGCTGAGACTCTAATGGAAGCCCAAGCTCCGGCGGCACGACCTCCTTCGGCTTGGGCACATTCCTCGCAGCGATCGGAATAGCAATAAAAGTCTTGGTTTTGCTAATGGGTCTACTCTTCTCGAGCTGGACATAGTCGCCGACTTTGAACTTGTTATCTGGGTCGTGAGCTTGGAACTTCTTCTTCTTCCTGACCCGTCGCTTGTACTTTGGGTGCGGAGCGAGTCGTACCACCTCAACCGCCACGGTCTTGTCGTTGGTGGCGCAGACGACTCGGCCCTGAAGCGTTTTCATGGCTCGGATGGGGGGGAGGAAAGTGAGGGGAAGTGGGTTGGGAGGAGAGAGAGAGGAAGAGGGTTTGTGGAGGAGAGAGGTGGAAGAGGAGCCATGAAGGAAGGGGGTGGTGAGGGAGAGAGATTTGAATTGGCAGAGAGGGAGTTGAAGGAGAGAGGAGGTTAGGGACATTGTTCACTCTCCTCTGTTCTTGTGATGTGAGAGTGTTGGATAAGGAAGATGAAGAAGAAGAAGCTATGGATTGGGTTTTGGTGATTAGGAGTGAATATCTTTAAAATAGACATTCTCCTGAGAAATTATATTTATATTATGGGTATGTTTGGTTTGAGTTTGGGAGATGAGTTTGGGAGATAAAAAGTATGAAAAGTTGTTTGGTTTGGTTTTTTTGGAAAGATGTTTTGGAAAATTATTTTGAGAGAGAGTTTTGAAAAAAGTGATTGATTTGATGTGTATGAGAGAAAGATTTGTTTGGAAAACTTGTTTGGTTTACAAGTTTTGGGAAATTTTTTTGGGAAAATTTGTTTGGTTTGAGTTTTTCTGAAAACTCATTTGTAGAGAAATTTTCCCAAAAAATTTTGGGAAATTCAAACCAAACGAACCCTATATTTATATTATAAATAACGGTGTGGTATATGTATTAATTGATAGGAAAATGGCTGAGACCCCCAGTGGGGGTCACTGGGGGTCGTACGGAGGAAAGGGTGATTGGCTGAAAAAGAAAATTTGTTTTTTTTTTTTGAATTTCGGCGAATGAGACGGCGCCACCTCACTGGGGTTGACCCCCAGTGGGGGTCTGAAGCACAGCCCTAATTGATATATCTATATAATAAAGAAAGATAATTTTTGAAAATATATAAAACGCATCAGAGATACATTTGATATTAACAACTGAGATGAATCTTAAGTATATATCAACAGTTGAGATTGGTTTAGATGAATGATGATTGCCACCTAAATATACCCATCTATCCACGTCTGACCTCATCCTCTCACCTTCCTTCTCTATCTCTATCTCTCTCTCACTCTTTGTTAACAGAAGCAAAAAATCCACCCTCTCTATTACTGTTGACGCTCCTCCACGTCTCACCCACCCCACATTTCCTCCATTCCTTTCTCTCTCTCTCTCTCTCTATTCTTCTTCTTGAACAGAAGCAAAAAAAAAAACTCACCTCTCTATCACAACCGATGCTCCTCCTCCTTCGTCACGTTCCTCTTCATCAACCCTTCAATTTCAATTCTCTTCATCAACACCCACCCTCTTCGTTACGGACGCTCCTCCTCTTCCTCCTTCGTCATGCTCTACTTCATCGCAAGGTAAGATTCCCTTACAACCCTTCTTAATTTTAGTATTGTTTTTTTCCCCTTTATTTGCTCTTGCATTCATCCATTGTTTTTTCTCCTTTTCTCTGTCTCTTTCCTTCTCTCTGTGTGTTTGTTTTTGTGTACCCAATTTCTTGCTCACTGTAGAACTGATAAGTGTTTTTTTTCTCCTTACAATCTCTTTTCCATTTTTCTTGACACCCAAATGGAAGATTAGTTCAGCAGCATTGCCATCAATGACAAGAATACAACACCGAATCCACAATTCACATGGAATAAATTGTAAATAAAAAGTTACTAACTCACCTTTTGACTCTGATTTTTGCTCATCCCCTTTTGGTGCTTCCTTCTTATTATTTGGGTAGAAATTCTCATAATCTACAAATAGGAGACCCATAAAAAAACAAAACACAAAAAAAATTGGTCATCTGTCCATAAAAGCCATTCAGCAAAGAGAGAATAAACAGAGTGGAAATTCTTACCCTTCTCTCTTTTTCTCTATTTCTTTTTGGCTCTAATTTCTGGAATAGCTATGTTCATATTTTTTGCAAAAAAGTAATTGAGTAATTGAGTAAAAAAAGGAAGACTAATTGAGTATGAAGTTCGCATGTTTACATTTTCTGCAATAGCTATGTTTACAAAAATGCTCGTTGACTTTTTTCAGGTAAATTTTATTCAATTTTCTTTGTTCAATTTCAAAGTTTTGGTGCTGTGAAATGTTCTATTTTGGGGTTGTTGGCAAAATTGAGGGTTTAGTTAGTTTCCATTCTCTCTCATCTTTTGTTGTTTCCTTCTTTCCCCCTATCAGAGATCATTCCGGTAAGTTATTTCTCTAGATTTTGTTGTTTCACTCCTCTCCTTCTTTCTCTCTCAGCTTTTGTTGTTTCAGCCTTTAATTTTATGGTTTGGTGTGTTATTCTTATTGTTCTTTTAATGTTACAGTAACTAATTTATACTAGCAGGAAGTGAGACTGATCTCATTTCATGTTTGGGCTTTGAGAGTATCCCCTCCCGTGAAATTTATATTTTAAAATTTCCTTTTCCCCACCTCTTTCAGCCTATGTTCTAAATGAAGAATTCTATTGAAAATTAAAATTATAGTGCTGATAGAAAATTTACTGACTGGAATACAGGGAGAATTTCCCTTGCTACAATTCAAACGATGCTGTTTTTCCTTCGGCTCCCTTCGAACTCGCACTCGCAAGGTAAGACTTCGAACTCGCTCCCTTTCTCTGCTCTTCATCGCTGTGTTGAGTTGTTTGAATTCTGTTTGATGTGAGTCCTTGATATTCGTTTGGAATTTTAGCAAAAATCTTATTGTAGTGCCATTTATTAAATTCCCTCTCCTCTGTTGTTAGTGGAAGGTTGGATGGAATTGTGTGAAAGGGACTTGAAATTTTGGAGGGGAAACAATACATGTATAAAATTATGATAAAACTAAAGGAACTTCTAAAATACCTTTTATTTTTATTGGTAATTCATTAGCCTTAAGACTAAAATGGCTTTGCTGCAATCTAATAGCTATGTTTCAAAGTTAAACAAGTTTGTTTATGTAGGGTTGATTGGTTATATAAACTGTTTATTCAGGCTTCAGTTTAGGGCGATTTTTTGAATCAATCATCCTCCACAATTAACTGGTTTTTCCCTCTTTCTGCTCTTTATCGCTGTTGTTGGTTGATTATTCTCTGAGACCGAAATAGCAGACCTGATTGAACAAAAAGGGCAAGACTTGGTGTATAGCTTAAGTCTAAAATAAAGGAAACATATATTGGAACTAAAATACATATATTATATATATGTATAGTGCTTTCAATAACTCATGTTAATTGACATCTGTGAGTCCTTGGAAGCTATCTCCTATGATCAAGCAATCCTTATTCTCACCTTCATTGACATCTGTGAGTCCTTGATATTGGTTTGGAATTTTAGCAAAATTATATTAGCATCAATTTTTTGGTTATATAAACTGTTTATTCAGTCCCTCTCGTCTGTTATTGAGTCCCTTCGAACTTGCACTCACAAGGTAATTTTAGAATTTTTTTCGGATTATCTTGATTACTCTTTGTTATATTTTTTTTAGTCAAATACAATGTGTTATCTCCTCTATTATTGAGTTTATTTATTCCTTTATTCCTTTAGTCAAATACATTGTGTTCCATTGTGAATAGCATTTAGGCCCCGTTTGTTTTGGGGTATGAGAGGGGGATTGAGATTAGGATAGCTGTGGGCTCCATTTAATGTGCTGTTTGTTTACAAAGTTGAGGAAGGGACTGTTAAGCCGAAGGGCTTAGGATAGGCCTTGCAGATGAGATTCGGATGGGCCTCCAGGACTTAGTATTAGAAAAATAGTCTGGCGGATTAGAATTTTTTTATTTTTATTTATTTTTTATTTTATTTTTTACATGTCGGACATTTTTTTTTAACATTAATGTTTAATTTTTTGTATTTTTTGTTAAGAAAAAATCATTATTTTATTTATTTTATTTTTTTCTGAAAATTTTTTATTTTATTTTTATTTTTTTTTAAATTTTTTACATGTTGGGCATTTTTTTTAAAACATTAATGTTTAATGTTTTTTTATTTTTTTTATTTGTTTTATTATTTTATATTTATTTTATAAAAAAATAATTTAACAATCCCTACACTAACAACTATCATCAAAACAAACACAATTTTACTTAATCCCCTCACTATCAATCCCCTCACTAACAATCCCCTTACTATTAATCCCCTCATTATCAATCCCCTCCATTCTACCTCTGAAAACAAACGGGGCCTTAGACAGCCAAATTTTGTTTAATGCAGTTGGATTCCCATATAAATCTGTATATGATCTCATTTGACTGGGTTTGTTTTTGGCTCAAGGTTGTGTCTGTTTTTGTTTTTGGCTGTCTTGGGTTAGCATTTTTAGGTTCAAACGACGCTGCTCCTCCTTTGGCTCCCTTCAAACTCCCACTCGCAAGGTAAGACTTTGAACTTGCTGTTGTGTTTTTCTCTTTTTGAATTATGAATTTTGAATATTTTGAGTTTTGAATCCTGAATGAGTTTTTGGGATTCTTAATTTTGAATTTTGAATTTGTAATTATGAATTATGAATTTGTTGTTTAAATTATTTGAATTTGTAGTTTGAATTTTGATTCCTGAATGAGTTTCTTAATTCTGAATTTTTGTTTAAATTATTTGGATTTGTTGGTGATAGTTGCAAGTCTTATACTGCAATCAAGGACTCACAGATGAGTCCTTGATTGGGTTTGTGTTCAAGCCTAATGATGTTTGTGTTGTTTTCTAGGATCAATTACTTAAATCTCTTTTGTATTTGCTTGCTTGAACTGGTTTCTCTAGGTTAAGGGTTCCTAGAATTTGAGATACTGTGCTGTCTATTATGGAAAATGGATGGAAACAAAATACAACTTTGATGGGATAAAGATATTTTAGTGACTTTTTAAAAATAGTTTGGATTTAATCATTCACAAAGATGACATTGAAAATATTATTAATGATTTCTTAATGGTGGTTATCAAAATATAATTATCACTTGGCTGGTTCTGTTTTGGAATTTGTAATTCTGAATTTTGAATGTGTTTTTTAAATTATTTGGATTTGTTGGTGCATGTTAATGTTGATAGTTGCAAGTCTTATACTATTTATAGTCATCACTTGCATTGCTTTTGCATGTTTTTCTAAGAGCAGTGGCCCAAAATTTGCACAATTTTCATTTCTGTGTTTAAATTGATACTCAATTATATTTTGGTCTCATTATTAATTATACCGTGCCTTTAGGCACGGACATACACTAGTCAATATATATTATGATATTATTATTTTAAAATTATGATTCTATTTATTATATAAATTACAAAAACTTAAAACCTTTAAAATTATTCCATATCATCCGTTAGTACACTAATTATTATATACATAGTATTATTCTATAAATAATTACTTTTTAGAATTTTTTGTTTAATAGAATTAATTAAAAAAATAAAATTTATAACTACTCTTCAATATAATAATAAAATTACTTAAATTATTAATTGAAATAAATTTTTGATATGATTTAAAATTATTAATTAACCTAATAATTTATTAATAAAAGAGACTGTTTATTATAAAATTTGAATTTTTAAGGGACGGAATGTAATTTTTAAAATTATAAGGATACAAATTGTATTTTAAACAAAACTCAAGGGGGTGTATTTGTAATTTGTCCTAAAATTTAAAAATCAAATTTTAAATTTTTAATAAGTATTTTCTTTTTTGGTTTAAATTATTATTTTTATTTCTTAAATTTACTTTATTTTATTATATTTTAAAAAATATTTATAAAAAAAAGTTAGTAAATACCAACAAAAAAAATTACAAATCAATAGTATAATGAAAAAAAAATTATATTATAAATGAAATCTTTTGTGGTGTCACCAAACACGGGAAGGGGTTACACCATGTACACATGAAATTTGCACCATTATACAAATGTAAATATTTTTTTACTGTCCCACTAATTTATAATTTTTTAAGGAAAAATGAAAATATACTAAAGAAAATTATGATCTAACAATATAGAAATTCAACAACTAACTTAATAAAGGGGTCCCATAATAGAAAAGAAGGGCAAATTGCAAATGTAACTCTTAAAATTTATTTAAAATATGAATTGATTTTTATGATTTTAAAAATTACATTTCGCCTCCTCAAACTTCTAATCGCATAAAAAATAACTACTTTTATTAATAAAATTATTAAGTCAATTAATAATTTTTAATGATATTAAAAGTATATTTGAGTTAACTATTATGATAAATTTATTATTATATAGAAGAGTCAAAATGAATTTTATTTTTTCTAGTAATTTTGCTAAATAAATTTTTTTTGACAATGGGATATTTGTGATTTCTAAAATCCGCATTTTAAACAAATCTTAAAAATTATATTTGTAATTTAAACAAAACACAATGAAATTTAACAATTACCTTAACAAAGAAACCCCATAGTAAAGAAAAATTATTTCATACCTTTTGTGACACTAGCCGAACTACGGAATGGTCTGTAACCCATTCGCAGCCGAGCTAGGCTTACTGTTATATTTGCCTATTTACTTAGCCCGGTCCAGTAATCTGGACATAACACTTTATTTTCACCTTTGTAGACTTGACTAGGTTGGCCAGGCACACCTTTTGCATTTTCCCCCTGGGCATTTTTGCTGAACCGAGCTACCAAAAGTCACACCAGCGCCGAGCTAGGCGGTTGCGCCTTTTTAACAAAAACCACTCGCTTAAGTTTAATGGGTAAATACTGGCTCCTAGTGGATTCGCCTAGAGCCATGGTCGAATTTCGCCGAGACTACCATATTCCTGATGACGTCCACCTCTCTCTAGCCGAGCTAGACACCACACGTTGGGGCAAACTAGGCTTCGTTCCTTTCACCGTGATATCAATCGTAGAAGCCGGGCTTCGGTTCCCCGTACAGCCCGTTGTATGCGAATTCCTTCGCCAGACAAGATTGTATCCAACCCAACTTTCCACAAACACTTACAGAATAATAAACGGCATCGCAGAGCTGAATCGCCGGCTCGGCCTCAACCTTGGATTGGCTGACCTATTTCATCAATATTCGCTCAGCCAAAATGACGACGGTTGGGTGTACTACCTTAGAGTAAGAAGAGGCCAAGAAAAAATTGTAAAAAACACATAGGACAAAGATCTGAATGATGACGACTTCCTTTGGGTTTCTGGTAATTTTGAAGACCAGGAAGCCCAGATACCGGGCTACAATATAAACTGGAATAAAGGAACTGCTGGTAAGAACACTCCGATTCAGTTTTTCTTTATCCACCGTGCTAACCCTTGTCCTTCTTTCTTGTAGATTTGAACCAGCTAAAATCACACTATACTTACGCCAACCAGGACGCCCTTCGAGCTGCACTTCAGTACAGTCACCGCGATTGGGCCGAGCTATTAAACTTCGAACCGACCTATCGATACAGTGGAAGGAGGAAACCCAGAGTCATCGACTTCCTCCTAGAGCCTTCCCTCAAGCCAGATCCCACACTTTCCTAAATCAACCTAATCCCACTTACAGAAGAACAAGAAATGGAAAAAAGGAGGGCCGTGCGAGCACTCATTACCAAACAGACCTCCGGTGAAGTGCCAACTGGGCTAGAGTCATCTAGCCAACAACGTGAAACCATGGTCGCCCTTCCAACAGCTAGGGCCACCATGTCTCGGCCGAGCAAGCGTGCACGCACCTTATCGACTGAACCGTAACACTTGGTCGATGAGAAGGACATCGTGCTTCCTGAAGCTACGCTGCCGAGCCCAGAGCTCGCGTACTCCGACCGAGCTAGCCCTTCCGAATGGGCACCATCAATAACTTATAAGAACCGTGCTGTAACCACCATGGATTCAGTTGTCTGTCTATCACCAGACATGGAGCACCATGGCCACTTAACTGAGCTGAAGGCCATTCGCTCGGTAACCAAATCGATGGTGCTTGTAAGTTCTCCCCTCTATCTGTTTCCATTTTTAATCGTTTGTTTGCTCAATTTTAACATAATCACTACCTTTCCTATCTGTAAGCTTTGCAAAAAAACCATGTTGCCCATAAGCGCATATTGGAGCTTCACAAGATAACGCGATCGGCTGTGGCAGATGCCAGTGCTAAGTCGGCCGAGCTAAATGAGGCCAAACAAAGAATGGCCAAGCTCCAATTCGAAAACGCACGGCTCATCGAACTGGTCAACGCGGCGGAAGCCGACAAGCAAAAGGCGCTGGCCGAAAGAAAAGACCACTGCCTGTGCGAATTGGCCAAGCTGGAAAAGAAGAAAGATGCTGAGCTCATCGAGCTGAAAAAGAAAATGGAAGATGCTGAAGACCGCGGCTACAAAGAAGGGGAGGCCACCTATGTCTTGCAGTGTGAAGCTGCTAAAAACATTTTCTTCAAATGTGGATGGAAGGCGGCTGTTATGAAGCTCGGTCAGGGGCAAGACACCAAGATCTTCAAAACCCCTTCCCCTCACTTCATTCCAAGTTACATGGCGGACTACGCCAATGCCATTCAAGAGAAGCTTCTCTAAGAGGGGGAGGAGAAGGAAGAATCCCCTGATCTAAACAATGCCCCGCCTGATATCAGTGATCACAGTCTCCAAACTCTTCAGACAGCTCGGGTGGAGCCACTTAGCCAACAGGTGCCAAGTACGGTCAAGGGGGCGCCTGTGACCGACCTACCCCAGAGAGAACCCGCTGAAATCGGCCTACCGAGTGGCGAAGCTCGGGTTGATCTGGATGCTGATTTGGACGATCTTTTTGCCTGATTTTGTTTTTTCTTTTGATTTATGCTTTCAACGAAATTGTAACTGGGCTACAAGCCCCTCCTCTTATACTGAATGTTTCAAAAATGAATGAAATCTCTTATTTTGCCCAACTTTTTGTTCGGTTAATATACTTTTTCTTTAAATGCACCAACTTTCTACAAGCCTAGCCAGCCAAATTTAGCTTGGCTTTCCCTTATCCTACCCATCTTTTTTGGCCGAGATAAGCATCTTGGCTAGACAACAACTTTAGGTATTTTAGGTAAGTGTTGTCAAACCTGCCAACCTTCTTCAGCCTAGATCCTTATCGCGGCTGAAGAACAAAAGATGTTTGGTCACACCTGCCAAACTTTCTTCAGCCTAGATCCTTATCTTGGCTGAAGAAAGACAAAGTGTTGGTCAAACCTGCCAACCTTCTTCAGACTAGATTCTTATCTCGGCTGAAGAAAAAAACTAAATGTTGGTCAAACCTGCCAACATTCTTCAGCCTGGATTCTTATCTCACTTAAAGAAGAGAATTAGCTGTTAGTCAAACCTGCCAACCTTTTTCAGCCTAGATCCTTATCTCGGCTGAAGAAGAGAACTAAATGTTAGTCAAACCTGCCAACCTTCTTCAGATCCTTATTTCGGCTGAAGAAGAGAACTAACTGTTAGTCAAACCTACCAACCTTCTTCAGCCTAGATCCTTATCTCGGCTGAAGAAGAGAAGATGTTTGGTCACACCTGCCAAACTTCCTTCAGCCTAGATCCTTATCTTGGTTGAAGAAAGACAAAGTGTTGGTCAAACCTGCCAACTTTCTTCAGACTGGATCCTAATCTCGGCTGAAGAAGAAAACTAAATGTTGGTCAAACCTGCCAACCTTCTTCAACCTGGATCTTTATCTCGGATGAAGAAGAGAACTAACTGTTGGTCAAACTTGCCAACATTCTTCAGCCTGGATCCTTATCGCGGTTGAAGAAGAGAAGATGTTTGTTAAACTTGCTAACCTTGTTGATTGCCCCTAGCTGGCAATAACTATGAATAAATTTCCAATAGAAAGAATTGTATTGGAAAAAACTACTTGTTTTATTTGAAAAAAGAAAAATTACAAGTGTTTTAAGGAAAAACTAAAAATAAAATAACTTGAGATTGACCGTGTTCCATGGCCTGGGAATAGCTTTGCTGTCCATGTCTTCCAAGTGATATGCCCATTTTCCTGCTAAACCAATCACTTTGTATAGTCCTTCCCAGTTAGGTCCTAACTTGCCATTTCCAGGCACCAAAGTGTTGCACATTACTTTGTGCAGTACACAATCTCCAATCTTGAATTGCCTTAGGTGCACTGTTTTGTTATATTTCCTGGATAACTCTTGTTGATATGAGACGATGTGCACCAATGCCCTTTCTCTTCTTTCTTCTGCGAGGTCGAGTTCCAAGGTTATGGCCTCACCATTCAGGTTTGGATCAAAATTCTCGCTTCTAATAGTGGGAAGGCCTACTTCCAGTGGGATTACCGCCTCTATGCCATAGGCCAAGGAAAAAGGTGTTTCTCTAGTTGACTGACGAGGTATGGTACGGTAAGCCCATAAAAGATGAGAAAGCTCCTCAGCCCACTTGCCTTTTGCTCCTTCCAACCTATTCTTCAGACCGTCTAAGACTACTTTGTTGGAAGTCTCAGCCTGGCCATTAGCTTGGGGGTATGCCGGTGTAGAGTTGTAGAATTCTATTTTGTATTCTTCGTAAAAGCCTCTGAAGATTTTGCCATCAAACTGAGTGCCGTTGTCGGATATTAGAGCTTTCGGTATGCTGAACCGAGTTATGATGTTCTGCCAGACGAATTTCTTAACGTCTTTCTCTTTTATAGATGCGAGTGTTTCTGCCTCCACCCACTTTGTGAAATAGTCTGTTGTTACGAGAAAGAACTTTCTGTTGCCGGGCGCAGTTGGAAGTGATCCCACTATGTCCAGGCCCCACATTACAAAGGGCCATGGGCTGGTTAATGGTAGAAGCTCTCTGGCTGGTTGATGTATTTGGTGTGCGAACTTCTGACATTTCTCGCACTTCTTAACATATTTCTTTGAATCTGCTTGCATGCATGGCCACCAATATCCTTGCGAAATTGCTCTGTAGGCCAATGATCTTCCCCCTTGGTGGCTTCCGTAGATGCCTTCATGTATTTCGAACAAAAATGCCTCGACCTTACTGGGATGGACACATTTCAAGTAAGGTCTTGTGAAGGATTTTTTGTACAATGCTAGTGATGGAGAGAGCCAAAATCGCTGTGTTTTTGCTCTAATTTTGTTGGCTTCTTTCTTTGCTTCAGGCAAGATGCCATCTTTTAAAAATACTATGATGGGGTCCATTCGAGAATGGCCTAGCTCGGCACAACATGCTTCGGCTACTTCAGGTTCTTTAATACTTGGTTTGGGTAGGAAGTCAATCAACAGCAGGTGTGGGATAGATGTATCAGCCATTGACGCAAAACCAGCCAGCTCATCCGCTCTACTATTTTCCTCTCGGCCGATTTGCTCTATCCGAACTACTTCGAACTTCATGATCTCCTTTCTGACCAATTCTTGGTACTTAGCCATCCTATCATCCTTTGCCTCCTAGTCGCCTGAAATCTGGTTGACTACCAGCTGGGAGTCGCTGTACACCATCAACTCGGTGGCTTTCATGTGAAGTGCTGATTTTAATCCTGTTAGCAATGCTTCATACTCCGCTTCGTTTTTGGATGCTGGGAAGCCAAGGTTGACTGTCTGTTCAATTGTTAGGCCATCTGGCAAGATGAGGACTATGCCAAGTCCTGCACTGTGCTTGTTGGATTCTCAATCCACGAAGAGTTTCCACATCTCTCCGACAAATAGCTTCTAGCAAGTGGAGGGATTGGATGATGTCTTGGGATTAGGGGTGTTACTGATGTCTTCTTCCAGGATGATGTCTGCTGTTGGGTTTTGATCTTCACTGTTTGACTGTCTCAAGTCTTTACTTTCTAGTGAGTCCTTACTGGCACTGTTATGGTTTGTTCCTTCTTCCTTTTTCTCAAGCCTGAATGGCTTGTTCTGCAGTTGGGCATCTTGCTTTGGGGGCTGCGCAATTCTTGCGACACTTTCCCCCTTGCTTTTGGTTGCCCTGATCAAGTCGATCGGGCAAACATGATGACTTCCTGGTGTGAACTCGGCCACAAAGTCTGCCAAAGCTTGGGCTTTTATTGTAGTTCTTGGTTGAAACTTAATATCGAACTGTCCCAATTCCACTGCCCATTTCAAGATTCGTTTAGAAAAATCCGCCCTCTCAAATAAGGCTTTTAACGGGAAAGCCGTTAAGACAATCACGGTGTGGGCATGGAAATAGTGTGACAACTTTCTTGAAGCCATCATCAAAGCTAAGGCCAGCTTTCCAATGGCAGGTACCTTGTTTCAGCGCCTAGCAATGTCTTACTAACATAAAAGATAGACAGGTGTCGTATTCCTTCCGCTCTGACCAACACTGCGCTAACTGCATGCTGGGAAACTGTTAAGTACAAAAAGAGTTTTTCTCCTGGTACTGGGGTTACTAACAACGGAGGAGAGGTCATGTAGTCTTTCAAGCTTTCCAGGGCGCGGTCACACTCATCATCTCACTCAAACTTGGCTTTCAGTACCTGGAAGAGTGGTCGACACCTGTCTGACGATCGACTTATGAATCGGTTGAGCGCGACTGCAAGGCTAGTGAGATGCTGTACCTCTTTGACCGTGTTAGGCCTCTCTAGATCCTAGATGGCTTTGATCTGAGAGGGATCAACTTCTATACCCCCGGTTTGTCACTAAGAAGCCTAAGAATTTGCCTGACCCTACACCGAATGCGTATTTAGATGCGTTTAGACACAACTTGTGGGATTTCAAAATTTGAAACATTTCATCTAGATCCCTGAGATGGTCCTTCTCATCTTTGCTTTTGACCACCATGTCATCTATGTAAGCCTCCATTGTTCTGCCTAACAATGGCTCGAACATTTTGGTGACCATCCGTTGGAATGTAGCCCCTGTGTTCTTTGGGCCAAAGGGCATGACCTTGTAACAGTATAGTCCTCTGGGTGTTGTAAATGACGTGACCTCTTGGTCCGGTTCATACATAGCGATCTAATGGTAACCATGATACGCATCAAGGAAGCTAAGTCGATTATGCCTTGCTATTAGGTCCACCAGTTGGTCTATTCGTGGTAGGGGAAAACTGTCTTTTGGGCATGCTTTGTTAGCTGTTTTGTAGTCCACGCAAACTCGTCATTTGCCGTTCTTTTTTGGCACTACTACAGTGTTGGAGATCCATCTGGAATAGTGTACGTCTCTAATTGCTCCTGCCTCCAGCAGGTTTTCCACTTCCTCTGCCATTATCTCTGCGTGGTGGAGTGTTGATCAGCGAGTTCGCTGTATAATTGGTCTGGCAGTTAGATGGACATTAAGTTGATGGCAGATGAAATTAGGGTTAATGCCAGGCATGTCGTACGGTGTCTAGGCGAACACTTCGATGTTAGAGGTCAAAAATTCCATGACCTCTATTCTCTCAATGCTGGACAGAGACGAGCCGAGCAAAAAGAACTTCTCTGGGTTCTTTTCATCTATCCTTACCTCTACCAAGTCTTCTACTGCCTTCTGTTCGGCTGCTTTGCTGATATCTGCAAACAGTTCGTTGTTCTTTGGCTCCTCCACGATTTGTACAAACCTTTTTGCAGCCCGACTGTCATTTACCGTGACGAAGCACTGTTTCAACATGATTTGGTCTCCTAAGACTTCTTCAATCACTCTGGTTTCGTTGGGGAATCGTAATGCCTGATGGTAGGTTGACGCCACCGAATACATGGTGTGCAACCATGCTCTTCCCAAGATTATGTTGTAGGTGGAAGGGACCTTCAATACCCAAAATTCCACCTGTTTCATCATTGTTCCTGCCTTGACTGGCAGAATTATCTTACCAATTGGCCATTCTGGCATTGAGTTGAAATTGACGAGGAGAGATATTGCGGGTGCCAAGTCTTTGTCCTCCAATTTTAATTACTTGAAAGGTCTTGTGGTACATTATCTCGCACAAGCTTCCTTGGTCAATTAGAATCTGCTTGATGTCAAAATTCTTGACGCGCAAAGTAATCACTAGCGTGTCATTGTGAGGGAAATGTAGCCTTGTTAGGTCCCTGTTTGAGAAGGATATGGCATTCGTTGCCTCTGTTTTTTCCCTTTTGACGGTAGGTTGTACACTTAGTACCTCGCTCAAGTGCTCAGCCTTTTTGATCATCTCTCTGAGCTCACATACCCGCTCAGGTTCGACAATCTTATGTATTACGTTGATTACGCCTTGGGGTGGACTGTCAACCGACATCCCACTTAGCCTGCTGTGGCCTTGGGGGCTGGCTGTGTTCCCCCTTTTATATATTGGTCCAGGTGTCCAGCGGCCACTAACTCCTCCAGATGTTGCCTCAATGGTGTAAAATTTTCAGTTTGGTGCCCCTTTTCATCATGGAAGGTGCAACGGTACCTCTCATCATACCCTTTTTATGCTTCTCTCAACTTGGCTGGCCGCCGAACGAAGGGTTCATCGCGTATCTCGCTAAGAATCCGGTAGATAGGTTTATTGAATACTGTGGTAATGGTAGTGCGGACTCTCAACTTCCTTGTTTGGGGGTCCTCTCTATTGGATTGTTTGCCTCGCCCATTCTTGCTTGGTTATTCCACCGTGTTGACTTTCGCTGCAGTCTTTTTATCCGGTACTGCTATTGTTCCAGATTTTGCTTTAGCGCGGGCGCCATCTTCCTCTACTCGGATATGCTAATGCACTCTCTCCATTAGGGACTCTATCGTGAGGGGTGACATCATCATCATTGACCCTTCAACTTGTTACCGGCCGGTAAACCCCGTTTGTACTGTGCGATGGTGAGGTTTGTAGGGCAATCCCCAATCTGATTGAAAGTCTCCCAATATCGACTATTGTAAGACCTCAATGTTTCCTTCTCACCCATGTCAATGGAGAGTAGCTAGTCTATTTCCACTGGTGTCTTGGTATTCATTCTGAATCTAGTCACAAATGCCTTTGCCAACTACGCCCATGAGGCTATGTTGCCTTCTAGTAGCCTTTCATACCATGTTAGACCCAGGTCACCAAGGCTGGAAGGAAACAAGATACACATTAGAGCCTCGTTTCACCGATATACTGCCATAACATGGCGAAAGTGGCTTAAGTGCATGTAGGGGTCTGACTTCCCTTCATAAGTAGTGAATTTGGGCTGGTAGAAGCCTGAGGGTAGCGATGCGTTCTCAGTTGCCGGAATGAACGGCGGGCTCTGTAACCTTGGTAACACTTTATCTGCTAGTTCGTAAGCAAGGTGCGACATTGGCATCCCTACCTCGGCACTCCCATATGTCCTAGGGGCCAATCGCTGTAGAGTTGAAACTTTACAAGGGTCGCGAGCCCTGGTGTCCTCCTTCCATCGGGCCCTTTCCACTAGCACTGTTTGCAGGTCTGTTGACCTAGGCAACTCCGTGTGCCTAGATGTTGTTTGGTGCGTGTGCGAGGGTCGATAACTGTTTCCTTCCGTATACGACCTCTCAGTTCTCGTTCTCTCAGACTTGGAGTAACGAGTCCTAGAGGTTCATGATTGTGTATTGCCTGTCCTTAGGCTTTTACTTTCCGTCTGAGATGGCGTGACTTGCCCATCACGATCTTCTGAGTGGTGAGGGTGAGCCCTACTCTTTCCCTCCTCTTCTTCCATCGCTCCTTTGCCTTTTATCTGGCGCTTCATAGTCTCCATGTCTGCCGCCATCCTCCTTATTAATTCATCTTGCTCCCTCACGTGATCCTTTAGAACCTAAGGATCCAACCTTCGCCTTTGCCTTTCAGGACTTTGGGAGCAACGAGGACTGGAGCCCGTCTCTCCCGTGTGTCCCTCCAGGAGTTCCGTCACTGGGGGTCTAACTTTGCCATCGGTAGGATAAAAGGCAAGCCTTCACGTCTTCCGCCTCCCTCTGGGGTTTGCCTATCAATAGCAAATTGCGGCAAATTTTCATTGTGCGCCATTGATTTCAACTAAAGAGAAAAACTCGGTCAAAAGGTTTTGTTCTTTGTGTGTTTCCCACAGACGGCGCCAATTGTACGAGTAAGAAATAATCTTCTCATATGATCCTATTGATCAAGTTTGCACTCCTCCAAACGTCGTCGCTTTGTCACCTGAAAACACAAATGTGAGCTAGCCGACGGGTGTGTGCCAGAAACCTCTTCGATGCCTAAGTCAGCAAATAGACAATAGACACAAAAGCTCTGTGTATTCTAGGATGTGAATTGAGATACCTGTACATAGGTCCTGCTATGAGCTTTTATAGATTCTGCCTGGCACAATCCTAGTAGGATTCCAACTCTCCTTATAAGAATCCTCCTAGGAATCACACTCCCAAGGATAAAGCCTATCCTGATAACTCCTTACTCACTGTTTATCTAAGTGAGATAGTTGCAACTCTTACTTCGGCTGGCACAAGACATAACCGTGCTTACACAGCTCGGTGCTAATTAAGTCAATCCAGTCAACCTAGTCTTTGGAATGACCCCTGCCGAGCTATACTTTAGCTCGGTCCAATTCCCACAGATACCTCAGTCTACGACCGTTAGACCAGGCCACTGATAGCCCATCTTTGACCGGACCAACACAACCAAGGACCAAGGCTACCGAGATAATTACCTTGGTCCGTGGCTCAGCCCAAGACTGTATCTATCTCGGTCCATTCCAACGGACTTACTTAGCTCGGCCCAATTTATGCATAAATTATCCTCTCAATATGAATGTTAACATGTCAATGTGAATGTTCACACTATCAATGTGAATATTCACATTGTAAAATATAAATGTTCACATCACCAAATTACTAACCGTTCAAAAAATATTTGTTAGGGTAGAAATATTCATAAAATACTTTAAATATGAGAATTAGGATTTGGTAGATCAAATATTCAAATAATAGGACTTATTGAAATACAAGAACATCTTATAGATTAATTGGGATATGAATATTTGAAAAATGATTTTCTAATAAATATCCCTATAAATTACCTAATAAAATCGCTTAAGTTCTCACAAATATACGTAAATTATGATTTTTAAAATTTTTATGGGTTAACCTACATATGTTTGTGAAAATTTACACAATTTTGTGAAGTAACATACGTATATTTATGAGAATTTATATGGTATGCACTTGCACACTTAAGAATTGCCCAAACAAAAAAAGATTATGAATCTCTACATTTTTTCTTTTATGATTGGATGTTCGGACTAGCTTAGGTGCACCTCAACTAATTTTAAGACTCATGCAGAGCGCCTCCTCTACGTGGATCTGTCCACAAACATAGTCTCAAAAAATTAATAGCACCTAAGTATTGAATTTAAAACCAGAGGAAGTACCCGAGATCCAAGCTACACCCTCTACATAATCACCATTACTTGAAGCTTGCAAGGGTACTTTCAATAATAATTTAATCAGGTAGTTTAAGTTCCTCATTCAATAATTTTGATTATTACAAGATTAATACAAGGATGTTATTGCGGAACCATGTTCCAACACAAAGAAAAGAAATCATAAGGAAGGAATTATCAATTTTTAGTTGACTCATAATCTTGAAAATAGAAATGTGTCAACCAAATTAGCCCCAATTAATAGAGATCAAATATATACATTTAACTCAAAACAAGCCTTTTACTATCGAGCTGTACATATTTTTTGCATCAATTAAAAATTAATACAACTTAATATATTGTTAATCATATTATTTAATTTTGATGATGTCTAAAATATTCTTTGTAACAATTTAGATTTTTTTAATGTATATATTTATTTGACACAAAATATTATCTTTTTAAAATATATATATATTTGTTAAATATTAGTTAAATAAAAATATTTTTGAAAACTTTACTATTCACTTTTTGAAAAATTGAGGTTGATCACTATTCACTTTTTGACCAAATTAAAAATTGATTAATTATATTATTTTGACAAATTTGATATTGATGGGTTGTCTTGTGTTGACAAAATTAATATGGAGTGGTAGAATATATTTAGTTTAAAATCTCTACAACATATACAATATTTTAAAGATGGCATACATTTTCAGATCCATCATAAATATCATTTAAAGAGATTTTTCTGTATGCAAATATTTGATTAGAACATTATATATATATTGCATATAATATAAATAGAATACATCACGTGCGCTATTAAATTTTTTACATTACATTGATTATATCATATCACACTACACTACATTGATTATATCTTATTATAATCAAACAAGAAGAAAAAGATGGAGTTATATATATATGTATATATATATATATATTATAAACTAGATGGAGAAAATTATTTGTTTGTTTGAAAGTTGTGAACTTTGTATTAAATTGTCTACAAAAACGGTGGCTCCATGTTTGAAAAAAAAACAAAAAGAAAAAATCAGTCTTATTTTTATCTTTTTAATTCTTATCATTTGCTGACTATTCAAAATCAAGGAGCGTGCTTATGTAAGCCATGACATCAAGAGCGTGCTTATGTAAGCCATGACATCAGGAGCGTGTTTATGTAAGCCATGACGTCAGGAGCGTGCTTATGTAAGCCATGACGTGAGCGTCCAACGGGTATATTTTTGTGTATAAATAGAAGTGTTGTGTGTGGAGAAAAAATCAAGAACTTGAAGAGAAAATTTTCGGAGAGCTCCAAATTGTATTCTGCTCTTTCACTTTCAGATCTAAGTCTAGCATTTGTTCTTACACTTTCATATCTACTCTTTGTGAGAAAAATATTGTAAAAAAGGGTGTAAATTACCCTTATTCTTATTCCTTATTTTTTAGAGAGATTTTGTAAGGGTAAGGCTTTTATTGTTGAGTGAGGCTCAATAGATAAGAGTAAGTCTGTGCCAAATCCACAAGCTTGGTGGTGTATTTATTCAATTGATAGTAAAGAAATTCTCAAGGAGGTTCCTTGGGGAGTGGACGTAGGCCGGCGTGCCGAACCACTATAAATCGCAGTGTTTGATTTTCTCTCCCTATCTCTCTTACGTTTATATTGATAATTATTATTATGTTTTTTTTATTTATTAAAATTCTGAATATTGTGTTAATTTTAATACTGTGAAATTTTTAATAACCCAATTCACCCCCTCTTGGGTTGCCTATCTGGGATAACAATTGGTATCAGAGCCTAGACTCTAGTTTCTGTGACTTAACCGTCTTAGAGTAGATCATGGCAACCCCTAGTTATTCCTTACCCGAGGGACAAGCATCTAATAGGCCACCTCTATTTAGCGGCACAAATTTTAGCTATTGGAAAACTAGGATGACCATACATATTCAATCTAATGATTATGAATGTTGGAAAATTATTTGCAATGGTCCAAAAATTCCTACCAAAACTGTAGATGGACTTAAGGTACCAAAACCTGAAGATGAGTGGGATGAATCAGATACTAGAATGGCCCAAATTAATGTCAAAGCTACAAACATGTTGTACTGCGCCTTAGATGCCAACGAGTTCAATAGAATTTCCACATGTAAAACCGCAAAAGAAATTTGGGACAAGCTTATAGTGACTCATGAGGGAACCGAACAAGTTAAAGAATCTAGAGTCAGTTTGCTAGTCCATAATTATGAACTTTTTAAAATGAAGCCTGATGAAACTATTCCTCAAATGTTTACTCGTTTTACTGATATTATTAATGGTTTAACTTCTCTTGGCAAAACATATACTAATGCTGAAATTGTAAGAAAAGTGCTTAGGTCATTGCCAAAAAGTTAGGAGACAAAAGTCATTGCCATTACCGAAGCCAAGGATTTATCAAAACTAAGTCTAGATGAGTTAATAGGATCTCTCTTAACTCATGAGCTCATAATGCAAGAAGGAAAGGAAGAGGAGGATAACAACAAGAAGAAAGGAATAGCCTTCAAATCCATCTCGAAACATCAAGAGGATGAGGAAGATGATTCAGATGAGGATGAAGAAATGACATTCATCACTAGAAAGTTCCAAAGGTTTGTGAGAAAGAAACAAGGCGTACGAATATTTTTCAAAAAAGACTTCAACAACAGGGATTTTCAAAGAGGAAAAAATCACAAAAAATCTAAAGTTACCTACTACGAATGCAACAAACCTGGACACTACAAATCAGAATGTCCGGAACTTAAGAAAAAATTCAAGAACGACAAGAAGAAAGCTATGATTGCAACATAGGGAGAAGATAGTGATGAAAGCGACACAGAAACCGAAGTTTGCAAAAATGAGGTTGCTAACCTATGTTTAATGGCACTTGGAAACGAAAATGAGGTAAATGATGAATCCTTTACATTTGATGAATTACAATTAGCTTTTGATGAATTACATGCTGAATTTAAGAAACTTAGTTTGAAAAATAATTGTCAAAAGAAAGTAATTTCAAGTTTATCAAAAGAAAATGAATCATTGACTTCCAAGATAAATGTTTTAGAAAATGAAGCCATGAAAATGAAAAAGGAAAATGAGATTTTAACTCAAAAAGAGTCTTCAATTTCTGAAAAACATTTAGTTGTATTGCAAAAAGAAAACGAGTCTTTAAAAAATGAGCAAACTATTTTGAAAGAAAATATTGAAGACTTGAAAACTACTCTTTCAAAGTTCACTCAAGGTAGAGAGACTTTAGATAAAATTCTTAAAAATCAAAACCGTACTTTTGGTAGAGCCGGAATTGGATATAAACCTTTTTCAAAAGTAAAAACTGCCAAAAATGGCTTTGTATATGCATCTTCTAATCACTCTCATCTCACATGTCATTTTTGTGGAACAAAAGGTCATATTTCACCTTCATGTCCTATTAAAAGAAATCCTTTTGCTAAAATAAAAAAGATGTGGGTCCCTAAGGATATCCCGAGAGTGTCAAATTCTAACTTTTATGGACCCAAGAAAAAATGGGTACCAATAGAGAAATCAAATTTTTGTAGGTATGTTTCAAGACAAAATCCAGTAACGATAGATGGTATCTCGACAGTGCATGTTCGAGGCACATGACTGGAAATAAAGCTATGTTCGCCACACTCCAACCAAAGGATGGCGGATATGTGACTTTTGGCGACAATAGCAAGGGTAAAATCATTGGTGTAGGAAGTATTGGTAAAAATCCCTCTCCTATTATTGAAAATGTTTTATTTGTTGAAGGTTTAAAACATAACTTGCTTAGTATTAGTCAATTATGTGATAAAGGTTATAGAGTTATTTTTGAGAAAACTCATTGCACTATTGAAAACACCCTAGAAAATAAAACTTTATTTATAGGTTACAGACATGAGAATGTATATGTGTTTGATTTGCACGATTTGTCTTCTCATTTTAATATTAAATGTTTATCTGCTATAAACGATAATGGTTGGCTTTGGCATAGAAGATTAGGACATGCTCATTTTGATTTAATTTCCAAACTTTCAAAAAATGAGTTAGTCATAGGTTTACCAAAAATTGTTTTTGAAAAAGATAAACTTTGTGATGCATGTCAATTTGGAAAACAAACTAGAATTTCTTTTAAATCCAAAAATATTGTTTCAACTACTAGACCGCTTCAACTCTTGCATATTGATCTATTCGGACCATCTAGAACATTAAGTTTAGGAGGAAAATCTTATGCCCTTGTTTGTGTTGATGATTATACTAGATATACATGGGTATTATTTTTAGCACACAAAAATGAAGCTTTTTATAATTTCTCAAAACTTTGTAAAAGAATTCAAAATGAGAAAAATCTTAATATTTGTAGTATTAGAAGTGACCATGGTAGAGAATTTGAAAATGATGATTTTATTATGTTTTGTGATAACTTAGGAATAGATCATAATTTCTCAGCCCCTAGGACTCCTCAACAAAACGGTGTGGTTGAAAGAAAAAATAGAACTCTTGAAGAAATGGCTCGTACTATGCTTTGTGAAAATAATTTACCTAAATATTTTTGGGCGGAAGCTGTTAACACTGCATGCTATGTTATAAACCGTGCCATGATTAGACCTATTCTTAAGAAAACCCCTTATGAACTTTGGAAAGGAAGAAAACCTAATATTAGTCACTTGCGTGCTTTTGGTTGTAAATGCTTTGTATTAAATAACAATAAAGATAACTTAGGAAAATTTGATGCTAAATCGGATGAAGCTATATTTCTTGGTTATTCTATGTCTAGTAAAGCTTATAGAGTATTCAATAAAAGAACTCTACTTGTTGAAGAATCTGTGCATGTTGTTTTTGATGAATCTAACGATATTATTTCCAAGAATCTTGTAAGTAATGATATTGTAGAAAATCAACCAAGCATGGAGAGCATTTACAAAAAGGAAAATGAAGAAAATCCATTACGCGAACAAGAAGAAGAAATGACAATGGAGAAACTTCAAGAAATATATGCTCTTCCAGAAAGTGACTCAAATCTACCAAAAGAATGGAAGTATGCTCATGGCCACCCCAAAGACCTCATCATAGGTGATGCGGCGGAAGGTATAAAAACTCGTTCCTCTATTAGAAATATTTGTGGTAACTTAGCATTTGTTTCACAAATTGAACCAAAATCATTTTTAGAAGCTGAAAATGATGAAAACTGGATTTTAGCAATGCAAGAAGAATTAAATCAATTTGAAAGAAATGAAGTTTGGTTTTTGACCCCTCGACCTAAGGATCATCCCGTTATTGGTACAAAATGGGTTTTTCGAAATAAAATGGACGAATCTGGAGTTGTTACTAGAAATAAAGCTAGATTAGTAGCTCAAGGCTATAATCAAGAAGAGGGAATTGATTTTGATGAAACTTTTGCACCAGTTGCTAGACTTGAAGCTATTAGAATGTTACTTGCTTTTGCGTGTTTTAAAGATTTTAAATTATATCAAATGGATGTTAAAAGTGCTTTTTTAAATGGGTATATTTCGGAGGAAGTCTATGTTGAACAACCTCCCGGTTTTGAAAATCATAAATACCCGGATCATGTTTTCAAACTTTCAAAAGCTTTATATGGCTTGAAACAAGCTCCTAGAGCATGGTATGAAAGATTGAGTAATTTTCTACTTGACAAAGGTTTTGTAGAGGAAAAATTGATACAACACTTTTTATAAAAATCAAAAAAGAAATATGCTAATTGTTCAAATTTATGTTGATGATATCATTTTTGGTGCTACTAATGAAAATTTGTGCAAAGAGTTTGCTAAAGACATGCAGGGTGAGTTTGAAATGAGTATGATGGGGGAATTAAATTACTTTCTTGGTCTACAAATTAAACAAACTAATGATGGAATACATTTAAATCAAACGAAATATATCAAAGATCTACTCAAAAGGTTTGAAATGGAATCATCAAAGCCTGCAGCAACTCCAATGAGCACATCGATAAAAATCGACAAAGATGAGCAAGGTAAACCTGTAGATGAAAAGAAATATCGAGGTATGATTGGTTCTTTACTCTATCTTACTGCAAGTAGGCCCGATATAATGTTTAGTGTTTGTATGTGTGCACGTTTTCAATCCGCACCGAAAGAGTCACACATCACCGCAGTCAAACGTATTTTCAGATATCTTGTTGGCACTCCAAATTTGGGATTATGGTATCCTAAGGGAACCACCTTTGAACTTTTTGGTTACTCAGATGCCGACTTTGCGGGATGTAGACTTGACCGAAAAAGCACTAGTGGCACTTGTCATTTTCTTGGACACTCACTCACTTCTTGGTTTTGCAAAAAACAAAACTCAGTGGCTCTGTCAACTGCTGAAGCAGAATACATTGCCGCCGCTGGGTGTTGTGCACAATTGCTTTGGATGAAACAACAACTTCAAGATTTTGGACTTCACTATGATCATATTCCTATAAAATGTGACAACACAAGTGCCATTAACCTTTCAAAAAATCCTATTCAGCACTCACGCACTAAACACATTGAAATAAGGCATCATTTTCTAAGAGATCATGTACTCAAAGGTGACATTGAACTCGAATTTGTGCCTACAAATCGTCAATTAGCTGACATATTTACCAAGCCTCTCAATGAAGAACAATTTTGTTATATTAGAACAGAACTTGGTATGATGAATACTCCAAGATAATGTGTATATGAAAAAATGATTTTTTTTGTAAATAAATAATTAAATAAAATAACTATAGTAATAATAATTATTATTATAAAAATAATAACAATAATAATAATATACATATATTTATATATATAATTTTTTTTCTCCCGTTCCGTCTCTATCTCTCACCCACTCTCTCCCTTACTCTCTCTTTTTCTCTTTCTCTTGATCTCCGCTCTCCCCTTCTTCCTCAGCCGACTCCATATCCATGTTCACCATCGTCTACAACCATTTCCACCATCCACAAAATCATCCATCACTTTCATCACTACCATCATCCACCCAAACCCCTCACCAATCCACCGAACTCCATCACTTCTCCACCCGAAATCTGCATCACCATCGTTACCGATTCATCAAGCTCCATCACCGATCCATCAAGATCCGTGACTGATCCATCAAGATCCATTGCCGATCTATACAAATTCGCCACCGATCTACCCAATCTTCTCCATTTCTTCCGATCATCAAAGTCATCACTGATCAACATGTTAAAATTCTTGTTGCACTGTGTTGTATTTTTTTACTTGTTATATGTGCTCCAAATTCTCTTGGATTTAACAATGGTTGCTTCTACCTTATTTGAAGAATTTGTTTTTGTTTTTATTTTTATTTTCTCTTTTTATGCTAGTGCACTTGGTGTAGTTGTTTATGGCCAGATCTTAAGGGCCCTTGGTATTATAGATTGGTAATTTGTTTCTTCAAATTTATGTAATTTTTAGTGCATTAATTCAGGGGGAGACTCATATATTTTCATTATAAAACTATAAAAAAAAAGGGGCATGTGTAGATTCTGTGCATAATTTTAGAGGGAGTATATATACATATATTTTTTTTTACTCTTTGTCTGTCATACTCCTTATCTGCACCAACAAACAAATTTTTTTTGGTGCAACAACAGAATTAAAAAAATAATAATAATCATAATAATAATAATAACATAAATAAATAAATAAAGGAAGAAATGCTCGCATTTTATTTCAGAAAAAGAAAATATTACTCGATTACATGTAAATTTTCAGAAGGCTTCACAGATTTTTTCTTTTTCACTTCTCTCAACAATTTTTCATGAGCCTCTTTCACATGTCTCTCTCTATTTTCGATTTCTGTGAGTCTTGGCATTATCACCGTTGCATAATAATGCACTGCATTCTCCAACTGTGCATTTTTCCTTTTTAGCTCTTTCTTCTCCTTACACATATTAACTAGTTGTTGTTTTAACAAGCACACCTCATCTCTCCATTGCTGATTTTCTTGTACTCTTGCTTGTAATCGTCGCGCCATATTGGAAACTGCAGTCATGGCCTGTGTACTAAGAGCCATAGTGTTATTAATAGCATCGAAATCATTTCGATTGCCAATAACACTAGAACCCTCATTTACAGGCATAGCATGTGCCTGCGTCACTGGTACTCTCTCATTTTCCTGCATTACAGGCACCTCATGCAGGTCCGACTCATTGATCGATAAGGTAAGGAATGACATGATTACAAAAGAAGCTCAAACAAATTTTTCTCTCAAACACTTGATGATTTCGTATCTTTGCCTTTGATCTGTGTCACTTTTTATACACTCCATTGATCCATTACTCGATGCATATCTGCTATATCTGCTCAAATCTTTTGTTTGTCAATATTTCCTGCGCTCGAGATGCTCCAAAATTCCCACAATGATTCCGACAAGACAGACCGCCCATTATTTTATTTTTGGCCGTTCAGATTATTGTATCAAATGTGTTTGTTTCTTATCTTCATCTTTATTTTGATGATGTCAAAGGGGGAGAAAAAATATGATTGCTTTTGAAAATTATATGTTGTAGGGTTATCAAATATTTTGTCAATTTTATTTTGTGTCAAATCCATACAAATATTGCCATCATCAAAAAGGGGGAGATTGTTAATCATATTATTTAATTTTGATTATTTAATTTTGATGATGTCTAAAATATTATTTGTAACAATTTAGATTTTTTAATGTATATATTTATTTGACACAAAATATTATCTTTTTAAAATATATATATTTGTTAAATATTAGTTAAATAAAAATATTTTTGAAAACTTTACTATTCACTTTTTGAAAAATTGAGGCTGATCACTATTCACTTTTTGACCAAATTAAAAATTGATTAATTATATTATTTTGACAAATTTGATATTGATGGGTTGTCTTGTGTTGACAAAATTAATATGGAGTGGTAGAATATATTTAGTTTAAAATCTCTACAACATATACAATATTTTAAAGACGGCATACATTTTCAGATCCATCATAAATATCATTTAAAGAGATTTTTCTGTATGCAAATATTTGATTAGAACATTATATATATATTGCATATAATATAAATAGAATACATCACGTGCGCTATTAAATTTTTTACATTACATTGATTATATCATATCACACTATACTACATTGATTATATCTTATTATAATCAAACAAGAAGAAAAAGATGGAGTTATATATATATGTATATATATATATATTATAAACTAGATGGAGAAAATTATTTGTTTGTTTGAAAGTTGTGAACTTTGTATTAAATTGTCTACAAAAACGGTGGCTCCATGTTTGGAAAAAAACAAAAAGAAAAAATTAGTTTTATTTTTATCTTTTTAATTCTTATCATTTGCTGACTATTCAAAATCAAGAAGTGTGCTTATGTAAGCCATGACATCAAGAGTGTGCTTATGTAAGCCATGACATCAGGAGCGTGCTTATGTAAGCTATGACGTCAGGAGCGTGCTTATGTAAGCCATGACGTCAGCAAGGAGCGTCCAACGGGTATATTTTTGTGTATAAATAGAAGTGTTGTGTGTGGAGAAAAAATCAAGAACTTGAAGAGAAAATTTTCTGAGAGCTCCAAATTGTATTATGCTCTTTCACTTTCAGATCTAAGTCTAGCATTTGTTCTTACACTTTCATATCTACTCTTTGTGAGAGAAATATTGTAAAAGGGGGTGTAAATTACCCTTATTCTTATTCCTTGTTTTTTAGAGAGATTTTGTAAGGGTAAGGCTTTTATTGTTGAGTGAAGCTCAATAGATAAGAGTAAGTTCTGTGCCAAATCCACAAGCTTGGTGGTGTATTTATTCAATTGATAGTAAAGAAATTCTCAAGGAGGTTCCTTGGGGAGTGGACGTAGGCCGGTGTGCCGAACCACTATAAATCGCAGTGTTTGATTTTCTCTCCCTATCTCTCTTACGTTTATATTGATAATTATTATTCTGTTTTTTTTATTTATTAAAATTCTGAATATTGTGTTAATTTTAATACTGTGAAATTTTTTAATAATCCAATTCACCCCCTCTCTTGGGTTGTCTATCTGAGATAACATATATTATAAGTTTAAAGTTAATAATCAGCGAATTAAAGTTAGAAGTATATTTTTTTCAACCTTTAGATAATCGAATTTTTTAAATTTATTTAAATTATTTTTACTTAATAAAATGTAAATAAAAACTATAACAAACAATGTAATATAAATTTTCAAAATATTAAAAAATTTTATAAACAACTCACTTGTCCATTTTTGTGTGCATAATTGTTTACCAACCATCTCAAGAGCCTTGAGACTAATGGGGATAGGGTTATCCAGCTCCTATCCACTTGGCACCTCATAAGTAATACTCCATATCCCACCCAAGCATACCCAGTTTGCCACGTGGCACCCCAAGGTCGATGAAAAATATCAAAATCCCAAACATATCACACACGCACACACACACACAATCAAAACCAACTGAGAAATAGTGAGTAATTGGTTAGTTTGGGAGGGAAAGGAAGGTAGGCCATGGCATCTCTAGCAACCTTCGCCGCCGTACAACCCACCGCCGTGAAGGGCCTCTCCGGAAGCTCCCTCACCGGCACCAAGCTCCGCCTCAAGCCCTCTCGCCAGACCTTCCGACCCACCACCTCCAAGTATAAAAAATTCCATTTCTTTTCTATTAATTCTCTCTATGCAACTATTTTTTTTATTTCTTAGTTATTTCTTGGGTAAAATTTGTGTTTTTGTGTCAATTTGGTCTATTTTATTGTATAAATTTTGTCTTTTTAATTTTCAGTACCATGTTAATTTAGTCCAATTGATATCTTCAGTTAAGAAATTGAACAAAGATTAAGGATAACATAGATCATTTGAAAAGGAGTGGATGGTTTTTAATTGGATGATAATCCTTCAATCACTTTGAGCAGAGTGAACGGATTATTTCGCCCTTTGATTTCAGTTTAATTTTTTTATGGGAACATTGTCAATTAGACCATATTAACACAATGTGAAGAATTTGAGAGTAAAATTCATGCAATTAGATTTAGAAGGATCAAATTGACACTAGAGTAAAACTATTGAGACTGCAGGTGTAATTTTTTATTAATTTTTAGGGGAAATTACAACAAAAAAAAAATCCATGTTTTGACCCTTGTAACAAAAAAAATCTTAGAGTTTTAAATTTTGTCAATTTAAATCTTGAATTTTTGATTTATTTTCAATCTAAACCGTCTATTTTTTCTCGTTAACTAAAACTGACGGAATAATGATATTTTGGACATTTTATGTACACTTACATTACTTTAATGGCTATAGAGCTGGAGCCGTGGTGGCCAAATATGGGGACAAGAGTGTGTACTTTGACTTGGAGGATTTGGGCAACACTACTGGCCAGTGGGACTTGTATGGCTCAGATGCACCTTCACCATACAACCCCCTCCAGGTAATCTGACCCCCTTGCTTTTTACATTTCAAATTTACAGTTACTAGTTGCTTGTTAACCACAAAGTGCCATGTTTTGAGTTCTATTAGCCCTCCATGAGAATCCACATTGCTCTAAATAATGTTGGCTAGTGTGAATTGTGATAAGTACCAAACGTTAAGCGTATTTTTGATATTTTTGCACTTTGTTTGCATCTCTCTCTGATTGCAATGAATGTGGACCTAGTTTTAGTTTTGGAGTGAACCACATAAATTTTGTGTTCTTGTGTGTGATTCACAATTCTTCTTTATTTGTTCTTTTCTATTTTCGTGTCGCATCAATCCTGGTCAGGGTTCCACAATTCCTAACAAATTAGAGGTACCCAATAATCTCCATTTAGTAACTAGGGATGTTACTTTCACTCTCTCTTGATATGTCATTATGTGAATGTATCTTTGATATATCAGTTCAATTTACAGAATCATGTTTTTCCAACTTGTTTACTTGTCAAAGCAGCATTTTGATCAGTCATTTTAAGATAACATTGTGCAATTCAGTTTGTAAGAATGAAATTTCTCATGTTTTTTAAAATTTCAGTTTTTAAACACTTTGCAATACTTAAATGTTGGGTGAATGTGAATGAGGCTTTTCATTTCTCTCAAATCGGTGTGCAATTGCAGAGCAAGTTCTTTGAGACATTTGCCGCTCCTTTCACCAAGAGAGGATTTTTGCTCAAGTTCTTAATATTGGGAGGCGGTGCAACCCTTGCTTACTTTAGTGCCACTGCCTCGCCAGATCTCTTACCGATCTCGAAGGGTCCCCAACTTCCTCCCAAGCTTGGACCACGTGGCAAAATCTAGTTCTTCAACCTTTTTATTGTAACAAAATGTATCTTTTCTACACCTGTAAGTATGCCCAGGGCTAGCTAAGAACTCTTTTATTTATCTGCAAATGCTTATTTTGATTGTGATTGGGAAAATGCTTTCTGACTTAATGAATCACTCTTTGAGTATTGTGTTTTTATCACCTGTGAGGAATGTTTATTTCACCAAGTTTGATATTTACTTTGTATACAGCCTTTAAGAACCAACTGCTATTAATATCTTGTGTCATTTTTAAATTATTGAACTTTTTCCAATCAGTTGATAAATTTTGTGATGGTTGTTTTAATCTGTGATTTGTTATATACAGTTTATCGCAAACAATTTTGATGGTCTCAAGCTTACCTATCAACATAAAGAAAAGAAAAAAAAAAAAAATTTAAATCTTCTTTTGTAAAGCAACCGTGAACAATATCTAGCTAAACACTCTATGTAGATAAACCAATCACAATTAACAATTTAACATCCTTAGCCTACAAGTCAACAAAATGATGCCTTGCACAGAAGAAAGCATGTACAAATGTTTCAGACCCGATAGGGACACTCGATTTTCCCTAATTACAAAATGAAACGAATCCCAATTCAACTAAAACCTAATTAGGTCTGAATATTTACATCAAAGGTCAAGCTTTCTCACTCTTAGTGCTTCATCTTCCATGTCTGTTTTCATATTTCATGAAGTGTCCGATATAATTCTCATCAATGGCGTGCTGTTGGACTTCTTAGACCGCCTAAGGTCTCAAGCCTCTCTATATAGGAAAGTTTCTTGTTTGTCACGATGTCCGGTGGTTTGCTTAGGGCCTTTGCATCCTTTTCTCTCAACAAATTGTCTGTTGAATCCTTCTTCGTTTCATTCTCCCCTTGATCCAAAGTCCAACCCATGAAATCTGATAGTGTCATTGAGCTGGGCATCGTTTCTACTGAGTTTAGTTTCTCTAACTCGTCTTTTGTATGTGGAAACTTGTCTTCTCTCATAACTTGTGATGAATCTTGTAGAAGATATTGTTTTTGTTCGCCATGCGATGGATTTCGTTCAAGATTATCTGCTTGTAAAACGTCTTCTATTCTCGACATGACGGTGAAGGCTAAACTTTCTAATATTCTTGAGTAGCTCTCCAAAACCGCCTGTCCGACATCCTATAAACCCAAGAAGAAGATATATCTACTAGTTAGGGTATGAATTGAAGACTTGATTTCGAAAAATGATAAACTAGTAGGGAAAATTACCCGGTTGTATTCGATTTTGCTGATTTCTAATGCAGATTGAGGAATACCCAGGAACCGCTGTTTCATGATGAGTAAGATGGTCTCAGCTCGCTCTTCAAATAGTTCTCTTTTCTCCAAACTCACAGCTGAACCCCAAGCAGACTTTCCATCTTTGGCGTTCATCTTCCTCTTCCAAATCACAACTGATGCCTCAATCCTGTTCTTGAGGTCTAGGATTTTATGCTCTGATGATAAGTCCATTGTGGAAAGAAAATGATCAGGATCAAAATAGTCCCCAACCGTGATACTTCTATAGATCGAGTCTCCAAGGCTAGCCCGACCATTCTACCATAGAAAAACAAAAGAAAATTAAACAATTATGCGTCGTTTGGTGAAGCTTCAGTTCTCTGTTTTTGGTTTTAAAAAAAAAAAAAAAAAACCCTAAAAACAAAGACTTATATGGTATATTGTTGTTGTTGTTGTTTTTTTTAAAATTGAATTGATTCTAAAATTTTCAAATTTTTTGAAAAAGAAAAAGTGTTTTTGCTTGTTTTTAAAATAAGTTTTCACTCTCTTCTCCCTCGCCCGCAACTTCCGTCCACCGCCCGTTACTACCATCGCCCATTGCAAGCTTCGGCAAGCTCTGGTCACCTTTTGACAACTCTTCGGCTGTCTCCAGGAGCTGGCTGGTCACCACCAACCATGACCTCCAGCGACACTCTGACCAACTCCGGCAGTCACCTCCGGCAACTCCCGAAAAATGTTTCTTTAATCCTGTTTTCAAAACATTTGTCTGCGCCAAACAAGTTTTTTGTGTTTATTTTTTACAACAAAACGTAAAAACTTATTTCCTTGTTTTTTGCAAATAGAAATTAGGAAACCGACAACGTTATCATGTACCAATAGTTCCGTACAAATTGAAGTAGAATTTCATCTTCCTTCTTATACCTTAGGAAGAGAGTCGATGTAGTTTTCAGGGATTTCCATTTCTGTTATAACTTGTGCGTTGATGGCCAGTGCCGCTTTGAGTACTTGGTTCACAGAATCCTTCTGGAACTGCAGCCATTTCCTTGTGGATTCAGATAAACCATTCGGAGGAACCTTGGGCGTCGGTATCCACCATTTGTCATCTTTCCTCTTGTTTTTGTCATCATCTTTCGACATGTAAGTGAACTCGTTCTGTTCTTTGAAGTTGTCCAGGCAGTCCTGTTTAGCATTAACAGAATCGAACGTTGCTGTTAACATGAAGTGTTATATTTCTGACTCGAAAATATTCAGATTGTAAGCAACAACGCATTCTTACAATAAGCATTGCATCAAGCTTGCGCAGGGCAGGGATGTTCATGTGGAGATCAGTCCGTTGCCTCGTTGACATTATCTAACAAATCAAAGAATATATCAAGCTCTATATGTGCATATATATATATATATATATGAGAGAGAGAGAGAGAGAGAGAGAGAGAGAGAGAGAGAGAGAGAGAGAGAGAGAGAGAGAGAGAGAGAACCTCCATATGTGTTCCATCTTTGTTTTTTTGTTTAGAAGGAACAAATTCAATAATGTGATCGGTCACAGATAAGAGCCAGTCAATTTCTTTTCTCCACCTTGCTTTCCTCTCTGGTGCCATAGGCTCTAATCGCCTTTGTTCACCAAAGACAGAAGCTGGGTTGTGTTTGAAAGAGAAAATTTTGCAATCAATGGTAATCTTTGTCATTTCATATATCCAAAAACTGTAGAACAATGATCTAAAAAAACAGAAAATTGATGAACAATCATTGAATTTAAAATGCATAATGGAGAGGAGGGAAAAAAGATTCAAATACCTGCAAGGTTTGTAATGGCATTCGACAATGCCAAAGCAGATGAAACACCCTTTCCTCCACCGGACATATCCTCACCCAGAAGCAACTTCGAAAACCTTTCCTTCATCAATTCCATATCTATAAACGAAAACCACCCAAAAATTAACAAAACAATGAAAGCCTAAAAAAAAGGCAGGTTTATTTTAAAATAATTTGTTGAACATACATGCATCCAATCATGTTCTTAGCAATTTCACATTCTATGTTCTCTTTTAAAAATGATGTTGATCAAGATATAGCATGTTTAAATTGAAATAATTTGTTGAAAATACATTCATCCAATCAAATTCTTAATGATTTCACATTCTATGCTTCTTTTTTAAAAGATGATGTTGATACATATAACATGTAATTGAACTAGCCTAAAACAAAAAAAACAAAAAGAGATAGATGGAAGGAGAGAAAAAAAACTTTAGGATGTGTCTTGTGCACTGAGTCATCCCAAATAGAAGGAAAAAACTTTGACTTGCCTGAAGGATGCTTCTCTTTGGACCGAGGGCTCTCTGCGCCTTCATCGTTCTGAAAACGTGATTTTAGACCCTTGTCATTACGATGAAGGGTAAAACCAATTCGCTGCTTCTCTACAGGCTCATTGTTTAGAGGTTTTGATGCCTGACTTCTTGATGTTATTAACCCATCATTAACCGGTGACAACGCTCCACTGCCATCAATGATCATACTATGTGCTTGCCGTCCTGCATTCTCATGCATTCCTTTGAAATGAAAGAGTCTGGACCTTAATTGTTCTTGTTCTTCCTCGAGTGCTCGAACCATTTTTGAAAATCGAGCGATATATAATGTCTATGGAATGAAGGAGGAGGAGAAGGAACAGAACATGAAAATGGTTAGAGCTATGGCATGAACAGAGAGAAAATTGGGTATTTTTAGTGTTTTTTGTTGTTGTTTTGGAGAGAGATGGAGATGAGGGGAGAAGCCCACCAAACTCCAAATGATTTTTTCAGGAGTTTGCTTTTTCTTTTCTTTTTTTTGTTTTTGTTTTTTGGGTTTGACAAATCCTCAAATTTGGTTGTGTTGTTCGTAGAACGTGGGGTGCATGTTTAAGAGAGATAGACTAAGATAGGCTAAGAAGGATTATTAAACAAACATATAATAATCTCTTCCCTATCTTATTTATTTATTTATTTTTCTAGTGGAAATTTGTTTTCTTATTTTTAAAGGGTGTGAGAATTGAATGGTTGGCAAAAGGCCAGTGTAGACTTGTAGAATTAGGATTCTCTCCTTAACTCCTTACTTGTTGGGTCATTAGGCTTACTTTTGGTCCAATTTTGATAATCTGAACTGTTCACATTTTAAGATTTGTTGAGTGTATCATATTTGTAAAAAATCAAGTTGATTGGATATCAGAAATTACATGTTCGGATAATTGAACTACAAACTATTTTTTTAAAAAATTTAATAAACAGTTTTCCAAACACATGCTTTCTGATATCCGATCAACTTGATTTTTTACAAGTATGATATACTCAACAAATCTTAAAATGTGAATGGTTCGAATCATCGAAATTGGGCTCAAAAGTGGGCCTAATGGCCTAACAAGTAGGGAGTTAAGGAGAGAGATCAAGGAGAGGATCCTGATTCAGACTTGTAATGGGTATCCACAACTCTCTCTCTCTCTCTCTCTCTCTCTCTCTCTCTCCTACATAAAATTGGAGTACAATGGTGATTGCTTTAAGTGTGTTTGGATTTGGACTTGTACAAAGATTCGTAGAGGAAAAAGAAATAAAAAGAGAGAATTGATAAAAATCCTTCCTGTAGCTCGGCTTTTCGCGCCCCCTTTCGGAAGAATGAAATAGCCCGTACAGTTCGGACTCCACTTGTGTGTTGGTTCTGAATCTGATTTCACAAGTGCAATGTGAAATAGTGGAAACACAAAAAGAGTCCAAATCCGGCAATTGTTTTTTGGAAAATCGATGTTTGAATCAAATGCCAAAAATGGACTGCTTTGCCAGATTTCAGAGTCGCCACCTAAATATTTATGGGAAATTTAGGAAATCCGTGACTCGTGCCAAAGGCCATTAGTCCGTCGTTACCAAAGTGTCTTGGTTCGGGAACTTAGGTATGAGAGGGGAAGGTCAATAATTGAACACCCCACTCACCCGATCAAAGATCGGCCTTTACTAATCATGATGTGGTTTTTATGTACAATATATGCTCTTGTTCTATATGTTACATACAAGTATAGACTAATTTCACGAAAAGTTGGAACGTTTGATTCCATGTTTGTTTTGAAAGAAATGTTTTGAATATGGATCACTGAAAATGGTGATCTCATATATACATGAATCAAAGTATCCAAATTCAGGTGATTAGCCTTCATCCACAGGCATTCAAACAGGTATATCAAGTAAGCATTTAGCCTCATGGTAGTATGTTTGATATGACAGCAATCACACTTATGCAATATGCTAAAGCATAAAAACTTACCTTATGTCCGAAGCGAAGGCGAGTCAAAAGAAAGTAAACAATTTAAAAAAAAATGCATGATCCTATTTAATGCGATATGGCTAATGCAACACATACAACGTGCAAGTAATAAGCTCGGCTACTAGCATGGCATGCGAGTCAATTCAAGGCATATGATAGAGCATGTATTCAAGTAAAGAGTTTGAATTTGACATTTGAATAATATGATGAGCCGAACTTTTATGCATGTAAATGAATGGATGCAAATCATGGAAAATGCTAATTTAAACATGATGTCCTTAATCTAACCATCATAAGCAGTGAAATAAAAGGGAGAAAGAATGGGGGTTGGAAGACATACAACTTATTACATATTTGTCCTCATGAAGGAGGGTCCGAATGAATTACTGCGCCCTCACGCAGGAGGGTTCGAATGTCCAAGTGTCCAAATAAATAATTATTACAAAACCGAATGAATAATAAATAAAAGGGGGTTGTCTAATTTATTACAATAATTGACGTAAGGCAAGCCTTGACACAGTAAATTCGGTATAACGTCCGACCGAATTCAATTAATCATATTGGTTCTTTATGTCGGTTGTAATCCAATTTTAACCAATTTTATTAGCCTTTTTTATTACCTGTCCATTTCTTTATATTTTCTCCTGTTTGTGCAAAAATGATATTTACATCCACTAAGTCTGAAATGCAATAAAGGAAAATCAGTGTCGACTTAACCCGAATAAACCTTATTTTCTTCAGAGGAAATCACAAAGGAAGAGTCAAACTCATGTACAAGTTAGGGATTTCAAGTCAAACTCAAGATGTGCAACAAGGACTAGTCAAACTCAAAAGAGTAATAAGGACTTAGAAAAACCCAAACTTGAGTGATAAGGACTTGAAATCCAAACTTGATAATGAGTGATAATGACACTTTCCTTGGCGATTTCCAATGGTCAATTAATCCCTTAACAGTAAATAAACAGGTGATAAATTCTTCGGGGGAAATTACAAAGGAAGAGTCAAACTTATGTACAAGTTAGGGATTTCAAGTCAAACTCAAGATGTGCAACAAGGACTAGTCAAACTCAAAAGAGTAATAATGACTTAGGAAAACCCAAACTTGAGTGATACTGACTTAAAATCCAAACTTGATGATAAGTGATAATGACACTTTCCTTGGTGATTTCCAAGGGTCAATTAGTCCCTTAAAAGTCAACACACTGATGAATAAAGAGAAATGAAAAATGAAAGATTGTGCTTTAGTATAAGAACATGTATACATTTGGGGTAGTGAACCTCCAAAGAATTTAAACCGTTAAGTATAGAACGTTTTATGCTTTTGGTGGTAAATCCCCTAAGAGATTAAATCAGTAAGCATTGAACGTTGTATACTTTTGGTAATGAATCTCTTAAGTATAAAACGTTTTATGCCGTTGGTAATGAATCTCTAAAGAGATTAAACCATTAAGCATAGAACGTTTTATAGCCAACACACAAGTGGAGTCCGAAATGTACGGGCTATTTCATTCTTCCGAAAGGGGGTGCGAAAAGCCGAGCTACAGTTTCTGGCGACTCCGCTGGGGATTTAGAGAACTTGACTTGAACTTCATGATGTGAATTTTTATCTACATTTATGTTCTTTGCATTGCATTTGCATTGGTGCGCCTAAGTCCCTGTGTTTGCCATCTGTTATTCCTGGACGGTTTGCCGGAGGCTTGCCTACAAAGCTTGCCAAAAGGCTGACCGGTCATGGGCTCTGTCAAGTTGGGAACACAACCCTTGGATCTGGATTACCGCTGTACCGCTTGATCCTCCTTTCACTTTTCGGTGTTAGGTGTGAGAGGTATATTAGGTAGTCTTGCTGAGGTACCCTTTGTGACTATTTGACCTAATGCATATAGTACGCTCTAGTGACCATTCAAATTAGGACAGGATGCTACCCGTATAGGATGTTATGAAACCACTTGCTTGAAATAGTGCAACCTAGATCATGTCAAAATCTAGGACAGGGTAACCCTACCCCCTCATAGGGGTGTTTTGGTTCTTTTTATGTGGTATGTGCTTTTACAGTGAAATATACGGGGTGGTTCATAGCAGTGGTACAAATGAGCAATCAGTCTGAGAACAAAGTTTAGTGGGGATCACAGTTCAGCTGCGTATTGTGATTAATTGAGAATTAGGGGCGAAGTGCTGTCCGTTTTAAAAAAAAAAAATGTTTTCTTTCTTTTTTTGCTAGGTAGTTTTTCATCATAGCTTCAGAAAGACTCGATATCTCCCAAGTTGTTTGGACTCGTTCTCGTAGGCTTTGTAAAACGCAAGATCTTGTTGACGGTCAGCCAGTGTTAGTTTCTCTCCCGTCGGTCACTCGACGAAGAAAAAACAAACAGACATCAACACCAGTACAAAGCACTCCACAAACACCTATTCGTATCCGCAATTCACCAATATCTCACCCATCTATCAGAATGGCACAGAACACAGAAGAAATTGCTGCCATGATGGCAACTTTGAGAACCATGGATCAAAGGTTGGCCATACAGGATGAAGTCATCGCTGATCTGCGACGCCCATCTGGGGCATCTGCATCTACTGTACATCCGGTTCCGACTGCCCAGCCAAATCTTGATCTCCCTCCACCACTAGAAACTCCTCCGGTCCCAGATCCTCAGGAGATGTTTCCAACAGCTTCAGCTTACAGACCTCCGGTACAACCTCCTACGGGAACCATTCCCTTCGATATGAATGAAGTTGATCCAACCATGATCAAAATTGCTAGGCTTGAGAAAGCCTTGAAGAAATCCCAGGGTTTCAATTCAATTCCCGACATTGAGGACGGGTACACTGAGGCTTCAGTCAGGTTGCCAGAAAAATTCAAAATGCCTCACATCGATAGATTTGATGGGAGCGGGGATCCGATTGTACATGTCCGCCTATTTTCAGATGTGTTGAGGCCCATGGGATTATCTAGGGCACAAAAACTCTCATTATTTGGGAGGACCCTGTCAGATGTAGCGGCCATCTGGTACGCCAAACTAGAGGACTCAACGAAGCGAAATTGGGAAGAACTGTCTGAGGGGTTTGTTAACCAATACTCATACAATACTCAGATAGAAGTAACAATCAGTGAGCTGGAAGCAACCACTCAGAACCCTAAAGAACCCTTCATTGACTTTGTGGCAAGATGGAGGGCAAAGGCAGCCAGAATGACGAGCAGACCTTCTGAAAGAGAACAAGTAAGGTTAGTGGTCCAAAACCTCGAGCCAGACATGTTGCAGAGAATGATAGTGGCACCGTTGTCCACATTTGCTTCCTTACATGAGTTAGGGGTTCAAATTGAGAGTGCCTTCAAAAAGGGCATCATCCACAGAACAAGTGAACCTGCAAAAAGGCCATTCACTCGGAGTACCAATGCTAGTACTAGCACTATTCCGTGGTCTGCAAATACCGTTGCTACATCATCGGCCAAGATGGTCGATCCCTTTGCTTCTGCCACAAACTCACAAACCGCACAAAATAGTCAACCTTGGAACCGAAGACCTTTTACCCCCCTCCATATGAGTCCAACCCGCGCCCTCAAGGTATTAATGGACAAGGGGCATCTCAAGCCTCTTGATCCTCGCCCTCTCCCAGACCCACTGCCAGCTAAACACGACCCAACCCAATATTGTACTTTCCACCAACAACATGGCCATCATACAGATTCATGCTTTCGTCTACGTCATGAGATTCAGAATCTCATTGACAACAAAGTCATCGCCCCTCCTAAACCAAATGTGACAACCAACCCACTTCCCACCCATAACCAAGTCCTACCACCTAGAGACATCAACCTGATCCATATATTGTCATCTGCCTATAACCCCAACATATACATCACCCCAACCCATTTACCCAAGCCTGAGGTGTTCATTCCAGAAGACATGACTTGTGTATGATGGATGCACCTGAACCCCAATCGTCTCAACCCCCAAAACTTGAACTCCCTAATAGTCAAATTCCAATCCAACCCACTCCAAAGAACCCGGCCCAACCAGTTCACCAAGACCAAGTAGGTTCAAATACTTCACAGGCACCAATAGCCGAACCCACTACTTCTAAGCTGCTGAGCATGATTGAAGATCTTCAGAGCACTGTGGCAGATTTAGCCTTTGGGATCTTGGCTCCGTCATCGACCACATCACATGCCAGAAATTTCACGTCAAAAAGTTCCCCAATCTTGAGGCAAGCTGCAATTGAAAATGGCCAACCCAAAGTTATTTCAAGTCTGAGTAATGACATGCCAACAATGAATGGGCCTCGTTTTGATATAACCACCCGATCTTTTGGCAAAATTGAAACAAGTGGTAGGAACAAGGTTGGGGTAAGCATTGATCCCCATGAACATCTCTGGTATGCCATTGAGGCTTTGAAGGTCAGAGGGTTGAACAAACAGCAAGTGCTTGTAGTTGTTACAAATATTGTGGATGACACTTTTGTCAATACTTCCAGAACTGGTAACCGCGCCTTCAATCCCCTTTACATGACCTTGTCTAAAGCTCTCCAAATCCTCATGGGACAAGGCCACCTCAAACCCCTTGATTTTCAACCTCTCCCTAAGCGCCTTTCAGCCAGGCACGATGCGGCCAAGTATTGCGTCTTCCATCAGCAACTCGGCCATGACACTGATCATTGTTTTCGTCTTCGCCATGAAATTCAAAACCTGATTGACAACAAGATCATCACTCCACCAGGTTCTACAAAGTCTATTAGCACTGGGTCAATGAACTTGGGGGATAGTGGGTCCTGTGATTAAAGGTGAACCACCTGCTGATGGTGTGTATTTTACTCCCAACATGGTGGACGGCACGCACTAATTTTAGAAAATGGGAAATGGTTTTGTTTTACTTTCTGAATTGGTTGTTGAGTCAGTCTTGTTGTGTCAGAGTGTGGTGATCTCGGGGGTGTTAACCCAGGCATCACTGTTCTGTCTGTGTTTGTTTTGTCTTTTCTTTCTTTCTTTTAAGTCTGTTTCAGTTGGGCCAGAAGATCTGAATAAAACGGTAGCAGTTTTCACCTACTTCGCTGTGCCTTTAAATCATTGCATTGACCAAAGTTTTTCAAAACTTTTTCCAAAACTCTGATAAAAACAAAGAGGAAGAATTTCCTCGGGATTTGCAAATTTTAATCAACTGAGAGAAAGAGAGGTGTACTAAGCCCTTGATGAATAAAATTATTTTGGTTAATGTGGGTACTGAGAAGGATCCTGGCTTGGTCCAAATTGGTTCTATCTTGTCTTCGTAAGAGTACGAGTGATTAGTCATTTTGTGAAAAGATTTCAAAAAATTATTTTTGCGTGGTCCTACGAAAACATGCCTGGAATTGATTATACAGCATAGGGTCCCTCTTGACTCAAGGTCCGACCTCCTTAGCTCCTTAGCTTTGAAATCATGATTCGAAGTATTCAATGATAAACCAAAGTGTAAGGCTTGCATAGCCAAATTGGAAACGACCCTTGAACTAGGGGCAATGATGTGATTCAAATGGAGATAGCCCTTCAACTAGGGGCAATAAGGTCAAATATGATTCAAATGGAAACAACCCTTGAACTAGGGGCAATGATGTGATTCAAATGGAGGCAGCCCTTCCACTAGGGGCAATAAGATCGAATGTGATTCCAGATTTGAAACAACCCTTGAACTAGGGGCAAAAGTGTGAGCCTTGCATAGTTGAAATAGAGGCAGCCCTTGAACTAGGGGCAATAAGGTACCACCCTTGAGAGGCTCGCTGGGCCGAAAACCCGGAAGGGCGACCCAGGCAAAAGTTAGAGCACAAAAATAAAATAAAAAATAAAAAGAAAAATGAAAAGCTCGCAAGGTTGAAAACCCGAAAGGGCGGCTTTGGCAAAAGTTAGAGCGTAAAAGGAGATTGTCAATACCCGAGTGAACCTTAGCCAGAACTATGTCGAGCCTGTGATTCAGATAAATAACCTTTGAACTAGGGGCAAGAAGGTCAGATGTGAGTTTTGAAGGAGCCCTTGAACTAGGGGCAAAAGGTTGGATGTGATCAAAGAGTTAAAACTGAATCGTTTCCCAATGAAGACCGCCCAGAAAGGCAAACCCAGAAGTTGAGAGAATGAATTTTATTATTGAAGGACATCAAGTTCCTATCCACTACACTAGGGGCAAATTCAGTACTGGTCAAGTGTAGCAGTCGTTCTTATAGATGGCCTACAGATTTCACACCCAATCAACATGGACAAAGTAAAATGAAAGTAACCCTTGAGAGGCTCGCTGGGCCGAAAACCCGGAAGGGCGACCCAGGCAAAAGTTAGAGCAGAAAAACAAAAAAAAATGAATGAAAAAATATATAGAAAAAAAAGAAAAAAGAAAAAAAATGAAATGATGATGAAACGAAAAGGAGAGTGTTAATACCCGAGTGAACCTTCACCGGAACTACGGTGGCCTGATTCCTATCTTTGGGATACGTAGGTAGCTTCATCTTGAAGTTCGGCCCCAATAATTTTTTAACTCATTCATTTCGTCCATGTTTGATTGGTGTATCTTTAGTCAACCTGGTTGTCCTATCCGTATTTGATTGCTGTATCTTCGATCTGCTCAGTTCAGTTTGTTCGATTCAACTTGGTTTAGTTCAGTTCGGCGGTTCGGTTCGGTCCAGTTCCGCTCAGCTTCATTCGGTTTGGATCAGCTTGGTTATCACCATTGATTATCTGGCTTGGGACTATGCACCTCAATGGTTGATTCCATGTTGGTTGAGTAGTGGCCATTTGCAAAAATAAATTTTGATTAATTTGAATGAAGCTGACTAATTTTTCTCAAAAATTATTCCATTTTTACAAAACTTGGACCATTCTTTGGATTTAAAAAGGAAAAATTTTCAATGCTCACAGCTCAGCTTACATGATTTCAAAATAGAAAATGAAAGAAGTATGCTAATCTAACTCTTATGTTGATCAAAACATGTTTACAAAAAAAATCAAAGGGTCAAGGCAATGAACTAGGGGCATAGTCGAGTTAGAGATTCTGTCTTCTCCACCGCTCGAGTCAACTATTCAGTGTATATAAGTGTGTTCCTTTCATACCAGTCAGTGTATTTATACCAGTCGGTGTATTTTTACTAGTCAGTGTATATAAGTGTGTTTGGAACGTTTTGTTTCGTTCTTCTTTCGTTAAGTCACTCTTTGATTCAAATCAGTATAGATTCAATGTTCAATTTAGAATTCAAAATTTAATCACTTTCAAATTCAATCAAACATAAAATGTTTCCAAACTCAAAGTGATATGTCAGTCACACCATTGATGTGTAAAACAAAAAAAGCGAAACTTATTTTATTGAAGTAAATATCTGTGTGCATGTAAATATCTGTGTATTATCCTGCCTGTGTTTGTAATGAGTTCCTATGAGACCAACTGCGACGGTGGAAACTAGAGTTCGAATGTCAAAGCCTAGAACGCAAAAGGTTTGGAATTTCCGAGACTAAAGTCTGGTTTAAATACCCAGGGGTGTATCCCCGGCTTGAAATCTGTATGGTAGCCCCATAGGTTGAGGTAGCGTATATACGCCTTAATTCTGGATACTGAACCAACCTAGTCTGTCACCCCGTTGGAGAATAGGGAAAGTTGTAAATATGATCAGGAAGTAAAGTGGCATCCATGCCCATTCAATAGGTTAAAAACAACAGGTGCGCCTAGTGTTCTTTTTCCGGTCTAGGAGACCTTAAATCCTCTGAAGGTGTAATTCCTTTGGTGTTTGTCGTGCCCAAACGACTTCAGAGGTCTAGGAGACCTTAAATCCTCTAAAGGTGTAATTCCTTTGGTGTTTGTCGTGCCCGAACGACTTCAGGTGGTCTGGTATAGCCACCTGCCTGTGATTGCAATGAGTTCCTATGAGACCAACTGCGACGGTAGAAACTAGAGTTCGAATGGCGATGCCTAGAACGCAAAAGGTTCGGGATTTCCGAGACTAAAGTCCGGTTTAAATACCCAGAGGTGCATCCAGGGGTGCATTCTCGGTTTGAAATCTGTATGGTAGCCCCATAGGTTGAGGTAGCGTATATGCGCCCCAATTCTGGATACTGAACTAACCTAGTCTGTCACCCCGTTGGAGAATAGGGAAAGTTGTGAATATGATCAGGAAGAAAAGGGGCATCTGTGAAGGTTACCCCTTGTCAGCAAGAAATCATTTTACCATACCTTCTTCCATTCGCGTAAGACGCGTTTGGGCTTCGAATTTACCTTCGCTCCTTTCATGTGAATGATGCTAGATTTGATGTTTACCTAGTTAAAACCTTCCCCCTTTCCTCTCGCGTAAGACGCGTTTGGATTGCAAATCGGTTAAAAACAGCAGGTGCACCTGTCTATTTACACCACGCCACCTCCTCTCGCGTACCGCGCGTTTGGATCTCAAATACTCCTCTCGCGTATGACAGACGCGTTTGGATCTCAAATACTCCTCTCGCGTACCGCGCGTTTGGATCTCAAATACTCCTCTCGCGTATGACAAATGCGTTTGGATCTCAATCTCAAATACTTCTCTCGCGTATGACAGACGCGTTTGGATCTCAAATACTCCTCTCGCTTACCGCGCGTTTGGATCTCAAATACTCCTCTCGCGTATGACAGACGCGTTTGGATCTCAAATACTCCACTCGCGTACCGTGCGTTTGGATCTCAAATACTCCTCTCGCGTATGACAGACGCGTTTGGATCTCAAATACTCCTCTCGCATACCTAACACGCGTTTGGATCTCAAGTTCACTTTCCTCCTCTCGCGTACCTAACACACGTTTGGATCTCAAATACTCCTCTCGCGTACCTAACACGCGTTTGGATCTCAAGTTCACTTTCCTCCTCTCGCGTACCGCGCGTTTGGATCTCAAATACTCCTCTCGCGTACCGTGCGTTTGGATCTCAAATACTCCTCTCGCGTATGATAGACGCGTTTGGATCTCAAATACTCCTCTCGCGTACCTAAAACGCGTTTGGATCTCAAATACTCCTCTCGCGTACCTAACACGCGTTTGGATCTCAAGTTCACTTTCCTCCTCTCGCGTACCGCGCGTTTGGATCTCAAATACTCCTCTCGCGTACCTAACATGCGTTTGGATCTCAAATACTCCTCTCGCGTACCGCGCATTTGGATCTCAAATACTCCTCTCGTGTACCTAACACGCGTTTGGATCTCAAATACTCCTCTCGCGTACCTAACACGCGTTTGGATCTCAAGTTCACTTTCCTCCTCTCGCGTACCGCGCGTTTGGATCTCAAATACTCCTCTCGCGTACCTAACATGCGTTTGGATCTCAAATACTCCTCTCGCGTATGACAGACGCGTTTGGATCTCAAATACTCCTCTTGCGTACCGCGCGTTTGGATCTCAAATACTCCTCTCGCGTATGACAAACGCGTTTGGATCTCAATCTCAAATACTCCTCTCGCGTATGACAGACGCGTTTGGATCTCAAATACTCCTCTCGCGTACCGCGCGTTTGGATCTCAAATACTCCTCTCGCGTACCTAACACGCGTTTGGATCTCAAATACTCCTCTCGCGTACCGCGCGTTTGGATCTCAAATACTCCTCTCGCGTATGACAGACGCGTTTGGATCTCAAATACTCCTCTTGCGTACCTAACACGCGTTTGGATCTCAAGTTCACTTTCCTCCTCTCGTGTACCGCGCGTTTGGATCTCAAATACTCCTCTCGCGTACCTAACACGCGTTTGGATCTCAAATACTCCTCTCGCGTACCTAACACGCGTTTGGATCTCAAGTTCACTTTCCTCCTCTCGCGTACCGCGCGTTTGGATCTCAAATACTCCTCTCGCGTACCTAACACGCGTTTGGATCTCAAGTTCACTTTCCTCCTCTCGCGTACCGCGCGTTTGGATCTCAAATACTTCTCTCGCGTACCTAACACGCGTTTGGATCTCAAGTTCACTTTCCTCCTCTCGCGTACCGCGCGTTTGGATCTCAAATACTCCTCTCGCGTACCTAACACGCGTTTGGATCTCAAGTTCACTTTCCTCCTCTCGCGTACCTAACACGCGTTTGGATCTCAAATACTCCTCTCGCGTACCGCGCGTTTGGATCTCAAATACTCCTCTCGCGTATGACAGACGCGTTTGGATCTCAAATACTCCTCTCGCGTATGACAGACGCGTTTGGATCTCAAATACTCTTCTCGCGTATGACAGACGTGTTTGGATCTCAAATACTCCTCTCGCGTGAGACGTCACGCGTTTGGATCTCAAATACTCCTCTCGCGTATGACGCGTTTGGATCTCAAGTTCACATACTCCTCTCGCGTAAAACGCGTTTGGATCTCAATCTCAAATACTCCTCTCGCGTATGACAGACGCGTTTGGATCTCAATCTCAAATACTCCTCTCGCGTAAGACGCGTTTGGATCTCAAGTTCACTTTCCTCCTCTCGCGGACGAAGCGTTTGGATCTCACATTCACTACATTCAACATTTATGCTTTCATTCAGTGTCACATCATTGTCTTGATTGCGTTTCATTGCATGATCATAAGTTATGTTTTGCATTTCATTGCATGATCATAAGTTATGTTTTACATTATGTTTTACACGTTGTATGTGTTGCATTAGCCATATCGCATTAAATAGGATCATGCATTTTTTTTTAAATTGTTTACTTTCTTTTGACTCGCCTTCACTTCGGACATAAGGTAAGTTTTTATGCTTTAGCATATTGCATAAGTGTGATTGCTGTCATATCAAACATACTACCATAAGATTCACCGCCGGAGGTTACTATTCACCGCCGGGATAAATTATTTAAAGTAAGAAATTATAACAATTTATATACAATATTTAAATTACAGCAGATATATGGGTGGTGTAGTGGTGCAGCCATCCCATTAAAGCGATAAAAAAAAAAGTTATAAAACGAGGTAAATAAAGTATTTAAACAAATTAGGTACTATTCACCGTCGGGGTTACTATTCACCGCCGGAGGTGCTATTCACCGCCGGAGGTTACTATTCACCGCCGGGATATTTATTTAAAGTAATAAATTACAACAATTTATATACAATATTTAAATTACAGCAGATATGTAGGTGGTGCAGTGGTGCAGCCATCCCATTAAAGCGATAAAAAAAGTTATAAAACGAGATAAATAAAGTATTTAAACAAATTAGGTCACATTTTTAAATTAAATGACAATTTGCAAAAACTCACCTTATGGGGAAATGATGAATTTTCTGAGTTGCAAACTTTCTTTTGACTACTCTCAAGTCTGTGGAATATGTTCTCAATTCTCAGTTCAAATTTTGAAATTACAGCTTTAGTGGTTGTTTTTGGAATGGTGTATTGATATAATGAAAATAAAAATATTAAAGAAAATATTTTATTTTTTTCTCTCCCTAAAGAATTCCCTCTCAAACTTACTGAGTCTTTCCTCTCCCAAAATCCCCTCAGAATTTCCTCTCTGCTGAGCCTCTCCGAATTCCCCAGAATTCTCCCTTCAGAAAATTCCTTCCTTCTGCTGAGCCTCTGATTGCCTTATATAGGCAAATTCTAAGATAATAATAATAATATAATAATATAAATATAATAATAAATATAATAATATATATATGCGTATGGTGCGTTAGTTGAGTCGGCGGTGCCGACTCCACTTTTATGTTTATTATTATATTTTTTTGTTTTTATAATATATATATATATATATATATAATATAATATATAAAATATCTAAAATATATAATTTATACCAAAATACATAATGTATAATATACTAATATAATTTTATATAAAATACTAAACATATACTATAATAATTTTAAACACATAATAATTTGTTTTATTATTTTTTTTATATAACATACACCAAAAATATGAACAAACACATAAAATTATGAAAAATTAGAAAAATACTAATTTAATGAAATATTCAATATTTTAAAATAATTTGGCCATAATGGTGAAGGTTGGGATTAAAGGTCAAATTCCATTTTCTTTTACTGAGAATTCTGCGAGAAACACATTCTAATTGTCATCATCAGGTAATCAAAAGAAAGCGCCCAAGTTTCAGGGCCGGTCAAAATGGGGTGTCTACAGTTACCTCTCTTTGACAGAGCTCGAAGTCATTTCATGACGTGAGTGAATGTCAAAGCCCGAAGACGACCCTTTTGACAAGGCCGTAAGACTTGGGCAATCAAACAAGATGCAATGCATGTGGTTGAACCAGAAGGTTGCCTACGTATCCCGTTTGCAAGGAATCAAACCAGCGTAGTTCAGGGACAATATGCAGAATGATATGTAAAACATAACTTATGATCATGCAATGAAATGCAAAACATAACTTATGATCATGCAATGAAACGCAATCAAGACAATGATGTGACACTGAATGAAAGCATAAATGTTGGATGTAGTGAATGTGAGATCCAAACGCTTCGTCCGCGAGAGGAGGAAAGTGAACTTGAGATCCAAACGCGTCTTACGCGAGAGGAGTATTTGAGATTGAGATCCAAACGCGTCTGTCATACGCGAGAGGAGTATTTGAGATTGAGATCCAAACGCGTTTTACGCGAGAGGAGTATGTGAACTTGAGATCCAAACGCGTCATACGCGAGAGGAGTATTTGAGATCCAAACGCGTGACGTCTCACGCGAGAGGAGTATTTGAGATCCAAACGCGTCTGTCATACGTGAGAGGAGTATTTGAGATCCAAACACGTCTGTCATACGCGAGAGGAGTATTTGAGATCTAAACGCGCGGTACGCGAGAGGAGTATTTGAGATCCAAACGCGTGTTAGGTACGCGAGAGGAGGAAAGTGAACTTGAGATCCAAACGCGTGTTAGGTACGCGAGAGGAGTATTTGAGATCCAAACGCGCGGTACGCGAGAGGAGGAAAGTGAACTTGAGATCCAAACGCGTGTTAGGTACGCGAGAGGAGTATTTGAGATCCAAACGCGTCTGTCATACGCGAGAGGAGTATTTGAGATCCAAACGCGTCTGTCATACGTGAGAGGAGTATTTGAGATCCAAACGCGTCTGTCATACACGAGAGGAGTATTTGAGATCCAAACGCGCGGTACGCGAGAGGAGTATTTGAGATCCAAACGCGCGGTACGCGAGAGGAGGTGGCGTGGTGTAAACAGACAGGTGCACCTGCTGTTTTTAACCGTTTTGCAATCCAAATGCGTCTTACGCGAGAGGAAAGGGGGAAGGTTTTAACTAGGTAAACATCAAATCTAGCATCATTCACATGAAAGGAGCGAAGGTAAATTCGAAGCCCAAACGCGTCTTACGCGAATGGAAGAAGGTATGGTAGAAGGTATGGTAAAATGATTTCTTGCTGATAAGGGGTAACCTTCACAGATGCCCCTTTTCTTCCTGATCATATTCACAACTTTCCCTATTCTCCAACGAGGTGACAGACTAGGTTAGTTCAGTATCCAGAATTGGGGCGCATATACGCTACCTCAACCTATGGGGCTACCATACAGATTTCAAGCCGAGAATGCACCCCTGGATGCACCTCTGGGTATTTAAACCAGACTTTAGTCTCGGAAATCCCGAACCTTTTGCGTTCTAGGCATCGCCATTCGAACTCTAGTTTCCACCGTCGCAGTTGGTCTCATAGGAACTCATTGCAATCACAGGCAGGTGGCTATACCAGACCACCTGAAGTCGTTCGGGCATGACAAACACCAAAGGAATTACACCTTTAGAGGATTTAAGGTCTCCTAGACCTCTGAAGTCGTTTGGGCACGACAAACACCAAAGGAATTACACCTTCAGAGGATTTAAGGTCTCCTAGAACGGAAAAAGAACACTAGGCGCACCTGTTGTTTTTAACCTATTGAATGGGCATGGATGCCACTTTACTTCCTGATCATATTTATAACTTTCCCTATTCTCCAACGGGGTGACAGACTAGGTTGGTTCAGTATCCAGAATTAAGGCGCATATACGCTACCTCAACCTATGGGGTTGCCATACAGATTTCAAGCCGGGGATACATCCCTGGGTATTTAAACCAGACTTTAGTCTCGGAAATTCCAAACCTTTTGCGTTCTAGGCTTTGCCATTCGAACTCTAGTTTCCACCGTCGCAGTTGGTCTCATAGGAACTCATTGCAAACACAGGCAGGATAATACACAGATATTTACATACACATAGATATTTACTTCAATAAAATAAGTTTCGTTTTTTTTTTTTTTTTTTTTTTTTTTTTTTTTTTTTGCACATCAATGGCGTGACTGACATATCACTTTGAGTTTGGAAACATTTTTTGTTTGATTGAATTTGAAAGTGATTAAATTTTGAATTCTAAATTGAACATTGAATCTATATTGATTTGAATCAAAGAGTGACTTAACGAAAGAAGAACGAAACAAAACGTTCCAAACACACTTATATACACTGACTAGTATAAATACACCGACTGGTATAAATACACTGACTGGTATGAAAGGAACACACTTATATATACTGAATAGTTGACTCGAGCGGTGGAGAAGACAGAATCTCTAACTCGACTATGCCCCTAGTTCATTGCCTTGACCTTTTGATTTTTTTGTAAACATGTTTTGATCAACATAAGAGTTAGATTAGCATACTTCTTCCATTTTCTGTTTTGAAATCATGTAAGCTGAGCTGTGAGCATTGAAAATTTTTCCTTTTTAAATCCAAAGAATGGTCCAAGTTTTGTAAAAATAGAATAATTTTTGAGAAAAATTAGTCAGCTTCATTCAAATTAATCAAAATTTATTTTTGCAAATGGCCACTACTCAACCAACATGGAATCAACCATTGAGGTGCATAGTCCCAAGCCAGATAATCAATGGTGATAACCAAGCTGATCCAAACCGAATGAAGCTGAGCGGAACTGGACCGAACCGAACCGCCGAACTGAACCGAACTGAACTGAACCAAGTTGAATCGAACCAACTGAACTGAGCAGATCGAAGATACAGCAATCAAATACGGATAGGACAACGAGGTTGACTAAAGATACACCAATCAAACATGGACGAAATGAATGAGTTAAAAAATTATTGGGGCCGAACTTCAAGATGAAGCTACCTACGTATCCCAAAGATAGGAATCAGGCCACCGTAGTTCCGGTGAAGGTTCACTTGGGTATTAACACTTTCATTTTCGTTTCATCATCATTTCATTTTTTTTCATTTTTCTTTTATTTCTATATATTTTTTCATTCATTTTTTTTTGTTTTTCTGCTCTAACTTTTGCCTGGGTCGCCCTTCCGGGTTTTCGGCCTAGCGAGCCTCTCAAGGGTTACTTTCATTTTACTTTGTCCATGTTGATTGGGTGTGAAATCTGTAGGCCATCTATAAGAACGACTGCTACACTTGACCAGTACTGAATTTGCCCCTAGTGTAGTGGATAGGAACTTGATGTCCTTCAATAATAAAATTCATTCTCTCAACTTCTGGGTTTGCCTTTCTGGGCGGTCTTCATTAGGAAACGATTCAGTTTTAACTCTTTGATCACATCCAACCTTTTGCCCCTAGTTCAAGGGCTCCTTCAAAACTCACATCTGACCTTCTTGCCCCTAGTTCAAGGGTTATTTATCTGAATCACAGGCTCGACATAGTTCTGGCTAAGGTTCACTCGGGTATTGACACTCTCCTTTTACGCTCTAACTTTTGCCAAAGCCGCCCTTTCGGGTTTTCAACCTTGCGAGCTTTTCATTTTTCTTTTTATTTTTTATTTTATTTTTGTGCTCTAACTTTTGCCTGGGTCGCCCTTCCGGGTTTTCGGCCCAGCGAGCCTCTCAAAGGTGGTACCTTATTGCCCCTAGTTCAAGGGCTGCCTCTATTTCAACTATGCAAGGCTCACACTTTTGCCCCTAGTTCAAGGGCTGTTTCAAATCTGGAATCACATTCGATCTTATTGCCCCTAGTGGAAGGGCTGCCTCCATTTGAATCACATCATTGCCCCTAGTTCAAGGGCTGTTTCCATTTGAATCATATTTGACCTTATTGCCCCTAGTTGAAGGGCTATCTCCATTTGAATCACATCATTGCCCCTAGTTCAAGGGCCGTTTCCAATTTGGCTATGCAAGCCTTACACTTTGGTTGATCATTGAATACTTCGAATCATGATTTGAAAGCTAAGGAGCTAAGGAGGTCGGACCTTGAGTCAAGAGGGACCCTATGCTGTATAATCAATTCCAGGCATGTTTTCGTAGGACCACGCAAAAATAATTTTTTGAAATCTTTTCACAAAATGACTAATCACTCGTACTCTTACGAAGACAAGATAGAACCAATTTGGACCAAGCCAGGATCCTTCTCAGTATCCACATTAACAAAAATGATTTTATTCATCAAGGGCTTAGTACACCTCTCTTCTTCTCAATTGATCAAAATATGCAAATCCCGAGGAAATTCTTCCTCTTTGTTTTTATCAGAGTTTTGGAAAAAGTTTTGAAAAACTTTGGTCAATGCAATGATTCAAAGGCACAGGGAAATAGGCAGACTCTATGGCATTTTGTTTTGTTTTTGTTTTTGTTTTTTTTTTTTTTTGTTGGTTTATTGGAAAGAGACTATGACTCAGTAATGACAACAAACTCAAAAGAAAAAGACAAAGAAGATCTAGACAGGACATAAATGTCTAGATTTATCACTCTTGAAATCAACAGACTGTGACTCACTAGAATAACTCGAGTCTGATCCCAACTCTACAAACTTGGTGGAATCAAACTTAGACTCAATACTCAATTCAGAACTCAGAATAAAACCATTCTCAAATTGCCAGTCAATGTGTGGGCCATCCGCAACATTCAAAATAAAGCCCGTGTAATCAACAGGTGGTCACTCCCCAATTACAGAAATGGTCGAATATCCCACAAGTTCTATTTATTTACACTGGTGGACTTGTGGGATATCAATTTTTTATATTTTTATTTATTTATTTTTAAAATATGTATACTCAAAAAACAAAAACACATTTATGAACAAAAGAAAACAAACCCCATTCCCATTTTATTTTTTTATTTTTATTTTTTTTTAAAATTTTTTGGAAAAACAACAATTATTAAAACGACACAAACAAAATGATTTGATAATTTTTTTTTTTTCCTTTTTGTTTTTTGTTTTTTTGTTTTTTTCTTTTTTTTGAAGCCATGTTTGCAAACTAAAAAAAAACCAATGGGACCCCCAATCAGAATTTTAGCAGCGTTTCGACTCAACTGATCACTGATTACTGCTAACTCATACTGACCCACTGAACTCAACCCCACAAACTGAAATGCCTGAACCACTGTTCAGAATTTGAGAACCCCTATATAGATCCAATAAATTGCACAGAACACATAGCAGGAAAGAGAACAAACACCCCTATGGAGGGTGGGGTTATCCTGTCCTAGCTTTTGAAATGATCTAGGGTTCACTATTCAAACAAGCGGTTTCATAACATCCTGTACGGGTAGCATCCTGTCCTAATTTGAATGGTCACTAGAGCGTACTATATGCATTAGGTCAAATAGTCACAAAGGGTACCTCAGCAAGACTACATAATATACCTCTCACACCTAACATCGAAAAGTGAAAGGAGGATCAAACGGTACAGCGGTAATCCAGATCCAAGGGTTGTGTTCCCAACTTGACAGAGCCCATGACCGGTCAGCCTTTTGGCAAGCTTTGTAGGCAAGCCTCCGGCAAACCGTCCAGGAATAACAGATGGCAAACACAGGGACTTAGGCGCACCAATGCAAATGCAATGCAAAGAACATATAAATGTAGATAAAAATTCACATCATAAAGTTCAAGTCAAGTTCTCTAAATCCCCAGCAGAGTCGCCAGAAACTGTAGCTCGGCTTTTCGCGCTCCCTTTCGGAAGAATGAAATAGCCCTTACAGTTCGGACTCCACTTGCGTGTTGGTTCTGAATCTGATTTCACAAGTGCAATGTGAAACAGTGGAAACACAAAAAGAGTCCAAATCTGGTAGTTGTGTTTTGGAAAATCGATGTTTGAATCAAATGCCAAAAATGGACTGCTTTGCCAGATTTCAGAGTCGCCACCTAAATATTTATGGGAAATTTAGGAAACCCGTGACTCGTGCCAAAGGCCATTAGTCCGTCGTTACCAAAGTGTCTTGGTTCGGGAACTTAGGTATGAGAGGGGAAGGTCAATAATTGAACACCCCACTCACCCGATCAAAGATCGGCCTCTACTAATCATGATGTGGTTTTTATGTACAATATATGCTCTTGTTCTATATGTAACATACAAGTATAGACTAATTTCACGAAAAGTTGGAACGTTTGATTCCATGTTTGTTTTGAAAGAAATGTTTTGAATATGTATCACTGAAAATGGTGATCTCATATATACATGAATCAAAGTATCCCAATTCAGGTGATTAGCCTTCATCCACAGGCATTCAAACAGGTATATCAAGTAAGCATTTAGCCTCATGGTAGTATGTTTGATATGACAGCAATCACACTTATGCAATATGCTAAAGCATAAAACTTACCTTATGTCCGAAGCGAAGGCGAGTCAAAAGAAAGTAAACAATTTAAAAAAAATGCATGATCCTATGTAATGCGATATGGCTAATGCAACATATACAACGTGCAAGTAATAAGCTCGGCTACTAGCATGGCATGCGAGTCAATTCAAGGCATATGATAGAGCATGTATTCAAGTAAAGAGTTTGAATTTGACATTTGAATAATATGATGAGCCGAACTTTTATGCATGTAAACGAATGGATGCAAATCATGGAAAATGCTAATTTAAACATGATGTCCTTAATCTAACCATCATAAGCAGTAAAATAAAAAGGAGAAAGAATGGGGGTTGGAAGACATACAACTTATTACATATTTGTCCTCACGAAGGAGGGTCCGAATGAATTACTGCGCCCTCACGCAGGAGGGTTCGAATGTCCAAGTGTCCAAATAAATAATTATTACAAAACCGAATGAATAATAAATAAAAGGGGGCTGTCTAATTTATTACAATAATTGACGTAAGGCAAGCCTTGACACAATAAATTCGGTATAACGTTCGACCGAATTCAATTAATCATATTGGTTCTTTATGTTGGTTGTAATCCAATTTTAACCAATTTTATTAGCCTTTTTTATTACCTTTCCATTTCTTTATCTTTTCTCCTGTTTGTGCAAAAGTGATATTTACATCCACTAAGTCTGAAATGCAATAAAGGAAAATCAGTGTCGACTTAACCCGAATAAACCTTATTTTCTTCAGAAGAAATCACAAAGGAAGAGTCAAACTTATTTACAAGTTAGGGATTTCAAGTCAAACTCAAGATGTGCAACAAGGACTAGTCAAACTCAAAAGAGTAATAATGACTTAGAAAAACCCAAACTTGAGCGATAAGGACTTAAAATCCAAACTTGATAATAAGTGATAATGACACTTTCCTTGGTGATTTTCAAGGGTAAATTAATCCCTTAAAAGTAAACACACTGATGAATAAAGAGAAATGAAAAATAAAAGATTGTGCTTTAGTATAAGAACATGTATATATTTGGGGTAGTGAACCTCCAAAGAATTTAAATCGTTATGTATAGAACGTTTTATGCTTTTAGTGGTAAATCCCCTAAGAGATTAAATCAGGAAGCATAGAACGTTGTATACTTTTGGTAATGAATCTCCTAAGCATAAAACGTTTTATGCCGTTGGTAATGAATCTCCAAAGAGATTAAACCATTAAGCATAGAGCGTTTTATACCTTTGGTAATGAACCTCCTAAGAGATTAAACCATTAAGCATGGAAGAGTTCCTTTCTTATACTTGAATCACAATCTTAATTTTTCACAACTTTTTAATCGAAATAAGCAAAGAATGGAGGGAGGTTGCAAAGATGATTATGCGAAATTGATTAATTGGTTAGTACAAACAAACTTGATATTTACAACATAAATCGTTGAAATAAATTAAACAGCCCCCAAACTAGCATATAATAAAGCGAGCAAAATTAAATAGCCAGAGGTACTATTCACCGTCGGAGGTACTATTCATCGTCGGGGTTACTATTCACCGCCGGAGGTACTATTCACTGCCGGAGGTTACTATTCACCGCCGGGATAAATTATTTAAAGTAAGAAATTATAACAATTTATATACAATATTTAAATTACAGCAGATATATGGGTGGTGCAGTGGTGCAGCCATCCCATTAAAGCGATAAAAAAAAAAGTTATAAAACGAGGTAAATAAAGTATTTAAACAAATTAGGTACTATTCACCGTCGGGGTTACTATTCACCACCGGGATATTTATTTAAAGTAATAAATTACAACAATTTATATACAATATTTAAATTACAGCAGATATGTAGCTGGTGCAGTGGTGCAGCCATCCCATTAAAGCGATAAAAAAAGTTATAATTAGGTACTATTCACCGTCGGGGTTACTATTCACCGCCGGCGGTTACTATTCACCGCCGGGATATTTATTTAAAGTAATAAATTACAACAATTTATATACAATATTTAAATTACAGCAGATATGTAGGTGGTGCGGTGGTGCAGCCATCCCATTAAAGCGATAAAAAAAGTTATAAAACGAGATAAATAAAGTATTTAAACAAATTATGTCACATTTTTAAATTAAATGACAATTTACAAAAACTCACCTTATGGGGAAATGATGAATTTTCTGAGTCACAAACTTTCTTTTGACTACTCTCAAGTTTGTGGAATATGTTCTCAATTCTCAGTTCAAATTTTGAAATTACAGCTTTAGTGGCTGTTTTTTGAATAGTGTATTGATGAAATGAAAATAAAAATATTAAAGAAAATATTTTATTTTCCCTCTCTCCCTAAAGAATTCCCTCTCAAACTTACTGAGTCTTTCCTCTCCCAAAATCCCCTCAGAATTTCCTCTCTGCCGAGCCTCTCCGAATTCCCCAGAATTCTCCCTTCAGAAAATTCCTTCCTTCTGCCGAGCCTCTGATTGCCTTATATAGACAAATTCTAAGATAATAATAATAATATAATAATATAATATAATAATAAATATAATAATATATATATGCATATGGTGCGTTAGTTGAGTCGGCGGTGCCGACTCCACTTTTATGTTTATTATTATATTTTTTTGTTTTTTATAATATATATATATATATATATATATATATAATATAATATATAAAATATCTAAAATATATAATTTATACCAAAATACATAATATATAATATACTAATATAATTTTATATAAAATACTAAACATATACTATAATAATTTTAAACACATAATAATTTGTTTTATTATTTTCTTTTATATAACATACACCAAAAATATGAACAAACACATAAAATCATGAAAAATTACAAAAATACTAAATTAATGAAATATTCAATATTTTAAAATAATTTGGCCATAATGGTGAAGGTTGGGATTAAAGTTCAAATTCCATTTCTTTTAATGAGAATTCTGCGAGAAACACATTCTAATTGTCATCATCGGGTAATCAAAAGAAAGCGCCCAAGTCTCAGGGCCGGTCAAAATGGGGTGTCTACAGTTGCCCCTCTTTGACAGAGCTCGAAGTCATTTCATGACGTGAGTGAATGTCAAAGCCCGAAGACGACCCTTTTGACAAGGCCGTAAGACTTGGGCAATCAAACAAGATGCAATGCATGTGGTTGAACCAGAAGGTTGCCTACGTATCCCGTTTGCAAGGAATCAAAGCAGCGTAGTTCAGGGACAAGATGCAAAATGATATGTAAAACATAATGTAAAACATGACTTATGATCATGCAATGAAATGCAAAACATAACTTATGATCATGCAATGAAACGCAATCAAGACAATGATGTGACACTAAATGAAAGCATAAATGTTGGATGTAGTGAATGTGAGATCCAAACGCTTCGTCCGCGAGAGGAGGAAAGTGAACTTGAGATCCAAACGCGTCTTACGCGAGAGGAGAATTTGAGATTGAGATCCAAACGCGTCTGTCATACGCGAGAGGAGCATTTGAGATTGAGATCCAAACGCGTTTTACGCGAGAGGAGTATGTGAACTTGAGATCCAAACACGTCATACGCGAGAGGAGTATTTGAGATCCAAACGCGTGACGTCTCACGCGAGAGGAGTATTTGAGATCCAAACGCGTCTGTCATACGCGAGAGGAGTATTTGAGATCCAAACGCGCGATACGCGAGAGGAGTATTTGAGATCCAAACGCGTCTGTCATACGCGAGAGGAGTATTTGAGATTGAGATCCAAACGCGTTTGTCATACGCGAGAGGAGTATTTGAGATCCAAACGCACGGTACGCGAGAGGAGTATTTGAGATCCAAACGCGTCTGTCATACGCGAGAGGAGTATTTGAGATCCAAACGCGCGGTACGCGAGAGGAGGTGGCGTGGTGTAAACAGACAGGTGCACCTGCTGTTTTTAACCGATTTGCAATCCAAACGCGTCTTACGCGAGAGGAAAGGGGGAAGGTTTTAACTAGGTAAACATCAAATCTAGCATCATTCACATGAAAGGAGCGAAGGTAAATTCGAAGCCCAAACGCGTCCTACGCGAATGGAAGAAGGTATAGTAGAAGGTATGGTAAAATGATTTCTTGCTGACAAGGGGTAACCTTCACAGATGCCCCTTTTCTTCCTGATCATATTCACAACTTTCCCTATTCTCCAACGGGGTGACAGACTAGGTTAGTTCAGTATCCAGAATTGGGGCGCATATACGCTACCTCAACCTATGGGGCTACCATACAAATTTCAAGTCGAGAATGCACCCCTGGATGCACCTCTGGGTATTTAAACCAGACTTTAGTCTCGGAAATCCCGAACCTTTTGCGTTCTAGGCATCGCCATTCGAACTCTAGTTTCCACCGTCGCAGTTGGTCTCATAGGAACTCATTGCAATCACAGGCAGGTGGCTATACCAGACCACCTGAAGTCGTTCGGGCACGACAAACACCAAAGGAATTACACCTTTAGAGGATTTAAGGTCTCCTAGACCTCTGAAGTCGTTTGGGCACGACAAACACCAAAGGAATTACACCTTCAGAGGATTTAAGGTCTCCTAGACCGGAAAAAGAACACTAGGCGCACCTGTTGTTTTTAACCTATTGAATGGGCATGGATGCCACTTTACTTCCTGATCATATTTACAACTTTCCCTATTCTCTAACGGGGTGACAGACTAGGTTGGTTCAGTATCCAGAATTAAGGCGTATATACGCTACCTCAACCTATGGGGCCGCCATACAGATTTCAAGCCGGGGATACACCCCTGGGTATTTAAACCAGACTTTAGTCTCGGAAATTCCAAACCTTTTGCGTTCTAGGCTTTGCCATTCGAACTTTAGTTTCCACCGTCGCAGTTGGTCTCATAGGAACTCATTGCAAACACAGGCAGGATAATACACAGATATTTACATGCACATAGATATTTACTTCAATAAAATAAGTTTCGTTTTTTTTGTTTTGCACATCAATGGCGTGACTGACATATCACTTTGAGTTTGGAAACATTTTTTGTTTGATTGAATTTGAAAGTGATTAAATTTTGAATTCTGAATTGAACATTGAATCTATACTGATTTGAATCAAAGAGTGACTTAACGAAAGAAGAACGAAACAAAACGTTCCAAACACACTTATATACACTGACTAGTATAAATACAACGACTGGTATAAATACACTGACTGGTATGAAAGGAACACACTTATATATACTGAATAGTTGACTCGAGCGGTGGAGAAGACAGAATCTCTAACTTGACTATGCCCCTAGTTCATTGCCTTGACCCTTTGATTTTTTTTGTAAACATGTTTTGATCAACATAAGAGTTAGATTAGCATACTTCTTCCATTTTCTGTTTTGAAATCATGTAAGCTGAGCTGTGAGCATTGAAAATTTTTCCTTTTTAAATCCAAAGAATGGTCCAAGTTTTGTAAAAATGGAATAATTTTTGAGAAAAATTAGTCAGCTTCATTCAAATTAATCAAAATTTATTTTTGCAAATGGCCACTACTCAACCAACATGGAATCAACCATTGAGGTGCATAGTCCCAAGCCAGATAATCAATGGTGATAACCAAGCTGATCCAAACCGAATGAAGCTGAGCGGAACTGGACCGAACCGAACCGCCGAACTGAATCGAACTGAACTAAACCAAGTTGAATCGAACCAATTGAACTGAGCAGATCGAAGATACAGCAATCAAATACGGATAGGACAACCAGGTTGACTAAAGATACACCAATCAAACATGGACGAAATGAATGAGTTAAAAAATTATTGGGGCCGAACTTCAAGATGAAGCTACCTACGTATCCCAAAGATAGGAATCAGGCCACCGTAGTTCCAGTGAAGGTTCACTCGGGTATTAACACTCTCCTTTTCGTTTCATCATCATTTCATTTTTTTTCTTTTTTGTTTTTTTTCTATATATTTTTTCATTCATTTTTTTTGTTTTTCTGCTCTAACTTTTGCCTGGGTCGCCCTTCCGGGTTTTCGGCCCAGCGAGCCTCTCAAGGGTTACTTTCATTTTACTTTGTCCATGTTGATTGGGTGTGAAATCTGTAGGCCATCTATAAGAACGACGGCTACACTTGACCAGTACTGAATTTGCCCCTAGTGTAGTGGATAGAAACTTGATGTCCTTCAATAATAAAATTCATTCTCTCAACTTCTGGGTTTGCCTTTCTGGGCGGTCTTCATTGGGAAACGATTCAGTTTTAACTCTTTGATCACATTCAACCTTTTGCCCCTAGTTCAAGGGCTCCTTCAAAACTCACATCTGACCTTCTTGCCCCTAGTTCAAGGGTTATTTATCTGAATCACAGGCGCGACATAGTTCTGGCTAAGGTTCACTCGGGTATTGACACTCTCCTTTTACGCTCTAACTTTTGCCAAAGCCGCCCTTTCGGGTTTTCAACCTTGCGAGCTTTTCATTTTTCTTTTTATTTTTTATTTTATTTTTGTGCTCTAACTTTTGCCTGGGTCGCCCTTCCGGGTTTTCGGCCCAGCGAGCCTCTCAAGGGTGGTACCTTATTGCCCCTAGTTCAAGGGCTGCCTCCATTTCAACTATGCAAGCCTCACACTTTTGCCCCTAGTTCAAGGGTTGTTTAAAATCTGGAATCACATTCGATCTTATTGCCCCTAGTGGAAGGGCTGCCTCCATTTGAATCACATCATTGCCCCTAGTTCAAGGGCTGTTTCCATTTGAATCATATTTGGCCTTATTGCCCCTAGTTGAAGGGCTGTCTCCATTTGAATCACATCATTGCCCCTAGTTCAAGGGCCGTTTCCAATTTGGCTATGCAAGCCTTACACTTTGGTTGATCATTGAATACTTCGAATCATGATTTGAAAGCTAAGGAGCTAAGGAGGTCGGACCTTGAGTCAAGAGGAACCCTATGCTGTATAATCAATTCCAGGCTTGTTTTCGTAGGACCACGCAAAAATAATTTTTTGAAATCTTTTCACAAAATGACTAATCACTCGTACTCTTACGAAGACAAGATAGAACCAATTTGGACCAAGCCAGGATCCTTCTCAGTACCCACATTAACCAAAATAATTTTATTCATCAAGGGCTTAGTACACCTCTCTTTCTCTCAGTTGATCAAAATTTGCAAATCCCGAGGAAATTCTTCCTCTTTGTTTTTATCAGAGTTTTGGAAAAAGTTTTGAAAAACTTTGGTCAATGCAATGATTTAAAGGCACAGCGAAGTAGGTGAAAACTAATACCGTTTTATTCAGATCTTCTGGCCCAACTGAAACAGACTTAAAAGAAAGAAAGAAAAGACAAAACAAACACAGACAGAACAGTGATGCCTGGGTTAACACCCCCGAGATCACCACACTCTGACACAACAAGACTGACTCAACAACCAATTCAGAAAGTAAAACAAAACCATTTCCCATTTTCTAAAATTAGTGCGTGCCGTCCACCATGTTGGGAGTAAAATGCACACCATCAGCAGGTGGTTCACCTTTAATCACAGGACCCACTATCCCCCAAGTTCATTGACCCAATGCTAATAGACTTTGTAGAACCTGGTGGAGTGATGATCTTGTTGTCAATCAGGTTTTGAATTTCATGGCGAAGACGAAAACAATGATCAGTGTCATGGCCGAGTTGCTGATGGAAGGCGCAATACTTGGCCGCATCGTGCCTGGCTGGAAGGCGCTTAGGGAGAGGTTGAAAATCAAGGGGTTTGAGGTGGCCTTGTCCCATGAGGATTTGGAGAGCTTTAGACAAGGTCATGTAAAGGGGATTGAAGGCGCGGTTACCAGTTCTGGAAGTATTGACAAAAGTGTCATCCACAATATTTGTAACAACTACAAGCACTTGCTGTTTGTTCAACCCTCTGACCTTCAAAGCCTCAATGGCATACCAGAGATGTTCATGGGGATCAATGCTTACCCCAACCTTGTTCCTACCACTTGTTTCAATTTTGCCAAAAGATCGGGTGGTTATATCAAAACGAGGCCCATTCATTGTTGGCATGTCATTACTCAGACTTGAAATAACTTTGGGTTGGCCATTTTCAATTGCAGCTTGCCTCAAGATTGGGGAACTTTTTGACGTGAAATTTCTGGCATGTGATGTGGTCGATGACGGAGCCAAGATCCCAAAGGCTAAATCTGCCACAGTGCTCTGAAGATCTTCAATCATGCTCAGCAGCTTAGAAGTAGTGGGTTCGGCTATTGGTGCCTGTGAAGTATTTGAACCTACTTGGTCTTGGTGAACTGGTTGGGCCGGGTTCTTTGGAGTGGGTTGGATTGGAATTTGACTATTAGGGAGTTCAAGTTTTGGGGGTTGAGACGATTGGGGTTCAGGTGCATCCATCATACACAAGTCCATGTCTTCTGGAATGAACACCTCAGGCTTGGGTAAATGGGTTGGGGTGATGTATATGTTGGGGTTATAGGCAGATGACAATATATGGATCAGGTTGATGTCTCTAGGTGGTAGGACTTGGTTATGGGTGGGAAGTGGGTTGGTTGTCACATTTGGTTTAGGAGGGGCGATGACTTTGTTGTCAATGAGATTCTGAATCTCATGACGTAGACGAAAGCATGAATCTGTATGATGGCCATGTTGTTGGTGGAAAGTACAATATTGGGTTGGGTCGTGTTTAGCTGGCAGTGGGTCTGGGAGAGGGCGAGGATCAAGAGGCTTGAGATGCCCCTTGTCCATTAACACCTTGAGGGCGCGGGTTAGACTCATATGGAGGGGGGTAAAAGGTCTTCGGTTCCAAGGTTGACTATTTTGTGCGGTTTGTGAGTTTGTGGCAGCAGCAAAGGGATCGACCATCTTGGCCGATGATGTAGCAACGGTACTGACATTTGCAGACCACGGAATAGTGCTAGTACTAGCATTGGTACTCCGAGTAAATGGCCTTTTTGCAGGTTCACTTGTTCTGTGGATGATGCCCTTTTTGAAGGCACTCTCAATTTGAACCCCTAACTCATGTAAGGAAGCAAATGTGGACAACGGTGCCACTATCATTCTCTGCAACATGTCTGGCTCGAGGTTTTGGACCACTAACCTGACTTGTTCTCTTTCAGAAGGTCTGCTCGTCATTCTGGCTACCTTTGCCCTCCATCTTGCCACAAAGTCAATGAAGGGTTCTTTAGGGTTCTGAGTGGTTGCTTCCAGCTCACTGATTGTTACTTCTATCTGAGTATTGTATGAGTATTGGTTAACAAACCCCTCAGACAGTTCTTCCAAATTTCGCTTTGTTGAGTCCTCTAGTTTGGCGTACCAGATGGCCGCTACATCTGACAGGGTCCTCCCAAATAATGAGAGTTTTTGTGCCCTAGATAATCCCATGGGCCTCAACACATCTGAAAATAGGCGGACATGTACAATCGGATCCCCGCTCCCATCAAATCTATCGATGTGAGGCATTTTGAATTTTTCTGGCAACCTGACTGAAGCCTCAGTGTACCTGTCCTCAATGTCGAGAATTGAATTGAAACCCTGGGATTTCTTCAAGGCTTTCTCAAGCCTAGCAATTTTGATCATGGCTGGATCAACTTCATTCATATCGAAGGGAATGGTTCCCGTAGGAGGTTGTACCGGAGGTCTGTAAGCTGAAGCTGTTGGAAACATCTCCTGAGGATCTGGGACCGGAGGAGTTTCTAGTGGTGGAGGGAGAGCAGGATTTGGCTGGGCAGTCGGAACCGGATGTACAGTAGATGCAGATGCCTCAGATGGGCGTCGCAGATCAGCGATGACTTCATCCTGTATGGCCAACCTTTGATCCATGGTTCTCAAAGTTGCCATCATGGCAGCAATTTCTTCTGTGTTCTGTGCCATTCTGATAGATGGGTGAGATATTGGTGAATTGCGGATACGAATAGGTGTTTGTGGAGTTCTTTGTACTGGTGTTGATGTCTGTTTGTTTTTTCTTCGTCGAGTGACCGACGGGAGAGAAACTAACACTGGCTGACCGTCAACAAGATCTTGCGTTTTACAAAGCCTACGAGAACGAGTCCAAACAACTTGGGGGATATCGAGTCTTTTTGAAGCTATGATGAAAAACTACCTAGCAAAAAAAGAAAGAAAACATTTTTTTTAAAAAAAAAACGGACAGCACTTCGCCCCCAATTCTCAATTAATCACAATACGCAACTGAATTGTGATCCCCACTAAACTTTGTTCTCAGACTGATTGCTCATTTGTACCACTGCTATGAACCACCCCGTATATTTCACTGTAAAAGCACATACCACATAAAAAGAACCAAAACACCCCTATGAGGGGGTAGGGTTACCCTGTCCTAGATTTTGACATGATCTAGGTTGCACTATTTCAAGCAAGTGGTTTCATAACATCCTATACGGGTAAATATCTGTAGCTCGGCTTTTCGCGCTCCCTTTCGGAAGAATGAAATAGCCCTTACAGTTCGGACTCCACTTGTGTGTTGGTTCTGAATCTGATTTCACAAGTGCAATGTGAAACAGTGGAAACACAAAAAGAGTCCAAATCCGGCAATTGTGTTTTGGAAAATCGATGTTTGAATCAAATGCCAAAAATGGACTGCCGGATTTGGACTCTTTTTGTGTTTCCACTGTTTCACATTGCACTTGTGAAATCAGATTCAGAACCAACACACAAGTGGAGTCCGAACTGTAAGGGCTATTTCATTCTTCCGAAAGGGAGCGCGAAAAGCCGAGCTACAGTTTCTGGCGACTCTGCTGGGGATTTAGAGAACTTGACTTGAACTTCATGATGTGAATTTTTATCTACATTTATATGTTCTTTGCATTGCATTTGCATTGGTGCGCCTAAATCCCTGTGTTTGCCATCTGTTATTCCTAGACGGTTTGCCGGAGGCTTGCCTACAAAGCTTGCCAAAAGGCTGACCGGTCATGGGCTCTGTCAAGTTGGGAACACAACCCTTGGATCAGGATTACCGCTGTACCGCTTGATCCTCCTTTCACTTTTCGGTGTTAGGTGTGAGAGGTATATTAGGTAGTCTTGCTGAGGTACCCTTTGTGACTATTTGACCTAATGCATATAGTACGCTCTAGTGACCATTCAAATTAGGACAGGATGCTACCCGTATAGGATGTTATGAAACCACTTGCTTGAAATAAGTGCAACCTAGATCATGTCAAAATCTAGGACAGGGTAACCCTACCCCCTCATAGGGGTGTTTTGGTTCTTTTTATGTGGTATGTGCTTTTACAGTGAAATATACGGGGTGGTTCATAGCAGTGGTACAAATGTGCAATCAGTCTGAGAACAAAGTTTCGTGGGGATCACAGTTTAGCTGCGTATTGTGATTAATTGAGAATTGGGGGCGAAGTGCTGTCCGTTTTTAAAAAAAAAATGTTTTCTTTCTTTTTTTGCTAGGTAGTTTTTCATCATAGCTTCAGAAAGACTCGATATCCCCCAAGTTGTTTGGACTCGTTCTCGTAGGCTTTGTAAAACGCAAGATCTTGTTGACGGTCAGCCAGTGTTAGTTTCTCTCCCGTCGGTCACTCGACGAAGAAAAAATAAACAGACATCAACACCAGTACAAAGCACTCCACAAACACCTATTCGTATCCGCAATTCACCAATATCTCACCCATCTATCAGAATGGCACAAAACACAGAAGAAATTGCTGCCATGATGGAAAGTTTGAGAACCATGGATCAAAGGTTGGCCATACAGGATGAAGTCATCGCTGATCTGCGACGCCCATCTGGGGCATCTGCATCTACTGTACATCCGGTTCCGACTGCCCAGCCAAATCCTGCTCTCCCTCCACCACTAGAAACTCCTCCGGTCCCCGATCCTCAGGAGATGTTTCCAACAGTTTCAGCTTACAGACCTCCGGTACAACCTCCTACGGGAACCATTCCCTTCGATATGAATGAAGTTGATCCAGCCATGATCAAAATTGCTAGGCTTGAAAAAGCCTTGAAGAAATCCCAGGGTTTCAATTCAATTCTCGACATTGAGGACGGGTACACTGAGGCTTCAGTCAGGTTGCCAGAAAAATTCAAAATGCCTCACATCGATAGATTTGATGGGAGCGGGGATCCGATTGTACATGTCCGCCTATTTTCAGATGTGTTGAGGCCCATGGGATTATCTAGGGCACAAAAACTCTCATTATTTGGGAGGACCCTGTCAGATGTAGCGGCCATCTGGTACGCCAAACTAGAGGACTCAACAAAGCGAAATTTGGAAGAACTGTCTGAGGGGTTTGTTAACCAATACTCATACAATACTCAGATAGAAGTAACAATCAGTGAGCTGGAAGCAACCACTCAGAACCCTAAAGAACCCTTCATTGACTTTGTGGCAAGATGGAGGGCAAAGGTAGCCAGAATGACGAGCAGACCTTCTGAAAGAGAACAAGTCAGGTTAGTGGTCCAAAACCTCGAGCCAGACATGTTGCAGAGAATGATAGTGGCACCGTTGTCCACATTTGCTTCCTTACATGAGTTAGGGGTTCAAATTGAGAGTGCCTTCAAAAAGGGCATCATCCACAGAACAAGTGAACCTGCAAAAAGGCCATTTACTCGGAGTACCAATGCTAGTACTAGCACTATTCCGTGGTCTGCAAATGTCAGTACCGTTGCTACATCATCGGCCAAGATGGTCGATCCCTTTGCTGCTGCCACAAACTCACAAACCGCACAAAATAGTCAACCTTGGAACCGAAGACCTTTTACCCCCCTCCATATGAGTCTAACCCGCGCCCTCAAGGTGTTAATGGACAAGGGGCATCTCAAGCCTCTTGATCCTCGCCCTCTCCCAGACCCACTGCCAGCTAAACACGACCCAACCCAATATTGTACTTTCCACCAATAACATGGCCATCATACAGATTCATGCTTTCGTCTACGTCATGAGATTCAGAATCTCATTGACAACAAAGTCATCGCCCCTCCTAAACCAAATGTGACAACCAACCCACTTCCCACCCATAACCAAGTCCTACCACCTAGAGACATCAACCTGATCCATATATTGTCATCTGCCTATAACCCCAACATATACATCACCCCAACCCATTTACCCAAGCCTGAGGTGTTCATTCCAGAAGACATGGACTTGTGTATGATGGATGCACCTGAACCCCAATCGTCTCAACCCCCAAAACTTGAACTCCCTAATAGTCAAATTCCAATCCAACCCACTCCAAAGAACCCGGCCCAACCAGTTCACCAAGACCAAGTAGGTTCAAATACTTCACAGGCACCAATAGCCGAACCCACTACTTCTAAGCTGCTGAGCATGATTGAAGATCTTCAGAGCACTGTGGCAGATTTAGCCTTTGGGATCTTGGCTCCGTCATCGACCACATCACATGCCAGAAATTTCACGTCAAAAAGTTCCCCAATCTTGAGGCAAGCTGCAATTGAAAATGGCCAACCCAAAGTTATTTCAAGTCTGAGTAATGACATGCCAACAATGAATGGGCCTCGTTTTGATATAACCACCCGATCTTTTGGCAAAATTGAAACAAGTGGTAGGAACAAGGTTGGGGTAAGCATTGATCCCCATGAACATCTCTGGTATGCCATTAAGGCTTTGAAGGTCAGAGGGTTGAACAAACAGCAAGTGCTTGTAGTTGTTACAAATATTGTGGATGACACTTTTGTCAATACTTCCAGAACTGGTAACCGCGCCTTCAATCCCTTTTACATGACCTTGTCTAAAGCTCTCCAAATCCTCATGGGACAAGGCCACCTCAAACCCCTTGATTTTCAACCTCTCCCTAAGCGCCTTCCAGCCAGGCACGATGCGGCCAAGTATTGCGCCTTCCATCAGCAACTCGGCCATGACACTGATCATTGTTTTCGTCTTCGCCATGAAATTCAAAACCTGATTGACAACAAGATCATCACTCCACCAGGTTCTACAAAGTCTATTAGCACTGGGTCAATGAACTTGGGGGCTAGTGGGTCCTGTGATTAAAGGGGAACCACCTGCTGATGGTGTGCATTTTACTCCCAACATGGTGGACGGCACGCACTAATTTTAGAAAATGGGAAATGGTTTTGTTTTACTTTCTGAATTGGTTGTTGAGTCAGTCTTGTTGTCTTAGAGTGTGGTGATCTCGGGGGTGTTAACCCAAGCATCACTGTTCTGTCTGTGTTTGTTTTGTCTTTTCTTTCTTTCTTTTAAGTCTGTTTCAGTTAGGCCAGAAGATCTGAATAAAACGGTAGTAGTTTTCACCTACTTCGCTGTGCCTTTAAATCATTGCATTGACCAAAGTTTTTCAAAACTTTTTCCAAAACTCTGATAAAAACAAAGAGGAAGAATTTCCTCGAGATTTGCAAATTTTGATCAACTGAGAGAAAGAGAGGTGTACTAAGCCCTTGATGAATAAAATTATTTTGGTTAATGTGGGTACTGAGAAGGATCCTGGCTTGGTCCAAATTGGTTCTATCTTGTCTTCGTAAGAGTACGAGTGATTAGTCATTTTGTGAAAAGATTTCAAAAAATTGTTTTTGCGTGGTCCTACGAAAACATGCCTGGAATTGATTATACAGCATAGGGTCCCTCTTGACTCAAGGTCCGACCTCCTTAGCTTTCAAATCATGATTCGAAGTATTCAATGATCAACCAAAGTGTAAGGCTTGCATAGCCAAATTGGAAACGGCCCTTGAACTAGGGGCAATGATGTGATTCAAATGGAGATAGCCCTTCAACTAGGGGCAATAAGGTCAAATATGATTCAAATGGAAACAGCCCTTGAACTAGGGGCAATGATGTGATTCAAATGGAGGCAGCCCTTCCACTAGGGGCAATAAGATCGAATGTGAGTCCAGATTTGAAACAACCCTTGAACTAGGGGCAAAAGTGTAAGGCTTGCATAGTTGAAATAGAGGCAGCCCTTGAACTAGGGGCAATAAGGTACCACCCTTGAGAGGCTCGCTGGGCCGAAAACCCGGAAGGGCGACCCAGGCAAAAGTTAGAGCACAAAAATAAAATAAAAAATAAAAAGAAAAATGAAAAGCTCGCAAGGTTGAAAACCCGAAAGGGCGGCTTTGGCAAAAGTTAGAGCGTAAAAGGAGATTGTCAATACCCGAGTGAACCTTAGCCAAAACTATGTCGAGCCTGTGATTCAGATAAATAACCCTTGAACTAGGGGCAAGAAGGTTAGATGTGAGTTTTGAAGGAGCCCTTGAACTAGGGGCAAAAGGTTGGATGTGATCAAAGAGTTAAAACTGAATCGTTTCCCAATGAAGACCGCCCAGAAAGGCAAACCCAGAAGTTGAGAGAATGAATTTTATTATTGAAGGACATCAAGTTCCTATCCACTACACTAGGGGCAAATTCAGTACTGGTCAAGTGTAGCAGTCGTTCTTATAGATGGCCTACAGATTTCACACCCAATCAACATGGACAAAGTAAAATGAAAGTAACCCTTGAGAGGCTCGCTGGGCCGAAAACCCGGAAGGGCGACCCAGGCAAAAGTTAGAGCAGAAAAACAAAAAAAAATGAATGAAAAAATATATAGAAATAAAAGAAAAACGAAAAAAAAATGAAATGATGATGAAACGAAAAGGAGAGTGTTAATACCTGAGTGAACCTTCACCGGAACTACGTGGCTTGATTCCTATCTTTGGGATACGTAGGTAGCTTCATCTTAAAGTTCGGCCCCAATAATTTTTTAACTCATTCATTTCGTCCATGTTTGATTGGTGTATCTTTAGTCAACCTGGTTGTCCTATCCGTATTTGATTGCTGTATCTTCGATCTGCTCAGTTCAGTTGGTTCGATTCAACTTGGTTCAGTTCAGTTCGGTTCAGTTCGGCGGTTCGGTTCGGTCCAGTTCCGCTCAGCTTCATTCGGTTTGGATCAGCTTGGTTATCACCATTGATTATCTGGCTTGGGACTATGCACCTCAATGGTTGATTCCATGTTGGTTGAGTAGTGGCCATTTGCAAAAATAAATTTTGATTAATTTGAATGAAGCTGACTAATTTTTCTCAAAAATTATTCCATTTTTACAAAACTTGGACCATTCTTTGGATTTAAAAAGGAAAAATTTTCAATGCTCACAGCTCAGCTTACATGATTTCAAAACAGAAAATGGAAGAAGTATGCTAATCTAACTCTTATGTTGATCAAAACATGTTTACAAAAAAAATCAAAGGGTCAAGGCAATGAACTAGGGGCATAGTCAAGTTAGAGATTCTGTCTTCTCCACCTCGAGTCAACTATTCAGTATATATAAGTGTGTTCCTTTCATACCAGTCAGTGTATTTATACCAGTCGGTGTATTTATACTAGTCAGTGTATATAAGTGTGTTTGGAACGTTTTGTTTCGTTTTTCTTTCGTTAAGTCACTCTTTGATTCAAATCAGTATAGATTCAATGTTCAATTCAGAATTCAAAATTTAATCACTTTCAAATTCAATCAAACAAAAAATGTTTCCAAACTCAAAGTGATATGTCAGTCACGCCATTGATGTGCAAAACAAAAAAAACGAAACTTATTTTATTGAAGTAAATATCTGTGTGCATGTAAATATCTGTGTATTATCCTGCCTGTGTTTGCAATGAGTTCCTATGAGACCAACTGCGACGGTGGAAACTAAAGTATGAATGGCAAAGCCTAGAACGCAAAAGGTTTGGAATTTCCGAGACTAAAGTCTGGTTTAAATACCCAGGGGTGTATCCCCGGCTTGAAATCTGTATGGCAGCCCCATAGGTTGAGGTAGCGTATATGTGCCTTAATTCTGGATACTGAACCAACCTAGTCTGTCACCCCGTTGGAGAATAGAGAAAGTTATAAATATGATCAGGAAGTAAAGTGGCATCTATGCCCATTCAATAGGTTAAAAACAACAGGTGCGCCTAGTGTTCTTTTTCCGGTCTAGGAGACCTTAAATCCTCTGAAGGTGTAATTCCTTTGGTGTTTGTCGTGCCCAAACGACTTCAGAGGTCTAGGAGACCTTAAATCCTCTAAAGGTGTAATTCCTTTGGTGTTTGTCGTGCCCGAACGACTTCATTGTTTTTTGGAAAATCGATGTTTGAATCAAATGCCAAAAATGGACTGCTTTTCCAGATTTCAGAGTCGCCACCTAAATATTTATGGGAAATTTAGGAAACCCGTGACTCGTGCCAAAGGCTATTAGTCCGTCGTTACCAAAGTGTCTTGGTTCGGGAACTTAGGTATGAGATGGGAAGGTCAATAATTGAACACCCCACTCACCCGATCAAAGATCGGCCTTTACTAATCATGATGTGATTTTTATGTACAATATATGCTCTTGTTCTATATGTAACATACAAGTATAGACTAATTTCACGAAAAGTTGGAACGTTTGATTCCATGTTTGTTTTGAAAGAAATGTTTTGAATATGGATCACTGATAATGGTGATCTCATATATACATGAATCAAAGTATCCAAATTCAGGTGATTAGCCTTCATCCACAGGCATTCAAACAGGTATATCAAGTAAGCATTTAGCCTCATGGTAGTATGTTTGATATGACAGCAATCACACTTATGCAATATGCTAAAGCATAAAAACTTACCTTATGTCCGAAGCGAAGGCGAGTCAAAAGAAAGTAAACAATTTAAAAAAAAATGCATGATCCTATTTAATGCGATATGGTTAATGCAACACATACAACGTGCAAGTAATAAGTTCGGCTACTAGCATGGCATGCGAGTCAATTCAAGGCATATGATAGAGCATGTATTCAAGTAAAGAGTTTGAATTTGACATTTGAATAATATGATGAGCCGAACTTTTATGCATGTAAACGAATGGATGCAAATCATGGAAAATGCTAATTTAAACATGATGTCCTTAATCTAACCATCATAAGCAGTGAAATAAAAGGGAGAAAGAATGGGGGTTGGAAGACATACAACTTATTACATATTTGTCCTCACGAAGGAGGGTCTGAATGAATTACTGCGCCCTCACGTAGGAGGGTTCGAATGTCCAAGTGTCTAAATAAATAATTATTACAAAACCGAATGAATAATAAATAAAAGGGGGCTGTCTAATTTATTACAATAATTGACGTAAGGCAAGCCTTGACACAGTAAATTCGGTATAACGTCCAACCGAATTCAATTAATCATATTGGTTCTTTATGTTGGTTGTAATCCAATTTTAACCAATTTTATTAGCCTTTTTTATTACCTGTCCATTTCTTTATATTTTCTCCTGTTTGTGCAAAAATGATATTTACATCCACTAAGTCTGAAATGCAATAAAGGAAAATCAGTGTCGAATTAACCTGAATAAACCTTATTTTCTTCAGAGGAAATCACAAAGGAAGTGTCAAACTCATGTACAAGTTAGGGATTTCAAGTCAAACTCAAGATGTGCAACAAGGACTAGTCAAACTCAAAAGAGTAATAAGGACTTAGAAAAACCCAAACTTGAGTGATAAGGACTTGAAATCCAAATTTGATAATGAGTGATAATGACACTTTCCTTGGCGATTTCCAATGGTCAATTAATCCCTTAACAGTAAATAAACAGGTGATAAATTCTTCGGGGGAAATTACAAAGGAAGAGTCAAACTTATGTACAAGTTAGGGATTTCAAGTCAAATTCAAGATGTGCAACAAGGACTAGTCAAACTCAAAAGAGTAATAATGATTTAGGAAAACCCAAACTTGAGTGATACTGACTTGAAATCCAAACTTGATGATAAGTGATAATGACACTTTCCTTGGTGATTTCCAAGGGTCAATTAGTCCCTTAAAAGTCAACACACTGATGAATAAAGAGAAATGAAAAATGAAAGATTGTGCTTTAGTATAAGAACATGTATACATTTGGGGTAGTGAACCTCCAAAGAATTTAAACCGTTAAGTATAGAACGTTTTATGCTTTTGGTGGTAAATCCCCTAAGAGATTAAATCAGTAAGCATTGAACGTTGTATACTTTTGGTAATGAATCTCTTAAGTATAAAACATTTTATGCCGTTGGTAATGAATCTCCAAAGAGATTAAACCATTAAGCATAGAACGTTTTATACCTTTGGTAATGAACCTCCTAAGAGATTAAACCATTAAGCATGGAAGAGTTCCTTTCTTATACTTAAATCACAATCTTAATTTTTCATAACTTTTTAATCGAAATAAGCAAAGAATGGAGGGAGGTTGCAGAGATGATTATGAGAAATTGATTAATTGGTTAGTACAAACAAACTTGATATTTACAACATAAATCGTTGAAATAAATTAAACAACCCCCTAATTAGCATATAATAAAGCGAGCAAAATTAAATAGCCGGAGGTACTATTCATCGTCGGGGTTACTATTCACCACCGGAGGTGCTATTCACCGCCGGGATAAATTATTTAAAGTAAGAAATTATAACAATTTATATACAATATTTAAATTACAGCAGATATATGGGTGGTGCAGTGGTGCAACCATCCCATTAAAGCGATAAAAAAAAAGTTATAAAACGAGGTAAATAAAGTATTTAAACAAATTAGGTACTATTCACCGTCGGGGTTACTATTCACCGCCGGGATATTTATTTAAAGTAATAAATTATAACAATTTATATACAATATTTAAATTACAGCAGATATGTAGGTGGTGCAGTGGTGCAGCCATCCCATTAAAGCGATAAAAAAAAAGTTATAATTAGGTACTATTCACCGTCGGGGTTACTATTCACCGCCGGAGGTGCTATTCACCGCCGGGATATTTATTTAAAGTAATAAATTACAACAATTTATATACAATATTTAAATTACAGCAGATATGTAGGTGGTGCAGTGGTGCAGCCATCCCATTAAAGCGATAAAAAAAGTTATAAAACGAGATAAATAAAGTATTTAAACAAATTAGGTCACATTTTTAAATTAAATGACAATTTGCAACAACTCACCTTATGGGGAAATGATGAATTTTCTGAGTCACAAACTTTCTTTTGACCACTCTCAAGTCTGTGGAATATGTTCTCAATTCTCAGCTCAAATTTTGAAATTACAGCTTTAGTGATTATTTTTTGAATGGTGTATTGATGAAATGAAAATAAAAATATTAACGAAAATATTTTATTTTCCCTCTCTCCCTAAAGAATTCCCTCTCAAACTTACTGAGTCTATCCTCTCCCAAAATCCCCTCAGAATTTCCTCTCTGCTGAGCCTCTCCGAATTTCCCAGAATTCTCCCTTCAGAAAATTCCTCCTTTTCTCCTCTTGATTTAATGCCTTATATGGGCAAATTCTAAGATAATAATAATAATATAATAATAATAATAATATAATAATATAATATAATAATAATATAAAAATATAAATATAATATATATATATGCATTGTGCGCTGCCTGATGTCGGCTGCCGACATCAGGTTTTTTTTATTATTTTTATTTTATAATATATATAATATAATATATATATATATATATATAATATAATATATAAAATATCTAAAATATATAATTTATACCAAAATACTAAACATATAATATACTAATATAATTTTATATAAAATGCCAAACATATAATATAATAATTCTAAACACATAAGATAATTTGTTTTATTATTTTCTTTTATATAAAATACACCAAAAATATGAACAAACACATAAAATTATGAAAAATTACAAAAATACTAAATTAATGAAATATTCAATATTTTAAAATAATTTGGCCATAATGGTGAAGGTTGGGATTAAAGTTCAAATTCCATTTCTTTTAATGAGAATTCTGCGAGAAACACATTCTAATTGTTATCATCGGGTAATCAAAAGAAAGCGCCCAAGTCTCAGGGCCGGTCAAAATGGGGTGTCTACACTTCCCATCACTTTTTGTGTTTTATTTTTTCTCTTTATAAATTTAAAATCCGAAAAAAGTCTACAAGAATTTCATATGGCTCCATCGCATAAGCAATGAAGATAAGGTCAATGATTTTCTATGTCATGTTGTGTGCCTGTTTGGCACAGCTTATAATCAGGTTATTCCAGCTTTCAGCTTAATTTAAGCTATTTTGATGTGTTTGGTTTAGCTTATAGCTTATAGCTTATAGCTTTTTGGAAGTCAGAAATCAGCTTATTCTTTGAGTGGGGCAGGAGATGCTTTAAGAATAAGCTGGAAATCAGCTTAAGCTGAAAGTTATAAGCTATAAGCTGTTTAGACATAAGCTATAAGCTGTTTCCCACAGCTCTACCAAACAGGGCCTGTATATGATATACGTTTTGAAGTTGAATTATCTCCAATCTTAGAGAGAGTTGTACCACTTAGTTTTGAGCTCGTGGATCCACCACGAGTATTATTTCAGGGGAAAGTCTATAATACATTTTGTTAAAAAAATGTACCGTACATAGAAGATCAATGGCTAGGATTGAGCCACATAATTAAAAGTAACCTGTTAAACATGTCACTTTTTATAGTTATGAGCTAAAATCATATTTCTTCATAATTATAATCAAATTAACTATAACTCAGTCATAACCACATCTCATAACCAACACTATTTTGTTCATAACTAATATCACATATTTCATAACCACATCTCATAACCAACACCATTTTGTTCATAACTAATATCACATATTTCATAACCATAATCACATATCTCATAACCAACACCACTTTGATCATAACTAATATCACATATCTCATAACCATTGATCACATATCTCATAACTTCTAACCACATGAATCATAACCACATCTCATAACCAACCTTTTTGAGTCATAACCAACATCACATATCTTATAACCACTAGTCACATATCTCATAACCAATACCTTTTTGTCATAACCAGCATCACATATCTCATAACCACTAGTGACATATCTCATAACTAATACCTTTTTGCTCATAACCACACCACTTTCATCATAACCAATATCACATATCTCATAATCGTTGCTCACATATCTCATAGCTACTACCCACCTGAATCTCATAACCAACCCTTTTGAGTCATAACCAACATCACATATCTCATAATTAACACCCTTTTGCTCATAATCACACCACTTTGATCATAACCAATATCTCATATATCATAACTACTAACACATATAGCATAACCAAACACCCTTTGATACCACTTTGCTCATAACCAAAATCACATATCTTATAATCACTAATCAAATATCGCATAACCATTACCCACATATCTCATAACCAACATCACATATATCATAAGTACTAATCACATATCTTATAACCACACCACTTTGATCATAACCAACATTACATATCTCATAACCACTAATTACATATCTCATAACCAAACGCCCTTTGACTTATAACTATACCACTTTGCTCATAACCAAAATCACATATCTTATAATCACTAATTGAGAGGGAGATTAACGATCTGAGATTGGGCCGTGGAATTAGCCGGACAGATTGGGCCGGACGAGGTTGGGCCGAGGTATTTGGCTCCGAGATTGGGCCGTGATCTTGCTCGGTAATGGCAAAGGCCTTGTGGAACCGAGCTACCTGATTTCGTTGGCACGGAGGCCGGTCAGGTTAAGGTTCAGTTAGGCAAGGGTTCCACAGTTCGCGCGTTGCTCGGTTGTAATACACGCGCCCTCAGCCCGACATGACCAAGGTGATCAATCTCCATCTCGGCTTCGCCGAAATGCAGTCGAGCACGGCTGGAAATGAGCCCGGTTGGAGGAGCACTACGACATCAAGTGCACTTGGGCTTGAAGTGCAGTATGGCCATTGATAGCCGAGATAATGTTGCCCGGCTGCCGAGCTCCCGGCAGAGTGTGCTGGCAGTTGGGTTAGGTGATGCTCAGCAAGACTTGTGCTGACAGATGTGATAGCAGAGCCACGTGTCGAGAGATCACTGGGAGTAGATTTGGGGCGCAGAAGGTATATAGGCATGTCTGCGCCCCCCCATACGGGGACAGACGAACAATCTTGTAAGAAATTCTTACACTCAAACACTCTCCTCTCTCTCTCTCTCTCTCTCTATCCCAAGGTGTGTGCTAACTTGATCGTCGGAGGGGTTTTCCGGCCACACACCGCCGGGTAGCTCACCGCCGTTGTGCTCGCAGGTGATCGGACAGAAACGGAGCTTGGAAGAAAGGAGTACGGGCTCGCCGAAATATTTGCTCCCCGTACAATTGGGGCCGTCTGTGGGAAGCTTGCAGATAAAACCTTGTCTTCCACGCTCGTCTGATCGCCGTCCATGGCGAACAACGATGAGTTTCCATTGTCCGCCGTCGACGGAGTTACCCCGAAGTCAGGCAGACGGAGAAAAGGACATCCCGACACCCTTCCAATGGGGGACCTGGAGACATTCCCAGGAGGACAGTCAGGAGACGCGCGAGATAAGCGCGGAAGAAGTTATGGTCATTCGCGGAGTCCAGATGGTCATCGGCGACGGAGAGAATCACACGCCAGACGACTGGAACACAAGCTCAGGGACTAGGACGCCGTCATCCGGCGAATGGCGGCGGAGATAGAGGAGCTGAAGTGTCATGTCAAAGGGAAGGGTGTAGCTGGAGTGGGAGACCACAGTGAGCACACCCAACCCCGCCGTTCAGGCAGTCAGAGTCAGCGACATACTCCGTCCATTTCTATTACCAGAAGTTATAAGGTCGGTGATTCCGACGTGCGAGCAGAGAAGTCCAGCGCGCAAGATAGCACTTACCAGCCTTCACGTCCGGCGACGACGTCGAGGTACTCTTATTCCGCTCATTCAGAGGATTTGCGGGCAGTCTTAAGGGAGCGAGCTCGCTGGCGAGAGGCTCAAAGGGTGCCGGCGTTTCAGCGGCTATCCTACGGAGTTCACGCTAGCGAGGAGGTCGGAATGCCTCCACCCCGCCAAGCAGCGCCGCTCCTTGTAGATTCAAACTTGGCAAGGCTGAGCGCCACCCCATTCTCCCTGGAGATAGAAACAACACCGCTTCCGGCAGGCTTCCACCAGCCTAAATTTACGCTTTATGACGGAAAGACCGATCCCTACATGTATGTAAGCCATTTCCGACAGGTTATGGCCGGACATAGGCGGAATGATGCACTTATGTGCCTTATCTTCCCGTCAAGTTTAGGCGAACTGGGCCTGAAGTGGTTTGAGAGGTTGCCGGAGGGGAGCATTGAAAGGTGGCATCAGTTGGCCGAAGCCTTTGTGACGTGCTTCAAAACCAACACCAAAACACCAAAGGAAGTTGATCACCTACTGAGTGTCAAGATGGAACCGAGCGACACATTGAAGGTGTACAACTCTAGATATTGGGAGACCTTCAACGAGATCTTGGATTGTTCGGTCAACCTTGCAATCACTCAATACAAGCGTGGTCTCCCGGTCGGACATAGACTGCGGGACTCACTTACCATGCACCAGCCGACGTCCATGGGCCAGCTCATACAGCGCATCAATGAGCACATCCGAGTTGAGGATGATGCGTCAGCGTCCACCGCAAAGGCAACTCCGGTAACGACAGACAAGAGGACAACAGGCAAAGTGCACGCGGTTGGGCAAGAGTCCAGCCGCTCAAATGACCGAGCAGAGGAATCGGACTGTGGTTCGAACCGCAAAAATCGGAGTAGGGGACGTCGGAATGACCGGGATGACTACCCCCGAGATGACGTAGTGGATGCAAACAGAAGGTTGAAGGCCAGGACAAGTATCACCACGGTCTTCAAGATTCCAATCTATCGCATACTTAGTGAAATCCGTGACGAGGAATATGTCCGGTTTCCAGCTAAGTTGGCCGACGGTCAGAAGGGCTTCAATCCGAGGTACCGTTGCACGTTTCACCGAGAGCGCGGCCACCGGACAGAGGATTGTTTGCCTTTAAGGCAACACTTGGAAGAGCTAGTTGCAGTCGGACACCTGGACCTTTACATTGATGGGGGCGTTAAGGCGAACCAAGCTCCGATCGATCCGCGGGGACCGGATGACCGTGACGCGCCTCCACAAGGAGTTATCAACGTCATCCATGGCATCGTGGAGCCGGCGCGGGTATGCGAGCTCTGAGGTATGATCAAGAAGGCAGAACACATGAGGGAAGTTTTGTCGGTACAACCTACGATCAAGAGGGGGAAGACCGAAGAGAAAGATGTGATTAGTTTCACCTCAAGGGACTTAGAGCGTATTCAGATGCCGCACAACGATGCCTTAGTAGTAACGCTCCGCGTCAAGGAATTTGATGTCAAACGGATCTTGATCAATCAGGGAAGCTCGGTCGAGATCATGTATTACGACGCGTTCAAGCAGCTCAAACTCTGGGAGACAGACTTGGCTCCGGCAACTTCACCACTGGTTGGTTTCAATTCACAACTGGAGTGGCCGTTGGGAAAGATTATCCTGCCGGTCAAAGCGGGATCCGTGGTCAAGCAAGTGGAGTTCTAGGTGTTACATGTGCCTTCTACTTACAACATGATCCTTGGAAGGGGATGGCTTCACGCTATGCAAGACGTAGCGTCGATCTACCATCAGGTGATGAGATTTCCCTTGGCTATGGGGGCAATCGAGGAGATTTGGGGAGATCAAGTCATGTCAAAGCAGTGCTTCGTGGCAGTGAACGGGAGCCGGGCTGCTAAAGGCTTCGTTCAAATGATAGAAGGATCGGAAGACCGGGGAGTTCTTGACGACGTGGGCACCAAGGCAGAGGACAAAGCTGTTGAGGAATTGGTGGAGGTGCGAATTGATACGGAGCAGCCGGACAAGTTCTTCCTGCTCGGCTCCAGCCTTACTGCCCAAGAAAGGACTGAAATGGTTGAGTTTTTGATGGCCAACATCGAAGTCTTCGCATGGTTGCCTTACGACATGCCCGGCCTCGATCCAAGTTTTATCTGCCATCACCTCAATGTTTTCCCCGGAGCAAAGCCAGTTATTCAGCGAACAAGGAGATCGGCGCTGCATCACGCCGAGGTAGTTGCAGAGGAAGTGAAAAACTTGCTTGAGGCACGAGCAATTCAGGAAGTGCACTACCCTCGGTGGATTTCCAACACAGTAGTGGTGCCTAAGAAGAATGGGAAGTGGCGAGTTTGTGTCGATTACAAGACAGTCAACCGAGCTTGTCCGAATGATAGCTTCTCTTTGCCCCGCATTGACCAGCTTATGGACTTGACGGCTGGACATAATCGGCTCAGCTTCTTGGATGCCTATCGCGGCTACCATCAGATTTCCATGTATGGGCCCGACCGAGAGATCACTTCCTTCACGACTCCAAGAGGACTCTTCTGCTACCGAGTCATGCCTTTTGGTTTGAAGAACGCCGGGGCAACTTTTCAGAGGATGGTGACTAAGATGTTTGCTCATTTGCTTGGCCGGACAATGGAGGCTTACATTGATGATATGGTGGTTAAAAGCCGGCATCAAGCAGCCCATTTGTCCGACTTGGCCGAGATGTTCGCCATTCTCAAAAAACACAAGCTGCGCTTGAATGCGTCTAAGTGTGCTTTTGGCGTGAGATCCAGAAAATTTTTGGGATTCCTAGTCATGAACCGAGGCATCGAAGCAGATCCCACTCAGATCAGAGCCGTGCAAGAGTTGAAGCAGCCCAGCTCAGCTAAGGACGTGCAGCATCTGGCCGGAATGACCGCCGTGCTTAATCGATTCATAAGCCGGTCATCAGATCACTGCCGTTCTTTCTTTCAGGCATTGAAATCAAAGTTCTCGTGGGACGAAGAGTGTGACCGGGCTTTGGCCGAGCTCAAGGAATATCTGTCTTCTCCGCCACTATTGGTTACACTTAAGCTAGGCGAGGAACTCTATCTTTACCTTGCCGTCTCACAGCATGCAGTCAGTGCGGTGCTAGTCCGAGCTGAAGGAATTAAGCACCTCCTAATCTTCTACGTCAGTAAAACCTTGCTGCCGGCAGAGACGAGATACTTGCCGTTGGAAAAGCTTGCGTTGGCATTGATGATGGCTTCAAGGAAGTTGGTGCACTAGTTCCACGCCCATACCATCATCGTACTGATCGAGTTTCCCCTTAAGGCCTTGTTTGAACGGGCGGACTTTTCTGGCAAAATTCTCAAGTGGGCGGTCGAATTGGGACAATTTGATGTGAAGTTCCAGCCGCGCACAGCTATAAAGGCCCAGACTTTGGCCGATTTCGTTGCTGAATTCTCACCTGGAACTCATCTGGTGTGCCCGGTTGACATTGCCGCGGCAGATGAGGAGGTGAATGCAAGCCTGACCGAGATACAACAACCTGGTGGAGTTTGCGACGCGGAATTTGCGCGCCCCACCGAAGCACCCTCAGTATGTACAACTCCACCGACCGGTGATGAGATGACGGAGACGGGTCCCACCGACCAACCTGCTCCATCCGGAGCCGCATCACCACGGAGGGAAGAAATGGACCCACCCAGCACAGAGCCTGCGGCCGGCATAATACCGCAACCTAGTGATTCGCCTACGGACTTGGGCATTGTAGATTAACTTGCTGAGTCCGGTGCCGAATCACCAAGGGGGCTGAAGTGGAACCAATCAGCGCAGAACTTGAAACCGGACAGCCGAGCAACCGTGATCCCATCACCCTTCGAAACTCTCAGGACCCTTCAGAATGTTGGAAGCTCTTTGTGGGGGAGATGTGGAAACTTTTCGTTGATGGAGCGTCGAACCGTCACGGTGCCGGGCTAGGTATCGTTCTTGTCTCGCCGGATGGCCTAACTATTGAACATTCTATCACCCTTGGCTTCCCAGCATCCAACAACGAGGCTGAGTATGAGGCACTTTTGGCCAGACTCAAGAGCGCTCTTCAGATGAAGGCTTCCGAGCTAATGGTGTACAGTGATTCCCAGCTTGTGGTTAACCAAGTCGCTGGGATTTATGAAGCAAAGGATGACAGAATGGCAAAGTACCAAGCTCTGGTTAGGGAACACATCAAGCAATTTCAGGCAATCAGAGTTCAACAGATTGGCCGTGAAGAAAACAGTCGAGCAGATGAGCTGGCCGGCCTTGCTTCAATGGTTGATAGTACATCTCCTAACCCCTATTGATTGAATTCCTTCCACGGCCAAGCATTGAGGAAGCCGGGCAGACGGATGTACTCTGCGCCGGGCTAGGTCCTTCCTGGATGGACCCTATAATCCTGTTTCTCAGAGACCGGACTCTGCCAGCCGACAAAAAAGAAGCGCACAAAGTCCGGGTGAAGTCAGAGCGGTTTTGGCTCTCTCTATCTGGAGCATTGTATAAAAAGTCCTTCATTGGTCCTTATCTGAAGTGCGTGCACCCGAGTAGCGTGGAGGCCTTCTTGTATGAAATTCACGAAGGCATCTGTGGCAGTCATATAGGGGGCAGGTCTTTGGCCTACCGAGCTATTTCGCAGGGCTACTGGTGGCCGTGCATGCAGGCCGACGCACAAAAATATGTACGCAAGTGTGAGAAGTGCCAGAAATTCGCCCATCAGATCCACCAGCCGACCAGGGAACTTCTTCCCCTTACCAGTCCTTAGCCCTTTGCAATGTGGGGGCTAGATATAGTCGGGCCGCTACCAACAGCACTAGGCAACCGGAAGTTCTTCATCGCGGCCACAGATTACTTCACCAAATGGGTTGAAGCTGAGCCCTTGGCAATAATCAAGGAGAAAGACGTGAAGCGGTTTGTCTGGCAGAATGTGGTCACGCGGTTTGGCGTCCCCAAGATTTTGATCTCTGATAACGGCACCCAGTTTGACGGTCGCCTATTCAGAGGATTTTGTGAAGATCTAAAGATTGGATTCTACAACTCTACTTTGGCTTACCCGCAGTCCAACGGTCAAGCTGAGGCATCAAACAAGACCATCCTGGATGGGTTGAAGAAACGACTGGAGAAGGCAAAGGGAAAATAGGCTAAGGAACTACCTAGCGTCCTTTGGGCATACCGAATAACCCCGCGGCGATCTACCGGGGAAACTCCATTTGCTTTGGCTTATGGCATGGAGGCGGTCATACCTTTGGAAGTTGGCATGCCCACCCTAAGAAGTGAAAGTTTTGAGCCCGAGCTGAACGCCGAGGCTATTGCCCTGGAACTAGACCTAGTGGAAGAGCGTCGGGAGAAGGCCCTCATCCACGTGGCCGCCTACCAACAAGAGCTCTCAAGGAAGTACAACAAAACGGTGCACCCCAGACCGTTCAAAGTGGGTGATTGGGTTTTGAGGAAAGTTATGGGCAACACTCTGGTGCTAGGTGAAGGCAAACTAGGGGCAAATTGGGAAGGACCCTACAAGATAACCGGTCTGGCGGGCAAGGGGGCATACCACTTGGAGGATCTGGATGGCAGAACAATACCCCGGCCATGGAATGCGGCCAACCTCAAACTGTATTATTTCTAGCTTTAGCTTTCTTTTTGTGCAAAGGAATTTTTGGCCTTACACTTCAGAATGTAATTCTTTTTGTCAATATATAGAAGTGTTTCTTCTTTGCGTTAGCATTCAGATTGTTGTTTTGATTAAAAAACCGAGATGATTTGTTCCGGTTGAAAGAGTTGATGTTCTGTTCAGTTTAGGTATCATCAACCGAGATGGTTTACTCTGGTTGAAAGAGTTGGTGATTTGTTCAACTTTGTTGTTCCAACTGAGATAGATATTCCGGTTGAAGAAGTTGATGTTTTGTTCAGCTTAGTTATCCTCAACCGCGATGGTTTACTCCGGTTGAAAGAGTTGGTGATTTGTCCAGCTTTGTTGTTTCAACCGAGATGCTTTATTCCGGTTGAAAGAGTTGATGATTTGTTCAACTTAGGATTCCCAACTGAGATGATTTATTCCGGTTGGAAGAGTTGATGACTTGTTCAAATTTGGGATTTTCAACCGAGATGCTTTATTCCGGTTGGAAGAGTTGATGATTTGTTCAACTTAGGATTCCCAACCGAGATGATTTATTCCGGTTGGAAGAGTTGGGATTTTCAACCGAGATGATTTACTCCGGTTGGAAGAGTTGATGTTTTGTTCAACTTAGTTATTTCCAACCGAGATGATTTATTCCGGTTGAAGACGTTAGTGTTTTGTTCAGCTTTGTTACTCAACCGAGATGTTTATTCCGGTTGGAAAGTTGATGTTTTGTTCACCTATAAAATCTGAGCCGAGCTGTCTTTTTCGGTTGTGTGAATTACTTAATGTGGTTTGTCTTGTCGAGGTGTTTTGTTCAGCTGAAGTTATGAGACATGTATACCGCTCAAACACTTGATGAAATTTGGAATTTTCATTGATAGAAAACAAGTACAAAAGATGGGGAACTTAGCCCGGTTACATTTGCAAAAAAAAAAAAAAAAAAAAGAAGACAAAACTAAGCTAAGGGGGAGAGGTCTGGGAATTCCTCATCAGCTTCCAAGTTAACCGTTGCTGTCTGGTCCTGGACGCCAGTCCCAGTCTGGTCGGGCTGCTTCTGCTCGGTTTGGTCCTCTCCCTCAGCATCTGTCTCGGCCTCTTCTTCGAGACCTTCCTCGGCCTCAGCCTGCAACGCGCTGAAGACGTCATTGGCATACGGAACGAGATAGGTCGGCAGGAAGGCAGGTGGCGGAGTGGCAAACACGTCGGTGTCTGGACCTTGACCGAGATGTTCGCAGGCAGCCTTCCAGCCGGCTTTGAAGTAAATGTCCTGAGTCGCGAAGACTTGCTTCTTATAGTTATCCTCGGCTTCGTTGAAGCCGGCGTTGTTAGCATCTTGGCAGTCTTTCTGCCGGGATTTCTTGAGCTCATCAAGCTCGGCCTGGAGCTCGTCCCTCTTCTTCTCGGCCTCGCCAAGCTGACCGAGCAACCTGTTGTTGTCAGCATTGGCGATTTCAAGCGAGGACTTTGCTCGGCCGAGCTCGGTTTGGAGGCTTTGGACTTGGCTGGCGATGTCGCTCGCCTGTTGCCGAAGTTTGTGGATGCGCTCCATGACCAAGTGCTGCTTTTGGATGGCCTGCAAAAAGAGAATTTGATCAGAGAAGAAACCGTGCAAACACTTGTGAAAATTTAAGTAGAAGATTGAGATTCTTACCCTGGTCATGGACTTCACGGTTGATTTCACCAGCCGGGTGTCAAGAACGTGGTCGCTGCCAACCACGTCGCTCGGCAGCAGGAGAGCTTTTGAGAGGTCGAAGGCAAACAGGTGCTCCTTGTCGCCCTTGACGGAAGCATTAGCCGGGATCTCTTTGCCCCGGTGCTTCAGTTGCGGCCGCCATGCTGGAACGGGGTCGACCGTGTCGGCAGGTTGCTCGGTTGTTAGCTCGGCAAGTAGCTCGGCAGATGGATCTGCGCGAGGTCGTTTGCCAGCCCGGCGAGTTTCCTGTCTGGTTTGCCCGGCGGTTGGAAATGCCAAGGCAACCACAGGGCCACTGGATTGGCCGGCAGCTGGGGAACATGTGGCGATGCTCGGTATCTCGGCTGAGGTGGCTGTGAGCAAATTTTTGATGCGGCTTCTTTTCGCCATCTCCTCGGCTTCTGTCAACCGAATTAGTGGGACGTCAAGCAAAGTTGGGTCTGGAGGAGGTGATGGAGCACGGAGAAAGTCTGTTACTTTACTCCGGCGGGGAGCTGAATATCTGTAAGTGGGGACGTAGCCGAGCAACTCGTTACAATCCCGGTGGTTGTAGCGGAGCACGGTCCTGATGGCTTCAACGTTGGGAAACTGGTAGTTGGCTTGCAGGGCTTGAATTGCTGCAAAAGAAACAAGAAAAATGGTTAAGTGCAGAGTAATGAAGGAAGCCAATTGATCGAGCAAGGTAGCACGGCTTACATGTGGAATCGAAGTTCTTGCTTATGAACCAGCCCGGTACCTCGGCTGTTTCATAATTGCCTGACACCCAGAAGAAATCATCATCGTGCAAGTCCTTGTCTGGTGTGCCGGTCACTATTTTTTCTTTGCCCGGCCTTATCTTAAGGTAATAGGCGAGACCATCGCCGGTGTACCCAAGTGTGTATTGCCGCAGTATCTCGGCTAAACCTAAGTTTGTGCCTAGCCTGTTGTTTAGCTCATGCACGCCGTTTATTATGCGGTAGGTGTTGGTTGACACTTGTGTGGGTGCTAGCCTAGTGCGGCGGAGGAACTCGGTAATCAATGGGTTGAGCGGGAAGCGGAGGCCTCCTTCGACGATAGACAGCACGGTGAAGGGACACTGTTCTCTGCCCCAAGGTGTTGTCTCAATTTTTGCAAGTTCAAGGTGGACGTCGGCCGGGATACCGTACTCCTCCCTGAAAGCGGCCAGAGCAGCCGGAGTATCAACCAGGAAGCGGAATTTCCCCATTTACGACCGGCCAAAGATAGCTCGGTTGAGAGGTTTGGCACTGTGGTAATGGTGGCAGCTCGGTCTTTAAGAGCCTTGGTATAGGTCAATGGTCCCCTTGGACTCTGTAGGAAAAGGATGGCAAGGGTAAGAGGGAGCGCGGTCGCGCTAAACGAGCTCAACTTTAGCCCGGTCATGGATTGTGCCAAACCACCTCGGTCAGAAAGGCTAACCAAGGAGCTTGGTCACCCAAACGGACCAGTTGTTAGCCCGGTCGAGCGGCCAAGTCCTTTGGCTATCCCGGTTTTTACTAAGGTTGCAGCAAACAGTTTATGTGCTCGGTCAGATTGATTTTTTGGATCAAACGAAGATCTGGAGCCCGGTCAGCCCCAGATCTTCAGTGTTCTTCAAGAAAGATGAAGAACAGTTTCAAGAACAACGAAGAAACTAAGGGGCATGGAAGGTTTTGGGTGGGGAAGGCCCTAAAACCTACGGATTTGGTGTCATAGAGGAAGAAATATCAAATGAAAATAGTAATAACAAGGGTTGGAGGACTTACCAATGAAAGGCAGGGCCTGCTTCTTTGAACACAAACGCAAAGAATGGCTGGGACGAGGTCTGGTGGAGGATGCTTGAGCTCTGAAACGTCGAAAGCTTGAGAGGCAGTAGGGACGGAATGAGGGAAAAGGGGCATGTTTGTGTAGGCAGAAAAACCGCCCAAATTCAAATTTTGTAAGACGGCTGGGTTGGCTGCTCGAGGACCAATGGAAGCTTGCCACGTGTCCCCATTGAAGGCTGCGTCAGAGTTGAAGAGACAGAAAGGTCAGATGAGGCGTCGATCGGGCAAGTGAAGAGACAGAAAGGTCAGATGAGGCGTCGACCGAGCAAGCCGAAGAGACAGGAAAAATTAGACTGGGCAAGTTTGAAGACAGGCATGTCAACTAGCCCGGTTGTCGATTAGTAAATTGAGGACCGAGGAGGTGCTACCCCGGTCGGAGTAGGTAATCCCAGTCACGCTTCAGCGGACGGAATTAAGGGGCAATTGAGAGGGAGATTAACGATCTGAGATTGGGCCGTGGAATTAGCCGGACAGATTGGGCCGGACGAGGTTGGGCCGAGGTATTTGGCTCCGAGATTGGGCCATGATCTTTCTCAGTAATGGCAAAGGCCTTGAGGAACCGAGCTACTTGATTTCGTTGGCACGGAGGCCGGTTAGGTTAAGGTTCAGTTAGGCAAGGGTTCCACAGTTCGCGCGTTGCTCGGTTGTAATGCACGCGCCCTCAGCCCGGCATGACCAAGGTGATCAATCTCCATCTCGGCTTCGTCGGAATGCAGTCGAGCACGGCTGGAAATGAGCTCGGTTTGAGGAGCACTACGACATCAAGTGCACTTGGGCTTGAAGTGCAGTATGGCCATTGATAGCCGAGATAATGTTGCCCGGCTGCCGAGCTCCCGACAGAGTGTGCTGGCAGTTAGGTTAGGTGATGCTCAGCAAGACTTGTGCTGACAGATGGGATAGCAGAGCCACGTGTCAAGAGATCACTGGGAGTAGATTTGGGGCGCAGAAGGTATATAGGCATGTCTGCGCCCCCCCATATGGGGACAGACGAACAATTTTGTAAGAAATTCTTACACTCAAACACTCTCCTCTCTCTCTCTCTCTCTCTCTCTCTCTATCCCAAGGTGTGTGCTAACTTGATCGTCGAAGGGGTTTTCCGGCCACACACCGCCGGGTAGCTCACCGCCGTTGTGCTCGCAGGTGATCGGACAGAAACGGAGCTTGGAAGAAAGGAGTACGGGCTCGCCGGAATATTTGCTCCCCGTACACTAATCATATATCTCATTACCTTTACCCACATATGTCATAACCATATCTCAGAACCAACACCCTTTGTCTCATAACCAACATCACATATATCATAACCACTAATCACATATCTCATAACCACTACCCACATATAGGGGTGTAAATTTGGTCCATGAGCTCACGGCACACCCAAGTTTGCTTGGGCCCTGGGTAGGCCCAACCAAGCCCGACCCTAAGCCTAACCTAAGACCCTGGGCTATTTGTTCTAGAGCCCGGCCCAATCCTGGTGTGTTATGGAGTGTGACTTATCCCGTGAGCTTGGCTCGATTTTTTTCCCCCCATCTAGCTCGACCCGACCCCAACAGCTCCCTGCCCCTTCTGTCAGTGCAATGGTAAAAAATCTAAAACAAAAAAAATTTGAAATAGTCATATAATTGCTAAGTCCACCAACAGCCAATTTTATTTTATTTATTTATATATATATATATATAATTTAACCCCTTCCTCCCAAGTCCTATAAATACCACCTCTCTCTTATTTTATTTCTCACAAACAAATTTGTCTATCAAACTCTCATTCTCTTTGAACTCTCAACTCTCTCAATTAATTTTGAAGTGTCATCCCTAAGTGACAATTGCAATTGATCACCTATCTCTATTTTAGATTTATTTTTAGTCATAGTATCTTCATTAAATATAATAGAAATAATAATATAAAAACGATATACTTTTTAACATATCTATATACACTTATAGACATATATATATAATTTAACTAAATTTTAATAAAAAATATGTTGAAAAAAAATTATCTGTGACGTGATTTTATTTTGTTCTACTAAATAATTTTTCTCCTAATTTTTTTTCCCAATTTTTCTCCACTCAATTTTCTTTCCCTTGATTTGTCCTAGTTGTGCCTGAGCTCTCTTTATTTCTTAATCAGACTTCTCTATTTTGTTCAAATCATCAAACGACCATCGTTGATAGTTCTTCCTTTGATTTCTTAAAATAGAGCTCAAACCCTGAAATCATTATCATCTAACCCATTAACACAAACACATCTACCATGTATACACTGGGAAGATACATGTAAAAGCTCACAATTCAACAACCACATAATAGAAAAAGAATTAGAATGTCGTAGCCCTTCATATATATGGCAACTACTAGAAATGGTTTATAAAAAAACAAATTCATAATTAAAATTGGAACAAGAATGATTTTTCTTTTAATAATTAAAGGACACACACAACTAAAAAGAGTGGGAATTTATTGCCATGACAAGGTTAACATGGTTCCTGCAAAAATAGAATTAAGAGGATTCTCAGCAATCATAAACCACATGTAACTAATCCATCAGGCTTCAATCAGAATAAGAAAGGCAAGAAAAAATAAACTTCTAATATCTTTGATTAGGGAAAAAACAAACAAACAAAAATCTTAAAGGTTACAGTATATTCATCAATTGACATACATAAATGTAGGAATTGAAAATATCCTAAGACATCTAGGTTGTACAATACATTCATCAATTGCAGCACATGCACACATGAATGGATTTGTTTAATAATAATCTAGTTAATAAACACTTGGACTAAGTTTCCAATGTAAAAAAGAAAAACACTAAAAAAAAAATCTAATAATAAGCAAAAAATGATACCCCAGCTGCTTAGGTTGCATTACCATAATCGTTGCCATTTAAAAAATTGCATAGCTTAGTTCCAATAGCAATTTAATCTACACAATTCAACAAAAAAATTGAAAGGTAGGTAATAGTCATAAAGAAAAGAAAATTCAAGTTTCTTTCTAACAAATTCAAAATTTTATATGATGTTAATCCATATGAATAAATTGAAGACGAGCATAACATTTTCACATCAATCCTGAGCAGACGAGCAAAAAGTGTATAAAGAACCAATTTTGATACATATTTGAACACACTCACATACTAAACTTGAAGAACTCTGTTCATTCTATTCCTCTTACCACCAAGGTTGCCTCTTTTTTCTGAAAACACACACACACACACACACACACACACACACACACACACACACTCATTCCTTTGATTTCTTAAAATAGAGCTCAAACCCTGAAATCATTATCATCTAACCCATTAACACCAACATATCCACCATGTATACACTTGGAAGATACATGTAAAAACTCACAATTCAACAACCACATAATAGAAAAAGAATTAGAACATCGTAGCCCTCAATATATATGGCAACTACTAGAAATGATTTATAAAAAAACAAATTCATAATTAAAATTGGAACAAGAATGATTTTTCTTTTAATAATTAAAGGATACACACAACTAAAAAGAGTGGGAATTTATCGCCACGACAAGGTTAACATGGTTCTTGCAAAAATAGAATTAAGAGGATTCTCAGCAATATTAAACCACATGTAACTATTCCATCAGGCTTCAATCAGAATTCCTTGTGAAGAAAGACAAGAAAAAATAAACTTCTAATATCTTTGATTAGGGAAAAAACAAACAAACAAACAAAAATCTTAAAGGTTACCGTACATTCATCAATTGACATATATACTTAATGTGGGTATTGAAAATATCCTAAGACATCTAGGTTGTACAATACATTCATCAATTGCACCACATGCACACACGAATGGATTTGTTTAATAAAAATCTAGTTAACAAACACTTGGACTAAGTTTCCAATGTAAAAAAGAAAAACACTAAAAAAAAAAAATCTAATAATAAGCAAAAAATGATACCCCAACTGCTTAGGTTGCATTACCCTAATAAATGGACTAAAGTTTGAGTCTCCCTATCTTACCTGACAAAAACATGAAAAAGGAAAAGAAAAGACTATCAAAACATTTTATTAAAAAAAAGAAAAAGAAAAATTGAAACAAGAAGAGAATAGAGACGAATGACAGTATATCATGCAATACTAAACTCAAGCTGCTATCCAGATCAATTTCCCCAAGGTTTAGTTTGGAAAGCAAAGAGCATGCAGGTCGGGCCTCCACCAAGGAAACACACAGCCACTATAGCACTTACTTATCTATCCTAATAGATGTACTTATCAAAAAATTAAATAAAATTGAATTTCATTAAGGCAGTGTCATCTTACTAAGTGAACAACTTCAACCTCATCATAGGGTACAATCAATGCTAGAAACTATCAAATTGATAAGCTAACTTACAAGAAAAATGAAGCCCTCTTTCACTAAGTTTTTCCAATCTACTTCTTCTTTTTCTTCTCCTTTGATATTTGAACCTGCATGTAACGGCCTCAAAAATAGCACATATAAACCCACATTCTTAACATGCATAAATGTAAGAGAGTAAAGCATATTTCCATTCATCAGAGTATTCATTACAAAAGTATTACATGTTGACAACCAAAGTAAATGCCCTACGGGCTTACAACTTTCCAAGTCAACACTTGGGTACAACAAAAGAAGAGTTCTAACTTTTTATACAAAATAAGCCCTTGGCTTGATTTACATGTAATACAAAAGAAAGCAACAAAAGAGTCATTCAGCCTCTAAGCCTCCCAAGCTACGTCCTTGAAGGTAGCATATCACCTGAACCTGAAAATGATGTCCCATATAGGGTGAGCTAATGCCCAGTAGAGATATATTAAACCAAGTATGAACAATAACTAAAACATTAGCATTTGATAAATGGTTAACACTTATAAACCAACTTACAACACTTTCCAGTTCAATGACAAATACAACTGTTTTCCATTTCCACTTTTCTTTATTTATCCAATTTAGATTCATAAACATGGCTCAGAACCTGGCCCAACAATTAAATGAGACTACAACTCATATTAAAACACTTCCATTTTTCCACAATTCACATGAGACTACAACTCATAATAAAACACTTCCAATACTTCAATTATCTACGTTATGCAAACGTAATTAGAATTTCGGGATTTTCACCCTGGACACTCCGGCCAACTTAGTTATCAATGGAGTCCATCCCCTATCTCCTCTCAAACCATGGAGTACATCCCCTATCTCCTCCCAAACAACATACATATACAATGTATTTAAACATTTATCATATACAATGATCAATCAATACACATATTCGATGTATTATTCTAACCGTCATATTCAATGACATATTCCAGGTGATTAGTTTCAATTTTCCCTAATCAACATACAGTGTCTACAATAATCAAGACTATCCTCCACCGATAGCCCAAAGCAGTTATCTCTAAACAGATAATAAATTTATCAAACAGATAAGATGTCAACATTCTCGGAGGTGAGTGATTAATTTATCCAACTACACCATTCAATCCCATAATTTCCCAATTTCATGATTCTCAACTCAATTTCACAATTCCCCAAATTAATTATTCAACATAATTATGGCATTTTCCCCCTTTTTCAAATATCAACCCTCAGGTTCAATTTCATCAATTCAACAACAATAATACTATTTTCCAAGGTCTCACATACACATGGAGATTAACAATTTAAAACCCCCTTTTATAACTTCAAAGCAAACCCTAACTTTCTCAAAATTACCATTATCCACCATTTATACAAAACACATAATATCTATGTCAAAACCCATAGAAAATAGTAGGTTATCCCTACCTCAAAAGAAGAGACCCAAAGGAGTTGATGAAGAAAACTCAAAGTGCTCCAAATCCACGGTTTTTCAGATTAAAGTGAAGCCCACACCAAGCACAACCTTTCTTACAAAGGGACTAGGATAGAAACACACTAGAACTAGGTGCATTTTTAGAGAGAACGTATAGAGAGAGAGAGAGAGAGAGAGAGAGAGAGCAGCCGATCTAGGGTTTGAACCAAAAGAGATGAAGAAAAGTGAAGAAGAAGAAGAAGCTGCTGTGAACTGATACATTCGATGCTCACTCGAGCGACCAGACACAAAGAAACCTCGCTCGAGCCAACAATTCGAAGCCTCAGGTCTACAACCCAGAAGCACGCTCGAGCGAAGAAACTCAAAACATAGCCCTCGCTCGCTCGAGCGAAGGAAAGCTCGCTCGAGCCAAGAAATGTAACCTTCAGGTCCAAAACCAGACGCAGACGCAAGCTCGAGCGCAAGACTTCTCGCTTGAGCCACCAGACACAACACTCAACTCTCGTTCGAGCGAAGGAACCCTAGCTCGAGCGAAGGAACTAAAACACAAAGCTCGTTCGAGCGACAAAAGCCTCGCTCGAGCGAAGACACCAAAATTTGGGCAGCAACCATTTGTTTCAAAACACACCCAACCTGTAACAAACTTGCTCAAAACATCCTAAAACTCGAATACAATGAATTAAAGGATGGAAATGCAACATATACAACAACAGACATCCACGGAACCTAGTCCGGAATACAACAACCAATGGAGGGAAAACCGAGATCGCTATACTGCATTTAATAAGAAAAAAAAAAAAAAACAAGTAACACAAAGTCCTTGATCTCAATAAACTTTCCATTCAATGATTTTCACACGGCTTTTTCAACGTGTCACCCACCATAATTATCATTGACTTTTGAGCATTACCTTGGATTACTATACTGATTAATTCACATTTCACATTTCACATTACTATCCTCACAAAAGATGAGGTCAGAAAAATAAATTTTTGAATCAATTTTCTAAAATCCAAAACTCAAAACTCAAAACCCAAAACTTGTTTGGTTTAGGGTGTTCACAAACTCGATTTTGTTTGGTTTTCACAAATTGGCCAAATAACTGTTTATATTTAATAAATACATAAAACATTAAAATTATATTAATTTTTAAACTGGGTCGATTTTTATTTATTTATTTCTTGTAAATTTTTCATCATTCAGTAATTTTATAAAAAGTTACATTTAAATGTGAAACGTTTTAAATGTATGTAGATTGAGTGGATATAAAACCAAAAAAAAGTGTTGAAATTTTTAAAACGTTCATAAATATAAAAAAAATATGGAGTGAAACTTTACCCTGTAAATTAGATTACATGCATCTAAAAAGTAAATTTAGACTAGATACATGAAAGAAGTAAAAAAATTTGATTATAGTATTGCAAAAAAGTTTTGACTACAAGACAAAAAAACACAAGATCCAAAAAAACTCAAAAACTAGTTTTGAAAACTTATAACCAAACAAGTTTTGAATTTAATTTTCTAAAACCTATTTTCAAAACTCATAACCAAACAAGTATTCAATTTTCAAAACCCAAAACCCAAAACTAATTTCAAAACTAAACCAAACGCAACAGAAATCATTTCAACTCTACAAATCAATATGAACTGATAGTAATGAAAATATAGTAAGTGCTAGAAGTGCGAGAAAATTATATACCTTTTCGCACTACATAGACAAAAGGCTTTAAAAAAAGAATGTGTTCTTTATAACAAAAAAGAAAAAAAAAAGAAAAAGAAAAGAGAGTTGAAGCTCACATCAGATGTGTTTAAAAAGGTTGCCACAACACAACTAGTGTGTGTTTTATAAAAATGTGGTTGTGTATGTGTGTGTGCAAAGAGAGAGAGTGAGAGAGAGAGAGAGAGAGAATCACCACAAAATAGTTCCATCGATCTGTAGTGGTCTTCTAAATCAAAGAAACATACAAATTGCACCTTGAAAGAAAATCGAAAAACATAATCAAATCTTTGTTCAAATGGAAAGGGATTTGCTTTTTTCAAAGGGAATGAGATTGTTCAAAAATTGTCCAAACATCTTTAGCCATTGTTGCAAAATAGATTATAATATTATAACCAAAATTACAACAGTTTTGTACCTCGATCTTTTACCTCAAAAATCCTATGTAACTTCTTTAAGACCACGATTGTGATCTATCGAATTGAATGAAATGATTTAAGATAGAACTTTTTTTGCTATAAGACTAAAATATAACATGAAATTAAAATTTTGTTTTATCTACAACCAAACAGGGTTAAGAAGTCAAACTTGTGAAACTGTAAACATTTATTATTATCATGAGCCCTAAAAATCATTGAAGTTCTAAATTGACACTTTTATCTCGTGAACCAAGAACTTCTTAGTGAAACATTGACCATTTGAATTTCCTAAAATTCAGTTCACTACTTGTCACCACAAAACATTATTTATCAAAAAGCAAATATATCAAATGTATCATACTCACTCAAGATTCTTTCAAAATAGAGCAATCAAATCAAACAAAAGTAAAAGAACCAGCAAAAAATCTAACAATCACCAAACACCCAATAACTGATAGACCTAAAATATTCTAAAATTGTTCAAATATTTATGAGTAATCAAACAAATGAAATAAAGAAAAACATTCTGTGAGAAAAACAATTTATACCTTTGATTATATGAAAAACCCAATAACTAATGACATATAGTAACAAAAAGGTTAAAATTTGTGTATCTACAATACCCAAACAATTTTTGTAAGTAATATGAAAATACGTCATGTGTTGTTAAATTAACACAGTAAATAACCCAAAATAAACATATTGTGTTAAACAAAAGTACCAATCAAAGCTACAATGTCAAGCAATTTTAAACCCATGTTTTAAATTCCCTCACCGAATGTAATCAAAAACTTGTTGTAGCTTATATAAATCTATTACATTACTGGAGAAATTAAACAAACGATTGTATAATTTTTTACTAGGAAACCATCAAACACTAAGAATATAGTCTATACAAGAACTTGATCTCTTCTTTTCATCCACATTTTACCGTATGTAGTGTTTGGTTATGATTCATATTTTTTTTCTTTAGTTATGACTCATATTTAGTTATGACATTTGTGGTAGTCAATAGCACAAATATTACAATTTACATATGGTACACACCGCAAAAGGGGTGTAGTAATATGACCCATACGTACCACACATAAACCCATATAGACTCTGTTGGAATTTGGTTTTTATAGGCTTATTTTGGGCCAACTTTGAGTCCAAAATTGAGTGGGTCTTACACGTCTTTTGGGATGGGTCCAAAGGCATGGCGTGTTCTTTGCCGCATGGCAAGTCACATAGTGAAGATGGTTCGTCAAAACCATTTATGAGTGAATTGGAACTTGACGTCGTTTTCGGATTCGTGGAATGGACTATTAAAGAAGTAAAATGTGGGTTTCCTTGAAATGGTTATCCCGTATTGGAAACTTAAGAGGACTTATGTGTGTATATAAATTCTAGGTGGCAACACTTAGGTTGAGCCCCAAAGGGCACCCCAAGTTTGAAGAAGGGAGGAGTTATGGACAAATTGAACCTTGGCTCAAACCACCACACACGCGCGCGCCGTCGCCGCCCGTCCAATCGGCCGGCCGAGGTTGTGGATCGGGTCGGTTCTAATAAAAATTCTTAACGAATTTAATTTCCTGTCCAATTTTTCCAAATAGATTAAACTGTCCAAACAGTTTTTCAAATCTGTTGCACCTGAACAGATATAGTTTCTGCATAGAACAGATTTAAACTGCACAGACAGATTCAAATATGCCAACAGTTTCAAATAGATAGAAACTGCCCAGCAGTTATCTGTTTTAACAGTTATTGCACCTGTTGAATTCAAAACCTACCTGTTCGGGTCTATAAATTCCAGGCTTGTTCCATCAAAAACATCTAGAAAAATCTGTCCCCTTCTCGGTTTTGCTCTTTTACTGCATTGTTCTTCATTATAGTTTTAGAGAAAAATTCAAAGAGGATAAAACACAAGTTTTTTTCACCGTAAAAATTGTTTGGAGTGCTACTACAATTGGTGCTACTACAAGTTTTTTACCAGTATCCAACATACCAATATCAAATCCAAAGATAGGCGATGCAACGTGGCAGAAACTGACATTCAAGTCGATGATTATTGACAAATGCAAGTTAAGCTACAGGCCACAATGTCCATTTAATTCGACTGGTCGTGTCGAAGTGGAAATACGAGACACACAGTTACGAGCGGATGATCAATTGCAGGCCCGCTTTACGTTTCCAGTTACATTCCCAGTAGACATCACATATTTTGGAAACGCCTATGCTGCCGCAGATAAGAAAGGGTGCCCATGGACAGCGTCGTACAAATTGCTACAAACAAACATCAACGATGATGTGAAATATTGCAAAATGAAAGCCACATTGGCTTTCCAAACATCATCGTTCCCCGATGAAATTACTTATCGGCCGCCATTAATCACTGTATTGTCCAAGGTGTTCGACAACAACCACGTGGATATTTGGCACGTGGAGCGTAAAGTGACGAGAGCAAGACTAACACGCTCCAATTCCGAATCCCATTTTCGATCCACAAAGACATTATCAGCACCGATGGGCCAATACGGTTCGTCGGCCCAAAGAATAATGGCGGCACGAATGTCAGCAAGTTCAATTAGGGATGGGCCTGGATCATTCAGTCGGCGCGACCTAATTTTGCCGACCCACGGCCCATCAATAATCAATACTGGGCCCAATAATCAGCCTAGCGGCCCAGTTGACATAGGCCCATCAGTAAGCAAGGCCGGATCCAATAATTCTGAATCATCAAAACTCACGACAGACGACGCGGCTAAATTAATAGGAGAAGCTGTAAAAGCCGCACTAGAAGGATCCACATCAGCCCAGAAAGGAAATGTACAACGGAGACAACTGTAAAATAATTTGTAACCAATAATTGTGCTAATAAGAAATTATTTTACTAGTAACAATATTTCAATCTACAATTCAAATGCGCGCTTACAATTGATTTTGTGCGACATTCCCACACAAAATAACAAATAATTGCGTTTTTTACAATATTATTGTACGCGCCGTTCAATTGGCCTAAACTATCTCGGAATTCGGATACAACATTCTTTCCGATGTTGATAAATGTGTTAACGCCTTGACGGCTAACAGCTGGATATTCATTAGATTGCGGCGGCATTAAAACAGGGACACGCCGCAATACAACAAAACGGTCAATTTCTGTGCCCCTTACCATACACCCAGTTCGTGGGTCACAACTGGACCACAAAAATACATCTTCAAACTTAGGCGTATACGCAGCATTAGGGAAACGGTCCAAAACAACGACAAATTCACATTGGCCATTGTCAAATATACCAGATGGATCAATGGCCACAGTTTGTTCTGCAGACTAAGTGGGGGCATCACGCATGTCGCTTTCCAGCCCTGGCGTATCAGCAGCAACTTCGGAGAGACCACCAGTTTGACGTAACACTACACCTTGGATATAGAGGGATAACAGCTTCAACTTTCGGGATAGTCGTTCATCCCTTTCAGTGCCAACCTCCGGCAAATCGAAGTGAAAAAAATGAGGCTCATCATACGGGACAAAATCATCAATCCTCCAAATGGAATCACACAACGATTTAGACACAAATCGTTTTTTTTTTTTGTAATAACTTTGTTTCCGTAGTTTAAAATATCTTCGACCGGAAACACCAGATCTGCTCGAGGTTGTCCAACGGCGACTAAAATTTAGTTTGGTTCTGGCGGTGTATGGACGCCGTTGCGAAAAACGAAAAGTAGTCGCCATAATCGATGATGGAACCCCACCATTAAATGCATCACATCGATTTTATTTTATAGGCGTAATATGTTGACCGTGACATGGGTCAACATGAACAGGCGAAAATATATAAATAACTATTACTGTATAACGTATGGCCAAGAATAATAACAGGTCACAAATGATACAGAAGCACCAACGCGTGGGCCATACGTATGTTAACTGTTTCACCTTTTTCGCCTGTGTTTCCCTTTAAATTTAAATTTCCCAGCGTGGACGATCAGAAACGCAGAATTCTATACAGTCGAAGAGCCCCTGTTCGCCAGAACCAATCAAGAAGAGGCATCGTAATGCCAAGATGAAGGACAAACGCAGGAAGATATTCCACTTCGAATGCGGCTGTTCGATATTCCACGCCAACGGATGCCTCGAACCACATCCATTGCAGAGAGAAGATGCTATCAGGGGTCTTCTACGACACTTTGACGAACCCGATGTGGTTCAAAGCTGTGGACATGTCAATGCCGGGGAATCAGGGCGTATACAAGATACGATGTCTGTTCAACTACAACCTCCGGAAAGCATTGGGAATCCGGACGTTCACTGCGACGATGTATACATGGCTGACATCCACTGGTCGCAGAAGCCTATCGGAGAATGTATTTTCCCAGCTTATTGCACGCAGGATGACGATGAAATTATCCAGCTTTGGCGTTATTAGCCCAGTAAATTATTGTCTCGCACTGACTATTGTACTCGACGAGCTTTCGTATTATGTAAAAGATTGGCGATGGGAAAATATTTATGTACATTTTAATGATTAAATAATAAAGATGTTGTAGATATATTTAATCAATGTGATTATTGTTTGGATCATCAACAATAATATAATGGGTCCAATTACAATATCCCAAATGAAAAATCTTTCACAGGCCCAAATGAAAGAGGCCCTGATAACATGAATAGGCCCAAAGAACTACAATGATTTTTCATAGGCCCATTAAATTGCTCTATGAAAGAAGTGGACACTAGAGAGAAGGCCCAAATTTTATTCCGGATAAAAAATTTGCAACATAATAATTTACAATTTTTTTTTATGATCTTTGAGCTCATCTGGATACGGCGCAGTATCGTAATAATAATCAGCGGCGGTATCTGTATCTCTACAGCGTTCCATCGTCTGCATGGATGGAGTCGTCGCCTGGGTTTCTAATTCGGAAACTGCTTTCATACCGGCGAATAGAGCGTCTTCTTGCCGCTGTAAGGCGTTGATGAGCCGGATTAAATTTTCGGCGGTGTTTTCGCCGACGACCAACAAGGACCAGTGCAGCAGTAAAAGATCCGGCTCGTATTTTAAAATCAACCGCCTAAATTGGCCTAGATCTCCGGGATCCATTTACAAAATAATTCAAACTCCCCAATTATTTTGGCATATATAAGTGGATCCCGCCTGTGCTTGCCTTTTTAGATTTTTAATCCTGTCCGCAGATCTGGGAGCGGCGCTTGCCTTTTTCAACTTTTAATCCTGGCCGCAGATCTGGGCGCGGAGCGGAGACACTAGCCGACAACACGCCTCAAAATGCGGAAGGGAGCACCAATCGGGGGACGACACGTGGCGCGGGGGGAGCGTCCCAGGTAATATTAGTGGGACGCTCCTGGGCACCTATATAACTCACTCCCTAACTCTCTTCCAGCAGTATAGTTTTTGGGAGAGTGACTTGCGTCATCAGAGAGAGTTAGTGACGTCATAGAGAGTGAGTTATGGCATCAACGCGACGTCATTTTAGAATCCAAAATAAGAACATTTTCCTCACATATGCCCAATGTTCCATACCTAAAGAGAGATTATTAGAGAAAATTAGGGAATTGTTCACAACCAGGCCACCAAATTATGTGAGGGTTGCACATGAATTACACGAGGACGGGCAACCACATCTCCATGCTCTTGTCCAATTTCCATACCGTTTTCAGACCCAGAATGAACGGTTCTTCGACATTACTCACGATCGAACTAATCGCCATTTCCATCCCAATGTTCAAGGGGCGGTCAACCATCAGAATGTGATGGAATATATCTCCAAACGAGGAGACTACACGGAATGGGGCGAATTCCGTGGGGGGGGCTGCTGCGCTAACCAGAATAACAAAGAAAATATATATCGCGACGCACTTGCTGCCGATACCAAGGACGAAGCACTGACACTGGTAAGAAATGGCGATCTCAAATGTTTCTGGCTCAATTATGACAAGTTGTCATCCAATTATGATCGGATTTCATTTAATCCCCCATTGCCGTATGTTCATCCGTTTACAGACACAGTATGGGCCATCCCAGAAGATATACAGCAATGGGTTGATGACAACATAAAGGACGAGGCCCAAAGACCGCATAGGCCCAAGAGCATTATAATTGAAGGCCCATCTAGAATTGGGAAAACATGTTGGGCCCGGTCTTTGGGACCCCATAATTATTATTCTGGCCACATCGATCTGAGGGACCACAAGGATGATGCTTTCTACAACATAATCGATGATGTGGCCCCACAATTTTTGAAACACTGGCGGGAGTTTATCGGCGCCCAACGGGAATTTTTTTCAAATTGTAAATATGCCCGCCCAAAGAAAATAAAGGGCGGGATTCCAACTATTATATTATGCAATCCTGGGGAGGGTTCTAGTTACAGAGAGTATTTGGAAAAACATGAACACGCCACAACATACCAATATCAAATCCAAAGATAGGCGATGCAATGTGGCAGAAACTGACATTCAAGTCGATGATTATTGACAAATGCAAGTTAAGCTACAGGCCACAATGTCCATTTAATTCGACTGGTCGTGTCGAAGTGGAAATACGAGACACATGGTTACGAGCGGATGATCAATTGCAGGCCCGCTTTACGTTTCCAGTTACATGCCCAGTAGACATCACATATTTTGGAAACGCCTATGCTGCCGCAGATAAGAAAGGGTGCCCATGGACAGCGTCGTACAAATTGCTACAAACAAACATCAACGATGATGTGAAATATTGCAAAATGAAAGCCACATTGGCTTTCCAAACATCATCGTTCCCCGATGAAATTACTTATCGGCCGCCATTAATCACTGTATTGTCCAAGGTGTTCGACAACAACCACGTGTTCGACTGTATAGAAATTCCAAAATAAGAACATTTTCCTCACATATGCCCAATGTTCCATACCTAAAGAGAGATTATTAGAGAAAATTAGGGAGTTGTTCACAGCCAGGCCACCAAATTATGTGAGGGTTGCACATGAATTACATGAGGACGGGCAACCACATCTCCATGCTCTTGTCCAATTTTCATACCGTTTTCAGACCCAGAATGAACGGTTCTTCGACATTACTCACGATCGAACTAATCGCCATTTCCATCCCAATGTTCAAGGGGCGGTCAACCATCAGAATGTGATGGAATATATCTCCAAACGATGAGACTACACGGAATGGGGCGAATTCGTGAGGGGGGCCGCTGCGCTAACCAGAATAACAAAGAAAATATATATCGCGACGCACTTGCTGCCGATACCAAGGACGAAGCACTGGCACTGGTAAGAAATGGCGATCCCAAATGTTTCTGGCTCAATTATGACAAGTTGTCATCCAATTATGATCGGATTTCATTTAATCCGCCATTGCCGTATGTTCATCCATTTACAGACACAGTATGGGCCATCCCAGCAGATATACAGCAATGGGTTGATGACAACATAAAGGACGAGGCCCAAAGACCGCACAGGCCCAAGAGCATTATAATTGAAGGCCCATCTAGAATTGGGAAAACATGTTGGGCCCGGTCTTTGGGGCCCCATAATTATTATTCTGGCCACATCGATCTGAGGGACCACAAGGATGATGCTTTCTACAACATAATCGATGATGTGGCCCCACAATTTTTGAAACACTGGCGGGAGTTTATCGGCGCCCAACGGGAATTTTTTTCAAATTGTAAATATGCCCGCCCAAAGAAAATAAAGGGCGGGATTCCAACTATTATATTATGCAACCCTGGGGAGGGTTCTAGTTACAGAGAGTATTTGGAAAAACATGAACACGCCGGCCTCAAAGCGTGGACGATCAGAAACGCAGAATTCTATACAGTCGAAGAGCCCCTGTTCGCCAGAACCAATCAAGAAGAGGCATCGTAATGCCAAGACGAAGGACAAACGCAGGAAGATATTCCACTTCGAATGCGGCTGTTCGATATTCCACGCCAACGGATGCCTCGAACCACATCCATTGCAGAGAGAAGATGCTATCAGGGGTCTTCTACGACACTTTGACGAACCCGATGTGGTTCAAAGCTGTGGACATGTCAATGCCGGGGAATCAGGGCCTATATAAGATACGACGTCTGTTCAACTACAACCTCCGGAAAGCATTGGGAATCCGGACGTTCACTGCGACGATGTATACCTGGCTGACATACAGTGGTCTCAAAAGATATTAGTTTAACTTGAGCACCTCATTTAAGGATTTCTAAATCACCCAAGTGTTCGATTTTCAAGTCCAAAAGGATTGATTTAAATTTCCTCTGATTTTCTTCTTATTTCTCTTTCTTTTCTCTAGCTTTCTCTTCTTGCTCCCAAGAAGAAAGTTTCTCTCTCTTTCATTCTGGGTCTGAAAACGGTATGGAAATTGGACAGGAGCATGGAGATGTGGTTGCCCGTCCTCATGTAATTCATGTGCAACCCTCACACAATTTGGTGGCCTGGCTGTGAACAACTCCCTAATTTTCTCTAATAATCTCTCTTTAGGTATGGAACATTGGGCATATGTGAGGAAAATGTTCTTACATTTGAATTTCCTAAAATTCAGTTCACTACTTGTCACCACAAAACATTATTTATCAAAAAGCAAATATATCAAATGTATCATACTCACTCAAGATTCTTTCAAAATAGAGCAATCAAATCAAACAAAAGTAAAAGAACCAGCAAAAAATCTAACAATCACCAAACACCCAATAACTGATAGACCTAAAATATTCTAAAATTGTTCAAATATTTATGAGTAATCAAACAAATGAAATAAAGAAAAACATTCTGTGAGAAAAACAATTTATACCTTTGATTATATGAAAAACCCAATAACTAATGACATATAGTAACAAAAAGGTTAAAAATTGTGTATCTACAATACCCAAACAATTTTTGTAAGTAATATGAAAATACGTCATGTGTTGTTAAATTAACACAGTAAATAACCCAAAATAAACATATTGTGTTAAACAAAAGTACCAATCAAAGCTACAATGTCAAGCAATTTTAAACCCATGTTTCAAATTCCCTCACCGAATGTAATCAAAAACTTGTTGTAGCTTATATAAATCCATTACATTACTGGAGAAATTAAACAAACGATTGTATAATTTTTTACTAGGAAACCATCAAACACTAAGAATATAGTCTATACAAGAACTTGATCTCTTCTTTTCATCCACATTTTACCGTATGTAGTGTTTGGTTATGATTCATATTTTTTTTCTTTAGTTATGACTCATATTTAGTTATGACATTTGTGGTAGTCAATAGCACAAATATTACAATTTACATATGGTACACACCGCAAAAGGGGTGTAGTAATATGACCCATACGTACCACACATAAACCCATATAGACTCTGTTGGAATTTGGTTTTTATAGGCTTATTTTGGGCCAACTTTGAGTCCAAAATTGAGTGGGTCTTACACGTCTTTTGGGATGGGTCCAAAGGCATGGCGTGTTCTTTGCCGCATGGCAAGTCACATAGTAAAGACGGTTCGTCAAAACCATTTATGAGTGAATTGGAACTTGACGTCGTTTTCGGATTCGTGGAATGGACTATTAAAGAAGTAAAATGTGGGTTTCCTTGAAATGGTTATCCCGTATTGGAAACTTAAGAGGACTTATGTGTGTATATAAATTCTAGGTGGCAACACTTAGGTTGAGCCCCAAAGGGCACCCCAAGTTTGAAGAAGGGAGGAGTTATGGACAAATTGAACCTTGGCTCAAACCACCACACACGCGCGCGCCGTCGCCGCCCGTCCAATCGGCCGGCCGAGGTTGTGGATCGGGTCGGTTCTAATAAAAATTCTTAACGAATTTAATTTCCTGTCCAATTTTTCCAAATAGATTAAACTGTCCAAACAGTTTTTCAAATCTGTTGCACCTGAACAGATATAGTTTCTGCATAGAACAGATTTAAACTGCACAGACAGATTCAAATATGCCAACAGTTTCAAATAGATAGAAACTGCCCAGCAGTTATCTGTTTTAACAGTTATTGCACCTGTTGAATTCAAAACCTACCTGTTCGGGTCTATAAATTCCAGGCTTGTTCCATCAAAAACATCTAGAAAAATCTGTCCCCTTCTCGGTTTTGCTCTTTTACTGCATTGTTCTTCATTATAGTTTTAGAGAAAAATTCAAAGAGGATAAAACACAAGTTTTTTTCACCGTAAAAATTGTTTGGAGTGCTACTACAATTGGTGAAGATCATTGTATTCTGGGAGATAGACGCCTTTTATCCGTAAGCACCGTAGCAAGGCGAATCTGTCTTAAGGATAGAGTGTCACACACTCGACTTGATCTTTTAAAGTTTTATTCGGTTCGGTAAAATAAATTATGTAAGTGATTTATTTTGATTTATTTGATTTGGTTTCAAATTATTTATTTTACACAAAAGATTGTTCCAACAATCTTAAGACAAAATCGAATTATTCCGGTTATATAGAATTTTTCGTTTGTTTCCTATTCTCTTACTTCTTCTTATAGAAATTATTTTCTGTGGTTTTACAAAGAAATATTTTGGTTGAAAAAACAAATAGTAATAATATACTGTTTAACAAATAGTAGTAATATGCTGTTTATTTTCTTTGACAACTAGTAATAATATACTGGTGTCATTAACAATTCAGAATATTTATTTGTGAAGTTTGTTAGAAATTAATTTTAGTTTTTAGAAATAATTTTTGAGTATTCATTAATTAAAATTCTGTTTCAATATTTTAATTATTGAAGTGTCACAGAAGTTTAATTTTCTCTGTGGAATTAATTTCATTAAATAAAATTTTATTTTATTTTCAAATTAATTGAAAATAAAAGTTACAATTCTTGTTTCTTTTATTTTACAGAATTTAATTTTGTGGTTTTGGTTTAAATTTTCTGTGTAGTATAAAATTCTAATTCTAATTTTGTTTTATAATTTAAAATTCATGGCTACTGAAACTGGTCAAACTAATGTTCAAATAAGTACTAGTATGGTGGCTGCAATTACGCATACCCCTTATTTTGTTGTGACTAAGCTAGTCAGTCACGGTGAGAAGCCAGAGAAGTTCTCAGGAACTGATTTTAAAAGATGGCAGCAGAAAATATTGTTCTATCTTACTACTCTCAACCTGGCTCATTTTCTCCATGAGGATGCTCCTACTTTGAAAGAGGATGAAACTGACTGGCAAGTGATTGTTGCTGTTGATGCTTGGAAACATGCTGATTTCCTTTGCCGGAACTATATCTTGAACGGGCTTGACAACACATTAGACAATGTTTATAGTCCTATCAAGACAACAAAGGAACTTTGGGAGTCTTTAGAGAAAAAGTACAAAATAGAAGATGCTGGCTCAAAGAAATTTGTGGTTGGTAAATTTCTGGACTTTGTGATGGTTGATTCTAAGACTGTGATCAGCCAAGTTCAAGATTTCCAACTCATTCTGCATGATATTCATGCAGAAGGCATGTTTCTCAGTGAATCCTTCCAAGTTGCTGCCTTAATTGAGAAATTACCACAAGGCTGAAAGAAATTTAAGAACTACCTCAAACACAAGCGTAAAGAAATGACTTTAGAAGAATTAATTGTGCGTTCGAGAATTGAGAAGGACAACCGCAATTCTGAGAAGCGGGCTGGTAAGCATCCAATGGAGTCTAAAGCAAATGTGGTAGAATATGCTCCAAAAGCAAAGAAACGAAAGTTTTCTGGAGAAAGTTCCTCACAAGGCTCTAAAGGAAGGGAAAATAAGAAGTACAAGTTTAATGGCAAATGTTACATCTGTGACAAAGAGGGGTATCGGGCCAAAGATTGCCATAGCAAACGCAAAGGCAAAGGAAGATCAAACAAGAACTCTACTCAAGCCAATATGACCGAAGTGGACCAAATTTCCAATGGTGCAGATGATATAAATCTTTCTACAGTTGTTTTCGAGGCAAACCTTGTCGGAAATCCTAAGGAATAGTGGGTGGACATTGGTGCTACTCGTCACATTTGTGTCGACAAAAAGATGTTCATATCTTATTCTATAGTGGACAACGGTGAACAACTTTTTATGGGCAACTCCTCAACTTCCAAAGTTGAAGGACAAGGAAAGCTTATTCTGAAAATGACATCTGGAAAGGAACTCACTCTCAACAATGTGCTGCATGTACCAGACATTCGCAAGAACCTTGTTTTCGGATCTTTGTTGAGTAAAAATGGGTTTAGGCTAGTTTTTGAAAGTGACAAGTTTGTATTTACCAAAAACGGGATGTATGTAGAAAAATGTTACATATCTGATGGCCTTTTCAAAATGAATATAATGACTGTTGTACCCTCTGTTATTAATAAAAATACATATTCTTCTTACTTGCTTGAGTCTTCAAATTTATGGCATGGTAGACTAGGACATGTTAATTATAGATCTTTACGTAAATTAATTAATATGGAATATTTACCTAAATTTGACATTGATTTAAATTATAAATGTGAAATTTGCGTTGAGGCAAAATTAACTAGAACTCCTTTCCAGTCAATTGAAAGAAGTACGGAACCACTTGAATTAATTCATAGTGACATTTGTGATTTTCAATCAATTCAAACTAAAGGTGGGAAAAAGTATTTTATCACTTTTATAGATGACTATACTAGATATAGTTATGTTTATTTAATTCGAACTAAAGAAGAAGTTTTGGAAACTTTCATTCAATATAAAAATGAAGTTGAAAATCAACTTGGTAAGAAAATTAAGAAACTTAGAAGTGATAGAGGTGGTGAATATGAATCACTTTTTGGTGAATTTTGTAAATAATACGGAATAATTCATCAAACCACCGCTCCTTACTCACCTCAGCAAAATGAAATTATTGAAAGGAAAAATAAGATTTTAAAAGAAATGATGAATGCATGTTAATAAATTCTAGATTACCTCAGAACTTATGGGGGGAAGCAATACTTTTTGCTAATTATATACTTAATAAAGTACCCCGAAAGAAAGTGAATCAAACACCTTATGAAATGTGGCATGGGCAAGTACCATCCTACAAATACTTAAAAGTGTGGGGGTGTTTGGCTAGAATGGCTATTCTTAGTCCTAAAAAGACTAAGATAGGTCCTAAAACAGTTGATTGCATATTCATTGGTTATGCCAAGAATAGTAGTGCATATCGGTTTTTGATTCATAAATCAGAATATTCCAAAATGCACGTAAATACTATTATTGAATCTCGGAATGCGTCTTTCTTTGAACATGTGTTTCCAAATAAAACTGGACAAGAGACTAGTACTAACAAAAGATCTCATGATCCTATTACTAGTCAGGATCAAGAATATGATTAAGAGCAAGAGCAAGAGATAGATCAAAATGAGGAAGAGGAACCTAGGCGTAGTAAACGTGCTAGAACCTCAAAATCTTTTGGTCCAGATTTCCTAACATTTTTGTTAGAAAATGAGTCTTTAACTTTTAAAGAAGCTATGTCCAGTCTTGAGGCTCCCTTATGAAAAAAAGCTATAAACAGCGAAGTTGAATCCATCCTGGAAAATCACACTTGAGAATTGGTGGATTTGCCACCAGGTTGTAAACCTCTTGGGTACAAGTGGATTTTCAAAAGAAAAATGAAAGCGAATGGATCAATTGACAAATACAAGGCAAGACTTGTGGTCAAAGGTTTTAGACAAAAAGAAGGTCTTGATTACTTTGACACATACTCACCGGTTACTAGAATAACGTCCATTAGAATGCTAATTGCTATTGCATCGTTGTACAATCTAGAAATTCATCAAATGGATATGAAAACCGTTTTCTTAAATGGTGAGTTAGATGAAAAAATTTACACGGAACAACTAGAAGGATTTTCTGTTCCAGGAAAAGAAAAGAAAGTGTGTAAATTGGTTAAATCATTATATGGTTTAAAATAAGCGCCAAAGTAATGTCATGAGAAATTTGACAAAGTAATGATGTCAAATATATTCAAAATTAATGAATGTGACAAATGTGTTTATGTTAAAAACACAAGCAAAGGTTATGCAATTGTATGTCTTTATGTAGATGATATGCTCATCATAGGTAGTAATAATGAAATGATTAAAACTACCAAGAAAATGTTGAATAAACATTTTGACATGAAAGACATGGGGATTGCTGATGTAATTCTTGGTATGAAAATTACCAAAACATTAGAAAGTTATGCTTTGTCACAATCTCATTACATTGAGAAAATACTTGAAAAATTCAGCAAAGATGATGATCATCTTGTTCGAACACATGTGGATGTTAATTTGTTTCTTTCTAAAAATGTACAGGAAAGTATTTCTCAATTAGAATATGCTCAAATTATTGAAAGCTTAATGTACTTGATGAACTGCACTCGCTCGGATATAGGTTATGCAGTAAGTAAATTAAATAGATATACGAGTAACTCATGAGTAGAACACTGGAAAACAATTATAAGGGTTCTAAGATACCTCAGATTTACTCGTAACATTGGGCTTAATTATACTAGATATCTAGCAGTACTTGAAGAACACTGTTATGCAAACTGGATATTGGATACTAGATACTCAAAAGAAACCAGTGGATATGTCTTTACTCTTGGTGGGGCGGTTGTATTTTGGAAATCTTTCAAACAGATTTGCATTGCTAGGTCTACTATGGAACCAGAATTCATAGCTTTAGATAAAGCTGGAGAAGAGGCAGAATGGCTTCGCCACTTCCTTGAAGATATTCCAATGTGGCCAAAACCGGTACCTGCTATATGCATACATTGTGATAGTCAATCAACAATTAGTAAAGCACAGAGTCATATATATACCAGTAAGTCACAACACATTCGTCGTTGACATAACACCGTGAGACAACTACTCTCTAATGGAATTATTTCCATTGAATATGTAAAGTCTAAAGACAACATAGCGGATCCATTAACCAAAGGGTTAGCAAGAGAGTTAGTTAAAAATTCATCGAGGGGAATAGGACTTAAGCCTATTAAATAGGAGTTACCACAACGACAACCCAACTTAGTTGACTGGAGATCCTAAGATCTAGATTCAAAGGGACGACCGAGTTGTGTATGACTCATAAGGATCACTGGAGAGTCAAACTCCTACCTATTTCTTTGATAAAATAATGATGTCTGCAGCGTTTTAGGTTAAGTAAAATTTTAATGATTCTAATATCTAGGTAAACTTAGTGGAGTATGGCAAAATGCTTTTCATAAGAATCACCTATGTGAGTGTGAACTAGGCTGGTTCTATGAGATTTTTGAAGGGCTACAATTCTCTAGAGCATTCATGAAAGACCAAGTTGTTCAAGGCCAAAATGAACACAATAGTGAGAACTAAACTGTGTTTGGTGACATACTGTGTGAGTTCTATTGTCTTGATTTACACAAATGGCTGAACAGTTCAAGACATCATGTTCATTGGTTAGCTAGTAAATCCGATAGTGTCTCATAAGGGAAGGTTCAAAGCCAAAAGCTACCTATCCTTTGTAGAATATGTTAGGGAAAATCGATGATTCCCCACAAGTAAATCAATCAATGGGAATAAAAACTAATGCGGAAAAATTAAATCAAAAGTAACACAAGAATTTTACGTGGTTCCCTCAATGTGAGGTACGTCCACGGGATCGAAATCCGATTCCACTATCAACCAAATAAGTTCCAAACGATTACAAACGAGACACTAATGGTCTCACAAAACCACCCTTAGGTGAATTCCAAATAATCACAAATAAACAAGAGGAAAGACCTCACCAAATTGATGAACCAAAATCTTCAGAATCAGAGTTGAAGAAGACCCAAAATAATATCCCAAATCAACCCACCAAAATTGATGCTTCACAAACCAAATTCCACTGAATTGATTACCAAGCCGAAACAGAGCACTACTTCGGAAAAAGTGTTTTTGCAGCCGCCATCAACTTTTGTGTGTGTAGAACAAGAATAATATATATTGAATCTAGGGTTTTTAATCAAACCTTAGTTGTTTCCAAATTTGATTGGGTCTCCACAAATTAAATATAATATATAAAAAATATATTATAATTAATACTAAACCAAATTAAACTCTTTTTCCAAAACCAATTGGGTCCCACACTCCAATAAGGAGGTATACCCAACAGAATATTCCTAATTTCTATACTCTTTGTAATTAGATCATATTGTTATATTTTTTCTCCGTCAAATTCCATTCATGTGGAGGATTGTTGGAAATTTGGTTTTTAAAGGCTTATTTTGGGCCAACTTTGAGCTCAAAATTGAGCAGGTCCCACACGTCTTTTGGGGTGGATCCAAAGAGGTGACGTGGTCCTTGCCGCATGGCAAGTCACACGGTAAAGACGGTTCGTCAAAACCATTTATGAGTGAATGGGAACTTGACGTCATTTTTGGGTTCATGGAATGGACTATTAAAGAAATAAAATGTAGGTTTCCTTAAAATGGTTATCCCACATTGGAAACTTAAGAGGACTTATGTGTGTATATAAATTCTAGGTGGTAACACTTGGGTTGGGCCCCAAGGGGCACCCCAAGTTTGTAGAATGGAGGAGTTATGGACAAATTGAACCTTGGCTCAAACCACCACACGTGCTCGCGTGTGCTGTCGACCGGCCAGCCGAGCAGAGCTGTGTCGGGCGCGGGTGTGGGTTGTGGGTCGGGTTGGTTCTAATATTAATTTTTAGGAGAAAATTTATTTGAATTTTTTTCAAAAAATTCTTAATGAAATTAACTTAAACTTGAATTTAATTTCCTGTCCAATGTTACCTCCTCCAGTTCAATTTCTTCAAACGGTTTTTCAAATCTGTTGCACTCGGACAGATACAGTTTCTGCACGTAATAGATTTATACTGCCCAGACATATTCAAATCTACCAGTAGTTTCAAACAGATAGAAACTGCCCCGTAGTTATCTGTTCTAACAGTTACTACACTTGTTGAATTCAAAACCTACCTGTTCGGTTTGAAATTCAGACCTGTTCGGGTCTACAAATTCTAGGCTTGTTCCAGTAGATTTTAATCATAAAAAACATCCAAAAAAATCGGTTCCCTTCCCGGTTTTGTTCTTTCACTACATTGTTTTTCATTATAGTTTTAGAGAAAAATTCAGAGAGGATAAAACACAGGTTTTTGTTCGCCGTACAAATTGTTTGGAATGTTACTACAATTTGTGAAGATCATTGTATCCTAGGAGATAGACACTTTTTATTCGTAAGCACCGTAGCGTGGTGAATCTGTCTTAAGGACAGAGTGTCACACACTCGACTTGATCTTTTAAAGTTTTATTCGGTTCGGTAAAATAAATTCTATAAGTGATTTATTTTTATTTATTTGATTTGGTTTCAAATTATTTATTTTACACAGAAGATTGTTCCAACAGACTCTAGTTTGGAATGAATCAAGAAATCAAAGACCCCAAAAACAGAAGAACAAGAATTTTTTAATGGCAATACTTTGTTTTAAGTATCTTCATCTTCTTGTCAAAAAACCAATAAATAACAACAATTATTTAATATAATTTCCAAGAAAAAAAATAGTACATTCAAAGTTAGAAGACCAGAGACTAATTTTAGTCCAAAAAAGCCTTCAAGTGTATTTACAAATTGAATAACAAAAAGAATCAATCAAGAATAGATAAAAAAAAAGAAAAGAAAGTCAACTCTATAAATGCAATGGGTTTAATTAGTAATGGCTTGACTGATAGGCCATTAAGAAATTTGTCGAAGGCCTCAAGCATTGAAGAGGTCCCAAATATTTATCTATTTTAATACGCTATATAATTACTTTTCTCATTTACTATTAGTTTTTTCCTTTTTCTAGTAATGGATAAAAATGCAAAGAGTCCTCGTGTTTACGTTTTTTTTTTTAACTGCAAAATGATTAGAAAATTGAGTTTCGCTTTTCTCTCTCTAACTTATCCTGTTCAATTATAAAAAGTTCAACTTGTAAAAGCCTACTTGTCTAATTTCTTTCTATCTTCTTACTGCAACGGTAATACACCTTTAGAAAATCCAAAATTCACTTTTTCTCTCTTTTTTGTAGATGCAAAATAATTCAGGTAAAGAAACAAACAACAAGGAACAGTCTAAAGATCTCAATATACAGTGATAGATACAAGGCTAACCCAACTCTCTCCATTTTGAATGCAGCAACTGTTCAATCTCTAACTTTGGTGATTTGGCCATTTGAAGGTAAGTAAATACACTAATTAGCTTATATTATTTTACTATAAATTTTTTTTTTACACATTACTCAGTTAAAATAAGTGTTTGTTTTATTTGTCTCGATTTTTTATTTTACATGTATCTAATAAAAAATTGGATATGCCAAACTTTAAAAAAAAAATATATATATATATATATATTAATAAAAACTGAACAAAGTAATTTCGTAACTTACAAACAAAGAATTTTTTATATATATATAAATTTACAATGAAAAAATAAAAATTAAAAAACTCGTTTAGATTTTTCGCTTTGGGTACAAAAATAAGCAAAAAAATAGTGGATATACAATGCCAGAGCAAAGTGAAAGCAATTAAAGAAATGTGAATATGACTGAGAACCGATGTTAATTTTGAATGAGAACAAATATCATATATTCATTCTTTACGGTTAGGGTTTTGAAATCAAAGCCCCAATGACACAACTATTTTGGGTGGCTATAGATATTAATTTTGACTGATAAAAAAAATTAATAACAGATATTCAATAAGGGTTAGGTTTTGAAATCAAAGCACCAATCGTACATTTAGATGAAGCTTAGAGTTAGCAACAAACCTGAACTACAGAAAAGAGTTCTCGGAAAAATTCGATTCGACTGGAAGGGGAGGGAAAAGACAATGACTAGGTGTTGGACCATTTTAATTTCTTTTATTTATTTATTTATATATTTTGTTCATGAATCTTCTTTTGTCTTGTTCATGAATGGAGATTCATTATTTTGATGATCTTTTGTCTTGTTCATGAATGGAGATTAATTAGAGTTCATGAACTTGGTGGTGAGTTAACATTTGGAGACTCTTCATTTTCTCTAGTTTAATGGTCATTATTATTTTTGGTGTAAATTGTAAGGTCCTAGTGGCCTATAAATAGTTCTTCTCATCTACTCTTTTCTACACCAACTATTTTTTTGTACTAGAGAGATTACTAGCCAAAGAAGGGTGTTTTTTCTTGGAGCTTTGGGTTCACCATCTTGTGCAGAGTTGGTTTGAACTATACGACAAATGGTTGGGCTGTTGTATCTTGGAGGGGACAAGTCATAGTTTTGTGACTGCTGCATCGGTATTGGGTTCTTCCTATCACAGTGGGCTTGATCTCCTCAAAGAAAACGAGATATCCGTATCTCAGCCTGATCTATTTGTATCTCGTTTTCTTTGAATTATTTATCAATAAAATATAAATTTTCTGGTATTTTCACCAACAATTTTAAGGAGATCAACCATGGAACAAGTACCAGAAAAAACCAATGATGGAATTGGAGATCTCAACAAGCCTTTCAAGTTCAAGGGAGTTCATTTTAAGAGGTGGAAAGGAAAAGTTCTTTTTTACCTTAGCCTTATGAAAGTTGCATATGTTCTTACCGAGAAGAACCCAAACAAAATCCCAACCGAGGAGATGAATGATGAAGACTACGAGGCACATGAAGCAAAAATGACTTCCTACAATACAGATGAGTATAAATGTTGTTTTTATCTCTTCTATTGCTTTGCTAATCAATTTTATGATTATTATGACACCAGTTATACTTTCGAAAAGAAAATTTTGAAAGCTTTATAGACTAAGTATGATACTGAAGAGGCAGGAGCAAAAAAGTATGCAGCTAGTCGATTTTTTCGCTTACAAATGGTGGATGGAAAATCTGTTATGGAGCAAGCACAAGATTTCCAAATAATAGTTGCAGAAGTAAGATCTAAAGACATTAAGATTGGTGACAACTTGGTAGTTGCAAGACTTGTTAACAAGTTACCGTCATCTTGGAGAGAATTCCAAAAGAGCATGCGCCATAAACAAAAGGAAACTTCCTTAGAGGCGTTGATCACTCGCATCCGAGTGGAAGAGAAGGCTAGAGGCCAAGATGCATTAATAACACAAGAGGGTAATGACAATTCCACTACAAAGGTAAACTTTGTTTCATTTATATGTTGTCTTCTATTAAGTTTTGGCATGCTCGCTTGTGTCATATTAATAGTAAATATGTGGGAATCATGAGTAGTTTAGGATTAATTCCTAAAGTGACAAAAAATTTTGAGAGATGTGAAGTTTGCAGCAAAGCAAAAATTACCAAGAGGCCTCATAAAAGTGTTGAGAAAAATACCAAATTGCTAGAATTAGTTGATACTGATTTGTGTGAGTTTGAAAGAATTTAACTCGGGGTGGTAACCGATATTTTATCACTTTTGTAACGGCCCCAAAATGTGTATCACATTTATCTTGATTTAATTATGCATTAATATGAATTAATTTGAGAATATCTGTGTGAATTGGGAGAATACATGTTGAGGCTACAACTTCGGGATTGAAATTGACGACCATAATGGGTTCAGAAACCGAAATTGGGTACGTGGATATACTAATGGGAATTTTTAGAGCCATTTGGGAAGTTTAATTGGAAATTGATTTCGTCTGATTCGCTAAGTTATGTTTGGCATATTATTTAAACAAATATATAGAAATATAGATATGTGCCTTAGTGTTGACTCAACACAAAAAGAAGAAAAAATCTGTGTGAGAGAGAGAGAGAGAGATAGTTTTAGAGACTTAGAAGAGAAGAAGAAGAAGAAAGGGGAAATTAAACAAGCTTCAAAGATCAACATTCAAAGGTAAGAATTTCCTATTAATTTCTTGATATGGAGCTAAGTCATACATAAACTCATGAACATGAAGTGGAAATAGAAGGAATTCATGTTTAATTGAGGGTGTTGTGTTGTATTTTGACCTAGAAAGCATATATGAGTACATATGGCAAGAATTGAAGGAAATTGACTCATAAATTTACATACATGGCATCAAATCATTTAATTCATGTTCATAAACTTGTTTTCTTGCATGATTCTTAAAGATGGAGGGTGAAACTCCATGGATTTGTTAACATGTGCATAGTTAATGATTTTGCCTTTTAATTCAAAGTTTTGATCTTCACATGAAACATTGAGTTTGATTTATGTTTCAGTGAAAAGTGGTTAATTCTTGTTTTCACGAGTTTTGGGCCCTGATTTTCATGAATTTGAGGTTGATTTTGTAAAGATTGAGTTCCAAAACACTTGAGCAGATTTTCGAGCTGGTTTTTCACCCAGACTACTCGAGTGGCCTGGGCTACCGCTCAAGCGGCCAACCTTGGTTCAACCAAAATTTGATTATGAAGTTTCACCGCACCAGCGGCTAGGGCACCATACGTGCGGCCAAACAGGGCAGATTTTCTAATTTTGTTTTCTTTCTGTTTTCTGACTTCCGGGCCTTTATTTGCATGGTTTTCACATGTCATATACGTCCATTAGCATCTCTTGAGCATGAAAAAAATTAAAACAAAAATAAAAATAATTGAGTGAACAAGTATCGGATAACCGAATAAGATTAAGAATCAACTGAATGATTTGACTCTGTATTGAGAAATTGTGCTATGAATGTTCGTGTTTGTAGGTCAAGACTCGAAAACCGAACAACCGGTTTTGGAAGCCCACTGTGAGTAACATTTCTGTAAAGATATGTTGATATAAATTATGTTTTAATTGTTATCAATAAGCTCTAGTTTCTTGAAATGATATCTTGAGTATGTGAACGAATGTCCTATTTGCGAACGAATCTACTATGGCATCCACAGATAGTCCCAAGTCATAGGGGACGGCATGTAAATGCGGGTCCATGACATAAATGTGATACGAGATCTCGTTAGCCACTTCATTGTGGTGATATGTGTTTAATCGGTATCCAGAACCGATTACTCTAGTTAGAAGACGATATGTGTCATGCCCTGTGGGATGTGCCATTATGTTACATTTTGATATAAGACTGATATGATTGATTGTGGTATGATTTGTTTTACGAATATGATTTGGAATTCGTTCACTAACCCCTTTATGTTAATGTTATTCACTGGGTTTTAGCTCATTGTTTTTATATATATGTATAGGTGAGCGTTCTGGAGGACAAGCCTAGGAGGGGTCTTTAGCCGAGCAACCGTTTTGAAGCCTACCGAGTCGTTTTGTGTGTCTCCGAGTTAGGGCTAGGCCTAGAAGGCCGTTGTCAAGCTTTTGATCGTGAAGTAAACTTTTGTTATGTGCATATGTTATGTATAAGATGTTATGTTATACGTTATGTATTGCAAGTGGGTAAATTAACGTTTGCATGTAAATATTTGTCCATATAGATGCGCAGCTCATTGGACTATTAGTGTTCTTGTCTTTTGCTTCCGTAAGCCCTGATTATTTTTGATTGTACATGAAGGCCTTTGATAATCTCGGATTACTGGTCGGTTATGATGCCAAACTTTTAGGGGCGGGTTTGGGTCATGACAACTTTTATTGATGATTTTTCAAAATGCACAAACGTATATTTATTAAAAAATAAAAGTGATATTTTTGAGAAATTTAAAGAATTCTTTCTTGAAAATCAATTCGGTAAAAAGATTAAGAGAATTAGAAGTAATAAAGGTCGGGAGTATGAATCTCTTGGATTCAACTCTTTTGTTCAGTCATTGGGAATTATTCATGAGACTACTCCACCATATTCACATTTATCTAATGGCATAGCTGAAAGAAAAAATAGAATGTTAATTGACTTGACGAATGCTATACTTATTGATTCAGGTGCTCCCTTAAATCTTTGGGGCGAGACTATTTTGACAACTTGCCATGTGATAAATAGAGTGCCACACAAAAAGACTAAAATTGTACCTTATAAGTTGTGGCGGGGGCATAAACCAAATCTAGGTTATTTGAGGGTTTGGGGTTGTTTAGCTTTTGTGAGGCTTGCAGATCCTAAACGACCTAAATTAGGTGAACCAACTACCACCTGTGCTTTTCTTGGGTATACGTTGCATAGTACAACTTATAGATTTTTTGATATGAAAAATAATATTATTTTTGAATCAGGTGATGCTATTTTTCATGATAATAAATTTCTTTTCAAATCTAGAAATAGTGCGGGTCAAATAATTTATGAAAATATTTTATCCATGCGTAGCTCTTCTACTCCATCTCAAGTTTTTCAAGAACAAGAAAATTCTCAAATCCAACCAAGAAAGAGTAAACGAGCTAGAGTTGAAAAAGATTTTGGCCCTGACTATTATCTTTACAATGTGGAAGAAATTTTTCTTACAGTGCAAGAAGTTTTATCATCACCTGATGCTATTTTCTGGAGAGAGGCAGTAAATGATGAAATAGATTCACTACTTTCAAATAAAACATGGAAGCTAGTGGATTTACCTCTAGGTTATAAAACTATTAGGTGTAAATGGGTCCTTCGTAAAAATTTAAACCAGATGGAACTATAGATAAATATAAAGCGAGGCTTGTCGCTAAAGGTTTTAAGTAACAAGTTGATCTTGATTTTTTTGATAATTTTTCTTCGGTTACTAGAGTTGCATCCATTAGACTGTTGATAGGAGTGGCTACAATTCATGATTTAAAAATTCATCAAATGGATGTAAAAACATTTTTAAATGGAGATCTAGATAAGGAGATTTACATGGACCAACCCGAGGGCTTTGTGGAGCCTGGCCAAGAAAGTAAGGTGTGTAAGCTAACTAAATCCCTTTCTGGTTTCAAACAAGCTCCTAAATAGTGGCATGAGAAATTTGATTCATGCATGCTTAAGAATGGCTATAAGACTAATGAATATGATAAGTGTATATATTATAAAACTTGTGAGGATGCACATGTGATTATTAGCCTATATGTGGATGATCTACTTATCTCTGGTTCTAATTTGAATATTATAAATGAGATTAAAAATATACTTAATAGCCACTTTGATATGAAAAATTTTGGTAAAGCCAATTTTATTTTGGGAATTAAAATTACCAAGACTAAGGATGGCATTTTTCTTAATCAGTCGCATTATGTTGAGAAAATTTTAAAGAAATATAACTTTCTAGACTGTAAACATGTTGCTACTCCTTTTGATGCAAGCATACATTTATATGTTGTAACAAATGAAAAAAAAGTGATTAATTAAAAGGAATATGCTAGCATGATTGGTAGTTTGAGATATGCTACTGATTGTACTAGACCTGACATTGCATATGCTGTTGGAGTACTTAGCAGGTTTACTAGCAAGTCAAGTTGAGATCATTGGCTAGCTATAAGAAGAATTATGAGATATTTATCTGGTATTAAAAACTATGGTTAGTTTTATAACAAGTATCCTGCGGTACTTGAGGGATATAGTGATGCCGATTGGAACACTTTGTCAGGTGATTCTCTCTTTACCTCGGGTTTTATTTTTACCTTGGGTGGTGGTGCTATATGTTGGAAGTCTAAAAAATAGACTATAATTGTTGATTCTACTATGGAAGTTGAGCTTATAGCGTTAGCTTCAACATGTGAGGAAGCGAATTGGTTGAGAGATTTGTTACATGAAATCCCTTTTTGGAAAAAATCAATTCCTCTTGTATTAATTCTTTGTGATATCACTGTTGCTATTGGTAGAGTGAACAACCATTTTTATAATGGTAAATCCAGACCTATTCGAATGAAACACAATAATGTGAGATCCTATTTGAATAATGGCATCATAACTGTGAATTATATAAAATCTTGTGATAATCTTGTGGATTCGTTAACCAAGTCCTTGGCGAGAGATAGGGTCTAGAATACATCGAGGAGGATGGGTTTGAAACCTATAAAATCATAAACCATGTATAAGGATACCCAACCTAGGGACCAGAGATCCTGTAACTAGGTTCAATGGGAAGAACGAATCATATGGTGGTTGTAAAAAAATGCACTCTTTAATATTTTGTTATCCATTCCTATGATGTAAGTGCATTTGTCCTGTAATGTTAGAAGGTTGAGTTTTTATACTCTTAATGAAATTCTGTAGCTCTTGTTGAGTAGGGTGTGTAAATTACAAGCATATCCTTGACAGATTTCACCTATGTGAGCATGAAAGTGGGGCCGCTTTCTATGAGAACAATGCTTATTCTCAAATATGCTCATGAAAACTGAGATTAGCACAAGGCCGTAATGTGCTGGCTATTAAAAGCTCATGTCAACACCTGGATTATTATATGTGAGCAGTAATACTTTATTTCCCCTAAGTAGTCATAGTTCAAGTCTGAGACCACTTTTGACTCTGGAGTAGCGGTTGCTGTTTCACTAATGAATGTTCAATACAGAGCACACCTTCATGATGCATACTAATCTATTTTTGTTTGGTAACCTCTCTTGTCCTTATTGATATTAAAATGAGTGGGGGATTGTTGGACCATTTTAATATCTTTTATTTATTTATTTATATATTTTGTTTATGAATCTTCTTTTGTCTTGTTCATGAATCTCATTTTGTTCATGAATGGAGATTCATTATTTTGATGATCTTTTGTTTTGTTCATGAATAAAGATTGATTGGAGTTCATGAACTTGGTGGTGAGTTAATATTTGGAAACTTTTCATTTTCTCTAGTTTAATGGTCATTATTATTTTTTATGTAAATTGTAAGGTCCTAGTGGCCTATAAATAGTTCCTCTCATCTACTTTTTTTTACACCAACTATTTTTCTATACTTGAGAGATTACTAGCCAAAGAAGGGTGTTTTTTCTTGGTGGAGCTTTGGGTTTACCATCTTGTGCAGAGTTGGTCTGAACCATACGACAAGTGGTCGGGCTCTTGTATCTTGGAGGGGACAAATCATAGTTTTATGACTGCTGCATCGGCATTTAGGTTCTTCCTACCGCAGTAGGCTTGATCTCTTTAAAGAAAACGAGATATCCGTGCCTCAACCTGATCTATTTGTACCTCATTTTCTTTTAATTATTTATCAATAAAATATAATTTTTCTGGTATTTTCACCAACACTAGGTCTTTGCTCACAAACCAATGGTGGAGACGTCCAGAGAGCGAGAGCTTGTAAAGAAGATGTCGACATGGCTGAAGCCCGGATTGCCGACGAAGCTGGTGGTCCTCAGAAGCTTCGGCTATGGTGGAAGAGAAGAGGGAGGAGAAGAGCCAACGAGAGGGCCAAACACAACTGATTCAATTTTGTTCCCTCTTTGTAACCGGCTACACCAGTTGCCAGTTGAGAGTAAAATTATTTAAAATAATTTAGTTATGATCTGGTTATGAGGTAGTATGATATAAACAAATAACTGAATATAATTAAGTTATGAATTGATATAATACTAGTTATGATTAATATTGTATTGGTTATGATATAAAGTCATATAAGTTCATAACTAGATGTATGGTATATCTAAATCAATTATGATTGGTAGCTCGAATCCCCTTCCCCCGAATCCCCCGAATCCCCCGAAACGACGTTGTTTCGTATATATATATATATATATATATTTTTTTTTCCATTTCAGACGCAGAGAAGAGAAGAGAAGAAGAAGAAGAGAAGGGGAGGGGGAGGGGGAGGAAGAGAAGGGGAGGGGGAGGGGGAGGGGAGGGGTCCAACAAACTAGGGGAGGGGAGGGGGAGGGCTGGAGGCAGAGGAGGAGGGCTGGAGGCGAGGCGACGAGCTTCGGACGGAGGCGAGGCGACGCCGGGCGGAGCTGCGGACGACGCCGTACGGCGAGCTACGGACGACGAGCTTCGGACGACGCCGGGCGACGAGAGGCGACGCCGGCCGACGAGCTTCTTCCCCTCTCTTCTCTTCCTCCTCTTCCCCGATCTTCTCTCTCTCTCTCTCTCTCTCCTGAATTTCGGGGGATTCGGGGGAGCTCGATTTCGAGCTCCCAAGCTTTATTCTATCTAAATATACCATACCATCACCTTTTAAATACGTGTCTTGAAGACAAATCGCTAAAAGTTGAAGGGTACTTCAATGATTTTTTTATTGTTTCTAGTCTGTATTGAAGAGGCCGGCCTTAAGCAAGGGGTGTCTCTAGCAGATGTCTTTCACTCTCCAAATGCATTTATCAAAACCAAAATGTCATGATCATCAAACAGCTATCAAAATTTTAAAATGTGAGTTAGGATGTTTGGCCTGATTTTTTATTAATATATATATGTATATATATGGGAATAGCTTAGTGATTATGTAGCACTCCTCTACTGATGTATATCATGTAACAAAAAATTATATACTCTCTCCGTCTCAAAATATTAGTTTCTTATTTTATTTTTTTATTATTACAAAATATTAGTTCATTTTCAAAAATCAAGTACAAAAATAATATAAATTTATTATTTTGTTCTTCTTTTAAATTCAGAAACAATATAAAAAGTACAATTATGACATTGATATTTTTCAAAAAATGTACTATCAAAGGGTAATTTTGGAAAATCAACTTTTTTTAAAGTACAATAATTGTACTACCAAAAAAAGTTGAATTCTCTAAAAGAGACTATTATTTTGGGACGAAAGGAGTATTTTTTTTTTTTTTTTTTGAATGGTTCTCATTTGGATCCATCGCAGAATGTTATTAAAAATTTTAACAAAATTTGATAATATTATGAACACCAACAAATGTAACTAATTAACATGCTAACTAATGTGTACCTAAGTAAGGGGTATATTAATTGATGCATTAGTTTGTATTTCTAGCATTACTAAGTGAAATTAAAATAAAATAAAAAATTCTAAAATCTCCTCTAAGGATTCGTTATAATTTTTTTTTTTTTTTTTTTTTTTTTTTTTTTTTTTTAAGAAGACCTGAAAAAGAATATTGAAAAGAAGATCCACCAAACCAGTTAACAACACACCGTGAAATGTACACCACAATATCACCGATTTGGGTATCGCATAAGAATACATGCGTGCGTGCTCCATAGGGAGAAAAAAATTAAGAGAAATTACAACCAAAAAAAAATATAAAAAATAAGAATTTGATTCTTATAACAATATAAATTCTGAATTTTTAATTTGTCAATTTAAATATTAAATTTTTGATTTATTTTTAATTTAAACTATTTTTCAATTTTTATTAAGTAAAATTAACAGAAAATGAATATTTTAGTCATTAAACTTAATAAAAATGGGTATCTTAGACATTTTATATATACCCCTTATATTAAGTTTAATGACAAAATTATTATTTTTTTGTTAGTTGTAATTAACAAAAAAAAGCAAATAGTTTAGAATGAAAACAAATGAAAAGATTAGAATTTAAATTGATAAAATTCAAAATGTAGGGTTTATATTGTGACAAGGACCAATTTTATTTATTTTTTATTTTTTTTGTGTAATCATCTCAAAAATTTATTACGATATCATGTCATCAAATATAATGGATAAATTAGTTTTATCTTTTTTGAAATTAAAAAGAATAATAAAATTAGTTTCATATTTTTAATATAATTATATTATATTTTTTAATTATATTAAAGGGATCAAAATTAGTACAGATTATGGTTAGATATTGAAATAAGCAAAAATAATATATACTTTAATAGAAACAAAAAATGACAACATTATTTTTTTTAATACGACTAATGAATTATTGATGAAAAATGACTTAATTATTCTGTGAATTAAAATTTTAAGAGAGACTAATGTAATTATCTCAAAATTTTGGAACTAACGATATGATTTACGTAAATATAATCTATCTCACTCAGCAGACGTGTCGGATAGTGGGATTTTTAAAGGGGGCCAAAATAAGTATAGAAAGGAAAGAAAAAAAAAAAAACTAATAGAAGAATGTAAGTATTATTAAATAATTTGGAATCATCTATGTGCATTTATAAGAATGCTTATACAATATAAAGAATTAATGGAACAATTTTTCAAACAATTAAGAGTTCTTCTACATATAATATGAAAATTATTCAACATATAATATGAAAATTATTCATAAAATATGGGTTACTTCATAATTTTGAAATGTTTAAGGAGGCCATGGCCCCCCTTGGCCATGCCTATCTTCTCTAGTTGATACCATGTGTCTATAGGCAATTAGATGTTTGATGCGGCTTAGGGCAATGTAGGTTGTGTTGCTACTCTCGGTGAGTCCATCTTGGTTCTATCATGATTGATTTGAGTTATGCCTTTTCTAAGATTTGTTATGCATATAAAAAAAAAAAAAATTTAATTAAATATTGATAATTACATGATTAGATTATATTAATTTTAAAAAAATTGGATGACAAATATGATTTTAGAAATTAAAGACAAATATAATTTAATCACGTGACTATCCATATTCGATTAAATTGATTTTTTTTCATAAATAATATTTTTAATATACCCTATAAAATGAACGGCTTAAATTTATTTGTCGGGAAGTGGTGTGGACACCACCAAGTAACCCTTATCTATTGTGCTTTCAGGCACATCAGACACCCCGTGCCCCTTTGATATATATATATATATATATTAACAACTAAATATCCGAATCAACTTACGTATACTTTGACTAATTCTAGAATCCACGCAAAGTTCCCTTTCAATATGTTAGAGATGAGTTAAGGGTAAAACGATGATTTTGAGTTCAACTATTCTAATTTTTTTATGAAATTTTATTATTATTATTATTATTATTATTATTATTTTATATTCTCTTCTTATTTCAAATTTTAATCTTCATTAAATTTGTTAAAAAAAATTATTTCTAATACTTTATCTTCTTAAATTTTTATCAAATTAAAATTTGATAAAAAAAGATTAAAGATGAGTTTTCATTTTTTTTTAATCAAATAAACAAAACACAATAAAGGACTAGAGATGCTCTCACATAATAGAATGTGCAAATTACACTGACTTCCTTAGAGATTTGGACAAAGTACCTTAAGACTCCGTTTGAAAATTTTGATTTTTAACTAATAAGTCACTATAAATTGTCATATTACTTTTTATTTTTCTGTATGTTATTTTATAAAAAGTCAAAAGGCCAATTAAAATAATTAATTTCCAAAATTTTAATATAATTACATTAACTTTTATTTTAAGTAGGTTAAAGTAATGAAATCTAATGCAAATAGTATGAAATCACAAAGATAAACAAGGCCATATAACTAATGAATTGTTTATGAAAAGAGGTCTAAATGTTACGTGCATTAAAATCTTGAGAGAGCTTAAAACAATTATATTAAAACTAATCATATTGTATTTATTTTTCAAACATCACAGGAGTTCAATGTAATTTTTATCATAGGGATTAGATTTTCTCAAGATAGATGGGCCTTTTTTGGGGCTAACTTTAATCCGAACTATTCACTTCTTAGTATTTGTTGGGTAAAATATTCATATAAAAAATTAAAATGATCAGATATCGATAGTTATGTAATTGAATCATAAAAATGATTTTTTTTTTATTTATAATACAAATGTGATTTAAACACTTAACTATCGACGTCTGATTATCTTAATTTTTTGTATGAATATTATATTAAAAAATTGAGTAATACAATGCTTCATAAAAGAAATATCATGAAAAGTTTTATGAAGATTTGAGAAATAACCTTGTGTGGTAGGTAACAAAACAAAAAAAATGGGTTACTTTAATTTAAGTATGTTTTAATTTTGAAGTCTCACTTTGTAAATAGTATAAACTTAGTTTTCTCTTATTGTGTTTTATAATTGATAAATTGTAACTTAAGGGTTGTTTGGGATGTCTTAAATAAGTACATTTTTTGTCTTTTTGGACTAAAAAATTGAGGAAAAAAATATGAATGTTTGGGTTAACTTTTTGACTTTTTATGGAAAAATGTGTATTAAAAAATTGTATAAATTAGTGTGTAGGGGAAAATTAGGATTGGGAGTTGTGCAGTTGTAATTTTTGACTTTTGATGAATAGTGATAACTTTTTAACTTTTTGAGTAATTTTTTGACCTTTTAACTTTTTTTTAACTTGTCAAACTTGGCCTTAGTGTATGTGATCGCATAACATATAATAAAATACCACAAACTAATTCAAAAGTGGAGAGTTTTTATGAAATTTATCATAATATTTCTTCCATGAAGTATAACATTACTAAAAAAGATTAACGATTTGAATTATACAAATGAGCTTACCAAACTTAAGCACTCTCTCAAATTGAGATGTATAATTTGAGTGAATCCAAACTGTTTATTGTAAGATTGTATTTGATTAAAAGATTTGATGAGTGAACTAAAAAGGAAAAGTGAAACAGGAAAAAAAATAAAAAAGAAAAAAAATTGATAAGATTAGAATTCTAAACTATATTTAGGTCTCGTTTGACAATCTTCAGTTCTAGTCAAAAAGTTAAAAAGTCATTATAAGTTGTCACATTATTCTCTTATTTTTTTGCATATTTTTTTGTAAAAATTCAAAAAATTATTAAAACAACCTGCTCCCAAATTAAATCTTAATTGAGTTAGAAAATGAAAAAACAAAAGAGCATAAGTAAACCTAAAAGATTAGTTCAAATAAAAAATTTAAAAAAAAGCTAAGATCTCAAATGTTTTATCAAATATTTCATATGCTTATGAGACTCACATTATATGAGTCTCACGCTCATATAAAATATTTGATAAAATATTTAAAATTCTTAATATTTCTCATCGTATAATCCTAACATATTTTATTATAATCAAATAAAAAATAAAATTATATTTTATTTTTATTTATATTTTTCTCATCAAATTCATCCACCAAACACACCCGAATAAAATATAATTTGTGGTGATAGATACGTGATATGATTCCCATGCTAATTTATGGTGACAGATACGTGATAAAATATAATTTGCAGCCGCTCATTACTCCCTCAAGCTCTCAAACATCTTGGGAGAGAAGAAGAATTGAAATTGAATTAATCAATCCAAACCAAAATCCAAAAAAAAAAATTCAAAACCGTAACCCTAATCTCATCATCTCTTACGCCTCTGCATTTCGCCCGAGAAAATGGATGCGATCGGAGTCCTGATGGCGTGTCCGATGTCACCCTACCTCGAGCAAGAGCTCGAATCCCGATTCAAGCTCTTCCGCTTCTGGAACTTCCCTCAGAAGAAGGAGTTTCTCAAAGACAACTCTTCTTCGATCCGAGCCGTCGTCGGCAACGCCATCGCCGGCCCCGACGCCGATCTCATCGAATCGCTTCCGAGTCTGGAGATCGTTGCGAATTTCAGCGTTGGATTGGATAAGGTTGACTTGGTGAAGTGTAAGGAGAAGGGTATTAGGGTTACCAATACGCCCGACGTGTTGACGGAGGACGTGGCGGACTTGGCGATTGGGCTCATTCTGACGACGCTGAGGAGGGTTTGCGAGTGTGATCGGTATGTGAGGAGTGGGTTGTGGAAGAAAGGGGACTTCAAGTTGACTACAAAGGTTTGAATTTTTGTTTGTGTTTGTTATTTTTTGTTATGAACTTGTTTGGTTGCTGAGAAAGTGTTGGAAATTAAAGGTTTTACTCTACTGACAGCTATTTTGCTTTGTTGAAGTTCAGTTTTTGTTTTTTTTTTTTTGTTTTTTTTGTGTGCAAAATCTGAATGGTATGGCAGGTTTGTGAGCATCTCCAATTCTTCACTTTTTCTTTCATCAAAATTTGATGAAAAATGTCAAAACTCATCTCCAATCCTTTCATCAAATGTTCATCAAATTATATCAAATTGAGAACTTAACGATTCCTGCATCAAATTTGAATCTGATAAAATTTTTTAAAAAATAATAATAAAAAAAAAATTTGAAGCATTGTAGATGGGAATTTGGGATAAGATGGGAATTTTAAAAAGATTTTGATGAAAATTTGATGAAAGGATTGTGTAGTTCATATCAAATTAAGTTTTTTACTCAAATTTGGAATCAAATTAATGAAAAAATTGGTGAAGGCTTGGAGATGCTCTGATAGGAGTCAAGATTTAAGTGTTTCTTATTTTCCTCTAAAATTTCAGTGATCAAACAATTACTGATGCCATTTTTCTCAATTTGATAGGAGTCAAATATTTAAAATTTCAGTAACCAAACAAGTAATAATGTCATCTTTCTCAAGTTATCAATTTTGTATAAAATTTTCTCGAGTTAATTTTGGTTATGCACTTATTTGGTTGCTGAGGAAGTGGAAGAAAGAAAAGCCTCCACTCAACTGACTGCTATTTTGATTTGTTTGAAGTTTTTGAGTAAAAATCACTCAAAACACCCACCACTTTTTGAGCTAACTTATACAAAATTGAGTTTTACTCAAATTTTTACCCAAACAAGGGAGACTCAAATGTTTACTCAAAATTTTCAAGGCTATTTTGTGTGTTTCAAACTTAACATTATGCCATTAGGGAAAAGCAAGCCCTTTACTAAAAAAAAGAGTTAGGGCTTTTTTGCCTGTTCGCCAAGCTTTCGAGCAGCTCTTTAAACTCAAATAAAGCTTTTGCTCAATTTTTCATTAAAATTTTGTGTAAGTGCTGGAGATGGCATGATAGGACTAGGAGTCAAGATTTAATTTTCTCTTCTTTTCCTTTAAAATCTCAGCAACCAAACAAGTAATTATGTCATTTTTCTCACACATCCATTTGCCTGGAAATGGGAACTACAGTAATGATTGACTTCATGCGACTTTAGTTTCCTTGATTTAATTGTGCCTATGCTAATTTGGTCAGTTTGGTTATGTGTGGATTGAGTTCCAAACACTTAGATATGTTGTGGCTTTATGTTCTATCCATCTTTCCAACTTTGAGCATAGCATACTTCTTGTCATGGTTGTTTGTCCGTTTGTCTTCCCCTTTGGGAGTTTGGGCATCATTTTTCTGATTTCCATTTTGTTGTCAACAAAAATCCTGGCATTCAGGTGCTTTGTAGGATTCTCTCTCTGTATCTATCACATTCCTAGTGGTTGTGTTGTTGCAGGATCTTTTTTATTTTAGATATTTCTGTTTGGAGTTTGTAGTGATTCTTGGAAATTAGCCTTCTGTTAGCTTTGATGCTTTTGTTACAGGCTATATGTTTATTAGATTGAGCTGAGAAAGAATAAGACAGGTCTTGTTGCGAAGGGCTGTGGAGAATAAAGGGCAAATGCCTTTGTTTCTTTTGCAAATTCTTATCTGGGTTCACTATAACTTCATAGCGGGCCTGTGTTAGTATGAAATATCATTACTTTAGGACACTTTAACATGCTATTTTGGTGTCGGCCTTATTGGCTCTGCAACCTTAGAACCGATAGTAATTTTATAAACATATCAAAAAACCTATCAGAAACAATGAAAATCGAACAGTTCAGAACTTTTTAGTTATGTTCCTCAAATATCTTGCTTGCTACTAGGAAATGAAGACACATGACTATGTTATGAACAGATGACTGTTTCATCTCAAATGAAATTTTACTTAAATGTTTGAATGATGTCAGATGCTTGTCCTACCACGGTCATTCTTTCCTTGCTCTACGTTGAGAACTTGTCTGCTATATCTATTTCCTTTATTTTTTCATGAATATTTTTCATCTTTCTAGTTTCTCTTCATCTTTTTTCCAGTTCAGTGGCAAATCAGTAGGCATTATTGGACTTGGCAGAATTGGGTTAGCAATTGCCAAGAGAGCGGAAGCATTTGGCTGCCCAATCAGTTACTACTCCAGATCACAAAAGCCAGATTCAAAATACAAATATTTCCCAAGCGTCATTGAGTTAGCCTCCAACTGTGCTATTCTGGTTGTTGCATGTCCTCTAACCGATGAAACTCATCATATCATCAACCGCAAAGTCATTGATGCATTGGGTCCTAAGGGTGTCCTCATCAATATCGGGAGGGGTCCTCATGTTGACGAACCTGAGTTGGTATCTGCTCTGATTGAAGGCCGGTTGGGTGGAGCCGGACTCGATGTGTTTGAACATGAGCCTGAAGTACCCGAACAGCTATTTGGGCTTGATAATGTGGTCCTCACCCCTCACGTAGCAAGTGGAACTGTGGAAACCCGCAAGGCCATGGCTGATCTTGTGATTGGAAACTTGGAGGCTCACTTTTCAAAGAAACCACTGTTAACTCCAGTGGTTTGATTGTGTTGTAATTGTAGTTAAATGGATGATTGATTGGAGGCCTTACCTTGGAGCCTGGTGCTTATGTCTTTCAGTTTTAGAGATCATTGTTTCTAGAACTGGGCAAATAAACCCTTACGTGATGCAAACCTCTAATTATCCTTCTAAATTATTTCTTAGGTATTTTGGCACTTGCTGCACATAGAGGAAAGTCTGGTTTGGGTCAAGTGTATCTGTCCAATCTTATGCTTATCTTCTTCAAAATAATTTGAATTGACTGGGCCATTCATGGACTAACCAGGGAATGAGTGGGTCGAGTCTGGTTTTGGGCTCTTCTTTTATTGGTCGTTGAAATGGCATTTTTTTCTCCCCTCTTTAAAGGTTTGAATATAGGAGTTTTTGTTTATTTGGATATCATATTGAATTATTAATTACCAACTCAAGAGAGAGATGGATAACTTGACTACTCAATTAAAGCAAACTACTTATGCCTCTGTTCGCCTTGAGGCATAAGTAGTTTGCTTTAATTGTTTCTAATTCTCATCAGCATTCTTAGTAAACAAACTGAGCATTAAAGGTTAAGAGGGACATTAGTATTAGTAGAAAACAGAGACAGGGACAGTACAAACTTGTACAAATGAGGCATTGTAAATGCTCCTCTAATGCAATACAGGGCTCCCTAATCACAAAGGACAATGTGAAAAAACAAACAAACCACCAAAACCTAAAGAGGAAAGAAAAGAAAGCTAAAAATGCACTTTTTGCAGGCTAAAGTAAAGCTATTTTGCTTTGCTTTTCCTACCTACCATGTCCGGAACTTTATCTGGAAACAAACACAAGAAGGGGGTTTAAGGAGGAGGAGACGAAGCCGCTTTGAAGATGAGGAAATTGAGGGTCTCCAATGTGAAATAGATGAAAGTTCCTTTGGTATGAGTGAAGAAACACCCGAAATTCGATCCCGCCACGCATTGCCATCCGCTCCCATATCTCCTGTCAAATTCCTGAATCATAAAATCAACCACAATAACATTCCCAAAAACAAAAAATTCAGTGAAAAAGAGAGATGCATTCAAAACTCAACACAGAGAGAGAGAGAGAGAGAGAGAGAGAGAGAGAGAGTAAATGGATACCTTTTTGATGTGGGAAGCAATGGAGATGTAGTCGAGAACATCAAAGAGATCCAAAGCTTGAGAAGCAGCAGACATTGCTTGGATTTGCATCTTCACCGGCATATCCGTGTCCTCTATCACTGCTTTCCCTTCCAACATTCTGTTTCTGTGTGTGTGTGTGAGAGAGAAACCCCTTGTTTGTTTGCACTATCTAGCTCTTATCTTCCAAACCCAGAAATGACCACTAGCTCTTTTCTTCCAAACCCAGAGATGGTTCTCTCTCAATATGTGTGTGTGTCTCTCTCTCTTCCTCTTTTAGACAAGTGTGAATGGATAGTAGAGAGAAAGATAGCAGAAACAGAGGATTTATAGAAAGATCACAGCGATGGTGAAAAATTAAAGGATGAGAGCATTCGAAAAAGTGGCAGGTGAGGTCAGTAATGGGGTCCTCCAAATGTGGAGGAAACCTTGAGGAATGTTAGACGTTCCAAAAGTTGTATTAAAATTTTGGGTAAATTATACTTACACTATTTAAGGTTTGGGTTTGATATATATTATCTCTTAATATTTAAGAAATTATACTAATTCATTTATTATTGTAATTATTTAAACGGAATGAAAATATTGAACTCATGTACTTTCTCTTTTTTTGCTTTGCTTTATTTTCTCTTTTTTTTCCTTTTCTTTACTTTTTTTTAATGTAATTTCTTTTATTTTTCTACTAGGAGTTGTTACACTTTATATATGTAAGAGAGTTTGTGAAATGAGACTATTAACAACAGTAGTAGGAATGTAATTTTCAAAACATCAGGGGGTGAATAGTAATTGGATCAAATCTAAAGAGGTGTCAATGCAATTTACCCTAAAATTTTTATCAAATATTTTATATAGGTGTAAAATTTATATTATGTAAATTTTATGTCAGTCTTACACTTATATGAAATATTTGATAAAATTTTTAATAAAATTGTTGAGATATCTAACATTTTTTAGAAACATTTGATACGGAGGACAGTGGATCACTTTCACCCTTGTCCAACATTAGTTAACCTTATTCTTGTATTAGGAAAAAATTATTTAATACTCTTAAAATATTACGTGTTCATATTTTTTATTAATTATTATATATTATTTCTTTTCATATGTTTTAATACAAATTATGAAATTTATTTTCTCTACCAATCACAATATTATTGAAGCACCGTACTCCAGGTACACCGAACAATCACTTTGGATTAGGATGCTCCATCTCTACTACACTTGTGATAATTTAATAGTAATAATTTGGAGTTTAAAATAAAATTAATGTTAAAATTTTTATCAAATATCTCACATGAATATGGGATCTACATGGGACCCACATGGTGTGGGTCTCATACTCATGTGAGACATTTGATAGAAATTTTAATAGAATTTTTGGGATCTAACATTTTTCTTTTATTTTTTATTATTCCAAAATATTAATTAATTTTTAAAAATTAAGGACTAAAATAACTTAAATTTTTTATTTTGCCCTTATTTTAAATTCATTAATTATGACAATTGATGTTTGTAAGAAAAAGTCAAAGGGTAGGTTTGAAAATTTAGGGGTTGTTCGGGATGTTCTAAATAAGTGCACTTTTTGACTTTTTTATGAAATATGAGTTGAGTTTGAAGTGATGTGGTAGAGAGGTGATGTGACTTAAATAAGATGATGTGACTTAAATAGGATAGTGACTTTTTGTCTTTTTTTAAAGATGTCAAACTTAGCCTTAATACTTTTGAAGTGTAATTATTGTATTACCAAAAAAAATTAAATGAGTTATACTAAGGATCTCAGATAAATTATTATTTTTTACCAAATCTCTCACATGGGTGTGGACCCACACAATTTGATAAAATAAATAAATGTGTAAAATATTTATCAATTTTACATAATTTTATCTTTGGTGGGTAGAAATAATTTTAAAAATTTAAAAATATTTTTTTAACATTTATTTTTATCAAATTAGTTTATATTTTATCAAATTGGCTACTTTGCCCATGAAATTGAGTAATTATATATTTAATTGTCTTTATCTAGAATAAAATTCAAAATTTATAGTCAAAAGTATCACAATTAAAAAGTTAAGAATCAGAGTGATACGAGTCTAAAACTATAAAGACGGTTAATGTCGTTCGCCTTATTTTAAAATGGAGAGAATATATTGTTTTAAACGCGCATGATTAAAAAAATTACTTGATATACTTTAACTTAATTGTAAACTCTAATGTATTGATGAATTATGTATTTTGTTAATACCTCTTTTGTGGTAATTTTTTTGAAAAAGAAATTAGAAAAATCATAACAAAATATATTTATTCTTTATTCTTTGACCTTTTAACAATTTATTGAACAATTAATTCCGACCAATTAAAATAAATTTATTTTAACAATAATGTTACGGAAATTTTTTGTAAGAGTTATCACAAAATCATAATGGACCAGCCAACCGATACTAAAACTTCTTCATCAATCGATACTAAAACTTTTCGATTAACCAATCGGTTGATTGGCCATGCTTTTGTGATGATTTTTGTAAAACGGATTTCCTAATGCCTATGCATATTGTTTTCTTAAATTTACAGGGCTTCTAAAGTTTCATGCCTACTAATGTTTTGATGGTCTTCGTTTGAAAATATATTATTTTAGTAATTTTTAAATTTCTATAAAAAAATATAAAAAAAAATAAAAAGAATAATATGATAACTTACAATAATTTTTTAATTTTTTAAAAATAGAAAATAAAATTTTAAAAAATTAAGCCAATAAGATATATATCTCTAAAAAAAAAAAAGTGGATAATGATGTTGAGGACAAAGCTGACGAGGCCAAAGTAATCCAAGATTTGAATAATGGATTTTAGTGATAAATTGCTATTAAAAATTTCTTTTTGCAGCTCATTACACTGACTTTCTTGGCAGAATTAGATTATCATATCCAAAAAAATTATGTGTATTGAATAAGGTGACTCTCCACCTTTATGCTAATTTCAACATTATATCATTATCATTGTGACATTATTTTATATAATATATTTCATGTTGATTCCAATTACTTTTCAACTTGCATTTGCCTGAAAAATGTGTATCATTTATATGTAGCAATAATTTGCTGCATCAAACTTTGGAACTCATAACAATAGAAGAACTATCACATGTAAGTTGTGAGGTGGGAAAAGCATGGGAGCACATGAGGGGTGGCAGGAAAGATGAGAGGGGTGTGCAAGTAAGTGAAAATTGACATTATCCTTTAGTAATGTTGTGAAAAACATCGCCTAATTCGTTAAAATCGTATTGATTCGTATTAATTTATATCGCTTTATCTGTTAACTGTAATTTAAATTTTAAATTTTAAAATTTATTTTCGAAATCACTCCACTACGCTATAGTTAATACATATATATTTTTTAATCTATAATGACATGTCAAATTAAAAATGAGCGTGAGAGAGATTTAAAATATAAAATTTATTACAAATTAGTTATATATATAAAAAATATTATATAAAATTAGTTTGGGTTATATATATGAAAAATATTATAAAAATTAGTATTATATATTATACAAAGTCTTGATAATTGGTTATAATATTTTTCAGTCTGTCAATTCGCCTAAAATCGCTCAAACCGCAATTTGTCAATCCGCCAATCCACCATTCAATTTATAATTTTACTTCAAACTGCCCGAACCGCACTGCACACGCCCTTACCCTTTAATTTGTATGGAGTATCATCAATATGTTTGGTTTTAATTTTCCAAATTCCATTTTCTGAAAATTGAATTTTTTGTTTTTTTTTTTGTTTTTAGTTAATATTTTTAAAATTTTAAGTCATTTTTTAATTTTTTAGATGCACCTTACTTAGATGTATCTTAAAAGTAAAATATTTGTGAAAAAATATTTTAAAAAATTAATAAATACACAAAAATACGAAAAATATACTAAATTTTTATATGTATTTTTTTTGTATTTTTGGTGTTTAGTGAATTTTTTAAATATTTTTTTCACAAAAATTATACTTTAAAAGTGTATTTATGTTAGGTGTGTCTAAAAATTAAAAAAATTGCTTAAAATATTTTAAAAATTCAGTAAAAATAAAAAAAAACAATTTTTTTAAAAAGAATTCTGAAAATCAAAACCAAACATACTTACAATGTAGAAATTGAACCTATGGGATAGGGGTATGTACAAGCACGAAATAATCTGTCTCGTATAATTATGTTGATCAATTGTGCACTCCTACAAACGTCATTGTTTTACTACCTGAAAACACAAACGCGAGCTAACCGGCGGGTGTGTGCCGAATACCTCTCCGATGCCTAAGTCAGCAATTAGACAATAAACAATAAGCTCTGTGTATTTGAGAGTAAGAATTGCAATACCTGTGTATAAGTCCTGTCATGAGCTTTTATAGAATCCACCTGACACAATCCTAGTAGGACTCTAACTCTCCTTAGTAGAGTCATTCTAGGAACCACTTTCCCTAGGATAAAGCCTATCCTAAGAACACCCTTCTCACTGCCAACCAATTGAGATGGCTTAAACCCCCTACCTCGGCTGGTAGTACGATTGTAACAACCCCGACTCATGATTAACGTTAATCCATGCTTAATTATGCTTAATAAGTAATTAAAGAGAAATTTTGCATCATATGTTGCCTTATTTGTATTTATATTTGTTTAACGTAGAAAGATCTGTTCATGTTTCCGTTTCGGTTTACGAATTGAAGGCCTTATCGGCATCCGATTCAGAAATTGACTTGATTTATGTGTTATTTGAGATTTTTAGAATTTTATAATATGTTTAATTAAAATTTAATTCGGAATGATTAAATTAGAATAATTAGTGTCCAATTAATTAGCTTAATCAATAACTTAATTAAGCCACTAATTAAGCCTATATAAGGCTCATGTGAACTCATTAGTTCACTATACACTCTCCTAACACCCCACTTTAGAGAGAGAAACGTGAGAAAGAGTGAGAGAAGGAAGGAATTTAGAATCAAAGCTAGGAGAAGGGGAGTTGCTAAGAATTGAAGGCATTGGACTTGGAAACTCAAGAATTAAGCCTTTAGCATACATCTTGGGAAGCCTAGGTAAGAATTCAACCCTTGAATTGTACAATTATGATGTGTAGGACATGAACTCTAAAGAATTAAGTAGGTTGATACAAGAATTGAGTTAGAATTAAAGAGAAATGAACCATATTATGCATGCATGCTCATTTCATCATAATTTGAAGTTGTTTTCAAAGAATTCCCTCTTGCATGTCTTCATTTTGGCCTTGGTCTAAGAATTCAACATATTTTTGAGTTAGACACCTCATTGGATCATGTTTTGAAAGCTTGGAACTTGCACCTTTACATGCATGATATATATTGTTATGTTTTCAAAGATTTGGGTTTTGTCTTGAAAAATTGGCAAGCTTCTAGACCTTGATCTTGTGAAATGATTTTGAATTCACCATGGTTTCACCATTTACAATTGTTTCCTTTTGTTTTCTTAAGTTTTTGACCCAAAAGACCTTGTTTTATAACTTTGAATTTGAGTTTTGAGCTGAGAAATGCAATTTGGAAATTCCAAAATTTTGCTCTCTGCTCGAGCATCAAAACCTACGCTCGAGCGGCCACTCGGTAATCTTATACTTTCACTAGAGCGACCAGAAGTCTACTCGAGCGTGAAATGCAAACTCCCAGAAATTTCATGTTTTTGCAGACCGCTCAAGCAGCAAGAGTTGCTCTTGAACGATGGCATGAGTCTCACGCTCGAGCGAGAGTCGAGCGGACATCGAGTGGAGATTTCACATAACCAGTACCCTTTCAAAGTTTACAGACCGTTCGAGCGAGGGAAGTTGTGCTCGAGCGTCCCCTCACATGTTTGCATGTCCACTCGAGCGAGGGAATTTACGCTCGAGTGGGACCCCTGTTTTCTGCAAGTTTTGTTAAATGTGTTCAAGTGCATTTTAGCATCCTCATTGCATCCTAGGCACTTCTAGCCCATGATTAAGACTCAATAAGAGGTTAAGACTTAGAAACACACTAAGAATTAAACGAAAGAAGTTAAGTACCAGCCAAGTGTGTGTTTCATTATGCCTTTCAGCTATATGTGTAGGTCACGCGCCACAAGATATCTAATTTGTCTATTCTGCAAGTGGAGCTATCTGTGAGTAATAACTCTGTAAAGTTATGTTTGACTTTAATTATTTTCTGATGATATGAAATGATCAGTTTTCTGAAATGTCATGTTTTGTATGAATAAATGATTATCCAATTTTCTTTAAAATGTATTCGTGGCATCTTTAGCATAAGGCCCTTGCCCGGGGGTAATAATGCCGCGGTTCAAGTAAGTTACAAGTTCCCGGTACCGGAGGTTCCTTAAAGGAACTAACAAGTATGTTAACACTAATGGATGAACCATATATGATTAAGCATGAATTCTGATTTCTGTATGCAGTTTGAACAAGAATATAAATATATCTGTTTCTAATATGAACTCTGATTTCGGTACCTGTTATGGACATCATTAATTTAAATCCTTTACTCCGTTATTATTCATTGGGCTCCAGCTTACTATTTATATTATGTATGTAGGTGAGTAGGCACGTGACCAGGCCTAGAGTTGATGGCCTAAGATTGTGTTTCGTCAGCCAACAACCGTGCCTCCCAAGGAGGTTCCTTTTGAGAGGTCCATGTCAAGGCTTTAGTTAATTTTGTTCTGTATATCTGTATTGGGCTAAGTCCTCTTTTAGTTTCATGTTTATGAATGGGCGACACATGAATAATGTAATTATGGCGTTATATATATATATACAAGTTTATTTTGAAGATCTATGTCTCTTATATGTTAACACAGCTTTATAGACATTGTATATTCTCTATTTTTGCTTCCGCAGCCCTTTATTATATGTTGTTTTGTCAAGAGGCCTCTGGTAATCCAAGGATTACTGGCCGGTTACGACGCTAAACCTATAGGGGCGGATTTGGGTCGTGACAACGATCAACTGAGCTAACATGGCCCTACCATATGCTAGATAGAACCAAGATGGCATTCGACCGAGCTAAAACCCAATTCGGTGCTCTGCACTAGTTATACTCAAGTTTGATCCTTGATTACATCTAGTCTACTTGTTCTAGGCCCTGGCTCAATGTCTGTACAGCTTAAGACCAAGCTACTCAAGTTCTTATCTTGGCCCACAGCATGGCCCAACGAACAAAGGAGACTCTACCTAGCTCGGCCCAATTTACACATAAATTACCCTTTCAATTGCCCCTTAATTCCATCTGCCAAGCATGATTGGGATTATTGTCCTTTAGTCGTGCTAAGTTACTCACACCAACCAAACTAGAACTCACTCGGCTGCTAGAATCTTCTCCGATTGTACATCTCATCTTCCCACGTTTCTGACTTCGTGTTCTAATTGGGACATGTGGCACGCAACAATTGCTTCCAGCCTCTGTGACAGCCGTCACACATTGCCCCAAAATTTCAAAAAGGCCCGCCTTTTCGACTTGTGCGTATAATACAAATGCACTTGAAAAGCCACTTCCACTGTTCATTCTCCAAACCCCAATCCTAGCTCCTAATCACTGTTGCGATTCGTCCATTACTGCCATTGATGAAAGCTGAATCTTATCCCTATGAGCTCGTAATCAAACGACGAAGCACGCCTGCTATGCGAAATTAGATTTGTTCTACGAACTAGTAAGTTTCAAAACGCTGTACAACGTTATTGTTGATGCTTGCTTGCTGTTTTCTATGTTCTTCATTGTTTCCATTCTATCCTACCACTATGTGTGCCCTACAGTAGGATTTAAACCTTAAAACCGCTAAAACATGTATTCAATAGAATATAAAGCTATATGCGTCCTAATCAGTTAGGATATAAACTAGTCAACCCCTGCGATTTTGATCTAAAACCATACACACACCAAACCAAACAACTGTTGGTTATCTCTATACATGAGTATAACCGTACTAGGGATTTCCCTTCTAACCGAACTACCACTTCCATGCTAGGGACTTCCCTTTAAACTGAACTAACGCACTTGCTCCTAGTCTGGACCGAGGTAGACCCCACATGTGTGTAGCTGAATTTAAAAATGTTGGCCTCCACACGACTAGGCTAAAACCTGGACCTTACTCTAACCGAGCTACACATTGTACACACTCTCAAGATCGAGCCAACTAATTTACACTGATGCCTTAGCCTGGTCACCAGCTGGCCATAACACATTCTATGTTCTTCACTCTTGACTAGGTTTATTCAGGCACACCATTCACTACAACGTCGGGCTAAGGAGCCGAGCTGATATTTAAAAACAAACTAAGGTCACACCCATGGGCAAATACCGGTTCCTAGTGAGTTCACCCAGTGTTATAACTAAGTTCCGAAGGGACTACAACATCCCCGACAACGTACAATTCGAGCTAACTGAGTGAGACACCACATCCTCGGACAAACTGGGCTTTGTTCCATTTACACTGTTGTCCATTGTAGAGGGTGGACTCCAGTTCCCAATCTAGCTTCTTATTTGTGAATTTCTTTGGTAAACCAGACTATGCCCCACACAAATATCCACCAACTCGTACCGCATAATCAATGGAATAGCCGAGCTAAATCGTCGTCTTAGCTTCAACCTTGGATTAGCTGAGCTATTCCACCAAAATTCGCTCGACCAAAATGACGACGGTCAGGTCTATTACCTAAGAATCAGAAAAGGCCGAGAGAAAATCATCAAGCACACACCAAACAAGAACTTAAACGATGATGATTTTCTATGGGTCAGTGGCAATTTTGAGGACAACAAAGCCCTAATACCGGGCATAAATATCAATTGGAATAAGGGGATAGCTGGTAAAGATAGTTCGGTCTATCTCTTTTGCTATTTCCAATCCGTTTTCCGTACTAACCCTTGTTTCCTCTTAACACAAATTTGAACCACCTTAAAACAACCTACGCTTACATGAATCAAAACGCCCTCCGTGCTACGCTTCCCTACCGCAATCGAGATTGGACCGAGCTCCTGAATTTCGAGCCGACCTATCGGTATAGCGGTAAGAAGAAAACTAAGGTCACAGACTTCCTTCTTGAATCATTACCCGAGCCGGACCCCAACCTCCTCCAAATTAATCTTATTCCTCTTACTGAAGAGCAAGAGATGGCAAAAAAGTGAGCTGTTCATGCCCTAATTACCGAACAGACTACTGTCTCTAATACCAAGGCGCAAAATTAACTGCCTCTAGCCAGTCATCCACGCGAGATTGTGGTTGCCTTTTGTGACAACCCTCACCACTGATTAGTGCTAATCTATGATTAAGCATGTTAAGTGACTGATTGACTGAAATTCTGAACTGATTGATTTAGTGTATTAGTTGAAATGCATTTCTATCTGTTGCCCGTTAAATGATCTGTTCATGTTTTATGTTTTAAACTGCAAATCGAAGGCCTTATCGGCGGCCGAATCTGAAATCGATTAATGCTTTGTGTTAATTAGAATTAATGTGATTTTATGGTATATTTAATTGAAAATTAATTTGGTATGACTAAATTAGGTTAAGCAATGATAAATTACAATAGTTGGACTTATTTACCTTAGTGCCATGATAGTGGGCCACTTATCAATTCATGTTTGAAGCCTATTACATATTTGATGCATCAATTGTTCTCTATTTTCTGAGCCTAAACCGACTAGAGAGAGTGAGAGTGAGAGTGAGAGTGAGGAGAAAACTTGAGTTCATCAAAATTGCTTGGAGACTTAAGAGAAATTGAAGGAGTCTTGCATAATTGAGCTTCTACACTTGAAATTCAAAGTCTAAGGTAGGAGAACCATCTTCTTGAGCTTGCATTTGAACTATATCTTGCATGATTCATGGAAGTTTAGTGAGTTGAGTCTAGAATTGGCTTAATGAGTTGAATATAGGCTTAAATCATGCATGCATGTACATATTCTTGCATTTTGAAGTTGATTTTCATGAAATCTTGCATGCAAGTTTACATTCTTGTTCTAGTCCACGAGTTCATCATGGTTTTGAGTTTAATCTTGCTTTGGATCATGTTTTGAGGCATTAGAATTCACTAAAATTCATGCATGTCATATGTTCATCATGTTCATGAAAACTTCTTTGAAATTGTGTTTAATTGAACTACCTTTGGGCCTTGATTTCTCAAATTGATCTTTGAAACATGTCATATTATGAGTTTACAAGTGTTTTGCAGAAAATTAGCCCAAAAGGATCAAATTTGATGCTTTAAAGTTGAGTTTTAAGCTTGAGGTTCAAATCTGGAAATTCCAGATTTTGGACTCACGCTCGAGCGGGGAACTCCACGCTCGAGCGTACACTCTGGGTTCATGCAGTCCGCTCGAGTGGAAAAAGTAATGCTCGAGCGTGAAATGCGTGTATCCAGTACTTTGCATGTGTTTGCAGTCCGCTCGAGCGAGGGAATGCACGCTCAAGCGAGGACTTGCGTCTCACGCTCGAGCGGGGTTCGAGCGCCCGTCGAGCGTGAATTTCATACATCCAGTACTTCTGCAGTCCGCTCGAGCGAGGAAAGTCACGTTCGAGCAGAGATCCTTTGTCTGCATGTCCGCTCGAGCGTAGAAAGCCACGCTCGAGCGAGACCCCTGTTTTCTGAAAATTTTGAAAAGTGTTTTAAAGTACATCTTTGCATCCTCATTTCATTCTAGGCATTCTTAGGCCTAGTTTAAGGCACCTTAATGAGGATATTGATGTAGAACCACACCGAGGCAAGTTAGGGATTAAGTTATTATTTCCCAACTATGTAGCTTAGTGTGTGTTCGTTCTGTAACTGTGTAGGGTTGGCATCCGAGGACGCTCTAGCCTATTTGTAGCCCAGTGCTCTGTGAATAACAATGTTGTAAAGATATATTCAATCATGAATATTTTCTTAATGATCAACTGTACTGCTTTCTGAAATGATATTTCTTATTGAATGAATGTTTGTCTTATTTGTGAACTGTATTCGTGGCATCTATAGCAATTTACTGTTACTGTACTGTACTGCTACTGTGACAGAGATCTCTGTCGGTTCCCATGTTTAGAACCACTACTGTTTACTGATATGATGGCCATCAACTGACTGTTCGATCTGTTAAGACCTACTGTACTGTTTTGCTATTGGATGTACCATATATGACTATTATAGTTTCTGAATGGCTGTTATGGCATGAAATATGAGCCACAAACTGAATGACTGATATACTGATAAATGACTATTTTCAATATTGAAAGGATATTCATTCTTAACCTCTTTACGCATATGTTATTCACTGGGCTTTAGCTCACTGCTCATATATATATGTAGATGTCCAGGCACTGGAGCGAAGCTAGGAGCGTTGGGTTAAACTCCCTTTTTGTCAAGCCAACCACAGTGCCTCACAGCGAGGTTCCAAGTCCTTCAAGCTAGGACTTTTTGGGGTGTTTTAGTTCACCCTTATGTATCTATTTGTAACACCATTTAAATTTGTACTGTACTGTTCTAATAGGGATTAGGTCCCTGTCCTGAATGATTATATATGTATGTATATACTGTTTTGCTTCTGACTGTAGATATGTTTAAAAAGTCTTTTTGCATACAGACTGTCATAGCTCATTGGACATCTTTTATTACTGTTTTGGCTTCCGCCGCCCCCTGTACTGTGTATTACTATTTTACTGTTAAGCAGGCCTTCGGTAATCTCAGATTATTGGCCGGTTACAGTGCTAAACCCATAGGGGAGGGTTTGGGTCGTGACAGAGTGGTATCAGAGTGATATTAAACAACGAGTTATACCGCACACACGTGTCCAAATGAGCTATAGGATGTCCTAGAAAAGTAATTAGGACATTGCATGAGCATGAAAAGTGTGTGTGGCCATGACATGATTATATGTGCTAATGTGTTAATATGGTTAAAGTGTGCAACTGCCTATCTTTATTATTACTGTGTTGCATATAGTGAAATGGACAATGCAAGGACTACCGATGAAACTGAATCATCTGACGCCAGAATGACGAGATTAGAAAGAACAGTTGAAATGTTGACTGAGGCCCTAAGACAACAACAACAACAGAACCAACAGCCCCCACCTCCTCCGGTACAGTCGGAACCGAATGTGAATGAGGATATAATTGCTCTAACGCAGAAGTTCAGTAAAATGAAACCACCATCCTTTCAGGGAGGCCTTGAGCCATTAAAGGCCGAAGCATGGGTGCTAGAAACAGAGAAATTGTTCGAGGTATTTCCGTGTTCTGAAGCGCATAAGGTGCTATTGGCTACCTTTACTTTGCAAGAGGAAGTTAGACGGTGGTGGATGCTTATCTGTGACACCGACACTGTTATGACTTGGGCTCAATTTAAAGAAGCCTTCTTTGAAAAATACTTCACTCAGTGTGTCAGGGATCGCAAAGTGACTGAGTTTGAACAATTGAAACAAGGCACCATGTCGGTAGCAGAGTATGAATCAAAGTTTACTGAACTCGCCAGATATACACCGCACATGGTTGATACTGATTACAAAAAGGCCAGGAAGTTTGAAGGCGGCCTTAACGTAGAAATTCTTGACAGAATCAACGTTTTGAAATTGCTGAAATACGTGGATGTTCTTGATCGAGCAATAATGGCTGAGTCGAACATCGAAGCATTGAAAAAGACTGAAACACCAACGTCTGAATGGCGTGGTGAGAGACGGGGTTTTAAATTTAAGAAAGGCCGGAACAGTTCATTGAATAAAAAGCAAAATACAGGGTCAACAACCAATTCTAGTCAGGGAAGTGGTTCCATACCGCCCTGTTCTAAATGTGGTAAGAAACATAAAAGGGTTTGTTATAAAATTTCAGGTGCTTGTTACAGGTGTGGCAAGGTGGGCCATATGGTCAGAGATTGCCCTTCTGCTCCTTAGGGCAATAGTAAAGCTGCACCAAGCGCCGCAGCATCAACTGCCCCACCAAAACCCAACCCCAAAGCGATTGGAAAAGAGCCTATGAGGTAAGGCCAAGTGTTCGCACTCGTACCAAGAGACGTACAGAATACCGAGACCGTTGTGTCAGGTATACTCTCAATTTGTGCTCAAAATGCATATGTTCTGATTGATTCAGGGTCGACACATTCATATGTATCGCATGCTTTTTCGCGCAAATTAAATAGACCACTGGAACCTATGAACTATCTATTAGCTGTATCTTCACCTGTTGGAGGATCCATGACTTGTGCTTATATGTACCCTGCATGTGAGATTATGGTTGGAAATGCGCATTTGTATATTGATTTACTGCCATTGAACATTGACCATTTTGATGTAGTATTGGGAATGGACTGGTTAACAAAATATCATGCTACCATAGACTGTGTAACAAAACAAGTTGTTTTCCATCCACCTGGATTGCCTGAGTTCGTATTTAATGGAGTTGGAGTAGTACCTCCCCCATATTTGATTTCATCCATGAAAGCTTTTAAACTGATTAGAAAGGGGTGTAAGGGGTATCTATGTTCTGTATTGTCTGTACTTACTGATGCTAACATTGATGTGAACAGTATTCCTATAGTCAGAGAATTCCCAGATGTTTTTCCAGATGGTCTGCCAGGGGATTTGGTTGATAGGGAGATTGAGTTCACCATTGATGTGATTCCGGGTACACAGCCTGTATCTAAAGCTCCGTACAGAATGTCACCTACCGAATTGAAAGAGTTGAAAGTTCAGCTGCAAGAACTGTTAGATAAGAAGTTCATCAGGCCCAGTACTTCACCGTGGGGCACACCAGTTTTGTTTGTGAAAAAGAAAGACGGCTCGTTGAGACTCTGCATTGACTACCGTGAACTGAACAAGGTGTAGACACCCCATTTTTGACCGTCCTCAAGACTTGGACGTCATCCTTTGAACACTCGGTGATCATCCATGTTTGTGTTCGTCTTGAGTTCCCGGAGGTCTCGGTTACGCGCCTTGCCTCAGGATCTCTCGACTCGACTGTTTTGTGTCTGGTTTTGCACCAAACACTTGTGTTTTGCCTTTGAGGGGTAGGGTAGGGCTTGTTGACCATCCCCACCCATCACCGGCCATGGCTTGAGGCCACCGGTTGTGTTTTGTTGCCACTAGCCAAATATTTGGCCTTCCGGCTATCTTTTTTTGGTCAATTGCATTTTTGGCCGGCCGACTACTATGCATCTACTTTTGTAGATATTTTTGTGCAGCTGGCATGCATTTGGTTCCCGCCATACACGTGTATGGAGGGATCTCTCTCTTAGTTAGCTTGTCTTGTAAGCTTACAAGATTGAGCTCTATAAGAAGAGGCTTCTTCTCCCTCTTTTAGGGTTACAAAATTTCAGAGGAGAGCTCTGGTTTTTAGGGTTAGCATAATTGTATCTATCCTATATCTATTTCTCTCTCTCTTTTTGCCCTTAAGGTGTTTTAGTCTTAGATTTGCACACAAACACCTAGACTTACACCTTCTCTTGGAGCTGAGGTCCTTGAGGCTTGTTTTTGGAGTTTTGGAGCTAGTTTGAGCTCAAAGAACCAGCTGGTCTTCCATTTTTGAAGAGGGTCTACAAGGGTAAGACTTTTGTCCATTTTTACCCCATTTTTGCATTGTATTTTTGCCTACCTTACAACTGTTTTTGAGCTTAACATATAACATAGAAAAGTTCTGTTTTTGCTTACTCTAAATAGTTGGTTAAGGGTGTTTTAAGCTTTGGGGTTGTTTGACCCCTTTTAAGCCTTGTTAGGCCCTTGTTTTGTGCCATTTTGGTTGAGCTCCGGGACCATTGTGTTTGGGCCTCCTCATCACTGAAATCTTGAAGGATTTCAGAGGTGAGGATGGTGCCTTGAGGTCCCAAGAAGGAGAGGGCCACCCCCTCTCCTTGTTGTCCTTGAAAAAGGCCATTTTTTGCCTCTTGAGGGAGCACCATGTTTAGGTTCATGTTGATCATGCCTTAACTGATTTTTGTGCTTATATTGTCATAATATAGCATTGTTGTATGTTGGTTTTGGTACACCATGCATGCTTAGCATACATGCCTTGTAATGCCATGTTTAGGCCTTAACATGCTTTAGGTTTTGACCCTTATTCTAGCACGATTTTGGCCAAGCTTTGTGAAGCTTTTGTGTTTGTTTTAGCATGCTTAAGCTCTGTTTTTGGTTGTTTTCGTCGACCATCACATGCTTAGTATAGCCACCTTGCATTTTGGCTTGTTAGCCTTAGGTGTGTGAGTGTGTAGCATGCTTTACTTGCATCATTTCAGTGGTTTGGAACCACTTACCATGTCATTTCAGTCCTTGTAATATGTTTACATGCTTGCATTTTATCACTCCTTTGATGCTTTAAGAGGTTGTGTTGTATGCTCCATATTTAAGCATTTGTGCATGCCTCCATGAGTAGATCATTTAGATGCCATCTAAGTGGTTTTTGGGGCTTGCCTTAACATGGTTCGGGACTGTTTTGATCCATCTTGGTCATTTGCTTCATGTGTCATATGATCATACTTTAAGTACTTGGACCAATTACATGCTATGCTTGTCATGTTTGCTTGATTTGACATCATCTTTGACATAATTTTCAGAGCTTACATTGCATGCTAATTGTCCATGTTTACCTCCTTTTAAGTGTGCTTAGAAGTTGTTCCTTTATGCTTAGGAATTGGTCCTTGTGTGCATGCATGTTTGCATGTCATTGTGCCCTCATTTCCATAGCATTGGCCACTGTTTTAGGCTTGATTGAGGGCTGCCTAAATTAGTTTAAGTCCATCCCTTGGCATGTTGTTGCATGCTTAGCTTATGACATGTTGTTGCATGTTGAAATGGTGTTGCATTTGGCATGCATTCTCCTCCTTGTTTTGGTTGCTTAACATGCCATATGTTTTGCATGTTTGTGTGTTGGCATTGTACCATGTATGCTCATTTAACTTGCATGCTTGTTATATGCCTCGCATGCTTCCCATATGCTCATATTGCATGCCTAGTTAACATACTTAGGTTGCATTGCATTTGCATGCATCTTTCACCTCTTGATCAAGCCATGATAGAGGTTGAAAGCCCCTTTGTTTGCTTATTTGGTTTGCATTGCATTTGAAATTAAAATGTACACTTGATTCTTTGGGCCATCATGCATTGAAATTGGCGATTGGTGGTCCGAGAATCGAGGCCCATCCTCCTTTGAGTCATAAACATGATAAGGAGTATGGTTGGTGCATACATTGCTTGAAATGCATTGCCATGCTATGTCTTGCCCTCTACTGCTGTCAAAATCAGTTTCTGCAGGAAGATTTGGCCGGCCGGCCATCTTCAGTGTCGATCGGCCATCCATCAGTGGCCGACATCTCAATTAGTGGCCGGTGGTCATTCTCCATGGCCGGTAGCCAATCCTCTTAGCTGGTGGTGTTCCACAGCATTCAGAGAAGCAACCCTGGGACTTGTGCAGTCTTCAGAGGAGCAGAACAGTCAAAGCAGAGGCATCTTGTGCATGGCAGTGACCTTCCGAGCAAAACCGAGTGCACATGCATTGGACCCTCTTCCCGAGGCCGCTCATTGCTTAAATTAGATTAGTTAATTTGCATAGCTAGTTTAATTTGTCTATAATATTTAATTAGCTTGTAGGTTAATTAAGTGTATTATTCTTTCGGTCCCTCCGAGCAAGGGCAAATTTGTAATAAGTGTGGGTGCATGTGTGCATGCCTTCCAACCCCCACTTCTTTCTCCCTTTTACTTACCTGCTTTCGATGGTTAGTATTAGGACATGTTTAATTTAGCATACCTCATGCTATGCATGCGTGCATCATTCATCAGTATTGCATGCACCGGGCTCGGCGCATCATGCTAACTGCATAAGTACTTCAAATCTAACTTGAACACATGCTATCTGTGCATTTCACATGTCATCCTTAGATTAGCCGAGCCTATTATAGTGACATTCTGTATGCGTTGCATTAGCCATCTTAACATGGACTTGGATCATGCATGATTACTAACATGTTCTTTGTTTTGGCTCGGAGTACATTGTAAGTATTTTATGCTTTAGCATCTCGCACGAGTGTGAATGTTAACATGACAGCATGCTTACCATGTGGCTAGATGCTTATGTGATATAAACTGCCTGAATGCCTGTGGGTGAAGGTTGGATTGTTTGAGTTGGAACAACTCATTGAAATTCGTGTTTTAGCCTACTTACGAGTAGCGAATTCCAAAGCGTTTTCCAAACAAATGGATATGCAATGTTTTGTTCCAAGTTAGGCGATCTAGTCTATACTTTTGTCTTGTGCGCATCACATAGTAATTCTAGCTAATTAACTGGAATAAGAACACATAACGTTTTCAAAAGAGGATATCATGGTTAGTAGAGACCGATCTTCGGATCGGGCGAGAGGGGGAGCTCATAGCTGACCTTCCCCAATCGTACCCAAGTTCCCGAGCCGAGGCAACTTTGGTGATGACAGACACGTGGCCTTTGGCACCGAGTCAGGGTTTCCTAAATTTTCCCATAAAAAAATATTTAGGTGGCGACTCTGTATCTAGCAAAGCAGTCCATGTTTGGCACTTCTTTCAAAATATGTTTTCTCAAAACGATTTGCCGGATTTGGACTCTTTGGTTCAGATTAAGAATCGTGACAAAAACGAGTCCAAACTGCGGCATGCATAAGTCCCCCTCCCTCGGGGCGCGTCCACACAAGGTAACAGTGAAAAATAAATATCCATTGCCTCGCATTGATGACTTATTTGACCAGTTATAGGGTGCCCAAGTGTTCTCCAAAATTGACCTTAGATCCGAATACCACCAGTTGAAAGTTAAGACAGGGGACATCGAAAAGACTGCTTTTCGAACGAGGTACGGACACTATGAATTCTTAGTTATGCCTTTCGGAGTTACCAATGCACCTGCTACATTTATGGACCTTATGAACAGAATTTTCAAACCATTCCTAGATGAATTTGAAGTTGTTTTCATAGATGACATTTTGATTTATTCCAAAAGCACGGAAGAACATGAACGTCATTTGAACATGGCCCTACGGACCCTAAGAGAACAGAAACTTTATGCAAAACTAACTAAATGTGAATTTTGGCTAGACAGTGTGATGTTTTTGGGACATGTGATCAGTAAGGATGGTATTACAGTTGACCCACAAAAAATTGAAGCAGCAGTGAACTGGCCTAGACCGACAAATGTTACCAAAGTTTGAAGTTTTCTAGGCTTAGCCGGGTATTACAAAAGGTTTCTCAAAGATTTCTCCAAAATTGCCCTACCACTGACACAGCTGACTCAGAAGGGGATATCATTTGACTGGACCGATCAGAGGGAATCAGCTTTTCAAGAGTTGAAAACTCGACTAGTGACTGCACTGGTTCTCACCTTACCCTCAGGTACGGATGGTTATACTGTGTATAGTGATGCTTCTTATAAGGGTTTGGGATGTGTTTTAATGCAGAATGGTAAAGTTATTGCATATGCTTTCCGACAACTGAGACCACATGAAAAGAACTACCCGACCCATGATTTAGAACTTGCTGCAGTAGTCTTTGCATTGAAAATTTGGCGTCACTACCTTTATGGGGCAACATGTGAGGTGTATATAGACCACAAGAGTTTGAAATACTTCTTCACACAGAAAGAACTGAACATGAGGCAGCGGAGATGGTTAGAACTGATAAAAGACTATGACCTGTAAATTTTGTACCATCCAGGAAAAGCTAACACTGTTGCTGATGCACTAAGTCGGAAATCGATTAGAAATTTAGCCTGTTTACTCACCGGGCAGAAAGAATTGCTATGTGACCTTGAAAGACTTGAAATTGAGATTGTTTTGCGTGAACAAGGTGGAACAATAGTCGCTATTTCTGCTCAACCGTCGTTGATTGAAGAGATTAAGGAGAAACAGCAACAGGATGACTTCTTGAGGAAGATCATCGAAGAACGGGAATCCAAACCGAGGTCGGATTTCAAATTTGAGAATAATGTGTTGAAATTTCAGGGAAGATTGTGTGTACCGAGTGATTCTGAACTGAAAAGAAGAATTCTGCAAGAAGGCCACAATTCAAAACTGTCTATCCATCCAGGAAATTCAAAAATGTACCAAGACTTGAAACTGAATTTCTAGTGGCCGGGAATGAAGAAAGAGATTGCTAATTTTGTGTCGAAATGACTTCATTGCCAACAAGTTAAAGCCGAACATCAACGACCCGTAGGTTTACTACAACCCTTACCGATACCGGAGTGGAAATGAGAACATATCACTATGGATTTCATTGTTGGTTTACCTCGCTCCAGTAAAGGTATGGATTCAATTTAGGTTATTGTTGATAGACTGACTAAATCTGCTCATTTCTTACCTGTCAAAACAATTTATAATGCGGACAAATTGGCTGTAATCTATATTGATGAGATTGTTAGATTGCATGGAGTGCTTGTGTCCATTGTCTCTGATAAGGACTCGAAGCTTACATCGAGATTCTGGCAAAGCCTACAGACAACATTGGGTACTGAATTGAGACTGAATAGTGCATACCATTCTCAGACAGATGGCCAGTCAGAAAGAACCATCCAGACTCTGGAGGATTTACTGAGAATGTGTGTCCTTGATTTTCAGGGAAATTGGGAAAGCCACTTACCGTTGGTTGAATTCGCCTACAACAACAGTTTTCATTCAAGTATTGGTATGGCGCCTTTCGAGGCTTTGTATGGCAGGAAATGTCGATCTCCAATTTGCTGGGCAGAAGTTGGAGATGGGCCTTAGCTTGGGCCCGAAATTGTACAGGAAACTACCGAAAAAGTGAAACTAATCCAACAGAGACTGAAAACCGCACAAAGCCGACAGAAAAGTTATGCGGATGTCCGAAGGCGAGACAGAGAGTATGAAGTAGGTGATTATGTTTTTGTAAAAGTGACACCGATGAAAGGCCAGACTCGTTTTGGAGTCAAGGGTAAGTTAGCGCTGAGATATGTTTGACCGTATGAGATTATTGAGAAAATTAATCCGGTGGCGTATCAAGTAGCGCTTCCTCCTAAAATGGAGCATATGCATAACGTGTTCCATATTTCAATGTTAAGGGACTACCTCTGGGATCCCTTCCATGTGATTGAGCCTACCCGTGTAGGGCTAAGTGATGACTACATTTATGAAGAACGGCCTATTCAGATTGTAAACAGACGGATCAAGGAGTTGAGGAACAAAGAGATTCTGTTAGTGAAAGTTGATTGGCAAAACCATGGTGGCGTATATGTCACTTGGGAAAGGGAAGACGATATGATCAAGAGATATCCTGAACTGTTCCCACTGAATCCTGTTTTCTTCCAGAATGAAAGTAACTCGAGTTTGGAGGACCAAACTCTTTATAAGGAGGGGAGATTGTGACAACCTTCACCACTGATTAGTGCTAATCTATGATTAATCATGTTAAGTGACTGATTGACTGAAATTCTGAGCTGATTGATTTAGTGTATTAGTTGAAATGCATTTTTATCTGTTGCCCGTTAAATGATCTGTTCATGTTTTATGTTTTAAACTGCAAATCGAAGGCCTTATCGGCGGCCGAATCTGAAATCGATTAATGCTTTGTGTTAATTAGAATTAATGTGATTTTATGGTATATTTAATTGAAAATTAATTTGGTATGACTAAATTAGGTTAAGCAATGATAAATTACAATAGTTGGACTTATTTACCTTAGTGCCATGATAGTAGGCCACTTATCAATTCATGTTTGAAGCCTATTACATATTTGATGCATCAATTGTTCTCTATTTTCTGAGCCTAAACCGACTAGAGAGAGTGAGAGTGAGAGTGAGGAGAAAACTTGAGTTCATCAAAATTGCTTGGAGACTTAAGAGAAATTGAAGGAGTCTTGCATAATTGAGCTTCTACACTTGAAATTCAAAGTCTAAGGTAGGAGAACCATCTTCTTGAGCTAGCATTTGAACTATATCTTGCATGATTCATGGAAGTTTAGTGAGTTGAGTCTAGAATTGGCTTAATGAGTTGAATATAGGCTTAAATCATGCATGCATGTACATATTCTTGCATTTTGAAGTTGATTTTCATGAAATCTTGCATGCAAGTTTACATTCTTGTTCTAGTCCATGAGTTCATCATGGTTTTGAGTTTAATCTTGCTTTGGATCATGTTTTGAGGCATTAGAATTCATGTATGTCATATGTTCATCATGTTCATGAAAACTTCTTTGAAATTGTATTTAATTTAACTACCTTTGGGTTTTGATTTCTCAAATTGATCTTTGAAACATGTCATATTATGAGTTTACAAGTGTTTTGCAGAAAATTAGCCCAAAAGGATCGAATTTGATGCTTTAAAGTTGAGTTTTGAGCTTGAGGTTCAAATATGGAAATTCCAGATTTTGGACTCACGCTCGAGCGGGGAACTCCATGCTCGAGCGTACACTCTGGGTTCATGTAGTCCGCTCGAACGGGGAAAGTAACGCTCGAGCGTGAAATGTGTGTATCTAGTACTTTGCATGTGTTTGCAGTCCGCTTGAGCGAGAGAATGCACGCTCGAGCGAGGACTTGTGTCTCACGCTCGAGCGGGGGTTGAGCGCCCGTCGAGCGTGAATTTCATACATCCAGTACTTTTGCAGTCCGCTCGAGCGAGGAAAGTTACGCTCGAGCGGAGATCCTTTGTCTGCATGTCCGCTCGAGCGTAGAAAGCCACGCTCGAGCGAGACCCTTGTTTTCTGAAAATTTTGAAAAGTGTTTTAAAGTACATCTTTGCATCCTCATTTCATCCTAGGCATTCTTAGGCCTAGTTTAAGGCACCTTAATGAGAATATTGATGTAGAACCACACCGAGGCAAATTAGGGATTAAGTTATTATTTCCCAACTGTGTAGCTTAGTGTGTGTTCATTCTGTAACTGTGTAGGGTTGGCATCTGAGGACGCTCTAGCCTATCTGTAGCCCAGTGCTCTGTGAGTAACAATGTTGTAAAGATATATTCAACCATGAATATTTTCTTAATGATCAACTGTACTGCTTTCTGAAATGATATTTCTTACTGAATGAATGTTTGTCCTATTTGTGAACTGTATTCGTGGCATCCATAGCAATTTACTGTTACTATATTGTACTGCTACTGTCACAGAGATCTCTGTCGGTTCCCATGTTTGGAACCACTACTGTTTATTGATATGATGGCCATCAACTGACTGTTCGGTCTGTTAAGACCTACTGTACTGTTTTGCTATTGGATGTACCATATATGACTATTATAGTTTTTGAATGGCTGTTATGGCATGAAATATGAGCCACAAACTGAATGACTGATATACTGATAAATGACTGTTTTCAATACTGAAAGGACATTCATTCTTAACCTGTTTACGCATATGTTATTCACTGGGCTTTAGCTCACTGCTCATATATATATGTAGATGTCCAGGCATCGGAGCGAAGCTAGGAGCGTTGGGTCAAACTCCCTTTTTGTCAAGCCAACCACAGTGCCTCACAACGAGGTTCCAAGTCCTTCAAACTAGGACTTTTTGGGGTGTTTTAGTTCACCCTTATGTATCTGTTTTGTAACATCGTTTAAATTTGTACTGTACTGTTCTAATAGGGATTAGGTCCCTGTCCTGGATGATTGTATATGTATGTACATACTGTTTTGCTTCTGATTGTAGATATGGTTAAAAAGTCTTTTTGCATACAGACTGTCACAGCTCATTGGACATCTTTTATTACTGTTTTGGATTCCGCCCGCCCCTGTACTCTGTATTACTGTTTTACTGTTAAGCAGGCCTTTGGTAATCTCAGATTATTGGCCGGTTACGGTGCTAAACCCATAGGGGCGGGTTTGGGTCGTGACATAAACCTACAGGGGCGGGTTTGGGTCGTGACACCTAGATCCTTATCTCGGCTGAAGCATGCAAAACGTTATGCTGGTCAAACCTGCCAACTTTCTTTAACCTAGATCCTTATCTCGGCTAAAGAGTGCAAAACGTTATGTTGGTCAAACCTGCTAATCTTCTTTAGCCTAGATCCTTATTTCGGCTAAAGAATACAAAAAGTTGTGTTGGTCAAACCTGCCAACCTTCTTTAGCTTAGATCTTTATCTCGGCTACAGAGTGCAAAAATGTTGTGTTGGTCAAACTTGCCAACCTTCTTTAGCCTAGATCCTTATCTTGGCTGAAGAGTGTAAAAAATTGTGTTGGTCAAACTTGCCAACTTTCTTTAGCCTAGATCCTTATCTCGGCTAAAAAGTGCAAAAATTTGTGTTGGTCAAACCTGCCAATCCTCTTTAGCCTAGATCCATATCTCGGCTAAAGAGTGCAAAAATGTGTATTGGTTAAACCTGCCAACCTTCTTTAGCCGTAAAAATTTGTGTTGGTCAAACCTGTCAACCTACATTGCCCCCCCAATCGGGCAATAAGTACGAACAATTTTTACAAACAGCGGAATACAAGTATTGAAAGAAAGTATACTTAAAAAAATGTCTACTTGTTTTATTGAATGTCAAAAAAGAAAAATCACAAGTTTTTGAAAGAGCTAAAAATAAAATACTTTGAGATTAACCGTGTTCCATGGCCTTGGAATAGCTCGGCCGTCCACGTTTTCTAGGTGGTATGCACATTTTCCTGCTAGACCAATCACTCTGTACGGCCCTTCCCAATTGGGTCCTAATTTGTTATCTCCAGGCACCAGAGTGTTTCCCATTACTTTGTGTAGCACCAAATCTCCAATCTTGAATTGTCTAGGATGGACCGCTTTGTTATATTTTCTGGACAGCTCCTGTTGATATGAGGCGATGTGTACTAGGACCCTTTCTTTTCTTTCGTCAACAAGATCTAGCTCCAAGGCTATGGCCTCTCCATTCAGGTCCGGATCAAAATTTTTGCTTCTACAACTTCCAGGGGGATCACTGGCTCCATGCCATATGCTAAGGAAAACGGCATTTCGCCGGTTGACCACCTAGGTGTAGTTCAGTATGCTCATAAGACGTGAGGAGGTTCTTCAGCCCATTTCCCTTTCGCTTTCTCTAGTCTTTTCTTTAAGCCATCTAAGACTACTTTGTTAGAGGCTTCAGCCTGGCCGTTGGCTTAGGGATAGGCAGGCGTGGAGTTGTAGAATTCGATTTTATGCTCTTCACAAAAACTCCTAAAGATTTTTCCATCAAATTGAGTGCCGTTGTCAGATATCAAGGCCTTGGGAATTCCAAACCGAGTTATGATGTTCTGCCAGACAAACTTTTTTATGTCATTTTCTTTGATGGATACAAATGCCTTAGCCTCCACCCATTTTGTGAAGTAATCTATTGCCGTGATAAAAAAAACTTTCTGTTATCTAGCGCGGTTGGGAGTGGCCCCACTATGTCCAAGCCCCGCATTGCATAAGGCCAAGGGCTGGTCAAAGGCAAGAGCTCTCTAGCTAGTTGATGGATTTGATGCACGAACTTCTGACATTTATCTCATTTCTTGACATACTTCTCTGCGTCTGCTTGCATGTATGGCCACTAATACCCCTGTGAAATAACTCAGTAGGCTAGAGATCTCCGTGCTTAGTGACTTCCACAAATGCCTTCGTAGATTTCAAACAAGAATGCTTCGACCTTACTAAGATGGACACACTTTAAGTACGGTCCTGTGAATGATTTTTTGTACAATGCTAACGATCGGGAGAGCCAAAATCGCTATCACTTTGCCCTAATTTTGTTGGCTTCCTTATTTTCCTCTGGAAAAATACCATCTTTTAAGAACACCACTATGGGGTCCATTTAGGAGGGACCTAGCTCGACGCAACATACTTTGGTTGCTTCAGGTTCTTCAATACTTGGTCTTGGCAGGAAGTCCATTAGCAATGGGTATGAGATAGACGTGTCCACCATCGATGCAAAACCGGCTAGCTTATCTGCCTTGCTATTTGGTTCTCGGCTGATTTGTTCTATCCTTACCACTTCAAACATCATGATCTACTTTCTGACCAACTCTTGATACTTGGCCATTCTATTATCCTTTGCTTCGTAGTCGCTCGAAATTTGGTTGACTACTAGTTGGGAGTCACTGTACACCATCAGCTCGGTGGCCTCCATGCGGAATGCTGACCTTAAATCGGCTAACAGTGTTTCGTACTCAACTTCATTATTGGATGCTGGAAATCCAAGGTTGATTTTCTGTTCAATGGTCAAGCCATCTGGTGAGATAAGGACTATCCCAAGTCCAGCACTGTGCCTGTTAGACGCTCTAGCCACAAAGAACTTCCATATCTCCCCTACAAACAACTTCCAGCAAATAGAGGGATTTGATGATGCCCTAGGATCTGGAATGCTAATAGTGCTTTCTCCAAACTTTTTATCCGTTGTAGTGAATTGTTCCTCACTGCTTGACTGTTTTAGCATTCCATTCTCAGGCGTTTCTTTAGCAGCCACTGTAGGACTAAGTGGTTCGCTGCTCACTTGCTCGCCTTGTTGCGGGGGCGGCGTTATTCCCACGGCCCTTTCCCTACTTTGCTCGGTTATCTCGGTTAAGTCCATTGGGCACACATAATACCTACCTGGTGCAAACTCTGCCACAAAGTCTGCCAATGCTTGGGCTTTTATTACAGTTCGTGGTCGAAACTTGATGTCAAACTGTCCTAGCTCCACAACCCATTTTAATATTCACCTTGAAAAGTCCGCTTTCTCAAATAAAGCTTTTAAGGGAAATGTTGTTAAGACGACCACTCTATGGGCGTTAAAATAGTGTGCCAGCTTTCTTAAGGTCATCATTAAAGCTAAAACGAGCTTTTCTAATGGCAAGTACCTCGTTTCAGCGCCTAGTAATGTCCTGCTCACATAAAAGATGGGCACGTGCTGTACTCCTTCGATGTGCACCAAAACTGCACTAACAACGTGCTGGGATATTGCTAAGTAAAAGAAGAGTTCCTCTCCTAGCATCAGGGTTGCCAACAGTGGTGGAAAGATCATGTATTCTTTTAAGCTCTCTAGTGCTTGGTTACACTCATCATCCCACTCAAACTTGGCTTTAAGTGCCTGAAAGAACGGTCGACACCTATTTGATGACCGACTTATAAATCGGTTTAGGGTTGTAGCTAGGCCTGTGAGATGTTGCACTTCTTTGACTATGTTGGGCCTCTCTAGCTCTTGAATGGCTTTGATATGAGACGGGTCGGCTTCTATACCCCGGTTGGTCACTAGAAAACCCAGAAATTTTCCTGACCCCACGCCAAACGTGCACTTGGATGCGTTCAGTCGTAATTTGTGGGTCTTCAAAATTCGAAACATCTTAGCTAAGTCTTTGAGATGGTCTCATTCATTCTTGCTCTTGACTACCATGTCATCTATATAAGCTTCCATTGTTCTTCTTAACAATGGTTCGAATATTTTGGTGATCATTCGTTAGAATGTTGCCCCTGTGTTCTTTAGGGCAAAGGCATGACCTTGTAACAGTATAACCCCCTAGGTGTTGTAAAGGATACAACCTCCTGGTCCGGTTTATACTTAGCGATTTGATGATATCCACGATACGCATCAAGAAAGCTAAGTCGGTTATGACCTGCAGTTAGGTCCACCAGTTGGTCTATCCGTGGTATAGGAAAACTGTCTTTAGGGCATGCTTTGTTGACTGTCGTGTAGTCTACACAAACGCGCCACTTGTCGATTTTCTTTGGTACTTCCACGGTGTTGGAGATCCACCTGGGATAGTGAACTTCTCTGATTGCCTCTGCATCAAGTAGGTTTCCCACTTCCTCAGCCACTACCTCGGCGTGGTGCAGTGCTGATCGGCGAGTTCGCTGTATAATTGGCCTAGAGGTTGGATGGACATTTAGTTGATGGCAAATGAAGTTAGGGTCAATGCCAGGCATGTCGTACGGTGTCCAGAAAAACACTTCGATGTTAGATATCAAGAATTCCATGATCTCTATTCTCTCGGTGTTGGATAAAGATGAGCCTAGTAAAAAGAAATTTTCTCGGACCTTTTCGTCTATTCCTCTATCAGATCTTCTATTACTTTTTGTTCAGCTGCCTTGCCAACGTTTGCGAACAGTTCGTTACTTTTTGGCTCCTCTACCATTTGTACAAACCTTTTTACAGCTCGGTTGCTGTTTACTGTCACAAAGCACTATTTAGACATGATTTGGTCTCCTATGACCTCTTCAATCATTCCAGCTTCGTTAGGGAATCGTATCACCTAATGGTAGGTTGATACTACCGCTCGCATGGCGTGCAACCATGTTTTTTCCAAGATTATGTTGTAGGTGGAAGGGACCTTCAATACCTAGAATTCCACTTGTTTTGTCATTGCTCTAGCTTTAGCCGGGATAATTATCTTGCCAATCGGCCATTCTGGTATTGAGTTAAAGCCGACTAAGGGAGATGCTGTGGGTGTTAAATCTTTGTCCTCCAATTTGAGTTGCTTGAATGTTTCATAGTATATTATCTCGCATGAACTCCCTCGGTTAATCAGGATCTGTTTGATGTCGAAATTCTTGACATGTAAAGTAACCACTAATGCGTCGTTGAGGGCTTTGTAACCTTGCTAAGTCCTTGTCAGAGAAGGTGATGACGTTTGTCGCCTCTGTTTTCTCCTTTTTTATGGTAGACTGTGCACTTAGTACCTCTCTTATGTATTCAGCCTTCTTGATCATCCCTCTGAGTTCACACACTCATTCAGGCTCGATGATCCCATGTATCACATTGATTATGCCTTGGGACGGACTGTCGTTGGCATCCCATCTGGCCCGTTGCGGTCCTAGGGAGCTGGTTGCGCTCCCCCTTCAATATATTGGTCCAGGTGGCCTGCAACCACTAACTCCTCCAGATGTTGCCTCAATGGCGTACAATTTTCAGTTTGGTGCCCATTTTCATCATGGAAGGTGAACCGGTATCTATCATTGTAGCCCCTCTGTGCTTCTCCCAACTTGGCTGGCTGCCAAACGAAGGGTTCGTCACGTATCTCGCTAAGAATCCGGTAAATAGGCTTATTGAACACTGTGGTAATGGTAGTGCGGACTCTCAACCTTTTTTCTTGGGAGTCCTCACCGTTCGGTCGTTTGCTTTGACCATTTTTGTTCGGTCGTTCCTCGTGGCTGATCGTATTGACTTTTGTTGCGGGCTTTTTGTCCGACATCGTTGTTGTGCCAAATTTTGCCTTAGCGCGAGCACCATCTTTGTATACCCTGATGTGCTGATGCACTCTCTCCATTAGGGCCTCCATTGTGAGGGGTGGTGTTATTGTCATTGAATCCCTCAATTTATTGCCTACTGGCAAACCCCGTTTGTACTGTGAAATAGCTAGGTTTATAGGGCAATCTTCGATCTGATTAAAAGTCTCCCAATACTGGTTGTCGTAAGACTTTAATGTTTCTTTCTCGCCCATGTTGATAGAGAGCAGTTGGTCTATCTCCACTGGTGTCTTGGTGTTTGTCCTAAACCTAGTAACAAATGCCTCCGCAAGTTGCGCCCATGAAGCTATGTTGCCTTTTGGTAACCTCTCAAACCATGTCAAACCCAGGTCACCTAGGCTAGAAGGAAACAGGATACACCTTGTTTTATTGATATACGACCATAACTTGGTGAAAGTGGCTTAAGTGCATGTAGGGGTCTAACTTCCCCTCATAAGTTGTGAACTTAGGCTGGTGGAAGCCCAAGGGTAATGGTGCATTCTCTATCGCCGAAATGAATGGCGAGCTCTGCAACCTTGCTAACGCTTTGTCTGCTAGTTCATAGGTAAGGCGCGATACTTGCATTCCAACCTCGATACTTCTATGTGTCCTAGGAGCCAACCGCTGTAGAGCAGAGACCTTTTGGGGGTTGTCACACCCCAAACTTTGGACAATTAAATATTAAATTAGGATTAAACCCCAATCAATATTCCATGATCCAAATCCTAAGGGTGAATCAAAATCTAAGCATTCAAGTCTTCGCGTCTTCTTCATCAATACACATACCTAATCTTTTTCTTCCTTTTCTCCTCTACCGTCTCTCTTGATTTCTCACAGTGCACTTTTTTTTTTTTAATCTCTCTCTCTCTCTCTCTATCTCTCTCTCTCTCCTCTCTCGGCTGCTGCAGAAAATTCTTCCACACCCTCATTGTTGTGATTAACCCTAGGTCTAATATATAATACCTAATTGACTATTATATTTATATTATAAAAATAAAACATAAATAGATATAAATATGATATATATTTTATCAATATATAAACACCTTTTATTTTTATTTTTATAAACAATATAAATATATTAATATTCGAATTAATTATCTATAATTAAATAACACATTAAATTAATTAAATACCACATTAAATTCTCATGTATCCACACAATTAATAAAGTCAAAAATAAAATAAACTAATAATAATAAGTAATGACTTACGAAAATTAGGATCGCTATAGGGGTCACGTGCTTGATGATCTTCTCTTCTTCGAGCCTTTTCTTCTAGTACTGTCCGCAGGTCTGCCGACCTAGGCAACTCCGTGTGCCTAAAAGTCGTTTGGTGCATATGCGAGGGCCAATAACTACTTCCCTCCGTTCAAGACCTTTCAGTCCTTGTTCTCTCAGACCTGGAGTAACGAGTCTTAGAAGTCCTTGACTGTGTGTTGCCTGTCCTAAGGCTTCTACTTTCAGTTTATAATGGTGTGACATACCTATCGCAATCTCCTGAGTGGTGAGAGTGCATTCTGCCTTTGCCAATCTCTTCTTCTGCCACCCTTTTTCCTTTTATCTAGTGCTTCATCGTCTCCATATCAGCTGCCATTCTTCTTATCACTTCATCTTGCTCCCTTACGCAATCTTCCAAAACCTGAGGATCCATCATTCACCTCTATCTATTAGGGTTTTGAGAGCGACGAGGACTTGAGTCCCGTCTTTCTCGCATGTCTCTCCGTGGGTTCCATCACTAGGGATCCAGTTCTTCCATGGACGGGAAAAAAGGCAAACCTTCGCGCCTCCTGCCCCTTCCGGAGTTTGCCCATCAATAGCAGAATGTGGCAAGTCTTCATTATGCACCATTGAAGTTAATCAAAGAAAAAACTCAATCAAAAGGTTTGTTCTCTGTAGAAATTTCCACAGACAGTGCCAATTGTATGAGCATGAAATAATCTGTCTCACATAATCCTGTTGATCAAGTTTGCACTCCTCCAAACGTTGTCGCTTTACTACCTGAAAACACAAACGTGAGCTAGTCGGGGGGTGTGTGCCAGATACCTTTCCGATGCCTAAGTCAACAATTAGACAATAGGCAATAAGCTCTGTGTATTTGAGAGTAAGAATTGCAATACCTGTGCATAAGTCCTGTCATGAGCTTTTATAGAATCTGCTTGGCACAATCCTAGCAGGACTCTAATTCTCTTTAGTAGAGTCCTTCTAGGAACCACTTTATCTAGAATAAAGCCTATCCTGAGAACATCCTTCTCACTGCCAACCAACTGAGATGGCTCAAATCCCCTACCTTGGCTGATAGTACGATCAACCGAGCTAACATGGCCCTGTCCTACGCTGGACAGAACCAAGATGGCATTCAATCGAGCTAAAACCCAGTTCGGCACTCTGCACTGGTTATACCCCGGTCCGATCCTTGATTACATCTAGTCCACCTGTTCCAGGCCCTGGCTCAATGTCTATACGGCTTAAGACCGAGCTACTCAAGCTCTTATCTTGGTCTACAATGTGGCCCAACGAACAAATGAGACTCTACCTAGCTCGACCCAATTTATACATAAATCACTGAGAGGGGAGATTTCCATCTGATAGTACGGCCGAACAAAAGTACCGTCCAGCGTTACGGAATACGCGGCGCCGAGCAGATTGGACGTTTGGACGGCCAAGTTGTCTGGTTTGCTCGGGTGACGCGGTCAACCGGTAACCTCCTGAGGGCCGAGCTGGAGGTCGCTCGTGTGCGGCGAAGTCCGCGGTGGAGATTTCAGCCGAGCTGAAGGACTGACCGGGCTACGCGGAGGATGCTGCCTGGCAGGCATGCCACTGGCCGTCCAGCCAAGGCGAAGCGGTTGCACGTGACCGAGATTGGAGATAAAACGGTTGGTGGCCGGCATGCCTCGCAACCGGTCAATCGCGATGAACCGATCGGGGGTAGCTCGGCATTGGCAGTTAGGTTCTCGCCTGGTCCCAAGTCACAGGCCGGCGGTACGTAGCACGGTTACGCGATTTCAAGTCTCCCAAGGGTTAGGCCGGTCATGGTACCCCGGTTAAGGGTGCCACCTGGGCCAATGGTGTGAAGGAGAGGACATCTGCTCCACGAACGCCTCAATACCGTTGGGCAGTTCTGCATGTACTGGAAGGAGGACAAAACCTTTACACGTGTAAGGTGGTGAGAGGCGAGCACTGCCACCTGTCCAGGGAAGGACAGCAGAGGTAGTGCGCGCACAATCTCGGAGCTGCATGGCCAGCCTAGATATGGAGAGGGGAGGCGAACGTTACTGGTATGCGAACTCATTCTCACTAGCACTCTCTCTCTCTTCTCATTGTCTTCTTCCTCAGTGAACTGACTTGAGCGTCGGAGGGTTTTTCCGGCACACCACCGCCGGGCAGCTCACCGTTTTTGTGTTGCAGAGATAGACGCCGTTACCAGAAGCTTGACGTTCAAGGCGTACGGAGAGCAAAGAATATTTCGCCCCCGTACAATTGGCGCCGTCTGTGGGAAAAGTTTGATATTCAACCCTTGTTCTGTAAGCTTCTTCGACCATTTCCATGGCCAACAACGATGAAGTTCCGTTGTCCGTCGTCGATGGTGTCACTCCAGAGTATGTGCGAAGGAGAGAAGGCCCCCCTAATGTTCCAACCATGGCGGGCCTAGAAACCTCTTCGCGAGGAGCGCGCGACAAGCGTGGGAGGAGTTCAGATCGTTCACAGAGTCCAGAGGGCCGCCGGCGCCGGGGGGAGTCCCGTGAGGAGCGCCTAGAGCACAAACTCAAGGACCAGGAAGCCCTCATTCGTAGGATGGCGGCGGAGATGGAGCTTCTGAAGCGCCAAGTGAGGGGGAAGGGTGTTGCTGGAGAGGGTAACCTCAGTGAGCGCACCCCCTCCCCTCGTTCTAGTAGTCGCTGCCAGAGGAGGACTCAATCCATCTCCATCACCAGGAACTATGGGGTTGGAGATTCCGACCAGCGAGAGGGCAGATCCATTACTCGCGACAGCACCTATCGCCCCTCGCGCCCGTCATCAACGTCGCAATACTCTGCCTCCTCTCGTTCCAGGGATCTCAGAGACGTGCTGGAGGAGAGAGCGCGCCGTCGGGAGGCTCAGAGGGTGCCGGCGCTCCAGAGGTTGAGCGCCCCAGTTCGTTGCAGTGAGGAGGTGATGATGCCGGCGCCCAGAGACGTAGTCCCAGCACTGGTGGACAAAGAGCTGGCGAGGCTTACAGCCACCCCATTGTCCCCAGGGATTGAGAGCACCCCACTCCCTGCCGGATTCCACCAGCCAAAATTCACTCTGTACGACGACAAGACGGATCCGTACATGCACGTGAGTCATTACCGGCAAGTGATGGCTGGCCACCGGCGGAACGATGCCTTGATGTGTCTCATATTCCTAGCAAGCTTGGGAGAGCTGGGCTTGAAGTGGTTCGAAAGGCTCCCGGAGGGGAGTATCGAGGGGTGGCAACAACTAGCGGAAGCCTTCGTCACCAGATTCAAGACCAACACTCGAACGCCGAAGGAGGTCGACCACCTCCTGGGCGTCAAGATGGAGTCTGGGAGTTCGCTGAAGGCATACAATGCGAAGTACTGGGAGACTTACAATGAGATCCTCGATTGCCCGACCAATCTGGCGATCACTCAATACAAGAGGGGTCTTCCAGTCGGACATAGACTGCGAGATTCGCTCACGATGCATCAGCCCACCACCATGGAATCTTTGATGCAGCGGATCAACGAACACATTCGTGTGGAAGATGACGCTGCCTCTACGACCGAGAAGAATAATCCGGTCGCGGTGGGCAGGACAGCGGGGAAAGTTAACTCGGTTGGGCAGGAGGATAACCGCCCAAATGATCGACCAAAAGATCAGCGCCGAGGGACCGGCCAAAATGACAAAAACAGAGGTCGCAGAAATGACCAGGCTGATGCACCCCGTGACGCAGCAGAGGACGCCAAGAGAAAACTGAAGGCGCGGACAGGGATTACCACGGTCTTCAAAATTCCCATCTACCGCATTTTGAGCGAGATCCGCGATGAGCCTTTTGTCCGTTGGCCGGCCAAGTTAGGGAGCGCGCAGCGAGGCTTCAATCCAAAATATCGCTGCACCTTCCATGAAGAACGGGGACACCGGACAGAAGACTGCTTGCCGCTCAAACAGCACCTGGAGGAGTTGGTGGCGGCGGGTCATCTTGACCAATACATAGATGGGGGAGTCAAGGCCGCGCCAACCGGGAAAACCGAGCCCAATGGCATGGCCGCCCTGGAGGCGCCCCCGCAAGGTGTGATCAACGTCATCCACGGCATCATTGAACCGGCAAAGGTTTGCGAACTTAGAGGGATGATAAAGAAGGCTGAGCACATGAGGGAAGTGCTCTCTGTTCAGCCCGCCGTGAAGAAGGGAAAAACCGAGGAGAAAGACATCCTTTCGTTTTCGACCAAAGACTTGGAAAGGGTGCAGATGCCGCACAACGACGCCTTGGTGGTGACCCTTCGCGTCAAAGATTTTGATATCAAGAGAATATTGATCGACCAGGGGAGTTCGGTCGAAATAATGTATTATGACGCATTCAAACAGATGAAGTTAGAAGACAGGGATTTGGCTCCTGCGACATCCCCTTTGGTCGGCTTCAACTCACAACCGGAATGGCCGATCGGAAAGATCATTTTGCCGGTCAAAGCGGGCTCAGTAGTAAAACAAGTGGAGTTCTGGGTGCTCAAAGTTCCATCCACCTACAACTTAATCTTAGGCAGGGGCTGGCTGCACGCCATGCAAGCAGTTGCTTCAACCTTCCACCAAGTGATGCGCTTTCCGGCGTCGAATGGGCAAATAGAGGAAGTTTGGGGAGACCAGGTGATGGCAAAACAATGCTTCGTTGCGGTAAATGGCAGCCGAGCAGCCAAAGGGTTTGTCCAGATGATCGAGGGGCCCGAGGGAAAGGAGGTCCTGGAGGACGTGGGAAGGAAGGCCGAGGAAAAATCGGTCGAAGATTTGGTGGAAGTGCGCATTAACGAAAACGATCCAACTAAGTTCTTCCTCCTGGGATCATCTGTATCTAGTGCCGAGCGGACAGATTATGTCAACTTCTTGGTTTCCAACTTGGAGGCTTTTGCATGGACGCCTTACGACATGCTTGGCGTCGACCCAAGCTTCATTTGCCACCAGTTGAATGTCTTCCCCAATGCACGGCCGGTTATTCAAAGGACGCGCCGCTAAGCCTTACACCATGCTGAAGTGGTTGCGGAAGAAGTGAAGAATTTGTTGGAGGCCGGGGCCATAGAGGAGTGTAGACGCGCCCGTGGGCTTCGCTCTACAGTTCGGACTCCCTTTTTGTGTGTTGCGGTTCGTAGTCTGAACCAAAGAGTCCACCTCTGGCAAATCGTTTTGAGAAAAACAGGTTTTTGAAAAAGTAGTGCCAAACATGGACTGCTTTGCCAGATTACAGAGTCGCCACCTAAATATTTTTTAATGGGGGAATTTAGGAAACCCTGACTCGGTGCCAAAGGCCACGTGTCCGTCATCACCAAATGTCTTGGCTCGGGAGCTTGGGTACGATCGGGGAAGGTCAGCTATGAGCACCCCCTTTCGCCCGGTCCGAAAACCGGCCTCTACTAACCATGATATCCGTTTTTGAAAACATTACATGCTCTTATTCCAATTATTAGCCTAGAATTACTATGTTATGCGCGCAGCAAACAAGTATAGACTGGATTGCCTAATTTGGAAATAAACACTGCATATCCGTTTTGTCTCGAAAAACGTGTTGGTCTTTGCTACTCGAAAGTAGGCTAAAATACGGATTTCAATGAGTTGTTCCAACTCACGCAATCCAACCTCCACCCACAGGCATTCAAACAGTAATATCACATAAGCATTTAGCCGCATGGCAAGCATACTGTCATGTTAACATTCACACGCATGCGAAGTGCTAAAGCATAAAAACTTACATCGTACTCCGTGCCAAAAACAATAACCCGGTTAGCGAACATGCATGACCTAGTTCATGTTAAGTGGCTAATGCAACACAAGCATAGATGCAATCTAGAGTAGGCTCGGCTAACCCTAAACATGGCATGTGAAGTGCGCGAGTAGCACGTATTCAATTTGGAATTGAAAATACGATGCAGTTTGTATGATGTACCGAGCCCAGTGCATGTAAAAAAATGCATGAATGCACGCGTGCATTGCATAAGGTATGCTAAAATAAGTATGCCCTAATACTAACCATCAAAAGCGGGTAAATAAAAGGGATAGAAAGAAATGGGGATTGGAAGACATACACCCACTCACCCACACTTATTACAAATATGCCCTTACTCGGAGGGACCGAAAGAATATACAATTTAATTAACTACGCAAGCTAATTAAATATTACAAATTAACTAAATTAACAAATTTAATTAAAGCAGTAAACCCCTCGGGGAGAGGGCCGGCTGTTGCGCGCGCCCGGGATTCGCTCAGAATTGCACTGTCATGCAAGTGTGCCTCTGTTTTCCCTGCTATCCTCCTCTGAAAATTACCAAAATCCCAGGAGTGCCTCTCAGGGTACTGGGGAGTACCACCGGCTGGGGTATAACACCACCGGCTGAGGGATGTGGTCACCGGCACTGGGTGAAGCCATCGGCTGCCAATTCACTGCCGGTCGGCACTAAACAGTGCCGGTCGGCACAAAATGCCTGCAAAACCTGCAACTCACAGCAGCAGAGGGCAACAAAATGCATGGCAATGTGATTCAAAGCATGTATGCACCAAACACAATCCTTCTCATATTTTTGACTCAAAGGGGGATGTGCCTCGGTTCTCGGACCACCAATCACGCATTTCCATGCATGATGGCCCAAAGAACCGAGAGTGCAATTTTAATTTCAAATGCATGCAATGCAATCAAGTAAACAAAGGTGCCAAACCTCTATCATACTTCACTTCAAGAGGCCTAACATGCATGCGAATGTGATGCAACCTTAAGCATGTTATCTATCATGCAAAGTGAACAATGTGATGCACTTATGCAAGGCATACAAGCAAACATGCAAACCAATGGGGGGATGGACTTATACATGAATTAGGCAACTCTAAAAGGCCCAAAAATCAGTAGCCAAAATGCCTAGAATTGGGGACTAAACACACACACACAAATGCACATTTTGAGGTACCAAACCCAAGGCATAAATAAGCAACATTCAAGCACACTTAAAGAGGCCAAACATGGGCTAAAAGCATGCATGGTAAGCTCTGAAATTCATGTCAAACATGATGCCAAATCATGCAATAAAGCATGCCAAACAAGGCATGCAAATGGTCTAGGCTTAATACAAGTCAATGGGGCATTGAACCACACCTATGCAAGGCAATTATGGCATGCATTAATCAACCCAAAACAGACTTTTAGCATGTCAAATTAGGCCCAAAGGGCCACTTAGATGGCATCTAAGAGGCATGAAATCTAAGGCATGCAACAAGGCCTAAACATGGGGCATGCAACACAAGCTTAAGAAGTCACAAAGAAGCATGCAATGTAAACATACAAGCACCTCTAGGGGACTGAAATAGCACATGAAATGGTTCCAAACCATCAAAAACTATGCAAGCAAAGCATGCTACACATTCATGCTCTTAAAGGCCAACAAGCCAAATGCAAAGGGGCTATATTAAACATGCTAAGATTGACCAAAATACTTATGGACAGACCTAAAACATGGTAATATGAGCACATATTCTTCACAAACACAAGCCTAAAACATGCTAGAAATGAAGGCACACAACCTAGGCATGTTAAGGCATAAAGAGGCATTACAAGGCAACTATACTAAGCATGCATAGGAGACCAAAACCAACTTGAAATCATGTTATGACATGGCAATATAAGCATGGAAAACAAGTCAAACACGCTCAACACACACTCAAGCATGAAGCTCCATAAGGAAGCAAAATTTGCCCTTTTCAAGGACACCAAGGAGAGGGGGTGGCCCTCTCCTTCTTGAGACTTCAAGGCATGCTCTTCACCACTAAAATCCCTCAAGATTTCAGTGGTGAAGAGATCCTATCACCAAAATCTCGGATCTCTCACAAAATAGCACAAAAAGTGCCTTTTTCAAGGCCTAAGGGTGGTTAAACCTACCCAAACCACTAAACACTCTTAATATACAACAAAGAGGGTTAAAAAACAGAACTTTTTTGTGCCAAACACTAAGCTCAAAAACTGTGTTAAACTAGGCAAAAATGGAGTGCAAAAATGGGATAAATAAAGTAAGTTTCTTACCCTTGAAGCTTTTCTTCACAAAGGTTGGAGTTGTTGGTTCCTTGAGCTCCAAACCAGTCAAGAACACTAAAAACCAGCCCTTAGAACCTCAGTTGCAAGGAGAAGGTGAGACACTAGGTGTTTGTGTGCAATAGTAAGGCACAAAACACCTAGACACACAAGAGAAGGATAGAGATGGAAGGTGTAAGCAACTCAAACCCTAGAAAAACCAGAGCTTCTCTCTCTCTTTTCCCCTCTAACTCTCTAAATTTTGCTAACCCTTTAGCCAAGAGAAGAGCCTTCTCCTTATAGGCATGAAAACTTGTCAAACAAGCTTGGAAGGAGTGTATCCCCTCCATACACGTGTATGGAGGGGAGTAAAAGCTACAAAGCTGTCTGAAAATATCCCAGAAAGCAAGTGCACAGTAGTCGGCAGGGCAAAATGGTCATTTCGCCAAAAATAGTGCCGACCGGCACAAAAGAGTGCCGACCGGCACAATATAGTGCCGGTGGCCACACCAGCCAGCCGGTGGCCTCTAGCCACAGCCGGTGGTGTGTGGGGGTGTCTCACAAGGCACTCCCTGCCCTTCCAAGGCAAAACACAAGTGTTTGGTGCAAAACCAGACACAAAACGGTCGAGTTTGGAGGTCCTGAGGCAAGGCGCGCGGGCCGAGAACTCCGGGAACTCCAAACGAACACAAACATGGATAATCACCAAGTGTTCAAGCGGTGACGTCCAAGTCTTGAGGACGGTCAAAAATGGGGTGTCTACAGTTGCTGGTGCAATACCCTCGGTGGATATCTAACACGGTGGTGGTTCCTAAGAAGAACGGCAAATGGCGAGTTTGCGTTGACTACAAGACTGTCAACCGCGCTTGCCCAAAGGATAGCTTTCCCCTCCCTCGAATTGACCAGTTGGTGGACTTAACCGCTGGCCATCAGAGGTTTAGCTTCTTGGACGCATACCGTGGCTATCACCAGATAGCCATATATGAGTCGGACAGAGAGAGCACGTCGTTCACCACCCCCAGAGGCTTATACTGCTACAAGGTCATGCCATTCGGATTGAAGAATGCTGGAGCAACCTTCCAGCGTATGGTGACAAAGATGTTCGCTCCCCTCCTGGGCCGAACTATGGAAGCCTATATCGACGATATGGTGGTGAAGAGTAAGGAGAAGTCCCAACATCTCGCCGACCTAGCAGAAATGTTTGCCATTCTAAAGCATCATAAGCTTCGTTTGAACGCTTCCAAATGCGCCTTTGGAGTCGGCACTGGAAAGTTTCTGGGTTTTTTGGTTACAAACCGAGGAATTGAAGCCGACCCATCCCAAATCAAAGCGATACAAGGGCTGGAGCGCCCGAACTCCACAAAGGACGTGCAACATCTTGCCGGGATGGCAGCCGCGCTGAACAGATTTATCAGCCGGTCTTCGGATCGTTGCAGGCCCTTCTTCAAGACTTTGAAATCCATGTTCTTCTGGGACGAAGAGTGCGACCGTGCATTGGCGGACTTAAAGTCATATCTCTCCTCGGCCCCGATCTTGGTCACACCTCAGCCGGGTGAAGAGCTGTACCTCTACTTGGCTGTTTCTCAACACGCGGTGAGCGCGGTATTGGTTCGTGCTGAAGGCATCCAGCACCTACCAATCTTCTATGTAAGCAAGACGCTGCTCCCGGCCGAAACAAGATATCTTCCCTTGGAAAAATTGGCACTGGCCCTAATGATGGCGTCGAGAAAACTGGCGCACTATTTTCATGCCCATACAATAGTAGTGCTGACCGAATTTCCACTTAAGGTGCTCTTCGAAAAGGCGGACTTCACGGGGAGAATTTTGAAATGGGCCGTGGAATTGGGCCAGTACGACATTAAGTTCCAGCCACGTACCGCAATCAAAGCTCAAACCCTTGCAGATTTTGTGGCGGAATTTGCCCCAGGAACACATCCAGTCTGTCCGGTTGATTTGGTTAGTGCGGACTTAGCACAACCCAGGATTCTAGCGACAGAGATATGCGATGGCTCGCGAGCGGGAGAAGAGCAAAGCTCGCCGGAAATAGCAAAGGCCGACGACTCAACGAGAGAAGAACCCAGCAAAAATGTGCAAGAAGACCAGATTGAGCCTACCAAAGACTTGGAATTGAGAAGCTCCCAAAATCCGTCTGATTGCTGGAAGCTGTTTCTTGGTGAGATGTGGAAGTTGTTTGTCGATGGAGCGTCCAACAGGCATGGGGCCGGGCTGGGAATTGTGCTGACTTCGCCAGATGGGCTGATTATTGAGCAAGCAATTACGCTCGGCTTCCCAGCGTCTAACAACGAGGCAGAGTATGAAGCCCTCCTCGCCGGTTTGAGAAGCGCATTGAGAATGAAAGCCACAGCCCTTATGGTTTTCAGCGACTCCAAGCTGGTGGTCAATCAGGTCTCAGGGGAGTATGAGGCAAGGGATGAAAGGATGGCCAAGTATCAAGCGTTGGTGCGAGAAGAGATCAAGAAGTTCTCTGCGATAAGAGTGGAACAGATAAACCGCGAAGCAAACAACACGGCTGACGAATTGGCTGGGCTCGCCTCCGCTCAGACAGCTTTTCCTAACCCCTTGATGATAGAGTTTTTGCCTCGGCCAAGCATTGAGGAACCAGAAGCAACCGAGATACACTGCGCCGACTTGGGTCCCTCTTGGATGGACCCCATCATTGCCTTCCTGAAAGATAGAGTTCTACCAGAAGAAAAGAAGGCGGCACACAAAATCCGAGCAAAAGCAGAGCGGTTTTGGCTCTCCCCATCCGGAGCCTTATATAAGAAGTCCTTCACCGGGCCGTATTTGAAGTGTGTCCACCCCGCCAGGGTGGAGGATTTTCTCTTTGAAATCCATGAGGGCATCTGCGGAAGCCATACAGGGGGCAGGTCTCTGGCATACCGAGCAATCTCTCAAGGTTACTGGTGGCCATGCATGCAGGCAGACGCGCAGAAATAAGTCCGCCGATGTGAAAAGTGTCAGAAATTTGCTCACCAGATCCACCAGCCAGCAAGGGAGTTACTCTTGCTCACAAGTCCTTGGCCGTTCGCACTTTGGGGATTGGATATTGTTGGACCACTCCCAGTTGCACCGGGCAATCGCAAGTTTTTCATCGCTGCCACTGACTATTTCACCAAGTGGGTGGAGGCCGAGCCACTGGCAACCATTAGGGAAAAGGACGTTAAGAAATTTGTTTGGCAAAATGTCATCACTCGCTTCGGTATCCCCAGGGCGCTCATCTCAGATAATGGCACTCAATTTGATGGGAAACTCTTTCGCGAATTTTGCGAAGAGTTGAAGATTGAGTTCTACAATTCAACGCCAGCCTATCCTCAGTCGAACGGCCAAGCAGAGGCCTCAAACAAGACCATTCTGGACGGGTTGAAGAAGCGGCTCGAGAAGGCGAAGGGAAAGTGGGTTGAAGAGCTTCCTAGTGTGCTATGGGCATACCGCACTACACCAAGACGATCGACCGGGGAAACACCGTTCGCTTTGGCCTATGGTATGGAGGCCATCATCCCACTAGAGATTGGCATACCAACCATCCGCTCAGAAAGCTTCCAGCCAGATCTGAACAATGAAGCCGTGGCACTAGAGTTGGACCTTGCTGAGGAAAGACGAGAGCGCGCATTGATCCATATAGCGGCCTATCAGCAGGAACTCTCCAAAAAATACAACAAGGCAGTGCATCCCAGGCTATTCAAGATTGGGGATTGGGTCCTAAGGAAGGTGCTTGGCAACACAGTGGTCCCTGGCGAAGGCAAACTCGGTGCAAATTGGGAAGGACCATACAAGGTGGTTGGTCTTGCAGGCAAGGGGGCATACCATCTGGAAGATTTAGATGGCAAGGCCGTCCCCAGACCGTGGAACGCAGCAAACCTTAAGGTCTTTTACTTTTAAGATGTAATTTGCTTTTGTTTAGCTTTCTTAGACCTTTAGCCGTCTGGCACTACATGTAAGAGAATAGCATTACCTTTACAATGTTTATGTAATGAAAGCTACTATATTGTTGTTGCTGTATTACATTGTTGTTTTTTGTATTACATCTTTGTACAATGGCACTGCACGGTCGCAAGGCATGCCAGGGGCAAGAACCGACCTGAAGAGAACCGGACTGTTTTCCTCGGAATGGGAGCAGACCGCACTAGGGCCGAGCTGGTTTTGCTCGCCCAGTGGAATGTTGGCGGCATGACCAACCGGACTGAAACATTGGTGAATTGCCCAATGTAAAGCCGAGCTGATTTTGCTCGGCCCATCAATCATATTGGTGAATTGTCCAATATGGGAAATGAGCTGATTTTGCTCGGAGGAATTAGCAATGTTGGTGTCTTGTCCAGCAATTGTAAGGCCGAGCTGAATTTGCTCAGCCGAAAGGAAATACTGGCAAATTGAACAAACTTCAAAAAGGCGAGCTAGTTTTTGCTCGGCCAACTAATTATGCCAACCGAGCAGGGATTGCAAGGTTACTTGAAGGCTTATCGTTTGCGCGGTTTAGCCGACCTGCCAGTTCCACTAAATTTGAAACAAGAAATTCAAATATACAGAAGCCGAACAAGAACAGCAGATGAACGAGCAAAAAGTTCGCACTTCATTGATAGAAAACTTCAGTACAAAAGGTGGGCGTTGCCCGGTTACATTGCAAAAGAAAAGAAGAAAACAAAAACAAGGCAAGAAATTGAAAAGGGAAATCTTCAGTCAAGATCAAGGCTTTGTTCGGTTTCCCCAACGGTCGCCTCTGCGTTTAAGGGCGTTTGCTCGGGAAGGCTCTCCTCGGCTTCGGCGTCAGTGCCGTCCACTGTGACAACCTCCCGATCAATCATTTCATCTTCGGCATTGGGGGATGCGTCGGATGGAGTTTGCTCGGTCGGGTTCTCGATGACAATCTGCTCAGTCTGCTTCTGGGCGGCAGCTTCTTCTTCAGCCTCCTTCCTCGCCTCTGCAATGAGCCGGTTTTGGGAGGCGTTGGCGTAGGCCTGCATGTAGTCCGGGATGTGCGCGGCAGGAAGGTTGTTGAACATGTCAAAATCGCGGCCAAGGCCAACTTTCTCCACGGCGGCTTTCCAGCCGCACTGGAAAAAGATGTCCTTGGTGGCCCGGACTTGACGTTCATATGTTTTCTCCCCCTGGGCGAAACCCCGATCTTCTGCATCGTCCACGGCCTTGTCCTTCTCGGCCTTGTGAGCGTCGCGCAGTTTGCGGAGCTCGGCCAAGTACCGCGCTTTGGCTTTCTTCGCGGCCTTGGTTTTCTCTTCCTCAGCCCGGTCGAGCTTCTGGCGCAGCTCGGCCCGCTCGTCTTTGACGATCACTTGCTTGGCCTTGAGCATTTCTATCTCGGCCTTGAGCACTTTGTTCTCGGTGATGGCGTCTCGGAGGCTCTGCCGAACTGCAACCATCCGCTCGTGGGCGAGATAGTTCTTTTGTGCGGCCTAAAAACACAACAGATTATCAGTATACACTAGCCGAGCAAAAAACCGAGCACACAGTTGAAGAAAAAATGGAGCAACTTACCAGCACAATGGATTCTGCAGCCGAGCGAAGGACCTTGAGGTCGGATAGCTCGTCATGCTTTTTCATATCCCCGGGTAGGATCAATCCCTTGGTCATAGTGAAACCAAGCGAGTGATCCTTGTCCTCGGAGGCCAAATCTGCGGCGGAGACTGCTCGGCCCTTGTAGACGAACTCGGGCGCCCAGACCGGGGGGGCAGCAGGGGCCTTGCCCTTGGATTTGCGGGCAAGATGTTGCTCGGTCTGGTCGCCGAGCTGGGTTGAGGCGACTTCAGTGGAGTCTTCATCCACAAGGCTTTGCCCGGCCACCTCCCTCCTTTGTTTCTTCTTTGGCCGGCCAGCCGGTTGTTCGCTGGCCAGGGCGAGCACCGCCCCTTCTTTTTGTCCGGCGGGGGTGGAAGATGTTCCCCCGATTGCTTCTGGGGGTTGGGACTCGCCTTCGTCCCCGGTGATCATTGCCTTGATTGCCCTTATCTTCGCCATTTCTTGCTCGGCGGTTGTTGGAACGAACCTGATCGGTGGCAGAGTTGGATCGGGTTCTGGGGATGGCGCACGCAGAAAGTCAGTGACTTTGCTTTTGCGCGGTGCTTGGTAATTGTATGTTTGTTCGAAACCGAGTAGCAACGGTGCTTCTCTCTCCTCGGCTGGGCGTCGAAGTAGAGCTCGGATGGCCTCTTGGGTGGCGTACGGATAGCCCGCTGCAAGGTTCTTATCTGCAAAAAGACAAGTGTCAGACCGGTGCAAAATAACAATAAAGAAATGCAGTAAAGAAATAATACGGTCGGCCGGGCTCCTTACCAGCGCTACCCCTGTTTTTATTAATGTACCACCCCGGTATGGGTGCCTCGGTGTCCTCATAATTACCGGACACCCAGAGAAAATCATCATCGTTCGTCTCTTTGTTCGGGTTGCCCTCTATGAGCTTTGCTCGGCCCTTCTTCACTTTGAGGTACCAGCAGAGCCCGCTCTTATTCCTACTCAAGCTATACTGATGGAAAATTTCTGCGAGGCCGAGATTGAGACCGAGCCTGCGGTTCAGCTCGGCGACGCCGTTTATTATCTTGTAAGTGTTGTTGGAAACTTGGCTCGGGCAAAGCCTTGTCCGCCTCAAAAACTCGCAGATCAAAGGTTGCACGGGGAAGCGCAGCCCTCCTTCAACAATTGATACGACCGTAAAGGGGCATCGGTCTAAGTCCCCCCACGGCGTATCTCCCTTCTTAGCAAGCTCTAAGATCACGTCGTCGGGAATGTTGTACTCCTCTCTAAACTGCGCCATCGCACCGGGTGAGCTAACCTTATAGCGGTATTTCCCCATCTATTGTATCTCGATTTTATTTGCTATATGGTATCTCGGTCAAAATTGCGTAGTGGTTGCTCGGACTTTGAGCTCCACCAATGATAATGCTGGAATGGTCGGTCCTATTTGTTCTGCATATTGAAAAATCAGGCCAAGGGTTAGCACGGCAGATATTGCGCAGCTCCTAGTGGAAATAGCTCAGGAAAGGATTTGGTGTTCTGGCCGAGAAGTCTCAGCTCGGTTTAACTACAGGTGTCCCTAATCCTCCTAGTCCGATTCTAGCTCGGTTAAGGCTACATGCAAGATCTAGTTGATCCTTCAGCTCGGTTACGGTATCAGGCGAAATTTTAACGGTTTTTTGTTCGGTTCATTCTAGCTGGTGGGACACCCAGCCCGGTCGCAGCCTCTACGAGAAGCCACAAACTGATTTTTGCTCGGTTACAGCCCTCATGGCGGATCTAAATGAGCATTTTGCTCGGTTTGGCTCAGTATTCATTGTGTTCATCCAGTTCTTCCTAAGTTCTTGGCCCATTCATCCTACCTAAGGAAAAACGGGGGCACGAGGGCCCCCTCTTCTCTCCATTTCCGTTTCCCTAGGGTGCGATGGTTCTAACCGACGGGAGGGACTCCCAATAACCTCAAAGCACAAAAGCAAAGAACGATGGCATAAAACTGAAGAACAAACTTGAAAAACTGGAAGATGCAAGGGAGGATATTGTAACTTACCAAAAACGAGTGCGATTAGAGCTGGGCCTCGAAAGCTTGGCTGCAACCCTCGAAAGGAGTGGAAATGGAGATGGGGGCCTGAAGACAATGATGGCAAGAGGAGCACACAAGCTTCGGGGGCTAGGGTTTTTGGCTCTGAGAAGATGACGAAGTGTGAAGGGTTTAGACCCTTCGAGTAGGGTTTATTAGTGGGGGGGAAACCCCAAGCGGCGTAGCCGTTTGAAATCCTGCGCGTGCAGGGCAGCTGGCTGCACGACCCAATAAAGCGACGACACGTGGCACTGAGAACGCGGCTGTCAGTACGGCTGTACGACTTTTGACGTGACTGTGGAGTTAATGGCCGGCCAATCGAGTTTGCTCGGCAGCAGAAGTGTCTCCGATTCGACTGTCGCTCGGTGACAAAAACTTGCCCAATTAAGCTCGGCCTAGCAGGATCGCAACTCAACCTTGGCTCGGGTAAGGTAAACCCAATCACGACAGCTCGGATGGGTTTAAGGGGCAATTGAGAGGGGAGATTTCCATCTGATAGTACGGCCGAACAAAAGTACCGTCCAGCGTTACGGAATACGCGGCGCCGAGCAGATTGGACGTTTGGACGACCGAGTTGTCTGGTTTGCTCGGGTGACGCGGTCAACCGGTAACCTCCTGAGGGCCGAGCTGGAGGTCGCTCGTGTGCGGCGAAGTCCGCGGTGGAGATTTCAGCCGAGCTGAAGGACTGACCGGGCTACGCGGAGGATGCTGCCTGGCAGGCATGCCACTGGCCGTCCAGCCAAGGCGAAGCGGTTGCACGTGACCGAGATTGGAGATAAAACGGTTGGTGGCCGGCATGCCTCGCAACCGGTCAATCGCGATGAACCGATCGGGGGTAGCTCGGCATTGGCAGTTAGGTTCTCGCCTGGTCCCAAGTCACAGGCCGGCGGTACGTAGCACGGTTACGCGATTTCAAGTCTCCCAAGGGTTAGGCCGGTCATGGTACCCCGGTTAAGGGTGCCACCTGGGCCAATGGTGTGAAGGAGAGAACATCTGCTCCACGAACGCCTCAATACCGTTGGGCAGTTCTGCATGTACTGGAAGGAGGACAAAACCTTTACACGTGTAAGGTGGTGAGAGGCGAGCACTGCCACCTGTCCATGGAAGGACAGCAGAGGTAGTACGCGCACAATCTCGGAGCTGCATGGCCAGCCTAGATATGGAGAGGGGAGGCGAACGTTACTGGTATGCGAACTCATTCTCACTAGCACTCTCTCTCTCTTCTCATTGTCTTCTTCCTCAGTGAACTAACTTGAGCGTCGGAGGGTTTTTCCGGCACACCACCGCCGGGCAGCTCACCGTTTTTGTGTTGCAGAGATAGACGCCGTTACCAGAAGCTTGACGTTCAAGGCGTACGGAGAACAAAGAATATTTCGCCCCCGTACAATCACCCTCTCAAGGTACAAGGTAGGAAGGGAAAGAAAGGGGCTTGGGGTGATCAGGGAACAACAGACAGTAGAGAAGAAGATGGGGAATGGTGGTTCGAGGTAGTAGGGAACAACGAGGAGAATTAGAGAAGAGAATGAAGAGAGAAGGAGAATAAGGAAAAAAGGAAAGGAATATTTTGGTAAAGTTAAAGTTAAATTTTATAGCTTTGAATTTTTTTTCTCCCAGTTGATTTATGTTAAAATTTTCGTAAAATTCTTACTGAAATTTAACTATTTTTTTTTTCCATTAACAATTTATTCAATATTACCCACACACACAAAAATAATAATAATAGAGTGCACAATAATAATAAAAGTGAAAATAATTTACTTGCCCAATTACTACGGCTCATTTTGGGAAGTGGGTTAAAAGTCACTTCTCAACTTTTAACTTACTTCCCTCTCTCATAAAAAAGCGCAAAAAAAAAAAGGGTAATTTTTAACCATCTTTCCAAAATACCCTTAAATGTGACTTTGAAGAAAAATAAAATGTTAAAATCACATTCATAAAAGTTTTTAAAAAAAAGTTGGTGGTACGTATTATTTTATTTTTTTTTGGAAAAATATTTGAGACTTACAAAAAAAACTTCCATAATTTCACCCACACATTGAGATAGTATGATAGGTGTTGACTTTTGATTAATTATATATCCAATGATATAAGGCTTACCTTTCTTGCCACCTTTTTTTATTTTTTATTTTATTTTTTTGAACGAAAAAAATGGATGCTCCTTGGAGGCATCATTGCAACCTCTAGACTCCTATAACTAAATTTACCTCAACCCAAAGGAAATGAACCACCACTGGAATAAGTAGAGAATGCACTAACCCCTACCATATGAGGCAGAGTCACAAATGGAGTACAACATGGTCAGTTTTACTAAATAAATAGTGCATTCTCCTAATATATGAGGCAAAATCACAAATAGGGTACAATATAACCAGATTTACAAAATAAATAAGACGCTAGTTGTGTCCTAAAAATTGAGGCCGGCTCACTTGTGTAGAAGCTAGTGCCTTTCCACGCCGGTGGTCTTCCTTGCTATATTTGTGCGTCTTTTAACATTATTTTTTATTTTTTTGGTGGTACACATTATTTATTTTCGTAGTGAATGTTGATGGATGCACAAGCCCACAATGGAGTAGATAGGCCCAACATTAATTTTAAGCTCTGACGTTCGGCCCAGTAATGATTCATTGGTTCAGCCCAACTACCCCGTTCAGCAAAATTCATATTCTATTCAGGATTTAAAAATTATTTAAAAATAAAAACATATTTTATTTTTGAATTTTTTTTATCTTTTAGTAAAATTAAAATTCATTAAAGACAAAAAAAATCAAAATTTTTGATTTTTTAAAAAATATATATAAATCTTTAGTAAACTATTTTCACAAAATACTTTTTTTACAATTTTAAAAGTTTTCCATTTTAATTTTAACAGTTAACTGCCAAATTTGGGTGTGTGATTGGTATGTTTTCAAGAAACAATTTAAATTAATTTTCTGGCTAATAAAATACAAAAGAAATGAAAATAACATAAAAGTGATAATGTTTTCAAACATTTTGTATTATTATTTAATCAAAAATTTAAAACAAAAATAATGAGGATGATCCCGACAAGCCTTTTAATTTCTTCTAATTTATATTCCCACATTGGCAGTACACAAAATAAATAAATATAAATAAAGTGGATAAGCAAGGAGTGAGAGTTGTTGAGACTATACATAAACATGAATAAAATCAAGAATATAGTAAACTTTGCAATTTTGGCACATAGAAGTCAATGCGTTTTTAGTTTTGAAGTTCTAAAAATAGTTTTTGAGTTTGTAATTTATTATTGTTATTTTTAATATATTTTTTTAATTTTTTAATTGAATTTTTTTACTCGTTACATCCACTTAATCTATATATATTTAAAAAGTACAAATTTTTTGATTTTTTTAAAATCACTCAATACTATAAAAAAAAAAAAATCAATATGTTTTCATTTTTTTTTGTATTTATTATTATTTTTTTAAAAAAGCTCACAAATATTTTACTATATAGCTAGATTAGGTAAAGAATAAGAAAAATTAACTAAAATATTAAAAAAGTTCATTGAAAACAAATTAACAAGGGGGTGGTGATAAATAACGGTAAGGGTGAGAGGTGGTTATCAACACTAATAAATAAAAAAATGGTTAAATTATTTAAATTATCTTTTGTTTTTTGGTTAGTTATAACTAACATATATAAATGAATGGCTAGAATTAATATCATTTAAAAAAGTTTAAATTATAAAATGAAACAGTTAAAAAGTTAGGGTTTAAATTTTTCTTAATTTTTTTATTTATTTATACATCATTATTCTTTTGATCTAATATGAATTATATTATATTATACAAGCAATTGTAGAAGCAATAAATCTTTGTTTGGTTTGGCTTAAAGAGTTAATAGTTTAATCATTATTATATTATGTTATATTTATTTTAAGAATAATACTTGGGACCCCCTTTTGGGGTCACCCCCTCACCCCCTTTGCCACGTGGCGGGTGGTGATTGGAGGAGCAGGAAAAAAAAGAAAAAGAAAAAGAAAAAGGGACCAATGAGAGAGAGAGGGGGTCAAAGGGGGTGGGGGAAAAAGGAGGGATGAATCATTGTTGTTATTTTAATAAATATCTTACTTTTAAAGAGATTATAGGATGAGTTTTATTTCAAACAACTAAAACCTAGTAAAAAGAAAGGGAATATATTTCCAGACATGAATTAGGTTTTGGTATAAAGAAAAACAAAAAATCAAAACCCAATCATTCTTATAAATAAATAAATAAATAAAAGAACTATAATTAAAAATTAATAATAAAAGAAGAACAAAAACAAAAGAAGGATAACTTTTTTAAAGTCCAACCAAACAAGACAGTAGTAGTGTCCAACTAACACCAACGCTCTTGGGCTGCCGACACTTATTCCCCAACCTACGGTCTTCGTAGGCTCGGAACCAGCTCTGTTTACAGCCTTGTTACCCAAGCCTCTGCCCTTTACAGGTTGCTTATGGTTTCTCTCTCCTCTCTCTCTCTCTCTCTCTCTCTCTATTCTGTACAAAGCTTCGCTCACAGCCCGTTCGAAAGTAACCCATAAAACCCCTTTCTCTTTCTTGCCCATTACACATTCTAGAGAGAGAGATATATAGAGGTGAATTGTTGTTTTGGTTCCAGGTTTTTTCAAGCCCAGTTCTGAATTCTGTTTTCTTTTCTAAAGATTTAGGTTGTATTACATGTTTCTGTCATTTTATATGTAATTCAAGTAGTGGGTTTTGTAGTTTCTTTGATAGTTTGTTCATTACATTCTTCATCAACTGGATTTAGTTAGTTGCTTCAATTCTGTCTCTGATTCTACAAAAAAAAAAAAGGGTGTTAGACTGTTATTTTGTATCTCTCCCTCTTTGCCCAATTTCACTGCCAATTTATTCTCTTCACTCTCTAAAATTTCAATATTCAGTTTAAAACTTTCTGGGTATCATAAATCTTTTCAAAATTTGTTAACTTGGTGAAGATTTGAGTCTTATCAGTCAATTATCACAACCAGTTCTCCCAAAACAGAGTGTTAGACTGTTACTCCATCTTGTTTCTCCATCAATTCACTCTCTTTACTCTCTATAATTTCAAAATTCAGCCCTAAAACTCTCTGGGTATCACAAATCTCTGGGAAATTTGTGATTTTGGGGATTTTCTAGTGTTGTCAATCAATTATTACAACTAATTCTCGAAAAACAGAGTGTTTCACTGTTAATCCCATCTTGTACCTTGAGAATTTTATCAATTCATTCTCTTCACTCTCTGAAATTTCACTATTCGGCTCCAAAACTTTCTGGGTATCTTAAATCTCTAGGAAATTTGACGATTTGAGTGTTGTTGATCAATCTGTTTCTTGAAAAATGTTGCACACAAAGTCTGAATCCGACATAACTAGTCTAGCCCCATCATCACCATCAAGGTCTCCAAAACGGCCAGTGTACTATGTACAGAGCCCTTCCAGAGACTCGCAAGATGGCGACAAGTCCTCGACGATGCAGCCAACTCCGAATTACAACAGTCCAATGGAGTCTCCTTCTCACCCTTCATTTGGCAGGCACTCTAGGAATTCGTCAGCGAGTCGGTTTTCGGGGATTTTTCGATCTTCGTCGGGGAGGAAAGGTGGCCGGAAAAGGAACGATAAGGGGTGGCCGGAGTGTAATGTGATTCTAGAAGAGGGGAAATATGAGGAGTATGATGATGATAAAAGATTTACTAGGAGGTTTCAGGCATTGTTGGCTCTGTTGAGTTTTTTTGTTCTGTTCACTGTGTTTTGCTTGATTATTTGGGGTGCTGCCAGGCCTTACAAAACTGAGGTCTCTGTCAAGGTATGCCTAATTACTCTGTTTTATTGTTGGATTTATGGGATCACCTTGAGCAATCTCGCGTTGCAGTAGGAATTACAATATTATTGTGTCCATCTAGTTCCATTTGCCATATTTTATCGGTTTCACTAAATTATTATTCAATTTGTGGAGTTTGATTAGTACTTTATATTTCACCATGTGCCCCCAGCCTAGAGGTGGGGCAGTGCCCTCAAGGTCTAATTGTAGTAAGGGTATTAATATGGTAATTTAATGATGTAAATTCTAACATATATATTGTTTTCTACACAAGTAGTCGCATTATACTATTCTCTAGTGAACTGGGGTGAGCCGTGAACATAGACAATTTTATTGAATCACTATATCCCCTTTTTTTTTTGTGCGCGCGTGTGTAATTGATTCTTCTTCTTCTTGTTTGTGTGTGTGATTTTCCACATAGGCTGGTTGGTATAAATGCTTCATTTTTTTTGAACAAGGAGTAACTATTGTCACCGTGTTATCTCTGTCATTATGCATTTTATTCTTCGTGTGATCGTGCCCCGCTTTGTCTCGTCATGTGAGCTAGGTTGCATGCAAAGTATTGCTAATTATTGATATACATTATTGGTCTATTTCTCAACTGCTTCAATTTGATATACATTGTTGTGATCTAACATTAATAATGGTTGATTTTTATTTATCTTTACAAAGAAAAAGAAATTCCCATCAAGAAATATAGAAACACATATGAGATGACAAATGTAATGACATGACATGGGAACAAAGAAAACGGCTACAAAACAGAGCACACCCTTTTCATCTCAATTTGGTTTCAAGATTCTAATTCTATTTTCAATATTCACTTCATTCTCTCATATAGTTCACCATCCTGGGAATGGATTCATCAAGTCTGGAACTTGTTTTTCTTTGATGTCTCTTTCTTTCTTATATTATAATCACTCACATGCTTACAATTTTTTTTTTTTTTTTTGCATTAAATCTTCACTTCCTGATGGATAATCCGGTATTTTCAGAGCTTGACAGTAAATAACATCTATGTTGGCGAGGGTTCTGACTCCACTGGCGTCCCAACGAAGATGTTGACATTGAACGGTTCACTAAGGATTGGAGTATACAACCCGGCTACATTTTTTGGAATTCATGTGAGCTCAACGCCTATCAATCTGGTCTATTCAGAGATTAGTGTTGCAACTGGTCAGGTGATAATCAATCTCTAGTCACATGTTCGCTCTTTTTGTTGAATTTGGTTCACTAGAATGAGTCTACATTGAGTTTTTTTTGTTCTTTTTTTTTTTTTTTCCTTGATCTTTCTTTTCTTTTCTTCCTCCATGGTTTCTCCCTCTTCTAAATTATAACAAAGCATACTCTGTTTTGAACATTATGACTTGCAGTTGAAGAAATATTATCAGCCAAGAAAGAGTCACCGGATCACGGTGGTGATTTTAGAAGGAACTAAGGTTCCTTTGTATGGTGCCGGATCAAGTTTAGTACCTTCCATCAACAATGGTGTTCAAGTTCCGTTGACATTACAATTTGAAATCAAGTCGAGAGGCAATGTGGTAGGAAAATTGGTGACAACAAAGAATCGAGCTCAAATTTCTTGTCCCTTGGTCATTGACTCCATGAGCACCAAACCCATAAGTTTCAAGAAGGATTCCTGCTTTTATGGCTGATGTTCGCTCGATTACTTGAACTTTGACACCCTTCTGTGTCCTGGAAAGTTGCCTGTCCTCCATCTCTATCCATCACAAAGAAAGAAGTTTCAGTTTTGAGACATTCAGGTAATCTAGTTGTGTGGGGAAAGGGTGGAAAAAAAACTGTAAAAGGTTTGTTTATAATGGTTCTCTTGTATGTTTACATGTATTTACAATTGATTTTGATGTTTGTGTATGCAAAGAATAATGTGATTAATTAAGATCTGTAATGAATTTATGCAACTACAGATGAAATTTTAGTGAATAACATGTTGTATCTTTTACCCATTTGAGGATTTGAAACTCTAGCTCTCTCTTGTTCTATCATTAGGGGAAAAAAAAAATTGGGTACAGATTATTATTATTTTTTTAATGTTTTGAATGCATTGGGGGTCACGAGCAGTGGAGTTTTCCTTGTGGTAATGGCCCTCAACTTTACTCTTGGATTCCCACCACCTTCTGTAACAAATAAAGTTAGGTTTTGTGACTGAGGTGTACTCAATCCAAATGAAGTGCTACTAATACCTCTACAATTTTGTCTGGAGCCCCCACCACCTTTGTTTTTTTTATTATAATTTTACCTTGTCATAAAATTTCAGTTTTATCTTAATTTCCCAAATCCCAACTCTAATCCTAATCCTACCTCACCCACCACAACCACCACCAGTTTTGGCAATCCTGCCCCACCCCTCCCTGCTGCCACCGCCCTTCCTCCCCTCTCTCTCTCTCTCTCTCTCTCTCTCTCTCTCTCTCTTCATGATTGTGATCACCTCTTTCACATGGGGAGGGGTGCCAGAGGATGAGTTGGGTGGTGGTGAAGGTGATCACGCTAGGTTTTTGTAGAGGCGGTGGCTTAGGAAGGGGAGGTGCAACGGTTGCTGGCATGGAGAGGGAATGGAGTGGGGGCCGTTAGGGAATGATGAGTTCAATATGGTGTGGAAGAAGAATGAAGGGTGCTGCCGGAGGGGGTAGGAGAATCGCTAGTGGGGATGTGGGGAGGGGGTCGCTGAAGGTGGCAACAACGGCATCCACAGAGGCAGAGGTGGGGGCTTGCGTGCTAGGAATGGGGCTTGGGTACAGGTTGGGTTGGGGGTCCAAAGAAAGGGTGTAATTGGAATCATGGTGAGGATTCAAAGGAAAAAATGTAGAAGCAATTTTGATCGGTAAGGATTTAAAGAAGTGGGAGTCCAAATGATAAAAGATGGAAACTATTGACACTTACCCAAATGTGAATGAGATAGCGTGTTTATCCAAAATGTCCTTTCATTATTTTAGAGAAGTTTCTATTTGCACCTCACATTCTTTCAGTTCATACTATTTTTTGAATTTTTGAATCATGATTATGTCCCCAAACAAATTACCATTTATGACAAATTATCACGTTTGAATTATAACTGTGACCCCCTTTCTCCAACACCTAGGAGGACAAAAAAAAAAAAAAGAAGAAAAAGAGAAGGAAGAGGATGAGGGTTTTCGAAAGAAAAAGCGAGGGGAAGGGGTGACTGGGTGGTGACTGATGGGTTAGAGTTAGGGTTAGAAAGTTGAAAGTTTTATAGGAACTAATAAGTTGTGTGAATTGAGACAAAATAAAATAAAAATTGTGTGTGAACTCAAAAGAATATGGGATGTTCAAATAGTGCAAATAGTTTTTTGGTGTTCCTGACCAAGATTTATGCCTAATTTGCCATAGTTGAATCTATAAAATACAATATTAAAAATGCATGTTGTCTTGAAATTAAGATTTGAACTCATTTCCTCATATCTTGCATTTGCTGGTCTTAGTTCTAACCTTTTCATGTGCTGTGAGGGCAACCAGTATACCACACTGCTGTACCTGTTACCCAAAATACCTTCTCCTAACAGAGACATTTGATGCAAAAGAATCACAGAAAGGCGCCAATCACCCTTGCTCGACTCATTTTTATACACCACAGATGTCATTTTCATAGTCATTTCAAAGGGTGCAACTCAACAAGCTATCAATGGACAAATTTAATGCAGAACATGGAGCTTGAATTAAAAAAGCTTCATTTGAGAGTGACGTGTCATTGAATAGACATCTTTGATGCTTGGGGGAACATTACACACAGGATTTTTCATTCAACAAGGATGGCGGGGTTGAAGACTACATACAATCTATATTTCATATGCACAGATGTTTTCAAAACCACTGTAATCCTCTGGTATCTTTTTAATCATATCCGATATGCCAACACCACCTGTTAGAAGATAAACAATAGAATTTACTACCAAGAAACAGACAAAAGAAAACCATTTTGGGCTAAAAACACAACAAAACAGACATTCAGAATGTAAGAATCTTGCCCCACAAACAAAACATTAATATTTAAATTATACTTGCCTAATAAGATTGCACTCAGAAAGATTGTGAAGGCCAGGATAAAGATGATCAAAGATGCTCTCCCTAATATAGTGATTAGTCTTCTCACCACATGTTGCCCTACCAACGCAGCAATGGTAGCCACAGCAACGAAGTAGAGAGCTACCATAAGAAAAACAAAATATACAGTTTAATATATCTAAACAAGACAATCATACACAACTCTATGGCCAAGTGGGTTTTGCTTAATATTGCTTAGCCTTCCAAAACCAAGAACTTGACCGAAAAACTTACCACAAAAGAAAATATTCTCGGGTGTGCCCTCATGTGGCTTTTGTGTTCGAGCAGATTGGCTATTAAAGACAGATTGAGAGATTAGGGAATGAAAGTTGAGGCCATTTGTTTGCTCTGCAATCTAGCCACCAAGTCTCATAATCATTTCTTCTTTGATTGTCCTTACTCAAATTTTATTTCGGAAAAGATTTTGCAAAGAAATTAAGTAAGAAGAATTCAAGATTCCCTTGAATTGGGAAGGTGAACTCAAATGAGCTAACCAGAATTTTCACAGAAAGAGTTTTAGAAATGAAGCATATAAACTCTGTTTAGGAATAACAGTCTTATAACATTTGGAGGGAGAGAAATCACCTACTTCATGATAACAGTGAAAAAGATAATACCACTCCTCTCAAGTTACCAGAGGAAGATTTCAGAGCCAGACGTTGTCCATGGAGGAAAGTAGAAAACAATCAAGCTAACTGGCAATTATTGCCTGAAACATTTATTTCTGCTAAAATTCTGAAACAATAGTTTTTTTGGGTAAGCATGCATTTTATTACCAAAAAAAGAGAACATATAATGAAGCTCAAGACATGCCCGAAGGCAACCAACTCTCAAACAGAGACACAAAACCAACCTAGCCAAATAAAGGCTCGAGAGATTTGGCTTTGGAAGAAGACACCAAACAAGGTAACCACAATAGTTTTGCGCTGTTTCTCTGTTTTCTCAGTTGATTTGATAATTTCCTCTGTGATGCTTCTTTGTGTCATGGTTTAGTAAATTGATTATTGGAATTTTAGGCTTTGGTTGTGTTCCTATTGTGGCTGCTAGTTATAGAGCTAGCAACTGAAGCTGTGTTTTTTAGTTTAAGGGGTCCTCATCTCCCTTCACTGATTCTGTACATATTGCCTTATATATCAGTGAAAATATTTATTATAAAAATATAAAAAAAACAAAACTTACCATAAGGAACTGGTAAACGGCTCAGAAGGTAGTATTCTGCAACAGACATGGACGCAGAAAACATCATGGCAAAGGAAGCTGTGGCGCTTGACACCTACATACAAAAAATGCTCAACCAGTCAGTTCAGCCATGATTGTCAAGGATAAGACAACCCTAGCTAATTAGAAGGTTTGTAAATAGCAGTTTTGAAAAAACTTTCATACATACAGAATAGATTTTTTGAGGGCATATTTTAACATAGGAATATATCTCTTTCAACCACTAAATGACATGTTTTTCAACTCACTGAATTCAACTCTGAGGATTTATTAGATTGATATTGCTGGAAACTATTAGCTATGCTTGAAGATATAAAATCTGACATCCAAAATCAAATGTAAACTACTCAGCATCTCTTCATGTTATTGGAAAGCACAAAACGCACCTGAGGAGGGATTCCCAGATCAAGAAACAAAGGACCCAAAATGAATCCTCCACCAAGACCCAGCAGCCCACCTACTATACCAGCGAGAATGCCACAGCAACAGTAAAGAATCAACTGGTGCACTCGCCAGTTTGTTTCTGCACCATTGGATGCTATTACTCTCCACCCTTTGTATAAGCTGATCGCTTCATATGCAGATACTCCAACAGTCACAGGGATCTGTCATCGCGGGGGGGGGGGGGGGGGGGGGGGGGGGGGGGGGGAGGAAATGATACTATTCAGACATTCATCTTGATGAATTATGACTGCATGTAAAGACCTTCTAACTATCAGATTAGTCACAGAAAGTACCTGCAACAGATTTACCACCCAATATGCTACAGAACAAGTTGTCGTGTGATTCTGTATCCAACATGCAAAAGTTCCAATATTATGTCAGCTAATAAATGCACATACACAGAGAAATCCTAAAGTAACGCATTCGAAGAAAGATATGCATACGACCAATAGAAACCTTGGCAATCTGCAGGGCAAGGATGATAACCCAGACAGCAACAAGCATGCCAAGTTCCTTCCAGCGGACATTCTCAACAATAGAAACCTGTGAACATTACATAAGTCAGCCTTAGTAACAACGAGTCACAAATAAAAATCTTGTGGATATATTGTACCACTGATTTTTGAGATTCCTTGGATTCCATTTGGGTGCCATTGACGGGGCCTCCAAGGAGAGGTTTGTATTCCACTTCCACATTACCGCTACCTGATTAGATAGCAAAGGATGATATGGGTCAATTCAAAATTTTACACAAAATTACCCTACCTAGGAATCCTTCGGAATTTCTAAAATTGAAAAGATGGCAAGCCAACTCACCATTAGATGCCAAAAGTCTAGCAACCTCCTGAAAATCAGAAATAAGTGAGACAAGGGATGGTTCTAAGTTGTATTATATTTTAAGAAACACTAGAGAGTACAACCTTTTTTATTATGGTTTCTTTCTTCCATGTTTCAACACCCTTGAAGAATGCCTTGGTAGACGAGCCTACAGATAATTGTGACCAATCAAGAAAATTTTCCAATAAAAGAAATAGGCAAAATTGCAATCGAAAGCATTATTACCTAAAAAAAGAATTATGAGTAAGATTGTAACCATCCACTCAGCAAAAATCACATTGAAAGTAACTCCAATGCTAATCCCCAGCACCAACATTGGTTGGAAAAGAAGTGCCAGGTCATAGTCAATGATAGGTAGGTCAAGCGTAGGATGCCTTAACTTGAGGTTGTAGTAAACAGTTGCAGCTGCTGCTCCCGTGATCATACCTACCAAACAAACAAACAAGAGCACATACATTTGCTTCTGTGTTTTACTAACATAGTGCATTGTAATTCTGCAGAGAAATATACCTATTTTTCAGTGTGTGATAGATTGAAAAATGATCTATACAAAAATGAAACCTAGTGAAACCAAAATTTCAGATTATGGGCATCAACTTCCAATTAGAATACAGCCCTATATAAAAAATTAACCAAAACAGTCAAACAAAGTGCAATGAGAGAAAAACAACGGAACAAACAACTGCATCATGTCAAAATAGTTTGAGTGGCATAGTGCCTGGGAAATTTCAGTGCAAAACCTTCTAACCGGTCAAAAATTGAGACATTATTTTGGGATGATAATCAATATTTTGAATTAACTAGTATTTGCCTCTGTAATGAAAGGTCTGGTTTTAACCTTCTAGCTTCTCACATCCAACTGAAAAGCTACTGGAGAAAGTACTCTTCATAGATGCAAAATCTCTGGAGGACATTTTAGCATCCATAAGAATAAAATAAAAAAAAGAGGGTAAAGCAGTTTTAACCATTCCTAAACTGAAAAGGGAGATACAACACTTACATTTTGAAATTGCAGTTGATGATTTCGCATCAAACCCAATTATCAGCGTAAGCATGGGAACAAAAATACCACCCCCACCGACACCTCCAACACTCCCAAATGCAGCTCCAAAGAACCCAATTATCGTACCCACAATTATCCTCCACCCAAATTTCATTTCCTGTGAAGTGTGAATCAAATTCACAAAGTTATGAGTACTTTGAAGAATTACTATTGAAAGCAAGATCTTTCTCTAGCCTTGTTGATTCACAAGGAATACTGAGAATAAAGACTTTTAACTATGGTTGATTCGAAACGAATATCCAAGATTATTAATTCTCAAAACTTCTCTTGCCTTAAAGCTTAAAACCATTATTATAATAAACCTAACTAACAAAACTAGCTAAATTAACACAATCTAAGAAATTCTAACATTATACATTAAACTAGAAGATTCCTAATAAAAATATAAGAACCATAAAATCTAGTTTATATCACTCATCCAGTACCAGAATTAGTAAAATATTCAAAACCATTTATTGGAAAAAAAAAAAAAAAAAAAAAAATTGGACTTACCGGCCAAGCATGGTGGTAACCCAATTGAGATTGACCCTTTTGCCTTAAGAGATTAAGTACTTTGTTGAAGTAATTGGAGTCAACCTCTTGAATAGTCCCATTTTCATCACTTGAAAAGACCTGTTTCAAACTTCTTTCTGCAGAAACCAACACAGAAGAAGCTAGAACAAGAGCAACAAACAGAACCAGAACAACCACTGTACTTTTTGATCCAATCCCAGCCATCAGACTGCGCGATCTCCACTGCTTCCCTCTTTCTCTCTCTCTCTCTCTCTCTCTCTCTGTTACTCCGTAAGAATCAAATATTTCTTCAAAATTCGTTTTCAACAAATTGTTTGTGTGAATATAATGTAAGTACCAAGCAGTATTACTAATTTCTTGAAAGTGAATCGCAAGTTGAAATTGAAACCAAACCAAAAAAAGCCAAAAGAAAGATATGTAAAGATTACTGAGCGCGACGAGACTTAAATGTTGACAGTGAGTTTGCAGAGACGCCAAAAGTAATGAAAAATGGAGCTTACCCAAAACGATTGCAAGGTTTCTCTCTCTCTCCTTCCTTCTTCTACGTCTGTCTCTCTCTCTCTCTCTCTCTGGTGTGTTTAGTAGGGAATTTAGGAAATGTAGAAAGCGAAAGGAGGAATAAAAAATATATAAAATTAGATAAAATATAAATATATTTTATTTTATTTATTTTTTTAAATCATCCAATCAAACCAGTGTAACAGTAACGGTAAAGGTTAGGAATTTCAGAGACGGACCCGCTTGTTTACCTTGCTGTAATTTATGCTCGTTTGGTTATCAAAAAAAAATTACAAAAGAATAAAAAAAAAATCAAAAAATTACAAAATTACAAAAATTATAAAAGGACAAAAAAAATTGTCATTTCAAAACTAAAAAGTTAAAAAATTCAAATAAAAAAAATCAAACAACCAAAAAAATTTTAGGCTAAAATAATCAAAAAAATATTTAAAAATCAACTAAAAAAAGTCATTACCAAAAATCCTGAGATTGGATATGACATGGTGTGCGTATAATAGAATTTAAAGGATGTTAGGTAGGCAGATGTGAAATATTATTATTTAATTGAGTTCAGTTTGCCTGATGTTGAGATTGGGGTGTTTTGGGAAGATGGTTATAATCTGATTTTTGGTGAAAAGCTGATTATAAGCAGATTATAATCAGCTTTTCTGTGAGAGAAGAGGAGATAAAAAATCTGAAAATCAGATTTTTTATCTCTTCCCAAAAGAGGCCTAAGATTAAATTCGTCCAGTTTGGCTCATGGATTTATTTTTTGATCTCGTTTTGATAATTTAAACCATTCAAAGTATAGAACTCGTCGAGTACTATATTTTTGTAAAAAATTACGTTGATCGGATATCGATAGCTATTTGATCAGATCAGAATTCTGTCAACTATTTATTTTTTCACCGTTCATTTTTTTTAATATAAATCTGATTCGATCAAATAACTATCGATACCCGATTAACGTAATTTTTTACAGAGATATAGTACTCAATGAGTTTTACATATTAAGTTCGGATTATTGAAACGGGGCCCAAAAATGAGCTCATGGGCTGAACTGGACGGTCCAATCTTGCTCTATTTAATTCTGATGTATCCAAAAAAAAAAAAATAGTATTATTGATATTACCGGATTTGTTAAGTATATTATTTATGTAAAAAATTAAGTTAATCAAAAATTTAATTTTATGATTAAATTTTAAATGTTTTAAAAAAATTATTCCTTCCGTCCTAAAATATTAGTCTCTTATTTTATTTTTTATTGTTGTAAAATATTATTCTCTTTTCAAAAATTAAGGATCAAAATAATATGAATTTTCTATTTTGTCATCCTTTTAAATTATTAATAACACAAAAAATATAATTATGACAATTAATATTTCTCAAAAAATGTACTATTAAAGGGTAATTTTGAAAATTTAATTTTTTTAAAGTGTAATAATTGTACTATAAAAAAAATTAAATTTTTCAAAATGAATTATTATTTTAGAACAGATGGAGTATTAAGATTATGTTAATAGTTTATTTTTTGAAAAATAAATATATTTTTATTATTAAATTATAGATATTCAATCAATTTATTTATTTTTTTTGTATGATCTACCCAAAAAAGTTTGAATTAATAGTTTGGATTGTAAAAAAGACTCAGAAAAAAAACCCTCACTGCAGCACCACAACACACTGCACTTTATTTTGGGAAGATAGTAAAAAGTGACTTTTTGACTTTTAACCAAACTTTTGACTTTTTTTAGACAAATAAATTGGAAAGTTTAGTAAAAAATTACTTTTGGCTTTTTTGATTAATATTTGTTTATGATGTCAAATCATAATAAAATAGCCAAACTATCCATATTTAGTTTAAAATATTTACAACTTTACCCATGTAACACATTTTGACTCATGAGGGGTAGAATTGTAATTTTACCATTGGTTAAAAACTAACTTCCCAAATAAAAAAAAATTCAAAAAAGCTAACTTTTAACTTTTATTACAAACCAAAAAAAATTGACTAAAAGCCAACTTCTCAAAACAAGCGTTAGGCCTCTTTTTAGTAGATGAAAAAATCAGTTTATTAACGTATTGACTTACTCATCACTTTTACTTTTTTGTAAGTTTTTTATAATAAGTTAATAAGTCACAAAAAAAAAAAAAAAAAATTCACTACTCAAAATTAGTAAAAAATTAATTTATTAATTTTTTTAGATCACATCACCGCTTTATTATTTTTTAACATATTTTTTAAAAAAAACAACCAAAAAAAAAAAATACTAAAAAATTATGTTTTTTACCTCCAAAGTAGGCCAGCAGTAGGGCTGGGCAACCAACCCACCCGCCCGCACAAACCGCCCGACCCTACCCTACCCGCAGTGCTTTGGGCGGTTTCGATGTAGGTATGCGGGCGGGTGCGGGTCAAGAAATTCACAAAAGATCGGGTTCGGGTCGAACCCGACCCGCCCGCAACCCGCAGTTTTTTTTTTTTTTTTTTTAAAGAAAAAATAACTAGTTATTATTTTTTTTTTTTGCATTTTGGATACATGGAGATAACTAGTTATTATTTTTATTTTTACATTTTGGATGAAAGTAAAATTTATTATATGGGTACTTATATACATTATCATGATCTAATGATATTTAAATTAGTGTTACTAGTTTGACTTTTATTTATATATATATATATATATATAAAATCATTATATTCCATTAGTCTAGTAGACACAGTTAAATATGATATTTTGAATTGTCATTCTATTATCACATTATTGCATATTAAAAACTAAACAGTGAAGATTAATCCACTATTAAAATTAGTGTTACTAGTTTGACTTTTAAGGGTTTGTTTTTGCATATTTAAATTAGTGTTACTAGTTTGACTTTTAAGGATTTGTTTTTGCAAGCTAAGGAGGAAGATTAATCCATATCTTCAAGCATGGTTCCATATCATCTTATCTAACATGTGGACTATTTATTATGATCATGAATTGTATATCTTGTAATTTAATTTATAACTCTTCTAAAAATAAAAAAAAAGTGTTTAGAAAGTAACAAAAAATGTCAAATTTGCTTAAGTTAAAAAAAAAAAAAAAAAAAAAAATCAAAACCGCAAACCGAACCGCACCCGCCCGCACAAACCGCGAACCGCATCGCGGGCGGTTGCGGGTCCATTTTTCCCCAACCGCATAAGTGCGGGTCGGGTCGGTTTTGACCCGCAACCCGCCAAAACCGACCCGTGAGCAGCCCTAGCCAGCAGCACCGCTTGGTCCCTACCCTGCAAAGGTGTACCACGCAACTAGTTGTATACTTTTGTTTTTTGGGTTTTTTTTTTTTTTATGTACGTTAGTATATTTTTATGATAAATGTTAGTATATTTTTTAAAAAATTTATCCATAAATTTCATAGGATGAAATATTGATTCATTTACTCTTTAGAGTTTTTTAATGAATTAATTAGTTCTTTTTGTTTTGAAAAGTTATATTTATTTAATTTGGGGTCATCTAAATTTAAGTGAATGTCATTTTGTGATTCATTTTTTCAATTTTCTGATTCGTATTTGGGATGAGAATGGAAAGGTGAAGTGTGAAAGATTCTTTTTGTGAGGGATTGGTGACTGAAGTGTTGGTTGTCGAGTATGGAGATCTACATTTCTATTAGTGAGATTTTCAGGTGCTATATTGGAGTGTAACATTAAAGTGTTACGTTTAGAAAAAAAAAATTACACTAAGGAGTTTTTGTGTGTTACATTAATTGGAGTGTTACGTTTGAAAAAAATACACCAACGAGTTTTTTTGGAATATTACATTGTTACGTTTGACAAAAGTACACTAAGAAATTTTTTAATGTATTACATTGGAGTGTTACATTTGGAAAAAACACATTAAAAATTTTTTGTGTGTTGCATTGATTGGAATATTACGTTTAAAAAAAATTATACTAAAGAGTGTTTTGGAATGTTTCATTGTCACATTTAAGAAAAGTACACTAAATATTTTTTTTAGTATGTTATATTGGAGGGTTACGTTTGGGAAAAGTATAAGGAGGTTTTTTTTTTAAATGTTACGTGGTTACATTTGATAAAAGTATAATAAAGAGTTTTTTAGTGTGTTATATTTGAGTATTACGTTTTTGAAGTATTACATTGAAATGTTACGTTTGGGAAAAGTACACTGAGGAGTTTTTTTTTGAAGTGTTACGTTTAGTAATTTTAACATTATGAGAAAACTCGCATTTGTTCTTCAACACATAACACACGCGCGTTTATATTTGACCATTTATGTAATTTACACTAGAATGAGACCTTTGGATTTATAAGAAAAAAAAGAGGACCAACAGTTCATAAGATCATTACTTGAGATTTATTGATGCTTTATCCATATTTTTTGTATTAATTACGATAATTTGTAATTCATAAATGAAATTATGTACTTTTGTAATAATGTTATGTATTTTGTGATATTTTAGAAAATGTTTGAATAAAAATATATGTAATATTATTACAAAAATGTGCTACATTACCATAAAATGCATAACTTTATTTCTAAATCACAAATTATTTTAACTTTTACCAAAAAAAATATGTAACTCATACCAAAAAAATATATAACATTTACTACAAAAATATATAATATTTTCCACATAAATACTTATGCATATGGTACACAATCTAAAATCAACAAATGTTCTGTACAAAGTCAAAAATCATTGGGTAATTACAAATACGCCTTTTGAGATTTACTTAAGATACGAATTATCCTCTACAAGTTGAAAAATTACAAATATTTTCTTGTCAAAAAATTTTATTTAACAGAATTAACTGAAAAATAAAATTTCTAACTATTTTTCTATACAATAATAAAATTATTTGAATTATTAAGGAGAAATTGCAAATACATGAGACAGTCACAAAATAATTACACTATAAATGGGGAAAAAAAGTTGGTGCAACTCTAACACACAGAAAGAGTTGCACCAAACATAGGAATAAATTCGCATCATGCACACAGGAGAGTTACACCATCATAAAAATATAATTTTTTTGCTACTGCTCGACTGAAATGTAATTTTTTTTAATTATTATTGAAATAAACTTATGATATCTTTAAAACTGTTAATTGAATTATTAATAAAATCGGTCATTTGTGATGAAATTAAAAATTTAAAAAAATGTTATATAATTTTCAAAATTATAAGAGACAAATTATATTTTAAATAAATCTCAAAAAAAATGTATTTATAAAATCATTCAATGCTTTTTGATTGGTTATTGTTTCACATCAAATTGTTAAAGTGCCATTTTGTAACGTTCATTTCCTCGCCAATTTTTTTAATTTAATTTAATTTTAAATTTAAATATAAAATTTAATTTGATATTAATTACATTAAACCATTTATTTTACCCCCAAATTTTCAATCTCCAATACTTCATTATTTTTTTTAATCTTTCATCAAATTCAATTTTGATGAAGTATTTGATGAGTTCTCAATTTAATTAAAAAAAAATATAATAATAATAAAAAAGACTCTCCCTTGATTTTGAACATTTAAATAAAAAGATTGGTACTTTGTTAAATTTGATGAAAAAAAAATGTAAAAGATTAGTTACAGTCTTTAGGCCATGCTTGTTTGGCTCCACAGGATAGAGAGAATTAAGAGTACAGTAAGATTGAGCGAGGAGATTAAGCCACGTTTGTTTAGTGGATTAGGTTAGATAAAATTGTGTGTGCTTATTTTGATGATAGTAGGAGTGATAATTAGTGATGTGATTGTTAAATTATTTTGATATAAAATTTTAAAAAAATTCTATATTAAAAAAATTCTAAAACAAATATAATTTTTTTTACAATTAACAGATTGCACTTGGGTAAAAAAAATAAAATAATAAAATAGAAATTAATTCCCTCACTATTTTTTCAATCTCAATCATTCTCTAGCGTAGTTAATCCGTTTGTATAATCCACTTATAAATTTCCTCAACCAAACATGCTTTCACATGTCTAACCTCATTATCACTCCAATCCTATCACTCATGGGAGATAACAAACATGGCTTTTGGTCACATTTGTTTGACGAATTAAATTGGATGAGATTGTTAGTGAGAGGATAATTAGTGAAAAGATTATTAATATGGGGATTGTTAGTGAGAGAATTAAGTAAAAAATGTGTTTATTTTGATGATAATGTGGGAGATGATTAATAATGAGATTGTTGAATTATTTTTATATAAAATAAATGAAAATTTTATTTCTCTATTAAAACAAATAAAACAAATATTAAAACAAACAAGTGCACTTGGTAAATTTTTTTTATTTTTTATTTTATATAAAATAGACTCAATCCGCTCAATATTTTTATTACCCAAAATACAACCTAAAAGGGGGGGGAGATGAATTAGGTTTTTACAATTAAAATTAATAATACCTTAATAAAAATTATGACTAGCAGAATAGATAAATATAATTAATGAAATAAAAATAATTAAAACAAGTGTCTTAACAACTATGTTAGTTAATGATTTTAGCACAGTAAAAATGTGAAATATAACTATGGCAATTTAAAATAAAATAAAAAGATAAGCGAGAGAAAGGCAAACAAATTTATAGTGGTTCGGTTTCAACTCGGCCTACGTCCACTTCTCAAGCTTCACTTGAGATTTTCCACTATCTTCTACCTTCACAGGGGTGCTAGCAACCTCTTTACAAATGGAGCAATCCTCCACGGATTTTACAAAGACTTCACAAGCCCAAACCCTTACAAATCTTAGGTGATTCACAATCACTCTCAAGATTTCAAGAATACAGTGTTTGCAACACTTTTTCAAGATGAAATGGTAGTTTTGCTTTCAAAGAAAGCTTACAATAAATATCTCTCAAAGATAGATATATAAAATGCAACTTTGATTTTTCTATAAATCTCACATAGGAAAGATTGGCTTAAAACTATAAGGCTCAGTGTATAATTTCTGAGAATAGATGTAAGTGATTATAGATCAAAGAATATTTTCAGATTTTTTTTGTAACTTGTTTACATTAAAGGTTTTGGTCTATATAATAAAAATTATAGTCATTTATAGCCGTTGTATTCATTTGAATTTATCCATTTATAGCCGTTGTAGTCATTTGAATTTATAGCCGTTTATAGCCGTTGTACTTCCATCATTACCAATTTGAATATTTCCCACTCCATCATTACTTATTTAAATATATTTCATTTGAACCTTTTGGCCTTTTGAACCTTTATAGCCGTTGTACTTCCATTATTACTAATTTGAATATCTTCCACTTGAACATTTTGAACCTTTTGGCCTGCTATTGTGCTGGGCTGTTTGAACCTTTGTTTTTGGCTGTTTGAACTCCTGATTTAATCAAATATTAAATACATTCTAACAACATTTAGGATAAAGGTTTAAGTGAGAAATAATGGGACAAAATAAATTTTGATTCTATTTTTCTCTTTCAAATAAATCATTAAAATAAATTTTGATTCTATTTTTCTCTTTCAGATAAATCATCAAAATAAATTTTGATTAAAATATAATTAAATAAATCATCAAAATAAACTTTGGATTCTATTTTTCTCTTTCAAATAAATTAAAATATAATTAAATAAATCATCAAAATAAATAAGTCTAACAATTTTCCTAATTCCACCCTCCACCCAACCAAGCTAATCCCTTTAGGGAGATTAATAATCCCCTTGGATATCAATTTGCCCTCCCATTTCACTACCAAATATAACCTATAACCATGGTAGTCCAATCCGGTCACTCAAACCGCGAAATAAACATGACTTTTAAATGAGTTTCACGGACTATTTGTCTAATCTCCCTCCCTAGAGAGCCAAATAAATATGACATTAGTTTTATTTTATTTCACAATCAAATTATTCAATTTTTTAATTAAATAGGTTAACTCATAAATCCTGTTTACAAATCAACTTATTCAGCTATTTGATGCAATTTTAAATTGACCAAAGCTATGTTTGGTTTTGACTTTTTGGCTAAAACAGTATGAAAGACAAAATTAACTACATAAGCCAATAAGATAAAATGTCACATCTAAATCATAATCATTACACTTTTTCTCTTACAAAAGTTAAAAAAGCCAAAAATAAAAACCAAACAAGGCTTAAAAAATCAGGCTAAAATAACCAAAAAACTAAAAAGTCAAGCTATTTTAGTTCTTCCCAAATGAAGACTAAAGTGTGTTTGGATGCAATTATAACCTTTTAAACTTATTTGGTTCAAATAAATGAGATTTTCTTAACTTAGGGCTCGTTTGAGATGTGGGTTGGCTTTTTGGTTATTTTAGCCCGGGGCTATAAAGTCTCGTTTGGGATAGATTTTTTGACTTTTTTGAGTTTTGTGAGAGAAAAAATAAAATAATTATGGATTGAATGTGATGTTTTGTCTTATTGGACTAAAAAACTTATTTTATCTTTTTGTGACTAAAATAGGGTAAAAACTAAAAAGTCTGGCATGCCAAACCAAGACTTATAATTTATAAATTTGTTTTAGCTTATTTGAAATTTTAAAAATATTTATAACCAGAAGTGTCTCATCTTTTATTCTAACTAGTAGGTTAATACTCTATAGAAAATTTTAACAATTAAAAGTCAAACACAAACAAATTTATTAATAACTGAAGAAAATTTTTATTATTGTGTGTGATTCTATGTAAAATAGGCTCATAAAGTAATTTCTTTCAAAATAAAAAAAAAAAGTGTGTATTCTCTACCTAAAATTAAATTCCCATTTATATTAATCAAGGGGTTGTTTGAGGTGTCCTAAATAAGTTCACTTTTTGTTTTTTTGGACTAAAAAGTTGAGAAACAAAATATGGATGTTTTGGTTAATTTTTTGACTTTTTATGAAAAAATGTGTATTAAAAAATTGTGTAAAGAAGTGTGTAGGAGAAGATAGGTAGTGCGCCGTACGGATGGGAACATTACAGTCGACTTGGTGAATACATGGGAAAAGATTGCCTCCTTTTCGGGCTTTGATTGGACAGTGTTGCTCGGCCCATGGGGGCCTACCATGGGTCCCGTTTTTCTAATCGGATCCGTTCATTGTGTAGAACTCGTCGAGTACTATATATTTGTAAAAAATCACGTTGATTGGATATCGATAGCTATCTGATTGTGTTAGTTTTTTTTGTCAACTGTTAACTATAATACCATCCAATTTTTATACAAAACTAATTTGATCATATAGTTAGCGATATCCGATAGACACGATTTTTTACAGACGTATAGTACTAGATGAGTTCTACATATTAAATGGTTCGGATTATTAAAACGAGACTCATGGTAGGCCCCCATAGGCTCAACTTTACCATTCAATTTAGTGAATGTACACATATTATTTTTTATTTTTCCTTTCATTGCAGGTGGCTGACATTAGTACGTTGATGGGTGGGAAAAGTTAAACTTTTATATTAATTTACCATTTAAATTAATATTTGTATATTAATTTTTTTATATATATATTTTTTTGTGAATAGTGATAACTTTTTAACTTTTTTGATAACTTTTTGACTTTTTTTGAGTTTGCCAAACCAGCACCAAATTTATCAAAAATCATAAATTCCACTTATGTTAAAATATTTTCTTCTAAAAAAATAAAAACAACAAAAAAAAAATATATAATATACAAATTATGACATTTCTTCGCCAATTTTCTCTCCCTGGTAAGAAATTCAAATCCCACTTCTCTTCTCTCTCAATTTCCCATCCTTCCTTTCAATTTTCTCAGTTCACTGCTCTGTAGTCTGTAACACAGACTAGGATTAGGGTTTTTCTTTTATACTTGGAATGCAATTTGATTAGTTCTTGTTTTTTCTTGTTTAGATTTCTTTTGATAAATTGTAAAGCTAGAGCTTTTCTTGAAATGATTGACTCTGATTCATTAGGCTTGTTGTTTTGTCTATATACCTAGAAACCAAACTTTGAGTGATTTAGAAGGGTAATTGAAATGTCGCCGGAAGGGGCGAATTTAGGTGGTGATGGAGCAGAATACAGTGTGTTTAGTAACCATTCCGTTTTCAGTATATATTTACAAAATTTAAAAAACTGTCATAAAAACCTGTTTGATAATTTTTTTGGTTTATAAATGGTTGTCTCAGTTTATAAATTTGAGGAAAAAACGTAAACTCAAAAAATGAGTTTACGTTTTCAGTTTTCAATTTTTTTAATTATTTTTTTCAATTAATTATTTTTTCAAATAATTTTTTTTTCAAATATTTTTTTTTTCAATTAATTATTTTTTCAAATAATTTTTTTTCCAATTATTTTTTTAATTAGTTTTTTTTTCAATTATAATATGTGTGATCCCATTGTCATAAATAATAAAAATAAATATAAATATTTTAGGGCTGAACAAACATATTTTTTAGTTTATGTTTTTAAATTTTTTAAAACATTTTGTTCAAACCAAACATGTTTATAATTTATGTTTTTCTAAAAATAAACAAAAACCAGTTTATAAAATTTTTGTAAACATAAACAAAAAACGTAAACGTTACCAAACGCTACCTCAATATGAGCACCTCATATTACTAAAAAGTTTTCAAAAGAGTTAAAACTAAGGGGTTATTTGGGATGTTCTAAATAAGTGCACTTTTTGACTTTTTATGAAATATGGGTTGGGTTTGAAGTGATGTGGTAGAGAGGTGATGTGACTTAAATAAAATGATATAACTTAAGTAGGATAGTAACTTTTTGACTTTTTAGTTTTTTTTTTTTAAGATGCCAAACTTAGCCTAAGTTTTGAATCCACTGTTTCTCCCACATCTGTGATAGCCTTTGTGTTAGGATTGGGGCACACCAGAAATCAATCACACACAGAAAGGAAACACAAGATATTTACATGATTCGGCAATTGCCTACGTCCACGGAGAGATTACATTATAGAATTTCCTGGAGAGAGAATACAAAACTCATTCACTTCCTCTCTATAGAACTCTCTCATTCTTAGATTACATACAAACTTTGTGTTGCCTCACTCTGTCTGTGTTGTATATTTGTTCCCTTCCTCCTCACCTCAATTTATACAGAAAAGGGAGGGAAACAAAGTCAAGGGAAAAGTTATTGAGTTTTGGTCTGTCACCTGCCTTCTTCCCTTTTCTCTCCTACTTCTTGACTTGGAGCCATCCTTCATTAACTCCTCCATATGGGCTGGAGCTAACACTTTGAGTGGGGAAATAGCGATGGCGATAATTCAAAAGAATTAGCTGTAGGATGTAAAACAATTGTTTCTCCAACTTCTGTGATTGCATTTGAGGAGGGAGTTGCAAATAATAGCGCTTTTTCCATGTTAGGTGAATCAAGTAGCCCGAATACTTTAGATTTCCAAAACAGGGATGAGGGCTCTGGAGAGTTTTCTGATGTGATTCAAAGTTTGACTGGGGTAGCACTAGGCTCTTCATCCAATAGTCATGAACATTCACATGAGATATTAAGCACTGCAGGAAGCTTAGGGACTTTGGAATTTTTGGATAGTTTTGATAAAACAAGGGAGTTATTAGGAAGCTCAACTTCACAGAGGGTTTCAAATGGTTCCAATGATAGTTTAGATCTTAATGATTCCAACCAGTTGGATTAGGTTTCAAGCGAGTCAGTGTTGAGCTTGGATCATCTGTCTTCTCCTAGGATTAAGGATAGCAACAAAGGACCTGCTTGTGATGTAAGACGGATTCCGATTGTAACTTTTCGTGATATTGAATCAGATGAGGGAGATTTTGATGAGAACCTAAAGTTTTCCGACCAAAAAGAGAACCTGAGGTTAAGGCAAGGAAGGGAGCATGCTATCGATGCTTGAAAGGAAACAAGTTCACTGAAAAGAAAGCCTGCATTGCTTGTGAAGCTAAGTATTGTAGTAATTGTGTGCTCAGAGCAATGGGGTCTATGCCGGAAGGAAGAAAGTGTGTTACATGCATTGGATATCCTATTGATGAGTCAAAGAGAGGGAACTTGGGGAAATGTTCTCGAATGCTCAAGAGACTGCTCAATGACTTGGAAATTTGACAAATATTGAAGGCTGAAAAGTTTTGTGAAGCTAATCAATTGCCACCAGAGTATGTTTTTGTGAATGGTAAGCCTCTCTATTAGGAGGAGCTGGCTATATTGCAGAGTTGCCCAAACCCACCAAAGAAGCTGAAACCAAGACATTATTAGTATGATAAAGTATCTGGTCTTTGGGGAAAGGTGAATGCAATATCCTTGAGACATTTTATGTGTGATGGGGTTAAACACAACCATAAAATGATCAACAAACAATCACACACACAAATAAGATACTGTAAGAGGAGTTAATTTGAGATTGTTAAATTAATTAGGCCCAATAGCCCAAGATTAGTGGGCCCGAATTTATCGCAAGTCCAAGATTGGTGGGCCCGAATTAATCACCATCAAACGGGCTGAATCGCTCTAGGCCTCGAAAGGGTTCGGATCCACGAACTTAGAGACTTACTCGGGCTCAGACTTGAAAGGGTTTGGATCCACGAACCTAGAGATCCGAAGCACTTGGCTTCGAACGGATTCAAACGCAATCTAGAAGCCGCTCCGTTAATGAGTCCCAGAACACTTGCGAGCTCGGAGCTTTCCGGGATCTACGCACCAGAACCATGGGCGTAATGGAGTTCGAACAAAGGACCCGATCCTGAGGACGGTGAGTGGAGATAAATTCACTCTTTGGTTAAAGTAGCCTATACCCGGGTCGAGGTGGCATGACTCCGGGGGGTCCATGAGACTTGGCAATAGTTAGCGGCGGGGGGTTCCTCTAGGACTACCTCGGCCCTTTGGGATGATTGGGGATCATTGGTTAGGTATGGCTAAGAAGAAGGGTTCGCCGAGGGATTGATCTCCTCTTCGGGGTTTTTCTCATCCTCGGAGAGGTCACCTCCTCGGACAAGGTGGTTAGAGAGAATATTCCCCATGTGCCTTGCACATGGGCTCCATCCTACATCATGAGGTGCCTATAAATAACACCTACCCATAGCTTTACAAGGGATGGATTTTAGAGAAAAAACTCTTGGGAAAGAACTAATTTCCTATCTCCATTATCAACCTTGAGAGTGAAAGTGGGAGATCCATGGGAGAGCCTTGCCATTATTCTCTCTCTAGTCATTTTGCCTTCTTCTTCACCCAATCTCTTATCTCCATCATCTCCTTTACTCTTGTGTTCTTGAGTTGAGACAATTGAAGAATCTAAGCCTCTCATCATCTTCTATAGAATTCGAAGTTGTTCTTCAAGGATCTTTGAAAATCTTCGAATTTTTCCAACGACGTTCTTGAACCCTCTCATACATTTGGCGACTCCACTGGGGAGGCGGATTGGTTAACGGTCTCAACGAGATCTGGAATCCACATAACTCCAACAAGGATGGCGGGAGAAGATGAAGTTCACCAACAAGGATCCTCTAATGGTGGTGATGACAGGACCATGGCTCCAGATCAACCACTTTTGCTTGAAGCCATTCAAGGACTTCAAAATACTCAGCAGGAGATTCTTACCACTCTTTAGAATCTCACTCACACCATGTTGGTGATGAGTTCTAATTTTGCACCGGCGCCAAACGGAAATCAAACTGGTGGTGGAGTTATTCCTGCCGGAGCGCAAAATCAAATCCAAGGAGAAGTAGGCCCCAGTCAGCCTATGGCTGTAGACACCCCATTTTTGATCGACCTTAAGACTCAGACGTCACCGATTGAGCGCTCGGTGATAGTGCATATTGTGCTCGTTCTGAGGTTTCAGAGTCTCGGCTGCGAGCCTTGCCTCCGGACTTCGAGGCTCTTTTGTGCTTTGCCTCGGTTTGCGAACCAGGTCCTATTTTCCCTATTTTCTCTTCCCGAAGGGAGGGAGAGGTCTCGAAGACCATCTCTCAGTGGCCGTAGGCTACATTTCGTGGTCGTAGGCCATTTTTCCCGTTTGGAGACCAGTTTCCGGTTTTCGGAGCCGTCGGCCGTATGCCTCGGTTCGGGACCGCTTAACTACCTCCGTTTGCTCCGATTTTCGGCACACACCTTGTTTCCTATCCTTAGAGGGACACTGTGGCCCGGGAGACCACCTTCGTGGTCATACGCCATCTCTGGTGCTTCATAGTCAGTTTTCGGGGCCCCCGGCTGCGCGTTTTGGCCCCCGAACCTTCGTTTTGCATCCGTCTTGGTCCATTTTTGGTAGGGACCCTATTTTCATTGCTAGGAAGGTGGTAGTAGGGTGGGAGACCAGCAATTCTTTTGGAGACCATTTCTCTCTCCTCAAGCCGGTTTTCTTGGCAGGTAGGTGGTCTCCCTCACTTTTGAGCCATAATTTCGGGTCTCCCATACTACCATTGTGTTGTGCTCATCTGGGAGGCCACCAATATGGGTAGGCCGACTAGATTTTCTTCCTGACCCTTTTGAACCTTGCTAGAAAGCCGGTTTTCCTCTCTCCTGGGTCACATTTTCTGGTCTCCCACCATACAGCTGTATTCTACTCATCTGGGAGGCCACCTTTCTGGTATGGCCGACCAGCTTTGTACCTTGACCCTTTTGAACCCTGGTCGGCCGACCAGGGCAAGTGGTCGGCCGACCACTTGAACTGGTCGGCCAACCATCTCCTTTTTGGCCCTCCTGAGTACAACACAGCTGTGCCAGCTGTGAAGCACTTGACCTTTCCTCCGAGATTTTGCCCCATTGTTTGTCTTCTTAAGGAAGATTTGATCCTTTTTCTTAGCTTCAAGGAGAAGCGTGACCTTTTGTCAAGCTTCTTGAGGAAGCTTGACCCCTTTGGTCTAGCTTCCTCAAGAAGCTTGACCCTTTTGGTTAAGCTTCTTTGAGAAGCTTTGACCCTTTCTTGAGGCTTCTCCAAGAAGCCTTGGCTCTCTTCCTCTATAAAACAAACCTTCCCTCTCCATTTGCAAGGGTTAGAAACATTTGGCTGAGATAGATACACCCCACCCTCCATAGCTCTCTTCTTCAAGCTCCAAACCCTAATATTCTTGGCCATTTACACTACACCTCATAGCCTACCACCTCCACCATTTATTCAATCACCTTGGAGCTGTTTTTCAGAGGTTGAAGGCTCATCTTCTTGGTCTAGAATTTGCTGCATTGCTGTGCTACAAGGGTAAGTCATCATTTCTCCCATTTTTGCATTATTTTGCTTCATAACTTAGCCCTATTTGCAAGCATTTTTGGGTTTCGACATAAACTGGGAAAAGTCTTGTTTTGATCTTCTAAAATGTTTGTTTAAGGACTTTTTTCTGTTTGGGGTCATCTACCCCCTTTCATGCTTCATTTTCTCATGCTTTGAGCCATGCATTTGAGCATTTGCATTGGCCTCGGTTTGGCCTTTTAGCAATTGAAATCCAGTGGATTTTCAGTGGCTTAGATGTGTTTTTGAGCCCTAAAATCAGAGAGGGGTGACCCTCTCACCCATTGTTCTCTTTACTAGCTTTGTTGGCCTTCCAAAGGAGCTCAATTTTGCATGTTGAGAAGTCTTGTTTCAAGCCATTATTTGTGAGTTTCAAGGTCTTCCTTGACTCTGTCCAGAGCCCTTTTGGCCATATTTTGTGTCTTTGATGCATGTGTAGAACAATCCCATTCAAGGCCTTTCAAAGGGGCCTTTATTTGCATATTTCCTAGACCCATTTCAGGCTCTTTTTAGTGGGTTTTAGGACCCTCAGAACCTCTATCTAGAGGTGGTTTTGCCATTGTGTGTGTCCATGATACATGTGTAGAACAACCCCTTATTGGCCTTTCAAAGGAGCCCATCATTCTTGCATGCATTGAGTGAGTTTCAGTGGTTATTTGGGCATATTTTGGCATGGTATACTTCTGTTTTTGGCTGGTTTGGTGAGCCTTCATATGCTTCATATATGTGTAGTGTAAATCATGGTTCACTAGCTTTCTTTGCATGCATTGTTAACCCTTGATGTTAGCACTTTTTGGCCATGCCTTAGACTGATATTGTGCTTATTTTGGACTGCCCTAACTCTGTTTTTGGGTCTCATCATTGAATGATGTTGGTTTTGCATGCTTGTATTCAATACCCATGCTTAACTTTGAGTTTTGAGGTTCATTCCATGTATATACTGAGGTGTGTTCATGTTTTGGGCTCATTATACATCATATTTCAGAGCTTGTTTGAATGCCATATTGCCATGTTTTGTACTCTTTAAATGTGTTTGAGAGTCGGACTTGTATGCCTTGTTTTCGGACCATTGAATGAGCTCCATTTCGTTGCATTCCGAGCCATCATTTTAGGCCATTTCCCCACTGTTTCAGACCTGCCTAGGGTCTGTTTGGGGTTGGTTTTGCCTTTGGTGCATTGCTTTGGGTACCTCTAGTGTAACGCACTTCACTAGTTTCGGTACCCGGGCTCCCTAGCATGCATTGTGTGACATATTTGTATGTTTCGAGACCATCTTTTATGCCATTTCAGAGCTGTATCATGTCCCATTCTATGCCATGTTTCATCCTTTGCCATGCTTGGTTAGAGTTGCATGTTATGCCTTAGGATCGGTCCTTTGCATTCATGCATGCTCGCATGTGTTTCGGTTGTCTCATTTTCATCATTTGGCCACTGATGTGAGTGTGGCTGAGGTCCACTCATATTGGTGTAAGTCCATCGTGCATTGTGTATGCCATTTTAGTCCATAGCATTGCGTATGCTAGGTTGCATGTTAGAGCATTATGTATGACATATTGTATCACGTGCATTGTGTATGCCATTTTAGTCCATAGCATTGTGTATGCTAGGTTGCATGTTAGTCGCATTGTGTATGCCATCTCATTTGCATTGTGTTTGGGATAGGAGTTAGCCCAAGCACGGGAAACGAGGGACGTTTCGTACCCAAAGTGACGGAACGTGCCTCAATTCCCGGTCGCCGACACTCCGGATTACCCATGATGGAGTTTAGGCCTTGTTATGTTTATATGTGCATTCATTTCACATCGAGTTGTGCAATTCGACTCCTCAGCCATCATGCATCAGGATGCGTGATTGGTGGCACGAGGATCGAGGTTTGCATACATATGTGAAAATACTTTGCTATGCCCCTTTCTTGCTTTCTGTTGCAACAAACCAGAAATCAGCAACTTTCTAAAGCCTTGCACAGCATTCCGGGATTAATTACAAACAGAGACAAATCGGGGCATCGCAAGGAATTTCCCGACGAGGCGATTTGAGCATGCATTCTTTCATCATTCGGAACAGAGCTGAGGCGGTCCATTTAGCTTGCATGCCAATTTACTTACTTTCCTAGTTAATTTGTTAATTAATTAGGGTTTTGTAATATTTAATTATTTATTCGGACTGTAATTATTTATTCGGACTGTATTATTTATTCGGACCCTCCGAGCGAGGGTACAATTGTAATAAGTGTACGTGTGTGTGATGTATGTCTTCCAACCCCACGTCTTTCTCCCTTTTATTTACCAGCTTATGATGGTTAGTTTAGGGAACATTTCAATTAGCATACTTATGCTCGCATGCTTGCATTCATTCTGTCTTGCATGCACTGGGCTCGGCGCATCATACTAACTGCATCGTATTTCAATTTCAAGTTGAATATATGTATCAATTGTTGCATTTCATATGCCATTTTAGAATAGCCGAGCCTGTTTTAGTTACATTTTTGCATGTGTTGCATTAGGCATTTTAGCATAGTTAGGATTTATGCATGATTTCTAATTAGCTTCTTTCTTTGGCTCGGAGTACTCGGTAAGTGCTTATGCTTTAGTATCCTTGCATGTGCGTGGGTGACTGCCATGATAGCATGCTTACCATGAGGCTAATTGCTTATGTGATATAACTGCCTGAATGCCTGTGGGTGAAGGTTAGATTATCTGAATTGGAATAATGCATTGACTGCGAGTTTTAAGCCCACTTGAGAGGGGCAAATCACCATGTTTTCTAAGCCCAGCTGAGGGTGGCAAATCCACATTTTAGCCTACTTACGAGTAACAAACCGCTTTAAAAAATAAACATGAAATGTTTTGTTCCAATTCAGGCGATCCGGTCTATATTTGTATGTTGTGCGCATCACATAGTAAATCTAGGCTAATAACCGGAATAAGAACGCATAATGTTTTCAAAACTAGATATCATGGTTAGTAGATGCCGATCTTCGATCGGGCGAGCGGGGGTGCTCACGAAGTGACCTTCCCCAATCGTATCCAAGTTCCCGAGCCGAGGCAACTTTGGTGATGACGGACACGTAGCCTTAGGCAAACGAGTCAGGGTTTCCTAAATTCCCCAAAATAAAAATATTTAGGTGGCGACTCTGTATCTGGCAAAGCAGTCCATGTTTGGCACTTCTTTCAAAAAAATTTGTTTTCAAAAACGATTTACCGGATTTGGACTCTTTGATGATTCATCGGTCTTGCATTGCACTCTGCGAGATTAGATACAGGACCGTGACATTTGAGTCTTGAACTATAGTGAGCCCATATGAACAAAACGAGATTCCCTCCCGGGACGTTCGGGGACGTCTACAGTTTCTGGCGACTCTGCTGGGGAGTTAGAGAACTTGACTCGAACTCATGATATCTGTTTTTAACCACACTTATGTGTTTCTTTGCATTGGTGCGCCTAGGACACCGTGTTTGCCGTATGCTATTCCTGAACGGTTTGCTGGAGGCTCGCTTTGCGAAGCGTGCCATAAGGCTGACCGGTTGCGGGCTCTGCCATGACGGGAACACAAACCCCGATTTTACCGGGGCACCCTCTTTGACCATTCGACCTAGTGCATATTCGGAATCCATAGTGACCATTCCAATCTAGGACAGGTTGTTTACCCGATTATAGGTTGTTTGAAATCGCTGCGTGCGTAGTGAAACCCTAGTTCCTGACAAAATAGGACAGAGAAACCCTACCTCAACATAGGGGTGTTTTGGCTCTCACTTGTTTGCTATGTGCTTTAGAGTGCGTCTCTACAGGAATGCATGTATCAGTGTACAAGTTTGGGTATCAGGCCTGCGGGCACCAGTTCAGTATTTTCCGGATCAGTTATCTGCGGGTATCAGATTCAGTTTTGGGGGCAGTAAATTGGGAACAACGATCAGTGTCTGAGAACAGTGTATTCAGCTTATCAACTGCGTGTTGATTATACCCGACTGTGTGTTGTGTTTATTTCCGCTGTTATGTTGTCCGTTTATCTGGTTGTGTGTTTCCTTATTATTGCTTTATTTATCTTTTTTCTAGGTAGTTTAGCACAATTGCTTCAGACCAAGTAGATATTCCCCAAGCACTCTGGACAAAAGGTTGCCGACTCCATCGATCTGAGGATCTGGTCGACGGACAACCAGTGTATCATTCCTTACTCCCGGTTATCAGACGGAAGTCTAGAAGACGCAATGTATCCAAGTAGAGGTTGCCAGAGCAGTGGTTTACCCTATCAGTGGACAGTCGGGCTGAGGTCTCAATTGTTGCTATAGAGATAGACCTACCGGTAGTTTAGATAAATCAGGGCAGTATGTCAGGAACGACAGGAGTTGAGGAAATGATGCGTCAGATGCAAGAGACCATGAGAGCCATGCAGCAGGACACTGTTCGTCAAGATGAGTTTGCCAAACAACAAGCCGAGATCATGGCCCAGTAGGCAGAGTTAATTGCTAGGCTGCAACAACAAGCCGGGGCATCTGCTTCACACCAAGCTCCTCCCCTACCAGGAGTTCCGACGCCTGGGGAGGCACCAAATATCCAGGGAGATACGGATATTCCGACAGGGCCGGCTCTGTCCCCGATTCTAGTCAATCAACTGGACTCCCCTTTTGAGTTCGAGGTGGACCATACAGCGTTAAAGTTGAGCAAGCTTGAGAAGTTGTTCAAGAAATCCCAGGGGGTAAAGTCCATCCCAGACATTGAGGACGGATATACCAACGTGGCTGTGACGCTGCCAGATAGGTTCAAGATGCCATAAATAGACCGCTTCGACGGATCCGAGGATCCCATGGTGCATCTCCATTTGTTCTCAGATATACTACGGCCGATGGGCCTCACCAGACCGCAGAAGCTTTCATTATTCGGCCAGACCTTGTCAGGTGTGACCGCTATCTGGTATGCAAAATTAGAAGATGATGTCAAGCAGAACTGGGATGAGATGGCCGAGGCTTTCATTGCACAGTACTCCTATAACACTCAAATCGAGATTACAACCCGTGATCTTGAGACAACAAGGCAGGAGCCTAAGGAGAGCTTTTCGGATTTTGTAGCCGGTGGAGGGCCAAGGCCTCAATGATGACCCTAAGGCCTACGATAAAGATCAAATCCGGATGATTGTGCGCAATCTCCAGCCAAACTGATGCAGAAAATGATCGTGCTCCCCTTCCCTACCTTTTCAGATTTGCACGAGATGGGGGTACAAATTGAGGATGCTATGAAACAAGGTCTGATTGACCAAAGACAGAGAGCAACCCAGAAGAACCTTCAACCGCAACAACAATACAGGCACCAGCAATGCCGCAAATGCTAGAGCTTCGGAAGTAAGCATGGTCACCACCATTCCCCCTCCAAGACCCATGGCAGCTACACCTTTCTCCGGCGCGTCCGGAAGCAACACACAAAACCCCAATACCAACCTCGAGGCCAAAGAACCTTCACGCCTTTATATATGCCCCTGTCCAAGGCTCTGGGGTATTAATCAGGAAAGGGCACTTAAAGCCCCTGGAGCCGAGGCCATTGCCAAATCCACTCCCTCCCTCTCATAACCCAGCAAAATACTGCGCATATCACCAACAACATGGTCACGACACTGACCAATGTTTTAGATTGCGTCATGAGATTCAAGATCTCGTTGACAAGCAGGTGATTGTGCCTCCAGAAAAACCCAATGTCACAACAACCCTCTCCCACCGCACAACCAAGCTCCACCCCCCAAACGTATCAACTTTATCCAGACTGGGGTCGTGTCTTACGATCCTAGCATCTATATCACTCCTTCTCACCTACCCAAGCCGGAGGTGCTCCTTCCTGACTGCACTGACTTGTGCATGTTGGACATCTCCAGAACCCAACCCGAACCAATGGTGGTGACTGTCGAAGACAGAACAGGGGAGATTTCAGGGGAGAATGGGATTGTTGAGTCAGAATCTGAGGAATCTGGGAGTTTTGCTGGGGAGGTATACAGTCCGAGTGACTACATTCTATCAGTAGGCCAGGTTGGGCCAAATGTGGAATTGCCGGCAGGGGCAGAGCTTTGTGTGATACAGGGGGATGAATCTGGTCAGAGGATAGATGACTTGGCAGCTGTGGAAGGGGACTTTGCTAACCTCCAATTTTTCAATGAACAAGATCCAGAGGGCATGGTAGTCAACTGGTCAGATTTTGAGGAGTCAGCAGAGGTCACCGGGTGGCTTGATGACCTACCAGATGTTGTCGACGAAGCTCAGTTGGAACGGGGCCCGGCAGGGGCAAGAACATCAGTTGTGGCCGGAAGGGCCGGAAATCAGAGTGCATCGCCGGAGAGCGCCGGTGCTAAGAATTTCGCTCAGGACTTGGGCATTGTGAATGCAGGAAGTGTTGAACAGCCAGCTGTACTGACGCAGTTGGAACAAGAAAAGTTTGGGGATTCTGAGAGAATCAGGAAAGCTAAGGCCCCTGAGGGGACTGAAAGTGCTGTGTGCACGAGGATAGAGAATGCTGCGAGCATGTGGACGGAAAGTACTGCGAGTACAATTGTACCGGAGCCGGACAGGTGTCTGTTGGCTGCCGACGGAATGTGGTGGGAAGACGATGATCTATGTCTTGCCCACACGGATGAGGATTGGGGGAGCAACCAGCCAGACGATACCTGGTACATCGGCGAAGTCGATCATATGACTAGAAGCGCGGCGGTATTTCAAGCCCCCACATCTAGATCAGCCAGAGGCGTCTGGGAAAGATAAGGAGGCGAGAGAAACAGAAAGAGAAGCAACTCGAAGAAGAGGCTGTACTGAAGCAGTTGAAAAAGATACAGGCAGACATCTCCATCTGGGGACTGCTTATGGCATCGCGAGTGCATCGACAAGCTGTCTTATCGGCCATGGACAAGGCCAAGCTCTCAATAGACACCACGCCCGAACAGCTGGTGGGCTTAGTTTTTCCAGGAGGGGCTACCCCGATGTTGACTTTCTCCGACAAAGAATTGCCACCTGAGGGTGCGAACCATAACAAGCCACTCTACATCTCTGTGGAGTGTAGAAACAAATGGATACCTGTGGTGCTTGTCGACACAGGGTCCGCCATCAATGTGTGCTTGGCAAGAACTGCATATGCAATCGATTTAAAGACTGCGAACTTTGTGCCGACAGTCCAGGTGATTCGGGTATATGATAACACAAGCAGAGAAGTAATGGGGACGGTGAAAATTCAGACCAAGGTTGGGCCGGGACAGCATGAGGTAGACTTTCACGTCTTAGAGGTTCCTGCGACCTTCAATCTACTTTTGGGGCGACCGTGGTTGCACCAAGTAAAGGCAGTTTCGTCCACCTTACATCAGATGGTGAAATACCCCCATGGGAAGGGAGTAGCCATCGTTTTCAGAAATTCATCGATCCATCCACCGCCGGAAGTATCTACGCCAGTTTTGGAAATTGAGCACGGTATGGAGGATGTGTTCTTATCTGGTTTTACCCTGAGACTCGGGTCGTGCAGAACATCTTAGCTGTTAATGAGGGGGTGTATGTCAGTGCTCAATCAGTATACCTCATGAACAAGCTTCAACACATCCCCGGGATGGGATTGGGAAAGAGCGGCCGGAAGGGCGTCACAGCATTGGCTGAAGTGCCACACAACCCACATACCTTTGGCTTGGGTTATCTGCCCACCAAAGAGGATTGGGCAAGGAAAGGTAAGGAGATGGCTGGGAGAGCTAGAGCGAAGCAGGCGGGGAAGCCTTTCGAGCTAATGCATCGACCCATCCAGGGTACCCTAAACGGACGCTTCGTCCGGGAGGGGGAGGACTTTCCATTTTGTGGCTTCCCAGAGCCGTGGATAAATGAAGAGAAGCGCCGTGTGCCAGGGTTTGAGATTTTCTTTGACCTACAGTTATCCGGGGATGACGTTGCCGAAGAGCAGACGGACCCATTAGCTGAGGCTGAGCAGAGCAAGAAAGTGGAGTCTGAGGATGCCGAAAGTGAAATGGGGGTAGCGCTGGCGTGTCTACTTTCAGATCCTCCGATCGAACAGAAGTGCTTAGGGGATAACTTCTCGTTATGCGTGATCGAAATGAAACGGCTGCGGGCCTACCAGCAAACATTTTGGATGCATCTATCGCACCCTCTCTCATTTGGCAGTATGAAGAGGGATTTTTGTCAAGCAGCACCGGGTCAGGTAGTGAGCCGGAATCTGATTCCTCCGAATCTGTTGAGTCGGAATCAGGTTCCAGCTCGACTGAGTCTGAGTCCGGTATTCCAGGGGGTGATAACCCGGATACCACAGTCCTGTCCAGGTCGTCTTTTTCTTTCTCTTTTGAGTCTGTTGTAACCGAAGAATCGGACGATTTGGATGTGCTTAATGAGAATGATGTGGCTGTGGTTTCTGAGTACTTTTCTGTGCCCTTGATTTATTGCATTAACTCAGACTTTCAATTTCAAATTTTGATGAAAACGACGAGGAAGAAATTCCTCCGGTTTTGCAACGCTTAATTGAACAAGAGCAGGAAAGATTTGTTAAACCCTTAATGGATGAAATCACTACTGTGAATATTGGTACTGAGGAGGACCCGCGGCTGGTCCAGATCGGGTCCACGTTGTCTTCGGAGGAACGCGAGCGCTTAGTCGCTTTATTAAAAGATTTCAAAGATGTTTTCGCGTGGTCCTACGAAGACATGCCTGGAATCGATCCTGAGATTGTACAGCACCGGATCCCTCTTGACCCCGAGGCCCGACCCGTTAAACAAAAACTCAGAAGGATCCGCCCGGACTGGGCCCTCAAGATTAAAGAAGAGGTCACCAAGCAAATTGATGCAGGGTTCCTGCTGGTATCCGAATACCCGACTTGGTTGGCCAACATTGTTCCAGTGCCGAAGAAGGATGGCAGGATCCGGGTATGCGTGGATTTCAGGGATTTGAACAGAGCCAGTCCGAAGGACGACTTTCCCTTGCCGCATATTGATGAGTTAGTGGACTTCACAGCGGGGCATGCTTTGCTTTCGTTCATGGATGGCTTTTTCGGGCTATAATCAGATAGTGATGGCACCTGAAGACCGGGAGAAGACTGCTTTCACCACCCCGTGGGGGACTTACTGTTACAGGGTGATGCCATTTGGGTAGAAGAATGCTGGAGCTACATATCAACGGGCCGCGACCACAATATTGCACGACATGATCCACAAAGAGGTTGAGGTGTACGTGGACGACATGATTGTCAAGTCCAAAGAAAGAGAGGGCCACTACACCGCCTTGCAAAAGTTCTTCCAAAGGATCAGAGAATTTCGGTTGCGGCTGAATCCTCAGAAGTGTACGTTCGGTGTTACAGCAGGGAAAATGCTGGGGTTTCTGATTACACAGAGAGGTATCGAAGTCGACCCTTCCAAAATCAAGGCCATCTTAGAAATGCCACCACCAAGGACTGAAAAGGGTGCGAGGCTTTCTGGGTAAAGTGCAATTCATAAGACGGTTTATCTCAAAATTAACCTTGACTTGTGAACCACTTTTTGGCCTCCTGAAGAAAGGAAAGAAATTCCAATGGGACGGCCGATGCCAAGCTGCTTTTGAACAGATCAAGGAATACTTACAGAACCCGCCCGTGTTGTCACGCCAAGCCGGGGAGACCGTTGATTTTGTATCTTTCAGTAACTGAGACTACAATGGGCTGCATGCTCGCGCAAGAATCAGAGGACAAAGTGGAGAGAGCCATCTACTACCTGAGCAAGAAGATGCTGGAGTATGAGACTCGCTACACACCGTTGGAAAAGGCTTGCTTAGCCTTGGTATGGGCTACCAGGAAGCTGCGGCACTACCTGTTAGCTCACTCTGTAATGTTGGTTTCAAGATTAGATCCCATCAAATATCTATTCGAGAAACCGGCGCTTACGGGTAGGCTAGCTCGTTGGTTGCTGTTGCTTTCCGAATTCGATCTGAAATATGTGACGCGCAAGTCAGTCAAGGGAAGAGCAGTAGCAGAATTCTTAGCCGATCATCCAGTGGAAGGAGGTGAAGCAGTTGAGTACTTATTCCCAGATGAGGCCATTTTGCATATCGACGACGAGTTTTGGACGATGTACTTTGACGGAGCGTCAAACCAGTACGGTATGGGATAGGAGGTGTTGCTGATAGCACCCGACAACTCCCGTATCCCTCTAGCATTCAAACTCCGGTTCAAAGTCTCGAACAACGAAGCAGAATATGAGGCATGCATTGCCGGTCTAGAAGCAGCCCTGGAATTAGGGGCAAAACGGTTGGACGTCATCGGGGACTCGAACCTTGTTGTATCTCAAGCGAAAGGAGATTGGAAAGTCAAAGAAGAAAAGATGATTATGTATCACCAGACCTTGGACTTGTTAATTCCTCGGTTTGAGAAGTTAAACTTTGCTCATCTGTTAAGAGAGAACAACAGGTTCGCAGATTCACTAGCAACTCTATCTTCCATGATAGACATCCCGTTTGGAGTCCGGATGCGTCCAGTCATTATCGACCAAAATTTGTGCCGGCTTACGAGTCGATTGCTGCTATAGATGAGGTTCAAGATGAGAACCCCTGGTATTACGATATTTGGAATTTCTTGGAGAAGGAAGCATATCCACCAGGGGTAAATGCCAAGGATAAAAGGGCAATCAGAAGAATGGCCGTTCAGTTCATCATCTGCGGAGGTAAATTGTATAAGAGAGGTCATCTGGGAATGCATAAGCTGTGCGTTGAAGCTGAAGAATCAAAACGCCTGATGGAGGCCATCCATGGAGGGGAATGCGGTGCGCATATGAAACGGGGTAATGTTAGCGCGGAAGATCCTCAGACAGGGTTACTACTGGTCCACCATGGAGGAGGATTGTATCGGCTTTGTTCGGCGATGCCACAAATGTCAGATCCATGCAAACCGCATGAACATCCCGCCGTCGAAGCTGTACAATATGACTTCGCCATGGCCATTTTCAGTTTGGGGAATCGATGTGATCGGGGCTGTCACTCCGAAGGGGTCGAATGGGCATGAGAGTTCATCCTGGTCGCGATAGATTATTTCACAAAGTGGGTTGAGGCCCAATCCTATGCGGTGTTGAAAGCGTCGCACGTTGCAAAGTTTATCAGAAACAACATCATCTGTCGTTATGGGGTCCCAAACGAGGTCATTTCAGATAACGGTTCCCACTTCAAGAAGGAAGTGATTGACTTGTTGGAAAATACAATGTGGCTTTTCATAAGTCATCCACCTATCGGCCGCAGACCAATGGAGAGGTCGAGGCCGCCAACAAGAATATCAAACACATACTGCAGAAGATGGTGGAAACCTACCGGGATTGGCCAGATAAGTTGCCATTTGCTCTGTGGGGCTACCGGACTTCAATTAGAACGTCTACTGGGGCGACTCCGTATTCATTAGTTTATGGGATGGAGGCCGTTCTACCTATCGAGATTGAAGTTCCGTCTTTGAGAGTGCTGGCTGAGTGTCAGATAGCCGAAGCAGATTGGCAACAGAGCAGATTTGAAGAACTCATGCTCTTTGACGAGCGCAGACTGAAAGCACTGTACCATGTTCAAGGTTATCAGCGCAGAATTGCCAGGGCTTTCAACAAGAAAGTTAAGTCCAGGAATCTAAAGGAAGGAGATTTGGTGCTCAAGGACAACCGAGCTCCCATCCACGACCCTAGGGGCAAGTTCAGACCCAATTGGACTGGTCCCTACATCATTAAGTCTATCTGGTCAGGTGGAGCTGTGGTTCTGATGGACCTAGATGGCCTAGAGTTCTCCCAACCGATCAATATGGACAAGTTGAAGAAATATTATCCCTGAGAGGCTCGCTAGGCCGAAAACCCGAAAGGGCGACCTAGACAAAAGTTAGAGCACAAAAATTTGAAATGATAAAAACTGAGCGCGCAAGGTTGAAAACCCGCAAAGGGCGGCCTTGGCAAAAGTTAGAGCGTAAAAGGAGAGTGAAAATACTCGAGTGAACCCGTGCCTGAACTACGTAAGGCTTGGTTCCCATCTTTGGGATACGTAGGCAACTTCATCCTGAAGTTCAGCCATAAACTTTTCCCGATCAACTTTGTCCATTTGATCATCTCGGCCATCTTTGTCTATTCAGCATTCAAGAGTTCGGTTATGATCTCCGGTGCAGTGCTTTTCAGACTAGGGGCAACTTTCCAGTTGCTGCGGATCCTGGGGGGTTCTTGTGCATCTCAGTGACAGATTTCAGGCGTGTCCAGTTCTGATCCATATCGAAAATGGTTTTGAAAAGTTTTAATAAAAGTTGACTTTGTTCAAAATTAATCTTTTTACAACTTAGACCATTTTTGGACCAAAGCGGAAAATTTTCAGTACCCACAACCTTCAATTTCATTGATTTCAATACAGAGTTCTCCTGCTCTTGCATACAAATTGAAGTTGCTTTTATTACATTCATAAAGAAAACTTGAAAGTACTAATAAAGCAATAAATCGGGGCATAGATAAGTCAGGTGTTCCTGCGCCCCCTCCCAGAGCTGGTCGAAGCCTCTGATGCCAAAGTGGGCCCTTCCTGTGCCTCTTCGTTGAGCCAATCCAAGCACTCGTCAGACAAAGTGCAACTGAAAGTGGGAGCGGGGGCCAGGAGCTCTCTAGTCCTTTATGCTGTGGCATACCGGGCAAGCTGTGCGCCTCGGCCGGGAATGCAGCAGGGTACTCTATCCCCTCTGGCAGGCAAGTCTGATTATGTCCGAATTGGCGCTGGAACCGGAACGGAAAATAGAAGACACAGTGTGTCATTCCAATCAATTGAATCCCGGGTTGACGGGTCATGTTGTAACTCATTGCCAGCAGATTGAGCCAAGGGTAGCGCCAAGTGATGCGGTTTGCAGACAAACGGCACATCCAGTTGTACCACCACCCCTCATCCAGGGCATCGACCAGGCGTTGTCGGAAAAAGTAGCCGCGAGCTGAGTATGATGGGCAAGACTCCAAATCTGTAACTTGTCCATCAACCACACCTGGGGAGGGATGAAAATGAGAGAATAAAGAATAGAGAGATGTACGATGAGAGAAAAGTTAAGAAAAGGGTTTTGTGAGAAAAACCGAGCCTGAGGGCCGAGTGATGTGAGCAATACATATGTGAGATTGGGTGGGAAACATTACCTGCAATAGTAGTGGGCTCCCCGCAAGCCTAGCCGTCTTCGGCGATGAAAAAGCGTCTAAGCCCATCAATGTCTCAGCCAATGTCATGGCAATGCAGCTCTTGCCCTCCTTCAGCCTTGGGCAACCTCGATCAACCGGACACTGAATCCTCCGGAACCCGGGGCAAGCAAGAAATGAGATAGCAAGCATAGGCAAAGCGCGTGTCGCCGATAGCCCTGCCAATGATGGTCACCGCGGTCACCAGCATCAGAAAACCGGCAAACCAGCTTGGGATGTCCAGCTCCCCGTCATGAATCAATGATCGAGCGTCATGCAAAGTGAGGCCGCACATTTGTCCTAAGGCTTGGACGTGGCCAAATCGGAGTTGAGGCAAGATCTCCTCATTGCGCTCGGACTCCATCAAAGCTTGGAAATCCTCGAAAGTAGGACACATCTCTTGCCCGCTAAAGCTAAAGACGTGTGTTACCGGATTCCAAAACCTTGCCGCGGCATGGAGGAAAGGAAGATGCAGCGGAGTACGCCCAGCGTGAATAGTGCATTCAAGCCGAAGCCCCGAAGTTCAACTTTTCCGAGCCATTTAGAGAAGCAATCCAAGCTGTGAGATTTTAGATGAGGAACGCCTCCATTTTGATGCAAAACTAAGATGAAATGAATGAACCACGAGGCTAGAACTTTTAAAGAGGATAAGGCACTATTCGGGGGACGTGTTGAAAAATTGGTGGTTGCCAAGCCAGGTGGTCGGCCGACCACCTTTTCTGGTAGGCCGACCACCCCTTTGGTCTCAATGAAAAAAGCTGGTCGGCCAGCTTCCCTAGGTGGTCGGCCATGGAGAGGGGTATGCTTTGTCTTGTCCTAACCTCTGGAAGAAGGTTCCTAGCATTTCCATGCGTTGGGAGTGTTGAAGGTGCGAGTTTACCTCAGTTTCGGATGCGTTCCGTCACCCAGATCGTCCGAAATGCATTTGTTTATCGAGTTGTTGTTAAGTCCTGCTTATCGAGTTGTTGTTTTTGCTTATCGAGGTGTTGTTTTGCTTACCGAGTTGTTAAGTTTTATCGGGTTGTCGAGCTTTGTATATCAAGTTGTTACTCTTCGTTTACTCAACATTGTTGTGTCTTGCTTATCGAGTTGTAAACTTGCTAAGGTTTTGTTGATTCTTAGTAAGTTAAGTTTTTTTAGTTTGTTGCGTCGGTTCGCTACCTGACTTGGCAATTTTCAATGCACAATTCCATTCAATCTCATTTTTGTGCAAAATGATGCGATGCGATGCTAAGAACATAAAATACAACACTTTTTGAGCAAAAGCTGTTTCATTCCATCATGCTTCCTTTGTTACAACATTTTACAACAAGGGTACAAGTTTTATAGAAAATAAAACTGCCTAATAATGTACAATGTGCTACAACTACTAGTAAAAAAGGCAAATAAAGGAGGAACATCTGCATCAGTGCCTCAAGTGCAAGAATAAGAGGCCCTCTTCGTCCTCTTCGGCTGAGAAGTCCCTGCACCATCTCCACCAGCACCACCATCTGAATCGGAGCTGCTGTCCTTGGAATCCTCCTCGGCATCACCTCCGCCTCAGAACCGGACTCAGAGTCATCCTCTCTGCCTGCAGATGTCTCTGACTGAGGATGCGCAGACTCCTCCTCCTCGCTGGACTCCTCTCTAAGACATGCGCTCTCGCCGCCTCGTCTGCGAGACGACTCCCCTCTCCCAGCTCCTCGAGAAGGCCTAGATGGCCCAGCTCCTCGGGAAGGCCTAGATGGCCCGGTCTGTGGCTCAACATATAGCGGGGGCATCTGAAAAGAAAGAGTGCAATTTGAATGCATCAGCCAAAATATGTATATCAGATGCACAAATAAAAAAAGCTACATGGAGTGGATGTATGCAGATATAGTACATGAATGTGGTGTGTGTGTCAGATGTGCTCTACACATACAGTCAATCAATGCAGTGAAATGTTCAAGTTCAACATGTCATCAGAAGTGTGATAAAGCAAGAAAACTAAAGAGTACGGGACACCGATGATGGACAACTGCGCCTCTCTCCGCAAGACCATGCTCTCAAGTGAGGCCACCAATTCGAGCATCCCCTCCATGTACTCTCTGGGTGGCTGCAGATACAAGCTCAAATCATCAATGAATAAATGAGTGCCTAAGTATTTGAGTGATAAATGAAAAACAGTGGAACATACCGGTGGTGAGTCAGGATCACTGACGTAAGGGTGACCAGGCATAGGAGGCTCTATCGGAATCGGGTAGGAAGTCCCGTATCGCCATCCCGTCAACTTAGTCGGGATATCTGGCCATCTGGCGTGATGATAAGTCGGGGGAATCGGGGGAACTAGTCCAGCCCCACCCCGATGTGCCGGCTCTACTGGTCGAAGGAATGTCTTTAGCTCAGGCGCGACTCGAGGATGGCATGCCAGCAGACCTCCTCGTGGGAGTACGGACACCTGTCAATGGAGGCATCAAGTATGTATGACGGTAGGTCGCGTACTCTCCGTCCTCCAAATGTAGCAATACGTCGGTACCCAACATGGCGCTGTCGACATCCTGGGAGTGAGCCTCTCAGTGGATCGCATATCATCCGGAGGTGCGGAGGGAACACTCTGCTCGGGGAAATCCATGGTCTGGCGCAGGAAGCGGTCCCCTAGGAACCAGGCCCTACCAGCTGGCCCCTCAAATAGGATCCTATACCAAGAAGCAGCCCATCCTCCAGCAAACTGAAATCGGATGTCTCCACCCAAAGGCACCAGGGCTGCCATGTGATCTGCGGATAACCAATGTATAAGCCGATTAGAAATCGCAAATGTGCAAGATAAATCAAAGATGAAAACATGAAGAACTGAGAGTTCTGAATTACCTCTGTCGGCCGCACTGTGTCGAAAAACTGTCGCAGGTAGAGGAGAGTCTCTCGGGCTCGCGGCCGGTACTGGCCCTCAAATACGAGCGAATACGGAATCATGAGAGGCACCTCTACCTTAAGCTTCCGAGCTAGCGTCGAGAAGTATGCGAAAACCCATAGCTGTCGAAAACAGGGCAAAAGCCATCAGAATACAGAATGTTGAGTGCAGAATGTAAATACAGAAGTACAGAGAATACAGAATGCTGAGAGCGGAATGCAAAGTACAGAATGTAAAGTGCGCCGTGTGTGCAATGTACAGATAATGAAAAAGCAGAAATGTAAATCAAGAGGGCAGAAAGTACCTCCCAGGCTCTCCAATAGCCGCCGACTATGTTCCCCCGCTCGCGGGAGGTGGCGCTCATGTAGCAATAGAGGGTAGCAAAGTCGGCGCCACCCCAGTCATACTGACTAACCTGCGAGAAGTCTACCAGGGCACTCAGCAGATCCTCCGATCGAACAGAAGTGCTTGGGGGAAACTTCTCGGTATGCGTGATCAGGAATGAAACGGCTGCGGGCCTACCAGCAAACATTTTGGATGCATCTATCGCACCCTCTCTCATTTGGCAGTATGAAGAGGGATTTTTGTCAAGCAGCACCGGTCAGGTAGTGAGCCGGAATCTGATTCCTCCGAATCTGTTGAGTCGGAATCAGGTTCCAGCTCGACTGAGTCTGAGTCCGGTATTCCAGGGGTGATAACCCGGATACCACAGTCCTGTCCAGGTCGTCTTTTTCTTTCTCTTTTGAGTCTGTTGTAACCGAAGAATCGGACGATTTGGATGTGCTTAATGAGAATGATGTGGCTGTGGTTTCTGAGTACTTTTCTGTGCCCTTGATTTATTGCATTAACTCAGACTTTCAAAATTTTGATGAAAACGACGAGGAAGAAATTCCTCCGGTTTTGCAACGCTTAATTGAACAAGAGCAGGAAAGATTTGTTAAACCCTTAATGGATGAAATCACTACTGTGAATATTGGTACTGAGGAGGACCCGCGGCTGGTCCAGATCGGGTCCACGTTGTCTTCGGAGGAACGCGAGCGCTTAGTCGCTTTATTAAAAGATTTCAAAGATGTTTTCGCGTGGTCCTACGAAGACATGCCTGGGATCGATCCTGAGATTGTACAGCACCGGATCCCTCTTGACCCCGAGGCCCGACCCGTTAAACAAAAACTCAGAAGGATCCGCCCGGACTGGGCCCTCAAGATTAAAGAAGAGGTCACCAAGCAAATTGATGCAGGTTCCTGCTGGTATCCGAATACCCGACTTGGTTGGCCAACATTGTTCCAGTGCCGAAGAAGGATGGCAGGATCCGGGTATGCGTGGATTTCAGGGATTTGAACAGAGCCAGTCCGAAGGACGACTTTCCCTTGCCGCATATTGATGAGTTAGTGGACTTCACAGCGGGGCATGCTTTGCTTTCGTTCATGGATGGCTTTTCGGGCTACAATCAGATAGTGATGGCACCTGAAGACCGGGAGAAGACTGCTTTCACCACCCCGTGGGGGACATATTGTTACAGGTGATGCCATTTGGGTTAAAGAATGCTGGAGCTACATATCAACGGGCCGCGACCACAATATTGCACGACATGATCCACAAAGAGGTTGAGGTGTACGTGGACGACATGATTGTCAAGTCCAAAGAAAAGAGGGCCACTACACCGCCTTGCAAAAGTTCTTCCAAAGGATCAGAGAATTTCGGTTGCGGCTGAATCCTCAGAAGTGTACGTTCGGTGTTACAGCCGGGAAAATGTTGGGTTTCTGATTACACAGAGAGGTATCGAAGTCGACCCTTCCAAAATCAAGGCCATCTTAGAAATGCCACCACCAAGGACTGAAAAGGAGGTGCGAGGCTTTCTGGGTAAAGTGCAATTCATAAGACGGTTTATCTCAAAATTAACCTTGACTTGTGAACCACTTTTTGGCCTCCTGAAGAAAGGAAAGAAATTCCAATGGGACGGCCGATGCCAAGCTGCTTTTGAACAGATCAAGGAATACTTACAGAACCCGCCCGTGTTGTCACCGCCAGAGCCGGGGAGACCGTTGATTTTGTATCTTTCAGTAACTGAGACTACAATGGGCTGCATGCTCGCGCAAGAATCAGAGGACAAAGTGGAGAGAGCCATCTACTACCTGAGCAAGAAGATGCTGGAGTATGAGACTCGCTACACACCGTTGGAAAAGGCTTGCTTAGCCTTGGTATGGGCTACCAGGAAGCTGCGGCACTACCTGTTAGCTCACTCTGTAATGTTGGTTTCAAGATTAGATCCCATCAAATATCTATTCGAGAAACCGGCGCTTACGGGTAGGCTAGCTCGTTGGTTGCTGTTGCTTTCCGAATTCGATCTGAAATATGTGACGCGCAAGTCAGTCAAGGGAAGAGCAGTAGCAGAATTCTTAGCCGATCATCCAGTGGAAGGAGGTGAAGCAGTTGAGTACTATTTCCCAGATGAGGCCATTTTGCATATCGACGACGAGTTTTGGACGATGTACTTTGACGGAGCGTCAAACCAGTACGGGTATGGGATAGGAGTGTTGCTGATAGCACCCGACAACTCCCGTATCCCTCTAGCATTCAAACTCCGGTTCAAAGTCTCGAACAACGAAGCAGAATATGAGGCATGCATTGCCGGTCTAGAAGCAGCCCTGGAATTGGGCAAAACGGTTGGACGTCATCGGGGACTCGAACCTTGTTGTATCTCAAGCGAAAGGAGATTGGAAAGTCAAAGAAGAAAAGATGATTATGTATCACCAGACCTTGGACTTGTTAATTCCTCGGTTTGAGAAGTTAAACTTTGCTCATCTGTTAAGAGAGAACAACAGGTTCGCAGATTCACTAGCAACTCTATCTTCCATGATAGACATCCCTTTGGAGTCCGGATGCGTCCAGTCATTATCGACCAAAAATTTGTGCCGGCTTACGAGTCGATTGCCGCTATAGATGAGGTTCAAGATGAGAACCCCTGGTATTACGATATTTGGAATTTCTTGGAGAAGGAAGCATATCCACCAGGGGTAAATGCCAAGGATAAAAGGGCAATCAGAAGAATGGCCGTTCAGTTCATCATCTGCGGAGGTAAATTGTATAAGAGAGGTCATCTGGGAATGCATAAGCTGTGCGTTGAAGCTGAAGAATCAAAACGCCTGATGAGGCCATCCATGGAGGGGAATGCGGTGCGCATATGAACGGGTAATGTTAGCGCGGAAGATCCTCAGACAGGGTTACTACTGGTCCACCATGGAGGAGGATTGTATCGGCTTTGTTCGGCGATGCCACAAATGTCAGATCCATGCAAACCGCATGAACATCCCGCCGTCGAAGCTGTACAATATGACTTCGCCATGGCCATTTTCAGTTTGGGGAATCGATGTGATCGGGGCTGTCACTCCGAAGGGGTCGAATGGGCATGAGTTCATCCTGGTCGCGATATATTTCACAAAGTGGGTTGAGGCCCAATCCTATGCGGTGTTGAAAGCGTCGCACGTTGCAAAGTTTATCAGAAACAACATCATCTGTCGTTATGGGGTCCCAAACGAGGTCATTTCAGATAACGGTTCCCACTTCAAGAAGGAAGTGATTGATTTGTTGGAAAAATACAATGTGGCTTTTCATAAGTCATCCACCTATCGGCCGCAGACCAATGGAGCGGTCGAGGCCGCCAACAAGAATATCAAACACATACTGCAGAAGATGGTGGAAACCTACCGGGATTGGCCAGATAAGTTGCCGTTTGCTCTGTGGGGCTACCGGACTTCAATTAGAACGTCTACTGGGGCGACTCCGTATTCATTAGTTTATGGGATGGAGGCCGTTCTACCTATCGAGATTGAAGTTCCGTCTTTGAGAGTGCTGGCTGAGTGTCAGATAGCCGAAGCAGATTGGCAGCAGAGCAGATTTGAAGAACTCATGCTCTTTGACGAGCGCAGACTGAAAGCACTGTACCATGTTCAAGGTTATCAGCGCAGAATTGCCAGGGCTTTCAACAAGAAAGTTAAGTCCAGGAATCTAAAGGAAGGAGATTTGGTGCTCAAGGACAACCGAGCTCCCATCCACGACCCTAGGGGCAAGTTCAGACCCAATTGGACTGGTCCCTACATCATTAAGTCTATCTGGTCAGGTGGAGCTGTGGTTCTGATGGACCTAGATGGCCTAGAGTTCTCCAACCGATCAACATGGACAAGTTGAAGAAATATTACCCCTGAGAGGCTCGCTAGGCCGAAAACCGAAAGGGCGACCTAGGCAAAAGTTAGAGCACAAAAAATTTGAAATGATAAAAACTGAGCTCGCAAGGTTGAAAACCCGCAAAAGGGCCTTGGCAAAAGTTAGAGCGTAAAAGGAGAGTGAAAATACTCGAGTGAACCCGAGCCTGAACTACGTAAGGCTTGATTCCCATCTTTGGGATACGTAGGCAACTTCATCCTGAAGTTCAGCCATAAACTTTTCCCCGATCAACTTTGTCCATTTGATCATCTCGGCCATCTTTGTCTATTCAGCATTCAAGAGTTCGGTTATGATCTCCGGTGCAGTGCTTTTCAGACTAGGGGCAACTTTCCAGTTGCTAGATCCGGGTTGTGTACTCATGACAGATTTCTAGCAGCTGTCCAGTTTCTGATGATCCATATCCGTTATAAATTTAAGGTTTTGAAAAGTTTTTAAAAAAGTTGACTTTGTTCAAAATTAATCTTTTTTACAACTTAGACCATTTTTGGACCAAAGCGGAAAATTTTCAGTACCCACAACCTTCAATTTCATTGATTTCAATACAGAGTTTCTGCTCTTGCATACAAATTGAAGTTGCTTTTTATTACATTCATAAAGAAAACTTGAAAGTACTAATAAAGCAATAAATCCGGGGCATAGATAAGTCAGGTGTTCCTGCGCCCCCTCCCAGAGCTGGTCGAAGCCTCTGATGCCAAAGTGGGCCCTTCCTGTGCCTCTTCATTGAGCCAATCCAAGCACTCATCAGACAAAGTGCAACTGAAAGTGGGAGCGGGGGCCAGGAGCTCTCTAGTCCTCCATGCTGTGGCATACCGGGCAAGCTGTGCGCCTCGGGCTGGGAATGCAGCAGGGTACTCTATCCCCTCTGGCGGGCAAGTCTGATCATGTCCGAACTGGCGCGGAACCGGAACGGAAAATAGAAGACACAGTGTGTCATGCCAATCAATTGAATCCCAGGTTGACGGTCATGTTGTAACTCATTGCCGGCAGATTGAGCCAAGGGCAGCGCCAAGCGATGCGGTTTGCAGACAAACTGCACATCCAGTTGTACCACCACCCCTCATCCAGGGCATCGACCAGGCGTTGTCGGAAAAAGTAGCCGCGAGCTGAGTATGCTGGGCAAGACTCCACAATCTGTAACTTGTCCATCAACCACACCTGGGGAGGGATGAAAAATGAGAGAATAAAGAATAGAGAGATGTACGATGAGAGAAAAGTAAGAAAAGGGTTTTGTGAGAAAAACCGAGCCTGAGGGCCGAGTGATGTGAGCAATACATATGTGAGATTGGGTGGGAAACATTACCTGCAATAGTAGTGGGCTCCCCGCAAGCCTAGCCGTCTCCCGGCGATGAAAAGCGTCTAAGCCCATCAATGTCTCAGCCAATGTCATGGCAATGCAGCTCTTGCCCTCCTTCAAACCTTGGGCAACCTCGATCAACCGGACACTGAATCCACCGAGCCCGGGGCAAGCAAGAAATGAGATAGCAAGCATAGGCAAAGCGCGTGTCGCCGATAGCCCTGCCAATGATGGTCGCCGCGGTCACCAGCATCAGAAAACCGGCAAACCAAGCTTGGGATGTCCAGCTCCCCGTCATGAATCAATGATCGAGCGTCATGCAAAGTGAGGCCGCACATTTGTCCTAAGCTTGGACGTGGCCAAATCGGAGTTGAGGCAAGATTCCTCATTGCGCTCGGACTCCATCAAAGCTTGGAAATCCTCGAAAGTAGGACACATCTCTTGCCCGCTAAAGCTAAAAGTGTGTTACCGGATTCCAAAACCTTGCCGCGGCATGGAGGAAAGGAAGATGCAGCGGAGTACGGCCCAGCGTGAATAGTGCATTCAAGCCGAAGCCCCGGAAGTTCAACTTTTCCGAGCCATCTAGAGAAGCAATCCAAGCTGTGAGATTTTGGATGAGGAACGCCTCCATTTTGATGCAAAACTGAGATGAAATGAATGAACCACGAGGCTGGAACTTTTAAAGAGGATAAGGCACTGTTCGGGGACACGTGTCGAAAAATTGGTGGTTGCCAAGCCAGGTGGTCGGCCGACCACCTTTTCTGGTAGGCCGACCACCCCTTTGGTCTCCATTGAAAAAAGCTGGTCGGCCAGCTCCCTAGGTGGTCGGCCATGGAGAGGTATGGCTTTGGTCTTTTGTTCTAGCCTCTATCAGGAAAGGGCACTTAAAGCCCCCGAGCCGAGGCCATTGCCAAATCCACTCCCTCCCTTTCATAACCCAGCAAAATACTGCGCATATCACCAACAACATGGTCACGACACTGACCAATGTTTTAGATTGCGTCATGAGATTCAGATCTCGTTGACAAGCAGGTGATTGTGCCTCCAGAAAAACCCAATGTCACAACAAACCCTCTCCACCGCACAACCAAGCTCCACCCCCAAACGTAATCAACTTTATCCAGACTGGGGTCGTGTCTTACGATCCTAGCATCTATATCACTCCTTCTCACCTACCCAAGCCGGAGGTGCTCCTTCCTGACTGCACTGACTTGTGCATGTTGGACATCTCCAGAGCCTAACCCGAACCAATGGTGGTGACTGTCGAAGACAGAACAGGGGAGATTTCAGGGGAGAATGGGATTGTTGAGTCAGAAGTGAGGAATCTGGAGGAGTTTTGCTGGGGAGGTATACAGTCCGAGTGACTACATTCTATCAGTAGGCCAGGTTGGGCAAATGTGGAATTGCCGGCAGGGGCAGAGCTTTGTGATACAGGGGGATGAATCTGGTCAGAGGATAGATGACTTGGCAGCTGTGGAAGGGGACTTTGCTAACCTCCAATTTTTCAATGAACAAGATCCAGAGGGCATGGTAGTCAACTGGTCAGATTTTGAGGAGTCAGCAGAGGTCACCGGGTGGCTTGATGACCTACCAGATGTTGTCGACGAAGCTCAGTTGGAACGGGGCCCGGCAGGGGCAAGAACATCAGTTGTGGCCGGAAGGGCCGGAAATCAGAGTGCAACCGGAGAGCGCGCGGTGCTAAGAATTTCGCTCAGGACTTGGGCATTGTGAATGCAGGAAGTGTTGAACAGCCAGCTGTACTGACGCAGTTGGAACAAGAAAGTTTGGGATTCTGAGAGAATCAGGAAAGCTAAGGCCCTGAGGGGACTGAAAGTGCTGTGTGCACGAGGATAGAGAATGCTGCGAGCATGTGGACGGAAAGTACTGCGAGTACAATTGTACCGGAGCCGGACAGGTGTCTGTTGGCTGCCGACGGAATGTGGTGGGAAGACGATGATCTATGTCTTGCCCACACGGATGAGGATTGGGGGAGCAACCAGCCAGACGATACCTGGTACATCGGCGAAGTCGATCATATGACTAGAAGCGGGCGGTATTTCAAGCCCCCACATCTAGATCAGCCAGAGGCGTCTGGGAAAGATAAGGAGGCGGAGAAACAGAAAGAGAAGCAACTCGAAGAAGAGGCTGTACTGAAGCAGTTGAAAAAGATACAGGCAGACATCTCCATCTGGGGACTGCTTATGGCATCGCGAGTGCATCGACAAGCTGTCTTATCGGCCATGGACAAGGCCAAGCTCTCAATAGACACCATGCGCCGAACAGCTGGTGGGCTTAGTTTTTCCGGGAGGGGCTACCCCGATGTTGACTTTCTCCGACAAAGAATTGCCACCTGAGGGTGCGAACCATAACAAGCCACTCTACATCTCTGTGGAGTGTAGAAACAAATGGATACCTGTGGTGCTTGTCGACACAGGGTCCGCCATCAATGTGTGCCCGGCAAGAACTGCATATGCAATCGTTTAAAGACCGCGGACTTTGTGCCGACAGCCCAGGTGATTCGGGCATATGACAACACGAGCAGAGAAGTCATGGGGACAGTGAAAATTCAGACCAAGGTTGGGCCGGGACAGCATGAAATAGACTTCCACGTCTTAGAAGTTCCTGCGACCTTTCAATCTGCTTTTGGGGCGGCCGTGGTTGCACCAAGTAAAGGCAGTTTCGTCCACCTTGCATCAGATGGTGAAATACCCCCATGGGAAGGGAGTAGCCATTGTTTTTGGAAATTCATCGATCCATCCACCGCCGGAAGTATCTACGCCAGTTTTGGAAATTGAGCACGGTATGGAGGATGTGTTCTTATTCGGTTTACCCTGGCTGAGCCCGGGTCGTGCAGAACATCTTAGCTGTTAATGAGGGGGTGTATGTCAGTGCTCAATCAGTATACCTCATGAACAAGCTTCAACACATCCCGGGATGGGATTGGGAAAGAGCGGCCGGAAGGGCGTCGCAGCATTGGCGAAGTGCCACACAACCCACATACCTTTGGCTTGGGTTATCTGCCACCAAAGAGGATTGGGTAAGGAAAGGTAAGGAGATGGCTGGGAGAGCCAGAGCGAAGCAGGCGGGGAAGCCTTTTGAGCTAATGCATCGACCCATTCAGGGTACCCTAAACGGACGCTTCGTCCGGGAGGGGGGGAGGACTTTCCATTTTGTGGCTTCCCAGAGCCGTGGATAAACGAAGAGAAGCGCGCTGTGCCAGGTTTGAGATTTTCTTTGACCTACAGTTATCCGGGATGACGTTGCCGAAGAGCAGACGGACCCATTAGCTGAGGCTGAGCAGAGCAAGAAAGTGGAGTCTGAGGACGCCGAAAGTGAAATGGGGGTAGCGCTGGCGTGTCTACTTTCAGATCCTCCGATCGAACAGAAGTGCTTGGGGGATAACTTCTCGGTATGCGTGATCGGGAATGAAACGGCTGCGGGCCTACCAGCAAACATTTTGGATGCATCTATCGCACCCTCTCTCATTTGGCAGTATGAAGAGGGATTTTTGTCAAGCAGCACCGGGTCAGGTAGTGAGCCGGAATTTGATTCCTCCGAATCTGTTGAGTCGGAATCAGGTTCCAGCTCGACTGAGTCTGAGTCCGGTATTCCAGGGGGTGATAACCCGGATACCACAGTCCTGTCCAGGTCGTCTTTTTCTTTCTCTTTTGAGTCTGTTGTAACCGAAGAATCGGACGATTTGGATGTGCTTAATGAGAATGATGTGGCTGTGGTTTCTGAGTACTTTTCTGTGCCCTTGATTTATTGCATTAACTCAGACTTTCAAAATTTTGATGAAAACGACGAGGAAGAAATTCCTCCGGTTTTGCAACGCTTAATTGAACAAGAGCAGGAAAGATTTGTTAAACCCTTAATGGATGAAATCACTACTGTGAATATTGGTACTGAGGAGGACCCGCGGCTGGTCCAGATCGGGTCCACGTTGTCTTCGGAGGAACGCGAGCGCTTAGTCGCTTTATTAAAAGATTTCAAAGATGTTTTCGCGTGGTCCTACGAAGACATGCCTGGAATCGATCCTGAGATTGTACAGCACCGGATCCCTCTTGACCCCGAGGCCCGACCGTTAAACAAAAACTCAGAAGGATCCGCCCGGACTGGGCCCTCAAGATAAAGAAGAGGTCACCAAGCAAATGATGAGCAGGTTTCTGCTGGTATCCGAATACCCGACTTGGTTGGCCAACATTGTTCCAGTGCCGAAGAAGGATGGCAGGATCCGGGTATGCGTGGATTTCAGGGATTTGAACAGAGCCAGTCCGAAGGACGACTTTCCCTTGCCGCATATTGATGAGTTAGTGGACTTCACAGCGGGACGGGGCATGCTTTGCTTTCGTTCATGGATGGCTTTTCTCGGGCTATAATCAGATAGTGATGGCACCTGAAGACCGGGAGAAGACTGCTTTCACCACCCCGTGGGGGACATACTGTACAGGGTGATGCCATTTGGGTTTAAAGAATGCTGGAGCTACATATCAACGGGCCGCGACCACAATATTGCACGACATGATCCACAAAGAGGTTGAGGTGTACGTGGACGACATGATTGTCAAGTCCAAAGAAAGAGAGGGCCACTACACCGCCTTGCAAAATTCTTTCAAAGGATCAGAGAATTTCGGTTGCGGCTGAATCCTCAGAAGTGTACGTTCGGTGTTACAGCAGGGAAAATGTGGGGTTTCTGATTACACAGAGAGGTATCGAAGTCGACCCTTCCAAAATCAAGGCCATCTTAGAAATGCCACCACCAAGGACTGAAAAGGAGGTGCGAGGCTTTCTGGGTAAAGTGCAATTCATAAGACGGTTTATCTCAAAATTAACCTTGACTTGTGAACCACTTTTTGGCCTCCTGAAGAAAGGAAAGAAATTCCAATGGGACGGCCGATGCCAAGCTGCTTTTGAACAGATCAAGGAATACTTACAGAACCCGCCGTGTTGTCACCGCCAGAGGGGGGGAGACCGTTGATTTTGTATCTTTCAGTAACTGAGACTACAATGGGCTGCATGCTCGCGCAAGAATCAGAGGACAAAGTGGAGAGAGCCATCTACTACCTGAGCAAGAAGATGCTGGAGTATGAGACTCGCTACACACCGTTGGAAAAGGCTTGCTTAGCCTTGGTATGGGCTACCAGGAAGCTGCGGCACTACCTGTTAGCTCACTCTGTAATGTTGGTTTCAAGATTAGATCCCATCAAATATCTATTCGAGAAACCGGCGCTTACGGGTAGGCTAGCTCGTTGGTTGCTGTTGCTTTCCGAATTCGATCTGAAATATGTGACGCGCAAGTCAGTCAAGGGAAGAGCAGTAGCAGAATTCTTAGCCGATCATCCAGTGGAAGGAGGTGAAGCAGTTGAGTACTTATTCCCAGATGAGGCCATTTTGCATATCGACGACGAGTTTTGGACGATGTACTTTGACGGAGCGTCAAACCAGTACGGGTATGGGATAGGAGTGTTGCTGATAGCACCCGACAACTCCCGTATCCCTCTAGCATTCAAACTCCGGTTCAAAGTCTCGAACAACGAAGCAGAATATGAGGCATGCATTGCCGGTCTAGAAGCAGCCCTGGAATTAGGGGCAAAACGGTTGGACGTCATCGGGGACTCGAACCTTGTTGTATCTCAAGCGAAAGGAGATTGGAAAGTCAAAGAAGAAAAGATGATTATGTATCACCAGACCTTGGACTTGTTAATTCCTCGGTTTGAGAAGTTAAACTTTGCTCATCTGTTAAGAGAGAACAACAGGTTCGCAGATTCACTAGCAACTCTATCTTCCATGATAGACATCCTGTTTGGAGTCTGGATGCGTCCAGTCATTATCGACCAAAAATTTTGTGCCGGCTTACGAGTCGATTGCCGCTATAGATGAGGTTCAAGATGAGAACCCCTGGTATTACGATATTTGGAATTTCTTGGAGAAGGAAGTATCCACCAGGGGTAAATGCCAAGGATAAAAGGGCAATCAGAAGAATGGCCGTTCAGTTCATCATCTGGAGGTAAATTGTATAAGAGAGGTCATCTGGGAATGCATAAGCTGTGCGTTGAAGCTGAAGAATCAAAACGCCTGATGGAGGCCATCCATGGAGGGGAATGCGGGTGCGCATATGAACGGGGTAATGTTAGCGCGGAAGATCCTCAGACAGGTTACTACTGGTCCACCATGGAGGAGGATTGTATCGGCTTTGTTCGGCGATGCCACAAATGTCAGATCCATGCAAACCGCATGAACATCCCGCCGTCGAAGCTGTACAATATGACTTCGCCATGGCCATTTTTAGTTTGGGGAATCGATGTGATCGGGGCTGTCACTCCGAAGGGGTCGAATGGGCATGAGTTCATCCTGGTCGCGATAGATTATTTCACAAAGTGGGTTGAGGCCAATCCTATGCGGGTGTTGAAAGCGTCGCACGTTGCAAAGTTTATCAGAAACAACATCATCTGTCGTTATGGGGTCCCAAACGAGGTCATTTTAGATAACGGTTCCCACTTCAAGAAGGAAGTGATTGATTTGTTGGAAAAATACAATGTGGCTTTTCATAAGTCATCCACCTATCGGCTGCAGACCAATGGAGCAGTCGAGGCCGCCAACAAGAATATCAAAACACATACTGCAGAAGATAGTGGAAACCTACCGGGATTGGCCAGATAAGTTGCCATTTGCTCTGTGGGGCTACCGGACTTCAATTAGAACGTCTACTGGGGCGACTCCGTATTCATTAGTTTATGGGATGGAGGCCGTTCTACCTATCGAGATTGAAGTTCCATCTTTGAGAGTACTGGCTGAGTGTCAGATAGCCGAAGCAGATTGGCAACAGAGTAGATTTGAAGAACTCATGCTCTTTGACGAACGCAGACTGAAAGCACTGTACCATGTTCAAGGTTATCAGCGCAGAATTGCCAGGGCTTTCAACAAGAAAATTAAGTCCAGAAATCTAAAGGAAGGAGATTTGGTGCTCAAGGACAACCGAGCTCCCATCCACCACCCTAGGGGCAAGTTCAGACCCAATTGGACTGGTCCCTACATTATTAAGTCTATCTGGTCAGGTGGAGCTGTGGTTCTGATGGACCTAGATGGCCTAGAGTTCTCCCAACCGATCAACATGGACAAGTTGAAGAAATATTACCCCTGAGAGGCTCGCTAGGCCGAAAACCAGAAAGGGCGACCTAGGCAAAAGTTAGAGCACAAAAAATTTGAAATGATAAAAACTGAGCTCGCAAGGTTGAAAACCCGAAAAGGGTGGCCTTGGCAAAAGTTAGAGCATAAAAGGAGAGTGAAAATACTCGAGTGAACCCGAGCCTGAACTACGTAAGGCTTGATTCCCATCTTTGGGATATGTAGGCAACTTCATCCTGAAGTTCAGCCATAAACTTATCCCCGATCAATTTTGTCCATTTGATCATCTCGACCATCTTTGTCTATTCAGAATTCAAGAGTTCGGTTATGATCTCCGGTGCAGTGCTTTTCAGACTAGGGGCAACTTTCCAGTTGCTAGGATCCGGGGTTGTGCATCTCAGTGACAGATTTCTGGCGTGTCCAGTTCTGATCCATATCGAAAATGGTTTTGAAAAGTTTTAATAAAAGTTGACTTTGTTCAAAATTAATCTTTTTACAACTTAGACCATTTTTGGACCAAAGCGGAAAATTTTCAGTACCCACAACCTTCAATTTCATTGATTTCAATACAGAGTTCTCTTGCTCTTGCATACAAATTGAAGTTGCTTTTTATTACATTCATAAAGAAAACTTGAAAGTACTAATAAAGCAATAAATTCGGGGCATAGATAAGTCAGGTGTTCCTGCGCCCCCTCCCAGAGCTGGTCGAAGCCTCTGACGCCAAAGTGGGCCCTTCCTGTGCCTCTTCATTGAGCCAATCCAAGCACTCATCAGACAAAGTGCAATTGAAAGTGGGAGCGGGGGCCAGGAGCTCTCTAGTTCTCCATGCTGTGGCATACCGGGCAAGCTGTGCGCCTCGGGCTGGGAATGCAGCAGGGTACTCTATCCCCTCTGGCGGGCAAGTCTGATCATGTCCGAACTGGCGCAGGAACCGGAACGGAAAATAGAAGACACAGTGTGTCATGCCAATCAATTGAATCCCAGGTTGACGGGTCATGTTGTAACTCATTGCCGGCAGATTGAGCCAAGGGCAGCGCCAAGCGATGCGGTTTGCAGACAAACTGCACATCCAGTTGTACCACCACCCCTCATCCAGGGCATTGACCAGGCGTTGTCTGAAAAAGTAGCCGCGAGCTGAGTATGATGGGCAAGACTCCACAATCTGTAACTTGTCCATCAACCACACCTGGGGAGGGATGAAAAATGAGAGAATAAAGAATAGAGAGATGTACGATGAGAGAAAAGTAAGAAAAGGGTTTTGTGAGAAAAACTGAGCCTGAGGGCCGAGTGATGTGAGCAATACATATGTGAGATTGGGTGGGAAACATTACCTGCAATAGTAGTGGGCTCCCCGCAAGCCTAGCCGTCTTTCGGCAATGAAAAGCGTCTAAGCCCATCAATGTCTCAGCCAATGTCATGGCAATGCAGCTCTTGCCCTCCTTCAAGCCTTGGGCGACCTCGATCAACCGGACACTGAATCCTCCGGAACCCGGGGCAAGCAAGAAATGAGATAGCAAGCATAGGCAAAGCGCGTGTCGCCAATAGCCCTGCCAATGATGGTCACCGCAGTCACCAGCATCAGAAAACCGGCAAACCAAGTTGAGGATGTCCAGCTCCCCGTCATGAATCAATGATCGAGCGTCATGCAAAGTGAGGCCGCACATTTGTCCTAAGGCTTGGACGTGGCCAAATCGGAGTTGAGGCAAGATCTCCTCATTGCGCTCGGACTCCATCAAAGCTTGGAAATCCTCGAAAGTAGGACACATCTCTTGCCCGCTAAAGCTAAAGACGTGTGTCACCGGATTCCAAAACCTTGCCGCGGCATGGAGGAAAGGAAGATGCAGCGGAGTACGGCCCAGCGTGAATAGTGCATTCAAGCCGAAGCCCCGGAAGTTCAACTTTTCCGAGCCATTTAGAGAAGCAATCCAAGCTGTGAGATTTTGGATGAGGAACGCCTCCATTTTGATGCAAAACTAAGATGAAATGAATGAACCACGAGGCTAGAACTTTTAAAGAGGATAAGGCACTATTCGGGGGACACGTGTTGAAAAATTGGTGGTTGCCAAGCCAGGTGGTCGGCCGACCACCTTTTCTGGTAGGCCGACCACCCCTTTGGTCTCCATTGAAAAAAGCTGGTCGGCCAGCTTCCCTAGGTGGTCGGCCATGGAGAGGGGTATGGCTTTGTCTTGTCCTAACCTCTGGAAGAAGGTTCCTAGCATTTCCATGCGTTGGGAGTGTTGAAGGTGCGAGTTTACCTCAGTTTCGGATGCGTTCCGTCACCCAGATCGTCCGAAATGCATTTGTTTATCGAGTTGTTGTTAAGTCCTGCTTATCGAGTTGTTGTTTTTGCTTATCGAGTTGTTGTTTTGCTTACCGAGTTGTTAAGTTTTATCGGGTTGTCGAGCTTTGTATATCAAGTTGTTACTCTTCGTTTACTCAACATTGTTGTGTCTTGCTTATCGAGTTGTAAACTTGCTAAGGTTTTGTTGATTCTTAGTAAGTTAAGTTTTTTAGTTTGTTGCGTCGGTTCACTACCTGACTTGGCAATTTTCAATGCACAATTCCATTCAATCTCATTTTTGTGCAAAATGATGCGATGCGATGCTAAGAACATAAAATACAACACTTTTTGAGCAAAAGCTGTTTCATTCCATCATGCTTCCTTTGTTACAACATTTTACAACAAGGGTACAAGTTTTATAGAAAATAAAACTGCCTAATAATGTACAATGTGCTACAACTACTAGTAAAAAAGGCAAATAAAGGAGGAACATCTGCATCAGTGCCCTCAAGTGCAAGAATAAGAGGCCCTCTTCGTCCTCTTCGGCTGAGAAGTCCCTGCACCATCTCCACCAGCACCACCATCTGAATCGGAGCTGCTGTCCTTGGAATCCTCCTCGGCATCACCTCCGCCCTCAGAACCGGACTCAGAGTCATCCTCTCTGCCTGCAGATGTCTCTGACTGAGGATGCGCAGACTCCTCCTCCTCGTTGGACTCCTCCTCTAAGACATGCGCTCTACGCCCGCCTCGTCTGCGAGACGACTCCCCTCTCCCAGCTCCTCGAGAAGGCCTAGATGGCCCAGCTCCTCGGGAAGGCCTAGATGGCCCGGTCTGTGGCTCAACATATAGCGGGGGCATCTGAAAAGAAAGAGTGCAATTTGAATGCATCAGCCAAAATATGTATATCAGATGCACAAATAAAAAAAGCTACATGGAGTGGATGTATGCAGATATAGTACATGAATGTGGTGTGTGTGTCAGATGTGCTCTACACATACAGTCAATCAATGCAGTGAAATGTTCAAGTTCAACATGTCATCAGAAGTGTGATAAATGCAAGAAAACTAAAGAGTACCGAGACACCGATGATGGACAACTGCGCCTCTCTCCGCAAGACCATGCTCTCAAGTGAGGCCACCAATTCGAGCATCCCCTCCATGTACTCTCTGGGTGGCTGCAGATACAAGCTCAAATCATCAATGAATAAATGAGTGCCTAAGTATTTGAGTGATAAATGAAAAACAGTGGAACATACCGGTGGTGAGTCAGGATCACTGACGTAAGGGTGACCAGGCATAGGAGGCTCTATCGGAATCGGGTAGGAAGTCCCGTATCGCCATCCCGTCAACTTAGTCGGGATATCTGGCCATCTGGCGTGATGATAAGTCGGGGGAATCGGGGGAACTAGTCCAGCCCCACCCCTCGATGTGCCGGCTCTACTGGTCGAAGGAATGTCTTTAGCTCAGGCGCGACTCGAGGATGGCATGCCAGCAGACCTCCTCGTGGGAGTACGGACACCTGTCAATGGAGGCATCAAGTATGTATGACGGTAGGTCGCGTACTCTCCGTCCTCCAAATGTAGCAATACGTCGGTACCCAACATGGCGCTGTCGACATCCTGGGGAGTGAGCCTCTCAGTGGATCGCATATCATCCGGAGGTGCGGAGGGAACACTCTGCTCGGGGAAATCCATGGTCTGGCGCAGGAAGCGGTCCCCTAGGAACCAGGCCCTACCAGCTGGCCCCTCAAATAGGATCCTATACCAAGAAGCAGCCCATCCTCCAGCAAACTGAAATCGGATGTCTCCACCCAAAGGCACCCAGGGCTGCCATGTGATCTGCGGATAACCAATGTATAAGCCGATTAGAAATCGCAAATGTGCAAGATAAATCAAAGATGAAAACATGAAGAACTGAGAGTTCTGAATTACCTCTGTCGGCCGCACTGTGTCGAAAAACTGTCGCAGGTAGAGGAGAGTCTCTCGGGCTCGCGGCCGGTACTGGCCCTCAAATACGAGCGAATACGGAATCATGAGAGGCACCTCTACCTTAAGCTTCGAGCTAGCGTCGAGAAGTATGCGAAAACCCATAGTTGTCGAAAACAGGGCAAAAGCCATCAGAATACAGAATGTTGAGTGCAGAATGTAAATACAGAATGTACAGAGAATACAGAATGCTGAGAGCGGAATGCAAAGTACAGAATGTAAAGTGCGCCGTGTGTGCAATGTACAGATAATGAAAAGCAGAAATGTAAATCAAGAGGGCAGAAAGTACCTCCCAGGCTCTCCAATAGCCGCCGACTATGTTCCCCCGCTCGCGGGAGGTTGCGCTCATGTAGCAATAGAGGGTAGCAAAGTCGGCGCCACCCCAGTCATACTGACTAACCTGCGAGAAGTCTACCAGGGCACTCAGCAGATATAGCCCAACGGTGTTCCCCCTATCGGCGAACAGAGTGGTCCCAAAGAGGAACATCAAAAACCCTCGGGTGTACTGCGCTATCTCCTCGGGAGTCTCGGGCACCCTCTCTCTGAAATGTGATGAAAACCAGGTATACCGGACTTTGCCTGAGGAACTGTCAACCGGTGGGCGAGCTCCCAATAGATAGATCCAGGCGGCCTCCCACTTGCCCATATCCTCATCATAAGAGATCGCCCAACCTCCCACGTCAAGGCCTGTTAGCACAGCAAAGTCGAACGGGGTCATAGTCATGTCCCCAGTAGCTGAGAAATGGAAAGAGTTGGTGGTGTCCTACCATTTCTCTACAAGGGCACCCATCAATGTCCTGCTAGCAGGATAGCGAGATATCCCTGTGCAGAAGGGTCCGAACCCTGCCTAGTCAACCCAATCACGAACGGCCTCCGGGAGCTCTGTATACCACTCCCTCACAACGCTGGAGCCATATCCTCGTGTAACACGGGAAGACACCTGCATTCATAATGAACAACATGTATTCAGTTTCAGAATGAAATGAATAAGCTGCGTGTAAATGAAATGTATGAGCTGTGTGCAAACCAAATAAGATACAATGCCGTGAGCTGTGCATTCAACATGAAGTATATGAGCTGTGTGTTCAAAATGAAATGTATAAGCTGCGTGCAAATGAAATGTATGAGCTGTGTACAAACCAAATAAGATACAATGCCGTGAGCTGTGCGTTCAACATGAAGTATGTGAGCTGTGTGTTCAGAATGGAAGTGTATGAGCTGCGTGCAAATACAAGTAGTGTGTTGTGTGTTCACTTCAAATTTGGGCTGCGTGTTCAGAAACTCAGAGAATGAGCTGTGTGTTTAGATTTCAAAATCAGTGGGCTGTGTGTTCATCTCAAAGTTCGAGTTGTGTGTTCAACGTCAAGTGGTTGAGCTATGTGTTCAGATTTCAAAATCAGTGGGCTGTGTGTTCATCTCAAAGTTCGAGCTGTGTGTTCAATGTCAAGTGTTTGAGCTGTGTGTTCAGATGTCAAAATCAGTGGGCTGTGTGTTCATCTCAAAGTTCAAGCTGTGTGTTCAACGTCAAGTGTTTGAGCTGTGTGTTCAGATTTCAGAAACAGTGGGCTGTGTGTTCATCTCTAAAGTTCGAGCTGTGTATTCAACATCAAGTGTTTGGGCTGCGTGTTCAGACTTCAGAAATAGTGGGCTGTGTGTTCACCTCAATAGTTTGGGCTGCGTGTTCAACTCTCAACGCGTGTGTGCTGCGTGTTCACAATCAACAAATGGGCTGCATGTTCAAAAATTCAAAGTTTGGGCTGCGTGTTCAACTCTCAACAAGTGTGTGCTGTGTGTTCACAATCAATATATGGGCTGCGTGTTCAGAAATTCAAGTGTTTGAGCCGTGTGTTCAAGATGCAAACGGAATACTGTGTTTTAAACTAAGTATTCAGAACAAGCTGTGTGCTAGAATGAGCAGAAGTATGGTGTGTGAGTGTGTTCAGAACGAGCAGATAAGCATACATAGCATGAAATGTGCGCGAAATACAGAATATAAGGCAGAAAATGTAAAAAGTGAAGTACATACCTCTCGTGCCTGATGAGAGAGGTGGGACTCCGGCTCCCGTAATAGCAGATCCACAGGTGTTCGCTGATCAAAATCGGTAAAATGATAGAAAACTGCTCGAGGGAGGGTGTGCGTCGGAGGGTCATACCTCTCGGGAATAAATGGCCGAACCCTCGGAGGTAAAGACATGATGTTTGGCTCACCCCCGGCACCTGGAGGACCTCCGCCATGGGGGAAATGACCTGTCATCTCAAGAAATCTGTAAAAAGAAGCAAAAATGAGCGAAATGAGCCAAAATTGGAAAAAGTCAACAAAAGTCAACTCCTGAGAAAATGTTCCAAATATTGAGACAAACTTACCCCAAGTGGTGAAAATGAGAAAAGAAGCTCCGAAATCAAAATTTAATCGGTTCAAAGTGAAGAGAACTGAAAGTTTTCGCGAAACAACTTTGCGTGGGGCGTTGGAAAACGCGTATAGAGCGCAGATCTGAGGAAGAAAATAGTCTAGGAAGGAGGAGAAGGTGATTTTGGATCTGAAGGTGTGAGCCAAAAGGTGTTTGGCAATGTGTATTTAAAGAAACAAGGGTGAAAGGACAAAACTGCCCCTATTTTTGGCTAGGTGGTCGGCCGACCACCTTTTTTGGTAGGCCGACCACCCCCTTGCCCCAAAGCTGGTCGGTGGCCTCTAAACCTGGTCGGTGGTGTTCCCAAGGTGGTCTCCAATGTCTCTTTAAGCTCCCTGCAAAATTTGGTAGTGATCGGAGTCCCCGGCACCCGAGAAAGTACAAGAAAAGTGCACTTTTCGTCGCGAAATCCCTCCGCGGGAACTTCAACTCCAATTTTCGATGCGTGTTTCATCGTTACTCGTCAAGAGCAAGGTGTATCCTTTTTGAATACGTTGTGACCCTTCCGGGAGGTAAACTGGAGGTCGCGATTTGAGTTATCCTCGTCGAAGCTTGCATTCCTTTGCTTGTTGTTTTGTGTCAAATATGCATTCGAGGTTGCACTTATCCTGCTTTGCTATGCACGTCACTTGCATTCTCATGTACATTGCTTGCATTGTTGTGCACGTTTCATTGGTATTGTCATGCCTCCATGCTTAACTTGCGTTGTCACGCACATTTCTTCTCGCATTGCGATGCGCTTTCCCATCGGCACCATGTTTGTCTGCGTTCGATATAGCGTTGAACATATGTTGCTAACTATGTTGTGCTTGTTAAGTTTCTCTCTTTTGCAGGCACGATATTGTATGTACGGTTCATTTGAGGCTGGTGCGACTAGACGAACCGCACAGGTATTGTATCTTCTCCGTGTGAGACGTGGCGAGAGTTGAATAATTCTCCACATTCTTACTGCATGAAATGTAGTTGCTGCTTTGCATTCTTGCTTAAAACTGTTGCGTGTTCGCTTCATTACAGCTTGTTGCTTTGCATGATCATGAGTTACGTCTGGCTTGGTGCATATCGTTTTGCATTTTTCCCCCGCCTGCGGGCATGCCTGCGGGCACATCTTTATTTATCTCGCCTGTTTGTCTAAATCTTCGGCCTTGTCAAAAATGGATCGTCTCTGGGCTTTGACATTCACTCCCGTCACGTATGACTTTCGAGTTCTGTCAAAGAGGGGAAACTGTAGACACCCCATTTTTGACCGACCTTAAGACTCAGACGTCACCGATTGAGCGCTCGGTGATAGTGCATATTGTGCTCGTTCTGAGGTTTCAGAGTCTCGACTGCGAACCTTGCCTCCGGACTTCGGGGCTCTTTTGTGCTTTGCCTCGATTTGCGAACTAGGTCCTGTTTTCCCTGTTTTCTCTTCCCGAAGGGAGGGAGAGGTCTCGAAGACCATCTCTTAATGGCCGTAGGCTACGTTTCGTGGTCGTACGCCATTTTTCCCGTTTGGAGACCAGTTTCTGGTTTTCGGAGCTGTCGGCCGTGTGCCTCGGTTCAGGACCGCTTAACTACCTCCGTTTGCTCCGGTTTTCGGCACACACCTTGTTTCCTCTCCTTAGAGGGACACTGTGGCCCGGGAGACCACCTTCGTGGTCATACGCCACCTCCGGTGCTTCATAGTCAGTTTTCGGGGCCCCCGGTTGTGCGTTTTAGCCCCCGAACCTTCGTTTTGCATCCGTCTTGGTCCATTTTTGGTAGGGACCCTATTTTCATTGCTAGGAAGGTGGTAGTAGAGTTGGAGACCAGCAATTCTTTTGGAGACCATTTCTCTCTCCTCCAGCCGATTTTCTTGGCAGGTAGGTGGTCTCCTTCACTTTTGAGCCATAATTTCGGGTCTCCCATACCACCATTGTGTTGTGCTCATCTAGGAGGCCACCAATATGGGTAGGCTGACCAGCTTTTCTTCCTGACCCTTTTGAACCTTGCTAGAAAGCTGGTTTTCCTCTCTCCTGGGTCACATTTTCTAGTCTCCCACCATACAGCTGTATTCTACTCATCTGGGAGGCCACCTTTCTGGTATGGCCGACCAGTTTTGTACCTTGACCCTTTTGAACCCTGGTCGGCCGACCACTTGAATTGGTCGGCCAACCATCTCCTTTTTGGCCCTCCTGAGTGCAACACAGCTGTGCCAGTTGTGAAGCACTTGACCCTTCCTCCGAGATTTTGCCCCTTTGTTTGTCTTCTTAAGGAAGATTTGATCCTTTTGCTTAGCTTCAAGGAGAAGCTTGACCCTTTTGTCAAGCTTCTTGAGGAAGCTTGACCCCTTTGGTCTAGCTTCCTCAAGAAGCTTGACCCTTTTGGTTAAGCTTCTTTGAGAAGCTTTGACCCTTTCTTGAGGCTTCTCCAAGAAGCCTTGGCTCTCTTCCTCTATAAAACAAACCTTCCCTCTCCATTTGCAAGGGTTAGAAACATTTGGCTGAGATAGATACACCCCACCCTCCATAGCTCTCTTCTTCAGGCTCCAAACCCTAATATTCTTGGCCATTTACACTACACCTCATAGCCTACCACCTCCACCATCCATTCAATCACCTTGGAGCTTTTTTAGAGATTGAAGGCTCACCTTCTTGGTCCAGAACTTGTTGCATTGCTGTGCTACAAGGGTAAGTCATCATTTCCCCCATTTTTGCATTATTTGGCTTCATAACTTAGCCCTATTTGCAAGCATTTTTGGGTTTCGACATAAACTGGGAAAAGTCTTGTTTTGATCTTCTAAACATGTTTGTTTAAGGACTCTTTTCTGTTTGGGGTCATCTACCTCCTTTCATGCTTTATTTCCTCATGCTTTGAGCCATGCATTTGAGCATTTGCATTGGCCTGGTTTGGCCTTTTAGCCACTGAAATCCAGTGGATTTTTAGTGGCTTAGATGTGTTTTTGAGCCCTAAAATCAGAGAGGGGTGACCCTCTCACCCCTTGTTCTCTTTACTAGCTTTGTTGGCCTTCCAAAGGAGCTCCATTTTGCATGTTGAGAAGTCTTGTTTCAAGCCATTATTTGTGAGTTTCAAGGTCTGCCTTGACTCTGTCCAGAGCCCTTTTGGCCATATTTTGTGTCTTTGATGCATGTGTAGAACAATCCCATTCAAGGCCTTTCAAAGGGGCCTTTATTTGCATATTTCCTAGACCCATCTCAGGCTCTTTTTAGTGGGTTTTAGGACCCTCAGAACCTCTGTCCAGAGGTGGTTTTGCCATTGTGGGTGTCCATCATGCATGTGTAGAACAACTCCCTTATTGGGCTTTCAAAGGAGCCCATCATTCTTGCATGCATTGAGTGAGTTTCAGTGGTTATTTGGGCATATTTTGGCATGGCATACTTTTTTTTTGGGCTGGTTTGGTGAGCCTTTATATGCTTCATATACGTGTAGTGTAAATCATGGTTCACTAGCTTTCTTTGCATGCTTTGTTGACCCTTGATGTTAGCACTTTTTGGCCATGCCTTAAACTGATATTGTGCTTATTTTGGACTGCCCTAGCTCTGTTTTTGGGTCTCATGGTTGAATGATGTTGGTTTTGCATGCTTGTAGTTCAATACCCATGCTTAACTTTGAGTTTTGAGGTTCATTCCATGCATATACTGAGGTGTGTTCATGTTTTGGGCTCATTATACATCATATTTCAGAGCTTGTTTGAATGCCATATTGCCATGTTTTGTACTCTTTAAATGTGTTTGAGAGTCGGACTTGTATGCCTTGTTTTCGGACCATTGAATGAGCTCCATTTCGTTGCATTCCGAGCCATCATTTTAGGCCATTTCCCCACTGTTTCAGACCTGCCTAGGGTCTGTTTGGGGTTGGTTTTGCCTTTGGTGCATTGCTTTGGGTACCTCTAGTGTAACGCACTTCACTAGTTTCGGTACCCGGGCCCCTTAGCATGCATTGTGTGACATATTTGCATGTTTCGGGACCATCTTTTATGCCATTTCAGAGCTGTATCATGTCCCATTCTATGCCATGTTTCATCCTTTGCCATGCTTGGTTAGAGTTGCATGTTATGCCTTAGGATCGGTCCTTTGCATTCATGCATGTTCGCATGTGTTTCGGTTGTCTCATTTTCATCATTTGGCCACTGATGTGAGTGTGGCTGAGATCCACTCATATTGGTGTAAGTCCATCATGCATTGTGTATGCCATTTTAGTCCATAGCATTGTATATGCTAGGTTGCATGTTAGAGCATTATGTATGACATATTGTATCACGTGCATTGTGTATGCCATTTTAGTCCATAGCATTGTGTATGCTAGGTTGCATGTTAGTCGCATTGTGTATGCCATCTCATTTGCATTGTGTTTGGGATAGGAGTTAGCCTAAGCACGGGAAACGAGGGACGTTTCGTACCCGAAGTGACGGAACGTGCCTCAATTCCCGGTCGCCGACACTCCGGATTACCCATGATAGAGTTTAGGCCTTGTTATGTTTATATGTGCGTTCATTTCACATCGAGTCGTGCAATTCGACTCCTCGGCCATCATGCATCGGGATGCGTGATTGGTGGCACGAGGATCGAGGTTTGCATACATATGTGCAAAATACTTTGCCATGCCCCTTTCTTGCTCTCTGTTGCAGCAAACTAGAAATCAGCAACTTTCTAAAGCCTTGCACAGCATTCCGAGATTAATTACAAACAGAGACAAATCGGGGCATCGCAAGGAATTTCCCGACGAGGCGATTTGAGCATGCATTCTTTCATCATTCGGAACAGAGCTGAGGCGATCCATTTAGCTTGCATGCTAATTTACTTGCTTTCCTAGTTAATTTGTTAATTAATTAGGGTTTTGTAATATTTAATTATTTATTCAGACTGTAATTATTTATTCGGACTGTATTATTTATTCGGACCCTCCGAGCGAGGGCACAATTGTAATAAGTGTGCGTGTGTGTGATGTATGTCTTCCAACCCCACGTCTTTCTCCCTTTTATTTACCAGCTTATGATGGTTAGTTTAGGGCACGTTTCAATTAGCATACTTATGCTCGCATGCTTGCATTCATTTTGTCTTGCATGCACCGGGCTCGGCGCATCATACTAACTGCATTGTATTTCAATTCCAAGTTGAATATATGTATCAATTGTTGCATTTCATATGCCATTTTAGAATAGTCGAGCCTGTTTTAGTTGCATTTTTGCATGTGTTGCATTAGGCATTTCAGCATAGTTAGGATTCATGCATGATTTCTAATTAGCTTCTTTCTTTGGCTCGGAGTACTCGGTAAGTGCTTATGCTTTAGCATCCTTGCATGTGTGTGGGTGACTGCCATGATAGCATGCTTACCATGAGGCTAATTGCTTATGTGATATAACTGCCTGAATGCCTGTGGGTGAAGGTTGGATTATCTGAATTGGAATAATGCATTGACTGCGAGTTTTAAGCCCACTTGAGAGGGGCAAATCACCATGTTTTCTAAGCCCATCTGAGGGTGGCAAATCTATATTTTAGCCTACTTACGAGTAACAAACCGCTTTAAAAAACAAACATGAAATGTTTTGTTCCAATTCAGGCGATTCGATCTATATTTGTATGCTGTGCGCATCACATAGTAAATCTAGGCTAATAACCGGAATAAGAACGCATAATGTTTTCAAAACTAGATATCATGGTTAGTAGAGGCCGATCTTCGATCGGGCGAGCGGAGGTGCTCACGAAGTGACCTTCCCAAATCGTACCCAAGTTCCCGAGCCGAGGCAACTTTGGTGATGACGGACACGTGGCCTTAGGTAAACGAGTCAGGGTTTCCTAAATTCCCCAAAATAAAAATATTTAGGTGGCGACTCTATATCTGGCAAAGCAATCCATGTTTGGCACTTCTTTCAAAAAAATCTGTTTTCAAAAACGATTTGCCGGATTTGGACTCTTTGATGATTTATCGGTCTTGCATTGCACTCTGCGAGATTAGATACAGGACCGTGACATTTGAGTCCTAAACTATAGTGAGCCCATATGAGCAAAACAGGATTCCCTCCCGGGACGTTCGGGGACGTCTACAATGGCTCATGGCAACACGGCCACAGTAACACACGCTCAAACCACAGTAGGCGGCAGCAGTTTGCCCACGCCCGGGCTCCATGGCGTGCCAAGCCAAGATCCAATGGTGACTAGGGGAGGTTCTGGTGTAATGAATGGCGTTCCGGCGACTGTTGATGTCCAGGCAAATATAAGGGGCATGATGGCGCAAAAGGGAGCTCTGTCCGTACCTAATCTTGTTACGCCACCAGTAAATGCTACTCAAGTACCAGGCGGGCCTCCTTTGGTGCCAACAACAAATTTGCAACCACAACCCGATATAGCGGCGCCGTGCGGTGGACTTTACGAGCCTCAATTCAATGTCCCATCACCAACTGGCTTGTCTATAGGTGCTGATGGCTAGTATCGTCAAATGTCCTCACCAATGATGAATTCGCAGCACCAAAATGGCCAAGTCGCCCCTAGCTCAGTCTTTGGGTCCATAAGCCAAGTTTCGGGAATACCACCATCAAACTCTCTCTCTTAACAGTTTCTCACTCTCGCCGATGTGCAAGCCATGTTCGATCTCGAACGGGGCAAGAGGACTTTACCCTCTTTGCCTGATCCGGATGTCAAGCCGCCTTACCCCATTGAGATGCTGAGCTATCTATACCCTGAGAGGTATACAGTGCCGAAGTTCATCAAGTTCGATGGCAAACAAGAAAATACTCGAGAACATGTTGTGCGATTCATCGAGACTCTGGGTATTCATGGTCCAAACCATGTCCTTCGGCTGAGAGAATTCTCTAAGTCCCTCACCGACCGAGCATATAGTTGGTATGTTAACTTGGCCCCAAACTCTGTTTGAAGTTGGGAGGAAATGGTTAACAAATTCCACTCTAAGTTCTTTCAAGTGGCGGAGAAGGTGACCACACTTACATTGTGTAAAGAAAAGCAGCAGGAAAGTGAAGACATCCTTGACTACGTCAAAAGGTTTCAGGACAAGGCCGTGGATTGCCATGAAGCAATGGAGGAGAGTTATCTGGTTCAAATCTGTCTAGAAGGGGCATTGAGCAGGTACAAAATGTTTCTAGTTAATCACAAGCTACCCACCTTCTCGGCATTAATAGAAGTAGCTTGGAACATTAGCATTCCTCAGGCTCAGGAGTCCGGATTTAAGGCCAGTTACAAGACTAGCTTCAAATTGTCTCGTGGACCTATTGTTGCTGCTACCTCTACCCCAGATACCCGAAAGTCACAAGGAGGAGGTCATAGAGGCCAGAAGAGAAAGCAATATAATGGTGAAAAGGGGAATGTTTCTTATTCATGTGGAATCGAGGAAGTAAAAGCTCTAGTTAAGGAATGGGTGGCTGACGGAGAGCTAAAATTGCCTTATGTCGAAGAAATGCCATCAAAAAAGGACCGTGAGAGCCCTAAATTTTGTGTCTACCATCGTTCATTGAAACATCCGACAGAGAAGTGTTAGACTCTCAGGAAAATCTTCAGAGATAAAGTCGAGGCAGACGAATTGAGGTTCAAAAAGCAAGGGACTCAAGATATCCGAGAACAACCATATCCTCAGCACCGAGACAAGGGCAAGAATGTTGCTATGATAGCTTATGAAGGCCCGATGATTGAGGCTATCGCCAATCTTGATGACGATGATTATTATCTAGACGACATCCTCAAGCCCGAGGGTGAACAAGTTTACTATGGAAGTGCTCTCAATCCAGAGGGCAGAACCTTCATAACTCATGTCGATGATCCCTTTGATCCAGAAGGAGGACAAGAGTACTACGGAAGAGGAGGACACCATGTTTATGTGGCATCTTATTTTGAAGAGACCGAGGAGATGGTTAACTACGAGCCTCCAAGAGTGGAAAAAGATCCGGATCACTATACCAAAACCTTGCAAGACTGTGTGAAGTTCAAGCAATTCTTCGACCAGCTTGGACTTTCCAGGGAGGCAAGAACAGAAATCACCAAGTCTATCATCAATATAGCTGAGGCACACCATGAGGAATGCATGTCGACTGAGGGATCTATTCCAAGGAAGGAAAAAGAGCAATCTAGTGCCATTACTTTCTCCGAGACTAATCGAAAGTATCCCTTTTCTCACAACCGCCCGTTTTACGTGACTGCTTTTATTTATGGGGTTAAGTTCAAAAGGGCCTTTCTGGACAGCGAAGCCTCTATCAACATTATGACTCGCGCTACTCTAGAAAAGGCCGGAATCCCTTAAGAGCGCATTGTGAAACAGCCGATAGTCATCACTGGCTTCGGTGGAGAAAGAAGAGTTACTATCGGATGTGTAACAGTTGATTTAGCCGTCGGAGAGATTCGCTTGGCCACCAAGTTCCATATTATCGACTCCGAGGCAAATTATCCCATCATTCTAGGGAGGACCTGGATGCATAGATATGGGGTAGTACCGTCAAGTTATCATCAGTGTGTTAAGGCTAAATGGGGAAAGAAGACGATGACAATTCAAGCTACAGAAAGGCCTTTCGAGATCCATGAAGCTCATTATTCGGATGCTATCTACTTTACCGAATTGGCTGTCGAAGAAGTTCCCATCACCTCTAAGCCTCGGGGGGTCAAAATTCCTCATTGGGAGGATATCAAAGATGACAAGGAGCCAAGGGCAGAATCAAGTAAACGGGCGATGTCTAGACCAGAAAGTCCGCCTATTCCTCAGAAGGTAATGAAAGTCCGAGAAGAGGGCAAGATGGTGTACTATTTATGAAGGTGCGGGGAGTCGGTTTCTTCAGTCACCGACTCCGAGTCAAAAGAAGAGCCTCCTGACAATGACATAGTGATAAAGCCTGAAGTGGCCCCAGAATGCATGCAAGATGGGCCAAAGCCTCAGCCCGAACAACTTATTGAAATAGATCTGAGTGATGGACAAGATGCACCGAGGCCGATATTCATAAGTTCGAGCCTTAGCCCAGAGAAGCGGGAACAGTTGTTAAAGTTGATAAGCCGGTATTCAGATGTGTTTGCTTGGTCATATAAGGAAATGCCCGGACTAGATCCTGACCTAGTCTCCCATTATCTTGATGTGTTCCCAAACTCCAAGCCAATTAAGCAAGCTGCTCGAAAATATCATCCAGATCTCGAAGAGAAGATTAAGGAGGAGATTGAAAAACTTCAACAGGCTGGTTTCATCCGGCCAATACAGTACCCCCACGTGGTTGGCAAACATAGTGCCAGTAAAGAAGAAGAATGGTCAAATCAGAGTATGTGTAGACTTTCGAGATTTGAACAAATCTTGCCCGAATGATGAATTCCCTCTACCTCACATCGATACCCTTGTGGATGCCACCTCGGGACACCAAATGTTCTCATTCATGGATGGATTCAGCGGATACAATCAAATTAAGATGGCTGAAGAGGACGCAGAAAAGACTGCTTTTAGAACACCTCTCGAAAACTTCTTCTATACAGGCATGCCTTTCGGACTCAAGAATGCCAGAGCAACTTACTAAAGGGCTATGACTGCAATCTTTCATGACATGATCCATCATGAGGTGGAAGATTATGTTGATGATCTAGTGGTGAAATCCAAGAAAGAAGAAGACCATCTCCGAGACCTTGAGAAAGTATTCAAGAGGTGCCAGAAATTCAAAATGAGGATGAATCCTCTCAAATGTGCTTTCGGGGTGACGGCCGGGAAGTTTCTCAGGTTTCTTGTACATAGGCATGGTATCGAGGCAGATGAAGACAAGGTCAAGTCTATCAAAGCAATGCCTCCCCCATATTCTCAGAAGGAGTTAAAGAAGTTCATCGGGAAGGTGTCTTATATTTGGAGGTTTATCCCAGTGCTTGCAGAGATCTCTGCCCCTTTCGGCTCATTGTTAAAAGGAGATGCCAAGTTCGAGTGGAACCAAGAGCACCAAAAGGCCTTCGAGAGAATCAAGGCGGCCTTAACCTCGCCTCAGACCATGATAGCCCCGCAGCCCGGGGTACCTTTAATGTTGTACCTAACCTCAACCCCCAAGTCCATAGGGGCATTATTGGTCCAAGATGTAGACGGAGTAGAACGCTCGGTGTATTACATCAGCCGTAAGATTCGAGGAGCAGAAGTCCGATAAACTCCGATAGAGAGACATTGCTTAGCTTTGGTGTTCACCGCCTAAAAGCTCAGACATTACTTCTTAGCACATCAGATTCAGATTGTTACTAGAAGTGATCCAATCCGATACCTCCTCAGCAAGCCTGCTCTAACCGGGAAGGTGGCAAGATGGTTGTTAGCACTGGGTGAATTCGAGATCACATGTGTAGCTCCTAAGGCAATCAAAAGCCAAGCCTTAGCCGATCTCCTTGCCCAATTTCCAAGTGGTGACTGTGAACCAGTGAATGAAGAATTAAGAGGAGAGGTGCATGCAGCTATGGCTTCCGAGGAAAGCTTTTGGACATTGAGCTTTGACGGAGCAGTAGCCGGAGGGAAAGGAGGAACTGGGATAGTCCTTACAAGTAAAAGTGGGAAAAGTTATATTTGTCTTATAAACTGGATTTCCATTGTTCAAACAATGAAGCCGAGTATGAGGCTCTTATTTTAGGTTTGATAGCAGCTGAAAAGCATAGTATTAAGAAGATTCAGATTCGGGGGGACTCAAAGCTAATAGTGAAGCAAGTTTCAGGACAGTTCGTCTTAAAAGAGCCTGCCTTGGCCACATATCGAACAACAGTCCAGAGGCTTCTTGACAAATTTCAGAAGGTCGAAATAGAGCATGTGCCTCGCTCCGACAACAAGTTTTCAGATGCCCTCGCAACATTAGGGGCAAGAGTTGATATTCCAGAGGAGGAAGCGACAATTATTATCAAGAAGAGAACAGAGCCTTCAATAATACCCGAAGACAAAGACCTTCCGGAGGACTAGAGAGGAGAAGTCCTCAAACAACTCAGAAGCAAAGTTGGAAAATTGACTATGGCTAAGCTTGCCCAATTCATAATTATTCAAGGTGAGCTTTACTTCTGAGGAGGTACCGGATTCCTAGCCCAGTGTGTTGGCCAACAAGAAGCAAGCTTTCGACTACAACAGATCCATGAAAAGTCTTGCGGGAATGGGGATATCAGTCTGTACAGAAGGATCCAAAGACAAGGCTATTATTGGCCTGAGATGGAGAAGGCCTCGAATCAATTACAGAAGGAATGCCCCAAGTGTCAGTCACACATCCGGGAGGATGAGAGTTGCTTTGAAATTGATACCCCTGACTGGAGACAAGTCTACATTGACTATCTCAAAGAGGGAACACTACCTGAAATCCCGACGGACATTGCACACCTCAAGAGGAGAGCAAGGCGGTACTTTCTTGATCAGAACAAGCTTTACAGAAGAAGTATTGAGGGCACTCCCCTGAGGCGTCTCTCTAAGGAGGAGTCAGATCTAGTCCTCGGAAGAGCCCACGAGATTGAACATCAAGGAGGGGCTCGGCTGTTTGAGCAACTTATACACCTTGGGTATTACTGGCCGACCATAGAGTCAGATGCGTCCCATCACGTGAAGAGGTGCCAGACTTGTCAGAAACACGGAAATTTGATCCATGCTCCAGCTGTAGACCTGCATGCCATACGAACGCCATGGCCGTTCCATACCTGGGCTTTTGATCTGATAGGGTCCATTTCCACACCTTCTAAGGGGTACAAGTGGATTCTCGCAGCTACAGAATTAAGCACGAAGTGGGTCGAAGCAATCCCTCTGAAAAATGCCACGGGGCCCATGGTCGCGAACTTCATCAAGGAGAACATCATTTGCCGGTTTGGAGTACCAAACACCATCCTCTCGGACAACGGAACACCCTTCATAAACAAATATGTGAAGAGACTCCTAGAGACTTACCAAGTGAAGCATCACAAATCCACACCCTACTAACCAAAAGGGAATGGGCAAGCGGAGGCCACAAACAAGACACTGATAAGGATTCTGAGCAAGATGATGGATGAGTTTGAGGGGACTTGGTCCAAATAGTTGATAGTAGCCCTATGGGCATATCGCACTTCAAAGAGAAAGCCAACTCAAGCAACTCCTTACTCCCTTGTATATGGGTCCGAGGCAGTGTTACCTATAGAGTTGGAAACACCATCTGCTCGAATGGCTCTCGCCTCGGGGATGGTACTGGAGCCTCGAACCACCAGATTGGAAGCATTAGAGGAAAAGCATGACAGAGCTGCAAAAGTCATGGAAAGGTATCATGAGTCCATCGCCCGAGCCTATAATCAGACTGTGGTGCCAAGAAAGTTCGAAGAAGGTGATCTAGTATGGAAGATTGTGGACCCAATCATACGAGGACAACCCTTGCCCAAGTTTTCTCCAAAATGGGAAGGGCCCTACAAGGTGGTTCAGGCAAGCTCAAGCGGGTACTACAAGCTTGTAAGGGTTGAAGATGGCTTCCGAACTGGCCCACTCAATGCAAAGTTTATCAAGCATTACTACCCGTAGTTAGACTCATCTATGTTGAAATTCATTTTCATTTTCTTACTTTGTCTAAAGTTGTATTTCCCTTACGTTATGAAGAAGTTGGTTTTCTTTATGGAGTATGTTTATCCCATCACTTGCAGTGAATATATTATACTTTTGTCAAGAAAGTTGAAAAATTAATGAGAATATTTCAGCTTTTATAAACATGTGCATGTGACTGTTCTTTCTATTGTATCATTCGAAATAAATATTTTATTAAGTAGAATGAAAAAACAATGCGAAAATATCCAAACAGCAAAGATTTTGTCATTTCATTGCATTGTCCTAGATAAAACATTTCTATCGAAAGGGGCAAGAAAGTAATGATAAAAAAAAAAAAAAAAACTCAATCTCTCCTAAAAACACCCTCGAAGAAGCTGCCCGTCACATCTACATCCGGAGGACAAACAACAGAGTGTGCCTCTAAAGTCTCTAAGGCCTGAGCATAGCCTGACTCAAGTTCACGAAGAGTTTCCTTTGTCTCATCTATAGAGGTCTGATAAGAGGCAAGCACAGACAGAATTTCCTCCTGATGACTGGCGTTCGAAGCTACATCCAGGCGCTTCCGAAGCCATGATAAATTCACTTGGTGACGCTCCATGTCAGAGATCCCCTGATACGCTGTCTTGACTACTTTCCCATTAAGGTCACACAGCCGTTGCCTGTCCAAGCTATATAAGATAGTGGCAAAAGACTCGAGAAGAGCAGTCTGAATGAGTGGACATTGGCAAGCAAATGAAGGAAAGGTCTCCAGGTAACTCGAATGCACAAGCTGTAGAACTGAAGCAAACTTAGGAGCTACCCAATAATAGAGAAATGATACTTTGCCAGAAGCTGAAGGAGGAATTGGGGCCGGAAAGCTACTAGTCTCAGGAATCTCCCGAATGTCTATCGGGTTAGATGAACCACCCGGAGGGGTAACTTCCGGTAGAGGTCCCAAGCCCGAGAATGCAGAGTGATAAGGAGAAAGACCAAAAGCATCACTATCAAAGTGGAAATCGCTGAGATTCAGATCCAAAACATTCGAAGGAACTGGCGACGAAGAACCTCTAGCAGTCGTCTCAAAGGCAGGTGTCTCCCCTTGAGAAGGAGAACCACGAGGAGTCACAAAGAGAGTCGGAGCAGAGTCCGAGGCAGGTGAAGGCAGGACCCCGGTGGCAACTAACACTGAAGAAAAAATAAGGAAGTCTTATTAGGGACGGGGAACAGTAAAGCCATTTGAGTAAAGATTTCTCATAGATGGAAGTACATGACAAACTTCAAAAAAAAAAGATTACCAGAAGGAGAATCATTATGCAAAGCCGGAGCAACTGAAGGACTCCTAGCATCAACAAAGTCACTTGGCCGTACAGAGGGCACCTGATCGATCTCAATGTCTAATGAAGCCTGAACAGTAGCAGTCATCCCTGAAGAAGGAAGGAGGGCCGGAGGATGAGAATCACCATAAGTGCCAGAGCGAGTCTTAGAAATTTCTAGCACATCCACCTCCACACCATTCCCAGAGGCGCACCTCATCTTTACATTGCTTCTAGAAGTATGGCCTGCGGCATCAATTTCTGTGGCATCAGTCCCTTTAGCAATCTCAATATCAAAATGGCGAGCCCCGACAACCTCGTCACCAAGATAGCGCTCCTCCTCAGTTACGATAGGACGGTGACGACGCATGCACGGGATAAGGTCACAAAAATGATCTAAGGACTCAGCCTCATCATCATCATCATCTATAACGGCTATACGAGGGGTGCGCATTTTCACAAGTCTTGCAGACAAAGGGAGGGTGTCGTCCAAGTCTGAATCTGGCCTGGTGGAGAAAGCATGGCCAGTAGCCACGGTACTGAGAACGTCAGCAGCTGTAGGGTCCTACACAACAGGGGAAAATAAAAAGTGTTCATTTAAGAAAGTCTAGTCACAAGAAAGAAAGTAACTTCAAAAAAAAAAAAAAATTTCGGGTACTCCATGAAGCCTTTTAGAAAGGCGAGGAGCGGAAGGACTGGCATCAGAAGCCCTCTTGTGAGCCATCTTCTTAAGGCGGGTTGTCCGAGGACCAGAGGCCTTATTCAAAGGGACTGGCTCTAGAGAAGTAATTGCCAAGCCAGAAGTAGACGTCCGAGCCGAGGGGTCAGTTGGAGCAGATGAAGTGAAGAAACCCTCGTACATGTGATCAGATTTTTGGCTCTCGGGCAGCCGAAGAGAAGAGTCCTTCTTATAAATCGGCGGAGGCAAACATATGGTCGGTCTACTCTGAACAAATTCAATAAATGCATCGATAGTCTTCCGCCAATATCGCCTGAAGGAGGGGGTGAAACCCCCTACTTGGCTCAAGCCTGGCATCGTCAAAGAGCTGGATATAGGAAGCATGGTGTGTACAAGTCCGCGACTGAAGCGCCCGTAGCTCTCTGAAAATGATAACAAAGGAGGTGCTGGCCCCGGGGCACATTGGTCAAACCCGAATTGAAATGCTACACGATCAAGTCTATAAACGACACTATCAATACCTTCCTCATGCCATACCGATAATGAACTCGGACGGGTCATTATCAGCATATCAACAAAGTGTGCAGGGATGTTCTTCGGCAAAAGAAAGGACACCGAGCAGGAGAAACCATGATAGATAAGTGGTGTTGCCACACCCACCGGTGGGCATACATACGGCCGTGCCACAAAGCGCCGGGGATCATCCACTAGAGTATTCAAGGATAAGGTGGAAATGGTACGTGACCAACGTGTAATCAACGGCTGGCAAGACTTCGCTTTCTCAAATGTCCTAGACCCGTCAGTACCGAGCACGGGGATACCATCTTTATCTACTATCTCCCGAAGAACCTCTGCCTCGAATACAGTCGGAGTAGGGGCAAACTTTGGGAACCTCTCGAAGAAGAAACAAAGCAGGAACTGGCTGTGAATAAAGGAGACAGGCTCATATTGACCCACGGAACGAACCATGTCTCGATGTAGTAGATCCAGCCGGTAATAAAGATTTCCAAGAAATAGCGGAGCCAAAGGAATCCAATCCCCTCTGAAGAGCCTAACTGCCAAGGGGAAGACAAAAGGATTGAGAGAATCCGGAGGTGTGCTCGGAAGAATGAAGAATGAAAGGAAGCAAGCCAGAAATGCCAAAAAATAGAGCCTAGAGCCATACATCGGGCCGACCTCATACTCCCGAGAATCAGGGTTAGCATCTCTAGCCAGGGGCTGAAGATCTCTAAAGAAGTGGCGGATCCATGCGGTGTAGGAGGCACGGTCCGTCCTCACTCGATTAGTCCTCCTCGCTGAACCATCAAATACGGAACTCCACCGACCACAAGCTTGAAGATTTAGCTTTAGAGATTGGATCAAAGAATCATCCTCGGAGGGTGTCTGCTCAGGGTCGAAGGCATCAGGGCCGGTCAGTTCCAGACACAGCAACATGAACACATCCTTGAGGGTGGGCCCCATCTCGTGTTGGCCAAGTATAAAGGTGTGTGTCTCGGTGCTCCACCGAAGAGCCATGGCTTCAAGGCTGGCATTGTTGCGACGGCTGGATAGGGATTGAGATATTTTCACCGGGATCAATAGCTGGGCTTCCTAAAGCCGCTGACAGAGGCTCCTGTCCGAGAAGACATCATCGACCCACTCCTGCCAACCAAAAAGAGGGTTTGAGAAGGCCTTGAACTGAGGATAGCAGTATGGAAAGTCCCCTCGCTCAATCCTAAAGCATAGCACCGAAGAAGGAGAAATAAGGGCCTCATGTCCGGAGTCAGTGTCCTCAGTGAGACATAATAGAGCTCCCTTCAGAGTCAAAAGAGAAGTGGTGGAGGTAGCTGCCCGCCAGAAGGGGTCCTTCTGACCAAAATAAGGAGATTTCCTCCACTCAGACGCCGGAGGTACATCCCTCTCTTTCATGAGAGCCGGTTCTGATGACCCCGGGATAACGGGTTTCTTTTGAGAAGACATATGGCTGAAATAACAGGTATAAATAGCAAGGAGTTGACCGTATTAAAATTCAGAATATTGGAATTAAAGCAACACATTCGAATGAAATTTCGGCATCAACTATTCGTTTCTCAGAGAATCCATGAATTTAGCAAATTCTACGATGGATTTTTACACCAAGAATTCAGGCACGATGTCTACTATGCTAAGGGTCGCAACAATCAGTCATTTTTATAATAAGATTTACATACAACATGATGGGTTTATCAACAAATTCAACCTTGGACGTCATCAACAATTCATTTTCTCGGGTATTTTTCAAGCTTAACAACTTGTAATACCAATGGGTGTATCATCAACATACAGATTTCAAGTTTCTATCATCAATAAGAGGTGCAATGTCATAGGCTGTTTTGTGATGAAGTTCAAGCGGGTCATTTTCTCAAAATTACTACGTTTCATACTAAAGATCCAATTTATACGTGAGTAAAAAATTTGGATAGAGTGAAGTTCAATAGCAAATTTCAGGCCCGAGATCCGAAGTATATTACATTGCTCATCAGTAGCAAGATTTAATGGATTGTCATGCAAATTACAAGAATGTTCCTCCCAAGTCAATATTAATTGCTCAATTCAAGTGGCAAGTATTCTATTACAAGTGCAAAATTCAGCAGCAATGGTTCAATTTATATAAGCAATAACCCAGAATTTCTTTGGCAAATTTCAAGTCAGAAAACCATTAAAGTAAATCTAGAATCAGGGAGCTATTTTTTCTCAGGATAGCAAATAAAAAAAAATAGGTCAATCACTCTCAAGCTCTACAAATGTTAACATGAGTGAGAGTGACAACATCAAGCAAATTCAAACTCCACAGTGCAATTTTAAGTCAAAAATGCCAAAGCTCAATGTATCAAAGTCTTTGAGACTTATAGAAGTAGTGAAGAAATTGGAGACCAAGCACGAAACAGTGGGTGAGAAAGAGAACCAGCGGCTACGGCAGTCAATAGCAAGCTGTGTCGGCTTTGGTGCACAGTAATGATAGCTCGAGTAGGAACCAACGGTGGTGGATTTCAGTGGGTGTGCAAGCAAAACCAAGATCTGAGTAGTCCAAGCTCCAAAAAACTATATATCATCGAAACCGTGCTAGGCCGAATCACACACGATGCGTTGAGAGGGCGACGTGTGTGAGTGGCGTTGGACAATACGAAGCCAGCAGAGTTGGCAGCCACGCACGTCACGTTGAATAGGCAACGGTGTGGTCAGCACTGGATGGTTGAGGACGAAGACAACGGGGATGTCATAGCGGAGTCAGCATTGGCATTGGTCAGCAAGAATGGAGCTCCGGTGTGTCTGGGTCTTTGAGGAGCTGCTCGTTACACTGAAGAAAAGCACCGAAGGTGAGTGGCAGCTTGGGCCGCGACGCCTATGGCTGTCGGACTGTGACAAGTTGAGGCCAGAGGCAACAGTGGTGCCACAGAAGAGTCGGCAACCACACACGTCACGTTGAGTGGGCAACGTGTGTGGTCTGCGTTGGAACGATTGAAGCCAACAGCAGAGTTCCAGCAGGGAGAGGCCGATGGCGGCTTGAGATCTGGGTAGTCCGAGCTCTAAAAATTTATATATATATATAATAATCAATATATATATACTTGCCCACAGATTTTCAAGCAGCAAAGTAAAAAAAAAAACTGAAATAGTCTTGGAGATTGGTTAAATCTACATCAGTAGACATTAAAGCAAGCACCAGCACACCAGTAGACTTAAAGCTTTAAAAAAAATAAAAAAAAAAGAGGAAGAGAACCAGCGATAGTATGGGCAGTAGGCGAGAAAGGCCACGGACAGACCTACGCCGTGTTGACGGGGCGGCATGGTCGTCACTGGTCGGTTACAGTTGACAGATGCAATGGCGGTGTAGGAGCTGCGCGTGAGATAGACAAGCTGCGTGAGTTGAAGTGGTCATGCACAGAGTAGCACCATGGTGGGTTCACGCAGAAGCCGACAGTGGCGCTCGGAGGATTGAGATAACGGACGATACACGAGCAATGGTAGTATTCGTCAGCGTTGACCAGTAAGAATGGAGCTCCGGTGTGTTTGGGTCTTTGAGGAGCTGCTCGTTATACTGAAGAGAAGCACCAAAGGTGAGTGACAGCTTGGACCGCGACACCTATGACTGTCGGAGCTGCGACAAGTTGATGGCTGGGTCTTCGGCGGCGTTGCTGGAAGCTGCGATGGAGGTTTGTGCAAATGGCAGCAGTGCTGGTTTGTTGAAGAAGAAGGATGGCCTCTCAATCTAGAGAGAGAGTAGGCTGAGAAGTGGGTGTGGTGGTTGTGCAAAAAGTTGGTGAGCTAAATAGGGTTTTGGCCCTTTTCTTTAAATCGAAAAAAGAGGCATCATGCTTGGGATATTCCTTCATATATATCCATACATATAACGGCCTGCTGACTCACTAACTTGTCAAACAAGGAGAAAGTTTACATGAGCCTTATCATTTCATATTTGTTTAGAAAATAAAAAAAATATAGGTGCTTTATTTTCTTTGGTTGGAATAAAAGAAAATTTATGTATATATTTTCTCAGATTAAAAAAAAAAAAAAAAAAAGAGTAAAATTTTTTTATTATTTTTTATTTTTTATTTTTTTTTATGCTTGTCAATTTTATCTGTAAATTACAGTGCGTCATCAACTTTATTCATAGGCTCTGTCGAGACAACAAAATTTTTTTTTTTGAGACGTGACGCGAAGCACGGTCGAAGAAATGACAGTATGCATGTCCGAGAAATTTAAAATTTCTCATACACGCAAGGGGCAAATGTAAGAGGAGCTAATTTGAGATTGTTAAATTAATTAGGCCCAATAGCCCAAGATTAGTGGGCCCGAATTTATCGCAAGTCCAAGATTGGTGGGCCTGAATTAATCACCATCAAACGGGCCGAATCGCTCTAGGCCTCGAAAGGGTTCGGATCCACGAACTTAGAGACTTACTCGGGCTCGGACTTGAAAGGGTTTGGATCCACAAACCTAGAGATCCGAAGCACTTGGCTTCAAACGGATTCAAACGCAATCTAGAAGCCACTCCGTTAATGAGTCCCAGAACACTTGCGGGCTCGGAGCTTTCCAGGATCTACGCACCAGAACCATGGGTGTAATGGAGTTCGAACAAAGGACCCGATCCCGAGGACGGTGAGTAGAGATAAATTCACTCTTCGGTTAAACTAGCCTATACCCGGGTCGAGGTGGCACGACTCCTGGGGGTCCATGAGACTCGGCAATATTTAGCGGCGGGGGGGTCCTTTAGGACTACCTCGGCCCTTTGGGATGATTGAGAATTATTGGTTAGGTGTGGCTAAGAAGAAGGGTTCGCCGAGGGGTTGATCTCCTCTTTCGGGATTTTTCTCATCCTCGGAGAGGTCACCTCCTCGGATAAGGTGGTTAGAGAGAATATTCCCCATGTGCCTTGTACATGGGCTCCATCCTACATCATGAGGTGCCTATAAATAGCACCCACCCATAGCTTTACAAGGGATGGATTTTGGAGAAAAAACTCTTGGGAAAGAACTAATTTCCTATCTCCATTATCAACCTTGAGAGAGTGAAAGTGGGAGATCCATGGGAGAGCCTTGCCATTATTCTCTCTCTAGCCATTTTGCCTTCTTCTTCACCTAATCTCTTATCTCCATCATTTTCTTTACTCTTGTGTTCTTGAGTTGAGACTATTGAAGAATCTAAGCCTCTCATCATCTTCTAGAGAATTCGAAGTTGTTCTTCAAGGATCTTCGAAGATCTTCGAATTTTTCCAACAACGTTCTTGAACCCTCTCATACAGCTATTAACACAACCACCTTACAAGAGGATAGTCTGAATTTGCAGCCTCCATTCTTGACTTCCATAGCCAAGTTCACATGGTGTGGATACTCAACATTATGTTGGTACTATTGTTATTCATTTGTTGCATTGTCATGGAACTTGATGGTTCTGAACTTCTGATAATTTTAACAAGAAGGGCAGAAGCCTTACAAAATTATTAGCGCCCATCTGAATGTTGGGGGTCCCATCAAGGCAGATGCTAGCAATTGAAACACACAAGTTTTTATAAATGGTCAGGAGATCACAAAAGTAGAGCTACGGATGTTACAGGTTCATATGTCTAATCCACATGCATATATCTAATATTAATGTGTTGAACATTGTAGCTGGAAGGGGTCCAATGTGCTGGAAACCCACACTTTTGGGGAGACGAGGATAGTTCATACCAGGAAGAGGGACAGAAAAATACCAGAGGGTATATCTGGGTAAGGTGTGTATCAATGTCCATATACTTCTGCATCTTTCTAACCACACCAAAAAAATAAATAAATAAATAAAAATAAAAGTAAAAAGAAAAAAGAGCACTATTTTGTGTTTTTTAGTTAAACTTAGTTAACTTTCAGACTGGTACAAAGCTGGTTTGTGCTGTACTATCCCTTCCTGTTCCTTCCAAGTCTGCAAATCCTTGTGGAGAACAGGTGAATAATCTGGTTAGCCAAGCTGTGCCTGACTACATTGAGCAGAGAACCCCCTTTCAAAAACTTCTTTTAATTGGGTACAGTGGGTCTCAGACTATATTTAAGCAGGTACTTTCCTAATGGGGCTATTCAAGTTTCTTGCTTTCTCCATGTTGTTCCTTACTTATTTTATTATTTATTTATACATAGAATAAAAGATATTTTAATTCTTAGTTTTTTAATTTATATTTCAATTATCTATAACTTCTTTCCAATAATGCATTTTTTGTCCTAAAGAATAAATTTGACAAATTAGTTAATTTAATTAGTAAAAACTCATTTATTAATGAATTCTATAATAACTCAACATACATAAATCACTTTGCATTTTAACCATAACCACTTGTGCATAAGTATTGTTATTGATACGAGTCATTTTTTTTTCTCCTTTTTGATCAGCGATATGATAGTTGTCATCCTACAGGATGTGTGATTATACTTGCTAATTTATTATCTTTGGACATTAATTACAGGTGGATGACAATGATGCTTGTTTATATATTTTATTACGGCCATACTGTTTAAAATTTGTTTCCATTTTCTTTAATTTTAATGAAGTCATGTTGGCATTGGTTCTACACTAAATTGACATGATCTTTTAAATTATGTCTTTTATTGGTCCAACACTTTGGACATCGCCACCGGGATCATTGAGACCCCACGAAGACAGCTCTCTTTCACAGGGAATACGCGGTATTCATTAGCGAGCATCTGGTGTTGGCAAAGCCCCCCAAAATTGGTGTATTTATTAATATAAATTCTTGTGATAGGCCAAGACCCTTTGTAAAGATGTCCCTTTGTCGGGAGATGAACGTAAGAATATCAAATTACTGATCCAGAGCAATGTGTATGGCTACCTTGGTATACTCCTTGAGGGCCGTGAGCGTTTTGAGGATGAAAGTTTGAATGAAGCAAGGAAAAATCAGTTTTCTGATGCATCTGGTTCCTCAGTTAGCAATTTATTATCACATAGATATGGTTATTCTCTTATATTACTGACAATTTTTACATGTCTTATCCGATTCTTATATGTCTCAAAATATTCTCTGGTTAACAACAGGGAATAGTGATGTGAATGATGGCAAAACTATGTATTCCATCTGCCCAAGGTTGAAAGCATTCTCCGATTGGCTTCTCAAAGTTATGGTATCAGGTAATTTAGAAGCAATTTTCCCAGCTGCTACTCGGGAATATGCACCATTAGTTCAGGAGTTGTGGAACAATTCAGCCATTCAGGCGACTTACAGCCGGAGAAGTGAGTTGGAATTGCTACCTACTGTTGCTAGTTATTTCTTAAGAGGTACTTACGTGTAAGTCTTAATAAGTGAACTTATTGTTTAATAGATCTTATGGAAAAAAATTTCATAAAAAAAAGTTACTAGTTGTAAGTTTTAGCGACAATTTATAAAAAAATCATGACAAAAAAGTCGCTAATTGTCAATTTTTAGCGACGTATGTAAAAAATTGTCACAAAAAATTTTTTAGCGATAGTTTTACCAAGACTTATTTTTAATAGGACTTGATGGGAATTAAATATAACTATTAGGACCTATTGGTAGTTTACTCCTAATTTTTATACTGGTGTTTTTCACTAATTATTGCTCGTTCTTTAATTGCACATGGCATGCAGGTTATTATTATGTCGTTATGTTTTCTACATTTGCAAAGAATACTGTTTGGATGTCAAATTAGATCTAATCTAAACAATTATGTACAGAAGAAATAGAAGGAAAGGAAACAGAGGAATAAAAAAGAAATAGTAAAAGATGAGGAGAGGAATACTGAGAACTTCTAGAAGCAAGTTACCAATGTCAGAAGAACTATACAAGAGAAGATTTGGCAGCCTTTTAACTCCTTTTTTTTTTTTTTTTTTGATTCAATGGAAATTCAAGAGAACAAGAGTTTGAAGTTAAAACCTCTCAACACTAACTCCAGTACATAAACTAGAGGGCTAGTAGTACATAACTCCTTTTTCTTCCTTCTCCAACATATTTCACCACCCAAAATCTCCTACCTTTTTCATTTCTCCAGTGTGTTCTCTTTGATGGGACAAGACAACATGAAAACTAATATTTGTCATATCTCATGCATGACATGAAGAGTAGATGACAATCCCTTATTGACTAAATGAGCCGAGCTTAAGCAAGCTGAGTTCAGTCACGAGGGGCCTGAAAGTTGGGCCCAGACCCAGCTTGTTCACTTAGACAGAAATTCTTGAATAAGTTTATGTAGATGAGTACCAAGATGTTTATGAATTGCTTGGTTCATCTGCACCCATAGTGGATATGGACTGACTCTAACCCAAGACCTCTGCTCCTTGAGTGAATTCCTGCCACCACATTAAAAATAGCTTGAAACTGTAGAGTTTTATGTGTTCAAAATGAAACCACATGGAATGAAGTGGAATTCAGATGCAACTATTAGAGAACATTGGTGCAATTTATTCTTATTTCAGGCTTTTGTTTTCCTAGAAAATATGCAGGCATGAAAATTGTCATTATTGATGGTTGTGTCATAATCCTTATCCTTTTCAGGCAGATGATATATTGAGACTAGACTACGAACCTTCAGATGTGGATATCATATTCGCTGAGGGTGTTATGTCATCCAATGGGCTTGCTTGTTTGGATTTCTCATTTCCCCAACGAGCACATGACATCGACATTGACTCTGCCGATCAGCTTGATTCTCTGCTCAGGTTGGTACTTGTGACATAATTTTACCTTTTCTTTGGTTCCCAGATACCAACTAATTAGAGTGCAATCCAGAGGGTTTGGGGAAAGCTGCGAGTGGTTAGAAATGTTTGAAGATGTTCGAATAGTCATTTTCTGTGTTGCCCTGAGTGACTATGACCGGTATGCTATTGATGGAGATGGAACTCTGGTGAACAAGATGTTACTAACCAAGAAATTCTTCAAGATCAGTTACTCATCCAACCTTCGATCAGATGGACTTCCTTCTGATACTCAACGAATTTGATCTGTTTGAAGAGACAGAACTGGTTCCTCTGACACACTGTGACTGGTTTGATGATTTTGATCCAGTGATGAGCCGTCATAGCTCCACCATCAACGGCAGCAATAGTCCCTCATTCAGACAGCTGGCTTTTCATTATATTGCAGTTGAGTTCAAGAGGCTGTATTCATCCCTCACTGATCAGAAGTTGTATGTTGCTTCAGTAAAGGGTTTGGATCCTTAAAGTGTTGATGAAACTATTTATTATGCAAGTGAGATTCTGAAGTGGAATGAAGAGAGACCCAACTTCAGTTTGAGTGAGTACTCAATTTGCAGCACTGAGGCAAGCTCTTTCTCTCATTGATGATGACATCATAGAGGCTTACAAATGGACTAATCCTATTAACAATCATCATTGTTTGTGTACATAAAAGCGTGTTTTAATGAACTAGAGAAGGGAGGTATAATCGTAGGATAACGAGCTGCTTTTTTTTTTTTTTTGGGGGGGGGGGGGGGGGGCGGGTATTTTCCTGTGTAAACAAGTGTCAATTCTTGCGATATTTGCTTTTCTAATGTAAAATCGTGGAATGAATAGAGAAATATCCCTGTATTTTGCGATGGTACAAATGCAAAGGCCAGCAAAATTCTAAAAGCAACTGTATTAACTTTCCTCCAGTGTGCTTGAAATTTCAGTCATCTACAAAACTATATCGATCTTGCTCTTGCGTGCTCAATAAAATGTTTTTACAAGCCCAGCTTAACCCTAACATCTGTTCATTCAACAAGTTAAAATTTCGCTGTGCAATTCGCTTGCTATCTTCAATCAACTGAAACCAATGCCTCGAAACTGAATCTGAATCGTCAGGAGCTTCTAAAGTGCTCTCCCACTTGCACACACTTGATAAAATAGCCTTGCGGATATGGCACGCCTACATGATAACATAAATACATCACATGAGATTAATCATAATTGGCATATACCCATTTGAAGTTAGCCCAAAGAGCTGAGCAAGAGGCAACATGGTTGTTTAGTCCAGCAACATCTATTGGCTATTTCTTAATAAATGCAAGCTTGTGCAGTGCAGCGAATTAGCAAAACAGGATCTTCTACCTGCAACAAACCCATGATAATATCTGCAGTGCCAGGCCCTTCCCGCACACAAAGGAGAATGCCTTGCTGTAAATCATCAATTGTAAAAAAAAAAAAAAAAAAAAAAAAAGGTTAAAAAGTAAGAGTCCGCAAATAACTATGGGAGAATCCAACCAAAAGCTTTTTTCATAATATACTCACTTGCCAGGTTTTTGCCATTCCACTGCAGAGGATCTCCAGACATATGAAATAGAAGTCTTCATTATTCAAAGATTGCATAGTCATTATCGACAACCTTGGTAATTGACTTTTGGGGTTTAAGCAACCAATTCTTATGGGCCACGATCCTCTGCCTAATCCAAATCTCACTAAATGCCGGTATCCAATTCTAAAGCACCCCATATAAAAGCAATAAACATATTTATGGAAAAATTAAGGTGCAAGACCTCACCTTTGTTCCACATGAAATCAATACCTTCCTCTTCACTCACATCTGCAGGTGAAGGGATACATCCCAACTGAATCCAAGTATTTATTATAATCTCAAGCCTATCCTGACAACGAGAAATAGATAATAAGAAGCAATACTACAAAGCATTCTAAAGAGAATACATACATTTCCTTCATCCCTGAAACAATGGAGCATTGTTGGAGAATATGTACTCCAACGGGGACTAATTTCCAAGAACATCGCACAAAGGAGTTGGGGAATTTGTTTCTGTGGGTGGTTTGAAGCAAGCAATGGCACAGTAAAAATGATGTGGTTTGTTGCAGGCAATGGCACAGTAATTACTGATTACCCATTGAAACTGGTTTTGAATATTGATAGCAAGACAACCAAAAAAAAAAAGGGTTGATTAATGAAGGAAAAAAAAAAAAGCAAGAGAATGTAATGTATAAACAAGTTATCTAATGGAGGCATGATATCCAAACATTTTTAGGAATCTATCAACAAAACATTTTTCGAGCATTAGCTTGTCAGGCACAACTTACCTATGGGAGACTAAAGCCAAAAACTTGAGAGAGTACATGAGGGGAACTCATCAAATAGGAACCAAAATTTACATTCTTTAAAAACACAAAGTAGTCTCAATATGTGAGCAACACCTTTATTGAAGTTCTCATATGCACACCCAATAATGTCAATAGAATGACTGTTAGTTTAGTACAAGCATAAAAGACCAACCTTAGTTAATGTCTGCAGATGAACATGCTTCAAACCTTGATAAATTCCAACGAGGTCAATTGCTGAGAAGATTGGGTACACAACTAGAGGCAAACTTGCTTGCAACCTTTCATATTAATGAAAAATTATCAGTTAGGGAGCCAAGTAAAGATTTCAACGATTTTATTATCGTTTGATCTTGTTTTTGTTTCAGGAAATTTGGTTAATTCGTGAATTGTTTTCCAACGAATAGCCAAATCATGTGAATTAGATTTCATTCCTTAGCTGAGCAAACAGCTAAATTAAAAGATTTGCAAAATATTTGTTTCAATATCCTTAAACAAATGAATTGGAATGAATATTTTAATTTAGAAAAAATAAACAATTTTCTTCAGCTATCAGACCTCATATCAGATGAGTTTTCTGATCCAGTTTTTGAACAAATAAAAAGAATTTGTCTTTTTGAAAAAGCAAGAACTTTGCTTCCAAAAGAAATTTTTATGTTAATCAAAAATCGAGTTGAAGATCATCATGATAAGATTAGACAAATCTTAGAACGATCTTATGATAAATTTAATTTGAAAGATGGAATTCCCAAAATAACCATCATGGCAAACCATGACATGTGGTTTTTTGAGGATATAGATTGGGGAATAACTAATCAAGTTATTTTCCAAAGTTTAGATCCAATCCAATGAATAGATTATCCAATGATCATCAAAGCAATGCTCTCATAGATAGTAAAAGGCTTCTGATGGAGCAAATATTTTACTTTTTGGATCTCCAGCACTGTTGGTTGGCGGGAACGAGAATATTTTTTCCAACCATACTAGATTTCGTATCTTAAAGAAACTGAAGATTTTGAATTTGAAGATGATTATTTAGATGAAGATCACCGGAGAGAGAGATTGGAAAATATCCAAAAACTTTCTTTGACAGAATATTAGATAGACAGTCTAATATTTGTTTCATAGGCAGCGTCCAACATCCATGGCTTAGCAAAATTGCCATTCATGGTCACAGATGGAAGAATACTATTTGTAACCCATTTTCCGATAACATATCAAAGGTCTCCTACGCAAATTAATGAGGCTCTTGACATGTTATTAAATCTCAAAAAGAGAAATAATTTGGATCTTCCGTTGGAACTAGCCATGATTGCGGATGATGTAGAACATTTTTGGAATGAGCAATACAGCCAGGATCCGGATTCCCCTCCATCAGAGACTGATGAAGAATATCACAATCTCATCAACAGGATGGAAGCATAATGGACCCCACTATCAAATGCAACTGTCTCCTGATCGACTCCAATCTTATCCAGGACACGTGGAGCAACCTGCATAATTGTAAAAACTGTAGCACATAGTAAATAATTGTAGTCTTTCCTTCAACCATTTTTGTCTCTTTGTATTTATTTTAGGAAGACCTTTTATAAAGCCTATAACTAGGCTTGACTAGGGTGTTAGAATTTTGCACAAATCTTGGCCGTAAAGTCTTGCCAAGTTAGGTATGTATTAAGTTATGGTTTTGTTTGTATCCACCTTGTATTCTATAGATTGGCTTTTACGCCAACATAATGGAGCATGTAAATTCTCTCCAACTTTGTGCTTCCAACTTCTTCTCTAATATCTCCATCATAATTCCACACTCCATAACTCCATAATAAAAATAGTAAAAAGCTCATTTCCTTTTTTGTTTTTGTAATTGGTATTAGAGCTTAGTGAAGAGCTTTAAAAAAGCAAGATCAAGCTATGTAAGTATTTCTCTCTACGTCTAAATTTGTCAAATATATAAGTGTGTATGGTGTGCTTTAAGTTATAAAAAATAAAAAATAAAAAATATATATTATCAAAGTTTTTAATTGTGTATCCTTTGAATTTTATATCTTCATAATTATTTGTTTCATTTATAGTTGTTGTAAAACCTATATGCTTAGTGTATGTCAAAACCTATATACTCATTAAGATCTTTTGACTACTGACCATAATCAAGTCTTTAAGATCATAAAGAGAGGTTTTAGGCACCGGATAAATACACTATGAGGGTCTTAGGTACCAACAACAATCTATAATGGCAATTAACCCTCAAGATATAATATGCTTTGGAAATACAAAACATAATGTTAATAATAAATATGATCATAGTTTGCATATTACTAAAGAGTCTGCAAATGTAAATAGTGTGTGTTCCAGTTTAAATAATATTACGGATATTATGTGTTCTTGGTTTTCTAAATTAGATAAAAATAAAAAAAATAAATCAAAATTATCTAGAAACTAAAGTTGAGTCTATAGAATCTAAAATAGACAATTTGGGTTCTATAATAAATATTGACTTAAATAAAGAAGCAAAAAATCAAATAAACAATTTGGTGACAAAATTAGAAACTATATCCTTCATAAACAATGATGGAATGAATAGTCCAGGAGATAGTTACATCCTTAGGCTATTTTATGGTACAAAAGATATTATGGTACTTCAAACCAATACCTATAATAGGACTGAATATGAAAATATTGTTGAAATATTGGATTATTGGAGAAAATTATATAAAGACCCAAATTTAGGTATTGATGAAAGAAATAGGCTACTAGATCAGATAAGAGAAACTTATCTAGAACATGAAGCCCTTTTACAGCACTTTAATTATGATATTAATATGTCAACTAATAATGATGATAGCCAATCCTCTTCATCTGAAGAAACATTAGATCAAGATATTTCACCAGAAATAAATAAAGGGAAAAGAAAGGCAGAAGAGCCAATTGATCCCGAATTTTTTGGCACATCGGGAGACGGAGAAAATTTTGACTTTATTCAAACAAATGAAGTTAAAAATGACACTAACACTGGAAGTACCTCCAATCCTACACCTGAGCCAGTAATATCTAGAAAAGATAATAATCATAAGTATCCTATAGCTCAAAATGGTACTTATTTAGACTTGTCTCATGTTCCATTTAAGGATCAACCACAAGCAATTGATGATTGGGCACAATCCTTGTCCATCATTATTACCAATTATAAAAATAGTTGGTCAAAGGAAAAATTCCTTGATTATATTGCAGCAACTCTCCAGGTGGAGAGTTGCTGCAATGGTTAAGACAGTGGAAAAAATCTGAAATTAGAAAAAGTCAAAAAACGGCTTTGTTGACAAATTTTCTCACACTTGATACAATTTTAGCTGAGTTTGCAAAAATCATAAAAGAAAATTTATGTGGTTTTGCAGGAGATACTAATTTGCAAGCAGATGCAAATTATATTTTGACTAAATTAGAACTATATAATATTTGTCTTTTTGAAGACTATGTTCAAACTTTTAAAAAATATGAAAATCCTAAGTGATTCGTGATTAGATCAAGATTTAATTCCTCAAATTCCCAATTATTCAAAACACACAATCTAAATCAACAAGCACTTACGAAAGTGGTTTAGATTGTTGTTTTCGAAAAACAATAAATCGACACACACGATTTTTACATGGAAAAACCACAATTGAAGAACCTTCAATTGTGATAAAAAAAACCACGGGCGAAACGCCACTATCAATCCACTACTGAAGAAAGAAAGATTACAAAGATAATCAACAAATTACCAAACGCATCAAATTTGTCTTCAAACCTTCTGTAACTTTTTCGCCACAGCCTTCATCTAGGAATTGATCAGTATGAAGTTGAATCCACAACTTCTAATGTCGAATCAACGACCACGTATAGTATCAAACTCCTTTGACGCTCTACGCTTGAATCCTCGGATTCCACCGAAGAAGAACACTTTTAAATAAGAAGTAACAAACTCCTTGATATATGAATCTTAGATCATAGGTTGAAAACTCACTCAAAGATATCAAGGAAAACTAGCAAACACCTTCAGAAGAAAACCTCAAATGAAACCCTAAGACTCTTAAAGAAGATCTAGGAAAAGTAACCCTAGAATTGGACCAACATGCGAATATATAGAAACAGAGATCGCGCGGTCTACTCGAGCGTGGGAATGGACGCTCGAGCGGGGACTCTATATCGTGTGTTCCAAACCAAGGTTCACGCTCGAGCGGAAGATCCCACGCTCGAGCGTACAAACACATCACTCAGTACTTTTTGCAGACACGCGAAATACTGTGAGTGTGTAAACTCCGCTCGAGCGGCCCTTTCCCCGCTTGAGCGGGAAGAACAAAACTGGAAAATTACAATCTGATTACAACCTTAGTTTTTACCATGGAATTTGACAACAATGGTCCTAACAATCTCCCCTTTTGTCAAATCCCGGACAAAACCATTCTAAAACAATTTTCCTAACAAAAACACCATAAAAAACAAACAAAACTAACACCAAAGACCATGCAATTCTGTGATCAATGTCTTTGAACAAACCACCTGGAAAAAAAAACAACCACACAAACCAACCAAAAATTGTGGAACTGTATTAAATAACCAAATATAAAATAACGGAGAAACATACTATCCATCCATAAAAAAAAAAAAATGTACCCATCTAGCCAACTGTATCAAGTATCAATATACCCATCTGACCAACTGTGTCAAGGATCAATTATATAAACAAGTATATAAAAAACCACTCCCTTTTTTGTCCGGGAAGGATCAAAAACCAAGCGAAACAGTAGCCAAAAGCAGGGCTGAACAACAATGATCACGGAGTGGGTGGCTGTGACTGTGACTGCATGTGGAGAAGAGACAGGATCTGAGATAACTGAGTAGAAGACTGTGCAACAGATTCCTCAATGCGCCGGGATGAGGCCTCCAATGTAGTGAACCGATCATCGGTAGTAGTCTCGAGATCTGTGAGTCTAGCCTAAAAAATGTCCATCAGCCCCTCGAAGCGATCAAAACGTGAAACAACAGGCTGCTCGAAGTGCTGGAGCTGGCCCCGAATAGTACGGACTGGAGGCGGCTGCTCCCCCTTACCTATAGCATCACCTGTAGCAGTTGCGTCGAACTCAGCCTCCTCTGCCATAGCAGCAGCATCACTTGTACCTGAACGACCCACCCCAGTAGAAACCCCCCGAACATGAGACTGATTCTGGGAGACAGTCTTTTTGGTAAAAGGCCGGAAAGGTGATGCAAACGCATCCTCATCAAACGTGGGAACCTCAAACTTGGCGAGAAGCCGGTTAATGAGGCACCCATAAGGGAGACCAAGGTTGTTACGCCCATACGCAACAACCATCGTTTGGATTATCAAAGTGGCAAGATCAATCGAGTGATGTTGTGCAAGACACTGAAGAATAAACCCTTGGTCTTGGTTGATTTCTGAGCTATGGGTGGTGACGATAATATTGGCACACACAATGAGGTTGAGTAAGCGAAACTGGGATAGAAGCTCATTTTGTTTGATTAAGAAGCCGGAGGGCCAAGGACGAGAGGTACCACAGAGAGTAGTAGCCACCTCATTGAAATCGCAAATCGGACGCACAGGAAAAGGATAGAAGATAGGGAAGACTTTACTAATCCCTAACAGCTCTCTAATGAGATCAGTGGTGACTGTGACTGACTTGGATCGGACCCAAGTCTTGAATGACGGACCAATGTCATCAAGACTGTCCATGTTACAGTAAAATTCACGAACCCAGCTGAGGTTTTGAGAACCTGAGAAAGAGAGGACAGAATCCCCACCCAAGGGATCAAAAAGAGAATGGATATGGATAGACTCAAAGGTGTTAGGCTGAACATTGCATTCGAGATGAATGGTACGGGATGGATAAGACTCTCGAAACAACTTGGCTTTCTCAGCTGAGGGAAATCGGTCGAAGTTAAATGTAGGTCGAGAGGCAGTAGACTTCCTTATCTTGAAAGTAGACATGACTAAACCAAGGACAATCCAAAAGAATAAACACACAACCCCTAACCCAAAACAAAAATGAAACCAAAAAAGAAAAAAAAAAAACATTAGTAGCACAGTCAAATCTATCAACATGAGTCAGGTAAGTAAAGTTATAAGGCAATATGATCAAGGCATAGTATTCCAAAGAGAGCAAAATGCAGCAAAGATGAATCATGGTGGGCAAGGCAGCCATATCCAAAAAAAAAACAAATAGACGCAATGGAAAACATTGATACAAACGACAGTGATAGACCTTAACCCAACATAATATGCCAAAGACTCAATAAAACAGGACAAGAGGCATACGACTAATAAGACCCAATAACTACGAAAACAAACATGAAAACAGAGATGAAACAGAAGATGGACATACCTTAGGTGTGCGAGAAGAACATAAATCAACAATGAAAGGGCCAAGGAAGACAATGCATGGAAACACCAAGGAGCCCTAGGAGAGAGAATGAAATTTGGGGAAGAATGAATTGAAGGGTCGAGGGAGGAAGTATTTAAACCAAACCAGTCTGCTCGAGCGTGAGATTTAATGCTCAAGTGGGAGCCAAAACACGCATGGATACGCTCGAGCGCAAAAAAGGACGCTCGAGCGCCAAGAACACCCTTGCAGATCTGCAAAACCTTGGACAAAATGCTGAAAGACTGAAATTCACGCTCGAGCGGAGACAAAACACCAAGCTCCAAACCCCCCCCCCCCTTTTTTTTCCAATGGAAATAAAAACAAAATCAGCTCAATCATAGAAGGGTGAACTGTAAAACAAAGGAGAGTATAATTGGAAGACTGTAACACTGGGATGAAATGATCCACAACCATGAAGCCTGTAAACTTGTTTATTTTTTAAACAAACTATGAACCAAAAAATCATGACCAAGTCAGATAATATTCAATTAATGATCATAAGCAATATGAGAATGCATAACTCAATGAAAACATGAGAGCTCACATATAAAATGTGTGTGTGTGTGTGATCCTTGAGAGGCCACAGAGCTAGAGTTAATCCTCGTAGTGATCGGATGGCTGGACCTCCGGCAAGAGTAACTGAACATCACAGAGAAAAGTTAAACCACTAGGGATCACGAGGTATTTGTTGAGTAAATGCAGAGGCTCCCTTTCAATCAATGATTCTTTTTTTTTTTTTTTTTTCTTCTTCTTGTGGGTACTCATTGGTGGCATGCACGCTCAAGAGTATGGAGACCAAACCAGAGAAGGATGAAATCAAAAAGGATGCCCTGGTTGGTGCCTCTGAGGTAGCATTTTCCTAATGCTCAGACTTCAATGAACTGAAGGAGAAATCGTAGAAGTGAAAAATGATGGCAGATGGTTAAGAGACTCAACATCACCCATGATATACTAGTATAGGTCAATTTCTCTGAAAATGTACAAGAAACACTGCTGGTGGTCCATAGAAAACTTTGATCGCTTGTGCGGAAACCCCTGCAACAGTTTATCTCAAGGATGTGTATAGAATGAGATCATGAAGTAAATGAGTATGGGCATTCAGAATGAGCTATGAACAAAGAAGAATGAGATCTTATAAGCAGCATGAGCAGTGTTCATATAAATTTTTGATGCAAAGATAACATGAATCAATGACTATGAGATTATAACATCCAAGCACACAAAAAGCAATCACTCACTCCCCTTCAAGTAACAAGTGACACCCTAGTGACTGAGCACGACACCCAAGGTCTTTCTAAGGAACTCAAACCGAAGAAGATCAAGGGGTTTTGTAAAAATGTCAGCTTTTTGATGCTCGGTGGGTACATGTTCAAGAACAACAAGGCCTTCTTCCACTAACTCTCGAATAAAATGATGACGAATGTCAATGTGTTTGGTGCGAGAGTGTTGGACAGGATTTTTTGAAATGTTTATGGCACTTGTGTTATCACAGAAAAGAGTGAGAGTGTTCTGATCTATCCCATAATCATGAAGCATTTGCTTCATCCACAGCATTTGTGCACAACAACTCCCTGCAGCAATGTACTCAGCCTCAGCAGTCGAAAGAGAGATGGCATTTTGCTTTTTACTATGCCAGAAAACCAAATTATTCCCAAGGTAAAAACACCCCCCGGATGTACTCTTCCTATCATCAGCACACCATGCCCAGTCGGCATCAGAAAAACCAGTAATTTCAGCTGTAGTATCAGTAGAAAATCAAACCCCATATCCCAATGTCCCATTAACATATTTAATGATGTGTTTCACTGCAAGAAGATGAGACTCTTTAGGAGTGGCTTGGTAACGGGCACAAACACCTACACTGAAAGCAATATCAGGACGACTGGCAGTCAGGTAAAGAAGACTCCCTGTCATACTCCTATAAAGGGTAGGATCAACATCAATACCAGAGGAATCTTTGGAAAGGTGAAGACTGGTGCTCATGGGAGTGCATGCATGTTTGGCAGACTCAAGACCAAACTTTGACACAAGATTTTTGGCATACTTAGTCTGAGAAACAAACATACCCGAAGGAGACTGTTTAATTTGTAGACCCAAAAAATAAGACAACTCTCACATCATGCTCATCTCAAACTCATGTGTCATGCAATCCAAAAAATATTTCACAAGACGATCAGCAGTGGATCCAAACACAATGTCATCAACATAAATTTGAGCAACAAGAATATGAGACTTAGTATGCTTCACAAATAAAGTCTTATCCACACTACCCCTTTGAAAGTCATTATCAAGAAGAAATGTAGTAAGTCTATCATACCAAGCCCGAGGGGCTTGTTTCAATCCATACAAAGCCTTGTCTAACTTGTAGACATGATTTAGACATTTAGGGTCCTCAAACCCTTTTGGTTGCTCAACATATGCCTCTTCTTTCAAGTACCCATTCAGAAAGGCACTTTTCACATCCATTTGAAACAATTTGAAACCAAGAAAACATGTAACACCAAGTAAAATATGAATAGATTCGAGACGTGCAACTGGGGAAAACGTCTCATCATAGTCAACACCCTCTACTTGTGTGTAGCCTTGAGCAACCAACTTGGCTTTATTTCTAACCACAGTACCATTCTCATCAGATTTATTTTTAAAGATCCACTTGGTACCTATCACATTCATGTCTCTAGGTCCAAGGACTAGAATCCAAACATTGTTACGTTCAAATTGACCTAATTCTTCATGCATAGCATTGACCCAACTATCATCTAGCAAGGCCTCTTTAAAATTCTTAGGTTCAATTAATGAAACATAACACATATGAGATACCTCATCCCGAATCTGTCTTCGGGTTTTCATTCAATTCGATACACTTCCAATCACCTGTTGAGTTAGATGATTCAGTTTCACCTTTGCTGATGGTTTGAACTCAGGACTTGCGGTGACAGAAGCATCAGGAGTGATATCTCTCTGTGCACTCTCTGGACTCTGACTTACCTGTGAGGATGGTACTATCGCAACTTCTTGTGCTTGGACCTCAGCTTCTCTTTGACTTTGTGGTTCAGTATCTAGGTTTGGAGACTCACCATTGCCATCCTCATTTGTCGCTGGAGTAGGGGAACCTGTGTCATCTATAACCACATTGATTGATTCCATTAAAGAAGAAGTTCATAGGTTATAGACTCGAAAAGCCCTACTAGTGGTTGAATACCCTAGAAAAATACCTTCATCATTTCGGGAGTCAAATTTGCCCAAAGGCTCTCTATCTTTGAAAATGTAACACTTACTCCCAAAAGTTTTGAAGTATTTTACTTTAGGTTTCAATTCATTCCACAATTCATATGGAGTTTGTAAAGTGTCGGGCCTTAAATACATGCGATTTATGACATAAACAACAGTATTTAGGGCTTCAGCCCAAAACTTTGGTGAAAGTTTCCTACTAAGGAGCATGACCTTAGCCATATCTTGAACAACTCTGTTCTTCCTCTCAACCACTCCATTTTGTTGTGGAGTAATAGGTGCAGAAAATTCATGCTCGATTCCATGCATATCACAAAAATCCGAAAACGAACTATTTTTAAACTCACGACCATAATCAGTTCGGATTCTTATGATACACCCAATGGAAACACCCTGTTCATTTTGGATTTTAAGGACTAAGGCCTGGAAAGCATCAAACGTATCAGATTTTTCCCTTAAAAAATTTACCTATGAAAATCGAGTAAAATCATCAATAGTTAAAAAAATGTATCTTTGACCTCCAATGCTTTTAGTGCGAGTGGGTCCCATAAGATCCATATGAACCAATTCAAGAGGACGTTTGGTTGCAAAATTGTTCACTTTTTTATGAGGGGCACGAGTTTGCTTCCCGAGTTGATAAGGTCTACACACAGGATTCAAATTCTTACCCAGTTTAGGTACTCCTCTTACTAGCTCTTTGTTAGCTATCCTAGTTAGGTCTTTGAAATTCATGTGACCTAATCTTTGATGCCACAAATCAATGTTACTTATGATGGTTGAGTGACAAGTGAGATCATTAGTAGTAACAATCTCATAGCAGTTATCAGATGTGCGAACCCCATGCAAGACAGTATTTCCCTTTTTATCCAAAATTTCACATTTATTTTTTGAAAACAATACTTCATGGTGGGAATCACACATTTGACTAATGCTCAAAAGATTTGCTTTAAGCCCATCAACAAGTAAAGCATTTTCAAGCTTAGGAAGACCAGCTACACTTATTGGGCCCTTACCAATAACTCTAGAAGTGTCACCATCTCCAAAGGTAACAATTCCACCTTCATATTTTTCAAGGGAGGTGAAGTAGGTTTTGTCACCTGACATGTGACGAGAGCACCTACTATCAAGATACCACATGTGTGAGTCACAGGCTTTTAGAGCAGTGTGAACAACTAAACAAGTCAAATCATCTTTTCTCACTCAAATCTTTTTGGTCTTAACAAAATCAGGTCTAGTGGTCTTGGTAAATGTCTTGGCGTTGTGAACACCCTCATGAATCTTGGTATTCCGCCTAGACATGTAAGGTTGTCTTCTAACCCAAAAAGTATTCAAATTTTTACCCTTTTGAGACACCTTACCAAACAATTCAAAGCAATAGGGACAAATGTGGCCATACCTACCACAATGATGACAAATAAAAACAGGTTTTACCTCCCTTTTGTTGATCTTACCCCCTTTAGGTAGATGAAGAGAGGGATTACCCTGGTCTACCTTCAATTTTCCCTTTGCTTGAGTCTTCATGTCATGTGATGTAGAGGCTTGTCCCTTGTGAGCTATCGCATTACCATACCCTAGCCCACTTTTGTCACAACCCATTTGTTGAGACCCAAGGATGTCTTCTAATGATTTGGAACCTTTGTTCCACATAGCAATTGTGGCTCTAGCAATTTGGAGTTCTTCATCTTTCTGACAAACCATCTCTTCCAATGTAGCTTGTGACATCTCAAGGCTTTCAAGCTTCTCTTCATATGTGGAATACACTTTCAGGAGTTCATCCCTTTCAGTTTCACAAGATAGAAGTTTCTCACATAGGTCTTGCTTGTCACTAGAGATCTTGATGGCATTCTGCTTTGCTGTTACAAGTTCTCCTTTTAGCTTGACATTCTCGCTTTCACAAGCTTTGAGCTTGAGAGTGAGTTTGTCATTGATTTTGGACAAATTCAGAGATTCTTCGTAAAGATTTTCGTAAGCTTGTTGTAGATCATCACCATTAATCTCATCATTGTCTTTTGATGTTTCATCATCTTCTTTTTGTTCCTTATTCTCCTTGACCTCATCCAGTCTAGCAACTAAGGCAGGACAGGTGATAGATGGTGGTGAAGATGAATCTCCTCTTTCATGAAATTGGCTCAGGATTTCCCATGCATCTTTAGCCTTTGTGCAGTGAGCAACCCGTTGTTGTTCTTCATTAGAAATTGCTCCACGAATAGTAATCAAGACTCTCTGATTGCTTTGATTGTCAACACTTTCAATATCTTCTTCAATGGCTTGCCAGCCTTCTGGGTCAAAAGCTCTCAGAAACGCCCTCATTCTGATCTTCCAATACAAGTAATTACTCCCATCAAAGGTGGGAGCATGATGTAGATTCTGACCATAAGCAAATTCCACTGGCTTCGGAAAGAGGTTGTGTGAAAGTGGACCAAAATGCCATGAAAGCACTATTCCCGTCTTCACCAGATTCAACTTCTTCGGGTTCTTGCTCCGACCTGCTTTCATCATCCCAAGTCACTATGTAGACTTTCTTCCAATTATTTTTCGAAGGATATTCAAGGGCAATATAGCCAAACCCTTGACAACACTTGACCCCTTGCCCCTTTACAATCTTCTTTTCAGTTTTTGGAGCAAGTTTTGGTGGAAAAGTTTTGGGTTTATCATTACTCTTGTCTTTTGAAATAGGGTCTCTGAAGTTAGGCTTCTTTTTTTTAAATTTTTTTTTGAATTGTTTAGTAAACATAGCCGTCATCTCAAACTCTAAATCAAACTCAGTCTCAAGAGTTTTTGCAGTCTCATGAGCACTAGTGAAAGCCACACTATCTTTTTGTTTTTTCTTATAAATCTGGTGGGCTTCATAAGTCTACAGGTTTCCAACCAACTGATCAAGCTTGAGGGTATCAAAATTCTGAGCTTCCTCAATGGCTGTCACTTTTGATTGGAACCTCTCAGGTAATGACCTCAAAATTTTTCCAACAACTTTAGCTTCAGGGATTTTTTCACCGAGTGTGGAACAGGAATTCACGATGTCACTAAGTTTAGCATAGAAATCATCAAATGTCTCATCATCATGCATAAAAAGGGTTTCAAAGGCAGAAGTGAGACGTTGAAGTTTTGACCTTTTGATAGAAGTAGTACCTTCGTGAATCGTTTCAAGAATGTCCCAAGCCTTTTTTGCTACCTTACACGTGCAGATACGACGAAACTCTTCAGGTGTGACGGAGCAAAAAAGGGGAATTGAGAGCCTTACTGTTCCAACTCGAGTTTTGATAATCGGTTGTGTCCCATTTATCAAGGGGTTTGGGAATCTCAATACCATCAATGGTGACAGTAGGTTCACTCCACCCATAGAGCACACAGTGCCAACCTTTCTCATCGATGGATTTTAAAAACGCTCTCATACGAGCTTTCCAATAAGAATAGTTTGTGCCATCAAGTAACGGAGGTCTATGGGTCGAGTTACCTTCACGAATTGAATCCATATCACCAATCACACAAAATCACACTCCTATAGTTTTGATAAAAACAAAGAGTGACCTGCTCTGATACCAATTGAAAATCCTAAGTGATTCGTGATTAGATCAAGATTTAATTCCTCCAGTTCCCAATTATTCAAAACACACAATCTAAATCAACAAGCACTTACGAAAGTGGTTTAGATTGTTATTTTCAAAAAACAATAAATCGACACATATGATTTTTACGTGGAAAAACCACAATTGAAGCACCTTCAATTGTGATAAAAAAACCATGGGTGAAACCTCACTTAATCAATCCATTATTGAAGAAAGAAAGATTACAAAGATAATCAACAAATTACCAAATGCATCAAATTTGTCTTCAAACCTTCTGTAACTCTTTTGCCATAGCCTTCGTCTTGGAATTGATCAGTATGAAGTTGAATCCAAAACTTCGAATGTCGAATCAACGACCACATATAGTATCAAACTCCTTTGACGCTCCACGCTTGAATCCTCGGATTCCACCAAAGAAGAACACTCTTAAATAAGAAGTAACAAACTCCTTGATGTATGTATCTCAGATCATTGGTTGAAAACTCACTCAAAGATATCAAGGAAAACTAGCAAACACCTTCAGAAGAAAACCTCAAACGAAACCCTAAGACTCTTAAAGAAGATCTAGGAAAAGTAACCCTAGAATTAGACCAACATGCGAATATATAAAAACAGAGATTGTGCGGTATGCTCGAGCGTGGGAATGGACGCTCGAGCGGGGACTCTATATCGCGTGTTCCAAACCAGCGTTCACGCTCGAGCCGAACATCCCACGCTCGAGCGTACAAACACATCACTCAGTATTTTTTGCAGACCCGCGAAATACTGTGAGTGTGTAAACTCCGCTCGAGCAGCCCTTTTCCCGATCGAACGAGAAGAACAAAACTGGAAAATTACAATCTGATTACAACCTTAGTTTTTTCTATGGAATTTGACAACAAGGGTCCTAACAAAATATTATTATCTTATTGATCCACCAGCAAATCAACCCTAGTTAGATCAATTTTTTCATAAACTCCCTAATCCATGGGATGAGTTATGTATTAAAACATATCCTGATTTTCTCAAAAAAATGGGGAATGAAGAATATGATAATCTTGGTTTTCGCATTAATTATGTTCTAAGACTGATAGCAGATCGGTGTCTAGAAGCAAAGGTGAAAAAATAAATAAAAAATCAAATTTCTAACTCACAATACAGTCAAAAATGTTGTGATAAAATTTTAAAAGAAAATTGAAAAATTGGTTGTAATACATTTCCTAAACGAAAAGAATTTTCCAAAAAACGCAGAAAATATAAATGGAAACCTTGGAAAAATAACAAAACTTTTTCAAAAAAAGAAAAAGTATATTCGAAAAAAGAAACCAACAAGTGTTTCAAAAAAGAAAACTTGTAAATGTTATATTTGTAACGAAGAATGTCACTATGCACCAGAATGCCCAAAAAGAGGAAAAAGTACAAAGAAAATTATTAAAATTCTTGAAGAACAAGATTTTGAAATAATATATGGCTAAGAAATTTCTGATGAAGAAGAAAATCTTATACGAAATTTTTAGTGATGAAGAACTAATCTTCATGATGACTAATAATAATCAAGAAATATCTCAAGAAGCAGATAGTATATCTCAAGAAGAATTACAAGCAATTCGACTTGGAGATGTAATTGGAGAAGAAAAACTTTTACCGACGAAAAATTAGCAAAATTCGAAAAAATGCAAGAAGTTGCTGTTCCAGAAATTTACAAACTTTCAAAATTCAACTTCTTTTCAGCAAGAGTGTTTGAACAATACAGTGGTAACACTCAAGCAAAATGGTCAGAAGAAGGACATATTGATATTCCTTTTTTTGATAAGAAAAAGGTTGCAAGATGGAAAAAGAAATATCCTGAAATTCAATATATTCATATTGGATTAATTCAAGTAACCATAACAGCCTTATTTCGCCAAGGGATAGAAACTCCTATTTTGACAGTAATTTTTGACAAAAGATTTTCCGACCCAATAAAAGCAATGAATGAAGGAATTCAGTCTAATTTGGCTAATGGAGTAGTTTGGTTTAATGTTAGACCAAATTTCTTTATTTCCATAAATGATCCTAATCTTGAAGATACAGTTAGAATAAGAATTAAAACACAATGATTAGGAATGAAATCTAATTCACATGATTTGGCTATTCGTTGGAAGAATTAACCAAATTTCCTGAAACAAAAACAAGATTAAACGATAATAAAATCGTTGAAATCTTTGAACCAAGACCATTTGACACGGTAATACAACATTGTCTAATGAATTGGAGCGATTTAGAAGTCCCTCGACAATGGTTAATCCATGACCTAGTGGGACAAGGAGAATCTTCTAAAACAAAAAATTCTGCACAATTACAAATGCAGGCATCAGGAAAAAATTTATATATTGAAAATACAGTTCCAAAAATTAAAAGATCAACTTCAGTATTTGAAAAAGATTTTCCTAACAAATCATTTTCAAAATTAAGCATTGGAGAATCAAGTAATAATTCTAATCAAGAATCTATTACTTCAAAACAATGTTCAGATTCCTATTTTCCCAGGAACAAGAAAACAACTTGAACATATTAAGTCTGCATATATGTATCATTTTCAAACAAAAAATGATGATATTATTTTTTTTCTCCTAGCCAAGGAAAAAGAAGATATACATATGTATTGGGAACATTTAATTTTACAGGTTATAAACCCTATAGCCTCAGTGTTCTCATAGATACAGGAGCTACAGTCAGCTCATGTAAATGGAATACCATACCAAAAGAAAAATGGACATTAATGAAACATCCAATTTTGGTTACTGGAATTGATGACAACCATACTTCCATACAATTCAAGGCTAAAAATATAGCTATTTGGTTAAATGATAACAAGTTCATTATACCAAAAATTTTATGTTTTCCTTATATGCATGGGGATTTCCCTCTTGGCAATAAATTTTATATATAAATACCTTCCAATGCAAATATAGGAAAAAGCTATTTCATTAAACATAAACAATGTCTTAATTCATATTCCCTTGTTAGAACAACATAAATATATTTGTGATAAAGAGTTTGCACCCGTGTCGCGTGGTGATTTAACTCCCATCATCAAAACCATTGATGAATCACATTGGATTTATAAAATTTTAGAAGAAAATTTTAGTGAACATCCATTAAAACTATGGCAATGTAGCCCACGTTATTGTAGTTTAAAATTCAAAGACCCTAATGTTATCATTAGAATAAGACCAATGATCTATACTAGACAAGACATAGATGAATTTGATATTCAACTCCAGAAACTTTTAGACAAAAAGTTAATTGAAGAAACTAGAAGCCCTCACTCTAGTCCAACATTTATGGTAAGAAACCATGCTGAAATTAAAAGAGGAAAAACCCGAATGGTAGTTAATTATAAACAGCTAAATGAAAATTTAGAATTTGATGGATATTTTATTCCACGAAAAGATGTTTTGATTAACTTAACCAAAGGATAAAAAATCTTTAGCAAAAAAATTGAATTGACTGAAGAGTGGATTACCAAGAGTGGATTTTGGCAAATTCGATTGACTGAAGAGTCAAAAAAATTGACAACTTTCAGTACACTTAGAGGGCATTACCACTGGAATGTTATGCCTTTTGGATTAAATATTGCACCACAGGTATTTCAACGGTGGATGGATACAATTTTTAAAGATCTTAAAGATTGTTGTGTAGTTTGTATTGATGATATACTTATCTTCTCTAAAACTCGAGAGGAGCATAAGAAACATTTAAAATTACTTTGTGAAAAATTCCAAAAACATGGAATTATTTTGGTCTAACATTAAACCAAACTACTCCATTAGCCAAATTAGACTGAATTCCTCAAATGATTGCTTTCATTGGGTCGGAAAATCTTTTGTCAAAAATTACTGCCAAAATAGGAGTATCTATCCCTTGGTGAAATAAGGCTGTTATGGTTACTTGAATTAATCTAATATGAATATATTAAATTTCAAGATATTTCTTTTTCCATCTTGCAACCTTTTTCTTATAAAAAAAAAAAAAGGAATATCAATATTTCCTTCTTCTGACCATTTTGCTTGAGTGTTACCATTGTATTGTTCAAACACTCTTGCTGAAAAGAAGTTGAATTTTGAAAGTTTGTAAATTTCTGGAACAGCAACTTCTTGCATTTTTTTGAATTTTGCTAATTCTTCGTCGATAAAAGTTTTTTCTTCTCCGATTACATCTTCAAGTCGAATTGCCTGTAATTCTTCTTGAGATATACTATCTGCTTCTTGAGATATTTCTTGACTATTATTAGTCATCATGAAGATTAGTTCTTCATCTGAACTTTCTTCATCACTAGAAATTTCGTATAAAATTTCTTCTTCATCAGAAATTTCTTCACCATATATTATTTCAAAATCTTGTTCTTCAAGAATTTTGATCATTTTCTTTGCACTTTTTCCCCTTTTTGGGCATTCTGGTGCATAGTGACCTTTTTCGTTACAAATATAACATTTACAAGTTTTCTTTTTTGAAACACTTGTTGGTTTCTTTTTTCGAATATACTTTTTCTTTTTTGAAAAAGTTTTGTTCTTTTTCCAAGGTTTCTATTTATATTTTCTGCGTTTTTTGGAAAATTCTTTTCGTTTAGGAAATGTATTACAACCAATTTTCCAATTTTCTTTTAAAATTTTATCACAACATTTTTGACCGTATTGTGAGTTTGTGAGTTAGAAATTTGATTTTTTATTTGTTTTTTCGTCTTTGCTTCTAGACACCGATCTGCTATCAGTTTTAGAACATAATTAATGCGAAAACCAAGATTATCATATTATTCCTTCCCCATTTTTTTAAGAAAATCAAGATATGTTTTAATACATAACTCATCCCATGGATTAGGGAGTTTATGAAAAAATTGATCTAACTAGGGTTGATTTGCTGGTGGATCAATAAGATAATAATATTTTTTAAAAGTCTGAACATAGTCTTCAAAAAGACAAATATTACATAGTTCTAATTTAGTCAAAATATAATTTGTATCTGCTTGCAAATTAGTATCTCCTGCAAAACCACATAAATTTTCTTTTATGATTTTTGCAAACTCAGCTAAAATTATATCAAGTGTGAGAAAATTTGTCAACAAAGCCGTTTTTTGACTTTTTCAATTTTAGACTTTTTCCCACTGTCTTAACCATTGCAACACATCTCCCTGGAGAGTTGCTGTAATATAATCAAAGAATTTTTCCTTTGACCAACTATTTTTATAATTGGTAATAATGATGGACAAGGATTGTGCCCAATCATCAATTGCTTGTGGTTGATCCTTAAATGGAACATGAGACAAGTCTAAATAAGTACCATTTTGAGCTATAGGATACTTATGATTATTATCTTTTCTAGATATTACTGGCTCAAGTGTAGGATTTGAGGTACTTCTAGTGTTAATATCATTTTAACTTCATTTGTTTGAATAAAGTCAAAATTTTCTCCATCTCCCCATGTGCCAAAAAATTCGGGATTAATTGGCTCTTTTGCCTTTCTTTTCCCTTTATTTATTTCTGATGAAATATCTTGATCTAATGTTTCTTCAGATGAAGATGATTGGCTATCATCATCATTAGTTGACATATTAATATCATAATTAAAGTGCTGTAAAAGGGCTTCATGTTCTAGATAAGTTTCTCTTATCTGATCTAGTAGCCTATTTCTTTCATCAATACCTAAATCTGGGTCTTTATATAATTTTCTCCAATAATCCAATATTTCAACAATATTTTCATATTCAATCCTATTATAGGTATTGGTTTGAAGTACCATAATATCTTCTGTACCATAAAATAGCCTAAGGATGTAACTATCTCCTGGACTATTCATTCCATCATTGTTTATGAAGGATATAGTTTCTAATTTTGTCACCAAATTATTTATTTGATTTTTTGCTTCTTTATTTAAGTCAATATTTATTATAGAACCCAAATTGTCTATTTTAGATTCTATAGACTCAACTTTAGTTTCTAGATAATTTTGATTTATTTTTTTATTTTTATCTAATTTAGAAAACCAAGAACACATAATATCCGTAATATTATTTAAACTGGAACACACACTATTTACATTTGCAGACTCTTTAGTAATATGCAAACTATGATCATATTTATTATTGTGGGGATATATTTTTTGAGTACCAACACGTGGCAAGGTGACGCCGACGTGTCAGCCGAGGTGCCACGTGTCCTGGTCGTGACGCCGAGGTGATCTCGGCAAGGCCGAGGTTATCTCCGAAGATATCGGAATCCGAGATAAGTGGATAAGGGACAAGAGTCCTAGAATGAAGAGGGAACTCAACCTGGATATGTGACAAGAGTCCTAGATTGAGAGAAGACTTCAGTTTGGGTAAAGATGAAACTCTTAGAGAGTTTATCCTAATCCCACTGGGAGTCCCAGATTAGCAGTAATCCTAAGTCCATTAGGACCAGGCTCCTATTGGGACTAGGATTGTATTGGCTATAAAAGAGAGGCACTCCCATGGGTCTAAGGTATGTTTTTTAGACTCAAGCTTGTGAGTTGAATACTTGATTATCTTTGAGAGATATACTGACTTGATCGTCGGAGTGCCCCCGGGTGGAAGAACCACCGCGGGAGCCTTTTTTTTCTGTGCAGGACAGCAGGGTGCCATCTATTCTGCCAGTGTTCTACAGCTGAATCACTAAGAAGGGCAGTGTGATCAGAAAATCACTCACACAATTTGGCGCCGTCTGTGGGAAAGAAAGAAGAATAGATGGCCAATAACGGACGGAAGGATCAGATTGAAGACAACACTCATGCTGGGAGTAGGAGACCTATCGACCTTGACGTTGAAGGGGACGACCGCAACACAGAAACTCGTGACTAGAGTCACGGAGTGAAAGACGCCGGCCAGGAAGGTGACGCACCAAAGACAATAGATCGAAGCGGATACTACAATGAAGATGACCTCCAGGTATGGAAGGATAGATACCTACGGAGGAACGAAGACCCTTCCAGAAGGGATGCAAACACAGGGGGCATTAGCGCTCCCAAGGAGATAACATTCAAGTATAGAAGAGCTCAGCCTGAGTGAGCAGATCCCGGACCCTAGAAGACATGATCTCGGCCTAGATGAATAGGCCCAAGAAGACGAGAGCTCAGTTTAAGTGAGCAGATCCTGGATTCCAGATCCCGGACCCTAGAAGACATGATCTCGGTCTAGAAGAGTAGGTCCGAGAAAAGAAGAGCTCAACCCGAGTGAGCAGATCAAAGAAGATAAGATCTCGGCACTTAAGTCCGAGAAGAGAAGAGCACAGCAAGCAGATCTAAGATCCCAGAGGATAAAAAGGAAACACGCAAGATCAGACTAAAGTTGGCCGGGTTGAAAACCCCGGCACGAATCCAAAGATAATGCTTAACCGAAGTTAAGCCGAGAAGATGTTTAACCGAAGTTAAACCGATACAAAGTTTACCACTTGTTGAAATTTGTAGCAATTTACAAGTTGGTCAGACCGATACAAAGTTTACCACTTGTTGAAATTTGTAGCAATTTACAAGTTGGTCAGACCGATACAAAGTTTTGCCACTTGTTGAAATTTGTAGCAATTTACAAGTTGGTCAGACCGATACAAAGTTTACCACTTGTTGAAATTTGTAGCAATTTACAAGTTGGTCAGACCGATACAAAGTTTACCACTTGTTGAAATTTGTAGCAATTTACAAGTTGGTCAGACCGATACAAAGTTTACCACTTGTTGAAATTTGTAGCAATTTACAAGTTAAAAGTAAGCCGAGATGGTTCCTTAAACTTCACTTGTTGAAATTTGTAGCAATTTACAAGTTGAAGTTAAGCCGAGATATCTGTTTCTCTTCGCTTGTTGAAATTTGTAGCAATTTACAAGTCGAAGCAAAGCCGAGGTTATTGCTTACAGATTTATAGCAATCTACTGGTTGGATAAACCAAAAAAGATGCTTAACACTTGTTGAAATTTGTAGCAATTTACAAGTTGAAGTAAAGCCGACATATGATCATCTGTTGAAATTTGCAGCAATTTACAGGTTGAGGTAAAAGCTAAGTATATTGTTTAAACCCTTGTTGAAATTTGTAGCAATTTACAAGTAGATCACTGTTTAACACTTGCTATAACTTGAGAAAAGTTTACTGTATATGTTAGTCCTTGTTGAAATTTGTAACAATTTACAAGTAGGTTAGAGTGAAGTTACTGTTTACATATTTATGGCAACTTGAGAAAAGTTTGCAAAGTCTACATTGAAAAGTATATGTTTTATACTTGTTGAAATTTATGAAAAGATTGCAGGTCAGTATCTTGCCGAAGTAAAACTTGCAGTTATTATACTCGAGGTATGTAACCCCGAGAAGATTGTGCAAAGGAAGAATTATGTAAATCACGCAAAATATTCTAAGTATAGAATCATGCAAAGGCAGTCAAGAAAAGACAAAGGCACAAGCATTCAGAGAAGGAAAGTTGAATTAGACATTCAAGAAGAATGAGGCACATCGGCCATATGCAGAGCTTACATTATCTAAAGAACAAGAAGGTACAAGAGTACAAACGACAAAAAAGGAAAAACCTCAAAAACCGAGATGATGTTTAAACGAAGTTAAACTGAGATGATGCTTAACCGAAGTTAAGCCGAGATGATGTTTAACCGAAGTTAAGCCGAGATGATGCTTAACCGAAGTTAAGCCGAGATGATGTTTAACCGAAGTTAAACTGAGGTGATGCTTAACCGAAGTTAAGCCGAGATGATGTTTAACCGAAGTTAAACTGAGATGATGCTTAACCAAAGTTAAGCCGAGATAATGCTAAACCGAAGTTAAACCGAGATGATGTTTAAACGAAGTTAAACTGAGATGATGTTTAACCGAAGTTAAACTGAGGTGATGTTTAACCGAAGTTAAGCCGAGATGATGTTTAACCGAAGTTAAACGGAGATGATGCTTAAACCGAAGTTAAGTCGAGATTATGTTTAAACCGAAGTTAAAACGAATGATGTTAAACACTTGTTGAAATTCTGAGAGAATTTACAAGTTAAAGAGTGCACAAAGTTAAATGTCGGCAAAAGATTCGCCGGAGTCAAACGTCATTTTGATTAGAACAGAACCACTAAGTGCACGCCAGAAGTGGTGACCAGAATTGTGAAAGGAATAAATGCTTCAAGAAACAGCGATAATAGTTTGTAAAGGCCAAGAGAAAGAGGGTCTAAAGGGGGCGAATTAAATACCAGAAGTTTTAATACATCGGCGAAAGAAGAACACATCAGGTCTGTGACTACGGCACGAAGCCAACTTCCCTAAATGTGATCCTAAGTGCAACTTATGTTCACATTAGGGGGCAAGGAGAAGATGCAGGGGGGAGGAATGATAATTAAGGAGCAAGGAATGTTTACACTTGTTGAAATTTTTGAGCAAATTACAAGATGAGTTAACCAAAGATTATGATGTCTACCACTTGTTGAAATTTGAAGCAATTTACAAGTTTGGTATAGCCGAGATAACACTGAAAGACGTTTTCGAGATATGATCATCCGAGATGACCAGATAGCTTGTTAAGAACTGGGAAGGTTGGCAGATACAAAAATGAAGACCTTAAAGAACTAGGGACTGAAAGCAAGAACGTCGGACTGATCTGCTTCGACGAACGACGATGGTTTAGCCTCAGCAGTCAGTTGGAGGAGCTTCTCTACCGTTACCTCGGCATCAATTTCAAGAAGGAAGCAAACTGCTTGGCATCAATGGCAGAATATAGAAGACAGTTAGGAAGACTTCTCCGTAGCCTTCTCGGCCTCGAGCTCAGCATCAACCTCCTGAAGAGTTTGATCAAAGCTCTTCTCGGCGATTGGCACCTCGGAGTTTTGAAAACAAGAATGTAATTCGTAAATCACAAATGGTGATGAAACTATCAGGAAATTAAGACAAAAAGATTGCACAGGTGTCTCAAGCCAAGAACAGTGGCAGAAATCAATAGATATGTGAACAGTATGTATTCAAGAAGATGATTTGGAAAGCAACAAGTAATAAAACCAGGAGGAACAGTGGCTTACCAGAAAGAGGGAAGCTGGAATAAAAATTGCCGAAGTCTGACGATAATGACGTAAGCTTCACCGGAGGAGAGGAACGAAGACAGTTGCAGAGCTTGAAAGCTTGGAACAATGACGGATTTAAGCAAAAGAGCTAGAAAGAAAAAAAGCCAGAGGATTGAATGAAAAAAGAGAAAAATCAGAGTCAAGAAGACAACAAAGTTCAAGAATAAAGCCAAAGTACACAGGCACTAAGTAAGTATGTGAAGAACAAGAAAGTAAATGACCCAGACACGATGTTGGACACAGAAAGCGGATATGGCAAGAACAGTGCCAGGCATTCAAACAATTCAAAACTTGAAAACAGACGAAAATAGAAGATAATAGAGGGCAAGTAAACGGATTTAGAAGAGTTATGAAAGATTGAGCTTAATAAAAGAGTTTATGAACCTACCAAGAGAAATGAACGCCGATATGAAGATTGCCGGAGTCAAATAGATGACTAGAAGTCAGGAACCCGCCGGAGAATGTGAGTGGAGCAGTTGCAAAGCTCTTGGAGTTTACGAATTAATGGAACAAGAACCTCGGCTAGGAGGTGTGATCTCGAGCAGTTTGGAAAGCATGAAGCTTGATACTTAACAAAAGTGGACAATAAAGTCCAGGAAACTTTGAGGTCGGCGAGTTTGATCTCGGACAGAGGGGCACAGATGAACGAACAGTGCAGGTTCCATCACCTCAGAATGCCGAGGTAATAGAACCTAGGGAGCAGTTGTGGGGATATTTTTTTTGAGTACCAACACGTGGCAAGGTGACGCCGACGTGTCAGCCGAGGTGCCACGTGTCCTGGTCGTGACGCCGAGGTGATCTCGGCAAGGCCGAGGTTATCTCCGAAGATATCGGAATCCGAGATAAGTGGATAAGGGACAAGAGTCCTAGAATGAAGAGGGAACTCAACCTGGATATGGGACAAGAGTCCTAGATTAAGAGAAGACTTCAGTTTGGGTAAAGATGAAACTCTTAGAGAGTTTATCCTAATCCCATTGGGAGTCCCAGATTAGCAGTAATCCTAAGTCCATTAGGACCAGGCTCCTATTGGGACTAGGATTGTATTGGCTATAAAAGAGAGGCACCCCCATGGGTCTAAGGTATGTTTTTTAGACTCAAGCTTGTGAGTTGAATACTTGATTATCTTTGAGAGATATACTGACTTGATCGTCGGAGTGCCCCCGGGTGGAAGAACCACCGCGGGAGCCTTTTTTTTCTGTGCAGGACAGCAGGGTGCCATCTATTCTGCCAGTGTTCTACAGCTGAATCACTAAGAAGGGCAGTGTGATCAGAAAATCACTCACACAATTATTAACATTATGTTTTGTATTTCCAAAGCATATTATATCTTGAGGGTTAATTGCCATTATAGATTGTTGTTGGTACCTAAGACCCTCATAGTGTATTTATCCGGTGCCTAAAACCTCTCTTTATGATCTTAAAGACTTGATTATGGTCAGTAGTCAAAAGATCTTAATGAGAATATAGGTTTTGACATACACTAAGCATATAGGTTTTACAACAACTATAAATGAAACAAATAATTATGAAGATATAAAATTCAAAGGATACACAATTAAAAACTTTGATAATATATATTTTTTATTTTTTATTTTTTATAACTTAAAGCACACCATACACACTTATATATTTTACAAATTTAGACGTAGAGAGAAATACTTACCTAGCTTGATCTTGCTTTTTTAAAGCTCTTCACTAAGCTCTAATACCAATTACAAAAACAAAAAAGGAAAGGAGCTTTTTACTATTTTTATTATGGAGTTATGGAGTGTGGATTTATGATGGAGATATTAGAGAAGAAGTTGGAAGCACAAAATTGGAGAGAATTTACATGCTCCATTATGTTGGCGTGAAAGCCAATATATAGAATACAAGGTGGATACAAACAAAACCATAACTTAATGCATATCTAACTTGGCAAGGCTTTACGGCCAAGATTTGTGCAAAATTCTAACACCCTAGTCAAGCCTAGTCATAGGCTTTATAAAAGGTCTTCATAAAATAAATACAAAGAGACAAAAATGGTTGAAGGAAAGACTACAATTATTTGCTATGTGCTACAGTTTTTACAATTATATACACTGTCCACCCTCCCCGGTTTTCAAAGAGATAGACTATTATAGATAAGCTTTGGCTGAGCTGATTTGTCATGTAGTGTCGGCTGAAAGGATTTGGCTGACCACTTTCCGCCTAATAATGCAGGTTGCTCCACGTGTCTTGGATAAGGTTGGAGTCGATTAGGAGACAACTGCATTTGATAGTGGGGTTCATTATGCTTCCATCCTGTTGATGAGATTGTTATATTCTTCATCAGTCTCTGATGGAGGGGAATCCGAATCCTGGCTGTATTGCTCATTCTGAAAATGTTCTACATCATCCGCGGTCATGGCTAGTTCCAACGGAAGATCCAATTTTTTCTCTTTTTGAGATTTAATAACATGTCAAGAGCCTCATTAATTTGCATAGGAGACCTTTGATATGTTATCGAAAAATGGGTTACAAATAGTATTCTTCCATCTGTGACCATGAATGGCAATTTTGCTGAGCCATGGATGTTAGACGCTGCCTGTGAAACATATATTAGACTGTCTATCCAATATTCTGTCAAAGAAAGTTTTTGGATATATTCCAATCTCTCTCTTCGGTGATCTTCATCTAAATCATCTTCAAATTCAAAATTTTCAGTTTCTTTAAGATATCAAATCTGGTATGGTTGGAAAAAAATGTTCTCGTTCCCGCCAACCAACAGTGCTGGAGATCCAAAAAGTAAAATATTTGCTCCATCAGAAGCCTTTTACTATCTATGAGAACATTGCTTTGATGATCATTGGATAATCTATCCATTGGATTGGATCTAAAATTTGGAAAATAACTTGATTAGTTATTCCCCAATCTATATCCTCAAAAAACCACATGTCATGGTTTGCCATGATGGTTACTTTGGGAATTCCATCTTTCAAATTTAATTTATCATAAGATCGTTCTAAGATTTGTCTAATCTTATCATGATGATCTTCAACTCGATTTTTGATTAACATAAAAATTTCTTTTGGAAGCAAAGTTCTTGCTTTTTCAAAAAGACATTATTTTTATTTGTTCAAAAACTGGATTAGAAAACTCATCTGATATGAGGTCTGATAGCTAAAGAAAATTGTTTATTTTTTCAAAATTAAAATCTTCATTCCAATTCATTTGTTTAAGGATATTGAAACAAAGATTTTGCAAATCTTTTAATTTAGCTGTTTACTCAACTAATTTGTTGGCCAGAACTCCTATGTGTTTTCGAAATTTTACTTTGTTGTCTACAATGTGAGTTTTCCAAACTCCATTAAGTTTTGTATAAATTTCTCTGGATATACCAGGGTCGAAAAAATATTTTATCTCAGATTCATCTGGTCTAGATGTCTGAATATTAGTTGGAACTCGGTTAGTTCTCATTTGATTCTTTTGATAAATAGGCATAGCTGGTGCATTGTAAAAAGCTTTTTTAACTTTGGTCATGCTATCATATGATTTATGACTGGCTCCTGGAAATCCGCAAGCTTGCTAATTGGCTTCATTCCAGTCTGTGTAAATTCCAGGTTGTTTTCCTGAGAATACAACACAAACTCTTTCTTATTTGGGGATTGCTTTTTTAGCAATTGTCACCCAATTGTTTACCCTTATCCATTGTTTTCCTCTTGGTCTAGAGGTCTTCTACAAAAATTAAAATTACTTGTTTAGTAATTTAATTTTCTGAAACAATTTCTACTAAGAAAATCTGCAAGAAAATTGTTAGTACCTTTAAGATGTTCTACCTCAAAAGTATATTCAGAAATTTTATTATATCAGGCTAATCGTCTTCCTTACTCAATAGGTTTTTTATTGATTAAGAAATCTCTTACTGCCTTATTATCAGTGTGTACAATAAAATTTTCTAGGGCTAAATAAATATGAAAACTCTTTATTGCCAATTTTATTGCAAGTAATTCTTTTTCAAAAATAATATATTTCTGTTCATTTAGTTTAAATGTGTCAGAATTATATCCACAAATTAATTCTTCTTTTTGTAATTTTATGGGTATTGGATTTTTTCTTGGTCTAATCCCATTTTCTGATAAAGGTATCTCTTTATCATGCCATAAATTACTGGATATAGCTTTAAGAACACATCCCCAGCATGCTTCTGAGACATCTGTTTCTAGAATTAATTTATTACCTGTTTTAGGCAGATAAACATCTAGTAAAGTTTTAACATTTTCTTTAATTTGTTTAATTAAAGCAACATCTTCTGCTGTCCATTCAAAAATAACATTTTTCCTTAATTTGGTTAACCAAGGAATTTTTATTTTTGATAAAATTTTGATAAAATTTCGTCCATAATTTAAAATGCCTAATAAACTCTGTAATTATGTTATATTTTCAAGAGTATCAGGAAAATCTCGTACTTTGGACAAAATATGTTCTTATAATTTTAAACCTTTCTGATCTAAAATTATTCCCAAAAATTCAATTGATTCTTTTTCTAGTTCAATCCTTTTTGGAGACAAAATACTTCCATGTTTTTGGAATTTTTCACAAAGTAATTTTAAATGTTTCTTATGCTCCTCTCGGGTTTTAGAGAAGATAAGTATATCATCAATATGAACTACACAACAATCTTTAAGATCTTTAAAAATTGTATCCATCCACCGTTGAAATACCTGTAGTGTAATATTTAATCCAAAAGGCATAACATTTCAGTGGTAATGCCCTCTAGGTGTACTGAAAGCTGTCAATTTTTTTGACTCTTCAGCCAATTGAATTTGCCAAAATCCACTCTTACAATCAAATTTGCTAAAGATTTTTGATCATTTGGTTAAGTTAATCAAAACATCTTTTCGTGGAATAAAATATCCATCAAATTCTAAATTTTCATTTAGCCGTTTATAATTAACTACCATTCAAAATTTTCCTCTTTTAATTTCAGCATGGTTTCTTACCATAAATGCTGGACTAGAGTGAGGGCTTCTAGTTTTTTCAATTAACTTTTTGTCTAAAAGTTCCTGGAATTGAATATCAAATTCATCTATACCTTGTCTAGTATAGATCATTAGTCTTACTCTAATGATAACATTAGGGTCTTTCAATTTTAAATTACAATAACGTGAGTTACATTGCCATAGTTTTAATGGATGTTCACTAAAAATTTTCGTCTAAAATTTTATAAGCATAAGTGCCATCATCACATCAGCAAATTGGATACATCACATCAGTTAAAAAGTCATAAATGTTTTGTACCTTTCAATCACATATTCGTGGGGAGCACAGGTAATATAAAATAGAAAATTTTAGCAAACTAGTCAATATTAAACATATTGCAATATGATGTAAACAGGGGAAAAGAATTCTAAAATGTTAAATTGCAGCAGTAAGATGTACAATATGTTCAACTTAGCTATCACAAAAGGCTGGGACGATCATGGAATATCAATTTGATGAAGATTAACAGTGGCACTACGGAACTTATTTAAAATCTGAAGATGAAAAGTAAAAACCTTAGATTGTTTCTGAACAAAATGTTCAAGACTGTGGCAAGCATAAGACCAAGGCTATCGAAGCACACTGTTTGAGTCTGAAACCCAACCAAAGATCATTTCAGTTTATATAAATAAGATACTAAGCACAATACACTGAATATGATAGGAAATCTATAACCTGTGCCTTTGCAGAAACTTCACCAAGATTATCTGCAACTGCAAAACTTCGATGAACAGCAGTCTACAAATCCAAATATGACAACATTTAGACTCCATGTAATAAGGTGAAAGCCAACTTTATGATTATCCAACGAATAAAATTCTGAACATCAGACCGCTCAGAATTAGAATTTATCTAACAGGTAAATCAGCTAAAAACATTCATATCATATCATTAACAACCAAAAATCCTTGAGGAATGAAGCATTTGCATTGACACTGATGGGAAGGCAATAACTGTCCTGTGAATTACATATATGACTGTCCAAGAAAACTGTTCAGAAGAAATAATTTAAAAGACTTGATAGAAAATGTTGCAGGGAACAAAAAAGTTGTTACACAAATTGATGAGGTTTTAGAGTTACACCAGTTGCCAAGTAGCATGCTAGGCTTATTTGTTTAGCGATGTTTGCTATAGATGCAACAAGCAAGAAGTACTGGGGAAATGTAGGAGTCAGCAACTCAACCCCAATGCTCAGACTGAATAGCACAGATGTTGAAGACCTAACTCTCTACAAAGCAGAAAATAATTAATTAACAATTTATTAAAATCTAGTTATCAAATTATAGGGAACATACTCTGCAATGTCTTGCTTTGTAATTCTTTTGCAGTTACCAATTTTGCCACTCCATAATATTGTATTTCAGATTTTCTAGTATTTCTTTTGGAATATAGAGAGTTATTTTTGTCAGAATCTGAGTAATGAAGTGTGGTAATTGGTACATCATATAAAATAATTTTTTGTCCAAATTCAAAAATGAACTGTGGCGATTAGTAACTACAAGACATGCCCAAAGAAATGTGTAAAATTGTAATTGCAGACATAAAGTATATGTGACCCCTCATTTTGGTAGGAATCAAAGTCATACCTTCAAATTGGTATCAGAAGAAGATGCTAGGCTAGCAGTGTAGATGCACCTACTAAGCCTTCCAAGCCCATCTTTCAAGACCCAATTCAGGGCAGCGGCTGATGGAAGTGAACGAGAGTATCCAATTCCAATTGCTCGAAACATTGCCAATAAAAAGTAGGTGAAATAAGAATAAAACATACTTACATTTCACCTAGTTTCACACACCTTTTTCCTTTCCATTTCTAAATCCCTCTCCAAATCCCCCAACCAAATGCTGCATAATTGTTTCCAATTAAGCATTTTCTCTCTGTTCATTCAAGTTTCTTTCAGAATCACAAGGAAAAGAAAGATCAAAGATGTCAGTGTCTGTTCTCATATCTGCTGCTCAGGGTATCCTGAATTCCTTGATTCCACTAGCAACTGAACAGATCAAACTGGTTTGGGGTTTCAAGGATGACCTGCTTGAAGATAGGTTGAAATTGACACAAGCTCTGTTATGTGATGCTGAGAACCACCGGGGACAGGTAAATCTAAAAACCATGCAAGTTTGGCTGAAGAAACTCAACTCTGTTGCGTGCAATGCTGATGACGTGCTGGATGAACTTGTCTTTGAAGTCCTTCAATGAAAGTTAGAGGTACGATACCGATTCATGAGGAACAACAAGGTATGCAAGTTCTTCTTCTTCTGCCTCTCAAATCCACTGCCATTTCTTTTCAAGATGGTTAATAAGGTCAAGAATATCAATTTGTTGTTAGACAATCTTAAGAAAGATGCAGAAGGCATTGGTCTTAGACCAGCTGATCAGATCTTAAACGCTAGTACTAGTGTTGAATCTTTACAGGTTTGATTAGAATGTTCTTGAAATTTGAGGATTTTGTATCCGTCCTAAAAAATCATCTATGGGATTTGATGAAATGACATGTTTCAATTTTGAACAAATGCTTTTTTGATGCTCCAATTTTAACTAATTCCATTTTAGTTGATGAAGCTAAATGATCTACATTTCACAATGAGATGGTGCCCTAACTGTGGGTTCCTGAGAGCATTGCTTTTAACTGAGCTATGCCCAATTAAGCCACTGAAAGTTGCATATAGCTTCAGCAAAACACGTACAGAGGTAGATTGAGTTAGGAGGCAATTAAACTAACGATGGAGTTGCAACAACAATCCACTTGGAGGATTGAAATATGTATGTAGTTCTAGTTTGGAGTTCAGATCATATGATTTAGTTTAATTCAATTTTAATTTTATCTATTGTTGATTATCGATGTTCTTATACTAGGTTAAACTTGTATGGGGCACCTAGATTTTTGTACCAATTTAAGTCACTATCCTGGTTCTTGAGATGATAGAATTACATAACTATAGTAATTGTACATATGTTGTGCTCTCATGTTAATCAAAATTTAATTTTATGGATTTTTTTATCCATCCTAAAAAGTGATCTATAGGTTTCATTAGAATGTTTCTGAAATTTGAGGATTTTGTATCCATCCTAAAAAATCATCTATAGGTTCGATTACAATGTTCCTGAAATTTGAGGATTTTATATCACTTCTAAAAAATCATCCATGGGATTTGATGAAATGATATAATTCAATTTTGAACCAACGCTTTTCAATTTCAAATAATCTCATTTTAGCTGCTGAAGCTAAATGATCTAAAACTCACAATGACATGGTGCCTCAACTGTGGGTTCCTGAGAGCATTGCTTCAGATGACATGTCCTTAAACACGGATTTTCCATGCTATCTTGTATATCACTAATTCTAAAAGCCATGGTGCTTCATGTTACCTAGAGTATGCAAAAGTCAGCTGAGTTGAGTTGACATTTCCAATTATAACACTTTGGTCAGTCATATTGATTTGTTGCATGTGCAGAGGTAGTTTGTGCAAGAGGCAATTAATCTAATGATGAATTTGCCACAACATTCCACTTGGAGGATTGAATTATGTTTGTAGTTTTGTTTGGAGTTCAAATTGTATGATTCAGTTCAATTCTATTTTAATTTTATCTGTTAATGCCTGTCTTTTTCTGCAAATTGGCTATATATGTCAGTTTCTTTGTTTTGAGACACTTCAATATATGATCTGTTAGTTGGAGCATCTAGCAAATTACATGTAGCATTCTGTTGCCCTTTCTTTTCTTTTTTTCGTTTGTTTAATCTCCAAATCAAGTTTGGTTTATGTACAGAGTTAAATAACCCATCAAGTCATCTCTAACTCATCTGGAAACGTGTATTCATGTACAGATTATTTTGCATGTGAAGCCAAAAGAATAATTTTGTCTATAGTTTAGTCACAAAGATCATGTGCAGCACAAAATTTGCAGGTGGTATTCTCTCTCTATCCCTAATTGATTAAGTATGGCATTCTTATAATTAGGAAGTGCTAATCTTTCTTTAATGAAAGAATTGGCACGATCACTATCTGATATTTGAATTGAATTAAGGTAGCTTGCTGGAAATAGGTGCTTGAGTTGGAACTATCGCATCAGTTGGATCAGCTTACGCTATTGGAAGGGCCAAGTGTTTCCAAGTTAGCAAAGCTAAAACAAACATGAAAAAAATCAAGTGCAACTCAAGATTTGCGGGTGGTGTTCTAATTCATTCTGTTTCAGAATCTAATATTTGTGTTACCCAATCATTCTGATATTCCCATTTCAATTGGGAGCCAATAAAACATATGAAAATTGCATATTCGATGTCTTGAATTTTGAATTATGTGAACCTTACTCTTGGTTCTTAGTTTAAAGTGCTTGGTCTAGGATACTTTACATAAGAAGCATCAAAGTTTGTAGACATTTATAAATCAATTTGTGTCTTTAGGCAGTGTCCTAGACCAAGCACTTCAAAGTTTGTAGACATCGATAAATCAATTTGCAAATGGAGAAACAACAGAGACTCAGAATTTGTTGTGCTCATACTTTCCCAGTTAATTCCTGTTTTTTCTGCAAATTGGCAATATAGTATTCTGTTGTCTTCTGTTCTTCTTCTTCATTTCCTTATCAAGTTTGTGAATTAATGTGCAGAGCGTATCACATGTGAAGCAAAAAGAATAATTATGTTTATAGTTTTGTGTCACAAAGATCAACTGCTGCTCAAGATTTGTACGTGGTATTTTCTGTCTCTGTCTCTGTCTCTATCTCTCTTACATTTGATCTAGCTATCTCCTCTTTGGCAAAATGCAGGTTGATAACATAATGTTCATAATTGGCTATCTCATCCAAATTAAAAGAAATCAGGTGAAGAGAAAACTAAAAGAAATGAAAATTTAATTGCAATATAGATGAGAGTTTTAAACTTTCAATTGTTTCGATGGTATTATGTTCTTTTCATTTATTCTGTACTTCAGTCTCTTTCAGAATCTAATTTTTCTGTGAACAAATTATTCTGATCTTTCCATTTAAATCGAAAGCCAACATAAGAAAATTGCTTACTTTAATGCCATGATTTATGAAATTATAAGCTTACTCTTGGGTTCTTCACCCGATAAGCATCAAAGTTAAATATAAATTGCTTTCTGTCTTTAGGACGTATCTTCTTGATCAACTTCAGCACCTAATTGCCTTAAAAGTGTTGTCAATTGAAGATTTTGATGGATTGGAAGCTCTGTAGGAGTGTCAGGGTAACCTTTCATCTCTTTCATTCTTTGAAGCTTCAGAATTGCGAGAATCTGATGAATCTTCCTATGCTAGAAGCAATGCAACGCCTCACCAATTTATGATATTGGCATACTTATAATTGCCATGATTTCAGACACCAGCAGCGGTCTCGATAGTGTCTTGATACAATTTGCTAATCATTCATGACAGTGGCAGCAGCACTAAATAGGCGCATCATTGAGCTGAGGTTTATGTTGACAAAGAAAATGATACAAGAGCTTTAAAGATTGAGGGTTCTCTTTTATCTATTGCTAGCTTTTATGCATTATAAATTTGTTAACATTTATAATAGTGTTGAACTGTGAGTCATCTGAGGCCTCTGGACTCTATTATGAAATCAATTCTGTATTTTTTTTGTTGGTAACTTCAGTTTATGAGTAATGCTATGCATCTCTAAAAAACTACTAAAAATTCTATACACAAGTCGCACATTTAGCATTGCTCATAATGGTTGTCACTTGTTGACTGATTTTCCTGTTATACAATTAATGTGAAATAAATAGGAAAAATGATTTTTTTATTATTTTTTATTGTTATGCTTTTATTGATGCTGAATCACATTATATAATTCAGTTCAATATTAATTTTCTCCGTTGTTGATTATCCATGTTCTTGTACTGGGTTAAACTATTACATATATGCTTTTGTATCAATTTAGGTCACTATCCCTTGTTTTGAGATGATAGAACTACATAACGATTCTAATTGTAATTTGTTGTGCTCATATTCTCCCAGTTAATGCTTGCCTTTTTCTGCAAATTGGCAATATGGCATTTTGTTGCCTTTTCTTCTATTTCGTCATTTCCTTATCAAGTTTGTGTATTCATATGCAGAGAGTATCGCATGTGAAACAAAAAGAATCATTCAGTTTATAGTTTTGTGTCACAAAGATTAAGCGCTGCTCAAGATTTGCAAGTGGTATTTATTTTCTCAATCTTGCTCACACACATTTGATCTAGTTATCTGCTTTTTGACAAAATGAGAGCTGATAACCTCACGTTCATAATTGGTCATCTCATCCAAATTAAAAGAAATTAGATGAAGAGAAAACTAAAAGAAATGAAAATTTCATTGCAATATAGGTGAGAGTTCTAAACTTTCAATTGTTTTGAAGGTATTAAGTTCTCTTCATTTGTTCCATGTACTTCAGCACCTCATTGCTTTAAAAAGTGTTGTCAATTGAAGATTTTGACGGATTGGAAGCTCTGTCGAAGTGTCTGGGTAACCTTTCATCTCTTCATTCTTTGAAGCTTCAGGATTGCGAGAATCTAATGAATCTTCCTACTCTGGAAGCAATGTAACGCCTCACCAATTTTTGATCTTTGCATACTTATAATGGAAAGATGTGCAAGGGAAAGCACACAAGAAAACCAACTGCCAACTGCCAAGAAAACCACCGTATGGGTTTTTTATATTGAAATTTATCACATGAAACGATGACTTTTGTATATGCTTATTTACTTTCTGTTGGATTTATTTAGTAGTGTGGCCCAATAGCCTACATATTTTCTACATGTTTTAATTTATTTGGACTCCACAAATAGATAAAGCCAATATTTGAGATCAAGTTCAGTAATTAGAATTTTAATATAATCACTCTTCTAAGATAAGAAGGAAACCTCGATGGATTAGGAATTCTTCTGATAGAGTTTATCTGGCCCTCTTCTCTCCTCTATATAAGGATGGGTGACTCCCTTTTCATATGATAAGTATTTCCATCAATCTAAGTTTTATAGTCATCCTAATTAAGAGAGACAGAGAGAAGAAGGTGAGCCAAGAATTAAAGGTTCAACTCTAAGGGGTATTTTCTCAACTTCTCTAATTCAATGGCTGACAAAGGTATGTTCGTTTTATTCTTGAGTTGTATTGAATTCAAGATCTTGTTAAGTTTAATTCCGCATTATTATTATGGTTACATGTATTATTAATACTTACATGTGGTATCAGAGCTTTAATTTGTGAATCAATACACCTTGGAATAATAATATATTTATGAATATTGTTATTAATTATAATTATAATTATTCATAACAACATATTTTTGTTCATGTCGGCATGTGTTGGTTATCTTAAATATACGCTGTATGTTCAACCTTGTAAGCTGCATGTCATATTTATTAGGCAGTGTCTGAATGGTACATCTAATCTCTTTCATATTCATTATGCATCAAAGAAACTCTTTTTGTGTTGTTAAAAGTCAAAGGTTGTGTGAAAGAAGATTTCATTCCTGATTTCTAAATCGTAACTAAGTATGCACATCATGAGCTCCCTCACTCACAAGACAATAAGATCTATTAGGTCCTAACCTAAATAAGAGCACAGTCCACTCACTTTGTTTTGTGATATGTTAGGTGCAAACTTTTATATAATTCTATATGTTGTTCATATGCATGTTTTGATTTATTATCAATTTTAGTGATAATAATTTTTATAATCATCATAATATGATATTAAATTGCATGTATTGCTTGCCGCTATGATAAAGTACATAGATTAAAAGCAATTTTATAATTTGTTGAATCATTCGGTCTATTAAAGAATTATGATTTTACCTTATCTGATTATATGCACTTATTGTCTATTATTATTGATATTTATATTTTCATGATTTAAATTTGATATCATGATATAATTTTATGACATTGAATATTAAAATATTAAAGTGGTTAATTTATTTAGGTGTAATTCTTGTCAACCATTATATATGATATTCATGATTGTCATATTGCATATATACATATATATATATATATATATGTATATTCATGTTCGTCCAGAGTTATTATTATTATTATATTGGTAATTGCAATCACATAAAAGAAATTTTGAAAATCATAAAATAGTGATTTCATGAAAATTGTGATTGAATTAATGATAATTAAATAACTCAAATTAATGAATAGAGAATATTGTTGGTTAGTTCCTTATTCATAAGGTTTACTAATCTAGTAGCTGCCAAAGTGGCCTAGATTTGTAAAACTTATGAATATAGAACTACATAAAAGAATTGTTAAAAGGGTAACATTAAGGTCGATAATATTCTCAATTGCAGTTATAATTAGGAGATTGAGACTAGCCCAAAGGAGAGTCACTTTCAAATAATTATAAACTGGGTAGGATAATGTAACTTATGCAATTTGACAGATTAGAATTGAATACCCAAAGGTAACATGACTAGCTGAAAAATTGCATAAATTGCTTTAGACCTACATAAGTGATTCTTGACGAGTGGACAATAGATATACCTAAGTTTTGCCCAAAGGAAAGACTTATGTGATATCAATAGTTCATCATAATTCTCAAAGCTTTAATATGTATATTGTTGATGCCTTTTTCCGTGTTACTTATGAGATCTTGTGTTAATACCTCTTAAGATTTGTCAAAAAGATAGCTTGCTATCTAAGGTGGTTGGACTTAGAAGGGAGGCTATATTGACTCCTCCGACCTTCCTGGGATCTTACTTGGTTATTGACCAAAGGACTCTTTAGTGACATTACCCTAACGCTTAAAGTAAAATTTGGTTAAAGGCTGTTGAAGATCGACAAGCCACTTGCTGGCACTATTATGGCTTTGACAACAATGAAATATAATGGCCACCGAGGAGTTTAGGATCACATCCTCAATATGGCGACAAGGTTGCAAAGCTTGAAACTTTAGGAATGCAAGTTGATGAAACTTTCCTCGTGCAGTTTATTCTCAACTCACTTCCATCACAGTTCGGCGCATTCAAAATTCACTATAACACCAATAAAGATAAGTGGAGTTTGGATGAGCTGACTAATATGTGTGTTCAGGAGGAAGGACGTCAAACTGCATTGGCTGTAACTCATGGAGCTATAAAGAAAAAGAAGGGTAAGTTTGTAAAATCAAAGAAAAATCCACCAAAGAAAAAGAATGAACCTGGGGAAGAAAATCAGGCTCAGAATGGTTTCACTGTCAAGTGCTACTTTTGTGGCAAGAAGGGACATGTGAAGAAAGACTGCAGCAAGCGAAAGGCTTGGTTCGAAAAGAAAGGTAAGAAATTTTCTTTTGTTTGTTATGAATCAAATCTTGCTGAAGTACCTTCTAATACGTGGTGGATTGACTCTGGGGCCACGACCCACATTACAAATGACATGCAGGGATACCTCTCAACCAGGAAACCGAAGGAAAGTGAAAGATTTGTCTATATGGGGAACCGTCTCAAAGCTGAAGTCGTAGCTGTAGGAACCTATCGACTGATCTTAGAGACGGGTCATCAGATGGATCTAGAAGACACTTTTTATGTTCCTTCAATTTCTAGGAATTTAGTTTCGTTATCCAAATTAGATCGTGTTGGATATTCAGTTTTATTTAATTGTGGAAAACTCAATTTAATGTTTAATTCAAAAGTGATTGGTTTTGGTAATTTATGTGATGGTTTATATAAAATTACCTTAAATCATGAGTTTGCACAATCATTAGTAACTCTGCATTCGAATATTGGTTTAAAACGTGGTCTAATTAATGAAAAATCCTCAATCTTGTGGCATAGACGGTTGGGGCATATCTCTAGAAATAGAATTGAAAAATTGGTGAAGAATGGGATTTTGGAAAACCTAGACTTCACTGATTTTCAGATATGTGTGGATTGCATTAAAGGAAAGCAAACCAAACACACCAAGAAAGGTGCCACAAGAAGTAATGAGCTTCTTGAGATAATTCATACAGATATTTGCGGGCCACTCAACATTCCATGTCTTAGTGGTGAAAAATATTTTATCACATTTATAGATGACTTCTCACGTTATGGATATGTGTATCTAATTCATGAAAAGTCTCAGGCTGTTGACATCCTTGAGGTGTACATAACTGAAGTCGAGAGACAATTAGATAAAAAGGTTAAAATAGTGAGATCAGACAGGGGTGGTGAATATTATGGTAAATATGATGAGTCAGGCCAAAATCCTGGCCCATTTGCCAAATTCTTAGAAAAGAAAGGCATTTGTGCTCAATATACAATGCCTGGTACGCCACAACAAAATGGAGTTGCTGAAAGGCGTAATCGTACACTTAAAGATATGGTTAGGAGTATGTTAAGTTACTCAATTGTACCTATTTCAATGTGGGGTGAAGCTTTAAAGACTGCAATGTATATCTTAAATAGGGTTCCTAGTAAGGCAGTCCCAACAACTCTTTTTGAGTTGTGGACTGGTAGGAAACCTAGTTTGAGACACTTACATATTTGGGGTTGTCCAGCAGAGGCAAGAATCTTCAACCCACAAGAGAAAAAGTTGGACTCAAGAACAATATCTGGATATTTCATTGGTTATCCAGACAAGTCTAAAGGGTACAAATTTTATTGTCCTAATCACAGTACGAGGATAGTGGAGACTGGTAATGCTAGATTCCTAGAGAATGGTGAAATTAGTGGGAGTGAGAAAACACGAGTGGTGAATTTCGAGGAAATTAGGGTAGATGTGCCAACATTTGACCCTTATCGAAAAATTGTTGTTCCTCAGACTATTCCACAGGCTGAGGGAAACGAACAACATAATGAAAATCCTTCACCACCTCATGTTTCACCACTTCATGAAGATACCACCATTGAAAATATTGTAGAACCACCACAACCGGCAGTTCTGAGAAGATCTCAGAGGGAAAGAAAGCCTGCCATTCCAGATGACTACATGGTGTATCTACAGGAATCTGATTTTGATATTGGAATTAACAAAGATCCAGTCTCATTTTCACAAGCCATGAATAGTGATGATTCTTCTAAATGGGTCAATGCTATAAATGAAGAGTTAAAATCCATGGAACAGAATAGTGTTTGGGATCTCGTCGAATTGCCTAATAACTGCAAAAAGGTCGGGTGTAAATGGGTCTTCAAGACCAAGCGTGACGCAAAAGGCAATATCGAACGATTTAAAGCCAGACTTGTTGCCAAAGGTTTTACTCAAAAAGAAGGCATAGACTATACAGAGACCTTCTCTCCAGTATCTAAGAAGGACTCGCTTAGAATCATCCTAGCATTGGTAGCTCATTATGACTTAGAGTTGCATCAAATGGATGTGAAAACTGCTTTTTTAAATGGGAATTTGGATGAAGAAATTTATATGGAGCAGCCCGAAGGATTTGCAAAGAAAGGTAAAGAACATTTAGCTTGCAAATTAAAGAAATCCATATATGGCCTTAAACAAGCTTCTAGGCAATGGTATTTAAGGTTTAATGATACCATTACCTCTTTGGATTTAAGAAAAATGCAGTTGATCAGTGCATATATCTGAAGGTTAGTGGGAGCAAGTTCATTATGTTGGTACTATATGTGGATGACATTTTGTTAGCTAGTAATGACCTTGGCTTATTGCATGAAACCAAGGAATATCTCTCCAAGAACTTTAAAATGGTCGATATGGGTGAGGCAAATTATGTTATTGGCATAGAGATCTTTAGGGATCGATCTCGAGGATTGCTAGGACTATCTCAAAAAGGATATATTGATCGTGTTTTGGAGAGATTCAATATGCAGTTTTGTTCAGCCGGTGATGCACCCATCACGAAGGGTGATAAATTAAGTGAAAAACAGTGTCCAAGGAATGACTTGGAAAGAAAACAAATGAAGGACATTCCATATGCTTTGAGGCTACAAATCATGCTTTATGGTTGCGAAATTTCATCTCAGGACTTGGTGTTGTTGACTCAAATTGCCAGGTCGCTGAAGATATATTGTGACAATACCGCAGCAGTTTTTTTTCTCTAAGAATGGAAAGTACTCTAGTGGTTCCAAACACATGGAAGTAAAGTACTTAGTTGTTAGAGAAAGAGTCCAGAAACAACAAGTGTTAATTGAAAACTTAAGCACCTCTCTTATGATTGCTGATCCATTCACAAAGGGATTGCCACCAAAGACATACAAAGAGCATGTTATCAGGATGGGTCTTTTAAGCAACCCTTGATATGTATGGTTAATTCTGAGTGCTTATTTTTATTTGACACTATTTGCGTAATAATAATTTTGTTTCTGTTTTTCCTGTTTCTAAAATTGTGTGTACACATTAATTTGAATATTGATAAACAGGGAATGTCTTAACAAGACAAATTACAGGGGCCTTTCAGGGAAATAATTATATATCCCAATAAAGGACTGGGTTGGTGAAGGTTATCAATGGTGTAGTGCATAGAAGGAAATATGACATAAATGTTATATAACCGCTATGACTCACATTGGTGATCTGAAGTAATCACAATATTATGGTTTCTAATATATCTGAACTTATTGGCTATTTTTTAAAATTCGTGATCACGTGTCAAAGCTTTTAGTGTGGAATCCAATGGGTCAAAATTTTTATAAGTTGCATATTTTTTGAAAAAACTCATAATTGCATCATAATCGGCTTAATGGGCCAAGTGGGAGAATGTTGGATTTATTTAGTAGTGTGGCCCAATAGCCTACATATTTTCTACATGTTTTAATTTATTTGGACTCCACAAATAGATAAAGCCAATATTTGAGATCAAGTTCAGTAATTAGAATTTTAATATAATCACTCTTCTAAGATAAGAAGGAAACCTTGATGGATTAGGAATTCTTCTGATAGAGTTTATCTGGCCCTCTTCTCTCCTCTATATAAGGATGGGTGACTCCCTTTTCATATGATAAGTATTTCCATCAATCTAAGTTTTATAGTCATCCTAATTAAGAGAGACAGAGAGAAGAAGGTGAGCCAAGAATTAAAGGTTCAACTCTAAGGGGTATTTTCTCAACTTCTCTAATTCAATGGCTGACAAAGGTATGTTCGTTTTATTCTTGAGTTGTATTGAATTCAAGATCTTGTTAAGTTTAATTCCGCATTATTATTATGGTTACATGTATTATTAATACTTACACTTTCATCATATATATGACATGCATCATGGATAAGCTACGTTCGTTGCTCCCAGACCCCAAGTAGGAACTAAATAGGTTTTATTTATTTATTTATTTTAAATATTATAAAAAACTGACAATGCACTCTGATTTTGCAGACTTTGGCCATTTTCATTCCCATAATTTCAGACATCAGCAGCAGCCCCAACCATATCTTGATACAATTTGCTTATCATTCATCACAGTGGAAGTGCCAGTAGTGGCAACAAACACATCATTGAGCTCTACTCTCAAAGGTTTATGTTGACAAAGAAAATGATACAAGTGCTTCAAAGATTTGGCTTTTATGCATTATAATTTTCTAAATATTTGTAGTAGACGTTGAGTCATCTGAGGTTTCTTGATTCAATTGTGAAATCAATTCTTTTTTTTACTTTTGTTTTAGTAGTATCTTTAGTTTATAAAATAGAAGTCATTAACGAGGAGTGTATTTGCTTTCTTTAGTTGAAGTCAGGATCATTCTTTTGAACAAAAGTAAAAGCATTCCTATTTAACACAACAGCAAAATACTCCAAAGAGATCTCGCAAGTAGTGGTTGTTATTTGTTGGACCAAATTCGATTTTCCTATTTTGCAATTGATGTGACATAAATAGAATTTTTTTCCTTTTATGTCGCTGAATCAAATATATAATCCTGCCCAGATTAGCAAAGGTGTTCATTTTTATCATAGATCATTACCTCTCATTTCTGTTTTTGAAACAACAGATGGTGGTTGAAACCTAAGGCTTGTCATCAATCTATAAAACTCTTGAATTCATTTTAGAAATTTAAATTCATAAATCCAAATGTAACTTAATATTCTTCCAATTTCATGTTCACGTGAGGCATTTTTCCATGACAATCCAGATTGATCATCAGGGCATTGCACAATAGTAATGATGGTATTCACTTGTAGTTTAACAATGAGAACTTGTAGCATAGTCGACCAACTCAAACAAACAGAGATTATCATTGGACCCCACCAACTTCATATATATATATATATATATATATATTTTATTACAAATTTATCATACCAGCAAATTATAATTTTGTCCTCGTTCCTAACCACCGACCTCACCCCACTCCCATCCTGTCCACCATTCTATCCCACCATCCCAGATCTGGCGAACCTTTGCACCGTTATTTGCTTCTCCCCAACTCCTCCTTGTGACCCTCACTCCTACATTCCCCACCTCCCTCACCACTCCGCTGATGAGAAGGGGGGGTCACCATTGGCTAGAGGTGAGAAACTGCAAGAGGAAAGGAGTTGCACCGGTGGGGTTCCAAAAAAAAGGTAAATTTAATATTATGGTGGGTGTTCAAAGAAAAAAAGTAGAAGATAGGAAGCAATTTTGGTGAGTGAAAGTCTAATAAGGTAGGGATTCCAGAGAAATATGATGGGGTTACTAGTAGCACCCTAAAAAAATTGTTAACAAAATAATGTTTTCTTGTTTGCAGTTATGTTAACTGAGAGGGAGTTTTTATGTGCATTAGGGCCGAGCTAGGCCCAGACATTGTAGTGGGCCGATCTATGGGCCGTGGTGAAAAGGACTTAGCAATTGGACCTTGCTGTTAGCTCGGTCCAAGTATGGTTACAGTTACCACGGTCAGAGTGGTGATAATTAGCTCGATCATAGTATTCAGAGCCGAGGTGTAGTTGAACAGTGACTGAGCTAAGCATCGCTTGTGGACGTACCGAACTGAGTCTGTCTGAGGGCTAAGGATAGCTCGGTTGTTTGTCATATTACCGCGGTAAGACCATCTCACTTGGTTAGGCAGTGAAGGAGGTGTAGAAAGATGAGCATTACCTTTCTGATTCCTAGAAGGACTCTACATTGGAGAGAAAGAGTCCTACTAGGACTGTGCCGCGCGGAATATATAAAAGCTCATAGCAGGACCTATGGAGAGGTATCACAACTTTGATTCTCGAATACACAGAGCTTTTGTCCATTGTCTATTTGCTGACTTAGGCATCGGAGAGGTATCCGGCACACACCCGCCGGCTAGCTCACGTTTGTGTTTTTAGGGAGTAAAGCAATGACGTTTGGAGGAGCGCAGACTTGATCAACAGGATTATACGAGAACATTATTTCGTGCTCGTACAATTAGCGCCGTCTGTGGGAATTACACAAAGAACAAAACCTCTTGATCAAGTTTTCCTCTCTAGTTGAAAGCAATGGCGCACAATGAAGACCTGCCACAATCCGCTATTGATGGGCAAACCCTGGAGGGAGGTGGGAGGCGTGAAGGTTTACCTTCTATCCCACCCATGGCGGATTTAGAACCCCAGCGACGGAACTCCCGGAGGGACACAAGGGAGAGATGAGGCACTAGCCCCGTCGTTCTCAAAGTCCTGAAAAACAAAGGCGAAGGTTGGATCCTCAAGTTCTGGAGGATCGCGTGAGGGAGCAAGACGAGTTAATAAGGAGGATGGCGGCAGACATGGAGACAATGAAGCGCCAGATAAAAGGGAAAATGGTGGCGACAAGAGAGAGACGCAAAGGCAACACGCCCCCTTGCCACTCAGAAGACTGTGACAGACATACCACACCTTCACAAGCAGAAAGCAGGAGCCTTAGAACAGGCGATACTCAGTCAAGGACTTCCAGGACTCGTCACTCCAGGTTTGAGAGAACGAGGACTGAAAGGTCATATACAAAGAGAAGCAGCTATTACCCCTCGCACACGCACCAGACGACATCTAGGCACACGGAGTTGCCTAGATCAGCGGACTTGCGGACAGTACTGGAGGAGAGGGCTCGATGAAAAGAAGACACCAGGGCTCGCGACCCTCGCAGGGTTTCAGCGCTACAGCGATTAGCCCCTAGGACACATGGGAGTGTCGAGGTAGGGATGCCAATGCCACGCCTTGCTTACGAACTAGCGGATAAAGTATTAGAAAGGTTATAGAGCTCGCCGTTCGTTTCGGCAATAGAGAACGCCCCACTACCTTTAGGCTTCCACCAGCCCAAAATCACTACTTATGAGGGGAAGACAGACCCCTACATGCACTTAAGCCACTTTCGCCAGGTTATGGCGGTATACCGGCGAAACGAGGCTCTAATGTGTATCCTGTTTCAATCTAGCCTGGGCGACCTAGGTCTAACCTGGTTCGAAAGGCTACCAGAAGGCAACATCGCCTCATGGGCACAGTTAGCAGAGGCGTTCGTGACTAGATTCAAAACGAACACCAAGACACTAGTAGAGATTGATCGGCTACTCTCCATTGACATGGACAAAAAGGAGACATTGACGTTTTACAACAGTCGATATTGGGAGACTTTCAACCAGATTGGGGATTGCCCTACAAATCTCGCCATCGCACAATACAAAAGGGGACTACCAGTCAGAAACAAGTTGAGGGACTCAATTACTATGATGCCACCCCTCACGATGGAGGCCCTAATGGAGAGGGTGCATCAACATATCCGTGTAGAGGAAGATAGCGCCCGAGCTAAAGTAAAATCTGGCACAGCAACGGTACCAGATAAAAAGACTACTGCAAAAGTTAACACGGTAGAACAACCAAGCAGGAATGGGCGATGCAAGCGAGCCAACAGAGAGGACCCAGAAAAAAGGAACTTAAGAAACCGCACTGCCATTACCACAGTATTCAATAAGCCTATCTACCGAATTCTCAGTGAGATACGTAATGAACCCTTCGTTCGGCGGCCAGCCAAGTTGGGAGAAGCACAAAAAGGCTACGACGAGAGGTCCCGTTGCACCTTCCATGATGAGAAGGGGCACCGCACTGGAAATTGCACACCATTGAGACAACATCTGGAGGAGTTAGTGGCAGCTAGGCACCTGGACCAGTACATAGAATGGGGGACACAACCAACCCCCCAGGACCTCAACAAACCGAACGGGATGCCAGTCGACGGTCCACCCCAAGGCGTAATCAACGTCATACATGGGATCATCGAACCTGAGCGAGTATGTGAACTCAGGGGGATGATCAAAAAGGCTGAGCACTTGAGAGAGGTATTAAGTGCACAACCTACCATCAAAAAGGGCAGAACAGAGGGTATGAACGTCATATCCTTCTCAGACAAGGATCTAGCAAGGCTACATTGCCCTCACAATGACGCACTGGTGGTGACTTTGCGCGTCAAGAATTTCGACATCAAGCAGATTCTAATTGACTAAGGAAGCTCATGCGAGATAATGTACTACGGGACCTTTAAACAATTGAAGCTGGAAGATAAAGACTTAGCACCTGTGACATCTCCCCTAGTCAGTTTCAACTCAATGCTAGAGTGGCTAGTGGGCAAGATAATCCTCCCAGTCAAGGCAGGAACCATGACAAAACAGGTGAAATTCTGGGTATTGAAGGTCCCTTCCACTTACAACATAATCTTAGGGAGAACATGGTTGCACGCCATGCGATTGGTAGCGTCAACCTACCATCAAGCATTGCGGTTCTCCAACGAAGCCGAAGTAATTGAAGAGGTCTTGGGAGACCAAATTATGTCGAAACAGTGCTTCGTCACAGTAAATGGCAATCGGCCTGCAAAAAGGTATGTAAAGATGGTGGAAGAGCCAGAGAGCAATGAACTGTTTGCGGATGTTGGCAAGGCAGCTGAACAGAAGACAATGGAAGACTTGGTAGAGGTAAGGATAGATGAAAAGAACCCAGAAAAGTTCTTTTTGCTCGGCTCGTCTTTGTCCAGCACTGAGAGAATAGAGGTCATGGAATTCTTAACCTCTAACATTGAAGTGTTTGCTTGGACACCATACGACATGCCTGACATTGACCCAAACTTCATCTGTCACCAACTTAATGTCCACCCAACTGCCAGACCAATTATACAGTGAACACGCAGATCGGCACTCCACCACACGGAGATAGTAGCGGAGGAAGTGGGAAGCTTGCTGGAGGCAGGAGCCATCAGAGAAGTACACTATCCCATGTGGATCTCCAATACAGTGGTAGTGCCAAAGAAGAACGGAAAATGGCGTGTCTGCGTGGACTACAAAACAGTCAACAAGGCATGCCCAAAGGACAGTTTTCCCCTACCACAGATAAACCAACTGGTAGACCTGACGGCAGGACACAATCGACTTAGCTTTCTTGATGCATACAGAGGTTACCATCAGATCGCTATGTATGAACCAGACCAGGAGGTCACATCATTTATAACGCCTAGAGGATTATATTGTTACAAGGTCATGCCCTTTGGCCTAAAGAACGCAGGGGCTACATTCCAATGGATGGTCACCAAAATGTTCGAACCATTGTTAGGCAGAACAATGAAGGCTTACATAGATGACATGGTGGTCAAAAGCAAGGAGGAGAAAGACCATCGCAGGGACCTAGATGAAATGTTCCAAATTCTGAAGAAAAACAAGTTGCGTCTAAATGCATCCAAATGTGCATTCGGCGTAGGATCAGGCAAATTCCTAGGCTTTCTGGTGACCAACCGAGGTATAGAAGTAGACCCCTCTCAGATCAAAGCAATCCAGGATCTTGAGAGGCCCAACACAATCAAAGAGGTGCAGCATCTCATTGGCCTAGCAGCCGCACTCAACCGGTTCATAAGTCGGTCATCAGACAGATGTCAACCATTCTTCCAAGCATTGAAGGCCAAATTTGAATAGAATGAAGAATGCGACCGCGCCCTAGAGAGCTTAAAAGATTACATGACCTCTCCTTTGTTGCTAGTAACCCCAATACTAGGAGAAGAGTTTTTTTTGTACTTAGCAGTTTCACAGCATGCAGTCAGTGCAGTGTTGGTCAGAGCGGAAGGAATCCAGCACTTGCCTATCTTTATGTTAGAACCTTGCTGGGCGCTGAAACCAGGTACCTACCATTAGAAAAGCTGGCATTAGCTTTGATGATGGCCTCAAGAAAGTTGTTGCACTATTTCCATGCCCACACCGTGATCGTCTTAACGGCCTTTCCATTAAAGGCCTTGTTTGAGAGGGCGGATTTTTCTAGACGAATCTTGAAATGAGCGGTGGAGTTAGGGCAGTTCGATATCAAGTTTCAACCCAGAACCGTAATAAAAGCCTAGGCTTTAGCAGACTTTGTGGCGAAGTTCACACCAGCAAGTCATCACATTTGCTCGGTCGATTTGACCAACACAACCGAAGTGAGGGGGGAAAGTGCCGCGGGAACAACGCAGCCCCCATGCAGGCTTGAGGACCAAAAGGAAGGAATGAACCATGCTATTCTTAGTGAGGACTCATCAAAAAGTAAAGACTTGAGGCAGTCAGATAGTGAAGATCAAACCCCAACAATAGGCATAGACTTGGAAAAAAACATCAGCAACACCCATGACCCCAAGACATCATCCGACCCCTCTACTTGCTAGAAACTATTCGTTGGAGAAATGTGGAAGCTCTTCATTGATGGAGCATCCAATAGGCACGGTGCAGGACTAGGCATAATCCTCATCTCACTAAATGGCCTAATAGTGGAACAAGCAGTCAACCTTGGCTTCCCAGCATCAAACAATAAGGCGGAGTATGAAGCACTTTTAGCAGGCCTAAAATCAGCATTTTTCATGAAGGCCACCAAGCTAATGGTTTACAGTGACTCCCAACTAGTAGTAAACCAGATTTCAGGCGACTACGAAGCGAAAGATGAGAGGATGGCAAAGTACCAAGAGTTAGTCAGAAAAGAGATCATGAAGTTCGAAGTAGTGCGGATAGAGCAAATCGGCCGAGAATAAAACAGTAAAGCAGACGAACTGGCAGGTTTCGCTTCAATGGCAGATACATCTATCCCGCATCCATTACTAATCGACTTTCTACCCAGACTAAGCATTGAAGAACCCCGAAGTAGCTGAGGTATGTTGTGCCGAACTAGGCCTTTCATGGATGGATCCCATTATAGTATTCTTAAAAGACGGCATCTTGCCTGAAGAGAAGAAAGAGGCCAACAAAATAAGAGCAAAATCACAGCGATTCTGGCTTTCTCCATCATTGGTGTTATACAAAAAATCCTTCATAGGACCTTACTTGAAATATGTCCATCCTAGCAAGGTCGAGGCATTTTTGTTCGAGATACATGAAGGCGTATGTAGAAGCCACCAAGGAGGAAGATCACTGGCTTACAGAGCAATCTCACAAGGATATTGGTGGCCATACATGCAAGCAGACTCTGAGAAGTATGTCAAGAGGTGCGAGAAATGTCAGAAGTTCGCACACCAAATACACCAACTAGCCAGAGAGCTTTTACCATTAACTAGCCCATGGCCCTTCGCAATGTGGGGCCTGGACATGGTGGGCCCACTTCCAACAGCACCAGGCAACATAAAGTTCTTTCTCGCAACAACAGACTACTTCACAAAATGGGTGGAGGCCGAAGCGCTTGCATCAATAAAGGAGAAAGATGTTAAGAAATTCGTCTGGCAGAATATCATTACTCGATTCGGCATACCTAAGGCTCTAATAGCTGACAATGGCACTCAGTTCGACGGCAAAATCTTCAGGGGCTTTTGCGAGGAATACAAGATAGAATTCTACAACTCCACACCAGCATACCCTCAAGCGAATGGTTAGGCAGAAGCATCAAACAAAGTCGTCTTAGATGGTTTGAAGAAAAGGTTGGAGAGAGCAAAGGGAAAGTGGGTTGAGGAGCTTCCTCATGTTTTATGGGCTTACCGTACCACACTTCAGCGGTCAACTGGAGAAACACCTTTTTCCTTGGCCTATGGCATGGAGGCAGTAATCCCACTAGAAGTAGGCCTCCCCACCATTAGAAGTGAAAATTTTGACCCAGACTTGAATAGAGAAGCCATAACCTTAGAACTTGACCTGGCAGAAGAGAGAAGGGAAAAAGCTCTAGTTCACATCGCCTCATACCAGCAGGAGTTATCCAGAACATATAACAAAACAGTGCATCCGAGACAATTCAAGATTGGGGATTGGGTATTATGCAAAGTAATGGGCAATACTTTGGTACCCGGAGATGGCAAGTTAGGACCTAACTGGGAAGGACCATACAAAGTGGTTGGTTTAGCAGGAAAATGGGCATATCACTTGGAAGATGGAGACAACAAGGCTATTCCCCGGCCATGGAACACTGCCAATCTCAAACTATTTTATTTTTAGTTTTACTTTAAAGTATTTGTAAGTTTCCCTTTTTCAAATAAAACAAGTAGTCTTTTCAGCACAATTCTTTCTACTATAAAAGTTGTTCTTAGTCATTGCCAGCAAGGGGCAATCAGAAAGTTTGGTAGAAATAACCAAATATTGAGCTCTCTTCAACCGAGATCAGGATTTAGGCTGAAGAAGGTTGGCAGGAATAACCAACACTTAGCTCTCTTCAGCCAAGATCAGGATCTAGGCTGAAGAAGGTTGGCTGGAATAACCAACACGTAGCTCTCTTCAGCCGAGATAAGGATCTAGGCTGAAGAAAGGTTGACTGGAATAACCAACACTTAAGCCGAGATAATGATTTAGGCTGAAAAAGGTTGGTTGGAATAACCAACACTTAGCTCTCTTCAGCTAAGATAAGGATCTGGGCTGAAGAAGGTTGGCAGGAGCAACCAACATTTAACAAACAGATTACAAAGCTCATTGTAAACGTCCCCGAACGTCCCGAGAGGGAGTCCCGTTTTGCTCATTTGGACTCACTACAGTTCAGGACTCAATGTCATGGTCCTGTATCTAATCTCGCAGAGTGCAACGCAAGACCGTTTTTGAAAACATATTTTTTGAAAGAAGTGCCAAACATGGACTATTTTGCCAGATACAGAGTTGCCACCTAAATATTTATTTTGGGGGAATTTAGGAAACCCTGACTCGGTGCCAAAGGCCACGTGTCCGTCATCACCAAAGTTGCCTCGGTTCGGGAACTTGGGTACGATTGGGGAAGGTCAGTTATGAGCACCCCCTCTCGCCCGATCAAAGATCGGCCTCTACTAACCGTGATATCTTGTTTTGAAAACATTATATGCTCTTATTCCGGTTATTAGCCTAGAATTACTATGTTATGCGCGCAGCAAACAAGTATAGACCAAATCGCCTAAATTGGAACAAAACATTTCATGTTTGTTTTGAAAATGGTTTGCTACTCGCAAGTAAGCTAAAAATGCAGATTTTTGCCACCCTCAAGTGGGCTTAAAACTCGCAGTTTTAATGCATCATTCCAATTTAGGTAATTCAACCTCTATCCACAGGCATTCAAGCAGTTATATCACATAAGCAGCTAGCCTCATGGTAATCATGCTATTATGGCAACACTCACACGCATGCGGTATGCTAAAGTATAAAAAGCTTACCTAGTACTCCAAGCCAAAACAAAAACTAGTTAGCAATCATATGCATGATCCTAGTTCATGTTAAGATGGCTAATGCAACACATGCAAGATGCAACTACAATAGGCTCGGCTATCCTAAAGATGGCATGTGAAATGCTGCAATTAACAAGTACTCAACTTGGAATTGAAATACAAATGCAGTAAGCATGATGTACCGAGCCCGGTGCATGTAAGACAAATGTATGGATGCACGCATGCATAGCATAAGGTATGCTAATTTAAATATGCCCTAGTCTACCATCATAAGCGGGTAAATAAAAGGGAAGAAGGACGTGGGATTGGAAGACATGCACACACTCACCCACACTTATTACACAATTGCCCTCACTCGGAAGGTCCGAATAAATATTACATAACCGAATAAATAATTAACTACTTAATTAATTATTACAGAACCCTTATTTAATTCACAAATTAAATGCAGAATTAAAATGGCCACAGCCCCGCCTTCAAAATATTTGGATGATGCATGCTTGACTCGTACTGCCCGGAAAGTCGCTGCCATAGCATTGCTACCTCTGTTTACACTGCCTAGCTCCTCTGAAGACTGCACGAGTCTTGGGATAGGTTCTCTGCACACTATGGAACACCACCGGCTAGTAAGAATGGCCATCGGCCATGGGAAATGGCCACCGGCCACTGATGAAGTTATCGGCCATTGATGGATGGCGGGTCGGCACTGGAGATGGTCGGCCGGCCAAAACTCCCTGCAGAAACTGGTTTTTGACAGCAACAGAGAGCAAGCAGTGTATGGCATGGAATTTCAAGCAAATGTAAGCATGGCCACACTCCCTATCATGCAATAGACTCAAGGAAGCATGACCCTCGGCCCTCGGGCCATCAATTAGGCATGATAGCCTAAGAGGCCAAGTTTTGCAAATTAATGTAAATGCATGCAACCAAAAGAGATGAATGCCAACACCATATCATGTTGGGGTCAAGGGGATTGGCGACCGAGGGTTGAGACGTGTTTCGTCACTTAAAGTACGAACACTCCTCACCCCTCAAGTTTGGCTTGACACCCCAATCCAAACAATGCAAGGCATGTATACAAACTTGGCTCAAAGATGCAACATGAGTAATGCAATATGCCAAACATACAAGATGTAATGCCATGTAACTCATCATGCAAACTATGACATGAAATGCAATTAGCTAACAATATGCAAGCATGCAATTGTGATACTAGGCAAGCATGAAATCAAAGCAATGCAATATGATCATGCAATGCAAAGGGGCAGACCTCAGCCCACCCCAAAACAGTGACAAAAGATGCCTAAAATGATGGATAAACACTCATGTAAGCATGCACACCAATAGGCCCAAGATTAAGGCATAACAAAGGGCATTCTACTACCACTACCCCCAAGCAAACATGGCATGAACTATACAACCAAAACAGAGTTTTAAGGCACCAAAATAAGTCCCAAAACCCACTGATATGGCAGCCCCAAAGGTTTAAACACTTAAGCATGCACAATGCTCATTTCAAGGCACAAAAGGACACATCTTCAAAGCAATAAAAGGAGAACAATTCCAAGTATGAAAGCATAAAAACATGGACTGAAATGGCATGGCAAATGATTCCAAATCATTGAAATAGACCAACTAAGGCATGTTTATGACTCACTTACTTAGGGCTCACAAGCCAAAATGCATAGCAACCATATTAAATATGTCAAACATGACCAAATCAGTAACCAACAGACCTCAAGCATGGCAAAATATGACCAAGAACTTCACAAAGCAAGGTCAAAACATGAGAGCATGGTGGTCTAATGGCATGATGCACTTCTAGGCAAAATGAGGGAATACAAAGCAAGTGTATTAAGCATGAAAGGGACCACTAATCCGACCAAAAACAGAGGCATATTATGACCTAACAACATACAAAACCCTCTGAAATGGGACCAAAAACACCTAATCATGCATGCTACCCTTATGAGCCAAGAACATGCAAAAATGAGAGACTAAGGGAGAGGGGTGTCCCTCCCCTATGCAAGACCTCAAGACCCCTTCTTCACCACTGAAAATCCACTGGATTTCAGTGGTGAGAAGGCCAATACACATGAGTAATCAAAGCTTAACAAAGAGAGCACCAAAAGGGCCAAACAAGGCCTAAGAGGGGGAGGTCGACCCAAACCACAAAACAACCTTAATGAAGTATCTTAAGCATGAAAATACAAAACTTTTTTCAGTTATACACAAAGTCTAAAACAGCAAGCAAGATAGGCAAAAATCTAGTGCAAGATTGGGGAATCTAAAGTAAGAATGTTACCCTTGAAGAACCCTTGAAGAACAGCAAGATCTGCCACCTTCCTCTGATCAAAACCAGTCCAAAAACTCAAGAACAAACCCTCAAAGCCTCTCAAGGTCGAAGTATGGTGTAATGGTGTGTGTCTTAGTGCAAAACCAAGGTCAAAACACACTTTTTAGGCTTCTAAACACACACAAAGGATGTGAGAGAGGGAGATATAGAGAGAGAGAGAGTATATGACAGATATATGTATGTATAAGCTCTAGTTTTTTGTTCAATCCTCTACCATGGAGGAGGAGAGGCTCTATATATAGACAAAGCAAAGGTTTGAAGCTTCTCAAAGAAGCTAAACAAAAAAAAAGGGCAAAGGGGGCAAGGGGGTCAAGGCTTCCTGTGGAAGCTGGGACAGCTGGCAAGCTTCTTGAGGAAGCTAAGACAAAGGTCCAAGCTTCCTCAAGAAACTAGACCAAAAGGGTGCAAAAGGGGCAAAACAACCACACTTATGCACGAGGGCAGGGTTAGTGCATTCCAACTGGCACAGCTGGCATGCACCATGCCTGAAAAAGTCAAAAAAGTGCTACCGGCCAGAAAAGGAGGCCACCGGCCAAACAGATAGCCGGCCGGCCACACTGAATGCCGACCAGCCAATGGTATGCTTTACCAATGGCCGGTAGCCTCAAAACACAGCCGGTGGCCTCAAGCCACGGCCGGTGGGTGCCAGGGGTAGCTAACAAGCTACTCTCCACCCTCAGAAACAAAAACACAAGTGTTTGGTGCAAAATCGAACACAGAACAGTCGAGTTGAGAGATCCTGAGGCAAGGCGCGTAGCCGAGACCTCCGGGAACTCAAAACGAAACACGAACATGGGTAATCACCGAGTGTTCAAACGGCGACGTCCAAGTCTTGAGGACGGTCAAAAATGGGGTGTCTACAGTTGCCCCTCTTTGACAGAACTCGAAAGTCATAACAATGACGGGAGTGATTGTCAAAGCCCAGAGACGACCCATTTTTGACAAGGCCGAAGACTTGGACAAAGCATACAAGCGGCAGACAAAGATATGCGCCCGAAGGCAGGGGCAAAATGCAAGACAATGCACAAAGCCGAGCATAACTTATGATCATGCAAAGAAAGCTGTAACGAAGCATAACATGCGACAGTTTTAAGCAATCATAGACCAAACTACACTACAATGCAGAAAGGATGTAAGAGAATTATGCAATTCTCAATACATCTCACTCGGAAAATACAATACCTGTCTGGTTCGTCTGGTTGCACCAACCTCAAATGAACCGTACATATAATATCGTGCTTGCAAAAGAAAGTAACTTAACAGGTACAATATTGTTAGCAACATGCGCATCTATGCAATTGAAAGTTCGTGACAACGCAAAACAAGCGGGATGCATAACAATGTTCTGAAAGCGCAAACACATGTGAGTAAAGAACACGGGGCAACGTGCACAATGTGTGAGGATGTAGACACATGTAAGTAAACAACATGTACAATGTGTATAAAAGGACACTGAACACATGTAAGTAAAGCATAACGTGACAACGCATGCAATGTGTATAAAAGGAACTTGAACACATGTAAGTAAAGCATAACGCGACAACGCATGCAATGTGTATAAAAGGAATTTGAACACATGTAAGTAAAGCAATGCACGTATACGCACAATGTGTATAAAAGGAAATTGAACACATGTAAGTAAAGCAATGCACGCATGCACGCAATGTGTATAGAAACTTGAAATTGAACACATGTAAGTAAAGCAATGCACGTATGCACGCAATGTGTATAGAAACTTGAAATTGAACACATGTAAGTAAAGCAGTGCACGTATGCACGCAATGTGTATAGAAAGAAACTTGAAATTGAACACATATAAGTAAAGCAATGCACGTATACACGCAATGTGTATAGAAACTTGAAATTGAATACATGTAAGTAAAGCAATGCACGTATGCACGCAATGTGTATAGAAACTTGAAATTGAACACATGTAAGTAAAGCAATGCACGTATGCACGCAATGTGTATAGAAACTTGAAATTGAACACATGTAAGTAAAGCAGTGTACGTATGCACGCAATGTGTATAGAGAGAAACTTGAACACATGTAAGTAAAGCAATGCACGCATGCACGCAATGTGTATAGCAGGAAAAGAGGGATAGATTCAACTTGAAGTATGGTAAAGACATGTTATTCATGATGTTGAAATGCAAAACACTGTAGCGTAGTATAGTTGAAGCGATTTGCGGAACTCGCAAGGCACAAAAGGATACGGGAAGGGATGTTTCTCGCACGCACCGATCATCGCTCATAGCAGACACAACTTGAGCTCAACTTGAAAGTCTATCAATGTTCCAAAAGTGCCCTTCCTTGCACTGCCTTGCGTAACGAAGGTGCCAAAACACGTAGTTGACCTGAACAAGGGCGCGAGAGATGCATTGATCACAAGGGAGGGGTTGCTAGTACCAATCTCGATACTCTACTGCCCTACTCTCTTTTCGCTTTACTTTCCTTTTTACTGGTAGTTTAAGCACATTGCACTGCCTCAGGCAGGTTTTATATTTTTTTAAAACTGCGTATTTTTGCAAAACACATGATGGAAATGAAACTGCTATTTTGTTCAAAATGTGTTGCATTTGTACGTTCTATGCATTGCATCGCATGGCATCACATAACAATGTGAATGAAATTCGTTTGAAAATAGAGCATTCGCATCGTAATAATCAGGTAGTGAACCAATTTACAACTCGATAAGCAAAACAGAGAGACTCGATATAACCAACCAAGTGCGAGTACAACTCGATAAGCAAATCAAAGACTCAAAGAGAGTGAAATACAACTCGATAAGCAAATGTACAACAACTCGATAAGCAAATAGGCGTGACTCCGCAAGAATCGATCACCGGAGGGCATTGGAAGTGATGGCATTCCCCAATCCTCAGCATAAACAGCTCAGAGAACAAGGAGGAAGACCACCGGCCAGGGGTAAAGGCCATCGGCCATGAGAAATGGCCATCGGCCAGCACCTTTGATCAATCGGCCAAAAGTGGTGGTCGGTCGGCACTATATTTGGCCGGCCGGCCATGAATTGCCAGAACCAGCAGAATGCTGACATCTGTCCTCCACTCAACCTTATCTTCTACAAAAAGGCCTCAGCTTCGTAGTTCTTCTCAATTCAACACTGATTTGCCCCAAATGGAAGCGCTTCTTGCCCAAAATCTCACAACTTGGATTAACAACTTGGATGGTTCGGAAAAGTTGAATTTCCGGGGCTTCGGCATAAACGCACTATTCACTCTGGGTCGTTCCCCGCTGCACCTCCCGTTTCTCCATGCCGCGGCAAGGTTTTGGAATCCGGTGACACATGTTTTTAGCTTCGGCGGGCAAGAGGTATGTCCTACCTTTGAAGATTTCCAAGCTTTAATGGAGTCCGAGCGCAACGAAGAGATCCTGCCCCAACTTCGTTTTGGCCATGCCCAAGCCTTAGGACAAATGTGTGGGCTCTCAATACCCGACGCTCGATCTTTGATTTGCGACGGAATGCTGGATATTCCGAGTTTGATTTGCCGTTTTTCTGATGCCGGTGACCGCGGCGACCGTCATTGGCAAGGTTTTCGGCAACACGCACTTTGTTTGTGCATGCTATCTCATTTCTTACTTGCCTCAGGCTCCGGAGGATCTAGCGTCCGGTTGATCGAGGTTGCCCAAGGTTTGAAGGAGGGTAAGAGTTGCATCGCCATGACTCTGGCTGAGACGTTGATGGGCTTGGATGCTTTCTATCGTCGCGAAACGACCAAATTTGCGGGGAGTCCACTACTACTGCAGGTAAAGTTTCCCACCCAATCTCTCATATGTATTGCTCACATCGCTCGGCCCTCAAGCTCGGTTTTCTCACAAAACCCTTTTCTTACTTTTTCTCTCATCGTACATCTCTCTATTCTTTATTCTGTCATTTTTCATCCCTTCCCAGGTGTGGTTGATGGACAAGTTGCAGGTTGTGGACTCTTGCCCAACATACTCAGCTCGAGGTTACTTCTTCCGACAACGCCTAGTCGATGCCCTTGATGAAGGTTGGTGGTTTGACTAGATGTGCAGCTTGTCCCCCGACCACATTGCTTGGCGGTGCCCTTGGCTCAATCTACCGGCAATGGGCTATAGCATGACCCGCCAACCTGGGATTCAACTGATTGGCTTGACTCACTGTGTGTTCTACTTCCCATTCCGGTTCCAGCGCCAGTTTGGTCATGATCAGACTTGTCCACCAGAGGGGATAGAGTACCCGGCTACATTCCCGATCCGAGGCGCACAGCTTGCCCGGTATATGACAGCATGGAGGACTAGAGAGCTCCTGGCCCCCGCTCCCACTTTCAGTTGCACTTTGTCTGATGAGTGCTTGGATTGGCTTAATGAAGAGGCACAGGTCGGGCCCAGCTTGGCATCGGAGGCTTCGACCAGCTCTGGGAGGGGGCGCAGGAACACCTGACTTATCTATGCCCCGGATTTATTGCTTTATTAGTACTTTCAAGTTTTCTTTATGAATGTAATAAAAAAAAAACTTCAATTTGTATGCAAGAGCAGGAGAACTCTGTATTGAAATCAACGAAATTGAAGGTTGTGGTACTGAAAATTTCCCGTTTTGGGTCGAGAAATGGTCTTAGTTGTAAAAAGATTAATTTGAACAAAGTCAACTTTTATTAAAACTTTTCAAAACCATTTTCGATATGGATCAGAACTGGACACGCCTGAGATCTGTCACTGGGATGCACAACCCCGGATTCCAGCAACTGGAAAGTTGCCCCTAGTCTGAATAGTACCGCGGCACTGCACAGCAACGGAAAGTTGCCCCTAGTTTGAATAGCACTGCACCGGAGATTACAATCAAAGCTTTCGAATGCTGAACAGACAAAGATGACCGAGATGATCAAATGGACAAAGTTGATCGGGGAAAAGGTTATGGCTGAACTCCAGATGAAGTTGCCTACGTATCCCAAGGATGGGAATCAAGCCTTACGTAGTTCAGGCTTGGGTTCACTCGGGTATTTTCACTCTCCTTTTACGCTCTAACTTTTGCCAAGGCCGCCCTTTGCGGGTTTTCAACCTTGCGAGCTCAGTTTTTATATTTTCCAATTTTCTATGCTCTAACTTTTGCCTAGGTCGCCCTTTCGGGTTTTCGGCCTAGCGAGCCTCTCAGGGGTAATATTTCTTCAACTTGTCCATGTTGATCGGTTGTGAGAACTCTAGGCCATCTAGGTCCATCAGAACGACAGCTCCACCCGACCAAATAGACTTAATGATGTAGGGACCAGTCCAATTGGGTCTGAACTTGCCCCTTGGGTCGTGGATGGGAGCTCGGTTGTCCTTGAGTACCAAATCTCCTTCCTTTAAATTCCTGGACTTAACCTTCTTGTTGAAAGCCCGGGCAATTCTGCGCTGATAACCTTGAACATGGTACAGTGCTTTCAATCTCCTCTCATCAAATAGCATGAGTTCCTCAAATCTGCTCTGCTGCCAATCTGCTTCGGCTATCTGGCACTCAGCCAATACTCGCAAAGACGGAACCTCAATTTCGATAGGTAGAACGGCCTCCATCCCATAGACTAATGAATACGGAGTCGCCCCAGTAGAAGTTCTAATCGAAGTCCGGTAGCCCCACAGAGCAAACGGCAGCTTATCTGGCCAATCCCGGTAGGTTTCCACCATCTTCTGCAGTATGTGTTTGATATTCTTGTTAGCAGCCTCAACCGCTCCATTGGTTTGCGGCCGGTAGGTGGATGACTTATGAAAAGCCACGTTGTATTTTTCCAACAAGTCAATCACCTCCTTCTTGAAGTGGGAACCGTTATCTGAAATTATCTCATTTGGGACTCCGTAACGACAGATGATGTTGTTTCTGATAAACTTCGCGACATGTGAAGCCTTCAACACTGCATAAGATTGGGCCTCGACCCACTTTGTAAAGTAATCTATCGCGACCAGGATAAACTCATGCCCATTCGACCCCTTCGGAGTAACAGCCCCGATCACATCGATTCCCCAAACTGAAAATGGCCATGGCGAAGTCATGTTGTACAGCTTCGACGGCGGGATGTTCATGCGGTTTGCATGAATTTGACATTTGTGGCATCGCCGAACAAAGCCGATACAATCCTCCTCCATGGTAGACCAGTAGTAACCCTGTCTGAGGATCTTCCGAGCCAACATTACCCCGTTCATATGTGCACCACATTCTCCTCCATGGATGGCCTCCATCAGGCGCTTCGACTCTTCAGCTTCCACACATAGCTTATGCATTCCCAGATGACCTCTCTTATACAGCTTACCCCCGCAGATGATGAACTGAACAGCCATTCTTCTGATTGCCCTTTTATCCTTGGCATTTGCCCCTGGTGGATACGCCTCTTTCTCCAAGAAGTTCCAAATGTCATAATACCAGGGGTTGTCGTCCTGAACCTCATCTATGGCAGCGATCGCTTCATATGCTGGCGCAAACTTCTGGTCAATGATGACTGGACGCATCCGGACTCCAAACGGGATGTCTATCATGGAAGATAGAGTTGCTAGTGAATCTGCGAACCTGTTGTTCTCTCTTACTAGATGAGCAAAGTTTAGCTTCTCAAACCGAGGAATTAACAAATCCAAGGTCTGGTGGTACATTATCATCTTTTCTTCTTTGACCTTCCAATCTCCTTTTGCTTGAGACACAACAAGGTTCGAGTCCCCGATGACGTCCAACCGTTTTGCCCCTAGTTCCAGGGCTGCTTCTAGACCGGCAATGCATGCCTCATATTCTGCTTCGTTGTTCGAGACTTTGAACCGGAGTTTGAATGCTAGAGGGATACGGGAATTGTCAGGTGCTATCAGCAACACTCCTATCCCATACCCGTACTGGTTTGACGCTCCGTCAAAATACATCGTCCAAGTTTCATCTTCGAGGTGCAAAATGGCCTCATCTGGGAATAAGTACTCAACTGCTTCACCCCCTTCCACTGGATGATCGGCTAAGAATTCTGCTACTGCTCTTCCCTTGACTGACTTGCGTGTCACATATTTCAGATCAAATTCGGAAAGCAACAGCAACCAACGAGCTAGCCTACCCGTAAGTGCCGGTTTCTCGAAAAGATATTTGATGGGATCCAGTCGTGAAACCAACATTACGGAGTGAGCTAACAGGTAGTGCCGCAGCTTCCTGGTAGCCCATACCAAAGCTAAGCAAGCCTTCTCCAACGGTGTGTAGCGAGTTTCATACTCTAGCATCTTCTTGCTCAGATAGTAGATGGCCCTCTCCACCTTATCCTCTGATTCTTGGGCGAGCATACAGCCCATTGTAGTTTCGGTCACTGAAAGGTACAATATCAACGGTCTCCCTGGCTCTGGTGGTGACAACACGGGTGGGTTCTGTAAGTATTTCTTGATCTGTTCAAAAGCAGCTTGGCATCGGCCGTCCCATTGGAATTTCTTTCCTTTCTTCAGGAGACCAAAAAGTGGTTCACAAGTCAAGGTTAATTTTGAGATAAACCGTCTTATGAATTGCACTTTACCCAGAAAGCCTCGCACCTCCTTTTCAGTCATTGGTGGTGGCATTTCTAAGATGGCCTTGATTTTGGAAGGGTCGACTTCGATGCCCCTCTGTGTAATCAGAAACCCTAGCATTTTCCCTGCTGTAACACCGAACGTACACTTCTGCGGATTCAGCCGCAACCGGAATTCTCTGATCCTTTGGAAAAACTTTTGCAAGGCGGTGTAGTGGCCCTCTCTTTCTTTGGACTTGATAATCATGTCGTCCACGTACACCTCAACCTCTTTGTGGATCATGTCATGTAATATCGTGGTCGCGGCCCGTTGATATGTAGCTCCAACGTTCTTTAATCCAAACGGCATTACTCTGTAGCAATAGGTTCCCCACGGGGTGGTGAAGGCGGTCTTTTCCCGGTCTTCAGGTGCCATCACTATCTGATTGTAGCCTGAGAAACCATCCATAAACGAAAGCAAAGCATGCCCCGCTGTAAAATCCACCAACTCATCAATATGCGGCAAGGAAAAGTCGTCCTTCGGACTAGCTCTGTTCAAATCTCTAAAATCCACGCATACTCGGATCCTGCCATCTTTCTTTGGCACCGGAACAATGTTGGCCAACCAAGTCGGGTATTCGGATACCAGCAGGAAGCCTGCATCGATTTGCTTGGTGACCTCTTCCTTAATCTTGATGGCCCAGTCAGAGCGGATCCTTCTGAGTTTCTGTTTGACAGGTCGGGCCTTGGGGTTAAGAGGGATCCGGTGCTGTACAATCTCAGGATCGATTCCAGGCATGTCTTCGTAGGACCACACGAAAACATCTTTGAAATCTTTTAATAAAGCGACTAAGCGCTCGCGTTCCTCCGAAGACAACGTAGACCCGATTTGGACCAGCCGCGGGTCCTCTCAGTACCAATATTCACAATAGTGATTTCATCAACTAAAGGTTTAACAAATCTTTCCTGCTCTTGATCAATTAATCGTTGCAAAACCGGAGGAATTTCTTCCTCGTCGTTTTTGTCAAAATTTTGAAAGTCCTGATTCAAGCAATAAATCAAAGGCACAGAAAAGTACTCAGAAACCACATCCATATCATTCTCATTATGTACTTCCAAACCGTCCGATTCTTCTGTTACAACAGACTCAAAAGAGAAAGAAAAAGACGACCTGGACAGGACTGTGGCATCCGGGTTATCACCCCCAGGAATACCGGACTCAGACTCAGTTGAGCTGGAACCTGATTCCGACTCACAAGACTCGGTGGAATCAGATTCCGGCTCACTACCTGACCCGGTGCTGTTTGACAAAAATCCCTCTTCGTACTGCCAAACGAGAGAGGGTGCGATGGATGCATCCAAAATAGTTGATGGTAGGCCCGCAGCCGTTTCACTCCCAATCATGGACACCGAGAAGTTATCCCCCAAGCACTTCTGTTCGATCGGAGGATCTGAGAGTAGACATGCCAGTGCTACCCCCATTTCAAGTTCGGTGTCCTCAGACTCCATTTTCCTGTTCTGCTCAACCTCAACCGTCGGGTCTGCCTGCTCTTCGGCAACATCATCCCCAGATAATTGTAGGTCAAAGAAAATCTCGAACCCCGGCACGCGCTTCCTCTCCGCGTTCAGCCACGGCTCTGGGAAGCCACAGAATGGAAAGTCCTCCCCCTCCCGGACGAAGCGTCCGTTTAGGGTACCCCGGATGGGCCGGTGCATCAACTCAAAAGGTTTCCCCATTTGTTTCGCTCTGGCTCTCCCAGCCATCTCATTTCCTTTCCTTACCCAATCCTCCTTGGTGGGCAGATAACCCAAGCCAAAGGTGTGTGGGTTGTGTGGTACTTTAGCCAATGCTGCGATGCCCTTCCGGCCACTCTTTCCCAATCCCAACCCGGGGAAGTGTTGGAGCTTGTTCATGAGATATACTACTTGAGCACTGACATATATCCCCTCATTAGCAGCCATGATGTTCTGTACAACCCGAGCCTCAGCCAGGGTAAAACCTGATATGAACACATCCTCCATACCATGCTCAATTTCCAGAACAGGCGTAGATACCTCCGGTGGTGGATGAATTGATGAATTCCCAAAAACAATGGCTACTCCCTTCCCATGGGGGTATTTCACCAGTTGATGCAAAGTGGATGACACTGCCTTTACCTGATGCAGCCACGGCCGCCCCAAAAGCAGGTTGAAAGTTGCAGGAACCTCTAAGACATGGAAATCTATCTCATGCTGTCCCGGTCCAACTTTAGTCTGAATTTTCACCGTCCCCAATGACTTCTCTACTCGTGTTGTCGTATGCCCAAATCACCTGGGCTGTTGGTACAAAATCCACGGTTTTCAAACCAATCGCATACGCTGTCCTTGCCGGGCAGACGTTGATGGCGGATCCGGTATCAACAAGAACTACCGGTATCCATTTATTCCTACACTCCACAAAGATATAGAGTGGTTTGTTATGGTCTGCCCCCTCAGGTGGCAATTCCTTGTCGAAAAAAGTTAGCGTCGGGGTAGCTCCTCCCGGAAAGACTAATCCCACCAGCTGTTCTGGCGTGGTTTCTATCGAAAGCTTGGCCTTGTCCATGGCTGATAAGACAGCATGTCTGTGCACTCGTGATGCCATAAGCAGTCCCCAGATGGAGATGTCTGCTTGTATCTTTTTTAACTGTTTGAGCACAGCCTCCTCTTCAAGTTGTTTCTCCTTTTGTTTCTCAGCCTCCCTATCTTTTCCAGAAGCCTCTGGTTGATCTAGGTGCGGGGGTTTGAAGTACCGCCCGCTCCGTGTCATATGGTCGACTTCTCCAAGGTACCAGGTGTCATCGGGTTGGTTGTTCCCCCAATCTTCATCTGTGTGGGCAAGACATAAATCCTCATCCTCCCACCACATTCCATCAGCAGCCGACAGACTCCTGTCCGGCTCTAGTATGACTGTTCTCGTACTCGCGGTACCTTCCATCCATATGCTCGCAGCATTCTCTGTTTCTGTGCACATAGCAGTTTCAGTCCCCACATGGGCCTTTGCCTTCCTGATTCTCTCGGAATCTTCAAATCTTTCCTGTTCCGGCTGTGTCAATACAGCTGACTGTTCAATAATTCCCGTATTCGAAATGCTCCAATCCTGAGCGAAGTTCTTGACACCGGCGCTCTCCGGCGATGTACTCTGTTCTCCGACCCTTCCGGCCGTCACTGACATTCTTGCCCCTGTCGGGCCCTGTTCTGGTTGGAACTCTTCCACCACATCCGGTTGATCATCCAACCACCCAGTAGCCTCTGCCGATTCCTCATAATCAAACCAGTTGACTGCTGCGTCCCCTGGATCTTGGTCACTGTAAAACTGGAGATTGGCAAGGTCTTCTTCCACAGCCGTCAAATCATCCGTCCTCTGTCCCAAACCATCCCCTTGGATCACACACAGCTCTGCCTCCGTCGGCAATTCCACATCTAGCCCATCCTGGCCTATTGACGAAATGTAGTCACTCGGACTATATGTCTTCTCAACACAACTTCCAGATTCCGCAGGCTCTGGCTCAACAATCCTCTTCTCCTCTGGAATCTCCCCTTTCCTGTCTTTGACAGTCACCACCATTGGCTTAGGTTGGGTTATGGAGATGTCCATCATGCACAAGTCGGTGCAATCAGGAAGGAGTACCTCCGGTTTAGGCAAATGGGAAGGAGTGATATAGACGCTGGGATCGTAAGACACGACCCCAATCTGGATGAAGTTGATTCTTTTGGGAGGTGGAGCTTGGTTATGTGTGGGGAAAGGGTTTGTTGTAACATTGGGTTTCTCGGGAGGCAGAATCACCCCGTTATCGATGAGATCTTGAATCTCATGACGTAATCGGTAGCACAGATCGGTGTCATGACCGTGCTGTTGGTGAAATGCGCAATATTTGGCTGGATTGTGGGTAGGGAAAAGTTTTTCTGGTAACGGCCACGGCTCTAGGGGCTTCAAGTGCCCTTTTCTGATTAAAACCCCCAGAGCTTTGGACAGGGGCATATACAGTGGAGCGAAGGTTCTTGTGTTTTTGGGTGGGTATTTGGCTGTTTGTGTATGGCTTCCGGACGCGCCGGAGATTGGCATAGCTACCATGGTTTTTGGAGGGAGGTTGGTGGTGACCATGCTCACTTCGGAGGCTCTTATAGTTATAGCGCCACTTGGGCCCGTATTAGTGTTGCGGTTGAAGGTTCTTTGGGGTTGCTCCCGGTCAGTATCAATTAAGCCTTGCTTCATGGCATCTTCAATCTGTACCCCCATTTCATGTAGATCGGAAAAGGTAGGAAAAGGGAGTACGATCATTTTTTGGATCAACTTCGGCTGAAGATTGCGCACAATCATCCGAATCTGATCTTTGTCTGTGGGCCTTAAAGTCATCATCGAAGCCTTGGCCCTCCATCTGGTCACGAATTCTGAGAAGCTCTCTTTGGGCTCTTGCCTCGTTGTCTCGAGATCACGGGTCGTAATCTCGATTTGTGTATTATATGAGTATTGCGCAATGAAGGCCTCAGCCATCTCGTCCCACTTTCTCTTGACGTCATCTTCTAATTTGGCATACCATATGGCCGCCACACCCGACAGGGTCCGGCCGAATAAAGACAGTTTCTGCAGTCTGGTGAGGCCCATTGGCCTTAAAATATCTGAAAACAATCTCAGGTGCACCATGGGGTCCCCGGACCCATCAAATCGATCGATATGAGGCATTTTGAATCTGTCAGGCAGCGTCACAGCTGCGTCGGTATATCCATCTTCAATGTCAGGGATGGTCTTGACTCCCTGGGATCTCTTGAACACTTTTCAAGCTTGCTCAACTTCAGTGCTGTGGGATCTGTCTCGAACTCAAAGGGAGAGTCCGGTAGGTTGGTGGGTGTTTTGGATAACTGGGGTAGGATCTGGGGTAGATCGGGGGTGGGGTGGTCCTGTGGGAATGTCGTATCATTCTGAACATTAGCTGTCTCCCCGAGGGTTGGAACTCCTGGTGGGGGAGGAGCTTGCTGCGAAGCAGATGCTCCGGTTTGCTGTTGTAGCCTCACGATTAACTCTGCTTGTTCAGTCATAACCGTGGCCTGCTGCTTGGCGAACTCACCTGTCGGACAGCATCTTGCTGCATAATTTTCATACTCTCTTGAAGTTGGCGCACCATCTCCTCTAACTGGCCATACTGTCCTGATCTGACTGAATTACTGGTATATATTCCCTCTCTGTGGGAGAAACAGAACCCTGATCCCTACTGTACTCAGGTGGGGTAGATAAGGCCCTCTGAACTGGCTGCTGAACCGATGTTTTTTGCCTAACTGCCCTCCGTCTAGTAACCGTGGGTAGAGAGTGGTACACTGGTTGTCCGACTACCAGATCCTCAGATCGATGAAGTCGACGACCTCTAGTCCAGATTGCTTGGGGAATATCTACTGGGTTAGAAGCAATCGCGCTAAACTACCTAGCAAAAAGATAAATAAGGAAATAAAACAACCAGATAAATGGACAGTATAACAGCGTAAAATAAACACATAACACACAGTTGGGTATCACAATACACTGTTGATAAACTGAATACACTGTTCTCAGATGTTGATCATTGTTCCCAGATTACTGCCCCCCCAAGACCAGGTCTGATACCCGCAGAAACTGATCCTCAAAACACTAGTGCCCGCAGGCCTGATGCCCAAACTTGCAAACTGATATACGCATTCCCTGTAGAGATACACTCTAAAGCATATAACAGATAAGTGGGAGCCAAAAACACCCCTATGTTGAGGTAGGGTTTCCCTGTCCTAGTTTGTCAGGAGCTAGGGTTTCACTACGCACGCAGCGGTTTCAAACAACCTAATATCGGGTAAGCAACCTGTCCTAGCTTGGAATGGTCACTATGGATTCCGAATATGCACTAGGTCAAATGGTCGAAAAGGGTGCCCCGGTAAAACCGGGGTTTGTGTTCCCATACTGGCAGAGCTCGCAACCGGTCAGCCTTATGGTCATGCATTGACAAAACAAGCCTCCGGCAACCGTTCAGGAATAGCAGATGACCAACACGGTGTCCTAGGCGCGCCAATGCACATGCAATGCAAAGAAACACATAAGTGAAATCAAAACAAGATATCATGAGTTCGAGTCAAGCTCTCTAAACTCCCCAGCAGAGTCGCCAGAAACTGTAGACGTCCCCGAACGTCCCGGGAGGGAGTCCCGTTTTGCTCATTTGGGCTCACTACAGTTCAAGACTCAATGTCATGGTCCTGTATCTAATCTCGCATAGTGCAACGCAAGACCGATGAATCATCAAAGAGTCCAAATCTAGCAAATCGTTTTTGAAAACATATTTTTTGAAAGAAGTGCCAAACATGGACTGCTTTGCCAGATACAGAGTCGCCACCTAAATATTTATTTTGGGGGAATTTTGGAAACCCTGACTCGGTGCCAAAGGCCACATGTCCGTCATCACCAAAGTTACCTCGGCTCGGGAACTTGGGTACGATTGGAGAAGGTCAGCTATAAGCACCCCCTCTCGCCCGATCAAAGATCGGCCTCTACTAACCGTGATATCTTGTTTTGAAAACATTATATGCTCTTATGCCGGTTATTAGCCTAGAATTACTATGTTATGCGCGCAGCAAACAAGTATAGACCAAATCGCCTAAATTGGAACAAAACATTTCATGTTTGCTTTGAAAATAGTTTGCTACTCGCAAGTAGGCTAAAAATGCAGATTTTTGCCACCCTCAAATGGGCTTAAAACTCGCAGTTTTAATGCATCATTCCAATTTAGGTAATTCAACCTCTATCCACAGGCATTCAAGCAGTTATATCACATAAGCAGCTAGCCTCATGGTAATTATGCTATTATAGCAACACTCACACGCATGCGGTATGCTAAAGCATAAAAAGCTTATCTAGTACTCCAAGCCAAAACAGAAACTAGTTAGCAATCATATGCATGATCCTAGTTCATGTTAAGATAGCTAATGCAACACATGCAAGATGTAACTACAATAGACTCGGCTATCCTAAAGATGGCATGTGAAATGCTGCAATTAACAAGTACTCAACTTGGAATTGAAATACAAATGCAGTTAGCATAATGTACTGAGCCTGGTGCATGTAAGACAAATGTATGGATGCACGCATGCATAGCATAAGGTATGCTAATTTAAATATGCCCTAGTCTACCATCATAAGCGGGTAAATAAAAGGGAAGAAGGACGTGGGATTGGAAGACATGCACACACTCACCTATACTTATTACACAATTGCCCTCACTCGGAGGGTCCGAATAAATATTACATAACCGAATAAATAATTAACTACTTAATTAATTATTACAGAACCCTTATTTAATTAACAAATTAAATGTAGAATTAAAATGGCCACAGCCCCGCCTTCAAAATATTTGGATGATGCATGCTTGACTCGTACTGCCCGGAAACTCACTGCCATAGCATTGTTGTCTCTGTTTACACTGCCTAGCTCCTCTGAAGACTGCACAAGTCTTGGGATAGGTTCTCTGCACACTGTGGAACACCACCGGCTAGTAGGAATGGCCACCGGCCATGGGAAATGGCCACCGGCCACTGATGAAGTTATCGGCCATTGATGGATGGTGGGTCGGCACTGGAGATGGCCGGCCGGCCAAAACTCCCTGTAGAAACTGGTTTTTGACAGCAACAGAGGGCAAGTAGTGTATGGCATGGAATTTCAAGCAAATGTAAGCATGGCCACACTCCCTATCATGCAATAGACTCAAGGAAGCATGACCCTCGGCCCTCGGGCCATCAATTAGGCATGATGGCCTAAGAGGCCAAGTTTTGCAAATCAATGTAAATGCATGCAACCAAAAGAGATGAATGCCAACACCCTATCATGTTGGGGTCAAGGGCATTGGCGACCGAGGGTTGAGACGTGTTTCGTCACTTAAAGTACGAACACTCCTCACCCCTCAAGTTTGGCTTGACACCTCAATCCAAACAATGCAAGGCATGTATACAAACTTGGCTCAAAGATGCAACATGAGTAATGCAATATGCCAAACATACAAGATGTAATGCCATGTAACTCATCATGCAAATTATGACATGAAATGCAATTAGCTAACAATATGCAAGCATGCAATTGTGATACTAGGCAAGCATGAAATCAAAGCAATGCAATATGATCATGCAATGCAAAGGGGCAGACCTCAGCCCATCCCAAAACAGTGACAAAAGATGCCTAAAATGATGGATAAACACTTATGTAAGCATGCACACCAATAGGCCTAAGATTAAGGCATAACAAAGGGGCATTCTACTACCACTACCCCCAAGCAAACATGGCATGAACTATACAACCAAAATAGAGTTTTAAGGCACCAAAATAAGTCCCAAGACCCACTGATATGGCAGCCCCAAAGGTTTAAACACTTAAGCATGCACAATGCTCATTTCAAGGCACAAAAGGACACATCTTCAAAGCAATAAAAGGAGAACAATTCCAAGTATGAAAGCATAAAAAGATGGACTGAAATGGCATGGCGAATGATTCCAAATCATTGAAATAGACCAACTAAGGCATGTTTATGACTCACTTACTTAGGGCTCACAAGCCAAAATGCATAGCAACCATATTAAATATGTCAAACATGACCAAATCAGTAACCAACAGACCTCAAGCATGGCAAAATATGACCAAGAACTTCACAAAGCAAGGTCAAAACATGAGAGCATGGTGGTCTAATGGCATGATGCACTTCTAGGTAAAATGAGGGAATACAAAGCGAGTGTATTAAGCATGAAAGGGACCACTAATCCGACCAAAAACAGAGGCATATTATGACCTAACAACATACAAAACCCTCTGAAATGGGACCAAAAACACCTAATCATGCATGCTACCCTTATGAGCCAAGAACATGCAAAAATGAGAGACTAAGAGAGAGGGGTGTCCCTCCCCTATGCTAGATCTCAAGACCCCTTCTTCACTACTGAAAATCCACTGGATTTCAGTGGTGAGAAAGCCAATACACAAGAGTAATCAAAGCTTAACAAAGAGAGCACCAAAATGGCCAAACAAGGCCTAACAGGGGAAGGTCGACCCCAAACCACAAAACAACCTTAATGAAGTATCTTAAGCATGCAAATACAAGACTTTTTTCAGTTATACACAAAGTCTAAAACAGCAAGCAAGATAGGCAAAAATCTAGTGCAAGATTGGGGAATCTAAAGTAAGAATGTTACCCTTGAAGAACCCTTGAAGAACAGCAAGATCTGCCACCTTCCTCTGATCAAAACTAATCCAAAAACTCAAGAACAAACCCTCAAAGCCTCTCAAGATCGAAGTATGGTGTAATGGTGTGTGTCTTAGTGCAAAACCAAGGTCAAAACACACTTTTTAGGCTTCTAAACACACACAAAGGATGAAAGAGAGGGAGATATAGAGAGAGAGAGAGAGTATATGACAGATATATGTATGTATAAGCTCTGGTTTTTGTTCAACCCTTTACCATGAAGGAGGAGAGGCTCTATATATAGACAAAGCAAAGGTTTGAAGCTTCTCAAAGAAGCTAAACAAAAAAAAGGGGCAAAGGGGGCAAGGGGGTCAAGGCTTCCTGAGGAAGCTGGGACGGCTGGCAAGCTTCTTAAGGAAGCTAAGACAAAGGTCTAAGCTTCCTCAAGAAGCTAGACCAAAAGGGTGAAAAAGGGGCAAAACAACCACACTTATGCACGGGGGCAGGGTTAGTGCATTCCAGCTGGCACAACTGGCATGCACCATGCCTGAAAAAGTCAAAAAAGTGCTACCGGCCAGAAAAGGAGGCCACCGGCCAAACAGATGGCCGGCCGGCCACACTGAATGCCGACCGGCCAATGGTATACTTTACTAATGGCCGGTAGCCTCAAAACACGGCTGGTGGCCTCAAGCCACGGCCGGTGGGTGCCAGGGGTAGCTAACAAGCTACTCTCCACCCTCAGAAACAAAAACACAAGTGTTTGGTGCAAAATCGAACACAGAACAGTCGAGTTGAGAGATCCTGAGGCAAGGCGCGTAGCCGAAACCTCCGGGAACTCAAAACGAAACACGAACATGGGTAATCACCGAGTGTTCAAACGGCGACGTCCAAGTCTTGAGGACGGTCAAAAATGGGGTGTCTACACTCATGAACCAAGATGGCTATCTCGGCCATAAAAATTAAGGCATGGCAACCGAGCAAAATGTTAAAAGACAATTACAAAGAGTATAACCGAACAAACAGTTGAAGAAAAAAGAGCTTATTTCATTCAAGATTTAAAAGTGCATTACAAAAGGTGGGGCTTCAGCCCGATTACAATTTCAAAAGAAAAAATTCAAGTAAATAGATCGTTCAAATCAAAGACTATTTATAAGAGACTATTTATAAATGTAAAGAGAATTAAGTCTAAACAATTCTAGTTGAACAACTATAGAAGTCCAACAATCACCTAACAAAGAGGCCATGACGAATAAATAAGCAATAATGTTACAAATCCCAACAACCAGCTCAACAAAACACAATAACTTTTACCTTTGGCAAGAATTAACCCCTTGAAGTATATAGTGATGGCCAATTGAGCTAATCAAATTGAATTTTTAACATCCCGTTTGAAATTAGTTTAATTTGACTCAAATTTAAAAATTTTAAAATTAAATTGATAAAATTAAAATTTACAAATTGCATATTAATCCCTTATTAAAAAAATCCGTGCAAATTCAATGATATTTCATACAACAATTCGATGCCCTTTCCTGGAATTAAAACATCAAAATCAACTTATTTATTTATTTATTTATTTATTTAAAACAAAGACAAAATTCTAATTGCAAAATCTTGATTCAATATTTTCTCATGCTATTTGTTGAAAAAACAACAACAACAACAATAATTTTTTTCCTTAAAAATTCAAGATCTAATGTTATGTTTAGATTTTAATTTTTTGAAATGATTTATGAAGAAAAAAAAGGAAACCGAAAGGAAATGTGGAAAGAAAAAAATTTACTTCCAATCAATGATGTACCAAAAAATTTAAAATAACTCATTTTTGTTAAGTAATTGAAATGATGAATGACCAATTTAGGATTCGTTTGGCAAGAGTTAAACGGGACTTTTTTGGCTATTTTAGCCACAAAAGACAAAATAGGCTATTTTAGCCACAACAAACAAAACATCACATCCAACCCATAATCATTATACTCTTCTCTCACAAAAAAAGTCAAAAAAGTTAAAAAGTCAAAAAGCCCTTCCCAAGCCAAACTTTTTAGCCCAAGTTAAAAAAGTCAAAAAAATCAAAAAGTTAAAAAGCCAACCCACTTCCCAAACGGAGGCTTAATATGTTTTCTAGTTTATTATTTTTCCTGACAATCAAAAAAATAACGTGACATAGCATGTTCAATCACTTAATGATTATCTTTAAATAATGGAGTGTCATGTTTTCTTACCCCTTTTTCAGTGTTTCCTTTTGCTAAAGTAGTTGGCATGATAAAGCTTTTCACTGTTTCCTTTTGTTAAAGTAGTTGCCATGATGCAACTTTAAAATGCAATAATCACGGCTTTAATCAAAAGAAACCCCACATTTTGATTTCTTTATATTTTAAAAAATATTATGTCATTCAATAATTCTATATTAATTGTGTGCTTAATGAATAATAGGAGCTAAATGAATATATAGTCTTAAGCTAATAAAATAGTAAACAAATTATAAAACATCATTGAACATACATAAAAAAAACGTGATAATTTGAACCAATTAAATAATTTCTGCCTTCTAGGAGAATATTTAAAGAGGGAGGCATAAAATTTCATTTTTAAACACATCATTCATGAACCCCCCATTTTGCATTTCCCCTTAATAATGATGTACAATGAGCAAGAGCCATTAAGGCTGTAAAATAATACCAATTTTTTTTTTTTTTTTTAATGGGGTTGTAAATTGTTTAGGCCAAGTTTGACATCTATTAAATAATACAAAAAGTCAAAAAGTTACTATCCTATTTAAGTCACATCATCTTATTTAAATCACATCACCTCTCAACACATCACATCAAATTCAATCCAAACCCAACCCATATAAGCCAATAAGTCAAAAAGTACACTTTTTTAGAACATCCCAAACCAACACTTAATATCCTGGTTTGGATCCTTTCTTACCCTTCCTCCTATTATCCTCACTTCACAAAAAAATCAAATAAAAATATAAGTTAATTATACTAAGACGCCTTCAATTATGAATTCATACATATTAACCTTCTCAATTATGAAAATTATATAAATACATTCCTTTTGGAAATGATTTAAAGGGAGTTAAAGTAATATATTTTTATAATTGAAATGATGAAAATATAAGAATTCATAAATAATAAAATAAAATAGTATTTATTAATAATTAAAAAAGACTTAACGAAAATAATCCTAAAAATAGATAATGATGTACAAGAATGTAATCATACAATTTTCTAATTGTACGTGGTTGAAGCCTGGAACAAGGCAACAACTATAAGAAAAGGAAACAGTGGAAAAGTGTAAAGTCATGACTGTATAATACGGTCTAATTCAGATCCACATATTATTTTTCAATTCTACGTGGTTGACGGTTGAATCAAGACAACAAACTTTAAAAAAGCAATTTTAAGAAATTTTACTTCAATAAACTTTATTTTTGATGATTAAAAAAAAACAACTTTAAGAAAAGCAAACAATGAAAGGTAAGAGGACATGACTTTCCCTTGTTCACATCAAACATTCGTTTATTTTGTTGAAAAAAAAAAAAAAACATTAATGTTTTTCTGACGTTTAATACTAATAAAAAAAAATGAAAGTTAAAGGAAATATTTTTGGCAGTCAATGAAAAATGTATATTGCCAACAACTTTTGAAAATAGTACTCTGAAATTGTAAAGAATATAGATTATCAAGAAAACACTCATGTGTTCACATTATACATCCAGAATAGAATACATGTTATCTACCATTCTTGCCGTTATGCTTATGATATCCTTGTTCTATAGCAAAGCCACACCCAGTACACATTCAATTATTCTCTTTTGGATTTAGTACTATTCAATTTTGTTGTTCCTTTGTGAAGAAAGGAAGGAAGGAAGGAAAGATGAGTGCATCTCCACTCTTCTCTGCTGCTCAGGTGATGTTGAATTACCTCATTCCACTAGCCGCCGAACAGATTAGTCTGGCATGGGGTTTCAAGGATGAGCTTCAAAGGCTTTGTGACAAGTTGGAATTGATTCGAGCTCTATTGCGTGATGCTGAGAACCGAGGAGTCATAATAAGGCTCGAAACTATACAACTTTGGCTCAAGAAACTCAAGTCCGTGGCATGCTGTGCTGATGATGTCCTGGATGAATTCAAGTTTGAAACACTTCGACGAAAGATTGAGGTAGAAAACAGACTAAAGAAAAAGGTACGCAACTTCTTCTCCCTCTCAAATCCGCTGCCATTTCGTCTCAAGATGGCTCATAAGGTCAAGCATATCAGTTTGTTGTTTGACAATCTTTGCAAAGAAGCAAATGACATTGGTCTTAGACCTGCTGATCAGATCTTAAATGCTGCTAGTACTAGTGTTGAACCTAGAGAATTGAATTTCAGGCTGACTCACCCCTTTGTAGATGATTCACAAGTTGTTGGAAGGGATGGTGATGTATCAACAGTGATAGACATGTTAATTGGCTCCTATGACAGTGGAGATGATTTATCTGTCATTGCCATTGTAGGAATGGGTGGGATGGGTAAGACAACCCTTGCTCAGCTAGTTTACAACAATGACAAGGTGGTGAAGCATTTTGGTGATCAAAGGATGTGGATTTGTGTATCTGATGATTTCATAGTGTATGAGAGGGTTCAAGAAGGTAGTTAGAAAATTCGAAAATCTTCGAAGATCCTTGAAGAACAACTTCGAATTCTCTAGAAGATTATGAGAGGTTTAGATTCTTCAATAGTCTCAACTCAAGAACACAAGAGTAAAGGAGATGATGGAGATAAGAGATTTGGGTGAAGAAGAAGGCAAAATGGCTAGAGAGAGAATAATGGCAAGGCTCTCCCATGGATCTCCCACTTTCACTCTCAAGGTTGATAATGGAGAGGGGAAATCAGTTCTTTCCCAAGAGTTGAAAAATCTCCAAAATTCATCCCTTGTAAAGCTATGGGTGGGTGCTATTTATAGGCACCTCATGATGTAGGATGGAGCCCATATGCAAGGCACATGGGGGATATTCTCTCTAACCACCTTGTCCGAGGAGGTGACCTCTCCGAAGAGGTGACTTCTCCGAGGAGGTGATTTCTCCGAGGAGGTGACCTCTCCGAGGAGGTGATTTTTCCGAGGAGGTGACTTCTCCGAGGATGAGAAAAAAAAACCCCGAAGAGGAGATCAACCCCTCGGCGAACCCTTCTTCTTAGCCACACCTAACCAATGATTCCCAATCATCCCAAAGGGTCAGGGGTAGTCCCAGAGGATGTCCTGCCGCATAAGGGTCAGGGGTAATTCAAGAGAACGCCCTGCCGCAAATATTGCCGAGTCTCAGGGACCCCCTAGATCGTGTCACCTCGACCCGGGTATAGGCTAGTTTAACCGAAGAGTGAATTTATCTCTACTCACCGTCCTCGGGATCGGGTCCTTTGTTCGGACTCCATTATGTCCATGGTTCTGGTACGTAGATCTCGGAAAGCTCCGAGCCCGCAAGTGTTCTGGGACTCATTAACGGAGCGGCTTCTAGATTGCGTCTGAATCCGTTCGAAGCCCAGTGCTTCGGACCTCTAGGTTCGTGGATCCGAACCCTTTCGTGTCCGAGTGCCTTGGATCTCTAGGCTTGCTTAATACCCTTTTGAGTCCGGGCTCGAGTAAGTCTCTAGGTTTGTGGATCCAAACCCTTTCGAGGCTTAGAGCCATTTAGCCCATTTGACGGCGATAAATCTGGGCCCACCAATCTTGGACTTGCGATAAATTCGGGCCCACTAATCTTGGGCTATTGGGCCTAAATAATTTAGTGGGCTCAAATTAGCCCCTCTTACATTTGCCCCTTGCGTGTATGAGAAATTGTAATTTTCTCAGACATGCATAATTTGTCAGCCATGCTTCACATTACGTTTTGGCAAATATTTGGTCTTTACAGAGTCCATGGATAAAGCCGAGGGCTCACCGTAATTTACAGATAAAATCGACAAGTAACATTAAATAAATAAATGAATAACTTTTTTTTTTAGACTTTTTTTTTTTCACGTAAAATAAGGATTAAGAAATCAAATTTTTTTTTTCTTTGACAAGATAAGGCCACGTCTTTTTAAAATACACCAAAATCACCTTTTGACTCCAAGTCAAAGATAATGAAAGGAAATCACTTACCTCTTTTTTTTTATTAAGCTTTTTTTTTTCTCTTTTTTTTTTTGAGAAAAAAATCAAAACTTGAATTATTTAATTCCCCACCAAACCAACCTGGACATCTAATTCATACAAAACCAACTTAGCTACTCAAAGAAAATAATAATAATAATTCTTTTCCTTTCTTGAAACATATAAAATCAAAAGGCTGATCACCTTTTTTTTTAATTCTGCAGATGTCCGAATCCAAGGCCTCCAAGTCAAAAATTAAGGCGCAGAATACTTCTCCACTCCAAGACAAAATAAAGCACTTATCATCAATCATTTTTTTATTCTTAAAAATTAAAGCCCATACTTTCTTTTTAGTCAAACTTGACTCTGCTTTGCCTTCAACAACCTGTAAAGTTTCAAAAACAAATTACTTTCGGTGGCCTATATTTTATATATACATAGCCTTATCACTTTTGAGGGCCATCAGAAAACTTTTCCCTCTCCTTTTTATATTATTATTATTATTTATTTTTTTTTTTTTGTTTTTTTTTTGAATGAGGACAAAAGCCTTAATTTTCTTCTCTTTTGGCAAGACGTATTCGGCAGCCACATTTTCTCTCTCTAAAAAGAGAGACCAAGCTTCTTCTTCTACAAAGTCCTGCTTCTGCAATACCAGAGGACCATTGTCGTGCTCTACTTCTTCAACAAAACAGCTGAAGGCACATGTAATAAGAGGAGTGTAGAGCCCGATTGCAATATACTGCAACAAATTGTTCCCAACAAAAGGAGCAAAAAATATATAGAAAGCAAACCCCAATGCTAGAAATACAGCAACTGCTACCACCTGGAGGGGATGGTAAGGAAGCTGCCATCCATGTTTCTTCATTTTCTGAGAAACTTTGCAGGAATCACTTGGTTTAGTGTCTTCTTCTTTTTTTTTCTTTTTTTTTTTTGTCAAACCCATTCTCAGGTTTCCACGGACGCCGTCTTCGCAAATCTATTTGCTGCATTTAACCAAATTGATGAGCTCCAACATGTCTTCAGAAGTTGAGCCACCAGAATTAATGAAGAAGTTGGCATGGATGTTTGAAACCATTGCCCCTCCAACTCTGTGTTTCAATCCAACTCTCTCTATCAACTCTGCTGCTAAAACCCCCGAATTGGATGGGTTGCCAAACACTGAGCCAGCGCTTCTCTCTCTCACTGGCTGAGAGATTCTCCTTCCAAGTACTCTTGTTGCCTTCTCCTTGCAGATTCCAAGTGCTTCAGTTGGAATGTAACAGCAACAATGGCTGCCTAGTTTTCCATATTTTGAAATGGTGATGTTCGATAGCCAAAATTAAGATCCCTTCTATTCAGTATCCAATCAGCTGCTTCATTCACAAACAGTTTCAGATGTCATTTCTTTTACAGTCAGAACCAGCATCATCTTCCCATTTGCTCCGGCATTCATATAAGCAGCTCCTCCAACAGTTCCAGGAATTCCTCCAGCAAACTCGAGACTTGTGAATTCTTCATTTGAACACAATATACCCAAGTGATTGAATCTGCTGGTGCTTTAAAGCTTTGACCCGCACCTCTTTGAATCTGCATACTGTCGCTGGGCTAGTGATGTAGATTTAATCCATCTCTGATGCTTCAGTTTGTTTTTACTTTGTTGCTTGAAGACCTGTGGGCAAGTATATATATATTGATTATTATATACATATATATATATATTTTTTAGAGCTCGGACTATCCAAATCTGAAGCCGCCACCGGCCTCTCTCTGCTCTACCTCCGATCACTGTTGGCTTTGACGATTCCAACGCAGACCACACACGTTCGCCCACTCAACGCAACGTGTGTGGTTGCCGACTCTTCTGTGGTACCAGCGTTGCTTCCGGCTTCAACTTGTCTGACGCCGACCATGCACGTTCGCCCACTCAACGCAACATGTATGGTCCTGCCCAGCCTAGCTCAGTCTTGTTGATCTTGATCGACGCCGACTCAGCTACATCTCCAACGCCGACTACACACATTGCCCTTTCAACGCGACGTGTGTGTGGGCCTGTCTAGCACTGCTTAGCTCGGCGTCGGCCTCAGGTGTATCTGGCTCACATTTGTGGTCTTGCCACTACTTCCAGCCGTGCTCTTCTTCTATTGGCGTGAATCTGTGAGTAACTCTTTCAACTGTTTTATTGATAATGTAAGAACATTATACTTGACTTTTATGTAACCGATGAATAAATTCTCGATACCCGAACTTAGCGAACAATTTGTTTGAAATAATGTAGTGCCATAGCAGAGAGTAAAACCATATATTGTTGATGTAGCATCTATCTCGGTAACGCTTGAATCATAATCTGAACTCGATATTGCTTATGTCGTTTGGCGGTTTTGCTATTTTAGGCGAATGAATTCTTGTTTGAAATCCACGATGCCGAGGCCTTCAGAATCTTCACTAATGAGAGCAAGGGCTATCCTTCGAAAGTCTGAACGAGAGCAAAACTGTCCCTTAGGAGTCCGAAAGTAGCAAACACCCTACTTTGGCAAGAAAGATCCCTCTGAAAGGCAACTGAGTTTACCAAGCGTGCACCAACAGAAGTAAAGATTGTCTCTCATAAGTTCGAGCGGAAGCAAAGTTGTCCCTCAGAAGTCCGAGGTTGTCCCTCGAGGGTTTGAGCGAAAATAAGGCTCTCCCTCGGAAGTCCGAGCAGAAACAAGACTGTCCCTCAGAGGTCCGAGCAGAAACAAAAGTAAAGATTATCTCTTGGAAGTCCGAGCGGAAACAAAGTTGTCCCTCAGAAGTCCGAGGCTGTCCCTCGAGAGTTTGAGCGAAAATAAGGCTCTCCCTCGGAAGTCCGAGCAGAAACAAGACTGTCCCTCGGAGGTCCGAGCAGAAACAAGGCTGTCCCTCGGGAGTTCGAGTAAGAGTCCACTCTACTTTGAAAAGAAAGATCCTCGGAGCTCGTATTGATGAAATCAAGGGCTGTTCTTCGGACCCGCACTAATGAGAGCAAGAGTTGTCCCTCGGAAGGCTCTCCCTCAGAAGTCCGAGCAGAAACAAGGCTATCTCTCGGAAGTCCGAGTGGATGCACACTTCTACTTCGGCAGCTAATGGAAGCAAAGGCTATCCCTCAAAGCTCGCACGGACGGAAGCGAGATCTGCTCTTCGGAAGTCTGAGGCGGAGAACACACTCTACTTCAGCAAGAAAGATCCTTGAGGCTCACATTGATAGAAGTAAGGGCTATTCTTCGGAAGTTCGAGTGGGAGCACACACTTCTACTGTGTCAAGAAAACTCCCTTCAGGTTGGTAACTGAGTCTATTATTCCTCTTTCTTCTTTGCGGGGCAACAAAAAATTGAGAACTGTTTCAAGCAACATAACATAATGAAGATATACAATGTAGAGAAAATAACTTCTAATAGAGATACATAATATGGAGGAAATAAATTTCTTCATGACATAAGAAAGATAGAACTTCTTGGATAATGCAGTAAATATAAATTATAAATGTCATAGATAGATAATGCAGTAAATATAAATTATAAATGTCATAGATAAACTTTTTCTACGGAATGTTGAAATTTGCCCCTAGAGTTGCAAGATCATTTGGAAAGCTTTCACCAGCTGCTTGGGTTGTGGTCGTCATACACCATCATAGCCATGTCTTCTAAGATATCCTGGGGCCCTTGTTCTTTGAACTTTAGCTCATCTGCTTCGACTTTCTTTCTAAAAATCTTCTTAAGTGTCCGACACTTTTCTGTAGGATGCCCTAGTGATCGGTGGAAAACACAATAATTAGGGCCCTCACTATCCTTCTTCGGCAAAAGCTCTTCGATATGAGGCAGGTTCAGTTCTCCATCTGCCACCCATTCTTTAACTAAGGCCTTCACCTTCTCAACACTACACGGAAAAGGAGTGTCATCTTCGCAGTATTTCCTCTTCTGACCTCTGAATTCCTAGCACGACAATGGTCCTCTGGTATTGCAGAAGCAGGACTTTGTAGAAGAAGAAGCTTGGTCTCTCTTTTTAGAGAGAGAAAATGTGGCTGCCGAATACGTCTTGCCAAAAGAGAAGAAAATTAAGGCTTTTGTCCTCATTCAAAAAAAAAACAAAAAAAAAGTAATAATAATAATAATAATATAAAAAGGAGAGGGAAAAGTTTTCTGATGGCCCTCAAAAGTGATAAGGCTATGTATATATAAAATATAGGCCACCGAAAGTAATTTGTTTTTGAAACTTTACAGGTTGTTGAAGGCAAAGCAGAGTCAAGTTTGACTAAAAAGAAAGTATATGGGCTTTAATTTTTAAGAATAAAAAAATGATTGATGATAAGTGCTTTATTTTGTCTTGGAGTGGAGAAGTATTCTGCGCCTTAATTTTTGACTTGGAGGCCTTGGATTCGGACATCTGCAGAATTAAAAAAAAAAAGGTGATCAGCCTTTTGATTTTATATGTTTCAAGAAAGGAAAAGAATTATTATTTTTATTTTCTTTGAGTAGCTAAGTTGGTTTTGTATTGATTAGATGTCCAGGTTGGTTTGGTGGGGAATTAAATAATTCAAGTTTTGATTTTCTTCTCAAAAAAAAAAAAGAGAAAAAAAAAAGCTTAATAAAAAAAAAGAGGTAAGTGCTTTCCTTTCATTATCTTTGACTTGGAGTCAAAAGGTGATTTTGGTGTATTTTAAAAAGACGTGGCCTTATCTTGTCAAAGAAAAAAAAAAATTGATTTCTTAATCCTTATTTTACGTGAAAAAAAAAAAGTCTAAAAAAAAAAGTTATTCATTTATTTATTTAATGTTACTTGTCGATTTTATCTGTAAATTACGGTGAGCCCTCGGCTTTATCCATGGACTCTGTAAAGACTAAATATTTGCCAAAACGTAATGTGAAGTATGGCTGACAAATTATGCATGTCTGAGAAAATTACAATTTCTCATACACGCAAGGGGCAAATGTAAGAGGGGCTAATTTGAGCCCACTAAATTATTTAGGCCCAATACCCCAAGATTAGTGGGCCCGAATTTATCGCAAGTCCAAGATTGGTGGGCCCAGATTTATCGCCGTCAAACGGGCTAAATGGCTCTAAGCCTCGAAAGGGTTTGGATCCACAAACCTAGAGACTTACTCGGGCCCGGACTCGAAAGGGTATTAAGCAAGCCTAGAGATCCAAGGCACTTGGACACGAAAGGGTTCAGATCTACAAACCTAGAGGTCCGAAGCACTGGGCTTCGAACGGATTCAGACGCAATCTAGAAGCCGCTCCGTTAATGAGTCCCAGAACACTTGCGGGCTCGGAGCTTTCCGGGATCTACGTACCAGAACCATGGACGTAATGGAGTCCGAACAAAGGACCCGATCCCGAGGACGGTGAGTGGAGATAAATTCACTCTTCGGTTAAACTAGCCTATACCCGGGTCGAGGTGGCACGATCTAGGGGGTCCCTGAGACTCGGCAATATTTGCGGCAGGGCGTTCTCTTGAACTACCCCTGACCCTTATGCGGCAGGACGTCCTCTGGGACTACCCCTGACCCTTTGGGATGATTGGGGATCATTGGTTAGGTGTGGCTAAGAAGAAGGGTTCGCCGAGGGGTTGATCTCCTCTTCGGGGTTTTTTTTTTATCCTCGGAGAAGTCACCTCCTCGGAGAAGTCACCTCCTCGAAGAAATCACCTCCTCGGAGAGGTCACCTCCTCGGAGAAGTCACCTCCTCGGAGAAATCACCTCCTCGGAGAGGTCACCTCCTCGGAGAAGTCACCTCCTCGGAGAAATCACCTCCTCGGAGAGGTCACCTCCTTGGAGAAATCACCTCCTCGGAGAAGTCACCTCCTCGGAGAGGTCACCTCATCGGACAAGGTGGTTAGAGAGAATATCCCCCATGTGTCTTGCATATGGGCTCCATCCTACATCATGAGGTGCCTATAAATAGTACCCACCCATAGCTTTACAAGGGATGGATTTTGGAGAGATGACTCTTGGGAAAGAACTAATTTCCCATCTCCATTATCAACCTTGAGAGTGAAAGTGGGAGATCCATGGGAGAGCCTTGCCATTATTCTCTCTCTAGCCATTTTGCCTTCTTCTTCACCCAATCTCTTATCTCCATCATCTCCTTTACTCTTGTGTTCTTGAGTTGAGACTATTGAAGAATCTAAGCCTCTCATAATATTCTAGAGAATTCGAAGTTGTTCTTCAAAGATCTTCGAATTTTCCAACTACTTTCTTGAACCCCTTTCATACACATAGTTGAAAGGTTGTTGAATCAGATGGTACAATCTCTTACTCGAGATAAATCTGAGACAGAAAATATTGAAGGAATAGTGAAAAAGCTTGGAGAAAAACTAAATGGAAAAAAATATTTGCTTCTACTCGATGATGTTTGGAATGAAAATCCAGACAAATGGGAGTGCATGAGAAATTCTTTGCTAGGGATAGGTGGCTCCAAGGGAAGCAAAATTATAGTTACAACCAGGAGTATGCGCGTGGTATCTACCATGAGGACATCTCTCACTCATCATTTGAACCAACTATCAAAAAATGACAGTTGGACCATGTTTCGGAAAAGAGCATTTGCAAATGGAGGACCAGTAGAAACTCAGAATTTGGTGGCTATTGGTAGAAATATGGTGGAAAAGTGTAAGGGTGTACCATTGGCAATAAAGTCACTAGGAGGTTTAATGTACTCTAAGCAATACAATTACGAATGGGTGTCGATCGAAAACAGCGCAATATGGAGATCAATTGAATTCAAAAGTGGAATTCAACCGATATTAAGGTTAAGTTTTGATCACTTACCATCTCCGTATTTGAAACATTGTTTTGCGTATTGTTCTATTTTTCCAAAAGATTTCAACATTCAAAAGGATAAGTTGATTCAGCTTTGGATGGCTCAAGGATACCTCCAGCCTTCTTCGGAAAGCAATTTGGAAATGGAAGATGTTGGTAATAATTATTTTAATATTTTGTTGCACAATTCTTTATTTCAAGACATTAAATTGGATGTGTACAATAATATTCTCAGTTGCAAAATGCACGATCTTGTGCATGATTTGGCACAAGATGTCTCAGAGGGTAACTGTTTGGCTTTGACTTCGATTGCCAGTGAGGCTAATTACCATCCCGAGGTTCAACATCTATCATTTGATTTAAAGCGAAATATAAGTTTTGAAATTCCAAAAGAAAATGTTGGGAAACTGAGGACAATATTTTTATCTAAAAATGTCCCTAAAAACATTGCAGAAGTCAAGTGTATACGTGCCCTGAGTTCTGAAGCAATCTTTATGATAGAGTTACCATCTTACATATCTAAGTTCATACATTTGAAATATCTTGATCTTCAATGGACAAGGATTAAAACTCTGCCAAATTTCATCACCAAGCTCTACAATTTGCAAACACCGAGAGTTTCATCTTTTTTTTTTCCTCCACCTCGTGGTTTGAAAGAGCTGCCTTCTACACCTTTTCCTTTGGAAAAGCTTCCAAAAAAGTTCTATGAGTTGGTGAGCTTGAGACATTTTTGTATTGAAGATAATGAAGAAACCAGAAAATTGATGCCAATGATGAGAGGGAAGTTGACTTCTTTGCAGACATTACCATTCTTTGTTGTTGGTGAGAATGAGGGCCATAAAATTGAAGAGCTGGGTAGCTTAAGCAAACTAAGAGGTAAATTAAAGATTTACAATCTCGAACAGGTGAAAGGCAGGGAAGAAGTAGAAAAGGCAAATATATCAGGAAAGTTGAACATTCATGAGTTGGGATTTCATTGGGTTAGGGTGGGCAGTCCTTCAACGGTAGAAGACACTGCTAGCATTAACCACGAGGATGTGTTGGAAGGACTTAAACCTCACGGGAATCTTAAGGGTTTAAAACTCCAGAATTTTGAAGGAAAATTTTGTGCATCATGGATGATGAGCGGTAGAGATGCGCAGTTGCTTCAAAATTTGGTTAAGATTGAATTATTCGAGTGCACGAGATGTGAACAAGTCCCACCACTCGGACACCTTCCGCATCTTGAAGTTATCAAAATGTCTGGATTAAGTAATCTGAAACGTATTGGTCCTGAATTCTATGGTTGTCACAGTGTTGTTAATCATGATCATGATAATGATGGCATCATCACTGGTAGCTATAGTGGGGCAGCAACAACAGCAACAGCAAAAGCTATGGCCGTTGTATTTCCAGCACTAAGAGAACTTCATCTAGAAGATATGCCGAACATAGAAGAATGGTGCGGGCTTGGGGTATCATCATCGTTGTCGGACACCATGATGTTCTTTCCTCTGCTTGAGTTTGTATGCATTATAAATTGCCCTGAGTTGACTACAATTCCAGGTCACTTGTTATCCTTACAGGAATTGATTTGCGAACATAACTGGGTTTTTGATGAGAAAACTGGAAATACGCATCGCCCTTACTTGATAATAGAGGCATCTGGGGTTTCGAAATGGAAGAATGGTGTTTTATTGGTAGATTTGCTAGAAAAAAGCGCCAACACCCTAAGAAAGCTGAGAGTAAGTAAATTGAAAGAGCTATGTTATTTGGCAAATAACTTACGAAACCTTGCATCTCTTGAAGACTTGACGATAGAAAACTGCCCAAATCTAAAGTCTATAATTAAAGAAACAAAAGAAGAAGAAGAAGCATCCAATTGCAGCTGCTTAACATCTCTTAAGTGGCTTCGGATTTCATGGTGCAGCAATTTGACATGTTTACCAAAGGAGCTGTTACAACAAACCCTTGAAACATTAGAGATAGATGGGTGTCCGAATTTAATAATTGATCCACATGAATTATGCAGCAGGCTCACATCCCTTCAGAGCTTGACGATTCATCAATGTCCAAGATTGGTGGGTTTTTGGGAGGAGAGGCTATTTTTCCTGACCGGCTTTCAAACCCCAAACACTACCCCTTCCTCTCCTTGGTGTCTCTGACTCTATATGGCTGGGAAAGGCTCAAGTATCTGCCTGATCAACTTCAGCACCTCATTACCTTGAGACACTTGTCAATTTCATTTTTTGGACTGGAAACTCTGCCAGAGTGGCTGGGTAACCTTTCATCTCTTTATTCTTTGGAGGTTTTCGGTTGCGAGAAGCTGATGAATCTTCCCACCCTGGAAGCAATACAACACCTCACCAATTTACAATCTTTGAACATTATTTGTTGTTCCCTTCTAAAGGAAAGATGCGAAAGGGAAAGCGGCCAAGAATGGCACAAGATTGCCCATATTCCATCCATCTACATCTCGGAGATTTATCTTTAAAGGTCACTTATATTTCTCCAATTGTTATCCATATCCACGATTTCTTCTCTTCTCTTCTCTTCTCTTCTCTTCTCTTCTCTTCTCACCCCCATCCCATCCCCCATCTTCCTAATGGTGTTTGCTGGTTTCCTTTTTTCTCACAACCCCTTTTTGGGTTTCAGGTCAGGAGATGAATGATGAATCTTCCTCTACAAATGATGAATCTTCTTCTTCAAGATGAACCATTAAATAGTCTATTGCCAATTATGTAATTTCTCTATTAACTTTCCTCTCTCTCTCTCTCTCTCTCTCTCTCTCTCAAAAATCCATCAGTTTTTTAGTCTAGCTTTTTTATATATATTATACATTTTTATTTGATCTCTAGTGTACGCTTTGCCAAATCATGAGTATGTAATGGTTTATAATATTTTTTTCACTCTTTGAAACTTATATATATATATATATATATATTGTTTTTCTTCCTATTTCCAGGTTTGTTAATATCTCTGTGCTCTCACAAATTGCTATGTTACAGGGTCTCTTCTACAAGGAAGAGTTCCAGTTTTTCTTCGAGTGCAATGCAAATGCTGGATTTATTAATAGTCGATGTAGGGAGAAGCGGAAATCGTTGGTGCACATGATTTTGCACAATCAGAGCAATGTTTTGCAAACTTTGTAGGTTGTTCCTTGAACGTTATTAGTCATTTGAATTATTTTTTTGTAATTTTCAAGCTTAATAGTTCCACTTTGTCAGTTGAAGATTCTCGTTCAGTGAAAAACTAAATAATTTCTATAATCAGCCAGTCTTCAAAATGCTTTCCTGCTTAGTTTTGAGCCAAACTTTGATTTTCTATAGCTAACAAAAAAACAATTAGGAAGGCATGCCAGTACTCTTGCGTGTTGTATTTCATCCATCTTCATGACACAAATGTTGGTTTTATGTTGTTATTAACAAAGACATGTGAATTGAATGAGCTCATTTTCAGAAAATGGGAAGAGAAAAATGACTTCTTAATTATATTAGTCAACTTTGTTTTCAGAACATGGGAATTATTATGTTTTCTGCAACCAATTCAAAAAGCCAATTTTCAGTGTAAAGCAAAAATGGAATTTTTTATCCTTCCTAAAAAATCATTTATAGGTTTGATTAGAATGTTCCTAAAATTTGAGGATTTTGTATCCGTTCTAAAAAATCATTAGTGGGATTTGGTGAAATGACATATTTCAATTTTGAAAAAATGCTTTTCTGATGTTCCAATTTTAACTAATTCCATTTTAGCTGATGAAGCTAAATGATCTAAATTTCACAATGAGATGGTGCCCTGATTGTGGTTCCTAAGAGCGTTGCTTCTAACTGAGCTATGTCCAATTAAGCCACTGAAAGCTGTATATAACTTCAGAAAACATGTAGTTAGGTAGATTGAGTAGGAGGCAATTAAACTAACGATGGAGTTGCAATAACAATCCACTTGGAGGATTGAAACATGTACGTAGTTCTAGTTTGGAGTTCAGATCATATGATTAGTTTAATTCAATTTCAATTTTATCTGTTGTTGATTATCGATATTCTTATACCAAGTTAAACTTATATGGGATACCTAGGCTTTTGTACAAATTTAAGTCACTATCATCCCTGGTTCTTGAGATGATAGAACTACAAAACTATAGTAATTGTATATATGTCTTGCTCATGTTCTCCCAGTTAATGAACTTTTTTTCTACAAATTGGCTATATATGTCAGTGTGCCAGTTTTGAGACACTTCAGAATATGATCAGTTACTTGGATCATCTGACATTTTGCATATAGCATTATGTTGCCTCTTTTTTTTTTTTTTCCTTGATCTCCTAATCAAGTTAGTTCATGTACGAAATAAATAACCCATCAAGTCATTTCTAACTCACCTGGAAATTTTTGTATTCATGTACAGGTTATTGCATATGAAGCTAAAAGAATAATTGTCTATAGTTTTGGGCCACAGAGATCAAATGCACCTCATGATTTGTGAGTGGTATGTTTTCCTCTCTCTCTCTCTCTCTCTCTCTCTCTCTTTCTCACACACACACACACACACACACAAACATATTTGATCTGTTTACCTAATTTTTGACAAAATGAAGGCAGATAACCTAATGTTCATAACTGACATCTCATCCAAATTACAAGAAATCAAGTGATGACAGATATTAAGAAACAAAAATCCCATTACAATGTGGACGGGAGGTTTAATGTTTGTTTCAAAGGGATGAATTTATTTATTTTATTTTTTTTCATTCTTTCCCTGTAATTCAGTCTGTTTGAGGATCTAATTTTTGTCTTACCAATTTATTCTGATCTTATTTCAATTGGGAGCCAACAATACACGTGAGAATTGCATACTTGATGCCTTGAATTTTGAAATATGTGTTCTTAGTTTAAAATGCGTGGTCTAGGTTACTTCATCCTCGAAGCATTAAAGTTTGTAGACATTTATAAATCAGTTTGTGTCTTACACATTAGTGAGCCATAGCCCTTTTAACATCTGATATCTTTTGTTAAAAACCATGAATTTTTTATTATGTTGTTCTATTTGCTTTTGTTTTGGGGGTTTTTTTTTTCCTCTACTTTTTCTACTATAAGAAAACTTTATTAGGCCATTGTATATTTCTTTTGTAGGTCTAGCAATAAGTTGATTCTTAATTTCCATTCTACAAAGCATTTCACTTAGAAAATATGAGGAAGAAGAAATATATTGTTGTTATATTCAAAACTTCTTATCTTGTGAAGAGAAAACTACACTCCTTATATAGGAGAGAACAAGAGCTACTATTTGTGCCACTAAGATCCACTATCACCACTAAGAGATCCACTATCACCACTAAGAGCCACTACCTATCTCCTTGCATAATATATACATCCATTATAGCCACTATCTAGATTACTATATACATCCATTATAGCCACTATCTAGATCACTAACATAGTGTATATAGACATTATCATAACCCACTAACAGCCACTATATGTCCACTAACAGCCACTAACAATAATAATCAGATTTCCAGCACTCCCCCTCAAGCTGGTTTGAAGATATCTTCCATAGCCAGCTTGCTAGTCAGCTTATCAAATTGCTTCTTGTGTAGTCCCTTCGTTAGCACATCAGCTAATTGTTCACCTGTTGGAAGGTAGGTCATACAGATTATGCCAGCATTGATTTTCTCCTTGATGAAATGTTTATCCACTTCTATATGTTTTGTGCGATCATGTAGAACTGGATTATGAGCTATAGATATAGCTGCTTTGTTGTCACAATAGACCTTCATAGGTGTCGGGTGAGAAAGCTTTAATTCTTCAAGAATTCTTTTAATCCACATTACTTCACAGATTCTATGGGCAACAGCTCTGAACTCTGCTTCTGCACTACTTCTAGCTACCACATTCTGTTTTTTACTCCGCCATGTAACTAGGTTCCCACCTACAAAGGAGCAGTATCCGGATGTTGATCTCCTGTCTGTAACACTTCCTGCCCAGTCTGCATCTGTGTATACTTCAACTTGAAGATGTCCATGTTTCTTGAACAGTAAGCCTCTCCCTGGGTTCCTTTCAAATATCTTAAGATCTTATAAACGGCCTCAAAGTGCTCTGCCCCTGGTGAGTGCATGAACTGACTTACCATGCTGACTGCAAAGGCAATATCAGGTCGCGTATGAGACAAGTAAATCAATTTCCCTACAAGTCGCTGATATTGTTCCCTTCTTTGACTTCTTCAGCCTTAGCAGCTTGTAACTTCAAGTTAGGCTCGATCGGAGTCTCCACCATCTTACAACCAAGCATACCTGTTTCTCCAAGGAGATCAAGAACATATTTTCTCTGATTAACGAATATACCTTCCTTGGATCTTGCAAATTCCATTCCGAGGAAATACTTGAGGGCTCCCAGATCCTTAATGTGAAATTCTTTTGCGAGTTTCTCTTTGAGGGCTGCTAACTCTGCTTCATCATTACCAGTTAAAATGATGTCATCAACATAAACAATCAAAATTGCAATTTTACTGTCTTTTGAATGTTTATAAAATATTGTGTGATTTGCTTGACTCTGCGAGAAGCCACAACTGATAACTGCCTTCCCAAAGCGTTCAAACCACGCTCTTGGTGATTGTTTGAGTCCGTATAATGACTTGTTCAATCTGCATACTTTGTCGCTACCAAGTCTCTGCTCAAATCCCGGCGGTAGGCTCATGAACACCTCCTCTTCAAGATCACCATTGAGAAATGCATTTTTAATGTCAAGTTGATGTAGAGGCCAATCTGAATTTACTGCAAGAGATAACAGTACTCTGATGGAATTTATTTTAGCAACAGGAGCAAACGTCTCCTGATAGTCGATCCCATAAGTTTGAGTGAAGCCTTTAGCCACCAGTCTCGCCTTGTATCTCTCAACGCTTCCATCTGCGTTACATTTTATGTAAACACCCATTTACACCCAACTGTTTTCTTGTCTTTGGGTAGATCAACTATCTTCCAAGTACCACTTCTCCTTAAAGCATTCATCTCCTCCATGACTGCTAATTTCCAATTCGGATCATCCAATGCTTCCTGTATATTCCTTGGAACAAACAAGTGTGAAATCCTAGATGTGAAAGCTCTATGGTTTTTAGACAGTCTTTGATAGGAGAGGTAATTTGCAATAGGATGTTTAATGCAATTTCGGACACCTTTCCTAATTGCTATAGGAACATCAAGGTCGGAAATAGAAGGAATAGGATTACCTAAAATTTCGATGCCAGAACTCGGGTGGACATTCGGGTCATTAGGATGGACATTCGGGTCATTATGCCTCAGATGAAATCGCTTTCTAGTATAAACCTGAAGCTCAGAATTTAGATCATTTGGTAGTACTTCTCCCCCTAAACAAGAATCTTCTTGACTAGGCACCATAGAACTTGGTTCTCCTAAGTGATCATTATCAGACATATATGGTTTTTGTGTAGGATAAATGACATTGGGGAGCGGGATAGAAATATCCCAAAAATTGTCTTCTACTACTCCACTTGTCTCCCCCTAAAGAGAAGTGTTGGGGAAATAAGATTTTGTTTCCACAAATGACACATCCATACTCACATGAAATTTCTTGGTTTGAGGATCGAAACACTTATACCCCTTTTTGTTTGAGGAATAACCCAAAAAAACACATTTTATAGCACGAGGGTCAAGTTTTGAACGAAATTGACTGGGAACATGAACATAGGCAGTACATCCAAAAACTTTGGCGGGTAAATCAGAAAACAACCTCGTGTCAGGAAAAAAAGTTTTGAGACAATCAAAAGGTGTTTTGTATGTTAACACCTTTGTAGGCATCCTGTTTATCAAATAAGAGGCTGTTAAAATTGCTTCACCCCATAAATATTTAGGAACATGCATGTAAAACATTATAGCACGTGCTACTTCAAGTAAATGTTTATTTTTTCGTTCTGCAATGCCATTTTGTTGAGGGGTATCCCGACATGTAGATTGATGAAAAATCCCCTTTTTTGCCAAAAACTCACCCAACTGCTCATTGAAATATTCTGTTCCATTATCAGAATGTAAAATACCAATTTTGGTTTGAAATTGGTTTTCAATCATGTTGTAAAAATTTGTGAATAAATTTTTCACGTCAGATTTTTTATTCATCAAATAAATCCAACATAAGCGGGTATGGTCATCAATAAATGTAACAAACCATCTTTTACCAGAAAGAGTAGTGATTTTAGAAGGGCCCCAAACATCACTATGAATCAAATAAAAAGGTTTGGAAGCCTGGTAAGGTTTTGGCAAATAAGTAGAGCGATGAAATTTTACAAAAATGCAACTTTCACAATGAAAAGAAGAACAATCAATCCCTTTAAATAATTCTGGAAATAAATGTTTCAGATAAAGAAAACTAGGATGTCCTAGCCTATAGTGCCATAGCATTATTTTTTCTCGAACAGAGATTGAACTAGTACTATTAAAGTTCTGAGCTTTTTTACTACTAACAGGTACTTCATCAAAGTAGTAAAGACCTTCAAGCATCCTAGCACGCCCAATCATCATCCCCGAGTTCTGGTCCTGAAATTCACAATGGGATTCAAAAAATGTAACACGACAATTAGAATCCTTAGATAGTTTACTGACAGACAAAAGGTTACAGGCTAAGTTGGGGACGTGAAGAACAACATTGAGATTAATTTTCTCAGTTAGTTTAATAAATCCTTTTCCTACAATAGGTGAAAAACTACCATCGGCTATTCTGATTTTGTCATGACCAGAACAAGGGAAATAGGTACTAAATAAATGGGAAAAACTAGTCATGTGATCGGAGGCTCCGGAATCTATGATCCACGGAGAGAAGTTTAGGCAAGAGAAGGCTTTAGGATTTCTACCTGTTTTTGCCAAAAAAACACTAGGAGTACCGGATGAGGAGTTGGATTTTATCAGCTTTAAGAGTTGATCAATCTGCTCTTTGTTGAAGGGACCTGAATCGGCTTCATTAGCAGTAGGAAAGCCACGATTCTTCTCTCCTTGTTTGCTGCTTTTCCAGTTGACAGGTTTGCCATGGATCTTCCAACACGTTTCGCGTGTATGGCGAGGCTTGTTGCAAAAATCACACCAGACCCATGGCTTATCATCAAACCTGCCCTGGTAATTTGCAGCCTTGTTGGCCGCAGCATCGCTAATTAAAGCAGAAATTTCAATTGACTCACCAGTACCTTTTTTCTTAAGCATGACGCTCCTTCGGCTCTCTTCCCTTCTGACTTCGGCAAATACTTCGCCAATGGATGGGAGAGGAGGTCTGCCAATAATTCTTCCTCGCACTTCATCGAACTCAATGTTGAGGCCGGCAAGAAACTTGTAAATACGGTTGTCTTCCACAGTTTTCTTGTGGTGGTTGCAGTCGTCAACCGATTTCCATTCGTATGTGTTGAAGATGTCAAGATCCTGCCACAACCTTTTCAACGAATTGAAATATTTGGTGACAGAATCATCTCCTTAACGAATCTCTCCCAACTTCAAAGTTAATTCGAAAACTTGAGATTGATTTCCTAGGTCAGAATACATCTGACTAACATTATCCCACAACTCTTGTGCAGTAGTATAGCACATGTAATTAGAGCTTATATCCTCCTCCATGGAATTGACCAACCATGTCATAACCATGGAGTTTTCAGCGTCCCAACTGTCGAACAGCGGATCATTAACAGCAGGAGCCTTCTTGTCACCAGTGATATAACCGATCTTTCCTTGCCCAAGGATATACATCCGGACAGATTGTGACCAGCGGAGAAAATTATCACCATTTAGGCGGATGGTGGTGATTTGGACAGAGTGAGAGTTGGATGTTTTCACCGGAATGGCAGCGGCAGGGGTTGAAGTGGTTTCGGACGTGACTTCCGACATGGCTATGACGGTTTTAGGGCTGCTGTGTTTTTGTTGCTCTGATACCAACTTAGAAAATATGAGGAAGAAGAACTCAGAAAATATGAGGAAGAAGGAATATACTGCTGTTATATTCAAAACTTCTTATCTTGTGAAGAGAAAACTACACTCCTTATATAGGAGAGAACAAGAGCTACTATTTGTGCAACTGTAGCACGTCCGCGGGGGGACCTCGGCTACAGTTCGGACTCCCTTTTTGTTGTTGCGGTTCTAAATCTGAACCAAAGAGTCCAAATCCGGCAAATCGTTTTGAAGAAAAACAGATTTTTGAAAAAGTAGTGCCAAACATGGACTGCTTTGCCAGATTACAGAGTCGCCACCTAAATATTTTAAAATGGGAAATTTAGGAAACCCTGACTCGGTGCCGAAGGCCACATGTCCGTCATCACCAAAGTGGTCTTGGCTCGGGAGCTTGGGTACGATCGGGGAAGGTCAGCTATGAGCACCCCCTTTCGCCCGGTCCGAAGACCGGCCTCTACTAACCGTGATATCCGTTTTTGAAAACTTTATGCGTTCTTATTCCGATTATTAGCCTAGAATTACTATGTTATGCGCACAGCAAACAAGTATAGACTAGATTGCCTAATTTGGAAACAAGCATTGCATATCCGTTTGTTTTGAAAAGCGCTTTGGAATTTGCTACTCGCAAGTAGGCTAAAACACGGATTTCAACGAGTTTTTCCAACTCAAGCAATCCAACCTCCACCCATAGGCATTCAAGCAGTTATATCACATAAGCAGCTAGCCTCATGGCAATCATACTGTCATGGCAAACATTCACACGCATGCGATATGCTAAAGCGTAAAAATACTTACATAGTACTCCAAGCCAAAACAGAAGCTTATCAGAAATCCATGCATGGACCTAAGCATACTGAAATGTCTAATGCAACACATGCAAAGTTGTAATCTAGGCAGGCTCGGCTATCCTAGACATGGCATGTGAAATGCTACAACTATCACGTATTCAATTTGGAATTGAAAGTGCGATGCAGTTTGTATGATGTACCGAGCCCGGTGCATGTAAACAAATGCATGAATGCACGCATGCATTGCATAAGGTATGCTAAAATAGACGTGCCCTAATCTACCATCGTAAGCAGGTAAATAAAAGGGAAGAAAGAAATGGGGATTGGAAGACATACACCCACTCACACACACTTATTACAATTTGCTCTCACACGGAGAGACCGAATAAATATTACAGTCCGAATAATAAATACATAAATTATTACAAAACTTCTAATTATTTAACAAATAAATGCAAAAAGGAAAGGTGGCCACAGCCGCCCGCCTCGGGATGCGCGAATGATGCATGCTCGATCCAACTTGCCCGGAAAGCCCACACCGCACCACTGCTGCTTCTGTTTCACTGTCCTGCCTCCCTGGAAAATTGCCAGAGTCCCAGAACACCTTCCAAGTTCACTGCAGTGCACCACCGGCTAGAGGAAATAACCACCGGCTGCTTGAGGTGGCCACCGGCTGCTGGGGAGCTTATCGGCACAAAAAGATTGCCGGTCGGCACTAAAGAGTGCCGGTCGGCACTAAATTCCTGCAGGAGACAGTTTTGACAGCAAACAGCAAACCAGCAGTGCATAGCATAGAATTTCTAGGCAAATGTATGCATGGACACACTCCCTATCATGCAATGGACTCAAGGGAGCATGGCCCTCGACCCCCGGGCCATCAATCACGCATTTCAATGCATGATGGCCTGAAAGCCAAGTTAGCAACTTTGATATCAAATGAAATGCATACAAACAAACAAGAGGCCCAACCTCTATCATGGTGATTCAGGAGGCAAGACATGCATGCCAAATGCAACCTAAACATGTGAACTAAACATGCAACATGAACATAGAGGCAAGTATACAAACATGCAATATGTATTAGGCACACAACCTAAACTAACAAGTATGGCATGCAACAAAACATACAATGGTGGTCTTAAACTAACACGGGTAACTCGCAAGCATGCCAAAATCAGCGGCCATGAGATGAAAATGAAGTGCCTCGAAATGCGTGCACACGGGCACGCAAACCGAGGCAATGGCGTAAAGGCATGAAATGGCATGGCAAATGATATGCAAACATGCTAATGGAATTTCAGTAGCTAAATGAGGGGCGAAACAGCCCCGAATCATGGCCAAAGTACACCCGATGCACGGAATAGTCCCGAAACATGAATTTTAGCACCCGAAATGGTCTATAGCTATGCCAAATATGCAAGATATGGACATGAAGTATGAAGACAGCAACTAGACAGTCCCAAAACAAGCATGTTCATAGTACAAATCATGGAAAGACAGCAAGCACAAGTGGGACTAACATGGCATGCAAAAAAATGGCTCCTCAAGGGAGGCAATGAGGCAAGTGATAGATACAATGCTCAAACAGAAAAATGTCCTTCTACAACACTGAATAGGGACCAAAAATATGAACATTTACAGTAGATAACAAGTCCCAAAACAGTATGCACACATACTCAAAATGCAATGCAAGATTAAGGATACATAGGGCTATAACATGAGGTACCCCAAACATTCATCAAACCAGCAAATACCCTTTATGAAATATGTCAAGAAGATCAAAATAAGACTCTTTATAGTTCTGATGATGGCCGAAAACAGAAGCTAGATGAGCTTAAACAAGCATGCAAAATGGGGGTCAAAGAGGATATAAAGACAAGTATAACATGGAGACCCCCAAAAGGGTTTGTCCCTTCTACAATGTTGTAGAGGGACACAAAATAAGCTTACTCAAAGTTCATGACATGCTCCAAAACAGACTACATGTAGGTCAAACAAATCATGCAATTTTACGGTAAATATGGAAGATTATGAAGCAAGTGCATGATAGAGGACCCAAACAGGGTTGAGCCCTTCTTCAATGTTGAATAGGGGCTCAAAATAGGCCCTCTTACAGTTTACATTATGCTCGAAAACAGATCACTCATAGGCTAGAAAAAGCATGCAAGATATTGACATACAAGATGTTATTGAAGCAAGTACAAGATGGAGGGCTCAAACAGGGTTGAGCCCTTGATCAAACATGGAGAATGGCTCAAAATAGACCTAGTTTCAGTTAAGGTCGGAGCCCAAAACAGTAAGCAAGTAGGCTTAAGAAAAGAGGCAAGAAAGTGTCACAAAAGAGGGAAATGAGAACTTACCCTTGAAGACCACTCTTTCTTTGCTTCTTGGCTTGAGAAATGTTGCTTCTAAGCCCCTAAGAACCTCTCCTTGTTTCTGGAAATGGAGTGGTGGTGGTGGTGCTTGGTAGTAATGAAGAAATGGCCCAAGAACTATGGAGTTTTGGAGGCAAAGGAGTAAGATCTAGAGAGAGAGAGGTTTTTTTTAGAGTGAGAAGCTCTCAAAACTTGATTTTTGTTCTAACCCTAGCCATATATGATATAAGGCTCTATATATATCAAAAAAAGACCTTTTGGTCGAAATATCCCAATTGACAAATATCTGCCACAGTGTATTGATAAATATCTGTCAAAAAGCTGAGTTCTGGACACTTTTGGCCGGCCGGCACTCTTTTGTGCCGGTCGGCCGTATTTTGTGCCGGTCGGCAGCCGGTAAGGTCACAAAGTGCCGGTGGAAGTCCAGATTGAAGCCCCGGAAGTTAGCTTTCCAATGGCACAAACCTTGCATTAAAATTCCTCCTGTAGAAAAAGTTATGCCAGTTTCCGTAAAGCCGCGCAGATTCAGTCCAACCGGACTTCAACCAACCATATCTCCTCCCCTCAAATCTGGACTTAGGAGATTCTTGAGTGCAAATTGAAGCCCCGGAAGTAAGCTTTCCAATGGTGGTGGCCTCATATTTTAATTCCTCTTGTGCAAAGAGTTACGCCCGTTTCGGTGAAGCCGCGCAGACTTTTCTCCTTCCCGGATTCATGCTGAACCACTCCCAAACTAGTTTTCTCCCCTCTTCTCCTCTTTTCTTCAACTTCAAACCCCTAAGTAAGGTGATTTTTCAAAGATTTCATCTCTCTTTCATTCATCTCCCCTTTGTCCTTGCTCGGTTTACCGAAAAGCGCAACATTTACCAAAATGCGAGCGTCGGAACATCGTGGGAATTTTATTTCAAAAATGTTTTGAAAGAGAGGGTTTTAAGGTATAAAAAACATCCAAAATGATTTTGGTCCAAAATGGGGTGTGAAGTTGAGATCTCTCTCTCTCCTTGCCTTGAAGAAATTGGACCTGTGCCCTGCACACATTTCATCATCGAGCAAACCATCAGTGGTGCCCAAGTCTTAAGGGCGGTCAAAAATGGGGTGTCTACAGCCACTAAGATCCACTATCACCACTAAGAGATCCACTATCACCACTAAGAGCCACTACCTATCTCCTTGCATAATATATACATCCATTATAGCCACTATCTAGATTACTATATACATCCATTATAGCCACTATCTAGATCACTAACATAGTGTATATAGACATTATCATAACCCACTAACAGCCACTATATGTCCACTAACAGCCACTAACAATAATAATCAGATTTCCAGCTAATCATTTCCTTTGATTTTATTTGGTATAGAGTAGCTTGCAAGAAGAAACCCATCATATTCCTAGCTGGGGAATCCATGCCGTGTGGTTTAATTTTATTTCATGCAGGTGGTCATTGAAATCATGAATTGTCACCATAGAAATAGACAAATCCACGGTGTTTTATGTGGGCTTTGAGATGTGTCCAACTCTGTTTCTAGTACTAGTTGAGAGATGAGACCACATTGCTCCAACTATGAGACTATGAACTCACCTATGGAATTTGATGAAATGACATGTTTCAATTTTGATTCAATGCTTTTCTGAGGTTCCAGTTTCAAATAATTTCATTTTAGCTAATAAAGCTAAATGATCTGAAACTCATAATGAGATGGTGCCCTAACTGTGGGTTCCTAACTGAGCTATGTCCAATTGAGCCACTGAAAGTTGCATATAGCTTCAGATGATATGTCCTTAAACACAGGTTTTCCATGCTATTTTGTATATCACTAATTCTAAAAGCCATCATAGTGCCTCATGCTACCTAGAGTATGCAAAAGTCACCTGAGTTGAGTTGAAATTTCCAATTATAACACTTTGGTCAGTCATATTGATTTGTTGCATATGTAGAGGTAGTTTGAGCAGGAGGCAATTAATCTAATGATGAAGTTGCAACAACATTCCACTTGGAGGATTGAATCATGTATGTAGTTCTTGTTTCGAGTTCAAATCGTATGATTCATTTCAATTCAATTTTAATTTTGTCTGTTAATGCCTGCCTTTTTTTGCATATTGGCTATATATATATATATATATATATCAGTTTCTTTGTTTTGAGACACTTAAATAAATTATCTGTTACTTGGAGCATCTAACAAATTACATATAGCATTCTGTTTCCTTTTTTTTTTTTTTTTTTTTTTTTTTTGTAATCTCCAAATCAAGTTTGGTTCATGTACGGAGTTAAATAACCCATCAAGTCATCTATAACCCATCTGGAAACGTGTATTCATGTACAGATTATTTTACATGTGAAGCCAAAAGACTAATTTTGTCTGTAGTTTTGGGTCACAAAGTTCAAGTGCAGCTGAAGATTTGCAGGTGGTATTCTCCTTTATCCGCTAATTGATTAACTATGACACTCCTATAATTAGAAAGCACTAATCTTTCTTTAATGAAAGAATTGGCGCAATCACTATCTGATATTTGAATTGAATTAAGGTAGCTTGCTGGAAATAGGTGCTTGAGCTGGAACTCTCTCATCAGTTGGATCAGCATACACTATTAGAAGGTCTAAGTGCTTTCGAGTTGAAAAGGATAGCTAGCAAAGCTAAAACAAACTTGAAAAAAATCAAGTGCAGCTCAAGATTTGCAGGTGGTTTTTTTTTCCCCCGCTCCTCCCTCTCTCCCCCTCTCTCTCTCTCTTTCACACACACATACACCCCCCCTTCCCCCCCCCCCCCCGCGTACTCGCTCGCACACACATATTTGATCTTTTTATCTTCTTTTGACAAAAAGCAGGCTGAAAACCTAATGTTCATAACTGGCATTCCATCCAAATTACAAGAAATCAAGTGAAGAGAAATATTAAATGATGAAAAATCCATTACAATATAGCCGAGAGGTTTAGGCCATGTTTGGTTTAACTCTCAAAATACAATTTTTGAAAAAAATTTCCATAATTTTGTTTGGTTGGAAATTTTTTGAAATTTTTTTTCAAAATCACTTTCTCTCTCCTACACATCAATTAATCACTTTTTCTCTTTCCTCTCTTCTTCTCAAAGACTTTTTCTCTCATACACATCTATTCAACTACAACAAAATATCAAATCATCTCAAACTCTCATACTCCAAAACTATATCTAAAATATACAACCAAACAAACCAAAAAAATTTCTAAACTCTTTTCCCAAGATTTTTTTTTTTTAAAATTTGTCTTTCCAAACCAAACCAAACACACCCTTAATGTTTGTTTCTAAGGTAAAGATTTGCAGGTGGTTTTTTTTCTCCTCGCCCCTCCTTCTCTCACACACACACACACACACACACACACACACACACACACACACACATACACCCGCGCTTGCACACATATTTGATCTTTTTATCTTCTTTTGACAAAAAGCAGGCTGAAAACCTAATGTTCATAACTGGTATCCCAAGAAATCAGTTGAAGAGAAATATTAAAAGATGAAAAATCCATTACAATATAGCCGAGAGGTTTAATGTTTGTTTCTAAGGTATTAAGTTCACTCCCCCTCCCCCCCCCCCCCCCCCCTCCCCCTTCTCTTTTTTAATTAAGTCTATTTCAGAATCTAATATTTGTGTTAATTATTCTAATTTCAATTGGGAGCCAACAAAACATATGAAAATTGCATACTTGATGCCTTGAATTTTGAATTATGTGGAGCTTACTCTTGGGTTATTAGTTTAAAGTGCTTGGTCTATGATACTTCAAGAAGCATCAAAGTTTGTAGACATTTACAAATCAATTTGTCTTTAGCAGTGTCTCGGAGTTTCTCTTACACTTCAGGGAGCCATAGCCCTTCTAACATCTGACATCCTATGTTAGAAAACAGAATTATTGAATATGTTGTTTTATTTGCTTTTGTTGTGATTTTTTTTCCCTTTTTGTAGTGTAAGAAAACTAAATTAGGCCAAATCATATTTCTTTTGCATATTGCACTTTCTTTGATTTGATCTAGTAGAGTAGCTTGCAAAAAGAAACACAACCTATTCCTAGGTGGGGAATGTTGGACAATCTTCATTGTATTTAAATAGTTTAAATTCTGTTGTGTACTAAACAACAATCAGAATATAAAGAAATAAAAGAAAGGAGAGAATTTGTTTGATTACAAAAATCAAACTAGAAATAAAAATAAATAGATAAAAACAGATTTTATTTTGTTACGAAAACAAAATTAAAATCTGATTTAAATAAATAATAATAACACCGAAAATAAATTAAATAACTCACTTGATTAATTCTTGAATAATAATCTGATCAAGTCCAGTGTTTGACACTATGTCCTTAAGAAAGATTCGTCCTCTCCACGGTGCTTTCAGAATGTGGACGTCTATCTCCCAGGATGAAATGATCAACTACAAACAATAGCAGCACTACAAATTGTTTGACTTACGAACACACTAAGTGTTTACACTCTTTCTTACAAGGAAAAATAATAGAATAAATGCAGCAAAATGCGGAGACGAATTTGCAGTAAGGAATGACGAAAATTGTTGATGAAAAACAAATGAGAGACTTGTCTATTTATAGGAGAAATTATGGCTGTTGGGTTTGAATTAAACAGGTGTAAAACCTGTTTGAACAGGTATGAAACCTGTTCAATTTGAATAAATAGAAACAAACCTGTTGGATTCAAATTTGAACAGATAAAAACGGGAAGGGCCCTGTTTGGGTGTACAGTAAAACCGGACCAGTTTATTTCCAGAATTAATTTGAATTCTGGATTTTATTTTATCAAAAAATAAAATTAATTCAAATGTTTTTTGCCCAAAAAGATAGGTATTGGGCCGGACAAGTCCAACCCAACCTCACACCACGCACCCGCGTCTAAGCCCATCCCGGACGGACGGCGGCGCGCGCGTGTGTGGTGATTTTTTAGTCCAATGGGTCTAGCCCATTGTGCCCATAACCTCCCCACTACTACAAAAACAGATAAAGATCACACTTTTTTTGTGTGATGTATGTTATTTAATCACACCTTTTAAGTTTTATCAAAGTGTGATCTTTGGGAGTATGATTAAAAGGGGTCATTTTTAATCACACTTTTTAAGTGTGCTTAATAACATTTAAATCACACATTTTAAGTGTGATTAAAAATATTTAGATCACATCTTTTAAGCGTGATTAAAAATATTTAGATCACACCTTTTAAGTATGATTAAAAATATTTAGATCACACCTTTTAAGTGTGATCTTTGAAAGTGTGATTAAAAATGGTCATTTTTAATCACACTTTTTAAGTGTGATTAAAAATATTTACATCACATCTTTTAAGTATGATTAATAATATTTAGATCACATCTTTTAAGTGTGATTAATAACTAATAAAATATGTGATAAAAAAAGGATTCGACATGTTTGAAAAATAATCAATATTGTTTTTGTATACACATTTAAAGAATGTAATACACACTATATATTATATTTTGAATCAAAACCACATATTGAATAAAATAACGTCATATATTTCATAAATAAAAATTAAATATTCAAAAGTATATACAAAAGAATTAAATAGAAAAAAATTAACTGTGTTTACATCTATTAAAAAATGAAAAAACTTAAAAACACTAAGTTCTTTAATTCTTGGACCATATTTTGCATCTCTCCAAAAAATTCCTGACCTGAAAAATGAAAACACAAATTAATCCAGAAACCACTGATGCGTATGAATAAACTAAAATGTTAATTCAGCAAACCAAAATAGGAACATTAATCATTTCTGTTTGATCTTAATCCTTTTGGAAGTAACTTCCCTGTTAACAATTAGATGCCATAGCAGCTCAGTGTCAATGACATTGTAATTAGGAGGTCACTAATGAACACAGTATTTAAAAATGATAAATCTCAATACAGCTTGTGTACGATCTTTTTGTGAATGTATATTATTATTACTGTTGAACCATAATTTTAGGTACCCATAAATAAATAAATAAAAACTCAAGAAACCTTTGGTGCCTTGGGGGTTCCTTGAGCCTTTGAAAACACTATTCCTCCATCCCCCCTCCAGCCACTCCCTCACCCCCTTTTGCCACCCCTTCCCTTCCCGGCGACTACTTCACCCTTCTCGCAACTCACCAAACATGTTTTCTTATTTTTGTTAGTATTTGTTTGGAAAACATGTGTATATTAAACATGTTTTTAGCTTTTGCTTTTTTTTTTTTTTTTTTTTTGGGACAATATGTTTCCTGCTTTTTGTTTACAAAGAAGAAACAGAAAATTAGTTTGAGAGTAAAATATAATGTTAAATACTAATTACCAATGGATGTAATGAGAAAACAAAGATGGAGCAGAGTCACATAAAATACCATGGTCATCAAAGTCTCCTGCAGTCATGGTGGCTAACAAATTGTTGTTGACAAACTCAGAATCCTCAAGCTTGGAAGGAGATGTTCTTGCTGAGTTACTATTTGATCCATCTTTCTTCCTCTTATGCTGAGCAGCTGCCCCTATTAGCTTCATCCTCAATTTACTTGGAGATATTATACCACCCTACATTACCCATTTATTTATACCACCAAAAAAAATTTAAAAATCAAATACCATAATCAGGAAAAATACCCAAAAAGATTAAAAAAAAAAAAGAAATTCAACATTGTAATAGAATCATTTGAACACTAAAGCCCCCCATTCAAGAATTTCATTCAAACACCATAATGGGTTCTCTTATCTTACTAATTCAAAATTTGAAAGATTTGTTTAAACAAAAATCAAATATTTGGGAAACCCATCTAGAATTTCTCTAAATTTCTTTTCTGCTGTTATTTAGGTCAAGAATTTCTTCTTCTTCTTTATCTAATAATGGATTGGATCACCTAATGACTAAAACTATATATTATTTTCTCTGCTGTTATTTTTCATATCTAATTTACTCTCTGTTAATTTCTCTAGCCTTAAAGCATTGTCACCTAGACGTCAAGTTTGTGTGTTCTTTCTTGTGTGTTTGTTCTTCTTGTGTTTTGAGTCTTACCGATTATAGTTAGGCATTATGGATTGCTAACACCTTTGACATGTATGAACAAATTAAGTGGCTTTACTAAATGTGTCGATTCCCATCTCTTTCATTGATCATGGTAAACCTCATTCTTCTAGACTTGAGATGAAAGAGCTCAGCAACACTCAACAATCTCCAAAAATCATAGAATTAACATATCATCTCTTATATCACACCTCTAAGTAGGATTAATCATTGATTGGATTCACCACAGAACTGTTATGGTTCTTGAATAAATGCAATTAAGAACACAATCCCAATCCTACTGCACTCAAAGAAGTACAAGTGTGTTTCCTTTTCAAATATCTTTCAAATTACAATGATTTACTTTATGAAGTATAAACAAGTATGTTCTTTCTATAAGAAAAAACACAAATAAATGAGTCAAAATGAAGAGAAAACCTCAAAAAATAAATAAACAAATAAAAGGGAAGGAAGAGAGCAGTTACAGAACTAGATGGTCTGGTCAGAAATATCTCAAGAAGCTTTACTCATCCCGTTGAGAATTACTCATCCCTGTTGAGAATAACAATTGTTACAACAACGATAAAAAGAAACTTTGAAGTAGTCAAATGAAATGAATCTAGAACAACATTCGGAACAAGCAAAGGTAGAAATCTATGCATTAGAAAATAATGAACACTTAACTGATTCATACAATTGGAGTGTGATCTATTCAGTTTTACACCTGTACATATGTTCTCCCCTAACAAATTGAAACAAATGCTAGTTATGAAAACTATATAAGTGCTGCAGCCTGCAGGTGCTTTCCAATCCTCAATTAGTGCTACGTAATGTGAAGTTAAAATTGTAATTCAAACCATCAAATCCAAATAAACTTGGTGAAGAAACACTCACACACACACACACACAAAAAAAATTAAATTATTGGTTTCTCCCAAATAATTTGTTGTGCTGTGCTCTAAGTAGCACTGACACGTGACAAGGGCACAGCTTTGACACAAGGCCACGTTGATTTTCAAAAAATGCACGACACGATATGTCTGGAACATTTTTAAAAATTATACTTTTATAAATTTATTATATGTCAACTATGTGAATAGCTTATTCAGAGGTAATGAAAAAAAAACAAAATAACACTAATTAAAATTAAAAGGTTATAAATTTCATAACCTAAAAACATCAATATATCAATCACATGACAATTAATTGCAATATAAAGAATGCAAAATAATTGTAGAATATAGAAATACAAATGATGAATTCATTTTATTAATGTTTGAAAATATATTCAGGTTCCACACGTAGAGCCCAATTTAGGTTCCACACACATGTTGTCAAAGTAATCGGGACACCATCCAGTATACCAATTACACTAAAATAATATCCACGAACTGAAATTACAAGCGCACAACCACCAATCAAACATTTCGCAAATGCACTATAATTTAAACTATTCCTTGGCACTTTTAACTCAATATTTTAATTTAAAAATCAAAAAATCATCAAAAAAATCAAAAAAATCAACAACTTATAACAACTTTAAAAAAAAAAAGTCAAATATTGTTGTCTCTATAATTTTTGTACATTTTTTTGTAAAAAGTCAACAAGTGATCCCAAATATAATTTTTTTACCTTATATTTTTGTCAAAAAATAAAAAAAAATTACTAAAATAGCATGCTAGGCAGAAAGTTACATATAACTCTAAAACAGGGAAAATTACTCCCTCCAATGTTTCTGAAATTTTAAAAATTAGAGTTCTAAAAGGAACGAAATGCTCAAGGATTGCTTGCGCATATTTACATTATCTCCATATGGAAGAAACTGAAAAATAAAATAAAATAAATTGATGCATAAATAAATGTAATTTGGTGACACCTATAACAGAAAATTGTCGATCATATGTTGTATCACATCAGCTCCGGCGGAATTCACACAGTAAGTTTTTACCTGCACGAGCAGAACAAAAGAAAAAGGTCACTCATTAGAAATGTTGATACTACTATCTTTCCCAAACAAGAAGAGATGATAAACTACTTTCTTTCTCTTTTATCTCACTCTTATACTATCCAAACAAGAAGAAGATAAACTAGTACTACTATCATTTCTTTGTTTACTTCTCTCCTATTTTGCCAAATGGACTGAAATCTGATTGTGCTGACCCTCTTTTATCTGGAGGGGAATTCAAACTAGAGAGTTCCAATCCATTTCAAGAGGTTGACCTCCAAACCGCATTTTACTCATTGAGGTTATTATGTTTTTCCTTGATTCTGTAGTTAAATTAAAGAGAAAGAAGAAACTTGCCTGAATAGTACTGTGCGCCAAAAGTCTTTGTTTAGTTCCACTGAAGTCAATATCAACCCTTTCCCAGCTCATTTTTGTGAGACCCCTAATCATTGCCTCTACAATTGGACGCAATGAGGAAAGAGTGAAAATTAGGGAATAATCAAGAATAAATATTTTACTTACATATAGAGCTCAGAATAATTGGACAATCTGAAATGATGGTAATGAAATCATATTGAACTTCAAATCCTCAAGAGCATAATGAAAATTTCATTTACTTGTATAAAGTTCTTCACCAAATAACTGTTCTAGAACTTCTAGTATTACCTCTTCAATTTCTCTTTTCCATTTTCTTTCCACTTGCTATAACAAATCAGGTTGTGTGTGTGTGTGTGTTTTTCTTCCAGTTTTGACTAAACCAAGACATGCTAGTTCGAAGCCCAACCTTGTTTCACACTGAAGTTCATTTTTAGTTCTTTCATTCTTTTCACTAACTGGTATATGCTAGAACAGTCTGTATGCCGGGAAATTGAGCTAGCCCGGTACACCTAAAATAATCCGGTACAAACCAGAAAATTAACTGGAACTGTGTTGAGTCTCCATTATTCCAGTTTCCTGTTAAAATGGTATGTACCAGCTGGTACAACATGGTGTTGAGCGGGATTCACAATATTGCCAGTAACTTTTTACTCTCTTTCACAATTCCAGAAAAACTAAATATACGAGTGAAATCTACATTTAAAATGAAGGAAAAACCTTTTTTATTTTAATTTTTAACTTGGTTTTTTAATGGGAAGTAATGGTTCTTGAATCTTGTAAGATTAGTGCTGTAGAACATGAATAACATTGACAAAAATTTGGTAACTAACCTTCCATATCAATGGTCTTGCATACATTGACTTGGCCCTCTAAAGGCATTTCTTCTTGAGTATTCACAGGTTTTGCTAACTCCACATTTATGACATGCAGGTATTTGTCAATTCTTGACAGATTTTGACGCTGAAAAAAAAAAAGAAAGAAAAAAAAGTAAGAAAATTTGGAAACACAATTCTAAAGCTCCATAAAGATTAAGAATTACCTTTGGGAGCTCACTGCGACGCCGCAGTGATGATGTACTCCATCCAACAAGATCTAAGAGGAAGTGTTAAGTTCTTCACATAAATTAGAGGATTTCAAAAAGAAGAAAATTGGAACAGCCTAACTAGTTTTTCATGTATTGCTTGAGCATATGTTTAAATGTCCTGACATTTTATCTCCAAATATTTTCCTACATAAACAAGTAAAAAATAATAAACAAATGTATATAGTATGGCAGGATACGATCATATCGTGCATTAGCGTAGGCAACCCGACGCCTAAAGGACCGTAGAGCAGATCTGCAGAGACAAGACAAGGAGTCAAGATAGGTTCTATATCATTTGCAGTCACAAAGAAACATTTGTTTGACTTCTGATCAGAATCTATTAAATTCACGAGGGCTCACATAAATGGAAGATCATCAGTATCGTTGGCCATCTGAAGTAAAATAGGAGGTTTTTCATTATCACCATCTCTCAAGAATAAATGTTTCCCTGTTCTTCCAAGCAATGATGATGCATGAGCAGCTGCTTTCTCCAGGGAATAAAAGCCGCAAAATGAAAATATATCCTAAAAGAAGAATGATATATATACATCCTAAAAAAATAAAAATAAAAATAGAAACTCGCGGTTCTCAGCATTTAACAAAATCCAAATGAATTACCAACACCAAATGAAGATTTATAAAAATAAAAACTAATGAAAAGAAAAATAGTGTTCTGCAATAAGGATTCAAAAACCAAATTCATAAATCTATTAGATGTCATGACTGCCACATTCAAATGCTCAGATCAAAACTGTCCACATTTATTTGTTTTTGTGAGAATCCAAATATTCAACATCATCAAATCTTGATAAGAAATAGAGAGAAAAATAATAAAGAGGAATTCAGGACTAATACAAAGCCCAATACAGTAATCATCTTCCGATATCAAGATCAAAACATATGAACATCATAATCACCAGTTACAAACCTTCAAAAACAAAAACAAAAATAGAAAATAAATTTATAAAAATGATATTTTATAATTTGAGAGTGAAACAAATAAGACCATTAAGCAACTGACAGACTGACCATCCAATCTCTTACAATACAAAGAAGAAGAAACAGAAAACCCAATTGAGATTATTACCCAAATTTGATGAATCTTTAGGTCCAAAGAAGAGAGAGAAGAGTCAAAATCAAAACCAAACCACTCTGAAAGTTGATACTATTCAAATGAAAAAACAAAGACAACCCACAAAGAAAAAAAAGCCCCCAAAACATCCCAGGAATTTATAGACAGTTGATCTGGTGACTTGTGAGTCCACAAGATCCTCAATAGTAATTTCATTTTCCAAAACAGTAACAAGATCCTCAATAGAAAAGTGAAGAAACTGAACCTTCTGAGCAATCTGAGATTGCTTGTGGACTTCACGAGCCTCTTTCTTTCGTTTGCGCTCGAAATGATCATGGCGATATCCATTTCTCTTCATGTGAAGCTCTATGTAATCTCCTTGAGGCTTAACAAATCTTAAGAGATTAGGGATTTTTGGTTTTGGGCCCCCAGGGGCGGGGGGGAATGGAAAAAAAAAAAAAGCGGAAATGAAAAAAAAAAAGAGGGAGACGGGGGGTGGATAAAAAAAAAATTAAAATCTTTTTTTTTTTTTTTAAGGGTCACAAATAAAATTTAAACAACAAAACAATGCCGTTTAATTTCTTTTTTTTTTTTGTGTGATGAGGGTTGCTGTCGCTAAAAAATTTTATTTTTTGTTAAAATAAATTTTTTTTTGTAGTTAATGAAAAAAAATTCATTTTTTTTTAGTTACTAAGATTGAAAATTTATTTGTTTCATTTTTATTTTAATTAAAAAAAATATTATTATTATTTTTTATTTGGTAGAAGTAGGGGTAATATTTTAATGAAAAATATTTTTCACTAAAATAAAAGTTAATTTTTTGTGGTCAATGAAAAATATTTTTCTACGGCCTATTTTTTTTGGTTACTAAAAATCATGAACTATTTTTTTGTGGTAGAGGAAAGGGAGCGACATTAGTGGTGGAGGTGGTGGATTAGAGATGATGGTGGTGGTGGTAGTGATGGCGAAAGATATTAGTGGTGAAGTTGTGGTAGTGTAGATGGAGTGGTAGGGGTGAAGGAGAGGTAATGGTAGTAGTAGTGGCAGTAGTGGTAGTGGTGGTAGTGGAGTGGTGGCGATAGTAGTAGTAATGGTAGTCGTAGAGATGAAGTGGCGACAGTAGAAGTAGTGGTGGTGGTGGAATGACGTTTGCAGTAGTGGTGAAGGTGGTAGAGGAGATGGTGGTGAGAAAGAGAGATGAGTGAGAGACGGATAGAAGAGAGAGAGAGAGAGAGAGAGAAAGAGAGAGAAACAGGGACAGAGTGATGAGCGAGAGAGAGACAAAGTGGTTGCTAAAAGTACATTTTCTTGTAGTGGATCGATAAATCGAGAGGGAGCTCAGTAAATAGAGAAGATGGGAGGGAGAGAATGAGCAACGCAAACACAGTAGGAGAGAGAGAGAGAGAGAGAGAGAGAGACCAAAAAAGAAAGAGATAAAGAGTGAGAGACAGAAAAGAAACAGAGAGAGAAGAGAGATGGACGAGAGAGATAGAGAGAGACAGAGAGAGAAGAGAGATGAGCGAGAGAGACAGAGAGAGATGAACGAAAGAGACAAAGAGAGAAAAGAGATGAGAGAAGAGATAGATGAGTGAGAGACACAGAGAAAGAGAAAGACAGATAGACAAAAAGAAAAGAGTGATGAGTGAGAGAGAGAAAGAGAAGAGAGAGAGGAAGATGAAAAAATGGGTGAAAAGATATAGAGAGAGAGAGAGAGAGAAAAAAAAAAAAGAGCGAAAAGAGATAAACGAGAGAGAGATAGAGAGAGATGAGCGAGAGAGATAAAGAGAAGAGAGATAGAGAGAGAAGAGAGATGAGAGAGATAGACAGAAGAGAGATGGACGAGAGACACAGAGAGAAAGAGAGAGAGAGAGAGACAGACAGACAGACAGAGAAGAGTGATGAGTAAGAGAGAGAAAAATAAGAGAAACAGAGACACAGAGAGAAAGAGAGAGACAGACAGACAGAGAAGAGTGATGAGTGGGAGAGAGAGAAGAGAGACAGAGAGATAGAAAGATGAAAAAATGGGTGAAAAAGTTCCGTGTCTAAAGCCTCATTTTCTAGTAGTGAGTCGTCTCTATCATTCATGGGTAGAATAGAGGTGTGGATTTGGGAATTGTATATTTTATATAAAAATCAAATTGAAATATTTTATACAATCACACCTATTTAGGGAGTGTGATTAAAATATATATATATATATATATAATTACACTTATTTAAAAAGTGTGATTAAAAAGTAGTAATGTATATATAATCACACTTTAATTAAATGTGTGATTAAAAAATATATATATAATCACACTTATTTAAAAAGTGTGATTAAAAAGTAGTAGTGTATATATAATCACACTTTAATTAGAAGGTGTGATTAAAAAATATATAAATAATCACACTTTAATTAGAATGTGTGGTTAAAAATATATATATATAATCACACCTATTTAAAAAGTGTGATTAAAAAGTAGTAGTGTATATATAATCACATTTTAATTAGAAGGTGTGATTAAAAAATATATAAATAATCACAATTTAATTAGAATGTGTGGTTAAAAAATATATATATAATCACACCTATTTAAAAAGTGTGATTAAAAAGTAGTAGTGTATATATAATCACACTTTAATTAGAAAGTGGGATTAAAAAATAGATTGAAAAATATATATATAATCACACTTGTTTAAAAAGTGTGATTAAAAAGTAGTAGTAGTGTATATATAATCACACTTAATTGAAAAGTGACATAAAAAATAAATATTATCACACTCAATCAAATTAAGTGTGATTAAAATATCAATCTAATTTTTTTTATCACACTTCCAATAAAAGTGAGATCTTTTTTTTTGTCAAAGTATGATCTTTAACTATTTTTGTAGTAGTGCCCTCTCTAAAACACTTGGGTACCCCTTGGGGCACACCCCAAGTACCAAACCCATGCCTTATAAACCCATTCAAAACTTCCCACCAAATCAATGTGGGACAAGCCTTATTCAAACCTTTAAGGATTTTCCACCAAAACTCCATTTCCATGGAGCATACTTTGGCTTCAATTTCCTATTCACTCGGTAATGGTTTTGAGCAACCAAATATACCACGTGAATCACAACACAGCATAGAGCGCGTCACCACTTTGACCCGCGAAAATCGACGCTCGGGGCCCACCTAAAAAATAGACCAAACTTAGGAAAAAATTCTGGTTTTACCCAGTATTTTATAACCATTTCCAACAATCCCCCACATGAATGGAATTTGATGACAACGGAAATACAACAATATGCAGACTTTATTGAAAGAGTATAAGTCGAAAATATCTTGCATCAGAATAGGTAACTTTCGGCCTTGAACCTTCCCTAGTGATAACCTATCGGACTTACTGGCTAACCAATGGACGCGATGCCTTGATTTGTTCAGCCATTTGTGTAAGCCAAGACAATAGATTTCACACAAAATATCTTCTAACACATCGTGGTTCTCACTGTTGTGTTCATTTTGGCTTTGAACGCTCCTGGTTTTCAAAAGTGTTTCTAGAGAATTTAGCCTCTTTATTCTCATAGAACCGGCCCCAGTTCGACACTCATATAGGTGATTCTTATTGTGAGTATCCCCTTATACTCGTCTTGATTTTCATGCCTAAATCAAGATATAAGTAATCATTAAAAGCTAAGCTTATCCTTATACCCCTGCAGACAACACATGTTGCAGATATCACTCTCACCATAGGAATGGGTAGGGAATTTTAATCCCTTGGTGATTTCTGGTGAGCCACACATAACTTAGTTGTCCCTTTGAACTTAGTTCTTGGGATCTCCAGTCATATAAGTAGGGTTACCATTATGACGACTCTTATGTAATAGGCTTTAATCCCATCTCCTTCGATGAACTATACACTAGCTCTTTTGTCAAACCTTTTGTTAACGGATCCGTAATATTCTCTTTAGATTTTATATAATCTATTGAGATTATTCCGTTTGACAACAATTGCCTTACGGTATCATGTCGACGACGAATATGTCGTGACTTACCGTTATACATATGATTCTGTGCCCTACCTATTGCAGATTGACTATCACAATAAATGCAAATAGCTGAAACAGGTTTTGGCCACATTGGAATGTCTTCTAAGAAGTGACGAAGCCATTATACTTCTTTTCCTGCTTTGTCTAAAGCAATAAACTCGGATTCCATTGTGGATCGTGCGATGCATGTTTGTTTCGTGGACTTCCAAGAAACAGCAGCGCCTCTTAGAGTAAAGACATATCCACTAGTGGATTTTGAATCTTTAGTATCCGATATCCAATTGGCATCACAATAACCTTCAAGTACTGCTGGATATCGAGTAAAGTTCAAACCATGATCACAGGTGAATCTTAGATATCTAAGAACCCGAATGATAGCTTTCCAATGGTCTTCTTCGGGGTTACTAGTGTACCTACTCAATTTACTGATAGCATAAACTATATCAGGACGAGTACAATTCATTAGGTACATTAGGCTTCCAATAATTTGAGAGTATTTTAACTGAGACACTACATCACCTTTATTTTTTGATAAATAAAGATTGACGTCTACAGGTGTTCTAGCTAAATTCATATCATCCTTGATAAATTTACCAAGAATTTTCTCAATATAATGTGATTGAGATAATGCATATCCGTCAGATGTTTTAGTAATTTTCATTCCTAATATAACATCTGCGACCCCCATATCTTTCATATCAAATCTTTTGTTAAGCATTTGCTTAGTTGATTTGATCATGTTTTGACTGCTTCCAATGATAAGCATGTCATCCACATAAAAACAAACTATGACATATCCTTGGTCAGTGTTTTTAATATAGACGCATTTGTCACATTCGTTTATCTTAAACCCATTAGTAAGCATTGCATGATCAAATTTTTCATGCCATTACTTAGGTGCTTGTTTTAATCCATAAAGGGATTTTATAAGTCGACAAACTTTCTTTTCTTGCCCTGGCACTACAAACCCTTCGGGTCGCTCCATATAGATCTCTTCATTTAGATCACCATTTAAGAAAGCTGTCTTAACATCCATTTGATGTATTTCTAAATTAAACAAAACTTCTATAGAAATAAGCATGCGAATGGATGTTATTCTTGTCACAGGGGAATATGTGTCAAAATAGTCTAGACCTTCCTTTTGTCTGTAACCTTTAACTACAAGTCTTGCTTTATACTTGTCAATTGAACCATCTGTTTTCATTTTTCTCTTGAATATCCATTTATATCCAAGAGGTTTAGAACCTGGTGGAAGATCCACCAATTCCCAAGTATGATTTTGCATAATGGATTCAATTTCATTATTAACAGCCTCTTTCTACAAAGGTGCTTCAGGACCTGTCATTGCTGCCTTAAAGCTTTGAGGTTCATTTTCTAACAGGTATGTCAGAAAATTTGGACCAAAGGATTTTGATGTTCTCGCTCTCTTACTTCTTCTTGGTTCATCATCAATTAAATCCTGTTGGTCGAGACCATTATTAGTCTCTTGTGTTTGATTGTCATTAGTCTCTTGACTTTGTGTACAATCATAAGTTCTTTTCTGTGAACTTAATTCCTGTCCTTTCTTATAAGGAAAGACATGTTCAAAAAACACAGCATTCCTTGACTCTATAATAGTGTTCACATTTATATCAGGTATTTTTGATTTATAAGTCAGAAACCGATATGCACTACTATTCTGAGCATAACCAATAAACACACAAACTACTGTTTTTGGTCCAATTTTTGTCTTTTTAGGAATATGAACTTCAACTTTTGCCAAACACCCCCACACTTTTAAGTATTTGTAGGAAGGTGGTCGACCTTTCCACAATTCATAAGGAGTGTTGTTAGTTTTCTTGTGGGGTATTTTGTTAAGAACATAATTAGCAGACAATATTGCTTCCCTCCACAAGTTCTGTAGTAAGCTTGAACTTAGTAACATGGCATTCATCATTTCTTTAAGGGTTCTATTCTTCCTTTCAGCAATTTCATTTTGCTGTGGAGAATAAGGTGCTATAGTTTGGTGAATAATGTCATGTTGTGCACAAAATTCAATTAATGGTGCATCATATTCACCACCCCTATTACTTCTAACCATTTTAATGGTTTTGCCAAGTTGATTTTCAACTTCTGTTTTGTAGAGTTTAAACATTTCTAAGGCTTCATCTTTACTTCTAAGTAAATAAACATAACAATATCTTGTGCAATCATCGATAAATGTTATGAAATACTTTTTGCCTCCTCTAGTTTGAACAAATTTTAGATCACATACATCAGTATGAATTAATTCTAGAGGTTCGGTTTTCCTTTCAACCAATTTAAATGGAGCCTTAGTTAGTTTCGCTTCTACACAAATTTCACATTTATGATTAGGATTAATTTCAAACTTTGGTATATAATCTAAACCAATTAATCTACGCAAAGTATCAAAATTCACATGTCCTAATGTACCATGCCATAAATTCGACTCAAGAATATAAGCAAAAGATGTGTTATTCTTATTCATAGCAACTTTTGGTACAACTGTCATTACATTTAATTTAAAGAGACCATCACTCATGTATCCCTTACCAACATACATACCACTCTTTGTTAATACAAACTTATCATACTCAAAAACAAGCCTAAAACCATTTTTACTTAACAAAGAACCAGAAACTAAATTCTTCCGGATGTCAGGTACATGCAGTACGTTGTTGAGGGTCAGTTCTTTCCCTGATGTCATCTTCAAGATCACTTTCCCTTATCCAGCCACAGTAGAAGTAGAAGAATTTCCCATGAAAAGTTGTTCACCAATTGCAGTCTCATTGTAGGTAGTGAACATCTTCTTGTCCGCACAAATATGACGAGTTGCCCCAGTGTCAACCCACCATTCCTTGGGATTTCCAACCAAGTTAGCCTCAGATACCACAGCAGAGAGGTTGATGTCATTCACTCCGTCAGAGATGTAATCTAGTTCAGTTACATTGGCCTGAATGGTAGTCTTCTTGCTTGTACTTCCATGATCCTTCTTAGGGCGGCGGCAGTCAGAAGCTCGATGTCCAGTCTTGCCACATTTATAGCATTTTCCTTTGAACTTCTTGTTGCTATCACCTTGTTTAGGACCATCTCCAGTAAACTTCCTCTTTTTGTTATGTGGTTTATGAACTTGTTCAACCACATTAGCCTTGGACTCAATGGGATTTTTCCCATTCCTCTTTTCAGCCTTACGGTTATTTTCCTCAATTCTCAGTCTTACAATAAGTTCATCCATGGTCATCTCTTTGCGTTTATGTTTTAAATAATTTTTGAAATCTTTCCAAGCCGGTGGTAACTTTTCCATTAAAGCAGCGACTTGGAAAGACTAGCTTAGAGATATACCCTCAGAATGAATATCATATAAAATTAATGGAAAACTTTGAACTTGAGAAATTACTGTTTGGGAGTCAACCATAACGAAGTCCAGAAATTTACCGACAATAAATTTCTTCGTGCCGGCATCCTCCGTCTTGTATTTCTTCTCCAAAGAATCCCACAATTCTTTTGCTGTTTTTAAAGGACTGTATACATTATACAGCATGTTGTCAAGGCCATTAAGGATGTAGTTTCTGCATAGGAAATCTGAATGTTTCCAAGCATCTACAGCAGCAACAACTTGCCGATCACTTTCACCCTCTTTAAGTGCTGGAGCCTCTTCATGGAGAAACCGGGCCAAATTCAGAGTTGTAAGATAGAACATCTTCTGCTGCCATCTCTTAAACTCAGTACCGTTAAATTTTTTCGATTTTTCTCCATGATTTATTGGTACATGAACATGGTTCTAGATAAGGACCGGTGTTGGTGTAACAATCGGAGTACCACTACCAGTTGCAGTTTCAGTTGTAGTAGCCATAATCTCTGATTACAAAAATCAGAAAAAATTAAAACTCAAATTAATTTTCTAGTTACTAAAACCAGAAAATAAATTATAATACAAAATAATTTTATTTTCCTTGTTACTAAAACTAGAAAAATAAAATATTACAATAATTTTCTGTAACACAATTAATATTCTGCAATTGTTAATGACACCAGTATATTATTACTAGTTGTCAAAGAAAAGAGACAGTGCCACCAGACACAAAACTCAACTCTCGCTCGAGCGACCGACTCTTCGCTCGAGCGTACGTCTGCGTCTCAGTTGGACCTGAGAGCTGTAGTTTTTGGCTCGAGCGAGCTTTACTTCGCTCAAGTGAGATCAGTGTTTTAGATCCTTCGCTCAAGCCAGGGTTTCTTCGCTCGAGCGAACGACTGCGTTTGGTGCTGGACCTGAACATTGTGATTTTTGGCTCGAGCGAGCTTTCCTTCGCTTGAGCGGTCTGGTTGTTCTTCGCTCGAGCGAGCTTTCTGTCGGTCGAGCGTGTATTTAGCCTTTCGGCTCGAGCGAGACTTTCTTGGATCGAGCGAGGGTTTTCTGTGTCTGGTCGCTCGAGCGACCAAGTCTTCGCTCGAGCGAGCCTGTTTATATCAGCGAGCAGCAGCGATTTCAAAATCACTTTTCATCCACTTTTCATTTGCAAACCCTAAAATCCGAGACCCTCTCTCTCTAAACTTACTCTCTCTCTAAGATTTGATCTCCCTAGAGTGTGAATCTACCCTAGGGCCTTTGTTAAAAAGATAGAGAGTGACTTGGGCTTTGTTTTAATCTGAAAATCTTTGGATTTGGAGCATGTTGGTCGTTGGGTCTTCATCTCTTTTTTAGCTCAAACTTCGAGGTAGGGATACCCTACTCCTCTTTATGAGCTTTGTCTTTAAATTTTAGCATTTTGATATATTGGGAGTTGTTGTGTAATTTTGGAAAAACTTTCGGCCTTTGTGTAAATTTACAAAGGTTGGGGCTTCAATTATAATAAACCTAGATGCATGTTTGGCATAGAGAGATGGAACCTAAGGGTTGTAATGTTAATTATGGAAAATGTCCTAATTACATTGGTGAATTAATTTGTATAATTAATTGTGAGAAATGAGGAATTGATGTGGAAATGTTGATTATATATGTCCATGTATTGCATTTATATTCTGTATAGAAATAACTGCTTTGGGCTATCGGTGGAGGATAGTCTTGATTGTTGTAGACAATGCATGATGATTAGGCAAACTAAAACTAATCATTGAAATATGTCATTGAGTATGACGGTTAAAAGAATACATTAACTTTATGTATTGATTTGGGATGTGTATAATTATTGTTTATATGCATTGTGTTGTGTTGGAGAAGATAGGGGATGTACTCCACGGTTTAGGGAATGATAGGGGATGGACCTCTAAACCGGATATTGTTTGGGAGGAGATAGGGGATGGACTTCATAGATAGAGCTCATATGCTTATCTAGTGATGTGGTGACACAGCTCATATGCTTGTCTTTGGAAGTGTGATAGTGCTCTTATGCATATCTGTTATGTGTTAAGATAGCTAGTATGCTTATCTAACATGAAATGGGAAAAAGTGTAATATGAGTTATCGTCTCATCTAAGTTGTTTGGCCAGGTTCTGAGCCATGGTTATAAATTGAGAATTGAAAGGAAAAGGAAAACGAAACTGTAAAGTGTTATAAGTGGAAGTACCGGTGTTGGCCACCTATAAATTGCTAATCTTTAGTCATTGTTCATATTTGGTTTAGTGTATTTCTACTGGGCTGTGGCTCACCCTATATGGGAATATTATTTTCAGGTACAGGTAGCATGCCACCTCCAAGGACATAGCTTGGGAGGCTAGAGGCGGGCAGACTTTTTGTTGTTTTTTCTTTCCGATGTATTGCATGCAAATTCAAGCCTAGGGCTTAATGTGTAAATGAGTTAGTACTCTCTTTTTTTGTAACCAAGTGTTAACTTGGAAAACTGTAAGCCCTTCGGGCATTTGCTTTTGTTGTTAACATGTAATACTTTTTGTAATGAAACTCTGATGAATAGAAGAATGTGGACCTTTCATATATCAATGCATGTCTATATTATGGGTTTAATGTTATTATTTTGTGGGCGTTACAACTACTATCTGTCAAATAGCATAAATTACTATTTGTTTTTCCAACCAGAATATGTCTTTATGAAATCAGAAAATTAAATACAATGAAGATACTAAAAAAAAAAAACATGTCTTAAGATTGTTGGACAATCTTCACTGTATTTAAATAGTTTAAATTCTGTTGTGTACTAAACAACAATCAGAATATAAAGAAATAAAAGAAATGAGAGAATTTGTTTGATTACAAAAATCAAACTAGAAATAAAAATAAATAGATAAAAACAGATTTTATTTTGTTATGAAAACAAAATTAAAATCTGATTTAAATAAATAATAATAACACCAAAAATAAATTAAATAACTTACTTGATTAATTCTTGAATAATAATCTGATCAAGTCCAGTGTTTGACATTGTGTCCTTAAGACAGATTCGTCCTCTCCACGGTGCTTTCAGAAGGTGGACGTCTATCTCTCAGGATGAAATGATCAACTACAAACAATAGCAGCACTACAAATTGTTTGACTTACGAACACACTAAGTGTTTACACTCTTTCTTACAAGGAAAAATAATAGAATAAATGCAGCAAAATGCAGAGACGAATTTACAGTAAGGAAGGACGAAAATTGTTGATGAAAAACAAATGAGAGACTTGTCTATTTATAGGAGAAATTATGGCTGTTGGGTTTGAATTAAACAGGTGCAAAACCTGTTTGAACAGGTATGAAACCTGTTCAATTTGAATAAACAAAAACAAACCTGTTGGATTCAAATTTGAACAGATAAAAACGGGAATGGCCCTGTTTGAGTGTACAGTAAAATCGGACCAGTTTATTTCCGGAATTAATTTGAATTCTGGATTTTATTTTACCAAAAAATAAAATTAATTCAAATGTTTTTGGCCCAAAAAGATAGGTATTAGGCCGAACAAGCCCAACCCAACCTTACACCACGCACCCGCGCCCAGCCCGGACGAATGGCGGCGCGCGCGTGTGGTGATTTTTGAGTCCAATGGGTCTAGCCCATTGTGCCTATAACCTCCCTCTCTAAAACACTTGGGTACCCCTTGGGGCACACCCCAAGTACCAAACCCATACCTTATAAACCTATTCAAAACTTCCCACCAAATCAATGTGGGACAAGCCTTATTCAAACCTTTAAGGATTTTTCACCAAAACTCCATTTCCATAGAGCATACTTTGGCTTCAATTTCCCATTCAGTCTGTAATGGTTTTGAGCAACCAAATATACCACATGAATCACAACGCGGCATAGAACGCGTTACCACTTTGACCCGCGAAAATCGACGCTCAGGGCCCACCTAAAAAATAGACCAAACTTAGGAAAAAATTCTGGTTTTACCCAGAATTTTATAACCATTTCCAACAGGGAATCCATCCACAACCTTGCTGGCTATGCATAATCTTTGAATTTGGACAAAGATGGTAAGTATAAATTGTAGTGAATATGCTCAGACAATTTTCCTTTATCGATATATCAGAGCTAAATGCATATTTTTCTGACCAAATTAATGTTCCGGGCTCTAGCTATGGCCATCAAGGGAGTGAACTCATCATTCGAAGACTCTGGTTTCTCTTTCGTCTACACATTCTACATTTCTAAATTTTGAGTGAGAATCATCATCAGGTCAAGTGGAGTGCTATTGACTGAATTGTGAAAATCCATTCTTGGGTTTTTTGGCAACTCTTCTAGTTTATTAAACAGCAGTCGATACAGAAGGAGTGCTTGTCAAATTTAGGTTCATTCGATCTTTTTTTGGTTGTATTGTGAAATTCATTTTGCATATTTACTGTAACATTCAATAATGTTATTTCTCCCTTTTTATTGTTTTGTTGGTTGTTGAATTTAACCACAGCATGTAACCCAAGCCAGAAAAATATAATATGTATTCATTTCATCATGTATTTTCAGTTGTTATCTCTTTGTTGCGTGGTTAATGAAAAACAAATACTCCTATATAGTGGATTTTTGTTTTTTCTATTAACAAAACCCACATTTAAATATATTGTTAATGATTGTTTGAGTAGTTGAATGACGAGCTAAATGGCTCTAAACTATGAAGTTACTTGTAAAGTAATTATGCCATTGGTCCAACTCACCTATAAGCCATTGTATTTTGAAACTCCAAAACATAATTCAT